>JAZHEH010003019.1:1347032-2694065 GCA_036589455.1 Ateles fusciceps
TCCAAGTAGCTGGGACCACAGGCGTGTGCCACCACACCCAGCTAGTTTTTTATATTTTTTATAGAGATGGAGTTTTGCCATGTTGCCCAGGCTGGTGTTGAACTCCTCGGCTCAAGCTCTCCTCCTGCCTCGACCTCCCAGAGCGCTGGGATTTGGCATGAGCCAATGCCTTTTTTTGAAATACAAAATTCTACCAGTTTCTCATTCTTTTGGGTGCTATGCTTTTGTGAATGCACTCAGTACAAACCCCTGTAGGATAATCCAGCTCTAATGAGTGGTGAGCTGACCTCCTGCTTCCTTTTAATTCCAGATCTGAGGCTAAGGGATGTTTGCTCATTTATTGGAGGTGGCAGTGATTCCTCCACCTGGAAGACCAGTGGTGTGCACCATGCTTAGAGAGGTGAGTAGGCTGAAAACTTACTTAGTCACTTCTCAAGCATTTCTGGAGTGCCTGCTATCCTCATTCCTGGGCTCTCAGTCAAGAATGTAATTGAAGCCCCAGGACAATAGAGTGTGAAAGGAAAGATGTTCCCTGGTGTCAGATGCCCTGGCCAGCCAGAACCAAAAGCATGGAGTTGATGCTTGGCTTTTATTCCTGGTGCTGGCTGGGTCCCTGTGTCCTGCCCTACAACCAAAATCCTCTTTAGGCAAAAGGCAAACCTAACTAGAAAGCTCCAGCTCAGGCCTCCGCGCCGGCATCTCCAGAACCTGCTGTGACTGAGAACAGCCTGCTTCCTCCCGCCAATCCCCCCTGTTTAAAGGTTAAACATACAAAGGGAGGAGTGGCAAGCCCAACAGAGGGAACCGCAAAGCAGCCCCTCAGATGCTAACAGTTTCACCAGAGGACCAGGATATTGTTATTGTGTAAACTCCACTTCTAAGTGCCCTAGGAAAACCTTGTAGTGTCTGAGAGCAAGATCAACAAGGAGGGGAGCTAGGTTTTCATAGTGTCACTGAGAAGTCCCCAGGAAACCTAACCCCGGGTATAAACCCCAGTGTGCTCTGGGGAGACACAGAGCTGGTGATGGTTGGTCACTGGGGTCTACTCAGGCCCCTCTTCCCACGCTGGAGAGTGGCTGTTCTTACGGCTCACCAGTGCTGGACTTTAGTGCTGACGGGTGGTGAAGTGTGCTTCCGTGAGATTTAGGGGAGGGTCCAGCTGGGCTATCAGGCTAACTCGCCACTGGCCCTGACCCATCCCGATGAATCATCCTGGTGAAATGAACATCAGAGGCAGGCTTGAAGGAGAAAATGACAGCACACTAGGGCAGCCTGACAGGTGAGTAGGGAAGAGGTGAGGGGCGGCCTTGTCTTTGAATCCTGGGGACTTCCAAGGGCTGATCACCAGGTTCTAAGACTATTTAAAGAACACAGCAATAGAAGTTGTTCACCTTTGAGAGTTTGCTATCCAGGCACCGTACTAAAACTTTTCATGTAATATTTTAGTTATTCATGCTCTGAATGCTATGATGGAGGGTACTATTATTATTATCCCCATTTTGCAGATGGGGAAATAATCACAGAGAAGTTGAGCGGCTTACTTTAAGTCATACAACTAGTTAGTGGCAGAGGTGGGTTTTAAATTCTGGTCTAATTTCGAAGGCTGGGATTGTGCGCACTATCTGGGCTGCTTGTTAGCGGGGCAGTTAAGTTTTCTCTACGGCTGCTTCCTCCTTCTATCACTGTTCAGCATCCAGTAATTGAGGGTCTTCCCAGAGCGGAGGCCCGGGGCCGTGCCTCTAAGCCCACACACCCATCATTCACGTTTATCAATGCTGGGTGTAGATAAGGGGTACTGGAAAGAGCCGGGTGGCTGTGGTGAAGGCATGTCTTAAGCTCAAGTTTGTGTGTTTTTGCTGGGGGAGCAGGACAGATGAGGGAGGGGGAAGGACAGAGATAATGTGTGGAACTAGATTTCTTCAAGGCCTTATCCCACCAGTTTGGGAAAAGTTGTTTTGGTTCTCTTTTAAGAACCTGAGGCCTGGAAATCAAAAAAGGAGTCCAGGCTGGAGTGGGAATCACTACATAGTTAAAAAAACAACTTAACACTATATTTAGGGTATGTCTGTGCTTAAATGAAATAGTTTTTTTTTAAGTGTATGTTTTCATTTCTGTATGTAATATCCGTATTACAAAAAATCTCCTATCAGTCCTAATTGTGAGAACAAAAAAAATTAGAAAAACCCAATGATCAAAAATAGGAGAACAAATTATTGCACACTGGCCAGAAGACGAGGTGAGCAACACAGGAAGATGCTTATGCAAATTTTTTTGAATAAAAAGCCTTCCATAAACCCACAGGCAAAACATATGGAAAATAAAAGTTATTTTTTTCCACTGGTGACCTTTTTTTCCTTCATAGATTTTCTCGATTGTTTTTATAATGCTTTGTGACAAATACAGAATGTACATAATTATATGGTGGCATTTACCTTATGTGTACATTTTGCTTATGTCCCTTGCAACTCTGTATCCAAATGTAGCAAATAGCTTTTCATTTGAACTTGCAAATTGCAGCATGAAATTTAAATATTCCTTTAAATACACAACCCACATGGATTGCTGTTATACAAATTGGAATGAATTTTTCAGGTTCAAGTCATTTTTATCCAAATTTAATTATCCATTTTTTGTTTGTTTGTTTTTTGAGAGGGAGTTTTGTTCTTGTTACCCAGGCTGGAGTGCAATGGCACAATCAGCTCACTGCAACCTCCTCTGCCTCTCAGGTTCAAGCAATTCCCCTGCTTCAGCCTCCCAAGTAACTGGGATTACATGCATGTGCCACTACGCCCAGCTAATTTTGTATTTTTAGTAGAGACGGGTTTTCTCCCTGTTGATCAGGCTGGTCTTGAACTCCCGACCTCTGGTGATCTGCTGCCCCCTCGGCCTCCCAAAGCATTGGGATTATAAGCGTGAGCCACCGTGCCCGGCCAATTATCCATGTTTATCAGGAATATCTTGTTTCTTGGGTAGGAACCAAAACCAGGAGAGCAAAAGAGGAGTTTGCAGCCCCCAGCAGTTCGTAATAAAACAGTGCTGAAACCCAGTTCTCTTCACCCACTGCCCCACTAGTCCCCCTCTCTTGGAAGAATGGAAAATGGGTTATCTGGAGACACCCAGAGCTCCTAGCGCATTAGGGAGGCTCTGAACTTGGGTGAGGCTTCTGAAGTCTGGCAGCCTGAGCAGATCTAGCGACTATAGGAATCAGCCTGGGGAGCCTTCTCATGGAAGAAGTGAATGTTAGCAGTGATCCTCATCCATTTGCTTTACCAGAAGTCAAAGGCTCCTTCAGACCTCCCTGGTGGAGTAGGAAGCTGATTGTTTTAGGTTCTAAGAGTGTACACGTGTATTCATTTATACTTGACTCTTTCCTCTAAAGCTTAAGAGATGCTCTAGCATTAAAGCAAAGGTATGATGAGACCAAAAATTAAAAACCAAAAGAAAGCAACAACAGCAACACACAACTACATGGCCTATAGCAAGGAATGGGAGGTGGGTAAGAGGGGAGGATTTTGAAATGACAATTTGGTAGCAAACTACAATAATGAACCAAAACTTTCGTAGCCAGAGTAAATAATCAAACCAAAGCATTTTTAAACTAGCAGAGCTCTTGTTTCTAAGACTTGAGAGGCCATGGTGAGTGGTGATTTGCCTGTGGCGGGGATCCCCCTGAGAAAATTACACAGTATGCCCAGGAAAGCGTCTTCTGCTGGTTTGAGATGGTTAAAAATCTTCCACGAAGAGGGCATGACATGTTTTCCATGTAGTCTTGTATCATTTACTCTCAATCTGCCATGTAATCATATCCTGTTTTATTATTTTTGAGTGTGTGCATATATTCAGTTGCCTCCGTAGACTCCTTGAGGGCAAGACATCTATTGTACTTTCTCTGTATTGTCCTACAATCCCCAGCCTTGAAAACAGACCAGGATTTGCCATCATGATGTGTGCTGGCTTCTCGGCCACTCGCCCCAGGCAGCATCTGCGAAGAAGTGCCAATTCTTCTGCTCCTCTGGCCCACCCGAGCCCAAAATACAGTCCCTAAAATACTGTAAACCATACTTTTTTTTTTTTTTTTTTTTAATTTTGAGATGTGGAATTTCACTCTCGTTGCCTAGGCTGAAGTGCAGTGGCACGATCTCGACTCACTGCAGCCTCTGCCTCAGTCTCCAGAGTACCTGGGATTACAGGAGCCTGCCACCATGCCTGGCTAATTTGTTGTATTTTTGGTAGAGACAGGGTTTCACCATGTTGGTCAGGCTGGTCTCAAACTCCTGACCTCAGGTGATCCACCCACTTCAACCGTCCAAAGTGCTGGGATTACAGTGTGGGCCACTGCACCTGGCCTGTAAACCATTCTTAAGTGGAAATATAATTTGTCTTTTAGGCCAAATTATGAATCTTAATTTTAATAATTCTAGTTACTAGAAGACAATATGGAAGCTCTTTCTGTGTCTGAGAGAAAGTGAGCAGAACAAGAACTTAGAGTAACAAAAAATTGTAGCCAGAGGGGAAGAATGAAAGCCAGAAAAAGAGGCAGGCAGATAGGAGTTTTGAAGGAGAGGGTTAGCAATGGAAGAGAGGTGAGCAGTTTGGCCCAGATTTGAGCTTAGCAATGCTTTGTCGAGGCACATTTTCTTAATATTCCTATTCTTAGGCAAATAGTTCTGCCTTTGCTCTTTTTAATTTCTCGTGAAGGTACTAGGCAGACAGTCCCAGAGTGTTCTGGAAAGGAGTGCTCTGTGTGGAGATAGCAGGAAAACAAATCATGGAATGACAGGCTTTGAGCTGAGTAAACCAGCAGTTAATCATTCCCCGCTGGCTCAGGCTTCTGAGATGCAGGTACGCTTTGGCCATCCCTAGGATACCAGCATTCCCCCTCAAAAACAAAAGCCCCTGCTGGCTGGGTGTGGGTTCCATTTCTGATATTCACATCACTGGACTTTTGGCAACTGTGCTTAATCCTTTTGGGAACAGTGATGCGGCTTACTTCAGATAAAGGCGTCCTTGACCACAGCACCATTCAAGCAGTTCATTGTTAAGTGTTTCATTGTGAAACACTTCATTTCACAGAGGAAGTGGACTTTGGGGTGAGGTGGAGGAGTAGAGGGGCAGATTGTGGGCAGCCCATCAAATCCCAGCTCACCATAAGGCTGAAGAGCTATATTATACCAGTGCAGGCATCTGAGAGTTGAACATTGGATTCATGAGTCTAAACAGTAGTTCCACTGGAAAGGCAGCATTCCAAATCCTTTCTGAGTGTCTCTGGAGTTGAAAGCAGACCAGGACTTACAATAATGATGTGTGTCCGGCCCTCTGACTCCATCTCCACACAGCATCTGCCAAGAGGAGCCGACTCTTCTGATCCTCTGGCCCACAGGTGCCCAGCTGGCCCCCCTCGGGAGACATAACAACTGCTCCCCTGCCACATGCTTTTCATCTTTCTGGTTATTAGCTTCCCTCTGGAGCCAGTGGATTCCACGGTTCCACAGGATCTGCCTAATGGGTCCTCTAGAATGAATGACAGTTGAACTGCCTTCATTTATGTCCGATGCCAGGCCTAAGAGCGGTGGCTCATGCCTGTAATCCCAGCACTTTGGGAGGCCAAGGCAGGTGGATCACGAGGTCAAAAGATCGAGACCATCCTGGCCAACAGGGTGACACCCCGTCTCTACTAAAAATACAAAAATTAGCTGGACATGGTGGTGGGTGCCTGTAGTCCCAGCTACTCGGGAGGCTGAGGCAGGAGAATCATTTGAACCTGGGAGGCGGAGGTTGCAGTGAGCCGAGATCGAGCCATTGCACTCCAACCTGGTGACAGAGCAAGACTGTCTCAAAAAAGAAAGAAAGAAAGAAACATTCTTTGCCTCCTGTGCACAGGTCATAAACACAAACTTTGAAACTGTTAATTGAACTTTGTTTCTCGGCCATTTGTGGGGTACCATGGCCATTCAGTGAATATCCTCCCGGCCTGGGGCTTTTCATTTCAAAAGGAAAAAGTTACTTTTAGTTGCCCTAAGGACCTAATGCAGGTGGTAAAACAGGATTGGGGCTAGGAGCAGAAGAGGGACTCAACACACATTGCCCCATTTGGTTCTCAGCCCTCAGGAAGTGAGTGGGCAGGTGGAGAGGCGCAGTGAAACCACCTCCTTCAGGGATGGGGAAATCAATGCCCAGGTGGTAACATTAACCTGGGCCGCTGGCCTGTGAGCACGGAGTGAATGCAAAGCCAGCACCTCTGGTTTCCAGGCTCTACACTGCACTGCCGCCTTGACGGGAGCTGGATGACTCTGAGCAAGCCACTAAATCTTTCTAGGTTTTGTTTTTCTCTATCCTCAGTGATCTTAAGGCTCCTTCCAGTTCTGAATCAGCATTTAAGTTTAGGGCAACAGCCCTGGCAGGCCTTGATAAGGCCTTGACTCTACCCTAGGTTCTCCATGGCTTTGGTAACCAATGGAAAGAAAACTCTCACGGGCAGCAGAAACCAGCCGTTTCCTCTGGGTTGATGCCCATTTGTCAAAAATTTGGCAAAAGTTACCTTCATATTAGTGAAATCTCAATACAGCTTCATTCATTGTTTGACACACAAAATTTATGACATCTGCTGGAGGAATGTAGCTCTGAAAACCCTCAATGTCAAAAAGTCTGTGTAATGGAAGGAACACTTCTTGCACTGCCTGTCGTTTCTAATGTCTTTCCAAACCCTTGTCTCCAGTTCTGGAAATGATGGCTCCCTAAATGCCCTAGCGCTTTTTGTTTTGATTGCAGAATTCAGATTTTTCTTCCCCTGCATATACATCTGATTGTAGATTAAAAAGGATTAGGTACAAATAGTGTTGACAAGTTGAAAAAATGGTTAACACACACTCAAATATCTTGAGTAAAAAAGATAGATATATACATTTTTTTTTTTCCTGGAGAAAAAGAAATCAGGCCCAAAGTATTGAACTCTGGAGGATACAAACCAGCATCTGCAAAAATTAGATTTTGTTTCTGTTAATGACAACTCTAGAACAATAAGGAGGGGAACTGTTCTCTTCAATGTCAGTGCCAAAAAGTTCAGAATGTAGCTACAAAGCGCTTTTCTTTTTCTCTTAATAACCGATTGTAGGCCAGGCACAGTGGCTCACGCCTGTAATCCCAGCACTTCAGGAGGCCAAGGCGGGCTAATCACTTAAGGTCATGAGTTTGAGACCACCAGCCTGGGCAACATGGTGAAATCTCGTCTCTACTTTTTTGAGTATTCTCTTTATTTTTATACAAAAATTAGCCAGGCGCATGGTGGCATGCACCTGTAATCCCAGCTACTGAGGCAATGAGAATCACTTGAACCTGGAAGGGGGAGGTTTCATTGAGCCAAGATCATGCCACTGCCCTCCAGCCTAGGTAACAGAGACTCCATCTAAAAAAAAAAAAAAAAAAAGACTGTATGTAGCACTCTCATCATAAATTTATATTTTTTGAAGATGTTTGCCGGGCGCAGTGGCTCACACCTGTAATCCCAGCACTTTGGGAAGCCGAGGTGGGCGCATCATGAGGTCAAGCGATCGAGACCATCTTGGCCAACATGGTGAAACCCCGTCTGTACTAAAAGTACAAAAAATTATCTGGGCGTGGTGGTGCCTGCCTATAGTCCCAGCTACTCAGGAGGCTGAGGCAGGAGAATTGCTTGAAACCGGAAAACGGAAGTTGCAGTGAGCCGGGATCGCGCCACTGCACTCCAGCCTGGCGGTAGAGCGAGACTCTGTGTCAAAAAAAAAAAAAAAAAAAAAAAAAAAGCTTATGTTTTTACCCTGTGTCTTTTCTCTGTGGAGTTCCACAATGTTTTACTCTGAAAAGGGCAACCATTCCAGCTGTTCCTTCCGAAATCTGGGCCTCCTAAGTTTCAGCAATGGAATTTAGAATATGAATCTTGAATTCTCTGTCTACACTGCATGGTTCTCTAAATGGTGACCATATCAGCTTCCAGTCTTGGTCTTTCCATATTGAAAAGTCCTAATCTCTGTACCCGGATCTCACAGGCTGGCATGTTCAGAGGTTATCACACCCGGTCATACCCCAGGGGTGTACCATGTAGAGACAGGGCTGTTCTCCTTTTTTATATTAATCTGACAGATTAGGTAATCATTCTTTGAATTGGCATGATGCTTCATAATTAACTCATCTCATCTGATCCCTGGAACCCAGACAGGAAGTCAGATGTGAAACCACTCCCTCACAGTCACGTCAGCTGCTAAACGGTTGACTCAACCTTCATCTTCCTAGCCTCCTCCTCTCCTAATTATACCGGCGGCTTCATCTGTTTTCACCTGTATTTAGGAACTGTTTTTCTTCTGCCGTAAAATGTTTGAAACAAGGGGAAGAAGATTCCAGGCAGGGCTCAGGAGTCACACAGCGTAAGAGTTTGAAGCCCAACCCGACTACGGGAGCTACTGAACTGAGTCCCTTAGCCTCAGTGATGTGAGGCTTACGTGGAATAACCCTTGTGAGTACAAGTTCTTTAGCACACATAAATGGCACCTGAAAGTGTTCATACCATCATCATCATTTGGAGTCAAGTTAGCACTCCCTTAGCTTCACAAGGATGGGTACTATCCTCTGTAGGGGTCTTTGGAGCACAAATGACAAGTTGAGGACCACAGCAGGTAACCTTTTTTTTTTTTTTGAGATGGAGTCTCACTCTGTAATGCAGGCTGGAGTACAGTGGCACGATCTCAGCTCACTGCAACCTCCGCCTCCCAGGTTCAAGCGATTCTCCTGCCTCAGCCTCCAGAGTAGCTGGGATTATAGGTGCACACCACCACGCCTGGCTAATTTTTGCAATTTTCCTAGAGACAGGGTTTCACATGTGGGCCATGCTGGTATCGTTCGAACTCCTGACCTCAAGGATTCACCTGCCTCAGCCTCCCAAAGTGCTAGGATTACAGGCGTGAGCCACCATGCCTGGCTGAGCAGTTAACTTTTATGGAACAAGCCCTAGGTGCCTGGCATTGTGCCATGTACTTGAAGTGGTTATGGATTTGATTCCCACAATTATAAACTGTGAGCTAGGTGCTAATCTCACCTCCATTTTAAAGATGGAGCAGCTTGGATTTCGGGACTTGACAGGTTAGGTAGCCTAATAAAGGTGGAGTTCTGATTTGAAGCCAGATCTGGCTCCCCCAAGTGAAAGAGGGCCAGGTTTAGGAAAGGCTTCCACTACGGTGGTGCAGAGCGGGTTTTTTCCTAGCTGAGGACTGGCAGAGGTGAGCCTAGCGGTGCTGAAACTGTGGGAAGGTTGAGACCAGAGCATTTATTTGCCGTGAGCAAGGTGACAGCTTTTCAGGAGACCTAAAACCAGGCTCTGGGCCCCCTGCTAGGATTCTTGGCCTTACAGCCTTTGTCTTTCTGTGGAGAAGGGATTCCTGATTAAGGGGCATGGAAGAACAGTTACAGAGATATTGAATACTTTCAAATGAAAAGATATCTGCATCCAAATGAGTTTTCATAGATGTCCATTCTGCTGTTTGCTTTTGGTGAGAACATCCTTTTTCCTCCCTGCAGTACAACTTAAGCCAGGATTGTTTGTAATCTATTTTGTTTGCTTAAAGTCTTCAAGAGCTAGGAAAATGACTGATGATAGTTTGTTTCTAAGTCTGAGAAATGGAGATGTATTGGAATTGAGAACTCACGAGCTGGGAAGCAGAAAGTCATAAAGACTCATTAAAGCAGTACTTTAAGTCAAATCACCCTGCTGGGGAACAACAGATTTGGCACATTAAGCCATCATTTGTTCATGTGTGGCTAGGTCACTTCTAGAGACTTAGCTGATACGTCAGAAGAACAATCCCCAACCAGTGAGGTCACTGCGCAAGTCCTACATGCACGTGCAGATACACACCAGCAACATTGACAATTACATTTGGAGAGGTGCTCTCTTGCTTGGTTATAACTTTAACAGACCAAAATAATGCTGCCTTTAGTGTTTCTGAAAAGGTAACACATGAAACCCAGCTTCTCTTGGACTCTGGGATATTGTTCTGAGAACCCATTTGTGGGGGAAGGCAGGTCAGCTGCACGATCAAAAGTTCACAAATTAAGAACATACAAATGACAGGACCACCAAATTTAGAAAATGTCCTACAATGTGCATTTTATTCCATATCATTATACAATGTTTACATATAGTTATAACTCTCAAGAAAATGTCCTTTACCAATTTTATGTAGTGTCTAAGTCTTTCACTTTCACATGAAGAACTGAAAAGAGTGGAAATCCACATTGATTATCATCCTACGGACTGTCATGAGCTGCACGTGTGCCAATCAGAAAGGAATGGAAGTCTCAGAAGAGCAGCGTGGCTTACAGACCCTAGGCTTTAGTGAATTCAGGCATGCGGGATCCACAGTCTCATCTCGTAGTAAAACTCAAGATAAAATAAATTAGCGTTGGACAGAGTTCTACATTGTACAATATTGAACAAAAGACCACAGGGGGACCTTTTGTTTAAAGTAGCACCAATCCACACCTGATTGTGTTTCCAACATTAATCTTCCTGTTGACTCTACCATTGGCACTTTAAATGGAACTTTTTCTGCTTTAGTGAGGATTCCTACGCTGACTAAGCATACCGTGCTAAACTCTACAGTGTGGCAACATCAACCTGGGGAATGGCACATTTAAACCTTTATCGCCCTGACATGGGTTTGCCTTTTTGTGTGTGTTTTCCCCACCCCCGACCTAGCTGGTATTTTGTGGATGTTTCTGTGACAGTGGTAAAAGTAAGTAAAAATGCATTTAAGGGGTAAGCAGTTGTTTCAAAACAAAACAAAATGAAAGAATGTGGTCGCAGCTAAGGAGGTTTCACATGTTGTTTAACTCCAGTAAAGTCTGATCCAGCATCTGATGCATACTAAGGTTTTCTTCTTTGGCATGAGCCACTTTCTCTGTGGTGGGATTAGAAAATTAAGTTATGAATAGCTGTGCTTTGGACACAATGGTGGTTTGTACATTTAGGCAGGCAAACATCAATCACAAACACAGGATGAGATGATTAGAACTAGGCATGCTTGTAAGACATTACTCATTTCTAGACAAGAACCTAAGTCGGGGGGAGGATGTCTTTGACCCAAAGGAGCCATGGCATGAATTCTCACAGAGCAGTCGGGTGCACCTCCACCACCAATTCACTATGAAGATAAAACGCACATGGGGTTTGGTGAAGGTTCACTGACTGTGCCGTGGGAACAGGGGAGAGGTAAAAACCAGATACAGCTGCAGCACTGTTACACAAACTGGAGAAGTTACTAGCAGCAGACATTTCCGAGGTACAGGCAGTTAAAAGTCTGGGAGTTGTGCAGTAACACAAACTCACAAAAACAAAGATGACATAAATAGGTTTTCTGAGAACTTTTAAAATGATTTATTTCTGTTGCTCATAAAAAAATACCAACATGTTTCATGCACACTTAATTAGGACATTCTCTTATTATTTTTATAGTGTTCTATTTATTATTAGCATGACATTCTCCCCAGACTCCAACAGCACCATTAGACAGAATAAAGCCTACCTTTCAGACAACCAGGGGCTTCTGGCATGAGTTCCTGTTTTCAAAAGCTATTTTGCCCAAGCATAGGTACATTTAATCATATTTCAGACACTATACCAGATATTTATGTTAGGAATATGAATATGTAATAGGAACACACACACACACATATACACACACATATATATACTTAAAGCAGGACTCACGGCTGTCAGTGGGAAATAGAAAATTTGGGGGGGGGGGTCCTCATTATCAGTTCAAACAAGAGGACCTGCTATTTCAAAGAGGAGTGCTGAATTGATATAAGTATTTTACCATAACAGCTGTTTTGTGATTAAAGAGAACGTAATTATTCCAGCCATATAGAGGAAAATGCAGGCAAGGCCAGACTTTCAGCCAATTCCTTGCATTTGCATTTCTGCAGAAAGCAACTGTTTTCAACTCTATTAGTTGAAGGTAGGACAGTCTTAGATTTTCTGCACGTGGGCTCCACTCCTAGAATTCAGCCCAAGTTTTTTCACTCTTAAGTTTAATCCTCATTCAGGGCCAGCTTTAGTTCATTAGTGAGGCGGCGGTTTTGCTCAAGTTGCTGGTAGAGTTGATCTGTACAGTCAGCAAGCAGGTTAGCAGAAAAGAGGCAGAAGGAAGAAAGGTTAGCAGACTCAGTGAGAGGCAGTTAATAGAGAACACAGAGACCTCAAGCAGGACAGCAGCTGGTCATTTGCTAAGCAGTTTAGTCTTACCCCATGGTCACCTGTCCTGTATCGAGGAAGGATAGACCCTACAAAGCTTTGTAGACTTAGGGTCAGAATTTCTCTCTTGGTGGGGAAAGAGGGGGAGGGGGGAGCAACAGGAAGAGGAAGAAAGAGTGAATGTTCCTCTTATACTGCACTAAACCACTTTGTGAACTGAGGCATACATAGTTTCTGGCAATAGATTTGGGAATGGAGGCCTGGCTGGAGGCAAGCCAGCATGACATCCACCCCTTACTAGGGCTCTAGTGTTGAACTCGGCTGAAACCTTGACCTGCCCAGTGCAGCCCACCTCTTCCAGGACCCCTTTCCTCTTGTTCCCAGGGCAGGCTTTCCCCCTCAGGTAGTACTAACTGGGGGTTACTGCTTTTGCTGCACTGAAATATTTTGAAATTCGGAGTTAAGTTCCTGTCCTTCCCCCGGTCACCAAAACACAGGGTCCACATTCTGACTCCCATCTAGCTTTGATAGTGATATCTATTCAAATAGCAAAAGAACGAGCACTTGTCTCTACTCAGCACTGATGTAGAATTTACCTGCTTCTTGAAGAGGATGGCATTCATGTGTGGTACTAACGGATGTGGATAAAATGAACAAAGCCTGGAACACCTACATGAAGATCAGCGTGATACACGTTTTACACACTGACACGCGATCTGCTCACAGGGCAAGGAAACCAACTACAGGAGTGAGTCTGTATCTGACGATCCAGGGGGACACCCAAGCTGACAAGCAAGAGCCCGGTATGCACCGGGAACAGCCGGAGGATGCATGGTGGCTTTGAATGATGGTGACAACTTGGATCTAGAAGTATTTCATGATCTTGAAAAGCTAACAGTCCTACTCCTGGGGAAAATGTGCTTGCAGCCCCCAGGTCTGTCAAGAAATTGAGCAGCTCTCACATTAACATTGTCATAAATGGTAGGAGATGGGAGGATGCTATGCTCGTTACATTTTCTCACTTGGAATATCTGCCGCTCTGTCCTCTTTGCCCATCCACGTTTTCTGAATATACAAAACCCCAGTCAAATGTCAGCTACCTCCTCCAGGGAGCTCCCAGTCAGAATGGTTCTCTCTTCCTTGTTAGCTCCAAATGCACATGCCTATTGGTTCCGACTTGCTTCACTCCTCTCTCCCCCGCACCAGACGGCCAGCTCATCAAGGGCAAAGAACTTTTCCAGCCCATCTCTCTACCACACCCCCCACTGCTTCCCACGGTGTTTTGCATGTGACATATGCTTGGGGGTTGCAAGACAGAAGCCCATTACTACAGTTACACTATGGACATAGGGAACTGTCGCCATGGGTAGGGAGCATGTCTCAGTTTGCTGAGCCCAAATGTTTCGCCAGGCTACAATGGAAGAACTTTGGAGAACTCTGGAGAATCCAGAGGCTCAGTGTGAATTCAGCAGGAAGGACAGTGGTCCCTCCCACAGCGTCCTCTGGACCTGTTCTCCTTCAGCTGCTGTGGAGCTGGTGTGCATGGGTGGCCCAAAGGCGGGAACAAGACATGCTCTTACCCTTGGAAGTGTTCTCCCCTCCCATTCTATAGAGACTCCCAGCGCCTGAAGCTTCAAGTGCCCAAAACTCAGTGATGCTTTTGGTTTGGCCCACCGGAGCAGCTGTGGCTATGGCCTGGCCCTTTGAACCAGAAGCCTGGGCTCCAACAGTTTCTTGATAAACCTGACGTGCTGTTTTCCTCTTGCACATGCACACCTTGGGCTACTCCCGACCTGCCCTCCTGATCCACTAGTGCCTAGTTCCCCCTTGTAGAGTGTACCTATAGAAAGTGTGAAAGTCTCTGGAAGGGTTTCCAAAAAACAGATGTGCCTCCAGAATTACATGAACATCTGCTCAGCAGAATTTTTGGCATTTTGTCTACGTCAGGAAGCACGATTTGCTCAGAGAAGGATACACTTCTCTTATTCTGAATTTAAAAAAGAACAAGGAAGGAGTCATAGTCAGAAGCAGGCCCAAGGAGCCTTAAGAAAAGAAAAACATGAAATTATGGAAGTCTTTATACACTCAAGGGAGAGACATTGTCCAGATTCTAAATTTAAAAGTCCATCACACTATGACTAAAATACTTTAATTCACAGCTTTTTTTTAAAAAACGTATTTCCTCTCTGAAGTCTCTGTAGAGTGAGAATGACACTATCTTCAGAGTTTGTCCAAATTTATTTGAGTATGGTGGTATATGGGCTAAAAAAACTATATACAAAACATGCAGATCATCCATGTTAAAAAAAACCAGGAGAACTATATAGTCAGATTGTCGAGGAAGGAGAAATGTTGGGAATTATGACACTAAAGTCCCTATTAAAGTTCTAATCTTTGCATTTAAAAAAAAAAAATCACTTAATTGCTGTTTGTTAACCAAAACAGAAGCCCAAATGAAATACAATTGTTGGGGGAAAGGAAAGAAACTTTCATTGCTATATTTAAAAAATATCCACAAATGAAAACGCAGCCATTGCACAAAAAGATTATGTACAATCCCTCCCAAAGAATATGTGCTGAAGAGCACAAAACAAATCACGACTGAACAGAGTAACCATATTTAGAAAACCTAAGGTGTCATTTTCATGATCAAAATAAAGGTAGCTGAGTAATAAATATACTTCAAAAAAGCCTGAACTCCTCTTTGTGCTGTACAAGGATGATCGACAATAACCAAAACTTAGATTGTTTGAATCCAAGTTCTTTTCACCCTTTTCAGTGTATAACTTCCTAGTAACATGGGATAGCTACGGAAGCATTCATTATGAGCCTTCATCAGTTAGCCATGTCCTCCCAAGCAGGACCACTGAAGTATCAACACAGAGGGGCCACTACCTCCCAAGCTAAACCTCCAGCAAAGGAAGACCCTGATCAAGCCAGCACTTACAACTCTCAATAAGCAACGTCCCTGTGTGACCCAGACTGCATACCAGAGCCATCACAATCCCCCCCCAAAACCCCATAGATGTCCAGGCCTCACTCTAACCTTTGAAGGGGTACAGGCCTGGGCATTTTTTTAAAGTTCAACAAGGAACTACTGTGCTTTAGAAACTCCTGATACAATTCTGTATACTGTTCAGAATTTAAAAGAAAGCAGCAGCCAAAAACTAACCCTCATATGTGTGAAGCAGCTCTGTAGTTTTATTCAACGTTGAAACTAAAATGTCAATAAATAAGAAGTAAAAAGAATAGCAAACAGAAATAGCTTACACAGTGTTTATTTGACACTGAAACGATGAGCTTCTGTACAACAGAAAGCACAGTGTGTGCCTGACTCTAAGGCAGGATGCTAAGAGAGAGAACCAGGGTCAGCTGGAGAACAGACAAATGCAGAGCTCAGAGAGGTGGTACATCCAGCTCGACGAGGGAGTCTTGGGAGAAGTGAAGCAAAGAAACTTATCTGCGTGAAGATAAAAAGGTGGGAGAAAAAGAAAAAAAGTGGTACAATGGGAAAAAAAAAAAAAAAAGAAACCAGACCAATAGATGAGAGCACTTCAAACACAGACAAGAAGCAGTCATGCAAAACCCACTGCCAGCCACACCCTCAGAAGGACTGCCGTCTTCTCACCTGAGGCCGTCACAGGCTGCCTTTGGGCAAGGGTCCATTTTAAGAAGACCCATGAACAGAATTTAAAAACAATTTTTATGCTACACTCATCTTTCAGAATATTTAATCATACTGGATGCAAAAAGTTTTTCCCAAAGAATCACCATGTTTTAGCACTGGAAAGGACCTTAGAGACAAATGATCTGATCCACCCCCTCAATTACAAACGGGGGATGAGAAGACAGACTTTCTCTGGTTTCCATGGCAACAGTCATGTCTCCAGGGGCTTTTTTGTTGAGTGTGGGGATTCTATAACCTCTAAGGCAGCAGGTACATGCCATACTCTTCAAGTTACCATTTTTTTTACATGGGTAAATGAATGACAGGTGGGTTTGGAAAATGACATTTCCAGCTTCAGTGGAATTCAGGGTGATATTAGAATGAAGAACTCTGAAACATTACAGATTAGAATTTAGTAGAAAAAGTTTAATGTTTAAGTTTGGTTAGTAATATGTAAATTAGTTGTATCTGTTCAAGGTTCTCCTCTTGATAATAAGATTACCTACTCCAACTCTTACTGCCTAACAGTAAAATCTGGGCCATTAACTCCTAAGCTCACATTGTACAATCTGTGTTCCATTTCCCATTTCTTTGACACAGGTTGTGGTAAATATTTATCTATTTTAATTCCTTTCATAAAAACAGAAAATTAAAGGCTTGGTTACTCAGCAGAGGGTTCCTTTTACTCTAGAATTCTTAAAAGTAAAAGAGATGATCTTTTTATAGTACCATCCTTCAATTTATATTTACTTGATGAAAATGATTATGTTGTACTTAGTTGAATCTCAGGAAACAAATTTTTGATATTTCTTGAGAATTTCCTGTACAACAACATGGCCATCTAGTTTTACTTGAGTTTAGTTTAATTTCCCAAAAGGATAGTGCTCAAGGTCACTCATTCTAGTTCATTGCTCTCATTTAGCATTTACAAAATAAAAGGATTCTGAAAGGAAAATGGTTTGTATAGACAGACTTAATCTAGTTGGCCTTCACATTAGTAGAAAGTGAAAAAACAATGACTATTCTAGGTTATGACAAAAAGGGTGAACACAGGAGTGCAAAGATCAAGAGTGCAGAAATCAAGAAGCAAGGAAGGGATGGTGGTGCGTTTATTACATTAGCATGAGGGCATGGGTGCAAGCAGGCAGAGTGGATGAACGTTTACATGGAAGTCATATCGTTGAGAGCGTGGTCCAGCTCCTCGCTCATGGCTTTGTACTTCAGTTTCTGAGCGTACAGCTCGTCTATGACCAGGAAGTGGAAGGCAGAGGTGCAAGAACATCAAGAGTGATCAAGAGATGGAGGGTGAGTGAGGGTGGCGCGCGCACCATCCCGACACAGCAGCAAGAAAAGGGCAATGCATGAAGGGGTTGGTGCCGCAGCAGGTGGCCAATGCAGGAGGCGTGCGTTTGTTTTAAATAAATTGAAACAAAAACAAAGAGAACAAAACCCATTAGAAAATAAAATGAGAAAGACTCATTACGAAATCATAACAAACATGGTAGGTGTATCAGTAAACCATGTTCAATCCTAAATGAAACCACAGAAGGCTGTCTCCTGGTCAACGGGGTAGGGGCCAATGGAACATTTTTCTTTTGCAGAGCTGTATTTTAATTACACTGGAGTAGTCAGCCATCTGCAGCTATAAACAATGGGGGAAAAAAATCCAAGGGCAGTGTTTTGGAAGAACAATTTGTAACTACAGCCTGTAGTCCTTATCTGGCTCCACCTTCAAACCACTGACTTCCTGACCACACCAGACCACTGGGATAGCGACTTCTCGTGTCATTTAAGCTACTCCTGTGGCCTTCCCATTGCAGCTGTCTACTACTGGTCCCGGAGGCTTGAGAACCAAAGAGCGCCACACTTTATACGGCAAGTCTGCAATTTAGTTTTGGTAATTATGCAGGTTTTCAGACTTTGCTGCACTTTGGCAGATCATTTTGCAACCACTTGTCATTCTCTCTTCTCTGCTATTTTGGTTATTATTTGCACCAAACACTAGTTCCTTCTCTAATCCCTTCTATCTGTGATGTATGTTTGTCTTTTTCCTTTTTCACAGTAACCCTTCACAAGCTTCAAAGCTCCACAGTTAGGATATCCGTGGCACAGAGTGGTTATTACTAAAATAAAACCTAAATGCCTTAGGGGAGAAATGCTTAAATACATTTTCCGCTCCTCCTTCAGGATCTGAAGTACTTTGCTAAGATAATAAATGACTTAAAAAAAAAACCCAAATCCTTACTTTGAATTTATATTTGGAAGAAGATGGCTTCTTCTAAAAACAAGTCCATATCCTTCCCAATTTAATTAGGAAACAACACTAAAGATTGAAACTATACTAGAGTCATTTGCACCTATAAGCACCTCACTCACAGTGAAAAATAAACCTGCCACACTTCCGATGAGCATGAAGTTAAGCTAGATGGCATTTGCCACTATGGCTGGTGGCTAAGTAGTCACCTCATGAGCAGAAGACTCAGGTTCATGAGTTTAAAAGCCACAGAGGAAAACCCCAGAGGACAGACAGACAGAATGTGCAAGTGCAAAGGAGTATATGAAGGTAGATGGAAAATTTGAATTGGAAAATTTGCCAGTTCAGTATTCAACCATAAGGAGTAAACGAAAAACAGTACTTAAGATCTTACCTTCTAAGTCATCAATGCTTTTCTCCAATTTAGTTACTGACCTCTCCGCAAACTCAGCCCGAGTCTCAGCCTGTAATGATTTATTTGAGTCAAAGTTGGGAATTTTTATGTTTTCCTTAGCTACAAACACAGGGAAAACTGAAAACTAGAGGATGAAAATGAAGCACATCACCCATAAAATGGATCTGAAACTACCTGTCAGTTTCAGTTATTAATGTGAGAAATGGCAGCTAGTACGGCACATAAACTCCAAGGCGACCTTTGAATATTCCTGACTTGGATCATTGGACCTTTAAAATGAAAAGGCCCTGACCGGCTCCATGAAAACAAACTCATTTAAAATCCAGTTGGCTTCATCCACAACTCTCATATTACCTCCTTCAGCTTGTCGGAAAGGACCTTGATCTCTTCCTCATATTTGTCTTCCTTCTGCGAGTACTGTAATTAGAAAGAGCATTCCAGATGTCAGGCTGCAGCTCACACTACTCATGCCTTCTCATGCAAAGAACTCGCCAGCCCAGCCAACAGATATTAAGGATCTCTTAGGAGGTAATGGAACCTCTGATATCAAATGGCACACTGCAATACATTCTCTGCTTTCTTGCCTATTGTTTTACATGGGATAACAAGATAACTTATCCACTTGGCACTTGGTTTAAATTAAATTGATGACTCACATCCCTAACATAAGTTCTCTAGTTAAAAAAAAGAATTTGTTAACTCTCCAAAAATCACCTCATAATATTGCCATTTACTAAAATGTCTATGTACTGTTGCTGTCACCGGCAGGGCCTCTTTTGAGCAGCACTTAAAAGATGGCTTTCCCCCGACACCATGCTCCTGGCCTACCTTCTCAGCCTGAGCCTCCAGTGACTTCAAGTTGTTCGTCACAGTTTTCAATTCTTCTTCAAGCTCGGCACATTTGCTAATGTTTTCGATCAGAGGCAGAAAGGGTGGGAGACAAGCCAAAGGAAGGAGGAGAGAAAAAGGAGAGGGATGGGAAAAATGAAAACCGAGTCCTAGAGACGAAGGACTGCCTTAAAGTAGCCAAATCATCAGGTATTAAAATGTTTACTTTTGCCAGGAACACTGCCCCCCAACCTTGCAATAGCAGAAGGCAGGGTGACAAAAATCCAACAACTTCGAAGTGCAATAATTTGGCTCCTCTTTGGCTGCCCAAAGAGCATTTATGAAGGGAAAACAAAGGAGCACAAAGGACCAAGGGAAAGCACTTAAAGCAAGATATAAATAGCGAAAGGTGAAGTGAAGGTGCAGTCGTTATACCAAACGAACCAGTAGGCATCGGAAGCTGAAAGACGTCTGGGTTGCAGTTAAACCTAAAAACCACACATGAGCCATCAGTACCTTATCCTCTGCAGCCATTAATGCTTTCAAGGTCTGATCCATTATTCTTAATTGTTCTTCCAGCTGTCGGACTTGGCTGTTAGTGGACACAGGAAATGCACAAGGCCATTCACAAAATCAGTGTGCAGGTAAGGCATGCAGTGATACACGCATTCATACAGACACCCCAACGAGTCCTCCATGTTCCATACTCGTGGCTCATCCACATCAAATGAGTACAAAAGGAGCCCGGAGCTGAAACAGGTAATGTGCAGCTGCCAGAAGGTCATGCTGTTTAGTCACTGCTCTGTAGCACCCCATTCGTGGCCTCCTGGCGCCGGGCCCGCTTACCCTTCTGAGAGCTCAGCCCGCTCCTCTGCACGTTCTAGGTCGCTCTCAATGATGACGAGCTTACGGGCCACCTGCAGCAGGAAAACACAGAACACACACACCATGGGTCTTGCAAGCTTAACGTAGGAGGACATGGGGGTAGGGATCAGATCCCATCAGTCCCTAAGGGTTTTGTCTACAAACAATATGATTCTCTTTCTGGTAGACCAGAGAGAAGCAAGTCTCCATTAGGAGTGCCAGCAGAGAGGAGATCAGAGGCTTCTGCTCTGACTCAGAGTGGTCAGTTGTGATTAAGCAGTCTCAATTGGAAGTCTGACCCACGTGAACTGGCAGCCAGACCAAAAGTGGAAGGAGGGAGAAAATACAAATTCACAATCTCAAAAACAGCAGTAGGATGAGACATGACGCATTTTGTACTGAAAAGGTAGGAGGTAGGAGCTGCCAGGAAAACAAACCTACGGCCTCCATAGATCTGATGGCTGATCTGTGCATCTCCCTCCTTACTGCAGAGGAAGAATACCAGAGACACTAACGTGAGACCAGTTGGTTAGATAACTGACAAAGTCAAGTTTGTATTTAGTGGAAGAAACAGAGAGAGGAAGGGGAGGCTCTGAAGCAGATCGAAACTAGTGAGCATAGTGTGATCTGAAAGTAATGATACTAAAAAGGAGGGGCAATGCTGTCTCAGGATAGCCACGATGTGATCCAATAAGGAAAAAACAAAAACCTTAATAATCATATTGCCTCTGTTATCACAGGAGATTGTTTTCATGGGGACATGACCAGGAGCAAATTCAGCAGAAAACCTGTGTTGATAATAGTTTTTTTTACCACCCTTGAAGAGAGAGGCTTCCATGAATCCACTGAGCAACTGTCTGTGGTCTCTAGGCTCCCCAATCTGGATGGTGCTAAGTGAATCTGGAAAGAAGTGACTGGCACCATGAGAGCATGAGAGCCTCCTTTCACAAGACACAGGGCCCAACTCTCCGTTCTGGCCAAAGATCTTTTGTCTGGGTCTCTGTGGCTGGGGGAGAGGAGTTCTGGTCCTTCTTCCCAGTGCTACTGATCAGCTTCATGATAAAGCCTGGGATCCCCTAGCAGGATCAAAATTAGGACTGTTTTCTGGAGACAAAGGAACTTTGCTTTCTCGAAACCACCCATTTATTCCAACAAAGCAGACAGCCTCGCTCAGGAATCAAGGTTGTGCTCTGCTCCCTGGCCTCCTGAAGGCCACTGCTGAGAGTCCACAAGGCTTTGGGCCCCAGGATCTGACCTCTTCATATTTGCGGTCGGCATCTTCAGCAATGTGCTTGGCCTCTTTCAGTTGGATCTCCTGAATTTCCATTTTTTCTTCATCCTTTTGGGCTCGACTTTCAATGACTTTCATGCCTCTGAAAAAGACAGCAGGAAAATCCAAGATTTAGAGCTGAACTCTTCAAATGCACACTGCACTGCTGTGGCCTGTGAGTCTTAGTGTAAGCCGTAGACCAAAATAGAGCACAGAGCTACTTTTATTTTTCAAACCAGGAAACAACACTTTCCAGAGCTAAAGATGGAAAAAAGAGACACATTTCTCTCTGTTCACTGTGAAGGAACTCTCTCACTTTGAGTACTGATGAAACTATCAGGCATCTAACATTAGATGAAAGGTACCATGTCAGGATCCTGTTTGAATCTTGGTGGCATGAAACTGGAAAAGCCAATATGTTAAATCAATGAGATTTCTTTCCTTTCCTGTGGGAAGCCTCAGCTTGCACGTGAACCAAAGCTAGAATAAAATCAAATTTATCTTTATTTACCTATTTCTACAAAGAATCCTCTTACCCTGCCAACCATAAGCAAAAATATTAGACTGGCTTACAAAAAAACCGCTATTTGACCATTTCAGACCAGTAATAATGGCAATTTCCTATGGTTCAACTGAATGCTTCAGGTTAAGTTTTACCTGTAATGGAACCCTTTCATGACAGCAATGCTGGGAGACAGGCCTGACGTTGTCGTCTATACTGAGTGTATTAGGGTCCTATGGCATGGTGTATATTAGGGTGCTATGGCATGGTGGTATGTTTCAGAAAAATACTAACCTATGATATTTTACAGCTATATGGAATAATGAGTCATGTTAAAATGGAATTCATTTATCACAATTTAAGTAGGCAGTATAAGTTAACCACTATTTTATTATTATTTTTTTGAGACAAGAGTCTCACTCTGTCACCCAGGTTAGAGTGCAGTGGCGTGACCTTGGCTTGCTGCAACCCCCACCTCCCAGGTTCAAGCGATTCTCCTGCCTCAGCCTCTTGAGCAGCTGGGATTACAGGTTTGCACCACCACACCTGGCTAATTTTTGTATTTTTAGTAGATTTAGGGGTTTTGCCATGTTGTCCAGGCTGGTCTCAAATTCCTGGCCTCAAGTGATCTGCCCACCTCGGCCTCCTAAAGTGCTGGGATTATAGGCATGAGCCACTGCACCTGGCCCACTATCTTTTGATGAAGCATTGGAATACAGTTGAGATCTGGGCTGGAGTATTGGCTTAGCCACAAATACACTGTGAGCCTTGGTGCAACTCATATCACTCTCTGAGCCCTAGTTTACACATTTGTAGACTAAGGGACTAATGATCCCCAAGTTCCCTTTACTCTAAAGTCTAATATTACCAGACTGCCTTTAAGGTGCACTAACAAGTATCTTTCAGAAAGAAGTCAGCCACAAAACTGCTCTTATGTGTACACTGTAAGAGATGATTAGTCATTTTAAAGAAATGCCTGGTTAGCGAAGAAACACTAAGCGGCAGTGAATAATAGCCTAAAAACTTGAGCTAAAAATCTTCTTTAATCCTAAAGTATGAAATCACTATTTATACCTGGTACCTGGTGGCAGGGTCACTTCAAGATGGAGAAACGAACAAGGTGATTGACTGCTTTCACTTGCCCAAGTCACAGCACAGACAGATACATGTTCAGTGTTCTGAGCCCTTCATGCTATACCAGCCCTCAAGCAGCAGAATGCTCTCTCACCTCATGGAGTCTCTCTTGAAGTACTTCTGTGCAATATGGCAAATCATTAATTCCAACAGTTGAGCACAAGGGAAAATGCCTTCTAGACCACACAAGGCTGTGCTGGTCTATACGAACCATGCTTTCCTTTATTACCACAAAGCTGAATCTTGGAGTAGAGCCAGGTTATAGTGGAGGTGGGCTCAGAACACACAAGCATCTGACTATCTGTGTGTATTATTAAGACCAAGTCCAAAATATTTTACTTTTGCAGACCATATTTCTGTTTTGTGTTTTTTCTTCTACCTATTTGTTAAGCTATTTGACAACTGACAGTCCATAGTTCCTTTCTCTAGGCCTAAGACTCCTTGGTATATTTTAAAATAAAGCTATACTTAAAAAAATGCACAATTGCTCTGTGGTCTGTAGGAATGAAAGGGCCAAATTGTATCCCTAAATTTCTCCTTTACATACCTGTCTCCCTCATTAGATGGAGAGCTCTGTGATGGCAGGAATAAGATCTTTTTCTTTTTGTAACCTTAGGTCTTAGGACACTGCTTTGCACATAGCAGGTGTTTCACTCACTAATGCTAAATGAACAAAACCAACTGAGTTATACCTGGGATCAATGGAGGAAATGATCCCACCACCAGGGAACTGAAAAATTCTTAAACCTCAAAGATCATTGGAGCCCTCTGGTTTATTCCACTAGGAAAGGCAGCTGCAAAAGATGGCTGATGAGGCATTCTCACCTCTCACTCTCATCTGCTGCCTTCTCAGCTTCCTCCAGCTTCTGCAAAGCTGTTGCCAGACGCTCCTGGGCACGATCCAACTCTTCCTCAACCAGCTGGATGCGTCTGTTCAGAGAAGCTACATCGGCTTCAGCCTAGGTAGAGAGTGAAAAGCATTTCAGAGTTGGGGAGAAAGTGAGGATGGTACCTTGAGGAAGTGGTTGGGACTGCAATGCTGATTTCAGACAGGAAGACTGTCTTGTGGTGAGCTACCTTTAAGGGCATTATAAGCCCTAGTCAACTCTGGAGTTCTCAGATACATTTATACATTGATTTATATAGTGAGCATCCATATTTATGTACATGCAAATCTATACACACATTCTCATCAGACAGATCATTAGCAAACGGTCTTTCACATGGTTCCTTTCTTCCATAGATTTCAACACCCTGGCCTTTACTTGCTTGTTAAACCAGAGCGTCATCACAGCCACCTCACTCACTGGGGGCCTGAAGTGTGAACTGAGACAGGACTCACGCAGGCTCAGCCATGTGAGACGATAGCAGTACAGCCAGAAATCAGACTCAAGAGTTTCACTCAACACTCTTTTCTTCTAGCCACTTTATCAAAGGATCCTTACAAAGGAACTAAAATAGTTTAAAATCCAGTGGTTCTAAAATACATACCACATGAAGGCCCAACACAATCCAACAACCCCTTTTAGAATAACTGGCCTCATTGGAACAGAGCCAAGACAAATTTCCCAAATGTTCTTGACGTAAACCTATGAAATTCCTTAGAAGTCAAGGTTAATACAAGAAGAGCACATCAAACTCCTAAAAAGAAAAGTAGCACAAGTACTGTTTTTACTTGGTAACTATCTCTGGAATAAAATGTTTGTTTCTTTGAGAGGCAATGATCTTTTCCTATCATAAGAAATTGCTGCTGTGAGCCTCAGAACACTTGTAAGACTATGATGTTCCATTATACACGCTTGCACTGGTGGCTGTTTAAATACTGTGCATGGAAGTGGAAGATGGAATTTACTAATCAGCCACAACACCCTCATCCAGTTTGAATATATGCTCACCAAGGGGTGGTGGGGTTTTCGGAACACTTAGGTGTTTTCTAGAATTTACAATAAACACTTAGGGACCCATGGTAATAGGATAACAAATTTCTCTACATACAGCCCTGTCTTCATCATTGAACTGTAAGCTGCTCACATCCAGAGAACTCACAGTTCTCTGCATAGAGTAGGGGCTCAATAAGAGGAAAAACACCAACCTAATTTCAATAAAAGCAATTTTCTTAGCTTATGGATCCACTATACAGAGTTAGAAATGCAAACGTAGTTAAAGACTGAGGTCACAGCCTTTAATCAAAGGAATCTGAGAACCTTCAGCTATGTGCTCATCTAGGTTTGTAAGACTTTAAATGCCAAGTTTTATCTGGGAAGAGAGGTGAGTAGGGCATCTCCAACTATGGTGAAGGACTCTATAAAAACATGTAGACTGGGCACAGTGGCTCACACTGTAATCCCCGCACTTTGGGAGGCCGACGTGGGAGGATCATGAGGTCAGGAGTTTGAGACCAGCCTGACGAACATGATGAAACTTTGTCTTTACTAAAAAATACAAAAACTTAGCTGGGCATGGTGGCATGTGCCTGTAATCCCAGTTACTCAGGAGGCTGAAGCAGGAGAATCTCTTGAACCCAGGAGGTGGAGGTTGCAGTGAGCCCATGATCGCGCCACTGCACTCCAGCCTGGGCAACAGAGTGAGACAAAAAAAAAAAAAAAAAAAAAACATGTCAAAAATGTAGTAATTGGTTGACGGAGGCAGGGAGCAGGGCAAATGTGAAATAAATCAGAGGAGGAACATTTACAGCTGTACTGCCTACAAAGTAAATCATTATCAGTGCACAGCTGGTAACTGGGCCCAGCTAGGAATTACTGGCAGATGACTGTTGTTTTGGGGGTTATGAGTATATTGAAGGGTGAGGGTAATAGGATAACAAATTTCTTAATTACAGGGAACTGTCTTTTAAAAACCATTAGGCATTTTTTTTGTTATTATTACCGGAAGGATGTATATATTAAGGATACACTTTTGGGTCCGGTAAGATTTCTTCACTTTTCTATATTTTCATTTTCCAGTAAAATTCTATTCCTTTTGCAGGTGTGGGGGGGAGGGGGACTCAAAGCTGAAGCAAAAACAAAGGGCAAAAAACAAAACAAAACAAAAAAACCAGAAATTTAAAACCATACAAAAAACTGAGCACACGTAACAGCAAAAAGCCTCTGTAGCGTGTCTAGGTTATGGACTCGCAAGTACTGCACAGCTTTCTTTTCTTCCCCTTTCTTCTATTTAATATGAAGGCAAACATCCTTGTTACAGAGGCTATGGCCTGTAAGAGAAATGCCAGCAAGATTTCCAAAACCCTTTTGTAACCACCAAGTACTAAGTTCTCTGCTCTGTTTTAGATCTGGGCCTAAACCTCAAGGACTTTGTACTCACTGAAAGTCAACTGTTTATGCTCTGGGGAAAGAACTCTCTGAGTGACAGGTCTCTGTTCCCAGCTCCCCACACAACTGAGTCACCAGAAAGGAAGGAGACAGCACCTCATGTTCATTCCAGCCTTGCACATGAGATCTCCCTACCCAAAGGGCCCCCACCAATCCATCTACATCTTCCCGCCGATCACCCCCATCCCCATTCTTTCCCTTAGCTCTTGGCACTGAGTTTACAGAATGCTATTGTCTAAAAGTCATCTCTGTGTTTCCCCAGGAGCATTCTGTAGAACCGCAGACTCCTGGACATCAGAGAATGTATCCTGCAGGAATATTAGCCAGCAGGGCTTCATAGAGGGTGCCCCAGCAATGACTGGGCATGAAGACCCACATCTAGGTGCCAGTTTGTGATAGGGAGGAATGGTAGCACATACACAGCAGACCTGAGGGTGGCTGCCCCTTCCTGAGGAGCCCCTGTAAATCCAAAAAATAGGGTCTCAATGTTTTAGCTGGAAGGATTCCTAGGTCAGCTGTTCCCATGAGTGGCTTAGTGTCAGAATCAACTCAGAGATGAACATTAAAAAAAAAAAAAATCAAACTTCCAGGCCCTATCCCTAGAGATTCTGATTCAGGAGGTCAAAGGGGGAGGGCAGGAATCTGTACTAAAAATAAACAACCCCCTTTGCTACCACCCAAAGAAGCTGGCCATTCTTCTAGCTCTTCACTAAAAAGAGGCGGCAGGAGGGAACTCTGACCCTGACCACTGAAGTATGTGGAGGCCATATAGCCATCAGTGGGAGACAGGATTGAAACCTAAGTCACCAGGCTCCTGGTGTGCTGGCTCTCCACTCTTCACTTCTCCTGGCTTCTCGAACGTCATGGAAGCCTTGGAACTGGCAGTTCTCACTCCTGTGGTCTTTATCTCTTCTGACATCAGATTGAGATGTTCTCTGGGCCCCACCCCAACTCTCCAAGAAAGGCCTCAGGGACAGACCCTAACCAGGACTAGGAGAACAGCTGCTGTAATGCAAATCATCCACTGAAGTATTTATCACAATCTTTTCGAAATTCGACAGGATATAAAATTGAAAACTTCATAAAACAATGCTAATGGGTAATAGGAAGCTCACATAAGGACACGGAGCATTCACTCCCTGGCCCCAAAGTCAACGCCTACTGCCCCAGAGGTTTCAGAGCAGGACAGGTGGAGGGGCTTTGAGGTTAAAGCCAGGACCTGGGAGTAGTATCTGAGGTCACCTATCTTTATGGGAAAACGCTGAAGCCATGACAGGCTCTGCAGGCCCTAGTGTACTGGTCTAATATAATTTTTGTTTAGTTCCTTAGAATTCAAGATCTGTTTAATTTTAAAATGCAATTAGGGCTACTTTCTCTTTCTTATTTTTACTTTTTATTCTGATTTATTATGCTCTATGCTCCAAAAGCCCCACACCCGTCATCTTCACTAGCTTTTATTTCTGGTATGTTTTTTCTAAGTTTTGAGGTTATTTATTTTCTTTTTTTTTTTTTTTAAGATGGGGTTTCACCATGTTGGCCAGGCTGGTCTCGAACTCCTGACCTCTAGTGATCTGCCCACCTTGGCCTCCCAAAGTGCTGGGATTACAGGCATGAGCCACCATGCCCAGCTTTATTTAGATATTTTCTAAGGTTCTTTTCATCACAGCACCTGGGAGGGTCTTAAGAACGTGCTGTTGCCTCTGCTTTTGAGCCCACAGACACATAACCATCTGTTATTTAAAAGCAGATATAAATAACAAGGCATTTGGGGGAGGGTCAAGACCCCAGACACAAATTATTTTCAGGCATGTATATCACTCTTAGTGTCCTGAGTTAGCCTTCTTCTTCTTTTTTTTTTGTTTTTGAGGTGGAGTCTCGCTTGCTCTGTCGCCCAGGCTGGCATGCAGTGGCGTGACCTCGGCTAACTGCAACCTCTGCCTCCTGGGGTTCAAGCAATTCTGCCTCAGCCTCCCGAGTAGCTGGGCTTACAGTCACGTGCCCCACCTGGCTAATTTTTGTATTTTTAGCAGAGATGGGGTTTTGCCATGTTGGCCAGGCTGGTCTCTAACCGCTGACCTCAGGTGATCCACACGCCTCTGCATCCCAAAGTGTTGGGATTTACAGGCGTGAGCCACCGTGCCCGGCCAAGTTAGCTTTCTTCTAACAGCAGCGCATGTGCCGACTGCCAGTGAAGTCAGCTTCACTTCCGATGCTAGTTTCTTTTATTTCAAAAGTGCTATTGTGTTCTAACATGTAATGAACTACTCAAAAAAGAGACTGCTGTCATAGTAAAGGCTACCTCCTGCAGCTCTGTTTTTAAATCCTTCCTGGTGCTCTGTACTTGACGTGCCTTATAATGCACAGGCTCCTCCTCCAAGGTAACAGCTAAGGCCATGCACCCCATTCCCCCACCCCCCCACATGGTACTATATGGAAATCAAGGGCCTCCCCACCCCAACATAGTAAAATATCACTCAAAATCAGATTTGAAAAAAAACACACAACTTTTATGAAGCCTAGATTTTCATGAAATCCAGATGTTTTAGCCAATACAACAACAGAAAATTAAAAATGGCAGTGACTTTTACTTTTTAAAAAAGTATTCCAGTTAAGGCTATTAAGAAAAAATACCGGTGGGAGAATATTATATTCTAGAAATCAATCCTCTGGAATATGTTTCCAAAGTCCTGCCTGAACCGGGGTGGAACTTGGGATGAACAAAAGTCAGATCTTTTTATTTCATGCAAACTGTAGTTATACGAAGGTTTCACCCAACTTGCTATGTAAGACCAAGTGACCACAGCCAAGCTAAACTTCTGCCCTTATATGGTAAGGAAAGGGGAGAAAAAAAAAACACTGATGACATTAAGGGGCACTCCCAGGGGATAGCAGATAAACACAACCTCCTCTGGGTGTGCCAAAGCCCATAATTTATGAGGCATATTTGTATAATGAGGGAGAAGAGACACGAACAAGGCATTGTAGTGCCTCTGCCTTGCCTACATGTGAAAGCGGAAATCGAGAGTGTACATTCCACTTACAGCCTCTCTGGGAGTGCCAGTGCAAGCACAAAATGCACCCTCGATTTTCCTATCCCGGAAATATTTACCAAGTCTGAAGAGGGAAAGTGCTGGGAATTTTTGTAAATTGGTTATTTCCCATGATTCAATCATGTTACCAATTAAGAACCTTCTGGCTACAACTCCCTGTCTCCTTGTTTGCTGGATACGACTCAGAAAGGAAGAAACAAATCAGCTTCTTCTTGCCTTTTTTTTTTTTAAAAACATAATGACAAAAGCAAACAAAACCCTAGTGGGTCACCAGACCTAGAGTCAGTCATGTCAAGCAAAGTAGCCTCATTCCAACATTTTGAAGGATCCACACACCTTGGAAACACAAACTAGGAGGAAATAAGGGATGCTTTTTCCAAGGTAAGGGCTGGTTTAATAGGGGCTATTAACTACGGTCTGAACCTCTGAGTATTTGCGTTAGGCCAACTCTCTGGTCAAGTATTTTTTAGAGTGGCTCATGGTTTTGCCACTAAACCTTTATCTTTGCTGCCAAAAGAAACTGTTACTGCTAGCTTAACTCACAGTCCAAGTTACATCTAACTACCTGAGTTAGCTACATTTAAATTCCAGTTTCGGAAGTTGGGAACAACTCGCGGCCTGAAGGTCTCTCTTCAATGGTATGACCCAGTCCTCAAGTTGCTGTCTTAAAAGGTTCTGTGTTCAATCACCTAGGTAAACCGTTTTCAAAAATTACTTGAAAAAACTGAAACTACTTAAGCCACTTCTGAAAGCATTATCTTTAGCCAACTGGCACAGGAAGAGTTCTGTTATAAAAAGGATGCCCAAAAGGGAAGGTAAGAATAAAAGTAATAATATGCCCTTCATAAAATTTATCTTTTGCGTCTAACATCAATCACCAGGCCAGGAGTCAATACAAGGCTCTCCCGAATAGGGTCACACATTCTCTTCTTAGCAGGGTGAGGAGGCTTCAGACTTCCACTACTAATACCACTTCAACCCACCAAACATGTCTTCCAGTCTGCCCACATCCTCTTCATTCAAGCCCCAACCTCAACAAATGATGATTAAAAGCAGTAACTGAAGTGTTTTATGATGTCATGAAATGAGCAAGGCATCTTTAAGTCCCCTTGGTGGGTGGGGAACTGAAGGTGAAGGAGCACTGTGCTGCCAGGGCTGTGCAGTTTTAATAACAGTGGACACACGCTGGGCGCCGTGGCTCACACCTGTAATCCCAGCACTTTGGGAGGCCGAGGAGGGCAGATAACCTGAGGTCAGGAGTTCAGGACCAGCCTGGCCAACATGGTGAAACCCGGTATCTACTTAAAAAACAAAATTAGCTGGGCATGCTGGTGCTTGCCTGCAATCCCAGCTACACGGGAGGCTGAGGCAGGAGAATCGCTTGAACCTGGGAGGCGGAGGCTGCAGTGAGCCAAAATCGTGCCATTGCATTCCAGCCTGGGTGACAGAGTGAGACTCCATCTCAATAATAATAATAATAAAATAACAGCGGACACACAGCACTTACCCTGTTGTGCCAAGCACCACTGTACTGTCTTTACATGTAACTCCTTCAACCAACAGGTAGATGCTGTTACTATCCACACTTTACACTGAGGGAACGGAAACACAGAGGTTAAGTCACTTGCCCATAGCTAGTAAGCAGTGGAGCCAGGATTCAAGTTCTGACAGTCTGGGTCCAAAGTTCTTGTTCTTATCCATCATATTCTATAGTTCTAATGGTTTAAGGACAGCTGCTAGCCAGTTGGAGAGGGGAGTCGTAAATAGTTTAACACCCATCCAAGTTCAGGGATATCCACAGGACTCTTGTTGACTCTTCCTATAAAGCAAATACTGATAGTTCTCTATTGCCTGTTGATTTCCTTATTCCTGTCTGCATTTTATCTGAAACTTTCTCTAGTTGAGCTTTCCTCTGAAGAGGACCATTTCAGATCTTGAAGTTTCTGTGGCCAGCCATACAGCCATTACAATAACCAGAACGATTTACTCAACTCAGAACAGCCCTGTATATTCAGCATAGCAAGACAACATATTATCGCTTGTCATAAAATTCCCAAGGTGTTTCAGTATCTTGATTAAAAACACACACAAAATCGACAAACATCAAATACTAGATTATCTCTGAAATCCTGTTCCTGTTTGCTGGATACATTTGCCTTAGAAGAAAGGAAGGAAGCCAGGTATTACATTCAACTAGGGGGAGGGGGAAGCCTGCAAGAGAATACACCCAATAACTGTTGACATTTCTCCAACTTTTTCCAAGACATGGTAACAAAGGATTATCTATCTGTGTGAGAGAACTGGGGGAGGAGGACTGCTGAAGAAAGGGAAGGGTGAAGGGTTTTGCATACTGTATGTCAGCTCTTCTAACAGAACCTGGCGCTGTCAAGTGTCAATGTTCTCAACCGCCTCGGCGACACAGGCCTCCGGGAAACCAGAGTCGACGGGGACGGCGAAGTTTAGCATCCCAGGGCCCTAAGTCCGCGCCTCTTCTCAAAGGTACGGATCTCCAAGAGGAAGGACCTACTCCCTCCCACTCTCAAAGTAAAGCAAGCCAGCAGCGCAAAGTGCACCTTCCGGGGACGCAGAAACACGACCAAACGCCACCACCCCAGAAACAGACCCTTCCTGGGAAAATGCTGCTTCCAGAACCTTCTCAACACCACTCCTGTTTCTCCTGGGAGCGTTTACTGCAGACGAGCGAAATGGAAAGGAAAGGCTAAGCAGAATAGGCCGGGCCCCTCCCCAGAGCCCGCCGCCAGCTGGCCCAGGTGCGCCAGGTGCGCCCTCGAGGCGTGGGGTCGGGGGACCAGGGACCGGGGCCTCCAGGAGGGCCTTGCGGGGCGCCGCGGGGCCGCCAGGGGAGGATGCGCCCGCCTCTGGGGGCTGCAAGGTGATGGGTGGGTCCCTTACGGTCTCCCGCAGCTTCCTCTCGTGGTCCAGCTCGCGCTGCAGGCTGCCCGCGCGCTCCTCCGCGGCGTCCGCCTGCTCTTGCAGGCTCCGGATCTTCCTCCGCACCGCTTCCAGCGAGCTGCTCCCCGCCATCGCGCCGGACGGGTAGGCGGGCGGGAGGGCTGCAGTGGGAGAGGCCGGCTGCTCGCGCTGCGGACCCGGCTGCCGCGGCTGCCCCGGTTGCCCAGCGCCGGTCCGCCCCGCCCAGGCCGCTCCTTGCAATGATGGCGCCCCCTGCGGCCAGGAGCAGTCCGGAAGTCAAGGCCTCCCCGGCAGCGCAGGCGAACCGCACGCGGGCGCGCACGGCCGGGCGGGGCGGGGCGGGGCGGGGCGGGGCGCGCGCCGCGGATTCCGGGACTAGCCGGAGGCACTGCGCATGCTCCCGGCGGCGGGGAGAAAGGCGCCGGAGGCGCGCTGCGGGGGTACCTGGGGGACTTGGCGCTCCGGGAGGCCTCAGCGCCAGGGCTTTGGCTTCCACTCCTAGGGCCCCTCCCCCGGCGCCGTGATGACCCGAGGTAACGGAGCTGGCTGCTAAGGGCAAGAGCGACTTCTGCTGGCCGCGGGAGCGCTCCGCTCCGGAGTCCAGATTCCCATGCCCAGGAAAGAGAAGCTGAGCCGCGGGTCTGGAGCCGGAATATACCCTAACGGGACTGATCCTAACCGAAAGATTATAACCACCCACTACCCCCATCCCCGAAAACTTCACGAAGTGAAAACCACCAACGTGTAGAGGGCTAACATAGTGGTTAGTCCTCCTGTTCTAAATGCAGTTTTCCTACGTTGACTCTGGCTCCTACTCTCCTGCTGCGTGGCTTCGGACAAATAACTTGTCTTCTCTGGGCACATATGTAAAAGTGGAAATAATAATAGCTTTTTCCCCATTGGGGCTGCTGTGAGAATTATGAAGAACTACAAAGCGCTTAGCACAATGCCTTATACATAGTTAAAAACTCGAATGATAGCTACGATTAAGAAATACACAGACACTGTTTTAAGAGTCAGGCTGGGGAGGCCAACCTCGCCGGGGATCTCTTTCCATGAAAACAGTCATCCTAAGGGTCTCTGCTTTTTACAGCCTTCTTTGGTGTCAGACCAGGCTCTGAGATCTCCTGGAATCCGATCAATTCTGGGATGGACTGGGATGCCTTTAAAAGGCACCCCAGGGAAAGCCACAGAACTCTATGAGAGAGCCTCTGGCTACAGGGGGGAGAAAACCACTGCGGACACAGTCTCTGCCGATTTCCCCCTTCTTAAATGTCTTCTAAGTCTCAACGCTTTTTCTCCTCAGCTTTGTCACAAAAAGCTCTTAAAGCCAGCTCCCTAAGTGTGGGAATCATAAAGAAAACATGCTTGACAACCCTCTCCTCCTCCAAGCCCTAAACAAGGACCTTTGGCTTTCCTGACTCATTTTCTGTGGAGTTTCTCACAGCCTCTGCTGAGACTCTCACAAATCCCTGCTTGGGTCCTTGCATCCTGTAGGTGGGGAGATTCTCGCTTTGTTTCCATACAGTTCAACAGGTCAGGCAGGGAGGTTACAGCTGGTCCCCTAAGTGGAGAGACTGTGGGCCTCCAACATTGAGAATGGGGGAACGGGGCGTCTGGGAACCTCCAGGAGCAGCCAGGAAACTGCTGGATACTGGCAAGTGCTCTAAGGGGCCAACTAGTGACTTAATGGCTTGGGAAAGTCAGTTTCAGGTGAGTTCATTTTTATGCTGATGTCATTAGACAAGAGTTTGGGAGAGTTTTCTCATCCTTGGCCGCAGGTTGGAATCACCTGGGTATTTTTAAAATGCTGCGGCCTGGGTTCCACCCCTAGGGATTCTGATTTAATTGGCCTTGGGTGCATCCTAACTTTGGGTTTTATAAGCTTCCTAAGTGATTATGTTTAGAGAAGGTTGAGAATCCCTAATTTAGGAAGTAAAAACCTACAAGGGAATAAAGACTCACATGCTAATAATATCAGATATATCACAGTTACTGGGGGAAGAGATTGGGGGCCAGAAAAAAATATAGTCTTCCATCCCCTTCAGCCTCACTTTTGACTTAGGTGGAAAGACAACACAAAATTCAAAACAAGACCATCAGGGATACTACTGCTTCTGAATGACAATCTTCTAAGCTGGAAAGAGCCCACTTCCGGAATAGGATTTGTAAAATACACCAGTAAAATAGTAGAAAAATGTTTTTAGTGGCTGGGCGCAGTGGCTCACGCCTGTAATCCCAGCACTTTGGGAGGCCGAGCTGGGCAGATCACAAGGTCAGAAGATGGAGACCATCCTGGCTAACACGGTGAAACCCCTGTCTCTACTAAAAATACAAAAATTAGCTGGGTGTGGTGGTATGCACCTGTAGTCTCAGCTACTTGGGAGGCTGAGGCAGGAGAATCCCGTGAACCCAGGAGGTGGAGGTTGCAGTGAGCCAAGATTGCGTCACAGCACTCCAGCCTGAGCGACAGAGTGAGACTCCGTCTCAAAAAAAAGAACAAGAAAAATGTTTTTAGTAATAATAGAAAAATAGAAAAGTATTTTACACTGGCGAGTAATGATAGTGAAATGTCCTAATCCCAAAAGTAATATGATTCCACCTCAGGAAGCTGACTTCTCCCTCACCCCTCTTCTCCCTTTTTCTAGTGACATCTGTCTCTTCCTCCTCAAGTTTTGACTATTTTTTTAGTAAATAAAAAACTACCATTCTGAATATGGTTCACGCAAAATGATGTTTTGGTCAATGAGGGGTCGCATATATGACAGTAGCCTCATAAGATTATAATAGAGCTGAAAAATTCCTATCGCCTGGTGATTTGTGTTACCATTGTTGACAGTATTCAGTACAGTAACATGCTGGACAGGTTTGTAGCCTCGGTATGTAGTAGGCTATATCCTCTAGGTTTGTGTAAGTACTATACACTCTATGGTGTTTGCACAATGAAGAAATCACCTAATGACACATTTCTCAGACCTTATCCCCCTTCGTTCATCAACAAATGACTGTATAGCATTTCTTCACAAACTTCTTCAATATCCCTATGGGCTCCAAACTCCAAACAACCTAAAGTGTCCTAAAAGGGAATATGATCAATACACTACCAAAAAAACCATATATGCCACATTTAGGGACAGTTTCCCAGTGGGAAAAAGAACCAAAACAAGATTCAAGAACCTCCCTCCCCTGCAGCTCCCCACACCAGCTGACTTTAAATAACTTTTTTTCCATTTCTGCCCCACCCCATTCCAGTACTCCCTTCAACAAGACTTTTCAATAAAGACATGTTAGCACTACATAGTTACAATAATTATTATCCTCCTTTTCCTTAAGAATTGTAGTAACCTTTTTCTCCCTCTTTTGCCTTCAGTCTTACTGGGCTATTTTCAAATTCTCTGCATTCTTTTCCTTATAAGGAATATCTTTCCTTGATCTATCAGCAGCTCTTTTGAAAAAGCTAAATAAACGTCCTGCTGGAGAATTTGCGGGGAGACAGGCATCTTCCATTTAGCCATATATAGAGCAGGCATCTGATCTGCATTAAACAAAGCAGGCTCAGAGTTATATATGGTTTTTGGCTCTTTTTCCAAAGCCAGGTAAGTTTATAAGTTAAATGTTTTTGCAAAATCAGTGCTTCCCCCAAACCCCCTTTCCAGGAACCTTGATTTTCACTGAAAATTTCTTTTGGCAGATTCCAAATGTCCTGTCTGGATTTCTCATTTACAAAGCACACCTGGACATACATCTCCAGCCTTTCATGCTACAAAAAGCCTTTACTAATTTCAAGACCTGAGACCCCTCAGGAATTTGCATGTTACTTTCATACAAAAAATTCTGCTGTTGCCCTTGGTGTTTCAACTGCTGGCATAGCTTTCCCCTGGTGCTCACGCATTCTTGGAATTGTTACCAACTTCCCAAGGAATTCTTTTCTAATTGGGCCCGTAGGCTTAATTAGCTTTTAGAATGGAATCCAACGGTGTGAAAAGAAGTTGGTCCTTTGGCTTGACTTTCAGAGGCAGAAGAGGCAAGCTTTCAATTAAAAAGCTTCCAAATGGCGGTGGACAAAGAGCTAGTAGAGCCTTAGCTGTGTGCATCGCCCCTGCAACTATGTGGTGGTTGTCAGAAGGCTGACAGGTGGGGGCGGGGTGAGCAGGAGGGGGCAGGGGGCAGCTAGCTCACTATACCATATAAAGCACTGAGCTATATATAACTCAAAGCTTACTTTCTAGTGCCTTCAGACTGCAGACCCAAGCAAGTATCACCTTCCCAGGCAGATCTTAAGGGGTCGATTAAGGTTTCGCTAGTGAGAAAGGAAGCCTCTAAGTGTCTCTGTGCCCCACCATGAAGTGCAGCCTTCTAAGTAAAAGCACCGCTGTGTCATTTCTTTCATTTAAAGGCCACGTTCTCTGTACCTGACTAGACCTACCACCAAAACCCAGAACTTCCCACCCACTGGAGATGGTGAAAGGAAACAAAGTGAAGAAAACCTGGCATTCTCGGCACAAACCTTGGTGATGACACCTGAGGGGTTTTCTGCCACCAGGGAAGTGAAGTTCACCTCCAGAGTCCAATTTCAGCTGCTCTATTCTCCCAGCCTCTCATCCACCCACCTCCACCCCCCAGGGAGGTAAAGGAAAGAAGAAGAGAGGAGTAGATGAAATATAAATGAATGTGTGCAGTAGCAGTCAGAGGCGCCATCCAATGCTCTGGGCCATGGCGGGGCTGTGTGCAGGTGTCCAGCAGGAGGAGGTAACCTTCCTCCATTGCTCTCCAGCCCTGTGGTGACCCAGAGTGGTCACGCAGGCAAAAGGTGAGGGAAGCAGTGTGAGCGTGCACTTACATCGGTGGCCTTTTTCTCTGCCAGCTCCAGCTTCTCCTGGGCATCTTTGAGAGCCTCAGAGTATTTGTCCAGTTCATCTTCGGTGCCCTTGAGTTTCTTTTGCAGCGACACCAGCTCATCTTCCAGCTGGGAGTTGGCCAGTGGGTATGGGGAGGGAGGGGGGTGCAGCAGGCAGCGTGATCCCAAAGAGGAGGGGTGTGGGTGCACAGAACCAGAAGGACAGGGACAGCGGGGAGAGAGAGAAAGAAAGACAGGGAGGGAGGGAGAGAGAGAGAAGAAGAGAAAGAGTTAGCCATTCGTGCGCCGTGCGGTGCCGCGCGCCCCGGGTACCTTGGCGGCGGCCTCCTCCGCAGCGAGGAGGCTGTCCTCCGCCTTGTGCAGCTCCTCCAGCACCCGGTCCCGCTCGTCCTCCGACACCCGCAGCAGCTTCTCTTTGGCCGCGATGTCCTCCTCGAGCTGGGGGCAACGGCGGGCGGGCGCGGGCGGCCGGCACGGACCGGGTGTTAGACACACACAACACACGGGCGTCGGATTGGCTGGGGCCCCTCGTGCTCGGGGCGCCGCCGAGTTGGAGTGCAAGGGACCCGAGGTAATCTCCTCTTGACCCTAGCTGGAACCGCTCCGCGGCTCACCCCGCACACCCACCTGCCCTGGGACGGGACTCCTGCCGAGGTCTCAGCGGGCTCAAGTCCACTACTTGGGAATACAGAAAAACGCCACTGCTGGCCTGGCTTTCGGGCTATAGGCCCCATTCCATCCCATCTTATTTCTTAGGGAAACAACTCCATGACCCCCCCTCTCCTCCCCCCGTTCCTTTCTCCCCAGTCAAAAGTCAAAGAACTTCTAACACTTGAGTTACTTGAGTCCCTTTCTCCATCCCTCGCCCTTCCTTCAAACGTCCCCAGGAACCCGGTGTCCTCCTCCCTTCCCCGAACTGATTCCTGGTCCTGAGAATAAAGCGCCTCTAGGACTTGACTTCGCGGGCCTTGGGGAACCAGAGAAGAGAAATAAGCGTCCTCAGACCAGACTACAAACTTAATCTAAGCCTGGCTCTTGCGGTTCCCCTTCCTTCTTTCCAGACGCGCGCCCTGGCCGCCCTGGGTGGTGGTGGGGGGTAGGGTAGTGGCTCCCCGAGTCTTCGGGGTGGGGGATCCAGGCGGGGGTGCCAGGCTGGGGTCCCGCGCTCGGGGCTCGGGCGCAGGGCCGGGGAGGCGCAGACCTGCTTGCTCCTGTCTTCCGCCGCCTTCTTGTCGGCCTCCGCCTGCTCAGCTCGATCCAAGGCGTTCTCCTTGTCGAGCTTCAGCATCTGCATCTTCTTCTTGATGGCGTCCATGGTGGCGGCGGCGAGGGGCCCTGGGGCTGCGGCAGGAGCGGTCGGGCGAGCGCACGGTCGGGCGGAGGAGCGGGAGTGCAAGCGCGGAGCCGCCTGCTGCTCCCAGATATGTACTTTCCCAAGGGGGTGACCGCATTCCTCAAGACAGCCAATACTTTTTTGGAAAAGCTTTTTTCTCCTGCCCCTCTTCCTCCTCTCCTCCCTCCGCCCCGTGCCCCCTCCCCGCTCCTCCCGCGGGGGCCGCTCGCCCATTCGCTGCCGCCCGCCGGCCTCCCAGTTGACGGTGGATATGACTATATATGGGGACCCGAGCCGCCGAGGCGGTGGCGGGGCGAGGCCGCCCTGTTTCTAAACCTGCGCGCCTGGGAGAGGGCGTTGGGGCCGAGCCGGGGCCGAGTCGGCGCAACCCTCCGCCTTCCGCGCCCCCTTCTCCCAGGGCCCTCAGCCCGCCATGAGGGTCCCCAGCCGAACCCGCCCTGAGCTGCCGGGTCCGGGGGAGCGCGGGGCAGGTGGTGGATGCGCGTCGCCCCCCTGCTTAGCCGAAAACCCCGGGGCTTCCCAGCCGCCGGCGCACCCCGCGTCCGGGACCATGTGCTCTGGGCACCCGCCAGCGCCTCCCCGGCAGCTCTCAGCCCGCCAGGTGTCATCCTGGGCGCTCACGCTCTGGAAACTCAACTGGAGCAGAGAAAGGGAGAGCGTTGGGGGAAAGCCTGGGGCAGCTTCTGAGACTTTCTCTGTGGGCGCGGGTCAGAAAGGCAGGGGGCGACACAGTGACAGTACACAGAGTCTTGTTTTCTGTGTGCCCTTTCCCCCAGCGGAGGGACAGTCAAATACTTTAGGGACACAGGACTCAGTGGCATAGTTCTGCGCTTGCTGTGCGGTGCCTCCAAAAAGGTGCGCGCGCCCTGTGCGTGTGGGTGTGTGTGTGTGTGTGTGCGCGCGCGCGAGTGGCAGTTTAAGGGGAAAGAACACTGAGTTTCGACTCACGCAACTTGGCCTGTGGTCTCTTCTCTGCCACAAGCGACCATGAGATCTTGTTTGCTGCCCGCGGCTTCCTCAACTTTAAATCCAGGGGGTAGATGATCCCCGAGATCCCTCCAGACCTAACATCATTTTTCTTGCATTGATTTTAGGGAGTCGGCCTTTCCATGTTAGATGGTCGGGTGCCAGGTTTCGGAAAACAAGGGATCCGTGTTATCCTGGCTAAGTCGTTGCAACCACAGCCGCAGCTCTGAGGAGGGAGTAGGCCCGGCAGGCTCTGCCTTGAGCGGTGCTTGGAAGCAGAAGGATTTTCCCCCAACACTTTGGATTTTTAATTCTACTCCTCCCATCCCCCAAGGGGGAAAGGCTACTTTTTTTCAGAGCTTCAGTGGAAGGGGAGGTGAGGGGGTTGCTCCCAGCCCCTGAGATCAGCTGAGGCAGGGTTGTGGTTGTGAGGGTCTTGTTAATAGTCCCCACAGAATAATTCAGTCTATACTGCTTGGATACTGAATATTCCCAGGACGGTATCTGAGCAGATTAGGCAGGCCAAACAACTTGTTAAGTCCTTCAGAGAATGATCAAGTTCCTCTCTAGGATTTTATCAGGTTTCTTCCACTAACCCAACTGCCTAGGAGGGAAAAAATACACTGACCTAATGGTCAGAACATTAGATCTGTGTGCATAGGGGCTGCATGGCACAGAAATTAACGAGAGCCCTTTAATCATGGTGGGTCAACTTAGCCACCGGACAGTGGCAAAGTTCCAGGCCTGTGGATGATATCCAGATGCATGGACTCTAGGGAGCTGACTCCCCCAGGTTGGAGCTCAGCAGAGGAGTCAAGAATAGGGAGGTTGGAGTTAGTTCCCGGGATCCAAACCTGGCCTGGCCACTTCCTTGCAGTGTGACCTTAGCCATGTTACAACCTTCCTAAGCCTGTTTTCTCACTTGTGAAAAGAGGCAACTGAACTGGAGAAAATCCTTGAGGGACCACATGATACTGACTTTTCTTTTCTCACTGTGGCATACGTAGCCAAGGAACTCATTAAATCTTCCTTAAGTGAATTCATGCTACAGGCAATTTATCAAACACGGCGTTATTGAGCACCTGCTGTATACTAGGCAGGTACTGGGCTCTGGAATCCAAAGAATGAGTAGCACAGGTCTTTGTCCTCCAGGTGTTTGCATGAGCAGGGAATAAGAATTCACAGGAGGAAGAAACAGAAATGACTGGGTCAGAGCAGGTGGGAAAAGCTTCTCTGAAAAAGTGGTGACTTTTAAACTGATTTTAATTTTTTTCTTGAGACAGAGTCTCGCTTTGTCACCAGGCTGGAGTGCAGTGGTGCAATCTCTGCTGACTGCAATCTCTGCCTCCCGGGTTCAAGTGATTCCCCTGCCTCAGCCTCCCGAGTAGCTGGGACTACAGGTGCACCACCATACCCAGCTAATTTTTTGTGTTTTAGTTGAGACGGGGTTTCGTCGTGTTGGCCAGGATGATCTCAATCTCCTGACCTCATGATCCACCCGCCTTGGCCTCCCAAAGTGCTGGGATTACAGGCGTGAGCCACCGCACCGGGCCTTAAGCTGATTTTAAAGGAAGGGTAGCAGTTAGTTAGGAGGGCCATTGTATGAGCCAAGGAAAGAAAAAGGAATGTTTGGAGGTGGTTGGACAGTAGGATTTGGGGGTGAGTGGAGACATGATACTGGAAAGGAAGGTTGGGGCCATACGATAAAGGGCCTTGAATTCCAGATTCAGACATTCAGACCTTATTGTGTAGTTTAAAGCTATCGATGTCTCTTCACCTCTTCTTTTCCCCGGACCCCTTCACCTAGGGCTATGTTCAGAGGTCGAAGCCTGTGGTGTCCAAGTATGGAAATGGAGCTATACAACGCTAACTTTTAAATTCCTGTGGTACCACATCACTGATCCCTAGACTGCTGGGTTAACAAAGGAGGTCCTGAACTCAATCATTTCTTTTCACCCCTGTTGAGATTTTGCCACATGTCAGGCCCAAGTCAGCTTTATGGACGGCACCACCTATGACCTTTTTGTCATCGAGGGCTAGGACAACCAAGACGTCATGACTTAAACAACACATTCTTCTGTAGTGAACAGGTCCTCTGATCCTCTCCGGGCAGGCTTGACAGTCACGAGCTGTATGTAGTGTGTATTCCTGTTCTCCAGCAGACTGGCCATGACCCAAGGACAGATCTAAAGACTAACTAGGGACTTGATGTTGTGGCCTGTCAGGCAATGATGGACTGGGCCACTCAACTTCTTTCATTGCAGTTTGAAGTAAGGAACGTAAAAACTAGGAATCATTAGCTGTGGCTGCTGAAACAAAAAGGGATTGCAGTATTGGGCTGGAAATGCCATGTGTAAAGGTGATTAAGTTTATTCACAAATTTTTAGGCTTTCTCCCCCAGTCAAGGTCTTGGTAGCATTGCACATTCCACCCAGTTAAGTTGGCTGTGGCCATTTGACTTGCTTGGGCCAAGGAAATATGAATGGAAGTATGGTGGATTCTTAAAGAGTTAACCCATGTCTAACCATGTTCACTTTTCAAGATTGTGGCTGCTCTGTCATTGTGGGTTTTCAAGTGTCTCCTTCTTTCCCCAACTAACCCTTGGTGGACATGTAGTGAGAACAAGATGTAAATGTTTGTTATTTTATGCCACTAAGATTGGGGGTTGTTTGTTACAGAAGCAGAACTAGCTTCTCCTGACTGATACAGTACAATAGGTATGCATCATCTAAGTTATGAAGAAGCAGAGAAGTGATTATAGAGAAAGAATGAAGCAGGCATATCAAGATAAACAGAAGCACCATTTAGAGAAAGAGACTGGGAGAATATGACAACATTTCAGTTCCAGGGGTCCTTATAGTAGCCTCCTGTATTTCTGGAGGTTACATGAGCGAGTCTATAGTCCTTTAAAGTAAAAACCTTACCAAATCATGGTGGCATGACAACCTGCAGGACATTCTTGGCCCAGAGGCTCTATGTGAACACCACGAGCATGCTTGGAATTTCCAGATTTCTCCAATGCTTGGTATTCATTCATTTCTCAATGAATGTTTGTTGAATGATTTTTTTTTTTAAATGACTGACAAGTCCAACTTTCTTACTGACTTACAAGTAAGTCTGGGAAGGTAAAGTAACAAAACTGGGTTCAAAAGATCTTGTTTCCATTCAAAATATGGGCTCTGTGTTTTATTTAATGAAGAACGAGTGTAAGTATTGTGTTAGGGTAAGACAAATGTCTCCAAATATTTAACACCTTTTGTGTGCAAGACATTTAGGGCTTATGGGATCAAGGGAGGTAGATAAAAGACATGGATCTCTTCTGTAGGAAAAGTGTCTACATATGATGCAGGGAGAACCCTCTGTTTGGGGGTCATTTAACGTGTATTTCCAATGGCATGACCATTAGCCCAAATGGTCACCTGGGGCCCTCTATAGTTATGAGGATCACAAATCCTGGGTTTTCTAGGAAAGCTTTAATATTAAGTATATTGTCTTTTTCCCCCTCCATAAAAGCACTTGTATATGTCATACTACGGTTTTCAATATTTAGTTACAAAGGAGAGACAACATGAGCATCGTTTCCCAATGTGGCACCTTTAACAGGAATACTCACTTGAATATGTACATCAGGGTTTGTTTGTTTGAAGAAACAAAATGAAAACCTCATTACCTGAGAGTCACCCCTTGTTTAACAGCAATAGCCCCGTGTGTCTACTGGGACTCCCCTCAGAGTCAACGGTGCTGACTCAAGGAATTAAGGGTAAGTGAAGAATCTATAATTAAACTGAGAGATGATTGCTTCTTCCACGGGGTTTTGGAATGCAGCGTTTTATGCTCACAGCTCAGTGTCCCCGGAACAAGATACAGCATGCTCTCCTCATACACTGGGGGAGTTTTGTTCTCAAGGGTTTGTGATGCCACCATCAAGGGCCCACAGAAAATATGCTGTGCTTCCTAGGTGTGGGGGGGTGGGGCTGCTTTGGAGCTCCGGGAAAGGCCTTTAGGCAATTTTCGAGGCTTGCCTGCCTTTATTGTTTAGTAACACACAGCTGGTCCTGATTCTGCGGAGAGGCTCTTGAGCACGCTTGTCACCTGGAACGTTTGCCTGGGCAAAATGATTCTCCCAGTAAAAAAAAAGGGCATAGGAGTTTTCCTGCCTTACCTCTTATTGTCTCTCGACAGGAGCAACTCAGTGTAGATTTAATCAAGCTCCAAATGTCTTAAGAAAGGCGATTATTCCCTTATGTCTGTATAGTTTATAAAGCACTTTCATTACCTCCTCCTCCCAACCTCTTACGACAGCATCAGGATGAGTTCTCTGATTTTCACTCTGTAGATGAGAAAACCAGGCCAAGCACAGTGGCTCATGCTTGTAATCCCAGCATTTTGGGAGGCCAAAGCAGGAGGATCACTTGAGGCCAGGAGTTCCAGACCAGCCTGGGCAAATCTGAAGAAGCACCCGCTCCCCAGCACCCCCCTCCCCCGCTCCATCTCTACAGACAAATTTAAAAATTAGCTGGGCATGGTGATGCACACCTGTGGTCCCAGCTACTCCGCAGCTTGAGGCGGGAGGATCACTTGGACCCAGGAGTTCAGGTTGTCATGAGCTATAATCATGCCACTGCACTCTAGCCTGGGTAACAGAACGAGACCCTGTCTCGAAACAACAACAAAAATGACCAAACCCTAAACCAAAACAAAACCACGCACACCAAATGCAGTGACTAAGTTCAAGACCACTGAGCTGGGAGGTAGCAGTGCAGGGACAAAAATGCAGATACCCAAACTCTCAGTAACAATGTTCTTTTCATTCATTCATTCATTCGTTCCCAGCCTGTTTCTATGTTCAGTTTGATTTCATATTTATTTTATTTTATTATTTATTCTTGAGACAGAGTCTCGCTCTGTTTCCCAGGCAGGAGTGCAGTGGCACAATGTCCTCTCACTGCGACCTCTGCCCCCTGGGTTCCAGCGTTTCTCCTGCCTCAGCCTCCCGAGTAACTGGGATTACAGCCATGTGCCACCACACCTGGCTAATTTTTGTATTTTTAGTAGAGACAAGGTTTCACCATGTTAGCAAGGCTGGTCTCAAACTCCTGACCTCAGGTGATCCACCCACCTGGGCCTCCCAAAGTGCTGGGATTACAGGCGTGAGCCACCGCGCCTGGCCTGATTTCATATTTAAAAGCAATGCACTATAAGGTGAAGAGGAGAGGGGGCCTTTAGAGGTCTTTTCTACATGCAGAACATGGTTAAAACATGATTACTAACAAGGCTAAGACTGAAGGGGGTGCCTTAGCCTGCACCGGCCAGCTCACTACAGCAGCCTGGCCTCCTAAACCCTCTCACTTACTGTCAGTGACAGGAGAGCCTGATGAGAAAACGTTAAGCCAACAAAATATTTTTCCACTCTTGTGTTTCTGACCAAAGATGGCATAATAAGGACATCTTGAAGATAGAAAGGCGAGTATGTAAATTTTCTTCCCAGTAGCTTTAATGGAGGATTTGAGGTAATCAACAGAAATCTACACTCGATTTCCTCAAAACCCTTTGGTTTGCAAAGGAATGAGTCACCAGTTAATCCAGGCAGTATGTTTGGGGGGGGGGGAAATGAAGACAAAATTTGGGGGAAAACAGCATCTAGTGCCTCCTTAAGACTTGGCCTGTGCAGAAACAAAAGCATCTGTACGGACTTTGCAGTTGAGAGCCTTGAGGGCCACATCGAAGACTTGGGATGGTTTCAATCATGACTTCCTCGCAAACCCCCGCATCCTTTTCATATTGAATGCCACCTGTTCATTTTTATATTTTTATACTTGCTTCTCAAGTTTCTGCTGATGTCCTTAACAGGAGCATATGTGGAAGTGACCTTTGCAGCCTCCTGAATGGCAAGTACAGCTCCACCCTTCCTTTGCAGATCATGAAATCTGATGCAAAAAAGCCCATGGAGGCAGACGGCCCAGGTGCCTCTCCTTTATTTGAGGTCTCGCTACAACTCATTCAGGCTCTAGGAGGCAGCCGTGTTAGGTAAATTCAAAATTAGGATTTCTAAAATTTTGTTTCTGCACTTATGCCAGATCCACTGCTAACAGCTTAGTTCTTAGTGGAGGTTATTTGATTTAGACGCCTATGGGTGGGCCTAGGTTACTGAAAGTAAGCAATGGGCTTCCTTTTGTTTCTGTAAAGACCCTTTCTTGGCAGACTAGCAACACCCGTTCCCCCAACATTTAATTGGTTTACATGTAGGTTTAATCAAGCTCTGTATGTGGGGGGAATTTAGCTGTTTCAAGAATGGTGATATTCCCTTATATATGTATAATTTTAAAAGCACTTACAAATTCACTACCTCCTCCTACCTGCCTCTTATGACAGCATCAGGATGAGTGCACTAAAAGCAAAACCTTTACCCCAAGGTTTAGCACTTTCTCCTGGGACCCTGAGTTCTAAGAGAAGCTGTTTACTTGCTTTGATGGAAATTGCTATTCCTCAATAGAAAAGCTTCTTTGAGTATTTTCTCCTGAGGACCGTTCTACCTCCGTAACTTCAGTGGAGGAGGAAGCCAGATTTTTCTTACTGCTTAAGGCAGAGGAAACTCTCTGTTCCTTTGCTGAAGTCCTTTGCTGCTTGAGGAGGGAGCTCGTCAGGGCTGTGGGCAGAGTTCCAGAAGAGGCCTGTATTTTTAGCATGGCCTTCTTCACTTCCCAGCACCTGCCATGATCTGTAACCCAAGGGGCTACTTAAATACCAGTGAGATGACTGAGGATGAGGCAGCCTGAGCTAATGTCCTAAAATACCACCCAAGGGAGGTTTTTGTTTTGGGAGCCATTTCATTTCTACCTCTTCTTGTTCCTTCCTAGGCGGTGGGGCTATTATAGATCCTGGCTGAGAAGTGTGACATCTGCCCTGAGAAGAAGTTGGAAAAAAAATCACTGGATCTGTTTACCTTGCTGCCAGCCATCTACCCCGGGCTCCCAGTTTCTTTGTGTGTGTTGTTGTTGCTGTTTGTTTGCTTGTTTTATTTTGCAATTTTGTTGTTCCTTCTTCCCTAGGCTTCCAGTTTCAATCTTTCTACAGTCCTAGCCAGACGGAAGCAACAAAAGCATGCCTGCACATATCTTTCCTGAAGCAAAGCCCTCTTCTGATATCCCTGAAAACAGGTGAAGATGAGAGACAGAGTCAGGTAATTTTTCAGATGAGATGGTGGTAAAGGGGAGGCAAACCCCTCTCCTAGCAAATATAACTCATGGAGCCCATTCGCCCGTAAAGATGGTACAAGCTGGAAATAGAAATATGTTCTCAAGAAGCTCGATACATTTGTGGAGGACAGATGCACTGTGGGTCATGAAGGATAATGAGAATGTCTTAGGATGTCTCTAATCCTGGAGTTTGACATCAGCCCATCTATCCACAGCATTCCTTGGCATCACTGTCAGATGTACAAGGCTGGGCTGCTAAATCCTAGGGCTTACCCACTGTGGAAGTTCTTATGTGCCTCTGCTGATTTCTAGGCAACTCTAAACTCTTCCAAACGCTGTGGAAGGCCTGGCATGAAGTCAAGAGTTTATTTTAAAAGGAAGCAAACCAGAACTTATATATTGAAATGGATTTTGTCACCGTGATCAGTTTTCCTTTAGTTGAGCAAAAAACGTAAGCAGTAAAATCATACATATGGTAACACAAATTAGTTAAAAATTGTATGTATTATATTTATGCAATGTATGTCATAAATGTGTATGATCAAACACACAGGTGCACACACACACGTGCACACACACACACACGTGATGTGGGAAGTTGCCATCAATTTGATAACTGAATTCACTTCCTTTGAAGAAGTAGGAGGGGGTGCTAGGATCAGATATGGTCTTCAAAAAGGAATATAGCCATATCTTTATGGTTTAATTTTTAAAGTAAAATATATTTATGAATTATATAAAGTATTAACATCTCCTAGTTTCCCTTCATTGTTATTTAAAAATATATTCTTGAGTGTATTATAGAAAATTTTGGAGGGTTTATAATTGCTTGAGTCTCTTAAAGGAAGAAAAATCCACTTTGGCATGTACATAAGCCAAAGCCTCACAGCAAGTAAAAACTAATTTAAAAATCAAGTGGTCAGTTTCCTTTGGGGCACCCAACTGTTTTTCAGTGCCTACTATTTGTCAGGTGTAAAACTGGATGCCAGAAATTTAAAAGTGAACAACCTAGAATTCTGGCCCTCTGTGAGATCCTTTATTTCTCAGTTGTGGCAAACCCAAATTTCAAATGACCTACTGGAACTGTTGTTAGTGGTCTTTTACAAGCCACCCAATAAAATTAGCTTCATTGCTTTACCATCTTGTGTTTGGACCGAAAGCAACATGCCCCTAGCTTGATCATTTATTAAGTTTGCCACACCTGGTTCCTAATGACTTATGGATGTTTCCAAAACTCCAACCTACCTACAAAGGATAAAGATTTGCTTCATCAGGCAAAGTCAAAAGAACGTGCTACAGAGGCAGGAGAATCATTTGAACCCAGGAGGTGGAGGTTGTAGTGAGCTGATTGCTCCACTGCTCTCCAGCCCAGGCAACAGTGGGAGACTCTGTTTCAAAAAAAAAAAAAAAAAAAAAAGAATGTGCTACAGAGTCTAAAGGAATAGCAGCTCCAAATGTGGAGCTAAAAAATGCTTTTGGAAGCAAATCCAAATAAAAAGAACAGACAGCAAAATGTTGACTGTTGTTTTTTTTTGGATGATGGAGTTGTTAGTAATTTCAGAAATTCTTTATTTTCCAATGTTTGAAAAATGAGCATGTTCTTCTTTTATAATAACAATAATAAGTTCATAAGCTTGTTTAAAAGCTCCTTAACCATCCACAACAATGCTTTACGTGTAAATAAGAGGCCTCCCAAAGAGACAGTTTTGCAAGGAATAGTGCTTGTGACTCTGAATTACCTGTTAGGTTACATGCCAGATTCTGCCTGTTCTGTCTTCACCATCACGGGTACTTGCGTAGCGGTCCTAACGCCTCTCCTAGAAGGCATGCTCCTCGCTGGCACTCACCTTAGGACTTCCACTGAGTCATAGTACAAGTAATTATAGCCACAGACCCTCACTAGACGAGGCTTGGGTGAGGCTAGATCTTGAACTCAATTCAGATAGGCAGCAGAGTCCATGTTCTTAACCAAGAGACTATGTCTCCCCCTCCTGATGACTGATGGGAGAAGGCCCACAACACATATTTACTGAGTGAACAGTTGTTCCTAAGTGCATTGGAAAGATATGGCACCGATATCTTATAGTTACACATCATTAACAGCGATAGGAAAGCCAGCAGCCAGGATCTTCTTAGCTTGAGAAGAGAGAAAGCAAAGTTCACTGTGGCCTCACCTCTGCTCCCTCTCCTCTGCTTCAGTAAGGACGGTGAGCTCATGGCTGGAATGAATGTGCTTCTCATGTCCTTCTCCTTTCTGAGGAAGCTGGTTTGGCTTGTGATTTCTTGGTCTTCAGCTAAATTTCTCCAAGGCATATGTGCTAGTGGCTGCTCCCTGGGTTCCTGGGTTCCTCCATGAAGGGAGTCCAGGGTGGCTTTTCTCCTCAGTGTCATCATTTCTTGGCACTTGCTGAGCTGGTCGACCTGAGCACCCCGGCATTGCCAGAGGCAAACAGAAGGCCTGAGAGTAACAGCCCAGTCACTGAGCATGCCTGGCCTGGTGCAAGTCCTGTCATACATGAGCCTTCCTATCTAACCCAATGACCCAGTGGGGCCAGTTCAGAGGTTAGCACAAGGATATAGATTGCCTTGTTTGGGAGTGAACATGCCTTCTTGGGCTTTGGAGTCATCCAGGCAAGGGTCTGATGAAGGCCTTTAATTGCATCCAGCCTCAGTTTCTCCTTGTAAACTAGAGATAAGAATATGTACCTCATCAAATTGTTAGGAGGGTTAAGGGTGCTAGCAGAACCACCGTGTCTGCCGCTTCCTCTCCAACATTCACATATGCGAAACTGATCAGCAAATTAACTGTCTCCTGTTTACACCTTGCGACAAACAAGCTCACTTGTCTTGCTGTTGGATGTGTTAGCCGTAGAAGCCATTGATGAATGAATTGGAACATATCCTGTCTTATATTTCACACAGAGGTGTTAAGCGTACCAGTATCTGTGTCTGCACGTTTTTGGGGGAGTTGGAAAGCGTTATTTTGAAAGCATAGGTTTTGCAGTTAGACCAATCTAATTTTGCCATTTATTAGCAGGGTGACATTAGCCGAGTCCCTACCTCTTTGAACCTTGATTTCCTCATCTGAAAAATGGGGATAACTAATAGTATACATTTCACCAGATTATTATCATGATTGAGCTATTTAATGAATGTAAAACATAGTGCCTACCACATAGAAAGTTAAATATTCTCTCTCTCTCTCTTTTTTTTTTGAGACAGAGTCTCACCCTGTTACCCAGGCTGGAGTGAGTGCAATGGCATGATCTCGGCTCATTGCAATCTCCACCTCCCGGGTTCAAGTGATTCTCCTGCCTCAGCCTCCTGAGTAGGTGGGATTACAGGTGTCTACCACCACGCTTGTGTATCTTTAGTAGAGACAGGGTTTCACCATGTTGACCAGGCTGGTCTCAAACTCCTGACCTTGTGATCTGCCCGCCTTGGCCTCCTAAAGTGCTGGGATTACAGGCATAAGCCACTGCTTCCAGCTCAATATTCTCTTTATAATTGTTATAAATTTATCAAACGGTCCAAGGCATGTGTATACATGCACACACATATGTGTGTGTGTTTGTGGGTCTGTGTTTAAAACATTAGTCCAAACACATTACTGTTATTGCATCATTTGGGATTGTCTTCTTGGCGATGAGTTTTTTCTGCTCCCAAATTCCCGTGAGCACAATGGTGCCCTTCTCTGACTTGGCTTTCTGATTCCTATTTTCTTCCAGGCCTCTTTGGTTTTTAGTTTTAATCAGATATTGCTTGTATGAAAATGCCAGGGAGATGGAACCTTGAATTCCTGCCAGGGCTGTATCAGTTGGGCTCTAAGGTGAGTCAAGATCTGACCCCCCGCTTGTTGTACCATTAAACTTTTTCTTGACATATAGCTTACATACAGAGACGTGCTTATGTCATACTCATGTAGCTCATCGAATTTTCACAAACCCAACAGACCCTTGTAACCAGCACCCAGATTGGGAATCAAAACGTTCCAGAAGCCCCTTGTGCCCCCTTCCACATATTATACCCCTTACAGCTGACCACCACCCTGACTAGTTTTTTCCTGGTTTTGAGCTTTATATAAATCTGGCCCCCCTGATTTTAAGGAGCTCAGTGGCTCTTTGTTTCTCCCTTAAATCTACACTGTGATTAGATCCCCCACTTGTTTTTGAGTATTAATTAGTGTCAGTAAACTTGTATTCAGTAGCACCTATGCATGCAAGGCACTCTGTTACTTCACTAAAGCAATGAGGCAAGAGAGATTGGTGCCTTCAGTGAGTGTTTATTTGCAGTGTTCCTCATGCAGGGCTGCCTGCTCGAGCAGTTTCTCCTGGAATGAGGCACGCGTTTCCCATACTCTTCTCTCTTGTCTAACTTCCAGTCTGTATTCCATTCATGAACGTGAGTTTTCCTGGGTAAAGATCCCAACAGAAGCTGACCAGTGTCCAGTTTCCAATTCCAGAATCCCAGGAGAGAGCATTTGACTGGCCCAGCTTGGTTCACTCTCAGTCATGGCAGCTGTGGCTGAAGGATATAGGGATACATGATGCTAAAAGGATGTGGACCCAGCCCCGGAAAGAAGAAGAGAAAGGGGTAGGGAGGGGCTTGGAAGTTTGCAGCCAGGATGTTGGTCTGAGCTGGTTCCTTCCAACTCTGATAGTTTATCACTTCCTTTTCTTCTCAGATGCAGATCCTCCACCCAATGTCTAAGCTGATTTTTTAATTCACTTTCTGCATCAAAGTTGCAATTCAGTAACATGGCTCATGGAGCACTAGGGCCGATGCTCCCCAAACTGTCTTTCTGGGGGCATTTCTGGCTCCGATGCCACAGCTGGCCACTCAGGAAGGTGGCTCTTGCATCTGGCTCTGAGGATTAGCTGTGGTTTTATAGACACACATGCTCTGCAGACTCTCTCTTTGAGGGAGGGGCATGTTCTCTCACAGCACAGACCTGGACCCTGAAAACTAATTTCCTGGATGCAGGGACCACCAACTGTTTATGATGATGATGATGATGGCAGAGCATTGGAATCCTGCCCAGGTTCCAAAAGTCACCCCCATGAAAGAGTGTTTGCAGCACCATCCTGAATCCTGTTGAACGTCATGGTCAGAGTGAGAAATAGAATGTGGGGTCTGCAGTCCAAGCTCTGCTGTGACATGTACAGGGCCAGAGACGGGAGCAGGGGACTGTGCTCACTTTGCCTTATTCACATGATCTCATCGAATCGTCACTGCAAATCCAGGTGGGAGACATATCACTACTCCTGTTTGCATGGATGTGCCAAGAGGCAGAGAGAAGTCAAAGCGTAAATGAGTAAAGCCCACTCTTGTTTATGAAGTGCTTTCTCTTTGTTATCTCGTTTTATCCTCATGAGACCCCATTTTGTAGATGAATTTCTTGTGGCTCAGTTTCCCAATTTTGCATGTGTCATAAGTGCCGGAGGTTGGACAGACTCAGAGCTCTGACTCCTATCCCCCTAAGACAAATCTGCAAATGTGCTTCCGTAGTAAGAAGCAGATAGAGATGAACACCTTTAGATGATCCAGTTGTAATTTTATGGTGTTTCCGAGAAAGGCAAGCTCATATATGGAGAAAATCGGGAAAGGATTGAAGGAGGAGGGTGATATTTAGGCTTAGTTTTTGTAGTCTGAGCAGTAATTGGACAAGCATTACTTGAGAGAAGAACACTCCAGAAGGAGGAAAGGACACGCCCCCAAGCCTAGGGAGGGCTTATGTTCAGGAAATAGTGGGAAGTCATTTGATATACTGGGGAGTCTGACACGCAGAGTAGGGGATGAGGGTGGAAAACCAGAGTGCCTCTCACATGGGCTGTGGCAATTGTCTCCTTGACAGCTTGGGGCAAAAGGGTCAGTGGGTCGACCACCCACAGCTGGAGGTCTGTGACCTCAGAAGAATCTCCTGACTAAGCTTCATCAGGGGATTCTTGTTGCTTCCTTGTTGGCTGTTGAATTATTACCCACTGGGTCCCTATGGTTAGGAATAGGGTGGAGATAGGGTCTGGAGCGCCACATTATTTGCAAGTGCTAGGGAGATCTAGCAACTTTCTAAAAGAAGGAACAATAAAACTTTTATAGAGCATTACAGAGTCAGATGTTCCAATAAGATAGGGTTGAAGTGTGTGTGTGTGTGCTTGTACATGTGTGTTGTAAAGTTTTCAGGTCACAGAGGGTAGAGAGCAATACAGGCAGGGTAACAGCCAGGCAAGACCTCCTCCGGCCCCATGTTAGCTTCCTCCCTCCAGAGGCAAGGCTTATGGGAGGATGGCGTAGCCTCAGTTTCCTCACCTACAAAACGGGAAATTGTAATACCTATCACCTAGGATTGCTCCGCGAATGCAATGAGATGTGCCGGTGTGTCCTGAGATGTTACTTTCATTGCTATTTTGTGCTATTATTAACCTAAAAGCTTCCCATGGGTACATGCCTTCCTAAGTAGAAAATAAGTCTTTAGGAGTAGTGGCCACGCCCTCTATTCCCTTTAAGCTTTGGTGGTACCAAACAAGCATGCAACAAATTATTTCAACAAACAAAATAGACAAATTCTTAGTAAGGTACATTTGCCCATGGCGTGAGCACGGCCATTGTTTCTGGGAGCTGCGTCTTAGTTTCTGAAATGGTAATGAGCCAGGGGTCAGACAGCTGAAAGAAACAAGGTGGCTTCCACCCAATCCGTCAATACTTGTACAACAACCCTGTGCTGAGCTCTGTGAGGGTGGCAGGACTGGGGGTGCTGTGGCTGCCTGGAACCTTAAGGACCATGGCACCTGTGGAGTTGGCTTCTGCCCGTGGCTGAGCTTGACATGGTGGTTGTGGATGTATTTGTGGAGCAGCCCACCTTTGAATGGACCCCATAGCTTGGACCGGGGACCCTAACAGTGACCATGGTGGACCACAGCTAGAGGTCTTGCCCCCGTTTTCTCATGGATCATAAAAGCCCTGGGGAGAGGGAAAGGAAGCCCCCAAAACTGACCAACATGAGACACTACACTGAGCTTGGTTGGTAAGGAATTGGAGCCCCGCTGATTTAATTCAGAAGCATTTCCAATAGAGACAATTTTTAGAGCTCCAGTGAGGTGCAAAGATTCATGTCAATTCTGTTTACAGTGATGAACATTATGTAAAGAAATTGTTGACTGGGTGTGGTGGCTCACACCTGTAATCCCATCACTTTGGAGAGCCGAGGCAGGAGGATCACGAGGTCAGGAGATCGAGACCATCCTGGCTAACACGGTGAAACCCCCGGGAATTTTCTATATCTCTACTAAAAATACAAAAAATTACCTGGGCATGGTAGCATATGCCTGTAGTCCCAGCTACGCGAGAGGCTGAGGCAGGAGAGTCGCTTGGACCTGGGAGGCGGAGGTTACAGTGAGCCACGATCGCACCACTGCACTCCAGCCTGGGGGACAGCAAGATTCCATCTCAAAAAAAAAAATTGTCGAAAAATTGTCTCAGGACCTGAACACTGGGGTGAGGAAGGTGGGAGGGGAGAGGACAGAAGCTGACGTGGAAGAGCTAGGACCAATATGCATACTTTTTGGGTGATGTATGTCCTTTTTTTTGTTTTTGATTTTTTTTTTTTCTTTGAGAATTTACTTTTGGGACGAATACTTGGAAAATTAGGGCCTTCGATATATTTGAAAAACTAGGAGATGCTACAAAACCACAGTGGTCTCTGTAAGAGATAGGATGGAGGTTGGATTGGAGCCTGTCATCCCACACCGTGTGATACTTTTGTGGTTAGAGAGTATGGCTTTCAGAGAGGGCAAAGGTATTTATGGGAAGTGAGGGCCTTATCTTGGTTACTCTTAATTTTATTGTCATCTTATTGTCCCCAGAATTCCTGTGTTGACTAAGTCCTCCTTTTGTCAATAAAGTTTCCTGCCTTGACTCCACATTGGAGTCTCAGAGTCTGGTGTCATCCCTGTCATTGTTGTCACCTGTTTCGGAGATATTGTTAATTATCTCAGAATCCCAGAGACTACACAAAGGAAAACTGTGGAGGTGTGGTTAAGGAGCGGTGCTTCGCCTGAGATTTCAATATGACGGAAACTGTGGAGGTGTGGTTAAGGGGAGGTGCTTCGCCTGAGATTTCAATACGAAGGACTGTGTTACAGCCCCATCATCCCAAATCAAAGTGAATTCCAGACTTCAGAGCTGTACACCTTTGAGGCAAGTCTGTGGGGGAGCTCTGCAGGTGAGAGGGGGTGCCTGGCTAGGCGGGTCCAGGTGCCAGGTGGGGGGGAGTTGGTGTTACCTAGGGCAGCAGAGGAAGGACGCCTTTCCAGATTGAGGATAGTCTGATATCACTACAAACTGATATGTGTTTCATGACAATCTCCAGTTGGCTGAGGAACTTCCATAGTACCAATCATACAGTTGGTACTCCGTAAACGCTTCCTTGTCGGCTCCTGGATTCATGACTTCAGAACTGAGGGGCATAGTCGTGGGGCCCGTAGCTGAAGTCCTGCAGACACCCCCTGAGTCACCTGGGCCTTCTGCAGCCTGGCTGCCCCCTCAGCCCCACTGGGGCCTGAGCTCTAGGGATGGGCTTCTGACACACCTACCATTTGATCATTGACCCCCTAATCCTCCAACACTGGGCTCGTCTTCCTCCAGTACTGGACCTGCCCACCTTGCAGTCATCTCTTGGTCTGAAGTCTTGCCCTTGGGCCTCAGTTCCTGTCTTTTCATGATAACCTTTCCTCCTTCTAATCCATACTGTCCATCAGACGATCTGCATGAATGCAGGGCTCTGACTGGCCACCAGGATCATGTCCCTCAGGCCGTCCTGAGGGGCTTGTCTATCTGGATTTCTAGGATCACCTATTCCCAAAACCATCCTCTCCCACCCCCTGGCCCCGCCTGGGGGAGTCTCTCCGTATCTTAGACAACATTTGTGTGACCTCGTCCCTGTCCACCAAGCCACAGCTCATCAGCTCAAGAATCATGAATCCGACAGCCAACGATTAAGTATTATGGAACACCAACTATATGACTGGTACCATGGGAGGTCCCAACCAAACGGAGATTGTCAGGTAACAAATACCAGTTTATAGTGATATGAGACCAAAGATGGAATTATCTTCGTTTGCCCTTCTGGAAGAATTATGTGATGAAATGTATTAGTTATATATCGCTGCATAGCAACTTACCTCAAAATGTAGTGGCTTAGAATAAGAAAAAATATTTATTTCTTACATTATGGGTCAGATATGAAGAAGTGGTCTAGCTGGCAGCTGTGGCTTGAGGTCTCTTATGAGGTTGTTCTCAAGATGTGAGCTAGGCTGCAGCTGTCTGAGGCTTGTCTGGTGCTGGAAGATTTACTTCTAAGGTAATACATGCCTGCATTTTGGTGCTGGTTGCTGAGAGAATATCGCATTTCTCCTCGCCAGCCTCGTGCTGGCTTCTTGAGCATCCACGTGACATGGTGGCTGAATTCCCGGAGCGAGTAGTCCAGGAGGCCAAAGATGAGGCAGTAATGTCTTTTATGGCCCAGTCTTGGAAGTCATCGACTGTTGGGTCTACCATATTCTCGTGCATAGGTCAGCCCCAATTCAGTGTGGTGGGGGACAACGATAGGAGGCAGGGTCCCTGGGGGCCATCTTGGAGACTAACTGCTGTCCCAAGGGCTATTCAGCTTAAAGGCCAGCTTATCTCTTTTTTTTTTTTTTTTTTTTTTGAGCCGGAGTCTCACTCTGTTGCCCAGGCTGGACTGCAGTGGTGAAATCTCAGCTCACTGCAACCTCAGCTCAGTGCAACCTCCGCCTCCCAGGTTCAAGCAATTCTCCTGCCTCAGCCTCCTGAGTAGCTGGGACTCCATGCACATGCCACCATGCCTGGATAATTTTTCATATTTTTTTAGTAGAGACTGGGTTTCACTGTGTTAGCCAGGATGGTTTCGATCTCCTGACTTCGTGATCCTCTGACCTTGGCCTCCCAAAGTACTGGGATTACAGGTATGAGCCATTGCACCAGGCTACATTTTTTCTCTTAAAGAGATAGTCATATTTGTTTACTGCTCTATCTCCAATGCTGCAACAGTACGTAGCATATAGTAGGTGCTCAATAAATATTTAGAGAATGCATGATTTTATGAACAAAAGACATTACTTTCAAGAAGTGCTTTCTAGTTTGTAAAGTAATTTTTCAGATGTTTTACAAGTTGGTTCCCACCTCCGTGAGGTATAGAGGGCTCGTATTATGAATACTACTTTAGAGAAGAGTGAACATATAGTCACATATGAAAACCGTTGTCCAAATTCACCCAGCCTGGAATCTGATGCTCTTTCCTTCATGCTCTACTCCTATAACATGATCATGTCACGACCCCAGTTCCCTGGGCTTCATCCATGTTCGCTGGCTGTGAGGCGGGTGTCTTGAAGGGTGGATAAAATGACCTCTGGGAGGCTGGGACAAACCATTTTTATGGCTTATGGGCAGGTCTGCTGTGACACCAGGGACATTTAAGCAACAAGGCTCACAGTTGCATGGATGCTTTCAGGACAATTCTTAACTTTGTTTTCCAAGTGCAAACCATCTATGGGTGATTACATTTGATAAACTGATACAAATTCTAGAAGATGGTGACCTGCTGTTTAGCAATATTCACAGTCATTAATGACAGTGCAGCTGTAAGCATCCCTTACAGTCATCAATAGGTTCTTAGAATAGATGCCATGAACATATAGATGATTTACTTAATCTCACAGGAGAAATGTTTTTAAGGTTACCTGAAGTCATTGACAATTTCAGTGTTTTCCAACAGTTATTTTTTTCCCCCGTTTTAATATATTTTCGAGATGAGGTCTTGCTCTGTTACCCAGGCTGGAGTGCAGTGGCACGAACTTAGCATACTGCAGCCTTGAACTCCTGGACTCAAGTGATCCTCCCACCTCAGCCTCCTGAGTAGCTGGGATTGCATGTGCATACCACCATGTCTGGCTATTTATTTAATTTTGTGTAGAGATCGGGTCTTTCTATGTTGCCCAGGCTTCATAGAAGACATATTTTAAACATAGATACAAACTCAAATTTTTCTTTAGCTAAACGACTGAGAAAAATCAGATAAAAATTAATAAATTATGAAAGTGATAAAATCAACCCAAATTATTTTGATTTTAAGAAACAGGTTGTAACAAAAGACCTCTTAGTGCCAAAGACATTTCTTCATTAAGAAGAAGAGGCACATTTTGAAGATAAGTAATGAACAGGGTCTTGGACACTTGGCAGTCCCATCTCTAGGGAGGGCTCATCTGGGGATGCGGGGGCTTCTATGAGAAGGCACGTCTCCCTCTCAGCCCAGGCCCTGTGGGATGCAGCTCCTAACAGCCTTGGCCAGACAGGGAGTTCCAGTGAGCTGGGGTTTCTCCTGCAGGCTCATGCCCACCCAGCTTCTCTTCTGACCTATAGGACCCAGCCTCTCTCTAAGGAGCCAATTAGGGGTTCTTAGACATGAGCAGATAAAAAGAAACCCAGAAGAAACATTCTGGGGCTGGACATGGTGGCTCACACCTGCAATCCCAGCAATGAGGCAGGAGGATCACTGGGATTTGGAGGCTGCAGTGGTCCATAACTACATGCCACTGCACTCCAGCCTGGGCAACAAGGGACACTCTGTCTGTAAAACAAAACAAAGAAACATTCTGTGTTTATTTAAAAGAAGTGTTTGCTCCCCTCCAATTCTATCCTTTTGCAGTTTCAGAAGAAACTTTGTTTCTGGATTAGTCCAGCTGAAGTTATTTTTCTTGCCATCCGTATGGGGAATTTTTCCATTTTTCAACAAGAAAATAACCCTTGGGCCAAAGGAACTGTGAAAATGTTTAGTCTCCAGAAAGGCATGCAGTCTTTCAGGGCAGCGGAAGCTCTGCAGCTCAGCTTCGGAGAGTGCCATTGTGCCGTTTATGAAACAACCTTTCTTGCTTTTCCTTTGCACACCCAGCATCCAACTTCTGCGCCCCCAGCCCAATTCATGATAACTGCCCTTTAGGATGTCAGGGGGAGATTTATTAGGGTGGGGTGCTGTGAAATGCCACACGGTTATCCGGATAAGAGGCATTTCGGAACCAGAGTGTGGACGTGGGCGTGGAGCTTGGAGACAGGCTAGAGTCTCAGTTCACTTGCTGGGTGGTCACGGGAAAGTCGTCTCTTCTCCTTGTGTCTCAGTTTCCCCGCTTGTCAAAACACAGTGTTTGAATGGGATCATTTCAATGCTGAATGATTTTTATGAATTATCCTGAAGGGCAGAGGGTGAAGCTCGGACCAGGGTAGTTTCTACAACGATTTACATGAAATGAGTGACGAAGAAGGCCATCCTCTGTATATTCTTGGGGAGTGGATAGGGGACGGGGCAGAGCTCTGATTCTTAAAGTATATATTCATATTACTTGATGTTCTTTAACACATTATTTTGGGTTTGTGATATGTGAGACCTATTAAAGCATGGGCTCAGAGAAGGGGACCCTTTTTCCTGGGTCTTGCCCAGATGGTGGACGACTCATTTAGTAGATGCCAGCGTGGATGGTTGATGGCTAAAGATTACACACTTAAACTAGAAAACAATTTGAATCATAAAGTTCCATTTAATAAGCATTTCTCTGGGAAGCCTTCCCTAATCTCTCTTCCTCCCTTATTGGCAGAATTAATCACCATCCTTTGATCCATTCCCACACGTATTTTTTATTGCTACAAATATCGCACTGTAATATATAATTCAAAAACATGTTAATATTTGTTTCCCTGTATCATTGCAGGCCAATGAATATCAGGAAATACTTGGTGGGGGAGGAAGCAAGGGCTGTGATGGTCAAAGCAAGGTTGACAAAGACGTGGCTCAAGAGGTCAGTGACTGAAGCTGTCGGTCAAGGCAGGTCAGGAAGCCAGGTAAATAGTTAGGTACCAGGAGGCAGTCAGAAGGCCCAGGTCAAAGCAAGACAGAGTGAGGTCCTGAGCAGTAGATGTAGTAGCAGTGAAAACAACTTGCAGCCAAGGCCCCTCCCGTCCTGGCCTGGGGGCCTTTCATATGCTTCCTGCTGAGCCAGGTGCCGAGGGTGAGGCCCCACACCCGGCCAACCTGATGGTTGCTGGCCCAGGAGGGATCCTGAGGGAGGTAGGTGAGTGAGCAAACCCATCTGTCTGGGTCAGTTTGGGTTGTATAGCAAAGTACAGTAGACTGCTGGCTTCTCAACAACAATGTATTCCTCACGGTTCTGGAGGCTGGAAGTCTGAGATCACGGTGCCAGCTCATAGGTTTCTGGTGAGGGCCCTCTTCCAGGTGGCAGACTCCTGACTTCTGGTTGCATCCTCACAAGGTGGAAAGAGAGCTAGCCAGCTCGCTGACATCTTCTTATGAGGACACTAATCCCATTCCTGAGGGTTTCCCCTTCAGGACCTAATTACCTCCCAAAGGTCCCACCTCCAAATACCATCACATTGGGATTAGGATTTCAACACATGGCTTTTGGCAAGACATGTAACACTCAGCTCATTGCACCATCTCATGTTTTTCTGTGACTGAATATTTATGCAAATAAAATATGCAAAGCGATCTGTTGAAATTAAAAGACAAAATATAGCATAATAAATTCGTATCAACTTTAAAAATCAGTATCACTTAGATTAAAATTATTTAATCTTTTGAAAATGTAATTAAATCTTTAGGCATATTTTTATAAAATGAAACCTATTTATTAATACAATTCTAGCCTTTAAGGTCTGCCTGTGGCCAACATAAAGAATTAATATCAGGCTTTTTGTAGTTATGGATAGGCCTGCAAATACACAAATTAAGAGTATGTGTATTTGCAGGCCTATATTTGTATTTGCAGGCCTAATATTAAAAATGTTTAAGAAAGGATTTGTTTAATACTGCAAAATATTTTCCAGCCATCATGTGTAGCTGTTGTGAATACTGCGTTAATTTCTGACTGCTTCCAGAATCACAGATTGGAGCATTGAGAGAAGCAAGAAATAGACACTCAGCACTCCCTTTGCTGAGAAAGATACTTCACTTTGTATGAATCTGTGCATTCATGCAATCTGTGAGGAGGAACAAGGTAAGTTAATTAATTTGCCTTAATTCTTATCTGAGTTCATCTGGGGCTCATGTCCTGCCCATCCTCCAAAGGGAGGAGTCCATCTCCAATGTGGACAGTGGCACAACCCACAGATCTTCATGGATGGGATTTGGACAAGGTTTCTTTTGATTCCCAGACACAGGACAGGAGATGTGGAGAAGTGTTCCTCTGGGGCCTGAATGGTTTTACTCATCCAAGTGGAGTTTAGGGTTATTGCTGTGCTGTGCCAATGCTGAGTTCTGGATCCTGAGTGACAGAAATGCTCTCGAGTTCTTTAATATGTTAACCTATTTTGGGTTTGTGATATGTGAGACCTATAAAGTGTGGGCCTGGGTTTTTCGTGGGTTTTTGCCTGGGTTTTTCCCAGATGATGGATGACTCATTTAGTAGATGCCAGTGTGGACGGATGGTGGCTAAAGATCACATACTCCAAATAGTAAAGAAATGGAATCATAAAGTTTCATTTTCTGAATGATCCTCTGTGATGCCTTCCCTAATTTCTCTTCCTCCCTTACTGACAGAATTAATCATCATCCTTCCATTCCTACATCTAATTTTTATTATTACAAATATCACACTGTCATATAGAATTTAAAAGTATGCTAATGTTTGTCTCTTTGGCTAGGTCGTGATCTCGAGCATTGCGACCCTCATTGTCCCTGTGTTTCCAGCAGATAGCACAGTGCTTGACATTTCATAAAGATGTGGGCAGAAGTGGACTGTGAGCATTGGGAGTCTGTGCTTTGAAGCCAAACCTTCCTGGGTTTGCATCCTGGTCTTACCACTTCCCAGTTGGGTGACTTGGGAAGTTTCTTAACACCTCTAAGCCTCAGTTTGCTCCTCTGAAACTGAGGATAGTGACATTCCCCCGCTTCATATGGTTGTTGGGAGGCTTACTTATTTGTAAAATGTTTAGCACAATGTTAGCTGTTGTAGCTGTTCCGTTATTTATCACTCAGTACATCTCCAAATGGAACAATCTCCGTGTCCCGCCTCACAGTATTGACATGTGGGCATACCAGGCAGTGCATACCAGGCCACCTGCAAGGACATTGCAAGGAGGCATTATTGTTAGGCCAATTTCTAAACTTAAAAGGGAGACTGAGTGTGTGGAAGATCTGCAAGTCTTTGAGCCGATGGGTAGGGAAGAAGGATTAAGAATTAAGCTAAAAGAGTCCTGGAACAGATGAAATATCAACCTTCAGTTGTTATTCTCCTCCTGGAGGGTGACACTCTCTGGCAAATATTTCCTACACTAATGGGCTGGTGGTGATGGCCCTGTCCAGAAGCATCCCCCTGTCAAAAGCTAAGAAGATGAAGAGTTGGTGTAACCTGGGACCTCACTCCAGCAGGCCTGAAATCGCAGCTGAGATTGCAGGAGCATTCTGAGCAGCAGCCTTGTGGGGGCTCTACTTCGGTGTCTAGGGTGGCTGTGTCTTGTTTATCAGGAATGACCTGGCTGTGTCCTGCCGCTCCAACCTGGGCAAAATGTGCAGGATATTGGGGACTGGTATGTTCCTATCTCTCAGCCGATTTTCTTCATCATCTGCTTTGGCCCTGGGAGGCACCTCGGCTTTCCATGGCCCCATGGACCACAGTATTTGCTATTTTGGGCCGGGTAGTCAGGGTCTGCAGCTGTGTTCTGTGTCATCCATGGAGCAGCCATTCGACATGTATTTCGTCAGCTCTGATTCATCTTCGGGCAGGGTGCCAGCTGCAGAGGACAGGGAAAGTGGAAGAAGGCTCTCACTCCAGGTGGCTTATACTCTTGCTGGGAAAAGCTAGAGGCTGCTACTCAGCTGCTAGTCTAACAAATATATGTCCTAAGTGGTGAATCAGTGCTTTGAAAGGCGAATGAGGGGCCGATGGGGTGCACTGGGTTGTTCAAGGAGGGAGTCTTAGAACAAGAGATGTTTCTTTCCATGTTAGGATTTCCTGACCTTGCAGTTGCCCATTTATTTGTAGTGCCCACATAACCAGCATAGGTGCCACTACCACCCAATTGTCACGATTTGGGGTGAAGGTGGGGGTCAGAGCCTTTCCCGGACTGGTATGAGAGTGTAATTCTTAGAGCAACCTGGATGGAGTTTGCAAATCACTGCTCACGAACACCTTAGACTCTGGAACAACTTAGAAAAATTGAAACACTGTGCAACAGCTCTGCCAGCTCAGAGATGGGATGGGAGAAACCAGAGCTCCTGCTGGAGTGCAGTGTCTTAGAGCGTGCCTTGCCATCCAGAATGTATCTCTAGTAGCTGTGAGGCTATGTCAGGCTGTGAGGCCAGGTCAAGGGTCTGGCTGACCTGAGATCAGATTGCAAGGACCACAGTGGGGCTTGAAGTTACATGCCCACCTTAGATGTTCTAGGATCTCAGGGCAGGCCAAAAAGAGCTCCATTTGTAAAGCATTGCAGATAGGAGGGGGTGGGGGTATATCTCTGAATCATGCTCTGGACTAGTCCCAGGGGACTTACAGCAAGTTCCTTATTTAAAAAGTTTATTCAACTTTATGAGTAAGACTAGCCTTGAGGGTTCTAAAGAGCAATTAGTACTGAGAGGACAGACCATTCAAGGTAGCTCCAAAGACCTGTCATCAAATGGGAGTAGCTTTGGCACTGCAAAAAAACCCTGGATGGGGGTCACATAAGGAGAAACTTCAGCACATGTCCATGATCATCATCATACTTTATTATACAAGAGCAGTCATTAAGTACCTACTGTGTGCCAGGCACACAGTCTGTGCAGACCCTCATAGCAGTCTTGCAAGCTAAGTGTCACTTCCCTCATTGTGCAGGGGAAGGAGCCGAAGTCCAGAGATGTTAAATAACTTGTAGAAAGTCACACTGCATTAAAGTGGCAGGGCTGGGACTCAAACCTAGATCTGTCTGACTGAAGTCTGTGCTCAGCTTCAGCAAGTGTATCCAGAGCAGCAGCACAGATGTGCTTTGGCACTGGGAGAGCTTTGTCTGAGAGTAAGTGCTGGAGACTCAGAACCAGCTAGGATTCTAGCTTGGAAGCAACAGAAACTGACTAATTCTCTTTCTCTGTGTCTCTCTCTCTTTTTTTTTTGAGATAGAGTCTTGCTCTGTCACCCAGGCTGGATGGAGTACAGTGGTGCCATCTCGGCTCACTGCAACCTCCGCCTCCCAGGTTCAAGCAATTCTCCTGCCTCAGCCTCTTGAGCAGCTGGGATTACAGGTGCGCATCACCATGCCGGGCTAATTTTTGTATTTGCAGTAGAGACGGAGTTTCACCATGTTGACCAGGCCGGTCTTGCACTCCTGACCACAGGTGATTCTCCTGCCTCGGCCTCCCGAAGTGCTGGGATTATAGGTGTGACTGATTAGCTAATTTACACAGCAAGAGCGTTATTGGAGTCACATAGAGTCAGTCAAATACTGACAGACTGAAGAACCAGACAGGGTCCTGCCCCCACCAAGAGTCACACAATGAGAAGTTCCTCTAGGCAAGTGTTGGATGCTGGGAAGCCAGAACAGAATGACAAACATCTACTGCAGATTCCTAAGGTGTCAGAAGAACAAAGAAGATTGGATTGGAACACCAGCAATGAAAACTTGTGGTCAAGTGTAGCTAAAAACTATAGCCATTGGTCCCCCAAATATCAACATCACCTATGAACAAGTCCCCTATACAGATCTGAGCAAACAGATGATAGAAGGCTGGGCACACTGTGGCTCACGCCTATAATCCCCAGCACTTTGGGAGACCTAGGCAGGTGGATCGCTTGAGTTTAAGAGTTTGAGACTAGCCTGGGCAACATGGTGAAACCCCGTCTCTACAAAAAATGCAAAAATTAGATAAGTATGGTGTGCGTCTGTAATCCCAGCTCCTTGGGAGTCTGAAGTGGGAGGATCGCTTGAGCCCAGAAGGTCGAGGCTGCAATGAGTCCTGATCGTGCTACTGCACTGCAGCCTGGGTGACATGGCGAGACCTAATTTCAAACAAGCAACATAACAGGTGTTGGAGTCCTTCCTCACACAACTACTGAAGTGGCAAGCTTTTGTAGTGATCACTCCCACGTGGCACTAACCTCGGGACCCATTCATTCTACCCAGCCTCCACGTTGCGGGTCCTTGCCTGCTGGTATCCCTGCCTTCGCCTATCCATCTCCTCTCACGTTGAATCAGGGCTGACCTGATTCACCTGACCTGATTCAGGTGATTCACATCCACCTAAACAGTGGCTCTGATGATACGTGACTTCCAGAGCTAGGTCAGAGAGTATTGCAGCTTCTTGGTCTCCGGGATAGGTAGTTGTCGGGGAAGCCCGTCGCCACACTGTGAGGCCACCCAGGCCGCCTCATGGAGAAGTTTGTTTGGAGAGGAACCAACCTGCCAGCCATGTGAGTAAGTTATTGAGTTTTGGGGTTCATTTGTTACACAATAATTGCAGGTGAGAAAGAAAGGAGGTAACGTGTGCAAGCGGTAACTACTGGAGCAGTGTCTGGACACTGTCGCTCCCAGGGCTGAAAGAGACCTAGCTTGTGTGGACATTTCCTTAGTAATATCCCTCACAGGTGCTCAGACTCTCAGCAAACCTGGAGCTCCCTTAGCTGTCTTCAGATATGGTGGTTGTTTGCAAGATGTAAAAAATATCTTGGCTTCCTGGGGCAAAGGCAGAGCAATGGTGGGGCCGAGGGTAGGGCAGTTTAGGAACAGCCTCCCCTCTATGGGAAGTGTCCTGTAGGCCCTTTAAGCCTGCCTGACCACAGACCTTCATGTACTGTTTTTCCTTTCTCTAAACTAGGGATTAGCACAGTATGGCCCTTGAGGCAGCCACTTGATTTTGTAAATCAAGCTTTTTTAGAATCAGCCATGCCCGTTTGTTTATGGATTGTCTAACGCTATTTTGGTGCTTTCCTGGCAGAGCTGAGTAGTTGCAACTGATACCGTATGTGGCCTGCAAAGCCTAAAATACTTACTACCAGACCTTCTAAGAAAAATGTTGCTGATTCTTGGTGGAAACGGTCAAGTATTGTGGACTAGCACGGCTGAGAGCCAGAAAGGCAGCCTCAGTTGTCCACTCTGTCCCCAGCTCTACAGAGGACAGAGGGGCACTACAGCCTCTCTCTTTCCCTCTCTCATGATGAAGGACTTTCCAGTAGGACAGATAGGAGAAATGTCAGAGGGAATGTACTCAAGTCCTGACACATGAGCCAATAGATGTTTACCCTCTATTGGTTATTTATTGCCGTGTCACAAATCATCTCAACATGTAGTGACTTAAATAATCATGATTTCTCATCGTTTCTGTGAGTCTGAAATCTAGGAGTGGCTTAGCTTGTTGGTTCTGGCTTGGGGTCTTTCATGAGGTTGCAGTCAAGATGCTGTCCTTTGGGCAGAAGAAATGGACCCTCTTCTTCGTCTCTGTGTGGTGGGGTGGAGAGAACTATGAGCAGGCAGTCAGGAGACCTGGATGTCAGTCCTTGCTTTGTGCCTGACCTGCGGAGTCTTTGAGTCACGTTTCCTGTTGGAGCTGAGGTTTTCTGATGTTTTGAACTCGGGTCAGTTTTGCATAGAGGTCCAGACCCCAGCACTTAGCAAGTTCCTTCATCCCTGTGGACTTGTTTTCTCATCTACAAAATGAGGATAAAAATACCTCCTAAAGTATGAGGAGTGAAAGAGCTAGGCCATATAGTGTGCCTAGCACATAGAAAGTGTTCACTATCATTTAGCTGTCATTATCAGCAACAGATAGCAATATTAAAATATCTGATGCCACAATATTAAAGTGCTCTGAGCCCTGAGAACAAAGGGCTCCTGCATCTCCCCTCCTCCTTCGTCAGTTCAGCCTCTTGCTGATTGCTTCCAAGGCTGGCTCTAGGTGGTTATGCTCAGGCCCCCGGCGTAGGCCAGGGGGATCTGTTTCCTTTCTCAGCCTCTGGTGGTGAAGGCACTTGCATATTTGTTAACAGCTAGTTGAAATTAGAAATCAAACAACCAGCATATCTCATGGTTGAGCCAATCTTTGGGACAGCTGTGAAGTATGTGATCACAGGTGGCAGTGATGGAATGGATTTCAGACCTCATCTAGTCCTTGATCCAACCACCTGTCCAGCCCGTGGGATCACCCTCGCTCCTCACAAGTCCTATTTGAGCGGTTAACTGAAGCACCATCCACCATGCAGGGTTTTTGGAAACAGCCCTTCGCTGCCTGCAGACCTGAGGCCTTCCAAAGCCATCGTGGCTGCCTGCCCAGGCCCACTCTGTGGTCAAGCCATTGTGTGAAGTCTTTAGCCCCAAGTCCTCACCCCACTGTAGAGACCCAGCGGACAAAACCCCTTGTGCCCATTCCTGTTCTTCTCAGTCTCAGCCAGGCCTCTTCCTATACCCAGACTCTTTCCCTACACTGTTCTGTTCTCTTCTCGGCTGCCCTGACCCCTTCACTGCTCCAAGCAGCACATTCCTCTGTACTCTTAGCCTTTTCCTGGAACATTCCCTTCTCTTTGTACTCTGACCTTTCAGATAGGGGCTTCTTATCCTCACATCCCTCCTCAGGATCAGGGGGACAGTCTGCAGTCCTCCTGGCTCCCCTTCTAAATTCCTCTTCGTCTTGTGAAAGCCCAGTTCCTTTAGACTAACGCCATTCAGCGACCCCCATCCCTAATGCTCACCACAGCCTTATAGTCATCCCCTTCGAGGCTCTGACCACCTTGGCCCTGGGGGTCCTGGATCCTTTCCACCCAAACTCCCTCATCATCCCTGGGCCCTTTATCATCTATGAGGACGACTTTTCCAGGATCCCAAACTTGACCTCCTAATTGCCAAGAACAGTTTCAGACCTTAGCTACCCACTCCCTTCCCATCACCAAAATGACGTTCCCTACAAAATGTCAAACCCAGACACCTCACTTTAAAGATTATCTCTTGACCCCCCAGCTTGCTTCTTCTAGGCCCACTACATCAGTTTTTCAACCTCCTCGTGAACCCAGACCTACTGGGCCCGGTTCTTCTCACTGTCCACCAGTCTCTTTCTGGCTTCATGTCCTTTTTCTTCTGTCTCAGATTCCATGGTTCTTCAATGGAATCACTCCCTTGCAGACACCTCCAATTCCTTTGCTTTTCTTCCTCCCCTTCTCACTACCATATTTATCATAACGCTTGGCATTAGTACAAGGCTCTTGAGTTCGCAGAGCTTTTGAAAAGGCATGGTTTCATTCTGATATTTCACTGGTCACGTATGATGCAGGACAGGCAGCAGGGAAGGTATGCCTATTTCTGGCTGACAGATGAGTTACTAAGCGGCTTTTCCAGAGTCGCCCAGAGCTGAGCTTCAAATCCGTGTCTCCTGGCCTGTAGTTCACCTTGCCTCTAGATCAGGGTGGGCTTTGGATCCGTGCCTTCCTCATCAAGTATCCAAAGCCCAGCAGAGGGGAAGTGTTCCCAAAGTGTGCCCAAATGATGATGGGGGCAGGAAAGGCGGCGTCCAGGGGAATGTGACTTCACAGGCCATGGATTGCTGAGAAATCCTTTCCGAGAGGCCGGCCTCCTGAGCCACGCCAGCTGCCAAACGCAAAACCAGATGCCATTGGTAACACACACACTGTCTGAAACGGAATTCCTCCAGCTTCCCAGCCTTCTGCAAATCCCATTTTCTTTCCTTATTGGGGCTCCGGGGCCGAGGGCCCCTCATCACTCCACACATCAAAGGCGTCACCAGCTTTCCCAGCACAGCTCCCAGAGGCTTTTAACCAGCCTTTGACAATAAAATCGCTTTTAAATAAAAACCAAGACTCAATATTCGGCAGGAAAGGGATTAACAGGATCAGCAGGGGGGATGACATCATGCTATTTTTGTTGGCATTTCCCCAACTTAAATGTGAGGAGTCTGGGTGTGGAGGGAGAATATATATACTTTTTTCTTTTCAACTGCCTTGGCCACTCGAAATCTAGGTCTGGAAAATTCAGGGACTGGCAGCGGCTGGCACAGCTGGAGGTGGCCTCTAGCACGGTCAGGGCATCCACCAGCCTGAGGGTTAGGACATGGGGCCTGCATGGGAAGAGAGGGGACTGGGATGGGCTTTTTGCTAAGTCATTCTCCCAGGGCCTCACGCAAGCGGAAAGGAAAGGCCCCTTTTGGTGATCAGACCCAGAACTTGCAGAAAGGTTCCCTCTACAGTGGGCAAACATCCCGGTACAGCTCTCGGAGACAGGGGGCTGGAGCAGAGGTCCCTAACCTTTTTGGCACCTGGGAACAGTTTTGTGAAAGAGAATTTTTCCATGGACCAGTGTGGGTAGGAGGGATGGTTTTGGGAAGATTCAAGTACATTATTTTTATTGTGCATCTTATTACTATTATGATTCCATTTTAGGATATAATGAAGTAATTATACAACTCACCATAACGTAGAATCAGTGAGAGCCCTGAGCTTGTTTTCCTGCAACTAGAGGGTCCCATCTGGGGGTGACGGGAGACAGTGACAGATCATCAGGCATTAGATTTTCATAAGGGGTGTGCAGCCTAGATCCCCTGCACGCGCAGTTCACAATAGGGTTCGTGCTCCTACAAGGATAGAATGCCACTACTGATCTGATAGGAGGCAGAGCTCAAGGGGTAATGCAAGTGATGGGGGAGTGGCCGTAAATACAGATGAATCTTCTCTGGCTCACCTACCACTCACCTCCTGTTGTGTGGCCAGTTCCTAACAGGCTATGGACCAGTACGGGTTTGGGGATCCTTGGGCTAGAGAATCTGGGCCTAGCTTATCCATATACGGGCCTCTGGGTGATGGCCACCAGGATAGAACAATAACGGCCTTTGAGGACACCCGCTCTAGCGGCTTCCAAATTTATATAATCTTTAGTTAAGGAACTCTTGCTTCAAATGCGATAATATACATACTGGCTACAGATGGCTGGAGGAAGTGGAACTACCACACTTGGAGCCTCCTGGCTGGGCCTCCCCAGTGCCTGAGGCTGCCTTGAATTCTAACATCAAAAATACAAATTGAAAATTTCTGACCATTCATTAATGTAGTGACCAGTCACCAAGCGTTTGCTCCATGCCTGGCAGTTGTCAGGCACAGTGCCCTTTGCCCTCTTGGGGCTTACAGTTTGATGCATGAGATAGATGTCAATCAAATAAGCACACAAATAAATGTGAACTCCCCCTCCCCTCCCGTGACTTACACATAAGGAAAGTGAGTTATGAAATTGTCATATTCTTAGCCAGGCACTCAGGCTATCATTATCATGTCTCAAGCAGCCTTTCCAGCTTCATTTCATGTTACTCTCCCACCTGAACCCCCCAGGAGCATCTGGAGCCTCAGGTGATGCATGTTTCTCAGGTAGAACTTACCTTTTCTCACCTGCAGTTTCCCTGGCCTACCTGATGCTCCCTCCCATCTTTCTCCCTGCCAAACATCCCTAACCACCACTGGGAAGTCCACTGACAACCCCACGTGTCCAGAAGTCCCCTCAGTTGGAGATATTCTGCCCCTGTCCTCAGCATGTATGCCTGGTCCAGAGAGGAGGGGAGCTACTGGCATCCATTAAGGAGCAAGAAACCTTGGCAGCATCTTCATCCAGCTACCGAGACCTTAGATGGGTCTCCCAACCTCACAGAGGAGCCGGTGAGCTCACCCTCGGAATTAATGATTTATGTATACTTCCACTCAGGAAATTCCCTGAGGGCCAGGATTGATTTTTCTCCTTCTTTGTCCTTTACCAGTAACAAGTCCAGTGGCTCACTGGAAGCCAAAAATGGCTTTTGTTCATTGACTGGGGTATCACATTGGGTTCTCCCTGGTGTGAAGTCTGTCAGTTTTACTGCTTCAGGCCTGGCTCCACAAAAGCTTCACTGAGTTTTCTTTTCATGGGAAGGCTGAGGGCACATTTTTATCAAGAGTCTAGGTCTTCAAGTTTCTATCCACCTGCCCTGCCTTGGGAAACTCCTGCCCCTCCCCACCAAAATTTCTAACTCTCCAGTTGCATCCTTTCCACAGTTCCTTCCAATGCCCCTGCCCAGGGACGTCAATTCTAGAATGCTGGCCATTCAGCCCTTTGCTAAGCCATCCCTTTCTCTCCACTCAAATCCTAGGGCCCAGTGGGGGACAAAGAGGGAGGAATTCTGAGTCCTGCAGTCCATGTCCAGTGGTGGATGTGGATGCTTCTCATTGGATTTCTTCTCAACAGTCCCATCAGTGTGAGCTGCAGGCATGCGGGTTCTATGATGTATAGCACCATTAAATTATAAATGTGCTTTTCTCACCAGACAGTAATTAAGTTTGGGAACTGTTTAAGACATACAAGAGAAATTAGGCTGTTCGGTGGTGTGCTGGAGGTGGTCTGTGCTGGCTTACGAGAACTGTCGGATAGAAATTTTAGGGATTTTGTCAGCCAGCTGTTAAACATTGCCACCATCATTAAATTATAAATTCCATAAACTTGTAATTAAATACATTATATTAAAATTTTTAAAATATGCTAAAAATGCATTATTTCCTAATTATTTTGCTACACTTTACTATTATCTATTGTGTCTATAATGGTGGAATACCACGTGTGTGCTACTGCACATCATTACCCAACTCCGCAGCCATTGAAGTCAGCCATTGCGGGGAGTATTTACACCATGGAAATTAGCAAACACTCCTAATCAGGGCTGTCCTCCCTACAGACAGGTTAATGAACCTTCACTAGCACTTCATTGGACAAAGGCTACGTTTCCTCAATTTGCTCTGTACTCCACCTTCCTCAGCTGGCCACATCTTCGTAGGGTAGCATTTGGTTTTTGGCCGCCTCTGCCTGGGGCCTGTTGGTGCTAATAATTCTGAATGTCAGCTGCCTTAATTACTCAAGGGAGGACACGTCGCTGTCTTAGGGGATGAGAGAATTGACGGTCCTTTTGGAAATGAGAGGTACGCTTTGGCTGCGTGGTGAGCACAGGCTTCCGCCCTGCTTGCAGGGGTGGGGTTAAGGCTTACCTAAAGAAGTGGTGCTTGAACTAAAGGAGATTCACCTTCCTGGAGAATGTGTGGCTTGTGCGATGGGGTAGGTAAAGTCATTGGATAAACCTATGTTTATCATAACCACCATAGGATAAACCTGGTGCCTCCCTCTAGAGCATTGGTTTGCTCAGTGGTAAGTAGTTAAAAACATTATTTAAAAAAACAAAACAGGCCAGGTGCTGTGGCTCACGCCTATAACCCCAGCACTTTGGGAGGCCAAGGCTGGTGGATCAGGAGGTCAGGAAATCAAGACTATCCTAGCCAACCTAGTGAAACCCTGTCTCTACCAAACATACAAAAATTAGCTGGGCATGGTGGTGCATACCTGTAATTCCAACTACTCAGGAGGCTGAGGCAGGAGAATCGCTTGAACCTGGGAGGTGGGGGTTGCAGTGAGCCGAGATCGTGTCGCTGCACTCCAGCCTAGCAACAGAGTGAGACTCTGTCTCAAAAAAAAGAGAACAAGGAAACAAAAAAACAAACATGAAAATATTATGTAGAGGAGTACAAAATTTGGAGGAATTTTAAAATTAAAACAAGAGACTGCAAAGACGTTTTCCCCACATGACAGGCTCTTGAGGGTACAGCCCCAGACCCCACGGACACCTGTTTGCTCTACTCTGACATTAAAAGTCCTCTGGTAGAACATTTTGAGGATCCCTTAGCTAAAGGTTTTTGAGATAGCAATAGAAATTAACTGAACAGAGGGAGGGGAGGAAGTAGCTAGGGCATTCCAGAAAGCAGAATTCAGTAGGAAAGAGCAAGGGCTTGGATTAGATTCCTTGGGTTTGAATTCCTGCTCTGCCACGTCGACTGTGTGACCTTGAGTAGGTTACATAACTGTTCTGTGCTTCTGTTTCCAACAGATGTAAGCTGGGAATAGTAATGGTACCCAACTAACAGGTTGTTTAAAGATGAAATTAGAAGCGTGTACAGCACTTGAAACAATGTTAGGGCTTGCTCTTTCTAGTTCTCCTACGTAGAAGGACTAGTACCAGCAAAGCCTGGAGCCTGGGCAGCCATGCTCAAGAAACAGCCGGCTCTTCCACATGGTCAGGCATAGTGTGTGTGTGGGGGAGAGGTGGCAGAGGCTGGGGAGCTTTCCAGCCTCATCTGCAAGGAGACCCACGGTGCCACACACTCAACTGCCCCTGGGCAACTCAGTTCCCCTGGCAGGGTCTCTCTGTGCAATGGGGGTGGGCTGGGGGCTTGCTGACCTCCAAAATCCCTTCTGGTGTCCATAGCTTGCATTTTATTTCATCTTTTCTCTGTCTCCTCTCTTTGAACACTCACACAGGATTTTCAGATCTCCACAGTTTAGCAATTAAATACAGTTTTATCTGGCTCACCAGTTACCCTGAGAATTTGTCTTTCCATTTTCAAATAACTAAATTATATACAAGTTATTTGATTATTATTTTTTTTTTTTTGAGATGGAGTCTCATCCTGTTGCCAGGCTGGAGTACAGTGGCTTGATCTCGGCTCACTGCAACCTCTGCCTCCCGGGTTCAAATGATTTTCCTGCCTCAGTCTCCCGAGTAGCTGGGACTACAGGTACATACCACAACGCCCAGTTAATTTTTGTATTTTTAGTAGAGACAGGATTTCACCATGTTGCCCAGGATGGTCTCTGTTTCTTGACCTTGTGGTCTGCCCACCTTGGCCTCCCAAAGTGCCGGGATTACAGGCGTCAGCCACCGTGCCTGGCCTATTTGATTTTTTAAAAGGGGGTGAAAGGGGCATCAACACTTTAAGGTAAGATGAATAGGTAATCTAGTTTTATAAAGTTATTTTTCAAAATAAATTTTGCCAATGTCATAGCAAGTTTATGGCATGACACAAGTTTATCCTGCAGACTACAGTGTATGGAATCAGAGATTTGGTTTAAATCCTGGCCCGCTGATTGCCACAACTGGGCAACCTGTTTCTTCTTTTAACTCAGTTTTCTCATCTCTAAAATGGGGCTGGTGATAACTGTACCTACTTTATAGGATTATCGAGAATATTAAATGACACAAACCAGGCCCAATCATGAGAGGATGGGATAGCCGCTGTTTGCCCCTCTGACCCTATAGGGAGGGACAGGAGTGAGTCAACACCCTGCCTTCTAGGCACTGTCAGCAGGCTGCGTCCCTTGGCCCCATCTCAGCTCCTGTCACTCTGCCCTCTCCACACACCTCTCTTTGTCTTCCACCTCTTATCCTTCAGCCTAGGGGGCAATGGCTGGCACTGTCCACCCTGGCTACCACATGCACCTGTGGGGTTCCCCACACTCTGCCCACACCTTTGTAAATAGTTCCTTTATTCAACTCTCCTCAAATTACCCGCTACGAGTGTTCAGCTGGCTCCCTCTGTGCAAGCTATGGACACCAGAAGGGATTTTGGAGGTCAGCAAGCCCCCAGCCCACTCCCATTGCACAGAGAGTATACTATATGTACTTAGATATATACTTAGTAAACTATGTATACTTAGATATATACTAAGAATATATCAGTCAGGGAGCTCAGTTGAACACTCACATCAGGTAATTTGAGGAGAGCTGAATAAGGAACTGATATATACTAAGTTTATCAGTCAGGGATAGATGAGCATCTGATACATCAAACTGGTATATTGAGCATGTCCTATAGGCCAAGTAGTATGCTAAGTATATCAGTCAGGCCCTGAGATGCTTAGCATAATACTTGGCCCATAGTACATGCTCAATAAACAGAACTATTATTAACAAGTAGAAGAGAAAACTTCATGCCCTTTTAAAGAATGCCTGGGCATATTTATTGAACGACATTCATTGACTCAATAGATACTGAGTTCAATGTCCTATTGAGTCAATATCAAAATCGTACGTTATTTATTAGGTTTTTCCCATTTATTATGCAGCACCTTCACGTGGCATGAGCAGCATGGACATGAACTTCTTGCCTGTTGGTTTCAGCAGGGGAGGGAGCTCACTGGGTTTCCTCTATCGTGACAGCTGACAAGCAAACTCATCAGTCACCATTGCCTGACTGATCAGTCAGAGCTCTTACCTAGAACTCAACAGTAAGTCATGATCAGGAAAAGTGAATTGTACTCACTGAGTGCTGTCTGGGGAGGACACAGGTACAGAGGGCCGAGTGGCCCTGTCGAAATGGGTCTTTTGTCTGGCTGTAATCTAAATGTGAAGTCCTATTTGATGTCAAGGACTCGGAGGATCCGTAAAGTCAGAGAATAGCCCCAAATGAGGGCTAGGAGACTGGGTTCTAGCCCCTGTTTGGCTGATAGCTTTCTGTGGGTAGACAGTGACTGTCATCTTTAGGACTTGGTTTCTTCCTCTGAGAATTGAGATGGTTGGTCTGTTAGTTGCCTGTGGCTGCTGTAACAAATTGCCACAAGCTGGCTGGCTTAGAACAACAGGAGCTTATTCTCTCCCAGTTCTGGAGGCCAGAAGTCAGGCATCAAGGCATCAGCAGGGCCCTGCTCCCCATAGCTTCTAGGGAAGAATCTTTCCCTGCCTTCTACAGCCTCCAGTGGCTCCTGGTACTATCTGGCTTGTAGTAGCATAACCCCAGTGCGTGCCTGATTCCATCTTCCTGTGGCCTTCTCCCTCTGAGTCTCTGTGTTGTCCTCTTCTTATAAGGACACCAGCCATTGGATTTAGGGCCCACTCAAATTCAGTGGGGTCGCATCTTGATCCGTAACTAATAATGTTTGCAAAGAGTTTCTTTCTGAATTAGATCACATTCTGAGGTTCAGGGTGGACATGAGTTTGGGGGAGCACTCTGCAACCCAGTACAGTTGGATTCTGGGTTCTCAATAGTTCTTGCCAGTCTCACTGGCCCTTGGAGGTTGATGGGTATGTGACATTTCCTGGTCAGGCCCCTCTCTTTGCTGGGACTGCTTTGAAAGAGATTGTGTAAGGCAACATCACACTACTCAGCACTCTGTCAAGCCCCGTCCCCTCTCTTTTCCTTCCCTCAGTGTTACCACTTCACATTACTATAGCTCTCCCCCTCCACTTCCCTCCCCCAACTCCTCCTCTAGGGATCTGTGGGAGCCTGTGTGCTAGGCACTGACCCCTTTCTCTTCCAGTGGTGCTATGAAATTAGTATTATTACCATCCCCATGAAACGTGATTAAACTGAGGCTCACACAGCTGCAAAGTGGCAGAACCAAGATGTGAGCGCAGGTCTAGCTGAGCCAAAGCTCAAACTCTTGCCACAGCTGGATGTTTGAACAGCAGGGAAACAGGCCTGGCTTTTCTTCGAGCATACTTGATTTTCAAGGCAAAACTGTCAAACTGGCAAAAGTAGTTTACACAATTTCCCTCTGAATTGCCTGTTCTTGTCTTTGTCTTTCTCCCATGCCCCAGACCCCCATGGTGGAGTCTAATACTCTAAGGCATGCTCTGGCCTCTCTGCTCCCTTAGACACCTCATTCTCACTAAGGCAGGACTGTCTGATGATAGCATAGAGTGCGGCCTCACCTCACCCTCAACCTGAAGGGCCGTGCAGTAGCGTGTGGTCCCCTGTGTGCCTGCCTGCGTGTGTGTAAGCCAGTGTTCTTCACTCAGTTTTCCTTGCCTTGCCCCTGTTCTTTGTTTTTTCTTTTTTTTTTTTGAGATGGGGTCTTGCACTGTTGTTGCCCAGGCTGGAGTGCAGTGGTGCAATCTCAGTTTACTGCAACCTCCGCCTCCCAGGTTCATGCGATTCTCCTGCCTCTGCCACCCAGGTTCATGCGATTCTTCTGCCCGTGCCTCCCAAGTAGCTAGGATTACAGGTGCACACCACCATACCTGGCTAAATTTTTGTATTTTTAGTAGAGACGGGGTTTTACTATGTTGGTTTGAACCACTGGTCTCAAACTCCTGACCTTGTGATCCACCCACCTTGGCCTCCCAAAGTGCTGGGATTACAGGTGTGAGCCACCACGCCCAGTGCCCCTGTTCTTTCTAAGGGCATGACTGTGCTTTGCCTGACAGACCAGGGCAGTTTCCTGCTCTATGTTTACAGCTTTTGTCAGAGTAGTGTATAGTTTGAACTCCATACACTTAAAAAACACCTTAAATGCACACTTTAGTCAAGGCCTGATAATAATATTGAAAGAAACATGGATTTTGAGTGTTTCTTAGTTATTCTAATATATACTCAAAGTTTATGCTCTGTTCTCACTCATAAGTGGCAGTTGAACAATGAGAACACACGGACACAGGAAAGGGAACATCACACTCTGGGGCCTGTCGGGTGTGGGGGGGCAAGGGGAAGGGGAGCATTAGGACAAATACCTAATGCATGTGGGGCTTAAAACCTAGTTGACAGGTTGATGGGTGCAGCAAACCTCCACGGCACATGTATACCTATGTAACCTGCACGTTCTGCACATGGATCCCAGAACTTCAGGTAAAAAAAAAAAGTGTATGCTCTAATATGTCCTGTACTACAGTGGCATGGGAGGGAGGCACATTTTGGTAAGTGATGGCTTAATGTTCTGCTGTCTACCTGAGACATCTTCTAAGGATGTTGGGAATTTTTTATTTTGTATTTTTTGGTGAGAGTGGATATCTGTGAAGATCAGGAGCAAAAGTTTAGTGGTACATACATTCATATAACTCTTTTGGAAATTAGGTTGGTGATACATATTAGGGGCCTTATAACAGTTAACCTTGTACTTATCATTCCAGAAAATAATTCTTGATATAATAACCCTCAAAGCAGGCTGGGTGTGGTGGTTCATGCCTGTAATCCCAGTACTTTGGGAGGGGGAAAGCAGGTAGATAATTTGAGCCCGGGAGTTCGAGACTAGCCTGTGCAACATGAGGAAACCCCATCTCTATTAAAAATACAAAAAAATTAGCCGGGTGTGGTGGTGAGCGCCTGTAGTCCTAGCTACTGGGGAGGTTGAGGTGGAAGGATCACCTGAGCCTGGGAGGTCAAGGCTGCAGTGAGCCACGATGGTGCCACAGTACTCCAGCCTGGGTGACAGAGTGAGGCCCTGTCTCAAAAAACAAAAAACCCCAAAAACAAACAAATAAACAAACCAACAAGAAACCAACGGCAGAAAAGGTTTGATTTGTTTCATAATGCCATTTACAACAGCGAATGTTTTGGCAGCAATCTGAGATTCCAGTGATTGGGGGGTGGTTGCATAAATCATGGTGTATCCTTTCTTAGAGCGTATTATGCAACTATTAAAATGATGCTTATTCTATAAAATTAGGTGAGAGAAGCAGGACACATACATGAATATAAATACCTAAGGCGATCATTACTATGTGAAATGAAATATGCATAAAGGAAAGACGTGCAAGAGATACTGCTAAATGTTAGCCAAAGGTTGCTGGAGGTAGTTTTCCCTCTGTCATTTCTACTTTGGTATTATCTCCAAGTGTTAAATAGTAAACTTAAGGGTGGGGGAATTAAACCACTGACAAGATTATTCATGTGTCTTTATGTTCACTTTCTGGACAGGGAGATTGTGATGATGGCCCTGATTCATTTAGTTGGAGCCAAAGTTTCCAAAACAGAAGTGGATGCTTTTGTTGTTATTGATGTGTGTGTGTGTGTTTAGTGGGACGTGGTGTCAGGTGAGTGCTTCCTGAGGAACACTGAAGATCGACAGGGGCTCCCTAGGAAAGGGAGACCCAAATATAGTCCCCCAGGGTCCCAGACACAACCTGCTCATCACTGCCTGGCAGTACTTGAAGACACATTGTCCTCTAAGAGAAACACCCAGCCTGACATCTCAGATTACTGCTCAGAGCCAGGGAAAGAGAGAGAAGAGATCCCCCAGGGGTGGGGTGCCTCCTCCTGGATGTCTTTAGGACAGTTCATCTGGCCGTGGAGGTTTTGGAAGGCCCTAGCTGGAGGAGCCCTGAGTTGGTGTGAGTTGGGTCCTGCAGGAGCTAGGAAACAAGCCTGGAAGAATAGCTGCTGTTGACTGAGTGCCTCCAGTGCATGTGCATACAGTGAGATAGTCCATGAATTTTTCTAACTTAACACTCATAATCATCGTAGAATAAAGGTTTCCAGCCCCCATTTTGTGGGTAGGGAAACAGACCCAGAGAGGTTAAGTCACCTGTGCAGTCACACAGCAGGGATTCACACTCAGGTTCAGCTGAATCCAACACTTCCACTCTTTCAGTGACTCACCATGGAAGGGAACTAACACTCTTTGGCCCCCACCCCTGACTGACCAGTTCTGTCAAGCACTGGGTAATTGAGGATGTGGTAATCGATCAAGCCATACTTGGGAAGTGGGGGGATTCAGACCACATTACTGCTTTCACTTTTTAAAGTCAAGTTCATCTTAGCCTTGGGGCTGCCACCAATGCCCAGCCACAGAGAGGGCCAGGGTCCATGGAAAGTGCTGAGATGCTGATGTGTACACACGTGCTCTATTGTGGCCTCATGGACCATCCTCTACTTCATCTCACAGTCATGCCGCTTACCTTCATATTAACAGGACAGTGTATGTTTGGGCACCCCCCTTCCTCCCTGCCTCCTTCTTGCTCATCGGCTTTCAGCCTGGAGCACATACTTGTGGTTAAATTATTAACCCTTACAACAGAATAGAAATGATGACAGCTGTAATCCCTACACACACACACACACACTCTTTCACGCCACTAACAATTTGCTGAAAATGCTGACTTAATAGTATTAACCTAATTGCTGGATTGAAATAATGATGATGATAGTAATAATAAAAGAATTACTCTCAAATCACTCTGAGAAATATCGCAACTTCAGCTGCCATACTCATTCCCCAAGAAATAATTTGCATTTTAAGATTTAGTTCGTTTCAGGCAAATGGCTCCCCAGGAAGATAAATGAATCTTTAATGAGGTTTTTCCTTGCCCAGAGTGAAATCTTACTCCTTTCTGCAAAACCAGGTGAACACCAATTTCCAGACAGAAATCAGGCTAACTCTCTACATTTCCAGAGTTCCAGGGGGCAGATTGGAAAATGACATCTATTAAAAATCCTGGGCTCTGGCTGGGAGCGGTGGCTCACGCCTGTAATCCCAGCACTTTGGGAGGCTTAGGCAAGTGGATCACTGCGGTCAGGAGTTTGAGACCAGCCTGGCCAACATGGCGAAACCCCGTCTCCACTAAAAACACAGAAATTAGCTGGGAGTGGTGGTGTGTGCCTGTAATCCCAGCTCCTGGTCAGGGCTGGGGCAGGAGAATTGCTAGGACCCAGGAGGCGGAAGTTGCAGTGAGCTGAGATTGTACCACTGCACTCGAGCCTGGGCAGCAGAGCAAGAATCTGTCTTAAAAAGAAAAAAAAAAAAAATCCTGGGCTCTGGCCGGGCACTGTGGCTCACGCCTGTAATCCCAGAACTTTGGGAGGCCAAGGAAGATGGATTGCCTGAGATCAGGAGTTCAAGACCAGCCTGGCCAACATAGTGAAACCCTGTTTGTACTAAAAATACAAAAATTACCCAGGTGTGGTGGTGGGAGCCTGTAATCTCTAACTCCTCGAGAGGATGAGGCAGGAGAATTGCTTGAACCCAAGAGGCGGAGGTTGCAGTCAGTTGAGACCGCGCCACTGCACTCCAGTCTGGGCAACAAGAGCGAAACTCCGTCTCAAAAAAAAAAATTTAAAAAGCTGTTTGAGAGATAGTCTTGCTCAGCCCTTCTGAAACTCTTCTGTTCAGTTGCCCTGGTTTTAAGGGTTTCCGTCGCTATTTTAGTCTTGGGATGTCCCTGTGCTATGGAATCATCTGTGGGACAGTAGCCATGTTTATGTTACTCTTTGCTATTTTGCCATGTAATATTCTGATGTCATTAAGTTATAGTTTATAATTTCCATGATTATTCTTCCTTTTACCCATTAATTCTTTAGAGGGGCATTCAGAAATTTTTTTAACACATGGGTTGTGTGCATATGTTTTGGCTACTGATGTATAATTTTCTGGTGCTGAGGTTTGAGAATGTGATCTGTATAATATCAATTCTTTGATGCCTTTTGATACTTTCTTTGTGGCCTAGGGTACGTGATTAGTTCTTGTAAGTATGTATTTGAAAAGCTGTTTATTCTTTAGAGGTACAAGTTTTCATAAACAACTGTGGTTCAACTCTGCTGTATCCTCAAGATTTTTTGGTCTGATTAAATGCTTTCTGAGAGAAGATCAAAATCTAGCACTTTGATTCTTAATTTTCAGTAATATCTTTTTGTCAGTGTTTGCTTAATATATTTTGAATTTGTGTCGTAAGTTTACATGGGTTCAAGGTAGCAATATAGATTTTTTTTTTGGTGAATTGTTCTTTATCAAGACCTTTTTATTGACAAGTTTTTGTCTTAGGGCTTATTTTGTTTCAAATTAATATTGTTAACATCAACTTCTTTTAGTTAGTATCACCTGGAATACTTTTTCTTAATCTTTTGATTTGACCCTTTTCTCTGTTTGGTTTTAAATGTGTCTTTTAGAATAGCTTTTAGCTGGATTGCAGTGCCTAGACCATGGCCTAGCATGCATAATAGCTGCTTGAACCCGGAAGGCAGAGGTTGCAGTCAGCTGAGAGTTGTTGTTGTTGTTTTTTTTATCGTAAACTATCTTACTTTATTTATATTTGCAATATGAAATAGAAGCTCGGCACGAACGCACACACACTCACACCAGCCTGGGAGGAAGGAGCTTGGACAAGGCCACTTGGCAACAGGGCTGGGACCCCAGACCCTCAGGGCCCCTGGGGGGTGTTGCCAGGGAGGCCCCTGCTCCCCCAGAGCTGGACTGGCCTGGTTGAAAGTGCAGGGTCTGGGCAAAGGCACGGCCCCCGTTTGTTGAATGAATGAATGAAAGTGTTTAATCTGAAAATTTATCCCTTAACAGATGAGTTTAATCTGTTCATATTTGTCGTGATGATTGATATACTTGACCAACTTCTACCACTTTTTGTTTTCTAAATACATGCTTTGTATTTCCTTCTCTTTTTTTCCTACTTGACTTCTACTGGACTAGTTGAATATGCTTTATTTCATTTTCCCTTCTACTGTATTGGAAGTGATTCCTTTTCTATTCTTGAGTTGAACAATGGGAATAGTTGAACAATCACTTCCTATCTCTGTTACCAAAAAGAAAATAGAGAAAAGAAATAAGAACTGTTTATTTTGCATCTTGGACAACGTTTGGGATAAAGGACATTTGCTAACTATGTCTCTTGGTCAGCACAGTAGCCCTGCAAATTCAATACTAAAATCCCCCATTTTACAGAAAAGAAATTTGAGATTCAGATAGTTTAGGTGACCTGTACAAGGCCCTGCAGACAGTGACCAGCAGACCTGGGGATGAAAGTTGTTCTGTGTGATTTCATAGCATGTTTTCCTACTGCCAGCCAGACGGCTGATGCAAAGGCCAACCCCAGATTGCTGTAGGACAGTTTTCACAGTATTTGTTAGTTCCCACAGCCACATTCTGGTCACCAGACCTTGTTATCTCTGTGTCTGAGTGATAATTCAGAAATGGAAATGAATGAACACAGGCCTGGGTACAAGTTCTGGGCAGGAGAAAGCCATGAGCTGAGAAGTAAACACAACACTTAAAGCCCTCCAAAATGAAATTTATCACAATCTGAATGAATTCTGTCACCTCTTTTTAATAACATCTCCAAATCAGCCACTTACTGTGTTGGGAGTCTCCTAGTGGATTCTTACCCTTAGCTGGAGCCCGTTAATGAGCAGACATAAACAACTATAATTCTTGCTACTATCTCTTGCTCTTCAGCTATTTGTTCTTTCTTCAAGCAGCTTCCATTCTGCTTTGATTGTCTCCCTCTGGAAAAGGTCTGAGGGCCCAGATTAGAGAGAAAGGGGAACATAGGGCCACATGGTCACGGGTTATAGGAGAGCAAGGACAGAAGCTCCTGAAGCTGTATTAACATTCAGTGCCAGTCACAGCCTGGATGGGAGAGGGGATGAGCTTCAGGAGCCTTTGATGAGGTCACCCACAGAGCAGGCAGGTGCTATGAATAAGATTACCCACAATCCCACTAGCTCCCGATGAATTCCCATTGCAGGAGACAATGTCCAGTGGAATGATAATCCTGGTGTTGGATGTCCTGCTGCTTTTGCAGGGATACAGGTACATCTTTGTCTGAAAGGGCGGCGTTCCATTTTAGGATGAGACTATAAAAGAATGTGACCAAATTCCTGAAATTCTGCTCAAGGCCTGCAGCCATGTCCAGTAACTGTACCTGCAAGGGTGTTTGTGAGGTGTGCAGCCCACCCTGGCCAGAGGGCATCACTGGGCCCTGCTCAGGATTTCATCTCTAGTGGAGGCACGTGCATCAACTCGCCCTTGAGGGGCACTTTTCAAAGCAGGAGCAGCTGAATCCAAGCCACTTGGTAGGGGTACAGGGTTGGTTGTGTCTGTTAAAATGTGGATTTAAGCCAGGTGCAGTGGCTCATGCCTATAATCTCAGCACTTTGGGAAGCTGAGGCAGGCAAATCATGAAGTCAGGAGTTTAAGACCAGCCTGGCCAGGATGGTGAAACCCTGCCTCTACTAAAAATACAAAAATTAGCCAGATACGGTGGCGGCACCTGTACTCCCAGCGACTCAGGAGGCTGAGGCAGAGATTTGCTTGAACCCAGGAGGGGGAGGTTGCAGTGAGCCGAGATCGCACCACTGCACTCCAGCCAGGGGGACAGAGGGAGACTCTGTCTCAAAAAAAAAAAAGTGGATTTAGGGCCCCACCCTAGACTTAGACTGAATCAGAATCTAACAAGAGGATGCCAGGAATCTACATATGCAATAAGTTGCAGAGATTTAGGCATGAGTCTTTTTCTTTTCATCATATCCCTATGAGGTTGCGCTTTCTTTTTTTTTTTTTTTTTTATTTTTTATTTTTTATTTTTTATTTTTATTTTTTTATTGCATTTTAGGTTTGGGGGTACATGTAAAGAACATGGAAGATTGTTGCATAGGTACACACATGGCAGTGTGATTTGCTGCCTTCCTCCCCATCACCTATATCTGGCATTTCATATTCTCAGTTTACAGACAAGGAACGTAAGGCAAAGAATAGTTAAGGTCATAGCTAGTAAGAGGTGGAACAGGTTTCCAAACGCAGACACTCAGACCCCAGAACTCTCGCTCTTACAACAAGATCTACTCTCTCTCTGCATCGTAAATGTTCTGCTGGCAATTGGAAATACTGGAAACAGCTAAGAGGCTTGCTCATCAGGCAAATGTAGCAATCTTGAAAATAGAGGCAACAGGTGGAAAGCTAGAGAGGCGTTTACAGAGCATGGACTTGCAGCACCGGTTAATACCTGTTGATAAAACCAGCCCAAGGTAACTGCCCTCTCCACTTCCGTCTGGTTGTAAAAATGTGACTTGGGTGAGGGGAGTTTAAAGCATGATTGCAGGTGGGTGTGGACATCTTGCGTGAGGGGGAAGGGGACATTTCATAGCACCCTGCCCCCACCTGCCCAGCGTGCTTTAGGGGTAATGGCCCTTTCCTTTATAGAGATTTAGGGGCGGAAATAGGTCCCTGCTCGTTGTTTCAGAGCTCTGAAGGCACATTTGGGAAGTTACAAAATAACCATGACACCATGCTTCCTTCACTGTGGAGTTTGTCCAGTAGATGACACCAGGCATATTTTGGCCTCAGGCAGACACTGCGCCAGAATTTGATAGTGGGTAAAGCAGGTCCTCGCAGAAGGCTAAATTACAGGGGGTGATGCCTCCTGTTTCTAGATGAACAAGGGGCTGGATTTTCCATGGAAGCTAATAACCTTGTTGGCGGCAGCTGCCACCCTATGGCTTTCTCATCTCTGTGTGAGAAAGGAGGGCCATCTCCCTATGGCTCTCCTGGGGGTGGGGATGGTCCCTTTTCTGCCCCAGCATCCACTCTCACCTTCATGATAAGATTCCCTAATGTTCACCTCTGGCCTGGGTCTCTCTCTGGCTTCAGGCTTTTGTTTCTATCCAACAGGCTAGCTCCTAGCCCTCTCTATGTGGAGGCCCTGCTGGTAACTGACGCTCCACTTGTCCAGGTCTATTTCTCCCAACTCCAGCCCTCTTTTGTTCTTCTCTTGTTAATAGAAGCTATGTCCACCAAGCTCTTCAGTGGTTTTGATCACCGGCAGGGGAAAGCCCAGACTCCTGGCCTGGAACCCAGGGATATTCAGGTGCCAGACCCACACACCTTTCCAGCCCCATGCCCAGCCCGTTGCATTCCAGCCACACCTGTGCCCTTTTACACCTTGCTATCTTTCATTTGACTGATTTTTTATGAGAATGCCTTTTGTTTTCTCTAGCAGCCTGATTGCTCCTTTTTATCCTTCAAGACCTGGCATAACACCTTAGAGCAACTTTGTAAGACTGTAACCCTCTCCCTCCCCAGGAGAGGTCCTCCTTCCTTGGGGTTCCCATAGACTTTTTTTTTTTTTTTTTTTTGAGATACAGTCTTGCTCTGTCATCCAGGCTGGAGTGCAGTGGTGTGATCACAGTTCACTGTAGCCTTGACCTTCAAGCTAAAGCAATCCTCCCACCTCAGTCTCCCAAGTAGCTGGGACCACAGGCACTTGCCAGCACACCAGGCTGATTTTTAAATTTTTTGTAAAGATAGGGTCTCACTCTGTTGCCCAGGCTAGGCTCAAACTCCTGGGCTCAAATTATCCACCCACCTCAGCCTCCCAAAGTGCTGGGATCACAGGTGTGAGCCACTGCACCCGGCTTCCCACGGCCCTTTCTGCATGGCACTGGTTCACGCTTTCCATGTTGCATTGCTAATACCTGTTCATGCGTCCTTCCTGCTGGACACCAAGCTTCTGAGCTTCTCCATGGAGAGAAGCTCTCTGTCATAGCCTCTCACACTCAATTTTGTGTTCCTGGTCCCAGGAAAATGCTCAGGAGATGTGGTTCAATCAATGAACACATGGTTCAACAAATGGGGCAGAATTTCTAGGAGAATGGGCCTGTAGTTTACTGGGCCCCTCGGGATTTTATCCAAAGCACAGTGGTGGTACAGGGCAGGACAGATGCCTGGAGAGGCTGCTCGGATACCATGCCACCCAGGACTCTGGGTGTGTGAGGCCCTTGGGCAATCCCTGGCCCATCCTCCCTTCCTCCCCTGTTGTCTCAAATCTTATAACAACTTACCACCTTCCTGTCTCTCTCCCTTTGTTCAAGTCCTTTTGGAAGTCTCCTCACCTCTTCTAGGAAGCCTCTCTTCGTTAGACAGGACAGGGAGAAAAGATAAACTTCCTTAAGCTCCTAAGTCAAACATTTTCCCCCCTCGGGCATTTCAGATGAAGTGAGAGAGTGAGGAAGGGGAAGCACAAAAGCACAGGTTTTAGTCTTGTTAGCTCTTAGAGAAGCAGTGAGTCCCCTAACCCTTCATTAGGATCACACAGGTATTTGTTAAACATATGGCTCCTGAGCTCCATTTTAGATCTACTCGGTGTGAATCTTCAGGGTAGGGGCCTGGAATCTCTATTTTTAACAAGTACCTTGGGTAATTTTTAAAAATCAGTTGACAATTTTGGGAACTCTGTTTAGGTACCAAATAAATATGTTTCTATTGGGCTCGTTATATGAGAGTGCTATGTATTAATCACCATCCTTGTAGCAAGAGTTTATTGAGCACTTACTATGTACTTGTATTCGTTTGTTTGTTTGTTCTTTTCTCTCTCTCTCCCTTCTTCCTCCCTTTCTTTTTTCCTTTGGCTCTTTTCTTTTATTTAGAAATGGAGTATTGCTGTATTGTCTGTGTTGGCTTTGAACTCCTGGGCTCAAGTGATCCTCCTGTCTTAGCCTCCCACATAGCTGGGACAACAGGCATGCACTACTGCACTCGGCAATAATTTTGAGCCATTTATATGTATTAACTCATTTGTTCTCAATAACAACCTTATGAGGTAGATACTATTATTATCTCCCCTTAACAGATGAGGAAACTTAGGCACAGATTTATGGTACCCAAGGTCACCTAGCTAGGAGTTGGAGAGCTAGGATTAAAATCTAAGCAGTGTGGATTCTGAGACTGTGCTTATAGCCTTTAACACACAAAAGAGGAGCATTACCAGAGCAGGGGCACGCTGCTCCATGCTGCAGACAATGAGTAAATAAATGTTCACAGAAAGGAGAAATTGGAAATAGACATGATGGGAATGTTTGATTTCTTAGCCTGTTCTCTGCCATCAGTAACTTATTCACATTCACAGCGTCCCAGGGGAGCAATTCCAGGGGCAGTAGTATGCTTGGTTTTGTAGATGAAGAAGTGAGGCCAGGAAGGAGTAAGAGACAGATTTCAGCACAGACCCCACCTCTATTTAATGGATGGCCTGGGAAATCTACCGTCTAATGTTCTGCATTCACAGGCAGGATTTCCATTTATGGGTCCCTTTTCATGTTACATCACTGTCTTAAGGCTACAGGGATCTAGTGCAATGAGTCATTTCTGGAAATATGTACATTGGAAGATAGTAGTGATGACCAACCGATAAGCTGATAGAAGGCCGGGTTCTGCTTCTGTAACACCGCACCCTCAACGGCTTAATCAGGTGGCATCAGGTTAACTGGATTGCACTGCTCTGGGACCTTGGTTCAATGCCCCTGTCCACCTCTTCTCACCCTTGGTGAATCCAGATGAATTCCAGAACCTGCTCCAGTTGCTGCTGGCTGGAGGAAATCACCTCCTTCCTAGGAAAGCACCAAGGATGTGGCGTGGGACAGGGGCAGGCTGAACTCCACAAAGGAAAGGGAACTCCATAACACCGTTTGCCTGGGTAGAGTTTTGAAGATTTCAGGCACTGCTGTTCCTTCCCTGGATCTGTGAGAAAATGCCTAAGACAGCAGGGTGAGTAGTAGGAGGGTGAATGAGCTCCCCAGCTAGGCTGGCACCTGCCTGCTCTAGGCCCTGGCCTCCCTTGGGATTTGCATCTGGGGTTGGCCCAACCATGGGTGAAAAGCAGCATATGAGTCTCTCCTCACTCCCCTGACACCTCTGAGGCAGTGAGTGGGTAGAGAGTGGTCCCACCAGGGAGACCTGGCTTACCTCTGTATGCCAGGCCCAGCCTTACAATTGAGCTGAGCAGACTGTGATGTGACTGAACAGAGATCCTTAATGACCCATTGCGTGTTGGCTCTCTATGCCTAATTTTCCCACTGGTTTTACCAGGAGCCATTCCTTGGAAGGCCCCTTCTGAATGTAACTTTGGGATCTGAGAGTCAGAAGTCGAGCCCTTGGTGGTGACGGACCCAGGAGCATATCTTGGTCCCTGTGTTAGGTGCTGGAATAGAGCAGATGTGGGTCCTCTGAGAATAGGATCAGGCGAGGGGAGCTGCCGGGGTAGACATGGAGAGGCCAGCGACGACAGAATCAGAATATCCTGTGTCCCTACACTGCCCCAACCTTTCCCTTAGAACACTGCTTTACAATGGTGGCTGCACATTAGAATCAGGTGGGGGTACTTTTTAAACAAGTACTGTCCACTCCCACCAAAACCCACTTTCTGATTTTGGGGGTCTGGGTGGGTCTGGCACCAGTATTTTTATCATTCCCCAGTGCTTCAGATGTAAGCTGGGGTGAGCACCACTGCTTTTTTTTGAGTGTCTGTAGGTCTTCCGCTCTGACTGGGGGATCGTTTCTTCCCGTACTCCATGTGGGCCCAGCTTCAGTCCATGGAAAAAGCAGTGCCTTTAGCCCCTTCACTATTTGCTGAGCTAAGACCTCCACACAGGAAGAATTTGCTGGCCTACAGTTCTGTGAATGTAGCCTGCAAGCTCCGGTGAGTGCAGGGACCCCAGCTACCTTGTTTTCCCGGGACCTCAGCACCTTGTAAGAATAAATGTTTCACATCAAAGTGCCAAGATGGTTGCTCATGATTCCTTGGAATCTTTTTTTCTTTAGAAAAGCAATGTGATTGTGATCCTGGAATCTTTTGATCTGGAAATGCTCATTGCTGTAAGTGATCCTTAGCTTCCTCAACGGTAAAATGGGTTCAGCAACAATGGCGTCTATTTCACAGTGCTGTGAAGATCAAGGGGGTTGGGATGGAAAGAGCATGGGAAGTCTGATCCAGCTGTGACTTGTTGCATTGCTCCCTTGCTCTGCAGCATGAGCTCCTATTCATCCTTTAAAACCCAGTTCAAACGTCAGTGATCTGCAAATTCTTCAGAAGATTAACCACACGCTTTACACAGAACTCCACTACGGCACTTACAAGTCTACATTCAACGTGATGTTAGTCAATGGCTGGTGTGCCTTTTCTCTGCCAGGCGCTGGCTCAAAAGCTTTAATGCAGTGATTTATTTGATACTTATTCATCTATCTCAAAAGAATTAGAACGCCTCAAGGGCAGAGGCTATAAGGTAAATCAATATATCCTCCACAATGCCTAGAAGGGTTTTACTTCTGGAAACTCTTTTGGTAACTAAAAACATTTCTGTCAGTGCTTGTGTTGATGAGTTTTGTTGTTGTTGTTGTTGAGATGGAGTCTCGCTCTGTCACCAGGCTGGAGTGCAGTGGTGCTATCTTAGCTCACTGCAACCTCTGCCTCCTGGCTTCAAGCGATTCTCCTGCCTCAGCCTCCTGAGTAGCTGGAAATACAGGCACCCACCACCATGCCTGGCTAAATTTTATATTTTTAGTACAGAGGGGGTTTCAGCATGTTGACCTGGATGGTCTCGATCTCCTGACCTCATGATCCGCCCACCTCAGCCTCCCAAAGTGCTGGGATTACAGGTGTGAGCCACCGTGCCTGGTCTGTGTTGATGAGTTTTGAGTAACTAGTGGGTATTTGTAGGAAAAATGGGATCTTGGAGTTGGAAGGACAGTGAGCAAAGGGGGATAGTGACTTGGAGAAGGTGGCTTTGGAATGCAGGGCAAGGGATGGTGCTAACGTCACCTGGGCCACACAGGGCACTTGGAGTTGATGAGTTGGGCTACTTTGGAAGGAAGACTTTGCAGGTGGATGGCCAAGGCCATATACCCCGGTGAACTGGGGGAAGCTTGAGCAAGATCCACTCAACTATAGTGGAAGGTTAAATAAAGACTATCCCAAACTCAATCCATTTAAAGGTTCAGAGTTTTTCTGCATCCTTGAGATTCAAAACGAACCCAGTGGAGTGAGACAGTATCTCAGAATCATAAAGCTGAAATGCATAAGCTTAGGTTGGGAGATGACTCCAGGAAACAGTAAGTGTCTTATGGTGTAGGGTAGCAGCAATGGAGTTTAATTGGTTTATAAGCTTCTTATTAGAAGTTCAGACAAGGGGGAGGCTTTCCAGTGAAAACAGCGTAACTCTGATAACAAAACTGACAAAGACAGTGTTACCAAAAGGCATGTGTCAGACATGAGTTCTGCAGGATGTTAAGAGGAATTACGTGAAATCGGAGCTCTGTGGTCAGTCATGGTGGGAAGTGCTGGATTATACAAATTTAAGCTCAGTGTGCGCTGTTGCTCTAACTGTAGCAGGTCTCAGAATCTTTAAAATGAGAATGTACCTTGTCAATCTCCAGGAGGGATATGTAGTATTTTCCAAACCTTTCAATGCCAGAAGTTTCCTTTCCTTTCCTTTCCTTTGCCCTTCCCCCGCTCTTATTGCCTTGTCTTCTTTTTCCATTTCTGGGGGCACAACTCACAGCGACAGTGTTCTGTAGTACACACCTTGGGACATCCTGTCGTAAAGTCATCTCACTTGTGTGTAGAGCAGTTGTGAAAGCCTAAATAGAATATAAATGAATCAAATTCAGTAGTACATTTTAAAAGGCTACCAACAGGGCCAGGTGTGGTGACTCATGCCTGGAATCCAGTGCTATGGGAAAATTGCTTGAGGCCTGGAGCTGGAAACTAGCCTGGGCAACATAGCAAGATCCCTCCTCTCTACAAAATATTTTTTAAAAAATTAATCAAGTGTGATAGCACATGCCTGTAATCCCAGCTACTCAGGAGGCTGAGGCAGGAGGATTGCTTGAGCCCAGGAGTTCAAGGCTGCAGTGAGCTTTGATTGCGCCACTGCACTCCAGCCTGGCCAACAGAGTGAGACCCTATCTCTAAAAAATAAAAAAATAAAATTTCACCAGAAAAAAAAGAGATTGAATTTCAGAAATGTAAAGATATTTTAGTGTTAAAAATTTATGAGGTAATTCTTAACATCAACATGTAAAATAAGAAAAATACAATAATCTCAACAGATAATGAACATGTATGTCATAAGTTTCAATACCCGTTCTTAATTTAAAAGTCTAAAAACTAGTTTAGAAAAATAGATCCTTAATGAGATGAAAATAATCCATGGTAAATTAAGATAAGATCACTGATATTATTACTACTAACATAATTCTTAAAGTTGTACAGTAACTCACGAAAAGTATTACAATTATTCAGAGAGTAACATAACAGCTAGATGCAGAATATTTTTCTAAACCATAGTTCAAATTAGAAACATTTAGAGGAAAAAGACTCCCAATTCCCAATGGCCCAGCAAAAAATAAAAAGTATATAAAAACCTCAACAAGAATGTTTAGGACCCATTTGAAGGAAAACTTTGAATTTTATTGAAAGATACTAAAGAAGGTTTGACTAAATAGATAGCCATAGATTATTTTTAAGTAGAAAATTTGAATACTGTAAGATGCCAATTTGACCCAATAAATTTATAAGCTTAATGAACTTGCAATCCACAATGGGCGTATCACAATACGTCTAAAATTATGGCAATGAGTCTTACATTCTTCAGGAAAAGGAAGTAGTTGAGAATGATTTTTAAAATGTTGAAAAAAAGGTGATGATGGAGGATTTGGCCCACTAGGAACTGAAGTCTATTATAACACAGCAAGAGTGTAAGCATTGTGGTATGGGGGCAAGAACTGGTAGGCACAGCAATGAAACAATGTAACCTGGAAACAGATTCTAGACTGCATATATATAGTAATGTATATATGTGGTTTAGACCACATATGTATGTATGTATATATGTAGTCTAGAACACATATACACACTAAGACACAGAACTGAACACATACACACTAAGGTACATTCACACACACATACACACTCGGACAAAAACGAAGTAAATACGGTAAAGAGAGAATGGAGGCCGGGCATGGTGGCTCATGCCTGTAATCCCAGCACTTTGGGAGGCCGAGGCGGGTGGATCACGAGGTCAAGAGATCAAGACCATCCTGGTCAACATGGTGAAACCCAGTCTCTACTAAAATATACAATTAGCTGGGCATGGTGGCATGCGCCTGTAGTCCTAGCTACTCGGGAGGCTGGGGCAGGAGAATTGCTTGAACCTAGGATGTGGAGGTTGCAGTGAGCCGAGATGGCGCCACTGCACTCCAGCCTGGTGCCTGGCGACAGCGCAAGACTCCGTCTCAAAACAAAACAAAAAAAAGAGATAATGGAGGGGCAGGCGTGGTGGCTCACGGCTGTAATCCCAGCACTTTGGGAGTCTGAGGCAGGCAGATCACGAGGTCAGGAGTTCAAGACCAGCCTGGTCAACATGGTGAAACCCCGTCTCTACTAAAAATACAAAAAATTAGCCAGGCATGGTGGTGCGCATATGTAATCCCAGGTACTCAGGAGACTGAGACAGGAGAATCGCTTGAACCCTGGAGGTGGAGGTTGCAGTGAGCCAAGATTGCACCACTGCATTCCAACCTGGGCAGCAAAAGCAAAACTTCGCCTCAAAAAAAAAAAAAAAAAAAAGCCAGGTGCAGTGGTCGGCTCATGCCTGTAATCCCAGCATTTTGGGAGCCTGAGGTGGGCAGATCATGAGGTCAAGAGATCGAGACCATCTCGGCCAACATGGTGAAACCTCGTCTCTACTAAAAATACAAAAATTAGCTGGGCGTGGTGGTGCACACCTGTAGTCCTAGCTACTTGGGAGGCTGAGGCAGGAGAATCACTTAAACCCGAGTGGCAGAGGTTACAGTGAGCCAAGATGGCACCACTGCACTCCAGCCTGGTGACAGCGCGAGACTCCATCTCAAAAAAAAAAAAAGGTAACGGAGGGTTTATGGGTTCTGACTCTCTTCTTGGTCTTTTTTGTACTTTTCAAATTTTCTGTGATGAACACATCTTAGCCAGCTAATCAGAAAAACAGTAAATGTTGTGTGTATGTGTGCATGTGCAAATGCTTAAAGAATGCGCCCCATTCCATAGGAAGGCCCCCTGGGAAGGAATGCCATTGATGCTGACGCACTGGTCTCTTCCTTCCGGCTGCTGTGAGTGAGGAAAGGGTGGTCATGAGGACCCAGGTGGTGGGGGTGACAGGGCCCTAAGGGAGAGAGGGGTGCAGAGGAGAGAGGATTCAGGGGTGGTAAAGAGGAACTTTGCCAGTTTGTTTTGCACTTTGGCCTTGAGCTGGGAATTATGAATCCAAGAAAACAAAGTCATAAGCAATTTGCCTTGGCAAAGGAGCTGTGTTCTGACGTTATAACATTGCCTTGAGGATTAAATGGTGGTGAGTGGAGGAGAGGGAGAGATGACTAGGCTTGGCCTGCAAAGTTCACCCTCTATGACTTCAATAAAATGCCCAATTGGCAAGATTGAGGGGGCGTTTGTAGAAGTTGGCCATAAATGTGGGGCGTGAGCAGAAATTGTTGGCACACACCCTGGGGGCTGCTGTGGCTCCCAGTTGGAGGACTTGTGCCCAGAGCAGGCGGGGTGGGCGTGGAGAGATCTTTCCAGCGCTGGCTCCTGCAGGTCTCAACCCCACTGCGTGCCTGTGCAGTGTGGGCTGTGCTGAGGCTTGTGGGCTGTGGAGGAAGACGGCCCTGCATTCCCTTCTGACTTCTCTTGCTGAGTGGCCTTGTGAAAGTTACAATACTTAGCCTTCGCAGGCTGCAGTGTCTGGAATGGAGATGGTAACCCTTGTTTTCCTTTAGAAACTCCGCTTGCCCCTGATTGGGATTTTCTAAAACACTGGTGAAGGATTCAAGTTTGGGTCAGAGAAAAGGAGGAAAAACGTACGCAGCCTTTGAGCAACATGCCCTGTCGGACCCAAAGAGGCTTTGTTAAATTCTGTAATTTCTGGAATGGCAGTCTGGAGGTGGCAGTCAGGCCCATCCTCTGAGAGTGGGGACTAGTGAGAAAGAGACACCCAGGAGCCTGCTTCAGGCTTGGAGGACACTGGGCTATCTTGCTCTTTGGTTTGAGATTCACAGACTTCTAGAACTGGAAGAGCTCTCAGTTTAACAGGGAGAGACGAGGTGCTGGATAATTGGCACACAAGGCTGGGCGCAGTGGCTCACACCTGTAATCCCGGCACTTTGGGAGGGTCAGGTAGGAGGATCACACCACAGCACTCCAGTGTTGGGTGATAGAGTGAGATCTTTTCTCAAAAACAAAAACAAAACAAATCAAAACAAAACACCCTCAGCACTGAAGATTGAGTGGCCAATTAACAGTGGGTTCCTAGGTGAGGACCCGGTATAGTCCCTCTTTCTCTTGGTGTGGCTTCCTGCTTTTTTCTCCTGGCTTCTTGGCTATTAATTTGAGTGCCAAATGAAACACTTGTGAGAACTTCATATCTTTCTTGGCTTTAATTTTCTTTTAAAATACAATTTCAGGTAAATATCTAAGTTCAGGATGATTTAGTAGAATGATCCTTTCAGGACTTTTTGTTCTCTAAATGCTGGGTAAAGAAAGACTAAAAATAAGAGAAAAAACAGAAAGATACAGGAAGGGTTAGATGCTAGATAAACAGCTCAGTGTTCATGAAACAGCACAGGGCACAGACCTTCGGGTGAGGGTGAAGGAGGCTAGGGCTGGGTGGGTCTGGGTGTGGAAGCAGGCAGCAAGACTGGCCTTCTTGGCTTTTCTTAATGGGGAGTGAAAGCACCCCATGTCAGGTGGGGACCAGAGCCAGGCCCACTGTGTGAGGTTGGAACAGGCCTCCTTTGCCCATGAAGAGAGACGGGAGGAAAGCAGTGCCTGCTGCCTGGCCTACTGCTGTCTAAAGCTGCCTCCCCAGGGCTACAGAAGGGAGCATATACAGCCATGGGCAGTGCCAGTCTCCGGCTCTGTCACATCGCTAGAGTCAGCCCCAGATAGAACCTTGAGCCTCCGGTATTAGACTTGGTTGTGAACTGGGGTTCCTGGGACAGAAAGGAGGCAATGGGGATACTGCCATAGAGGGAGGGATGGATGACACAGAGGAAGGAAAAATGCAAAATGAAATGCAGCAAGCTGCAGTTCCACAGGCCCCTGCAAGCCCAAATTCCAAAATGCCAGAGGAGAAGGGAGGCTAAGAGAGGTGGTCCACGGAACAAATAGGTGGGAGAATCCATTCAGAGAGGTACAAGGAGAAACTGACTTAGGGAAAGAAGTCCCGGGAATCTGTAAAGCAAATGTTAGGCAGCTGCGAAGCAAGATCGGATGGATATGATGATGAACAAATCCTGGAAATAAAAGCTTATTAGTTAAAAATGTTAAATTATCTGTAAATGGCTAAAAGTTATGAGTTACTGAATAAACTCAATAATTAGGATAAAGTTTAGTTGGGTAGAGTTGAAGAAGGAAAGAGTGAGATGAAAAACAGTATTGAGGACTTCACCCAGAGTACACACAGAAAGTTTTTAAAATGCAAGAGAAAGGGGCCGGGCGCGGTGGCTCACGCCTGTAATCCCAGCACTTTGGGAGGCCGAGGCGGGTGGATCACAAGGTCAAGAGATCGAGACCATCCTGGCCAACATGGTGAAACCCTGTCTCTACAAAAATACAAAAAAATTAGCTGGGTGTGGTGGCACGCGCCTGTAGTCCCAGCTACTGGGGAGGCTGAGGCAGGAGAATTGCTTGAACCCGGGAGGCGGAGGTTGCAGTGAGCCGAGGTTGCGCCACTGCACTCCAGCCTGGCGCCTGGTGACAGAGTGAGACTCTGTCTCAAAAAAAAAAAAAAAAAATGCAAGAGAGAACTTAGAAGAAAATTAAGCTTGGTGGAGAGACTCCCATATGTATTTAATTGAATAGGAGGCCAAAGGTGAGAGTAGAGGGAATGGGCCACTTGAAGAGATAATGGCTGAGTCTTCTCCGGACTTGAAGTAAACACAAATTGGGTCAAGTAGTGCTTTCCAGGCGGACCTGTGAAGGGGCTGGCCTTTTCGGTCAATGCCGAACACACAGCGAGTTGCTGTTACTTGTGCTGTCTCACGCAATGGCCACAGCCACTTTGCCGGATAGATGTGATTGTCCTTGTTTTTAGTCGAGGAATGTAAGAGACCTGTGGGTGGAGAGGATGGCCCCCTGTCACACGCCCATAAGTGGTAGGGCTGAGCTTCCGTCTCAGGCAGAAGTCTCCACATCAAGATACAATGGCCAACTTGTCTCTGTTTGCCTGGGACTTTCCCAGTTTTACCACTGAAAGTCCCATGTTTTGGGCAACGCTTCAGTCCCTGGGAAACTGGGATAGTTTGTCACCCTAGTTGAAGGGCTGGAACTTTGGAGTTTGCCAGATCTCAGATCCCATTTCTACACTTACTGTGTGCCTTAATTTTCTCATTTGCAAAATGGTAATAACGAGCCAACAGGCAGATGAAATGGCGTTTTATGTAAAGTGCTTAGTCTGCCACCTGGCATCTGCCATGCACTCAGTAAGTGCTAGCTACTGTTACTTATTTATGTCATTACTATGTAATTTGTGTTTCCCACTACAGTGCTCCCCTTGTAGAGAGCAGGGCCTACTTCTGGAGGCCCTGAATGCTAAGGTTAAGGGTACAGATGTCATCCTTTAGGACACTTGTTCCAAAACCTGATTGCAAAATAAAAATCAGCTGGGAGCTTTGATTAAAACCTAGAGTCTCTGGTGGCTCACACCTGTAATCCTGGCACTTTGGGAGGCCGAGGCAGGTGGATCACCTGAAGTCAGGAGTTCAAGACCAGCCTGGCCAACATAATGAAACCCTGACTCTACCAAAAATACAAAAAAATAGATGGGCGTGGTGGCGGGTGCCTGTAGTCCCAGCTACTTGGGAGGCTGAGGCAGGAGAATTGCTTGATCCTGGGAGGAGGAGCCTGCAGTGACCCGAGATTGCGCCACTGCACTCCAGCCTGGGTGACAGAGCCAGACTTTCTCAGAAAAACAAAAACAAAAACACCTAAATTCTCAGAACATATCGTCTAAAAGTCTGATTCAGTGTGTTTGGAGTAGGAAGTCTGCAATAAGAAGCCGCTGAAAATTGTTTAAATATCATTGAAGTTTTAGAAAACGTTCTAATGAGTGTGTTGGGCAGTTTTGCTATGTATGAATGCCTTGAGTTGCGGCAAGCCCTGACTGTGGTCAGATCCACCAAGCTAATGACAGGTTAGGCCCTCTCCTAGCCAGGAGAGGAAACAGGCCTATTGTTTGCATTTTTCCTGAGACTTGAGGCTACAGGAGAGTGAAACTACCAAGCAACCTGTTGAGACCTCGAATGGTTTCTAGCCCACAGAATTTTTCATCCTCTTATCTGTCTCAGGGCCTGTGCCTCTCCATCGGTGCCTGTGGGGGCCTTCCTAGGCTCCTGTCTCTGCTGAGGAAGGCACTCCCTCCTCCTGACCTCATCAGAAATGGTCTTTTCCTCAGGCCAGGACTTCCCACCATCAGCTCTCCATCAGCAGAGGCCCCTCCAGCCAACTGAGAGCGGGCAGCATGTTCCAGGCAGTGTTCTGTAGCTCTGAGCCAACACAGAGACTCTGCCTCAGTGCATCCGTCATCCCTGGAAGCACTCTGGCTTAGAGTGCGTTTCTTACCTGTTTAGAGATTGCAGAATAGTCATCAATTTTATCCAGAACACCTCTGAATAGTTTTTTGAAACAAATTATCAGAGCAGAAAAGCAAAATAATTTTTGCTTCTACTCCCTTTCCTTTTTGAATTGACATATCTAAACAAAAACCAAAAGGCAGACGCTGATTCAGGCTTTACTGCAATGAAGAGATAGTGTCCTCTCTTGTTTTACTAAGAGGACATATGTAAACGCTGTGTTATTTCTTCTCTCCTGACACATCTGTGTGGTGTTCAGGGGACCAGCGTTCTGCCAAACAATAATTTAGGAACACTAGATAAACGAGCAAACTTTGAACCAGGAGACAGAGAGATCTGGGAGGCTGATGTGGCTTTGTCACAAATGGGTCCAGTGGCCTCTGGGAAAGACTGTCTCTCTAAGAGTCTTGGTTCCTCCTTTGAGCTGGGTAATGAGGTGAGGTGGGAGGTGCCTGGGGGGTAGGGGTGGGTGAGATTAATTTAGAGTTGTTGTCCGATGAGGTAGCCACTAGCCACAGGTGGCTATTTAAATTAAGATGCAAAATAATTAAAATTAATTAGAATTAAAAATTCAAATTTCAACTGCACCAGTTGCATTAAAAGTGCTTGAAAACTATGTGTGGCTAATGGCTGCCATACTGGACAGTACAGATGAAACACGTCCATCATTGTAGAAGGTTTTCTTTGCAGTGCCTGCCTACATTGGAAAGTACAGTGGATGATACTGTACACCTCTCCTCTGCGTGCTGTCCCTGTGGCAAACATTGCTAATCAATCATAGCATTCTTGTCTACTACACTCTGATGTGTCTTCATCATTTTCCTCAGAGACCCATTGGCACTCAGTTGACCTGGAATATGGCATGTGAGACAAACCTTGTGCTTCTAAGGACCAGATCTAAGTTCTTTTTTTTTTTTTAACAAGAATGCAGATGCCATTTATTTGGTCATAAGTATAGTCGTTATTTGAGTTTTACAAAACATAAATATAAATAACCTGAAACTGTAACAATACACAAAAATTGGCTTCTTACACAGACATACCAGGCAGTACAAACTGAAAACTTGAGTAAATTAACATTGTTTTACATTAATATACATAGTGCCATTTAACATTTAAAAACAAGTTTCAGTGCATAGCACTTAATACTTCTTTGAATCTGTTTCAGTCAGTTAAGAGTATGAAAATGGTTAGATCTAGGCTAAAAATAATTCTTCTTCTAGCCAAAAATAAAGACATAATATTTATAACCAGGTATCAACTTTACTAACCACAATATTTTGAAACTAATGATACCTAAGGGTATTTACATTAAAAAGGCACATGCATTGTGTTGTTTTATCTCATGACTGGTTATGCACACACTTTGTTCAAAGAGTTTTTAAAACTATATTCCTACTTTCAATACAGCATACTGCAATGTGGCTAACAGCTTTAGCAAAATGAATGCTTTCAAAGGGAGCAGAATCGTTTTCAGGTCACTGGTGTCAATTTTTTCCCTTTGAAACAAAGGACATAACAAATAATCTGGTTCTGCCAGATAAACTAAGTAGTAAGAGGGTTCTGTTTAGAGGCATTTCTGTTCAGTCTAATGCTATGACATCATCAAGCTCTTCCTTCTGTTCTATACGTGACCTCTTTGCACTGAGATTCTCTTTCTCATCTAATTTCCTCTTGCGGCTTCTCTCTTCTTCCCCACGTCAGTATTATTTAAGAATCTTCATCCGAATCAGAGTTCTTAATCATTTTTGTGCTGTGACTCCTTTGGCAGTCTGATGAAACTTACGAACGCCCCTCTTGTAAAGAAGTTTTTAAATGCAAAAAACCCCAATAAGAATTACCAAAGAAACCAATTACAGTGAGATACAGCTATCAAATGTTAAAAGAATTAATGTTTGACATAATAATAGACATGCCTTTTTATTATTGCAACAATTTAACAAGATCTGGTGGCAGGTGATTTTTTTTTCTACTTATAATTTTATAATTTTAATGTAAAGTGGTGAAAGTAAATGATATTTTAAGAATTTGGCCAAAGCTACCATGAGATATAAAAATAACTGATGTCTTTGAGGAAACAAAATCACAGATATTGCCAACACTATTGTGATGTGATGCTTCCATTTATAATTGAAGAAAATGCTAAATTTCAGTTAGTAGTTAGTAAAAATAAAGGTACATTTTCCCCCATTGTTAAAAGAAAAACTTCAGCTGAATTAAATTTAAAGGAGTTTAATTGAGCAATGATTGATTAGCGAATTGGACAGCTCCCAGAATCACAGCAGATTCAGAGAGACTCCCGGGATGCCTCCTGGTCAGAACAAGTTTATAGACAAAAAATGGGAAGAGATGTACAGAAACTGAAATGAGGTACAGGAACAGCTGGATTGGTTACAACTCAGCATTTGCTTTATTTAAACACAGTTTGAACGTTTAGCAGCGTATGACTGGTTGAAGCATGGCTGCTGGGATTGGCCAAGACTCAGCGATTGTTACAGGCGCATACTCCTAAGTTAGGTTTTCAGTCTTGTCTACCCACTAAGTTAGGTTGCAGTTCATCCACAGGACTCAGATATAGAAGTACAGGGTCCTTCTCAGGCCATACTTAGTTTGCTTTAACACCATCCAAATTCATGGACTCATTAAGTTCTACTGACAGATTCCTTAGGGTTCCATGGACCTTTGCAAGGAATCCCTGAAGTAGGTGATCTGTGAAGTGCCTCCTGAATTTGCCATTTTGTGGCCGCATAAAAAAATGTCTCCAAATTGTTCATGCACTCACGGAATATCATTGTGCCAAGGCTGATGTCCCTAACCATAATCCCCCTTCTTCAAGAGCATCTCAGGCAGTTGAGGAGACGTGATTGGGAGTGAGAGGTGGAGAGGGGGAGAACAGAATGCAGAAAGGGGTCAGAAGAAGGCTGGAGAAATCTGCCACCTCTGTCACTTCCTGTGGGCAGATAGGGAGGGCAGGGGCTCACTGTCACTGCTGACTGCAGCCAACCACAAGGGCATTCCCTCCACAATGAACTCAGAGTTAGTGCCGTGAACTCCATGGATGAAGCTAGAAAACCAAATGGTCAGCATCTGAAAATGACACCCCTCCCCTGAGCACCCCCTAAAGACCTTTTATGTTGTCGCCTTCAGTGCCTTTGGAACAGTTTTATGTCTTTTTCAAAACACACAGAATGCCCACTTGTGAAAAAAGACTTGCTACAAATACCAGTGACAGTGCAGAAATAAATATTTATAGCCTGAACTCTGAGACCTACATATTCTCATTTCTTACAGAGCCTGGAGCCAGGCCTACGCCAGTGAAAATTGATTTACACAATCACTTTTTTTCCATTTATAAGAAACATATGCCTGCCACTGCTTTCTTTTGGGAATCTTGACAGATCACAAACTCAGTCAAACATACAATTATCAGTTGGCTATAGCAGCAACACCCAAATCAAACTTGATTTCCCATTAATCGACATTTCATGATCTCGAGCCCAGCAGCACAAAACCCTGCCACGGTCTCCCCCAGCAGAATGCTCTACCCTGCCAGCCAGGGAAAGGCATCTCGGTTTCTCTGGCTGCTTCTCTTGTGTAGTCAGAATGCATTATTTCATCCTTTTGAGTTCTTGGTCATTTACTTACACATTCATTCATTCATGTTGCAAATAATTACTTAGTAGTTACTGTACTTTCAGCTCAGGAATAGATATTGGGGGAATGGGAACTAACATTTACTGGGTGCCTTCTATGAGTTAGGCACATGTGCTTTCTCATTCCTTATCACATGTACTCGTACAACCACCCGTGATGCTAAAATTATGATCCCCCAGTCCTAGCTATAAAGAGCTCAAGGCTTGGGCCAGGTGCAGTGGCTCACACCTGTAATCCCAGCACTTTGGGAGGCTGAGGCGGGCGGATCATGAGGTCAGGAGTTCAAGACCAGACTGACCAACATGGTGAGACCCCATCTCTACTAAAAATACAAAAATTAGCCAGGGGTGGTGGTACAGGCCTGTAATCCCAGCTACTCGGTAGGCTGAGGCAGGAGAATCACCTGAACCCAGGAGGTGGAGGTCATAGTGAACTGAGATCATGTCACTGCACTCCAGCCTGGGCGACAGAGTAAGATTCTGTCTTAAAAAAAAAAAAAAAAAAAAGCTCAAGGCTCAGAGAAGTAATTAACTACTACTTATTTAATTCCCTAGAAAGAGAAAAATGAATAATATGATTCTGATTCTCCAGAAGTTTCCAGTCTAGATGGGGAGACAGTATTGCTATAGCCAGAACTATAGATACAAGAAAGAATTAAACAGCCACACAAGACAGGGTGATTACATTTGGAAATGAGAGAAGAGATAAGAAAGGCACAGGGAACATTGTGGACTGGGATGGTCAGTGAAGGTGGGCTTACATCCAAGGATGAAGACCGGGTCATTGGGAAGCGGGTGAAGGAGGATATTCCAGGAAGTAGGGTGGTGGTTAGCAAATGCCTAGACTCAGAAGTAAATGTAATTTGGGAGGTAGGGTAGAGCCTGCCAGGAAGGCAGAGACATGTGGAATAGGACATGTCTCTTAGCACAGTGCCTACGTGAAGGGATGATCAGATGCATCAGAGAATGAAAGAGTGAGTGGCGGATACTGGTATGTAGGTGGGTGGGAATGAAGCAGGATAGATTTGGTTGGATTGGGTCATGGAGGGCTTTGATTGTCAGGTTGAGGAATGAAAACCTCTGGGATCTAGAACGCCCAGATGGAGATTTCATCTGTATAAAAGGGAATTGGATGATTATTTGTGATTCTTTATTTGTAAAGCCTACCTTAGAGTCAAATATATTAATATCATGAAATCCAAATCCAAGGAAACAAAGAGCACAAGTAGCCAGACATTTTTAAAAGTATATTCCTGTACAAAACCCCTAAACATCCCATGATACAAGGGTGGTTATGCAAATTGTGGCACAAGAATGGAGAAAGGGAGGTCAACTCAGAGGCTGTCGAGGTTGTGAGAGTGAAAAGTAACAGAGAACTGACCGTAGGAAAGGCGGGAAGTGGATGGATCCCAGAGATACATTAGAGGTAGAATCCACAGGACATGGTAACTGGTGGAGGTGAGAGATGAGGAGAGGTAGGGGTCAAAGGTAGTGTATGCCTGGGTTTCCGGCTTGAGCAACTGAGTAGATGAGGGTGCCATATCCTGAGAAAGGAGAACATAGAGAAGAAGCCAGTGTGTTGGGGGATATGATCAATCTGGTTTTCAGCAGTTTGAGCTTGGCATCTAACTAAAGGTATTCGCCAAACAGCCGGCTGTGTGGGTATGAAGCTCAAGAGAGAGATCTGAGCTAGAGACATAGATTTACAAAGTACCAGCTTCTAGCTGGTAAATGAAGGTGTGGGATGGACAACACTGCCCTGGCAACATGTGTAAGTGGAGCTAGGATGAGGGTGAAGGAACTCCAGCATTTCAGTCGGGGGAAGAATTGGAGCCCAGAATGGAGACTGGGAAGGAGTGATAGAGAAGTAAGAAAACACCAGGGAAGGAGGATTGTGGTCAGCGGCCTCAGATGGTGCTGAGAGGTCAGGTAAAAAGTGGACTTCATGGTGTCCACTGGATGGAGCAACAAGAAGGCCTTTGGTGACTGTGGCAAGGACAATTTCCATGGAATAGTGGGGACTGAAGCCAGATCAAGTGGCTTGAGGAGCAAGTGGGAGGTGAGTCTAGCCAAGCCGTTTCAGAAGTTAGGCTGTGAAGGGCATAAGAAAAATACGACAACAGCTGAAGGAGAACAGAGGCTAAGGAAAGACTTAAGACGAGATGGAATGGAATAGACAGAAACATCTTTAAATCTTTCAGGTGGAGGCAGCAGAAAAGGTATAGAAAAAACCAGGAAGGCCATATACCCACATGTTAACAGCGGTTACCTGTGGGTAGTGTAATCCAGAGATTTCTGAATGTTCAAAAGCAGGCTAAATGATGTTTGATGAAGTTTTGGTATTGTCTGTTTTATTGCTACAAAATTCTCGAAAGTGTGTCCATTTACATGTAGCATCACTCAGGTATGCAGAGATTTGATAAGTGGAAGCATCCCCTTGCCTGCCTACGTTGGACGGGAGGGAGGTTTGCCTGAAGCATCACGATGATGAATACCAGTGGTCCCCACCATCCAGGATGGCCCCAGTGAGCCACACCTCCTGGCTTTTAAGCCTTTGTATAAAAGCCCTCCCCACATTGAATCAAGGATATCTGTGTGACCAACAGATTACGGTGGAAGTGACCATTAGGACCAAGGCTAGGTCATAAAGGTATTGCCACTGAAGCCTCAGTCTTCTGCATCGCTCACTCTGGAGAAAGCCAGCACCATGTCATAAAGACACTCAAGAAGCTCTGTAGAAAGGCTCCTGGAGAGAAACAGAGGTCTCTGGCCAACAGTCAGCACCAACTTGCCATTCCTGTGAGTGAGGCATCTCGTGGGGGAGCCTCTAGTCCCAGCAAGCATTTGCATACAGCCCCAGTAGACCCTGGACAGCACTTCAGGAGGACCCTGGGCCAGCACCTCCAGCTGAGCCTCTCCAAATCCCTGCCCCACGGAAATCATGAGACATTTCCAGTGATTAGTATGGAAGCTGCTACATTTTGGGGTGATTTGTTATGCAACAATAAACTACTGTGGGCACCCTACAAGTGGTGTGGGGCCCATGGGAGCTTCATCCGCTAGACAACAGTCTGGCTATAACAGCATTTTAAAATAGAGGTAACTGCTGGGCGCCGCAGCTCACGCCTGTAATCCCAGCACTTTGGGAGGCCGAGGCAGGTAGATCACCTGAGGTCAATAGTTCAAGACAAGCCTGGCCAACGTGGTGAAACCTGTCTCTACTAAAAATACAAAAATTAGCTGGGTGTGGTGGCCAGCGCCTGTAATCCAAGTTACTTGGGAAGCTGAGACAGGAGAATTGCTTGAGCCAGGGAGGCAAAGGTTGCGGTGAGCTGAGATGGAGCCATTGCACTCCCGCCTGGGCAAAAACAGAGCAAGACTCCATCTCAAAGAAAAAAAAATAGAGGTACCAACTGTGTGTTCGATGTAAATAACAGGTCACGTGCTGCCACGTCCTTCTGTGTGAGGAGCACAACCACTCCTACCACATCACACACACACACACACACACACAAATTGGTCATGCTTCCTGTTTTGTATAATATTTAGCATGTGAGTGTTTTGTGTGACTCAAGTATGAGTCAAGCATATGTGGAGGTTTTCAGATGCTAAAGTTTTAGGATTTAATTTTGGAGGAAGTGAACTTGAACAGTTTCAAACTGCATGATTAATGACATTCCGTTTCAATGGCAACTGCTAATTAATCATGCCTGTTATCATAAACTTTTAGCCTGTGGGAGTTTGGGTCCTCCTAGCTCACATGGGAGAACAAATTGTGTTAGACTTTCTTTTTTTGATACGGACTCTCACCCTGTCGCCCAGGCTGGAGTGCAGTGGTGCCATCCTGCCTCACTGCAACCTCTACCTCCCGGATTCAAATGATTCTCTGGCCTCAGCCTCCTGAGTAGCTGGGATTACAGGCACCTGCCACCACGGCTAGCTAATTTTTGTATTTTGAATAGAGACGGGATTTCACCATGTTGGCCAGGCTGATCTCAAACTCCTGACCTCGTGATCCACCCACCTCGGCCTCCCAAAGTGCTGGGATTAGAGGTGTGAGACACCGCGCCTGGCGTCGTTTTTTAAAAAATTGTGAAATGACTGGAGTTGAAAGGAAGGGCTGGGCAGGGCTGGGAGGGTTTTTCCCTGGAAACCACTGGACCATTAATTTAGCACCTGGGTTTATCACACCCCATAAAGTCAGGGGTTAGCTCTTTCACATCTGTCCTATGGCCAGCATAGTGCCTGGCACATAACACTGGTTCCTCAAATATCTGTTGAGTAAATAGTAATTCTGTTCCTCTCCCTGTTCTTTCATTCTACTCATAGAGTTTAATAAAAATCCTGTGGAAGTTTCAGTAGGTTTCACCTCTACAGATAGGGATTGAGAAAAGTGTTTCACATGTCCCTGGGGTCAATAGGACAGGACAATGCAATCTCCCTTCCCCTCCTCCCCTCCTCATGCCCTGGGGCAGTGGACTGGAGGATAAGGACTGGACTCCTTTCCAGGACCCCTCCCTGCTCTGTGAGCACCAGTTGAGGAGTGTGTCAATATTAGCAATAGTGGCAGAGACTTGGGGTGTCTGGAACGTCTGAGGAGTGGTCTTGTGTGCAGAAGTGAAGTGGCTTATTGAGTGAGACCCATTCTCGTTCAGCAGGGGCCTTCTGGTTTCATTGTGCGGCCCAGGGTTAGAACATGGCAGCTGGGAGACACTTTGATTTCCCAAACGAGCTGACCAAATCTCCCTCTGTCCTCTGAAGGGGAGGCAAATCTCACTTTAGGGCAGTCAACGGATTTGCACCTGGCTCTGGTGAATGTGGTCATTTCCAGAAGGAAACAAGAATAATTTTCCACTCCCACATTCTGGCCACTGCAGGGCAGGGAGACCACTTGCCAAGTCAGACAAAGACATTCCTGGCTCATCCTGGGGCATTCTTTGAGCTCATCATCTGAACCTGATGACAAGAGACAGGAATTGTTGTTGTGGGACTTGTGGGCCAGGGAGCTTTGCTGGTTCAGAGAGAGGATTGAGGTCATGCAGCCAGGCAGGCTACTGTGGCCACCAGCAGCTCTTTAATTTCCACGATGACTTGTAGATAAGCCTGGAGAGATGGATGGCTGCAGACTGGCAGGAACGCTTGTCCTGGATTTGGATAGGCCAGGGACACCAGGCTGTTGTTGCCAGAATTCTTATAGCAAAAGCACTTGTTTCTGAAAGCAGATATTTTGTCATAACCAGCTCTTGCCTCTCCATTTATAAAGGACTGGATCAGCTAGACTTGAGGGGGACAGAGACATTAAAACAATTATGTGTCTAGACCCGCCCAAAGGCTGCGGGTGAGTTGGCAAAGTTTGTTTCTGGTACCCTCAGGGGCCCCTCTGTGGAGTCCATTTTGAGCCCACGGATGTCCCGTGCTTACTCCCTTCCTCTGCTCCATCAACATTTATTTCAGTAAAGGATCCGATATCAGTCATGTGCACTATAGTGGGAATTAAAGCCAGTTAAGCCTTTTCTCTGAGTATGGCTCTCATGGCTTAAAAGGCAATCTATTTTGATTAATCCAAGGCCACAGTACAAACCTTGCTTAATTCAAAGAGATTCTAGTTTTGCTACTTTAGAAAAAATGAATTAAACCATTTTTACTTAAAAAAACTTACAATGTTAACTTTTTAATTTTGTAACTTTGGGGAGTAAGTTGGGCAATTAATATCATTATTACTTTTAGAGACAGGATCTCAGTCTGTCACCAATGTGGGGCACAGTGGCGTGATCATAGCTCCCTGTAACCTTAAACTCCTGGGCTCAAGCGATCCTCCTGCCTCAGCCTCCTAAATAATTAGGTCTACAGCCATGTACCACCATGTGGAGCTGATTTTTTTTGCTGTAGAATGAAATCTTGCTATGTTGCCCAGGCTGGTCTCGAACTCCAAGCCTCAAGTGATCCTCTCACCTTGACCTCCCAAAGTACTAGAATTACAGGTGTGAGCCACCATGCCTGGCATGGATGACTATTTTTATCCCTATGTTGCAGGGAGGAAACCGAGGCAGAGAGCATAAATGATGGGCACAATCTCCACCGTGAATGAATAAAGCTGGCATTAGGATGAAAGAGTCTGACTGCAGCACCAGGGTCTTTCCAGGGACCCTATATTCCCATGTAGGCCAGAGAAAACTCCACACACCTCCCCTCCGCAGATGCCAAGTGCTTCAGGCCCAAGTATCATTTAGCCCACAGAGCAGTCCTAGGAGCTAGGGACAGTGTCTGCACTTACAGATGCAGGAATGCAGGCTCGGAGAATTTTTTAAATTTTTGTGGGTACATAGTAGGTGTATGTGTTTATGGAGTAATGAGATATTTTGATATGCAATGCATAATAATCACATCAGGATAAATGGTAAGCAACTTATCCAATTGCTTACAACCAGGAAGAGGCAATATGAGATTTTAGTCCAGGTCTCTCGAGCTCCCAACAATGCTCTTTCCTTGTAGTGGGTCATTTCGAGAGTCCCCAGACCCCTCTCAGCATCTGAGCATCTGAGGCCCTAGCTTCCAGGCCTTTAGCTCTGGGGAAATAGTTGGTGAGGGGCTCCTGGGACCTTTTCAAGTCTCCATGGTGCGGGGAGTTCCCATGATGTGAAGATCTGCTGACTTGGTTGGAAAAATGTGGCTTCAAAAAGCCACATTTTGTTGATTTATCATCTTATAAAGGCAGAGAAGGGCAAAAACAAAATATGGGAGCAAGTGATTTCCTGTAGAGGGGGAGAAGACTAGTCCCTGCTGTGTTGTTTATTTATATAGGGTGGCAGATGAATTATTCTCCTGAATGTTCAGGAGAGGGACTCCAATTCTCTGAATTCTTCCTCTGTGCTGTCATGAGACGAGGTGTCTAGTTCAATCAAGAAAGGGCGTCAGTGTCCACTGCTGACTCCCCCAGCCCCCAACCCTCTTCCACCTCCATGAGCCTGTTAATTAGAATGGAAAGGTTGCAGCCTGTCTAGCAAAACTGCCAGGAATTCATTGAAATACTCAAAGAATTTCTCTCAGTTCATCGACTTTTATACATTCATTCATAAAAGATTTACTAAGCATCTGTTTGTATGAGATGTCATGTTAGATACACGTGTATATTTATATATGCATACATGTATATAATATATTATGTGTATATATGTATTCATGTAATATATAATATGAATATATTGCATATGAATTTATATTACATATTATATATGAATTTATATTACATAAGAATATGTTATGTGCATATTCATATACATATGTAATATACAAATTTAATAAATTTATGTTTTATATGTATGCTATATATACATATATATGTATATACATATGATCACATATACATGTGATTTATATAAATATATACATATATACACACAGTAATAAGAAGCTAATATTTGGTGACACTTTCTATGTCCCCAGGCACTGTTCCAAGAAATTTACCTTATAACTCACCTCAGCCTCACACTTAACCCCATGAGGTAGGTTTTTTTATAATCCCTCATTTACAGATTAGAAAAATGAGGCACAGAGAGAGATAAAATAGCTTGGCAAAGACACATAGAGGGTTGAACCCCATCTGCCTGAATGCACTGTGGTTTTCTCACCTATCACAGAATGCCATCTCCGGGAAGACAAGGCAGTCTGATAGAGGCATGCACAAAGGCCCGGGGGAGGGCAGAATGGGAGAGGCCTGTGGTGAGAGAAGTTTTCACTGAGGAGGTGGCTTGTAAACTGAGCTCATCTCAGCCTTGAAAATAATTGTCGGCCAGGTGCAGTGGCTCATGCCTGTAAAACCAACACCTTGGAAGATCTAGGTGGGAGGATTGCTTGAGGCCAGGAGTTCGAGACCAGCCTGGGCAACATAGTGAGACTTGGTCTCTACAAACAAAGAAAATAATTGCTTTTCTACCAGTATAATCAATGGTTGCTCCTTGGTCTTTCCATGGGAATAGATTGACAATGACTGTAGCAGTAATAGAAGTGGCAGCAGCAGCAGCCATGGTAGTAGTAATCATGACGCGATGCTTCATTTGCCCAGCACCGTGGACAGAGACCCAGGGCTTCAGATGCGCACATTTCCCTGACAACCGATGCCTACACTTTCAAGAGCAACATCGGCGCTGGCTCCAGTCTATGTCACGTGTGTGTGTTTGTTTGTTTGTTTTTAGACAGAGTCTTGCTCTGTTGCCCAGGCTGGAGGGCAGTGGTACAATCTTGGCTTAGGCATCCTCCGCCTCGCAGGTTCAAGCAATTCTCATGCCTCAGCCTCCCAAATAGCTGGGATTACAGGCACCCACCACCATGCCTGGCTAATTTCTGTATTTTTAGTAGAGACAGGATTTTGCCATATTGCCCAGCCTGGTCTCGAACTCCTGGCCTAAAATGATCCACCCGCTTCGGCCTCCCAAAATGCTGGGATTACAGGTATGAGCCACATGCTCGGCCTGTTATATCTTTTAAGCCACTCAGCAATTCTGTAAGGCAGCTCTAATTATTCCCATTGTGCATATAAGAAAACTGAGGCTCCAAGGTGTTAGGTAACCGGTATGCCTCAAGGGCCAGGTCAGGATGGAGCTGGATTTGAATACAGGTCTGCATGACCTTCCTACTTTACCTTGCTACCATTTTTGATTGATATCTTTCTAAAACATGCCTCACCTATACCTTCCTTAGTCAAACACAGCACAACACAATGTAACCTTTTTTTTTTATGTTGACTCAAGGCCACCCTTGTGAACACATCTGTGAAGCCATTGTCTGTGGTGTGTACTTGAGCACTAAAACAGGACCTAGCAGCCACCTGAGTCATCAGTGACTTGACCCAAACTGCTCTGCTGTTCTTTACCTCCCCAGAGAGACTTTTAGGGATTGTTAAGTTTTACGGGGCGATGGAGTTTTATGGTACTATAAATAGCTCAGTCTGTTCTGTCCTTAGAGTTGTTTCAGATTCCCACGCTGTGACCTTCTTTGTTCTCTGTCATCACTTCTTTAAGGCAGGCGCCTGTGCATCTATTTCCATGACCTCCATACTTCCAAACCAGCATTTTCCCACTCTCAGTTTGGAATTTAGGGTGGAACGGAATAAAGGTTGTCCAAGGAAACCAAGGATTGTATTTGGAATGAAGTCCAATATGAACTGCGCCCAGGAAGAAGTGGAATGCATGAGCTCTGAGACGGTGCTTTAGATGGGACTTGCTAGGTTGATTCCTGGTTGATTCCTCCCAACAAAACTGTGCCATAGGTAGAGACAGCGGTGTTTCCACAGTTTGACTTGCTTAGGGTCATGCTAACTCATGCACTGGAGTTGGAAATCAGATCTTTTTTATTGCCTAGTTTCCTGCCATTCCTACTGGGTCAGTTTGCAGCATTGTGACAATGGTTGACACTCTGGCCATCTACCTGTGGCTTCAGTGGGACCCATCAGGTAAGATAGGGTTGAAAAGGTCTTTGGAATTTGGCTCTATAAATTTTAAGAGCCCCCAGATGACTGTCTCAGGAACCCTGAGCCCATTCTGTGAGACATTGATGGTTCTGGGGACAGTAAGACACTAAACTACTATAACCCATTAACATCTTAAGAGTAATTAATTTATCATTCATTCATGCATTCATTTGTGTGCCAGGTGTCAAGTTCTTTGGCCATTAAGATTCAAATGAGATAGCCTCCACTCCATCCCATATATGGTGGGAACCGCCTTCTCCCCTTCCCTTGACTGCTAATTTTCCCAGGTATTCGGATCAGGAGATGGGCTTGAGTTTTCCCTGTCACCTGGGCTCTGAGCACCAGCTTCTGCTGAATTAGTTCTGTGGATAGATCAATTCCCCATCCCTAGTCTCTCTGGCTTCATTCCAGATGTACAGCAAAGCTGCATTTCTTTGATTTCCCAAAGAAAACATCACCCATACAAGGTACCTGAAGGTGGAGGAGACTTCACTGGAAGTTGAGGATGACAGTGAGAAGTGTTTCCATTGTACCCTATAAGCTGCAGATTCAAATATTAACCCCTCTTCCCAACTTCTTAAGAAGTCCCTTGACCGTTTTTACTTATCCAGGTTCCTATCGTGTTGATTAGCTCTCTCCTTTTCTCTTTTACCTTCTGCCTTCCAGAATTCTATTTTATTTCTTTTTCTGATCAGTTTTGTTCTCTCTAACCCCCACCTCTCAAGATAACATTTTCTCCTTCCATTATACATTCGTTCATTCATTCAATAAGCATTAAGCAATATCTATTCTAACATTTATTTACAATGGGCTGCTGAATCATTTGGGTTTTGTACAAGATGCAAGTCATGCCAGGCACTGATGAGGATACAAAGGTGAATTAGACATGGATCCTGAGCCCACGGTGCTGATCATCTCATAGGGGAGATGAGTTATGTGCCAGATAACCAGAATGGAAGTTAGAATGTGTTAAGAAATATAAACGTGTGGGAAGAGAGGCCACTCTGCAGGTGATGAGAAGAGCAGGGAATCTAAGCACGTATTGGGATACAGTACCAAAGGAGGGATTAGGGCACAGGAAGACTTTGGGATCAGTATTTCTCCTCCATTCCCCCACCTTAAAATCCTAACTTTTCTATCACACTGGGCTAAAGCAGGGATGAGAAGGGAAGTGGGTTCCCTTCCCTGAAAGCATGGCTTGGACCTCTTGATTCTGTTAATAGTGATGGCCAACATCAATATCCCAATTCTCTGTGTGTAACTATTAGAGAAAGCACCTGCCACATAGTAGGTACTCAATGTCCCTTTGCTAAATGAGTGAATGGATGTTGAGGAGGACTGACAACTCATTTGGGTTTGGTACAAGATACAAGTCATCCTGGTGAAAGCATAGAAAGATAGAAGAACCTGGCTGGGAGTCAGGAGATTTGGGTTTTAGTTCTGGGTTTAGTCATCTTTTACCTTCTATCTTGGGCAGGAAGTCACCTACTCATCCATTCATTCATTGAGTTATTCAAAGAGCGCTGAAAGCATCTACTTTGTGTCTGACTCTAGGCATTGAAAGCTGAAGAATTGGCACAAGTGGGACAGACAGAAACATACCCAAATGGTAAAGAAGTTTTACATAATTTAGGTAAGAAATTTAATAAATATTAGAATATAGAGGTGCTCTGAGATTCCTCATAAACTGTTTTGCGAACAGAGAGGATGGGATGATTGTCTTAACCTTCCTTTGTCCAGCCTGTCTGGGCAGTCTAATTTAAAAAAATATCCTTAGAGTGCATTTACATTGCTTATATCCTGTGACACTGGGAATAGTGAACTCTGCTTCATTCTGAAAAGCACGATTGCATCAAGGGGTAAGACGTAGGACTTTGGTCACGTTTAATGAAAGCACATCAGCTAGGTTTTCCTTGATCCCATCCACTTAATATCCTCCAGGTGAGTTTAGGAGGCACTTGCACCTTTGGGTGGGAGGAAGGCTGCAGCCCGATTGCTGAGGGGGGGATGCACAGTGCCCTGTGTGGGACTCAGGGTGCAGGAAGCAAGCCAAACTCTGCCTCCACTTTCTGCTCTGCTTCTACTTTCCGTTCTGCTGGAGCCGAAATAATAGCATTTATTCCTTATTCTAGAAGTATCCTGGGACTCAGCTCCCATCTTTGTTATGTGTGTGCCTGTATTTGCAAATGTACATTTGCATAGTTGAAAAAGACAGATAAGATACATGCCAAAATGTTAATAATAGCTGTCCACTGAGTTCTTACTATGGATCAAGTGCTTTAAAAATATTATTCCAGTTAATCCTCATAACACATGGATATGGCTAAGTATTCTCCCCATTTTACAGATGAGGAACATAAGGCATTGTTAGGTGGAGGTGCTTGCCTGAGCTCAGTGCCCAGCCCTCTCTCTGCCAGGTACCGGGAACCAGAGTCCTCTTCTGAGAGGAGCTCCTGGTCCATCAGCGTCTCTTCTCTCTCAGTCCTGATGTCATCTTTTTCAGATGAGAACCAAACCCAAACACAACAGACGGTTAAAGTGTCCATGATTAAGTGTCCAATTCCTGAAGGAATTGTGACAATCAAGGTGGGAGAGTGGCCACATTACTTCAGTTATTCAAAATATATACATAAAATTTAAAATAGCCAGATTTCAATGTTAAATATTCTAATTTTTGAAAATAGAAAAAAATGGAAAAAATGCAAAGAGAAAAGAAAAAGCAAAAATATAAGAGATTAGCCATGAGGAAAGGAAGTGTGATCATAGGCGTAGAAAATTACAATAATTGTAGGCAAATGCAAATGTAAATCTACAGCAACAAATTTGAAAACCTAGAAGAGATGAAGCATAAATAGATGCAACAGGAGATGAAACACTTGAATAGATCAATACGATTCTTTTGATACAGTGCTATTTTATTTAGATTACCGCTTCTATATTGATCAACAGATTTAAAGGAGAACATGTGATCTGATTAATAAAGGTTGACAAGACATCCAGTAAAATTCAGCAGGCTTTCCTAATAAAATTCTGAAGAATAGAAGGAAATAGCTAAATATGAGAAGTACTATTTGTCAAAAACCAACAGCAAATATTACAGTGGTGACACATTAAAACATTTCCATTTAAATCTGAAGCAAGGCAAGGGTATCCACTATCTCCATTATTATTCAGTATCATTTTGGTAGTGCTAATAGATTCTGTAAGACCAGAAAGTGAAATAACTTGCACAGGTTGAGCTTCTCTAATCCCAAAACCTGAAATCTGAAATGTCCCAAAAATTGCTGAGGACCGACATGTGGCCACAAGTGGAGGATTCCACACAAAAGTACTTAATGCAAACTTTATTTCATGCGTAAAATTACTTGAGATATTATATAAAATTACTTTTAGGCTATGTATATAATGTATGTATGAAAGATAAATGAATTTCATATTTAGATTTGGGTTCCATCACCAAGATATCTCTCACATATATGCAAATATCCCAAAATATAAAAAAAAGTCTGAAATCTGAAACACTTCTGGTGCCAAGCATTTTGAATAAGGGATACTCAACTTGTATGAAATTTTGGGAAAGAAGAGATAAAATTGCCCCTTTGGCTGATGCCATAATTGCTTCTAGAAAACCCAAGTATTCTGGACTTGGTAGCAGAGGTATGTGAATGCTGTCCTTGGAGTTGTGTGCAGCACATTGGCATTGGCTGAAACGTGTGTGATGGTTAGATATGGGGACTCAGGCCTCAGCCTCTCAGTGGACAAATTGCAGAATGAATAGAGTGCCTGCAGACCATGGAATACTGGGCAGTCATTAAAGACAATGAGTCAGATTGATACTACCTGACTCAAAGGAATTTCCAGGATGTATTATGAAATTAGGAAGGCGAGGCGCAGAGAAATTTGTGTAGCAAAGTCCTGTTTTTGTGACATGAACTATGCCTCTTGTTTGAATGAGCATGAAGGAAAGGTACTGGAAGATACATGCCAGGGAGGGAGATGGGGAGGTGAGGCCAACCAAGCCAAACCAGACCAGACCAAATGAGATTAGACCAGATCAAACTAGACCTGACCAGAGCAGAGCAGACCAGACCAAACCAAACAAACCTGAACCAGACCAGACTAACTAGTTCTGTCCAGATCAGACCAAGCCAAACCAAACCCAAACACATCAGACTATTAAAGTGTCCATGATTAAGCAGCTTGAGTGACATCCCTTTTATGTTATGTATGCATGTGTCTGTGTATAGATGCATATAATCATAGATGAAATGATAGTCATTGAATTATTGGTGGTAACAGCTCAGTCTATGGGATCTTGGGTTACTTTTTATTTCCCTTGAACTTTTTATGTTATTTGATTTTAAAAAATATAGAGAGTGTGTATTATTTACGTAACTAGAAAAAAAATGGAAAGACTTTTTTCATTGTAGAATGATTTTTGGAAAAAGGAGGGAAAAAAGGAACCTCTCTATTCTGCAAGTGCCAGTATAAGGAGGCCACTCTCCTCGGTGGCCCTTCTACAGCCCACTTTGGTAGGTGTATCTATTCCAGAGCCCGCTGGGGAATGCAGAGCAAACACTGACTGTGTAGACCTCAGGGACCCTCATGCACACAGTATGTTTCTGGGCTCCAGCCGCATTGCAGTACATCTTATGGCTTCTCCTGTGAGCCTCTTCCCAGAAATTTCAGGAGAGAGAGAGGGAGGGACTATAGGCAGCAGAGTGAGCTCACAAGTCCTCTTCCAGGACAGAAAACCAAGCCTTGCTGTGGCCCACACAGAAACGAAAAGAAAAAGTTTATTGGGGCACAGGACCAAGTTATTTCTAGGGGAGCTCACATTTCCGCATACTGATGGATAAGAAGAATCTCTAGTTATACTGGTGTAATTCCCCAGGCTTTTCTCTTTCCTGGTCCCAAACCACTCTGGAGCATGTGGCTTTCCAGGGAGACCTGTGGGATTAAGAAGAGAGTGGGCCTACAAGCCTATGTCCAGTTGCCCACTGTGGAAAACACAGTACAGGCCCTCATCTGAATCTGTGGGCAGAGTCTCTGGTTGGGCTTTCTATAATCCTTCCCTGGCTCTGCATTACCACATTCTCTTTAATGTTGAGCATTACCACACTCTCTTTCTCCCCACAAGTCTTGATGCTGGGAAGGAAGACATTACAAAGCCACAGCTCAATGTTGCAGCTCTGTTTTCATGCAAAGCTTGAGGTTTTGTTTGTTTGCTTTGTTTTTGTACTTTAAGTTCTGGGGTGCATGTGCAGATCTTGCAGGATTGTTGCATAGGTACACACATGCCGTGGTGGTTTACTGTCTCCATCCCCATGTCACCTACATCAGGCATTTCTCCCAGTGTTATCCCTCCTCAACCTCCCCACCCTCTACTGTCCCTTTCCTAGCCTCCCACCCCGCAACAGACCCCAGTGTGTGATGCTCTCTTCCCCTATGCCCACGTGTTCTCCTTGTTCAACACCCGGCTATGAGTAAGAACATGCAGTGTTTGGTTTTCTGTTCTTGTGTCAGTTTGCTGAGAATGATGGTTTCCAGATTCATCCATGTCCCTACAAAGGACACAAACTCATCGTTTTTTATGGCTGCATAGTATTCCATGGTGTATATGTGCCACATTTTCTTTGTCCAGTGTATCATTGATGGACATTTGGGTTGGTTCCAGGTCTTTGCTATTGTAAACAGCATATGTGTGTATGTGTCCTTATAATAGAATGATTTATAGTTCTTTGGGTATATACCCAGTAATGGGATTGCTGGGTCAAATGGAATTTCTAGATCCTTGAGGAATCGCCACACTGTCTTCCACAATGGTTGAACTAATTTACACTCCTGCCAACAGTGTAAAAGTGTTCCTATTTCTCCACATCCTCTCCAGCATCTGTTGTCTCCAGATTTTTTAATGATTGCCATTCTAACTGGCATGAGATGGTGTCTTAAAGTGGTTTTGATTTGCATTTCTCTAACGACCAGAGATGATGAGCATTTTCTGGTACCAAAACAGAGATATAGACCAATGGAACAGAACAGAGGCCTCGGAAGCAACATCACATATCTGCAAACATCCGATCTTTGACAAACCTGACAAAAACAAGCAATGGGGAAATGAGTCCCTGTTTAATAAATGGTGTGGGGAAAACTGGCTAGCCATGTGCAGAAAGCAGAAACTGGACCCCTTCCTTACACCTCGAACTAAAATTAACTCCAGATGGATTAAAGAGTTAAAACGAAGACCTAATACCAAAAAAGCCCTAGAAGAAAACCTAGGCAGTGCCAGTCAGGAAATAGGCGTAGGCAAGGACTTCATGACCAAAACACCAAAAGCAATGGCAACAAAAGACAAAATTGACAAATGGGACCAAATTAAACTCCAGAGCTTCTGCACAGCAAAAGAAACAATCATTAGAGTGAACTGGCAACCAACAGAATGGGAAAAAATTTTTGCAATCTACTCATCTGACAAAGGGCTAATATCCAGAATCCACAAAGAACTGAAGAAGATTTACAAGAAAAAAACAAACCCTCAAAAGTGGGCGAAGGATATGAAGAGACACTTTTCAATAGAAGACATATATGAGGCCAACAAAGCTTGAGTTTGAATACAAAGCCTCAGCACTCTTTGTTCTCACCTCTATCACCCATTTACTTTTATTTACCTGATGCTAGGAAAGAGTTAGGTCTAATGGCTGAAACATGACAAATATCAAAGACTAGGCCCAGGGGTGCCTCTTCCAATCTCTTTCTCAACTAACGTTCTGTTTTCGGAGACATTGATGAAGTCTCCCACAATATCTTGGACTAAGTAGTTGTTTAATAAATACGTATTGAAGTAAGGCCTTTGTCTCCCCCAAAACTGAATGTGAAAGGCCATGCATGAACCTACCCGCCTCATGCACATGTTAGCATGGGCTTGTTCATCTGGTTAACTCACAGAACTCCCCATCTGTTAGGATAGCTGGGCATGGTGGCGGATGCCTGTAATCTCAGCTACTTGGGAGGCTGAGGCAGGAGAATTGCTTGAACCCGGGAGGCAGAGGTTGCAGTGAGCTGAGATGGTGCCACTGCACTCCAGCCTAGGTGATAGTGCAAGACACCATCTAAAAAAAAAAAAAAAGAAGAAGAGGTCCCCTTTGATTCTCTGGGACTCCTTAGGCCCTCACAGAATGAGTCAAGGGCGGACATCTTTTGAGAGCTGGGGAAGTGGGTAGAGGACAAGCAGGGAGGGAGGGGTAGATTCAAAGAGGCCCTGCCACAGAGAAAGGTGGAAGGGAATGGAGTCAGGAAAGGGGAAGGAAAGCCCTTCAAGAAAGCTTGGGGGACCTCAAAGGTAGCCAATGATAATAGCAACAATCATATGACAGCTGCCATCAGGCAAGGACTTGGAAGGTAAATCATTTTCTCTCTTGCTCTACCGGGGGATGTTTATGGATGGCTTTTTCTTTTACTTTTCGGTGTTCAGGCCCAGGAACAGCAGGAAGGGATCCCTGGGCCAATGCCACATGCATCGGTTCTGGGCTGTCATGCTTGGTTTGCTGAATCTTTCAGTAGAAGAAAATTGCGTTAAGGCAGGAGGACGGGCCTTGCACACCTAACAAGGCAGGGACCCTTGTCCAGCCACCTGGGCGGGGACAGGGGGAGGTTTTGGGGAGTCTAGGGCAGCAAGGAATTTCACTGTTATAAAACCAGAGAGGTAGGTTGAGCCTGAGCCCCAAGCCATGGGCCAAGCCCTTTCAACACCACTCTAGCTGGCCTGGGGGAAAGGGTTTCATTGCTGGCACCAGCCCAGGTCTGAGCAGCCTGGGATCAGGGTGGGTTCAGGTTATACTGCCTGCTTTCCTGCTCTGGGTCCCTCCCCAGCAGGACTGACTGGCCTGCAGGCCTGCAGAGAGTCAGGCCCACCTCCTCCCTGGGGGACAGGGCTACCCTGACCTGTGGCTCCCTGTGCACCTTGTCTTTGTGACCCAGTGTAAGCTACCCTGGGTAGGGCCTCCATCTCTTTCAGGCCCCCCAGCAGTTAGCAAGGTGTCTCCTACATAGGTGATCTCAGAATCAGCTTTGAGGTCACACAGACTTGGGTGCAAATTCTACCTCCTCCTCGAATCAGCTATGTAGCCGTAAGCTGGAGGAATTCTCTGAGCCTGTTTTCTAGCCTATAAATTGGTGATAAATGCTTCTTAGAGCAGTTGTGAGGACTGAATGAAGTAATGAAATAATGCATGTGATATGCTTGCAGCTCAGTGCCAGACATACACACGATGGCCACTAAGCCTGGAAACAGGTCTTATCATTTTGTCAAGTATTGTAATGTCGTAGTCATGAATCTTTTATCATGATTTTGCCTGTGTTTACAGAATCAGTGGCTACTCTGTTGAAAGCCATGATCATCCATTCACAGTGGCAACCAGGGACAGCAGGTGTCTGTTATATATACAATTTTTCTTTTGGTGCCGCAAAGAAAAATTAGTACTGGGACAAAGGATCTCTCAGCAAAGCAGTTCTTTTTTTTACTTCCTTAGAGTACTCCCACTAGCAATCTTGCCAGAAGAGTGCAATGAATAAAGTAAAACACACGACTTTATTCCTTATGCATTTGGGGTTGTCCCTACTGCTGTGTCTGATCTCCGTTGGCTGGAGCAAGACCTCTCAATCTAAACTAAACCCCGATTGGCTAACAACTTAAAACTTTTCTAAACAGGTGAAAGCAATGGAGAGCAGGGACATGCCTGTGAGCACGTCCGGCACAGATATCTTGGTTAAAGTACAAGGACATAGAATCCATTACGTGCCTGTAAGCATGACATGTTTAACAACTTACATAGGATAGGGCTTAACAAAGTTATTAGCATACTTATTCTTTTTTTTTTTTTTAATCTTTCTTTCCAAAGAAGAAAGCACACTTATTCTTTAACAAGAAAGGAAACTTTAAAAAGGATCTTTTCTACTTCCCACAGTGTCTAAGCACTTGCTGCCTTCCAGGGTCCAGATTTCCCTTTGTTGTTTCCCCTCCAGGATACCCTAGCCTCCCCCTACTTTTTGGAGGGCTGCCTTCCAGGTTTGTTTCTGATGAACAGGGAAGGTGCTCAGAGGCTAAGGCTGGGCCATGGGGGATGTCCCAGGGTAAAGTCAGTTCACAGCATCAGCTGTTTTGTAGGGGTTGGGCACAAGCATTCCTTAGAGACCAGCAAAGCATGTGGTACTGACACGCCGCCTTCAAGGCCCCACAAATCAACAACTGAATCTAACTGCTGTTTGCCTGCCATACACAGAGATTTTAAATATTCAGGAGGATCAGAAAAGTGGGCAGATTTTGACTGGTTGCTAAATCATTAATCTGACCATTCCGTACACAGTTTTTGAGTACCTACCATGCTGAGGATAATATGTGACAGGGGGTTGCACAGGCACAGAGGTCTAAGAGATGGTCCCTGTCCACAGAGGAATGTCTGTTTGCGGGGGAGAAATAGGATAGGAGAAATAGACAAGTTAGGAGAAATAGACTTGAAATGTGGTGGGGGGGGGCAGAAATACAGAGGATAGAAGAAATAGATTTGAAATTTGTAGGGGAGAAATAGGATAGGATAAATTGATTTGAAATTTGGGGTTGAGGGGTGGAGAAATAGACAGGAGAAAGTGCCCAGGATAGCACAAGCTGGAGAAGCTCACAGGGAGAAAGACCACCCAGACCTGGGCATTTAGTGGAAGTTGCCCAGGGGAGGTACCCAGGTTGACTTAATTGTTTGTTCTTTCATGGAAACATCACACTTAGGCTAATTTGAGAGGATACTGCTGGTGGTGGTGGTGGAGTATCAGTAATCTGTGACACTCCTCATTTTGGGCTTCTAGAGCTGGCAAACTTTTTCTATAAAGTCTAGATAGTAACTATGGCCTTTCCCTGTCCTCCTCCTCCTCCTTTTTACAACACTTTAAAAATGTAACAACCAAAATAAAGAAATTAATTTAAAAAATATGCAACAACCACTCTTAGCTCAGTGGCCATATAAAAGCAGACCAAGGGCTGGATTTGGCATACAGCAGCAGTTTTCTGACCACTGTTCTAGAGGGTTATCAGAAGCCTGGTATCATTATTAGTAGTAAGAATAACTTAGCCCAGAGTTTAGTGTGCAGGCACTAAGCTATGCACTTTACCTACGTTATCATATATACTTCTCATAACAACCCAATGAATGAGGTACTATTATTATACCTTTTCTAGGTGACCAATTAAGGCACAGAGAGGTTAAGTAACTTTCTCAAGGGTACTCAGCAAGGAAGTGGTGGAGGCTGAATTTGAATCCAGGTCTATGTGATGGAAGCACCCACCGTCTTAGCCTGCATTATGCCAACCTCAGCACACCATGTGGGAGCACAAGGAGGCTGTGACAGTGCTTTTCCTTCTAGTGGCTCCAGGGAACATCCATGTCACTAATGGAAAAATGTAGAGCTGGAAAAATGCAGGAGAAGTAGACAGAATTGGGTAGAAGGTTGAAAGGCACACAGTCTGGCTTTCTAGACGTTTCCCTGTACTTGAGGTATTGCTGTTGATGTAAAGAGGCACTAGAAGCAGAGAACATTGTAGCAAGCAGCATTGATTGCAAAAATGATCTTCATTTGATCGTCTTTGAAATGGGGATACAGTAGCCATACCTGTCACCACCACCCACCTCTCAGCTTGACTATGATAGAGGACTCTTTTGTGAGGACTCTTAGTAGCTTCCAGGGTCACTAATTAAATGAGAGTCTGCATTTATTCTCATTCCACATACACACGACTCCATTCCAACAAGGATCTGCTATGTGTAAGAGACTGCATGTGATTATTCTTTCTCCAACGAGAGTGGGAAAATAGCTACCAGCTCTGAGAACATACTTTAAAAATTTTTTATTGTATTATTTTCAAATCCAGAGAGGAAATTAAAATGCAGAGAAGAAAATAAATGCATTTATTACTTCCCAGAATGAATTACTTAGTAATTTTTTAAAAACCCAATAAACCAAAACACACACATGAAAGGAAGGGGTAATTTTGCGTTGTTTTCCCAAAGACAGGCCCTTTCTGGGTACATAGGACCCAGCTGTTGCCCATCAAGGATGACATAGAGGGGCTGAACATGGTGGCTCACGCCTGTAATCCCATTGCTTTGGGAGGCCCAGGCAGGAAGGTCGCCAGCAGTTTGAGGGTTACTCAAGCTAGCCCAACTGAGTGGCACTCACCTTCTGTTTTACAGACCCTTGGGCAGCCCTGAGACTCAGAGGGTGGAGTGGTCAAAACTGTTTTCATAACGATACCGTGCTGCGTGGACACTTGCACTCCAATGGTGCAAAAGCGAAAGGGGAGTATAAAACGGCTGGTGCCCTTGTGTGGAATCTCAGCCCTGGAGCAGGAGTCTTATTACCGCCATGTGACGGAAGGGACAGATGCAGAAAGCACGTCTGCCGCACGGGGAGCTGCAGTGGTGCTCTGGAGCAAAAGCACGCGTGTCATTTTTCAAGGTGTGAAAAGTGAACTAGCTGTTTCTCTTCGAAATACCACTTTTAATCAAAAGAATGACTGACTTACAAACTCGCTTCTCTAGACTTGTATTTGGCAGACAATTTCCTGAATATGGGTGAACTGGATGTCTGCTGCCATTCGCCAAAATGGAGCGACGAGAACTGAATTACCCTCCCACCTTAAAGAACTAAGAAAAAAAAAAGCCAGATAAAATATTGAAAATAACAGGCTCAGGACAGTGAACCCTGAGAAGGGGCACAAACCAGGCATCCCAGCTTGCAGTCTGGGGAGCGTGCACGCCACAGTGCAGTGGGGCGGAATCCAAACAGAGCTGGGGGCTCCCTGAATTGAGAAAACAGTGTTGAGAATTCAGGGAGGTCAAGGTGGCTAGAATTTCCAGGCCAGAGCACTGGAGGGGGAGAGAGCTGCCCAGGGTAGGAGAAAAATTGCTCCAGAAATCTGCAGAGGAGAGCTCTAAACACTGAGCTAAGCACCAAGCTAGGCCTAGAGGCCTGTGAAGAAATTACCGTTCCTTGTAACAGATGGAAGGCAGCAGGGCCTGTATGTAGATCAGGTTTGGAGGGATGCTTAGGGCCCCATGAATCTTCATGGGTTTTTGTCTTTTATACTCAAAACTGTCACCCTTCAGAGCCCAAATTAACTGACTGGGCTGTGGCTCAGCAAAGGGAAGCTCGAGGGGGAGAGAGCTCGTGGGTTAGGAGTTCTCTTTGCCGGCGTCTTACGCTCTAAAGCAGTGCCATTGGCAGAAGCGTCCTGAGAACCACACTGGGCTACCCTCACCTGGAGCCCGGGGCTGGAGCAATGACACATCCGCTGTACAGTCTCTCACTTTAAATCCTAGAAGTGGCCTTAGATACATCTGTGTCATGGGTTTTTGTACAATATATGGTATAATTTTTTAATACTTCTTTTTCAGAGGGCCCCCAAATTAATAAGTTTCAGGGTTCACAAAAATTGGATCCCCCTCTGGTATGGAGGTTTCCCACACCTAGATCCCTGTTGTAACACAAGAAGTCCCACTAAAAAAGCAGCCGTTTTTCCTTCCTTCATTCATCAGTGTCACACAGGTGCTGTGAGGGCTTGCCACGTGCCAGCCCGGCCAACTCTGGAATGCAGGGGTGAACACCATACCACAGCTGCAGCCCCAGCTGATGGGGACCAAGGGAGGGGAGGAGTCACCCACACAGCAACTCAACTGAACGGGTGGTAGGTGCGTCGAGGGAGGAATTGGGTGCTGTAAGCAAGGAGAGTCGGGGTCCCAACTTCTGGAGAAGCGACCTTGAGCGTAGCTGTGAACAGGAGCAGGAGCTGGCTGGGCAAAGGGCAGAGGGCAGAGGGTGGCTGCCAGGAGGGCTGACTTCCAGACAGAAGGGGAAAGCGGCTGTGTGCAGGGCTGGGATGTGATGGCCGTGGCACGGTTTCAGCCCAAATCATAGGCTCTTTTTATGATTCTTTGTAATTTTGCTTACATCAAAGTCAAAATTGCCTGCATCTGGACAGCAAATCTCTCCAGGCCAATTACAGACAGTTTCTGGAGCTCACCACTTCCTCTCTGCAACAGCAGCCCGGCAGACTTGGTCAGAGCTTGTCCTGATAGGAAAGCCAGAGCGGTAAGGGACAGGAGTGAGGGCTGATGGATGGACAGCTGCAGAAGTCATTGGTGGGACCACACCCCCAAAGGGGCATCAGGAATCTGGTCTTGCCAGGGAATGTTGGCACCCAGAGTGCATTGCTCGTAAGCCTCTGCTAAGATGTCCGATAGGTGTGAGTGTACTCCCCCATGCCAGGACAGAACTGCCCGCAAAGCCATTTTCTAGGAGAAGGCAACTGCCCACAAAACCTCCAGCAGCTTCCAGGGCCTGAAATGCCCACTGTGAGAGTTACGCCTTAAAGAGACATGTCCTGTGCTGTTCCGTGAGGCTAAAGCACGGTTCTCTGGGATCGGCAGATGGAAGGACTGACGTGGGAGGAGGTGGTGAGATCCTGTACTTAGTGAACACCTGCCCGTCTTGTGCCAGGCATCGTGGCACTGGGCGTTTGCAGCTACATCATCAATGCGATCCTCCTGTGCACGCTGGCGGTCGATAATCTTGTCTTAGATAAATCGAAGCCTCGTGGTTTGCGCTTTAGCTTTCATTCACAAGATGTTGCATTCAGAAGTTACAACAGCTACATCCAAACATAATTGAAAAGCAATTAAAATAGTTTCTTTTTTCTCTTGAAAAACATCTAAGGGGATTATATATCTGTCAAGGATAGCAAAATATTTAGAATTCTGTGCCACCATGTAGCTGCTCCCACTCCCCACATTAGGGCAGCTGCTCCAAGATCTGTCATTGCCCCTCTTGAAATCCCCCCCCACACTCTCAGGGAACTTCTCTCCCCCTCTCCCCTTTCCCTTTCTGGATAGCTCTTTGCTCTTCCCAGTGGCGATCTATCTAGCCTTCCCCCATTCTGCTCAATCCTGCCGGCACAGTCCCCAACCTAGGAGAACCCAGAAGCTCTCCTCAAAGGCCTGTGATCCCAGAGCTCCATGTTTGTTTGGTGAAGGCTTTGACGTCTGTGAGGAGGGAAGAGGAGGAGAAGGCCAGGGTCTTGTAAAACCAGTCATCACGAGGCTGGTACGTCAAGCATCCGCTGGGGTCTGGCTCTTGTGCCCACTTCAGACCTGCAGGCTGAGCGGCTGAGGGAAGGGAGGGGACAGAACCCTCCACCTGGGGAGGGGAGGCCAAGAGCCGCAGGGGCAGCCTTCCAGGTGTGCATCGAGGTGTGCAGGCCAGCTGCCATCTGTAGAAGTCAAATGTCCCCACCTCTGTGAGGCTCTGCTGAGAGACTCAAGGGCATCTGTCAAGATAAAAAAGGAGTCCTTGGGCAGAAAACTCAAGTAATTGATTCTTTCTCCACTGGGGGATAAGAAGAAACAACTTGTGACCTTCCATGACGTACAGACAGCAAGAGAGGAGCAACTGCCATTTGGTGGGGACTCTCTTCCTGCTGTGCTTGCCCTGCTTCCTCTCTCTTCCCCCTCAATCTCAGAAACTTTCTTTTTTTCTTTTACTTCTTTTTATTGAGATGGTGTCATGCTCTGTTGCCTAGGCTGGAGTGCAGTGGCATGATCTCAGCTCACTGCAACCTCCGCCTCCCAGATTGAAGCGAGTCTCCTGACTCAGCCTCCCAAGTAACTGGAATTACAGGCACCCACCACCACACCTGGCTAATAATTTTGTATTTTTAGTAGAGACGGGGTTTCTTCATGTTGGCCAGGCTGGTCTCAAACTCCTGGCCTCAAGTGATCCGCCCACCTTGGCCTCCCAAAGTGCTGGGATTACAGGCATGAGCCACCATGCCCAGCCCCTTCCTTCTACTTTTTTTCACTCTTATCACCAGGAGGACTGGGCTTTTAAAAAAAACTTGATCTCATTGTCAGTGTCTGTGCATAAGACTCACCTGGAGAACTTTTATAAAAAGGATCTCCCCCTCTTTCCAGACCAATTAAATCAGAAATTCTGGGGTAGGACTGGGGTATCGGAAATTTTAAAAAAGCTCCCTCCAGGAAATTCTAAGAGGAAACCAGGATTGAAAAACCAGAGACTCAGAGACTGTTGGAACTGGGAGGTATCTTAGGGCTTGCCAGGAGTCCCAGGCCCCTGAGGCACACTTACAGAGCTGGGACTATGCCCCTGCATTGGGTTTCGTGCCTTGCTCAGCAATGGAGGCCTCTGTGGCCTGGGCAGGAGCTGTGGGGCCTTTGAAGGTGAAGTTAATCTGGCAGCTTTTACATCCCCGACGCCCCGCTCCAGTATCCCAGCTCTTTCTGAAAGCCAGAGGCACCCTCTGAGAAGAGAGCAGAGAGGCCCGAGGGTCTGGGCTTGCCCCCGACAGCTCCAGCTTTTACAAAGAGCAATACTGCTGCTCTAAGCCAGGTTCCCAAACCTGGGGCATTTTTGGCAAGTTATTAATCCCTATTAAGCAAGCCATTAATCTCAATTAACTTGATTGCTAAATTAGGCAGTGCAAAAAAAAAAGGACATCCATAGAAATTGCTCATGGGGCACCAACAGGCTGTGTGGTCTTTGAGAACCAACAGGAGTCAAGTTCTGTTAGCCTTTTTGCCAAGACCTACGTGGGAGCACAGCATTTCACATCACTATGCTGGGGGTTGATGAAGGGGCTGTTCCAGTTACAGGGCTATGTAGATGAGCAGTTTTCAAAGACTTGGGAAAAAAAATAGATTCAAACTTAAAACCTTACTAAACAGTCTATAATTTCTCTTTGCTACAAATTGCATTTCAGACTTCTGCCCTGTCATTAGTATGACACTATGAAGGTTGATTGGAATCACACAGCACTGTAATTGGTAATAACAGGCACTCAGTAAAAAGTTACTAAGTAAATACAAATGTTTCTAAGATTCTGAGCTGGGCTATCAGTGAATTCACTTTGATTGCTTTGTATTAACACATGTTGGTTGGCCAGGCACAGTGGCTCATGTCCGTCACCGTAGCACTTTGGGAGGCCAAGGTAGGTGGATCACTTGAGCCCAGGAGTTCAAGACCAGCCTGGGCAGCATGGGAAAACATTGTCTCTACAAAAAATACAAAAACTAACTGGGCGTGGTAGCGCATGCCTACTCAGGAGGCTGAGGTGGGAGGGTCACTTGAGCCAGCAAGGTGGCGTGCACTCAGCTTGGGCCACAGACTGAGACCCTGTCTCAACAATAACAACGTATGTTAATTGTAGCAAATTTGAAAGCTGTGAAAAAACACAAGAAAGTCAAACTGAGATCACCACTGTGAACAGTTTTGTGTTGGTATTTCTAGTTCTGTTTTTTCGTGTACATATGCATAGCTTTCAAAGATAAAATCTCTGCTATGCGTAAGTGGGGCTGGGGCAGATGGCCTGCATGAGTTTTAGGCCCCCATGCTAGATTCTGTTGGGGGCCTGCCTGGATCCCCTGTACCCCCGGGGTACCTACCCCCCGCTGTTGTGAGTGTTGCATGCTGATGGCTCACGGTTGTTTACTTCTCTGGAGGCTTGCCCTTTACCAAATGGGAGCTGCCAACCCTGAAAATGCCTGGAGGTTATCCAGGGAGGGCAATGTCCTTCTCCCAGGGGCAGCTCACAGCTAATGACTGCCTGATGCTGAAGCAAAAACCTAGCTTTGTTGCCTCAGGTGACACTGGAATGGATTTGTGGTGTCACTTATGTCCCAGAGCAACCTGTGGGTTGGGCTGATGTTGGATTTTAGCTGAAGCCAGCTCTTTGCTTAGCTTCCTTTCTACCTCATCCTACTTCCTCAACTATCTTACTGGTTTCTCTAGGGCCATGTCTATAGGAATTGCTGGCTTAGCTCTGCTTCTGGAGCACCTGACCTCTGGCAGCTCCTTTTAGCTCTAGCCCTTTAGGACCAAAGCGTGAGACTTGCTCCTCAAAGCAGCCTCAGCGTCACCTGGGATCTTGTTAGAGGTGCAGAATGTCCAGCCTCAAACCAGACCTACTGAGTCTGCATCTGCATTTTAACAAGACCCCAGGGAGATTCATATGCACATTAAAGATTGACAGGATTATCCTAGATAACATGTTATAGGAGAAAGTGAGGCAGGGCAGGAGGGGAAGGTGGTGGTTCTTTGGCCTAATCTCCACTGGAGTCCAGGGAGGGTGAATGAAGAGGGAAGACTATGTTAGGAAATCTAAGGATTTGAGCTGCATCACTGAAGGCAGGGTGAAGAACAGCTTTGCAGAAGAAACACATGAGGAGCTGACAAAAATGAAGGACTCATTCTAGGCAAGGAGGAGGAATGGTTCCTGGATAGGGAGGGTTGGGTATGTCATATGGGGGTTCTAATTCCTTACCTTCTACCAATTCAAGGGTGGGCCTGGGATGAGTCTCTCAGCTCTCTGGGTTTTCTGTCCTTCCATATATAACATAGGATTTAGGCAAGTTGATTTCAAAAATGCCGTACAGATTATACCCTGTATAGGTCTAAGAAGAAAACAACAGCAAAAATGGCCCCTATAACTACAGTCACAAATCTTAGGCAAAGATGACAGACACATCAATTGACAGAGGCAGTTGCTGGGATAATGGAACCCACAGCCTCAAATTTACTGTCTGTGAATAAATTCTATTTCATTGCATCAAAGCTTTTTTTCAAAAAGAAAAAAAGGGAGGTAGGAAAGAAGGAAGGAAGGAGGGAGGGAGGGCGGAAATAAGGAAGGAAGGAAGGTGTAAAAGTTTACCTAACTAGCTTGTTTACTCATGTAGTACTAAAACTAACCTTTGGGCCAAATAGCTCTCTCAAGAAAAAGTCAACCAAAGATATTACCCCCTAATAGTATTTACTTTAAGCATAGAAACCTGTCCTTTGATCTCTTCACTCTAGTAGTGTTAACCCAAGCCTTTGTCAATTAAACTTTACTAAATAAATGCAAGTCTCACTAGCTAGTAGAGGCCGGCAGTTGCAACTGTTTACAGCACTCTCCAAAGAGTCTGTAAGCAGCCACAAACCCTCAGCCAAACTAGCAAAGCGTAATGTCTGTGTGTCATTGTACTTTATTCATCTGTTGCCAAGTCAAGGTCTGCAGAACAGATCCCTGCAAGTGAAAACCCCAATAGGAAGGAAGGAAGGAAAGAAGGAAAGAAAGAAAGGAAAGGAAGGAAGGGAGAGAGGGTTGAAATCACAGAGTGAGTGCTCTCTGAGAGGCACATGCAGGGACCAAGGGACACAACGGAGTGAGCAGCAATTCTTCCAGCTTGTGGGACCACAGGACATAGACAGAATGGGCCTGACATTGAAGAATGCTCACTGTCACGTCACATTGCTTCCTGCACAGCAATGTGCCTCCTATAGCTTGCACAGAGGTTGGAGGTCAGTTCCATACCATGGAACCACATCTGCCTAGTCAAATTCCAGATGCTAAATGAAGAGGGTTGTTTCTAGACAAACTTGGGCTAGTGAGGCTATCACACTTCTTAGTCACCTTCCTTCCTTTGGAATTTACCCTCCTGGCCTCAGATGCCCAGAGCTGCTTAGGAACCCCTCAGGGTGGTGCCTGATCAAGGCCGAACCCCTATAGACAGTGGCTTATGTTCCAGAACTTTCCCAACCTTTTTCCTTCCATCAAACTTTTAAGTCAGTTTCCTCTCCTGTGCCACCTAATCCAGGAGCTAGTAGCTACATGTGGCTGTTTAGGTTTTAAATATCAATTAATTAAAATTAAGCAAAAATTCAGTTTCCCAGTTACACAAGCCACATGTCAAGTGCTCAATGCTGTATATCATTAGTGGCCACCATATTGGACCACATAGATGAAGAACAGTTCCATCACAGAGAGTTTGATTGGACAACTCTTGTCTATCTCATTCCTTTGCTTTATTCACCTGGCAATACCTCTGACCAGTACATGGCATGCAGGAGGGGGAATATTCAGAATGCCTCCAGGTTCTGCCTCTGTGTGTCTGCTCCTCTGGCAAGCCCTCCTTTCACTCTTCCTTCAGATCCTACCTGCTGTTCTCTGAACGTTCTGCCTCTCTGGATCTCTGTGCCCCTGCCGTCCTGGTCCCTATCACCGCAGATAACTGAGCTGTCTACCTTCCACCATTGTGCCAAAATCCCAGCATGGCCTCAGACTTGCCTGCAAAGCAGCTTCATGGTCATTGCTTATATTAACTAAAATGTTAGGTTGGTACAAAAACCATTTTCAAAACATTTAATTCAAGGTGAGGGTTTAAAACCATCAGGGCATGGGGTCCCTCAAATCATCTTCTGCTTGCCCTTCTTACATCCCAAGTATGGCAAGGAGGCCTCAAAGTCTTGAAGTTGAGAGCTAGCTATGTGCATGAGATAAGGTTCCAGTTTCCCTGCCTTTTACCTGGCCAATGGCATGCCTCTTTTAGGTCCAGCCTAATTCCCTGAAAGAACAATAGTTGTCACTTTTTTTTTTTTTTTTTTTTTTTTGGAGACAGAGTCTCACTCTGTCACTCAGGCTGGAGTGCAGTGGTACCATCTCGGCTCACTGCAACCTCTGTCTCTGGGGTTCAAGCAATTCACCTGCCACAGCCTCCCAAGTAGCTGGGATTACAGTCACCCTGCCTGGCTAATTTTTATATTTTTGGTAGCGATGGGGTTTCACCATGTTGGCTAGGCTGGTCTCAAACGCCTGACCTCAGGTGATATGCCCACCTTGACCTCCCAAAATGCTGGGATTACAGGTGTGATCCCATACCTGGCTAGTGTCACTATTGAACATCACGTGTGGAACCAGTGCACACATCATCTCATTTAAGATAATTGAAATATTTCATTCAGTTGGGTATTGGGATGGTTTCTTTCACAGATAATTCCTGTGATCTCCATTGGGATTAATTTAGTTATTAAGGTGGGGATAGAGGAAGGAAGGCCTGTGCACATACTCCCTCCTTGAATCCTTACAAAAGCCCTGAGTGTGAATCAGGCAGCTTTGCCCACATGAGTGTTCCCGTCTCCAGGTTAGCACTGTCACCTGCGTCCCTGGATGGCAGTGAAGTAACAATAAAGAATAGTTACAATAGTGATGTTTCACGGTTGCTTACCACTTGATGCTTTTCTATAATTATGAACTATTTTAAACATATACAGAAAAAAAAACACAACACACTGCTACTCACTACCCAGATTGAACGAATGTTAACATCTACTATATTAGTTTTAGATTTAAAAAATCATCAAGACAGTTGTAGTGTTCTTTGTATTCTTCCCTGATTCCATCCCCCTTCCTCCTCCTCAGAGGTATAAATTATTCTAACTGGGTGCGTATGTTTTTCATCTGAGTTTAGGACTTTTACTGGCATGTGTGTATTCAATAAACAATTCATGGTATTTTCAAGTACTTAAAATTTACATAAATACTGATATGATTTGACTGTCTGTCCCCACCCAAATCTCACCTTGAATTGTAATAATCCCCCACATGTCAAGAGTGGGACCAGGTGGAGGTAATTGGATCATGGAGGTTGCTTTTCCCATGCTGTTCTCATGATAGTGAGTGAGTTCTCACGGGATCTGATGGTTTTACAAGGGGCTTCCCCCTTTGCTTGGCACTTATTCTCTTGCCTGCTGCCCTATGAAGAGGTGCCTTCCACCATGACTGTAAGTTTCCAGAGGCCTCCCCAGCCATGTGGAACTGTGAGTCAATTAAACCTCTTTTCCTTATGAATTACCCAGTCTCAGGTATTTCTTCACAGCAGCGTGAGAACAGACTAATACAAATACTTCACACATTCTACAATGTATTCACTCAGCATTGTGTATTCAAGATTTATCCATATGGATACTTGTAAGATCTCATTCATTTTATCTGCTGCATAATATTCCATTGCATGAATGAATCATGATTTATTTTTTATTTTTAGTATTTTTAGTAGAGATGAGGTTTTACCACGTTGGCCAGGCTGGTCTCAAACTCCTGACCTCAAGTGATCTGCCCGCCTCGGCCTCCGAAAGTGCTGGGGTTATAAGCATGAGCCACCATGCCCAGCCATAATGATTTCTTTATTCATTCTCCTGCTGATGGATATTTCAGTTGCTTCCAATTTTTCATGGTTACAAAACAATGCAACAGTAAGTGTCCTTGTGTGCCTCTGCAGGCACATGCTCAGGAGTCCTGGGCTGTGAAACTTCAGGGTTCACGTATGATTCCACGTGGTCTCACGTTTAATCCTCATAAAGCCCCGGTGCATTTCACTGACTAGGTGTAATAGTCCTGCGGTAGACATGAGGTGGCTCATAGATGTTACAACTCACCCAAGGCACGTCAGCTGGCTTAATGAGGTGCTAACATGTGTTCCCTTAGTCCAACATCAGCGGATATGGTTCAAGTGATGGCTCTGGAACTTTCCATTTGTGCCATTTGAGGCAAGTTACTTAGACTTGCCAAGCCTTAGTTTCCTGTAGCACTAGGAATTATACCATTTATTTTGTAGTGTTGTTGTAAAGATGAAATCAATGTGTATAAAAAGCATCCAGCCCAGATTCTAGTATGTGGCAAGTGTAGAATCCGTGTTACTTAAAACTAAGAATGATAAATGTTCAGAAATATTTTTAATAAAAATAATGGATTATATGGCCATTTAATTCCCCAAATGTGACACTGTTTGTCCAATTTCCCCCCACTATTCTGAAACAAGCATAATTGTATATAACCAGGTCCTCAGAATTGTATAGTATGCCAGGTTCTGTGACTGATGAATGTGACGCAGGAACAAAGGCTACCAGGGCAGAAGCGAGCTGACTGTTTCTTTTATAAGAACATGGATTTTGATAAATAATATTCACATGCCAAAGAAAGACTTTGCATGCCACCAGAACACAAACGCATCTACATAGTAAAAAAATCTTACCTAATTCTTTCCCTTACCATTTATGAGCATCTCTTTGGAGTTTGGTTTTCCTCATCTGCATAGCAAATGGGCTGAACAGAGATCTCTAGAGAATCTCTGCTCAAGTATATGCAAGTATACTTGCATGTATAAAATGCCCCGTGGGCACTTAAATAAATATAGATCATTCAAACTAATTTTATTCAATGACACTTGCCCCCAAGTTTCTTGTTCTGATTTTGTTTAAATATGTTAAGATCCTTTCAAGCAAGGCTTGCTTTCCTGAAATGTGCTGGAGTTGGGGTAGACATGTAATAACAATAGAGAGAGGTCAGATTTCAGAATTAGACAGCTCGGGTTTGCCATACACAGGCTGTGAGGCCGTGGCAAATTACATCACCTCTCTGAGCTTACGACCTCACCTGACAAATGAGTGCAGAAATACCTGCTTTATGAGGCTGTGGCAGATTTGATGAGGTCCTGTACACAAAACACAAGCTCTACAAATATTAGCCTCCCTCTTCTTCCTCCTCTCCTGCTGAACTTAAGGCTACTGCCCTCTGTGCCAGAAATCAAGGTGGCAAATTCTTTTCTTCTCCCTCCAAAGTCTTTGGATGTAGCAGCTTGTCATTTCTCCGTTACCACCAACACTTGGAAAAAGGAGGCTGTATCACTGGCAGTATTCTTTCTTTCCCTACTGTGCCAATTTCTCTGCAAACCATCAGCCCTTTATTTTGTGGATGAGCTTTGTAATTTACCAATTGGTGTGGATTTACCATCCTTGAAAACAGCCCAGGGATGCTTTTCTCTGGGGGTTATCAAAACTGCTGAATTTGAACTCTTTTTGCCAAAGCCCTTTCTATAGGATTTGGAGTAGGTTTGTGGGTTGGCAGATGCTATCCTAGCAGGAGACATTGGGCCATAAAATGAGGGCTCCACTGAATATGCCAGCGTGACGTGCCCATGTGCCACAAGAGGGGGACACCCAGCAGAGACTGACAGGTCGGGCATGACACAGCCCCTCCCCATTCCCTCAGGTAACGCTGCGGCAGACGCAGTGGAACGCTTGGTTATCAATCAAGGTGCTAATCCACATGGCCTGTGATGGAGGGATGGGGGCTGTAGGAGGGTGGGTGGGTATTGAAGCTCCCACAGCTATCTCCCATGCATGGTTAATGCATGAGGTGACATTCAATCACCTCCCAGTGCAGCGATTGGGAGCAGAAGAGCAGCTAACTGCACACCTAATTACATCCCTACCTTCACTGCTGGAGTCAGGCTGTAGCTGAACAATGGCCTTGGACTGCTTCCCAGAACATTATTTCCAGCGGGGGCCAGAGGAGATTTCCCAGGGACTGGATGAAATTGGTTGGCATTCTTCCCTCATGCAGAAGGACACGGCAGCAGGGCTGCTGGGCTTCTGTCTCATGTTGAGTGATGGCACAGGCGGTATCACTTTCAACCCTGTACGATGCTGGAAAAGGCTGCTGTACAGGAGGGATATCAGGCATGGGTAACTGGGCCAGGATAAGAACAAGATTGGCAGGAGCACTCTTATTAGGCCAAGGCTGGGGACAAGAACCCAGGGAAGGCAGAGAGGCAGAAGCCATGTCAGAGAAGCATTTCATAAAGTAATATGCTAACAAGAATTTGTTGCGACGACTGCCTTTGAATAGGGTACGTATCTTGCTCCTGCCTGGAGGCTGTCCACCATCCAAGCAGCCATCCATCCATTGCTTCTGGTTTGCAAGGGACCCAGCTGACTCCTCTCCTCCAGCCCTGGAGATCTCTACGCCCACCTGGGGGTGAGGGCAGGAACAGTTTGGTGGCATCAGGGAAGGTGGGGAACTGGAATGAATGCCTCATCTTCTTGGGCTTCTTTTCTTTCTGATTTGTTTTCTGAGGTCAGAGCTAGGCGTGGTTAACAGAGAGAGCACGCAAGACAGAGCACACGAGAGTGTGAGAGAGGGCTATTCCAGGGTCAAGGGACAGTGCAAAATTCCAGTAATGAGGAAAAACAGCTCTCCAGGGAGTTGCCTGCAGTTTAGCAGGGTCTCGGTATGTGATTAGCCACGGCAAAGTTCACATACCCCAGACAATACCTCATGACATGACTTCCCCACCCCTCAGTCCTTCTTACCTGGGGAGGACTAAATGGAACTCCAGCCTCCTAGCCTTCTAGTAACCCATGCTAAATCCCCCTTTTTTTTTTTCTTGAGATGGAGTTTTGCTCTTGTTGCCAAGGCTGGAGTGCAATGGCACAATCTCGGCTCACCACAACCTCTGCCTCCTGGGTTCAAGCGATTCTCCTGCCTCAGCCTCCTGAGTAACTGGGATTACAGGCATGCGCCACCATGTCTGGCTACTTTTTAAAATATTTTTAGTAGAGACAGGGTTTCTCCATGTTGATCAAGATGGCCTTGAACTCTCGACCTCAGGTGATCCACCCACCTCGGCCTCCCAAAGTGCTGGGATTACAGCCGTTAGCTACCGTGCCCAGCTGCTAAATCCTTTAAAGTCAACTGACTCCTCTTGAAGCCCATGTTTAATCTCTCAGCAAGTCTTGCTGCTCCAGCTTCACCAGTTCCACCATCCAGCTCTAAACCAGCAGCTCTTGTCTTCCCCGCTGGTCTCCCTGTCTCCAGAGGGTTCCCTCCACTCCACCCTTCACCCTGCCTCCTAAGTGATCTTCCAGAACATGTAACTTCCCTTTTAAGATCCCTCCAGTGGTTCTCTGAACTTTTTTTCTTTTGTTTTTGAGGCAGGATCTCACTCTGTCCCCAGGCTGGAGTGTAGTGGTAGAAACACAGCTCACTACAACCTCGACCTCCCGGGCTCAAACTTTGCACCCACCTGTCTCCCGAGTAGCTAGGACTACAGGTGGCCACAACACCTGGATAAATTTCTGTAGAGACAAGGTTTTGCCATGTTTCCCAGGCTGGTCTTGAATTCCTGGGCTCAAGTGATTCACCTACATCGGCCTCCCAAAGTGCTGGGATTACAGGTGTGAGCCCCTGTGCCTGACTTTCTGCCCTCTATAGGATAAAATGAAATCCCCTTTATAGGGCTCATAATGCCTTTTGTGATATGATCCCTTCTTACTTTCCAGGCTCCTCCTTCAACATTGGCCCTACCTTTGCCCCAGTAAACACATACAGCCCAGACCATTCATTTTTTTCATTTTATTAATAAGCTACTCATCAAACATTTGAGCGATTACTAAGTGTCAGACCCTGTTGCAGGTGCTTGAAATACAGCAATGCAAGGAACAAAATGAATTTATCTGCCCTCAAGAAGCCTACATTCTACAAGGGTTGGGAGAAGTAGGACAGAAGTATGTAAACAGACAAATCCATGGTACATCAGATGATGATAAGGGCTAGAGAGGAGATAAAGCAGTGCAGGAGAATGGTTGGTAGAGGTTTCTGGCATTCAGTTGTTCCCTCCCTCCAGGCTGTGACATAGGAGGCTCACCCTTCCCTACATCCCTCACCCCTTGCAGTTAGACAGGGACATGTGGTTAGTTCTTCCAGTGGGTTGCGTCCTTTGTTGGCGCAAGGTATTCTAGCACTCACTTCCCCTGCAGCAACAACCGAGGAGACCATGTGTTCAGTACCAGTAGCTACGGGATGGTAGCGCCTCCTTCAGCCGGGAGGGCAGAGTTGCTGCTTGGAGGATAGTGGTGCTGGCAAGTTGGTCGGCCTTGCAGCAGAACTTGGGAGAGAGACGATACGGACCTGAATGGAGACAGTGTGTATTAGGCTCTTCTTGCCCTGCTATAAAGAAATACCCAATACAGGGTAAGTTATAAGAAAAGAGGTTTAATTGGCTCACCGTCCTGCAGGCTGTACAGGAAGCACAGCAGCATATGTTTCTGGGGAGGCCTCAGGAAGTTTCCAGGCATGGCAGAAGGCAAAGGGAGAGCAGGCCCATCACATGGCGAGAACGGAAGCAAAAGAGAGCATGGTGGGGCGGGGAGGTGCCACGCACTTCTAAATGACCAGATCTGGTGAGAACTCACCATCACGAGGACAGTACCAAGAGGATGTTGCCAAACCATTCCTGAGAAGCCATCCCCATGATGCGGTCACCTCCCCACCAGGCCCCACCTCCAATACTGGGAATCACATTTCAACATGAGATTTAGGTGGGGACAAATATTCCAACTACATTACAGTAGCAGTGAGGATGGAGGGGAAGGGGGCCAGGATCGAGACTGCTTAGGAAGTAGGACTGTAGCAGAATCACTTAGGGGTTAAGGCTGAGACAGGAGGCTGGGATGAGCCTCTGGATGGGTGCCGGGGTGAGCTAGAGACTACAGAAGATGAGGCTGCAGGGCTGGGGAGAGATGATGCATTTGGCTCGGGGCGTGTGGAATTTGAAGCGTCTGTTGGAGCCATCTCTTAGGTATTTGGATCTATGGGTCAGGTACCCAGAAAAGTGGTCTGTGTTGTTTATGTAGACTGGGGTGTCCATGACAGGCAGGTGATATTTGAAGCCATGGCAATAGCTGAGATCACCCAGGGAGACAGGCAGAGGCAGAGGAAGAGGGCAGAGAGCCTGCCAGCATTAAAAGGGGCAGGTGAAGATGTCCTCAAGGAAGACTGAGAAGGAGTAGCCAGGGTGTTATGAGAAGAGCAGGAAAGAATACGGTATACGATGGGCGTCCTAGACTTCATCATATACAACATAAACAAATTGCCTGGGGGTTTTGTGGAAATGCAGATTCTGGCTCAGTTGGTCTGGAATACTGCACAAGATTCCGCACTTCCATAAGGCTCCCCAGGTGATGTTGACGCTGCTGGTCAGCAGATCACACTTTGAGTAGCAAAGATGTAGGAGAAATCATGGGAGAGACTTTTTGGAAGGAGAAAGTAGCTGGTTGTGAGCTTTTTCTCTGCAATGCTTTTGCCTGTCTAAGGTAGGAGCAGAGAATGAGGAGTACTGAGCCATTTGGGATTGAGAAATTCCAGGGCAGAAAGACCCTGCTCCTAGTGACCAAGATTACTTGGGCCAGGTGATGCCGTGGGACTGAGCTGCGTTCTTGGATTTTGAAGCACGTCCTTGCTCCTCTCAGCCTTTGGTGGAATGTATGTGTCTCCTAGGGCCCTCAGGCAGAGTGGGTGTGTCCCCTCCACCATGTAAGTAGGGCCAGGGCTGTCTGAGCTGACCTCTGATAAATAAACTGGATGGGCTCTCTAGACTCTCCTTAGCCTGTTGATGAACCTTCCGCAGCTTAAAACATTAATGTTTTGGCCTTGCAGATGTGGTCCTGCAGACACCCAACTCAGGGGCTTCTTTGGCTGTTGCACATGAGTGTGAATTCCTCTTCCACGACAACCCCACTTCTGAGAAAGACCCAGTATGCCTGGCTGGAGAGGGGAGCTCTCCACTCTCCAACCTTCTCTGGCTCCCTCCAAGGGCACATACTTCAGTAAGACACTCGAAGTGCTCCACAGTTTGACCCTTATTCTTTTTCTTTTTCCTTGAGAAAGGGTCACCCAGGCTGGAGTGCAGTGGTGCGATCTTGGCTCACTACAACCTCCGCCTCCCAGGTCCAAGCAATTCTCCTGCCTCAGCCTCCTGAGTAGCTGGGACTACAAGCCTGCGCCACCATGCTCTGCTAATTTTTGTATTTTTAGTAGAGTCGGGGTTTCACCATGCTGGCCAGGCTGGTCTCGAACTCCTGACCTCGTGATCTGCCCGCCTCAGCCTCCCAAAGTGCTGGGATTACAGGTGTGAGACACCGCCCCACGCCGACCCTTATTCTTAACTCCTGCATCTTCCTTATGTTACACTGGAGTGAGTATAGAAAGTTAACACCAGGACAAAAGTATGCCAAATTGCAGGGTCTTTATTGCCGGCGGCCACGGAGGACTAACATCTCTCCAACCTGTGGCTCCCAAAGAAGGGTGTCAAGACATTTTATGTCCGTAAATCACCTTGGGGGTGAGGGTAAAGGGTGGGGGGTGGGGGTGTGAGGGGCTTCAGACATTCCGAGGGCCAGTGGACTTTGGACATTCCGTAAGTCACCTCCTGGGCGGAGATGAGGGTGAGGGGCTTCAGACATTCTGATTGTTTCTTAAGTGGTTCACAGAAGTCAAGATAAGCGTTAGTTTACACATTGCCTGGGTAGGGTGGAAATTACAGACCTTAGGTACTTATTACAAGTCGCAGGGGCCAAGATGGCGTGGGTTTGGACTGCTTGCCTGTCACATCAGGGTTACAGAGAGCAGTTTCAGCAGAAAGCCGAGGTATGGTTGAGGTGTGCAGTTTTGTGGGGCTTTTACCATGTCACACTCAGGCCCCTTTTCCATTCTCCTGGCTCTCTTCTCCTTCAGCCCCAACCATCTACATCCCCTTCCCAGAAGACACCTTGAAATCTTGTGCTTTCTTTCTCCACTCTCATATCTGCCAACATTTCACGGTCCAGCTCAAATTCTCCCTCCTTAAGAAGGCTTCGCAGATTTCCCTGTCAGAATGAATCTCTCCTAGTAACAGGACCTACCATTTGCATTTCTGCTTTAGCCTTTTCAATAGGCTGCTTTCGTTCAATTGGCTGATTATGCATGTTTCTTTGCCAACCAGTTTATGAGCTTCTGGGATTTGAAGGCCCTGCCCTGTTCATCTCTGTATCTGGGGATGCTGCATATGGTTGCTCAGGTTGGACACTGCGCAAGATCACACAGCTGAGGGGGAGTTGGTGGGAGCTGATGTAGCCTGACCACTGCTCCCTGGCAAGGGTCTGTGTTGGTCCAGAGAAAGAGGTGACTTTTTCTATTTCATACAAAGGTGCTGTACAGAGTAGAAGAGGCCTGGTCTGTATCCCTCTCAGCCCCTGACTGTTTTGCTTCGTAGGTGACAGATAGGGGCTTCATGAGTGTTTGTGGAATTGATGCTTTTCTGAGCTGAACAGCGATTAGAACCACTTTTATTCTATTGACAATCAGGAACCCTCTCACTCCCTCTCCTACTTCTGTCTCTGTGGACCCTCAAGCGATCTACTTTGTTATTCTGGAGAGGCTGTACTTTTCTGAAAGGGTCTTTTAAAAACTGTCAAGATCCTGACACCTACCTGGAAAGATCTCAGCCCCCCCTCCCTCCCAGACAGCCTCTGTCTGTCCTCAGGCAGGGTCTCATGGCTGGGCCCCTTCTCTGGGTGGCTGGTGGAAGACTCTTTATTACAAGAATATACGTGTCAGGACTGTGTCTAGCTGAGTAGATAATTGTGCATATTTTCCCCGCAAAGTAAACCTGTCCATTTTCCTATTTCTACCCAATCTGGCCCTGGGAGTTGCCACAGCTCCCCCACCCTTTGCCCAGCTCATGTTGGGGAATCTTGTTAATAAGAAATGTCCTCTGGGAGTGTCCCGAGGCCACTTGGACCCCATGTCCAAAAGCCATTACAGGGAGGGGAGAGATGGCTGCTTGAGCTGGCCGGTGCTTGAGGACAGGAGAGTCATACGGTTTGGCTCTGTGTCCCCACCCAAATCTCACCTTGAATTACAATAATCCCCAGGTGTTGTGGGAGGGACATAGTGGGAGGTGACTGAATCATGGGGTGGGTTTTTTTCTGTGCTGTTCTCATGATAGTGAATAAGTCTCGTGAGACCTGATGGTTTTATAAAGGGAAGTTCTCTTGCACGTGCCCTCTTGCCTGCTGGCATGTAAGCAGTGACTTTGCTCCCCCTTTGCCTTCTGCCATGATTGTGAGGACTCTCCAGCCATGTGGAACTCTGAGTCCATTAAATCTCTTTCCTTTAGAAGTTACCCAATCTTGGATATGTCATTGTTGGCAAAGTGAGAACAGATTAATACAGAGAGAATGAAAGGAAGATAGGTGAAACAATGGAGGCAAGCTGGCCTTTCTGCCTGAGGCCTGACTGCCTCTGAGGCCATTAGACACCTGGGAGAGCTGTTACTGAAAGCCCATTCATCGGAGGTCCCCAGGTGGGGCCTTCCAACCTCCTGTCCTTTGAACGTTATCTTTGCTGCCTCCTCAGACACTTCCCGGGCTCCTCATCTCTACATATCCTGCTGGTCACCCTACTTCTTGAAAGTCTCTGGTCCCTGGCTCCCACAACATTGCACACTCCGAGGCCCTCTGCATCCACTCCCTCCCAGGTCTCCCTGTCTCCAGTCCCACTGCCCACCCTCTGAATGTTGGGGGACCTCTGCTCTCACACCGCAGGCTTCCCTTGCTGGCCAATGGTGTGGTGTGTGGCCTCAGAGCCTTTCTATGCCTTGACCAATATGTGAGCACACACATGTAAATTATTTTTAAAATAAAAATGGTATCCTATATGTGTTCTTGATTTCAAAGGAGAGCATCACCATCTCCTAGTTCCCAAGGCAGAGGTCTGGAATTACCCTTGATTCTTTCTAACTCTCACACTTTCCAATTTACCTTCTAAATAGTTCTGGAATTGTCCTTCTTCTGCATTTCAGTTACCTTTGTCCACTTATCACCTCTCACCTGGATTATTATTTTCATTTTCTAATCGATCTTCCTATCTCCAGGTTGGTTTCTTTTCAATTAATCCTCTGTACCATTAAAAATACGTGCTCTTGTTCAGATAAAGTTCATATAAGATTCACCATATTAACCATTTTAAAATTTACAATTCAGTAATGTTTAATGTATTTACAATGATGTACAATTAGTGTCGCTATCTAATTCCAGAGCGTTATGCCAGTGTTTTTGAACTCTTAGCCTTGATCTGTTGGTTGTTTATGAAATTAATTTAGTAGTTTGCAACTACAACGTGTTTTTCTTTTTTTTTCTTTTCTTTTCTTTTTTTTTTTTGAGACTGAGTCTCGCTCTGTCACCCAGGCTGGAGTGCAGTGGCGTGATGTCGACTCACTGCAACCTTCACCTCCCAGGTTCAAGCGATTGTCCTGCTTCAGCCTCCTGAGTAGCTGGGACTACAGGCGCGCATCTCCACACCTGGCTAATTTTCATATTTTTAGTAGAGATGGAGCTTCACCATGTTGGCCAGGCTGGTCTTGAATTCCTGGCGTCAAGTGATCTGCCTGCCTCGGCAGTGCTGGGATTGCAGGCATGAGCCACTGTGCCTGGCCTACTGTGTGATTTAAAAATGAAGTAGCCATAGGGTAGAGTAGGGTAGGGTAGGGTAGGATAGACAAGGATAGCACAGCAATGGGATGGGATGGGAGGGGAGGGGAGGGGAGTGGATAACATAGACTAGCATAGGCTAGGATAGAATAAAATAGAAGATTATAGTAGAATAAAGAATATTGCAAATGGTGAAAAGTGAAACTACTGTTTCATGAAACTTTTATTTCAGTTAGAATTTTATGTATATCAGTGTTGATGGTCATAATTTAAATGAGTGTATTGCCGTGAGTCATGATGAAAAAGATAGAGAATAACCATCATGAGTCTATGCTATTCAGCTAGAGCTGGATTTGTAAATCTGAGTATGTCCCCCACCTAATAATGCCTGTCAGTGGTTCCCTAGCTTGTCCACTCATGAATTAGGAAATATCTAGTGAGAGCCTTTTATATGCTAGTCGCTGTTCTAGATGCTGGGGAGAGGGCAGTAAACAAGGCAGACAAAAATACCTGCCCTGGTCAAATTTATATTCTAGTCAGTTGAATGTAAATGTAGAAATAAACAAGAAGAGCATGTCAATAAGAAAATTATAGAGTATGTTGAGGTGGTACGTGCTCTGAGAGGAAGCAACTGAAGAGGGTCAGGAGCTGTAGGAGTTTGGAGTGAGGAGCAGAGCATGCTGCATGGTGATCTAGGCAGCCTCATGGAGAAGGAACACTTCAAGGAAACTTGAAGGAGGTGAAGGAGTGAGCCGTGAAGATACCTGGGAAAGGGACGTTCAGGGCAGAAGGAACTGCAGTGCTAAGGTCCTGGGCAGGAGCTATCTGGGTGGTTTGAGGGAGAGGCAGAAAGTGGTGAGAGGGCCCAAGGGGGTGGTCATGGGAAGGAGATAAGGCTGGACAGGCCCCTGGAAGCCAGGCTTTGTTGGGTCTGTGGGGAGTGGTAAGGACACCGCAAGGGAAACAGGAATAGAAACGTGCAGAGCTTTGGGTAGAGGAGTGATATGCTCTGGGGTACATTTGAGAAGGGCCATCTATAGGGTTCAGTCCTCTTAAACAGAGGTCCAAGGCCCTTTCTATTTCTATTTCTGTTCTATTTCTTGGCACAGCAGTTCCCTGTGCCCTGAATGTCACTTTCCCAGATATGTTCATGGCGTACTCCGTCACCCATTTCAAGCCTTCCCGAATCATTACTTTCTATCTTGTTCTCACCTAAAGATACAGGCTCATTTCTTGCCATTTCCATCAGCAACACCAAAATGATTGTATCTTCTTCCTGCGCCATGATGTTTCCTGCTTCTGGGGCTCTGCCTGGAAGGCGGGGCTCCTGTCCCTCTCTTTGGCCTGGCTTACCTCTACTCATCCTTTAGCATCCAGCTCAGATGCTGCCTCATTACAACCACTCCCCCTAGGCTGGGAGACATGCCTCCCACTCAGCCTGCTGGCATCTCACTCTCTCCATCAGTAACGTACTTAATTCTATTCTAACTCATGTGTCTGTGTTCTCTCGATTTTTTGATTCCTGGGAGGCATGGGGTCTTGCTTTTTGCATCTTCTTACCCCCATTACCTATGACAGTGGTGCACATAGGACACGCATGCAACACACTAATGGTTGTTGAATGAACTGTGGCTGATGAGGACTCTGCGAGGTCTGAATCAAGTTTCCAAGGCCACACAGCACAGTGCTCCCCCACGCCCTGCCCGCTGCTCCTCCACTATACCATGAGACTCCCTTCCCGGGGTGCTCTGAGGCTTTCCTTGGGGGGTGGGGTGTGATTTCCCATTGTCCCCAGAGGAATTTAATTTAATAAATGAGACAAACTGAGTGGCGGGAGGGGTGGAGATGGGGAAGAGGCTCAGAGAGGTGGCAGCTTGCTTAAGGTTACACTGTGCTCGTTGAACTTGGGAGTCCGCTTGCAGCGTCTGGCTCTGCGTGGAGGTAAATGTGCATGGATACTTCCCTGGGCCCAGCTGTATCTCTTCTCCACGGAAGATCCCCTTTCACCCAAAGCGCTTCATCAACATTACAACCAGGGAAGGGGGGGCAAGGCCGGGGCTTTCCTGTGGCCTCTGATGCAGATGGGGCTTTGACATAATTTGGGAGCAAACTGGGGAACCCCTGCAGGCATCTGAGGGCATCCTGCCCTGGGCTGGCTTGTGAAAGCTTGGAGGTTAGGAAGGAGGACAGGTAGACTTTCCCTGTACATTCCCCTATCTGGCAGTGAGAAAGACTCACATATACACACAAGGACAGGCCACTGTTGAAAATGAAATATACCATTTCCCTGACTAACAGAACTGGCAGCTTTCCTTTCTTTCTCCTCTGTCTTCCTGTAGGCAACCAAGAATCAGACTTTCTGTATACACTGTAAACCCCTTCTTCCAACAATCTTTGCAGCCTAGACTTACAGTTTATCCTTCCCAGGTCTGTTTCCTTATAAATATTCTAAGGTGAGGCTGCCAGCGACTGATTTATTTACAAGGGGTATCATTTCTTGCAGCTGTGCATGGTGTCCAAGCAAATGGCTGACTGTAGCTCTCACCAAACTCAGCCTTGTTATCTATTTTAGATGAGACCAGGGTGATTCACTCCCTCTCTAGTTTCAACTCTTGCTGAGCTAAAATGATTTCTCCTTTAAAAATGTCCAGAATGTAGAAAAAAAAAAAGAAAAACTATAGAAACAACAAGCCTTGTTATTCAAATAGAGACACTCAGACGGAGAGGGAGACAGAGACAGAGACTACGCATCTTATCTGAATGTTGTCACAGGGAAAGCACACACTGACACGCCACAGGCCTGGAGCCTCCACAAAGTTTCCCACGCAAAGAGGAAGCCTTACAAAAGAAATGGAAGAGAAGCCCCCCTGCACCCTGCCAGGTCCGTCTTACTAAAGGGATGTATCATTCAGTACCTTTCCAGGCTCCCCCATTCCCTTTCAGTAGTTCTAAACCTCTTGAGGATCAAGGACTCCTTTGCAATTCCCAGAAAAATATGCATGTCCACATATGCTTAGGATTTCAGGAGGTGCAGGGGAGTGAAGGGAGGTAGGTCTTAGAGGGGCCAGAGGGAAAGCATCTTAGGGGGTTGCAGGGTTGGAGGACGGGCTGAGTGGACGAGGCCAGAGCTAAGACCCTGGGTTGGATGTGGCTACAGGGAGGAAATGAGAGGGCATTTTAGGCAGGAGCAAGGCTAACGGTAGGGAGGTGAGATGCAGCTGGTTCGCCTGCAGAGCCGCAGTGAAGGAAACAGAACTAACGCTTATTGACCACCTACTATGTCCCAGCCACTATGATATGTGCCAAAGGGTTGTAAACAGGCGTGCTCCCTCACCCGAAGGAACACAAGAGTTTAGTGGGCCAGGCAGCCAAGGACTGGGGGCGTCATTGACCATGATACGGTCAGAATGAGCAGCAGTCCCTCTCAGCAGGGAGAAAGCCTTGAGGCTGCAAATGGGAGTCGGTTAACCCTGACAGTCCTCATCACCAGGGCTAGATGGCAGGGGTGGGACAGGCCAGGCCTTTCGATGTGTGCTTGGTTGCCCCTCTCCAGTCAGGGGCTGGACCCTGGGCTGAAATGGGTGATGTTCCAGGCCTTTCAGTGGTCCAGAGATCCCAGCTGTTTCCAGCTCCTCAGAGCAGACACAGAGCGGGGTCATTTCTTGCTTTCTGGCATGGTGACTCAGCTGACAAAAATAACTCATGCTAGCAACAGCTCTTTCTGCATCCTGTGGGCTGGGAACGGGTACTAGGAAGGACAACAACTGCTAAGCAGTGAAACACGAGGACTCCTCCATCTGACTCAGCCACAGAGACCCACAGAGAGACAGCCACAGACAGAGCGACAGAGAAGCAGAGACAGAGACATGGAGAGACAGAGAGTCAGACACCCACCCAGATATGTTCCGAGAAACTGGGGCTTCTTCTCACACTGAAGCCAAGGCACTCCTCATTTCTGGACTCAGCAGCTGGGAAGGTCACAGTGCTCAACTACAAGGGAAAAGGGTTTCCAGGTCCCAGGACATAGAATGCTTTCCCAGATGCGCAAAGCACACCTCCAAGATTGTGCAACTCCCTGCAAATGGATTTCTCCCAAAGCCAGTTCATGGGGCCACGCCCAACTCTTGCAGCCCCCTCTACTCGGCTTGAGTGTGGTCCTTTGATTCTGCTCCCAGGAGCCTTTTGTTCTGGTCCCTGGGCACAGGGTCTGAATGTGCACCTAGGATAACTTACCACATGCCTCTCTCCAAAGACTGCCTTGTTCTATGAATTGGAATTTGCTGATGAGGAGAGGGATGCCACCTGTCTTTCCTACTTATCCCATCCAGTCCACCCACCAAAGCTCATTTCATCCCCCTTCTTTCATTTAGAGTCTGACAAGGAAGCTGACATTTTCAAATGGGTCTGGTGCCATGCTGGCTGTGGGCAACACACTTTCCTTCAACCAAACAATAATCCAAGACAGGTATTATTTAACAGGTGAGAAAACTGTACTTCAAGAGAACAAATGAGGCCGGGCACAGTGGCTCACGCCTGTAATCCCACCACTTTGGGAGACTGAGAACTCAGTGGATTGCTTGAGTTCAGGAGTTTCAGACCAGCCTGGCCAACGTGGCAAAAAAATTATCTGGGCATGATGGCGCATGCCTGTAGTCCCAGCTACTTGGGATGACAGCTACTTGGGAGGTGGAGGTTGCAGTGAGCCAAGATCGCACCACTGCACTCCAGCCTGGGTGACAGAGTGAGACCCTGTCTCAAACTCAACAACAACCAAGATGATAAATGATTTGCCCAAGACGACACCAGTGGTTAGGGTGGAGCCAGAGTTTGGGCCCAGTGTGGTATTGTACCACCTTCCCGTGGGATGCCTCCTGTGGTATTGCACCTGTGTGCCTGTGTGCCTCTCTCACAGTTTGCCACGCTGCTCAGAGCCTGGACAACTCATCTGAAAATGAAAATTATATCAATGAAAGGTCTCTTATCCTACATAATTAGGACTGGTGGTTGGTTAACCAAAATATCTGATCAAGGTGAGAAATCATAAAACAGGACACATAAAACCTTATTTTGATGTGGATCAAAGTCTTTTTCTCTAAAAGAGGTGAAAATTCTATTTTTCTGTCTTGCGTAAGCTACACTAATAATTTGTAGTGTCTGTTTTCATAAAAAAGAGAGAACCCAAGGTACTCTTTTTTTTTTTTTTTTTTTTTTTTGAGATGGAGTCTCACTCTGTCTCCCAGGTTGGAGTGAAGTGGTGCAGTCTCAGCTCACTGCAACCTCCGCCTCCTGGGTTCAAGAGATTCTCCTGCCTCAGCCTCTTGAGTAGCTGGGATTATAGGTGCGCACCACCACACCCAGCTAATTTTTTTTTTTTTTTTTGTATTTTTAATGGAGACTGGGTTTCACCATGTTGGTCAGGCTGGTCTCGAACTCCTGACCTCGTAATCCACCTGCCTTGGCCTTCCAACGTGCTGGGATTACAGGCGTGAGCAACTACACCTGGCCCCCAAGGTACTCTTGAAGCAATTTGAGTGCAGAATCCTTCTAGATTTATACAAACTTCCTATTGTTTTTATAGTTATCTCATCCACACCTCATTCAAGAAGTTTCTTAGTGGTTCACTTGTGTCAAGTCTTTCCTGAAGCAATGTGTTTGACATAAAAAGCAACAATTCCTTTTGTTCCACACTCTTCTTTTTTGGTTTATGTTCCCCTTGGTTAAATTACATAATCATGGTGTCAAGTATAAGTGGCATGGCATAAATAGATTTGGGAACATGAATAATTGATTCTTGGTAAATGTTCTACTCATTTGGAGAGCAGAAGTGTGGAGGCGTATGATAGATAAGCTCCTAGCCTGGAGCATCAGCTGCTATATTTGGGACAGAGAATGGAAGCTGGTTAACCTGAGGAGTTATGGGGAATGTGGTCAAGAGACTTTGCACAGGAGCTGATGGAAGGGTTGGGGTGACAGTCCATGTAGACATCTGGTGAAAGGATTGAGCAAAGTGGTGTTTGTATATAAGCCATCTTCATAATTATGATGCCTTCCCTGAGGCTGCGGCCTACATGGTCCTCTTCTCCCATGAACCTTCTTCCCTGGGGAACGTTAGAGAGCCCCCGACCAGCAGCCAGGAGTCCCAGATCTAATCCCAGCTCTGCCACTAATGACCTCTGTGAGTTTGGGCAAAAGACGTAATCTCATCAGCCAGGTTTTCTTCTCTCTACACTGAAGGAATTGGGTAAAATTGTCTTGAAAGGCTCTTCTGGACCTGTTCTGAATATCTCAGGGCCAGGTTTCTTACTAGTCCACTCTTTTCTTTGGGGTTCTCAGTCACCCCCAGGGCTCTAGAACACTCCCCATCTGATATGGTTTGGCTGTGTCCCCACCCAAATCTCATTTTGAATTCTAGCTCCCATAATTCCCATGTGTCATGGGAGGGACCCACTGCAAGGTAATTGAATCATGGGAGCGGGTTTTTCCTGCGCTGTTCCCGTGATAGTGAATAAGTCTCACAAGATCTGATGGTTTTATAAATGAGAGTTCCCCTGCACATGCTCTCTTTGCCTGCTACCATGTAAGTTGTGACTTTGCTCTTCATTCACCTTCTGCCATGATGGTGAGGCCTCCCCCAGCCATGTAGAACTGTGAGTCAACTAAACCACTTTCCTTTATAAATTACCCAGTCTCAGGCATGTCTTTATTAGCAGAGTGAGAACAGACAAATACACCATCCCAAACCATATCAGCAGCCTTCCCTGTGTGCTGTGCTGAGTGCCAGGACAGCACCATGTTTACAGCTGATACCTGGCACCCTATAAGTGCAATGGCCTGACCTCCTGTGGATGAGACTTTTTAGACTCACCAAATACAAAACCATATTATCAAACAAAGATCATTAAAACTATGTAGCTCTGGAGCAAAATGGACCTCTTATAAGAACGTAGTATATGATAAAGAAAGCATCATGAAACAGTGGGAAAGGAGATAATATTTGGTATTGGAAAAGTTGGGTAATAGTTTGGAAAAAAAGTAATTTAGGCCCATATCTCAAATTATACATTAAAATAAATGATGGGATATTTTTAGATGTAAGACAAATCCTGCTACAGGAAAAAAAAAAAAACAAACCCAGGAGAAAATATAACTGAATATTATTATCAAAGCCTTGGAGAGCGATGCTTTTGAAAGTCTAGAGGCAATAGAAAATTCACAAAGGAAAAGAGAAGTCAATTTCATGTTGTAAAAACATTTAAAATCATTTGTAAAATAAATAGGCAAATGAGAAAAACAGAAAACATGAAGAGTTCGTATGTTTATTAAAAAAACTCATGTACATCAGTAAGAAAATCATTAAGCAATAAATCATTTGTAACAAACAAATGGGCAGAAAACATAGGTAAGTTACAAATTAGGTAATTCAACTGATTTGGATAAAAACCCAACTCTTCTAGTAGTTAAATGAACGAAAATTAAAATAAGAATTAAGAATCCACTAAATTAAGCAGAACATTAAAAATCTTGGCAGATCTAGTGCTGCTGAGGATAGGACATAATTGCTAGCTGTGAATGTAAATCCCAGCCCTTTGGAAACCAATTTTACTTCCAAAAATTTTTAAATTGCCTTGCTCCCTTTGACTCAACTTCTAGAAAATCATCCTAAGAAGATAATATTAAATATGGATAAAGTTATTTCTATTGAAGATGTTCATTGCATAATGGAAACATCACGTATGTTACAAAAAAGGGAAGAGTTAAGAATTAACTATTTTATAGACATTAAAAGAAACAAGACTGCAACAAGGTAGAAAATTAAGTTTACAAAAAAAGAAAATTAAGTTTACATAGCAAGTCAGTTAATCTCTCTGAGTCTCAGGTTTCTCATTAATAAGGTGTGGATAGGCCGGACATAGTGGCTCATGCCTGTAATCGCAGCACTTTGGGAAGCTGAGGTGAGTGGATCACTTGAGAGGTTAGGAGTGTGAGACCAGCCTGGCCAACATGGTGAAACCCTGTCTCTACTAAGAATACAAAAATTACCTGGGCATGGTAGTGAGTGCCTGTAATCCCAGCTACTCGGGAGACTGAGGCAGGAGAATTGCTTGAACCCAGGGGGCGGAGTCTGCAGTGAGCTGAGATTGTGCCACTACACTCCACCCTGGGCGACAGAGCGAGACTTCATCTCAAAATAAAATAAAATAAAAATAAGGTGTGGATAATAATACCACCTTCCTCATCTGGTTGTAGTGGGGACTAGATGAGATAATATGTGGTATGTGTTTAACCTAGCACTTCATCTATGGTAAGCATGCAGTAAACAGTAGATAATATTATTGTTTTCATGATTATCAAATACAGTTAATGCAAATAGAATATGGAAAAGATGATAATAGCTGTGTTAGGGTGTTGGGATTATAGGTGGTAATATATCACCTTTTTTCTTCTTTCCCAAACTTTATTACTGAGATATTTTGTTTATAATCTTAACAGCTTTATTGAGGTATACTGGACATGTCATAAAATCTGCCCACTTTAAGTGTACAATTCAGTGATGTTTAATATATTGATGGATATGTCTTACCTCGATTACAGTGGTTTCATGAACGTATACATGTTTTTCTTATTATATTATATAAAGCTGTTTACATAATTAACATCTTGAAGCTGTTAAAACACAGCTTTTATGCACTAAAAGAATGATTAGTATGAAGTCGTATGGAATTTCTGTCAAGCTCCAGTGGGAGAATCAGTGCAGTCCCCTCGGGTTCAAGAGGAAGGCCATATTACCTGTAGCAGACGGTTGTGTCATTTTAAAGATGGTTCATGTGCTCCCAGGCTCTGGTAGAGAAGAAAACCTTAATCATGAGCTACCATGTGACCGTACACTTGGAACTGCCCATTATGTGCTAGGGGGTGAGACCCGTTAGATCAAGTTTGGTCACACCAGCATCAATTCATCAAGAGATTAAAATGTCTCAGCCCAGGATTGAACCCAAGTAATACCAGAGGGCACAAGCAAGGTGGATGTGTGGATGGCCCAAGCCTCCCGGGCACCCATATTGGTTTGCCTCACACCCCCCTTTTTAGGCTCATGCTTATGAATAGAGGCCCATTATGACCAACTGAAGGAATAAAAAGGTAATTTGACTTGTAGATGTGTTGGTTCGGTGTGTGAAAGCTAAGGTAAATGGCAGCTCTTTAATAGATGTGTTCAGGATGGCTTTGAAATGCACTGGGCAAGGCAGAGCTTTCCCAGCGAGACAATGAGAGTGCATCATGGGAAAAGGAACCCAAAGTGAGAATCCATACCAAGCTTCTTGGCAGCAGCAAGTGCCCTGGCCAGCGGATCGGGAACTTGGAAGGGAACTCACTGGAAGACAAGCAAGGAAGTCTGGGGGTAGATGCTTGTGGAAGAACATTTGGGGGGTAGAAATGACGAGTTAACATATTGCATGGTCATGCCTACCAGAGTGCCTTCAAGAATAGGCATGCAAGTAGGCAAGATGATTTGACCAGTTGATGTCACCATCCAAGAACTGCTGTGGTCAAATATGTGGATTGGGCAGAATAGCAACAATGGTGGCTATGGAAGGGCTTAAAAGCATGGTTTCCACATACCAAGGCCAATCTGGATACCACTTATGAATGTTTAATCTGCCAGCAATAGAGACGCACAGTGAGCCTCTAATATGGCATAACTCAAAAAGGCCAGTTACTTGGTAGAAAGTTAACTCTGTTAAGGCCCTTTCCATCTTAGAAGGGCCAGGAGGAGATTCTAACAGGCATAGGTACCTATTTCAGATATGGGTTTGACTGCCCTGCTCAGAGCCTCAGCCAGCTTTTATCTATGGGGATGTAGAGACTGCCTTATCTTCCATCATAGAATCTCGTGCAATACAGCATCTGACTACAGGACCTAGTATGTATTGAAGGTATGGAAGACAGCTCATGACAGTGTGACCCACTTGTATCATGCACCACACCTTCCAAGGGCTGCCTGCTTGGTAGAGTATTGGAATGGCACACATCTGATGCCTTAGGTCAGAGTCATTAATAACAGGAAACCATCTCTAAGGATACATTGTATACATAAGTCAGACCTCTATATAGTTTTGTGCTACAATAGAAAGATCTTGGACCTGGGAACAAGAGGTACAAGAAGAGTTGTACAGTCGTCACCACAGTCCACCACCCCAAAAAGACCTCTCGGCTGGGCGCAGTGGCTCACGCCTGTAATCCCAGCACTTTGGGAGGCCGAGGGGGGGCAGATCACGAGGTCAAGAGATCGAGACCATCCTGGTCAACGTGGTGAAACCCCATCTCTACTAAAAATACAAAAAAATTAGCTGGGCGTGGTGGCGCGTGCCTGTAGTCCCAGCTACTCGGGAGGCTGAGGCAGGAAAATTGCTTGAACCTGGGTGGCGGAGGTTGCAGTGAGCCGAGGTCGCGCCACTGCACTCCAGCCTGGCGCCTGGCGACGGAGTGAGACTCTGTCTCAAAGAAAAAAAAAAAAGACCTCTCATGCTGATGGGTAGTCACTTCCCAGCCCGGGGAACAACTAAACTGCTTTCTGCCTCTAGATTTACCATTTCTGGATGCTTCATATACATGGAATTATAGGATATGTGATCTTTTGTGTCTGGCTTATTTCAGTTTATAATTTTTAAGAGTTTAAAAACATAGTTTGCCACTGTCATTGTAAAACAAAAACAAAACAAAAATACAACAAAAAACAACTTCTTAGCATGATTGTTCTTGGCATTTTTAACCAACCTACTGGCATTAGCCAGTGTCCTGCCGGGAAACAGATGGCCCACTCATAAAGATCAACGCATGAGTTTAATGAAGGGACTATTTAAAAGAGAGGCTGGTCAAGTGAAAGGAGCCAGGGGTTCCGTGAGAAACAGTCCCTGCCCCTGGGACTAAGGAGGCCAGCGGGAGACAGCAGTGTTGCTGGGGCCTGCAGAGGACTGTGGGATGAAGGAGGGCTCCCTGGAGGGAGCTATGGCCTGGCAGAGAAGGCAGCCATGGCCAAGACCATGGCTAGGCAGGATGGGAGCTGGGGGGTGTTGAGAATATACACCCCAACCTCACTCTCTGTCCTCCATCTGAGCTGCTTCTGGCCGCTAACCTAACTGGAAGGCAGCTGACTAGGAGCCCCAGTGCTGCTGCCCACAGAAGTCAGCCTCCAGGGCCAGAGCAGGGCAGAGAAAGGCCGAGAGTGGGTCTGAAGGAACCAATGGAGGCCAGCCAGCAAATCACTCTTCCCAGCGTGCCACCTGCCCCTCGGTAACCTCCTACACTGAGCACTTAATCGCCCTGGGGTACCCAGGGTCCTTTTCATGTGCCAGAAACATTTGACATCCCCCTTGCCTTTTTTCCATACTGGTACCCGAGCCTGGAATGCTCTTTCTGTCTTTCTGCCTTCCATCCTTGCTCAGGCATCTCCAGGGGTGGGAGTGGGGGTTTTTACCTGTGGGCTCCAACAGTAGGCATTTCATTCTTCTGCCAGAGCATCAGCACACTTGGCTGTAATTATTTTGCTGGCATGACCATCTGTCACACAAAACCACATTCCCCCTGGAAGGGAACGGCTGTTTTCTGCATGGTGCCTGTCATATGGCACGTGGCCAACAAATATTTGCTAAATCGAACAGTGCCCTCTGGTTCTTTGTGTTTCTCCCACCCCTACGGTCTACTGGGGTGGGAGATTTATTTTATCAGATTTATTTTATCAGAGGATTTATTTTAGTATGCTGTTGGGTGATGAATAATTTCAAGTTTGAGACTTTCTGTCTAAGTAAAGTTCGTCATGGCCTCCGATTTTAGGAAGATGTGAATAGCCTGATGAAGGTGAAAAGAACAGGTGTGCCTGTCTCTTTTGAACAGACATGATGCAATTTCCTTACAGTTGTGAGCCGCTTCCATTGCTCGCTATCTTCTCTATGGCGTTTCTCCCATATGAAGTTAACCTTGCTAACCTTTTTGCTCAGCTGTGAATGGGACTTGTCACCTCTGGTTAGGGAGACATTAACCACCCTTCAGACAGACAAAGAGCAAAATGAAGTGAACCCAGAGTGCACACCCACAGTGCAGCTAAGGAGAACTCAGGCGAGAGAAGAAACCTTGCTTCTGAAATTACCAGACTGTTCTCCCACATAGCTGGTTCTCAAACTCCTGCAAGAATCTTCAAGGGAAAGAAAAGAAACTCAATGATTTTCATATTCAGGCACCCTCCCGGCCAAAAGAGAGGCTTCTGTGTGCAGACTTGAGGCCAGTGGCATTTCCTGACTGGCTGCCACAGTGAGCATTCTGTCAGGGGCGGCGTCCTCCAAATATTGTCTCTGGCAGAGTGTCTCTGGGCCGACACCCAGTTTTCCTGCCTGATGGTCAGGAGGCCACAGAATTGGGATGAGTGCCACAAAGCAGGCTGGAGACAATCTAGTTGCTGGGCCTAGGGGCAAAGTTAGTTCTCTGGGGGGGAAAAAAAAAAAGAGAATGGCATTGGGGAGGGTGACTACTGGTTCTCTAGAAAAATACAAAATGACTATAATGTCACCCGGATTATGAAAATGTCCCTTTCAGGAATAGTTCAGAGTGGCAGAGTGGTATAGTGAGAAGATGATCCTTTAAGAAGACCCATGTTAAGGCCAGGCGCAGTGTCTCACGCCTGTAATCCCAGCACTTTGGGAGGCTGAGGTGGGCGGATCACTTGAGGTCAGGAGTTCGAGACCAGCCTGGCTAACATGCAAACCCCTGTCTCTGCTAAAAATACAAAAATTAGCCAGGCATGGTGACAGATGCCTGTAATCCTAGCTTCTTGGGAAGCTGAGGCATAAGAATCACTTGAGCCTGGGAGGCGGAGGTTGTAGTAACCGGGGATCATGCCACTGCACTCCAGCCTGGGAGACGGAGTGAGACTCTGTCTCAAAAAAAAAAAAAAAAAGAAAGACCTTGGCTCTGGTCACTTACTGCCTGGGGACTTGAGGATTCTTAGGAATCTATTTAAAAACGATATCCTACTAGCTTCTTAATGTAGTCCACAGGGCACAGCTTTGGGATCTCACATCCCTGAGTTTGAATGCAGATGCTTGTCCTTTACCATATGTGTGATAGCATTTTTCTTTTCGCATAGAATTTTTAGCTGGGGCACAAAGCCACCAAGCTAGATGCTCCATTTTCCAGCCTACCTTAAAGCTAGATATGATCATGTGACTAAGCTGTGGAATTGTGAGTGGGAGTGTGCGGCTTTCCTCCTATGCCCTGACAGTGAAAGAAGCTGTCCTGCCCTTCCCCCTTCAGCCTTTTCCTATTGCCTGGAATGCAGACTTGGTGGGAAAGCCATCTTGGATCATGCAAGTGTCCCAGGCGACCAGCAGAGCAAACACAATTCATCCCTTGTTTTTTTTTTTTGCGATTTCAATCCAAGCCTTAAAGAATTCCACAAGTAAAGTTCTAAGGCACGTATGCTCACTGAAAAGGTATACAGACTTGGAAAAATTATCGGCAAATGACATGTGTGAGAAAGAATTTGTACCCAGAATATACAAAGAACTCTTACAACTTATTAATAAAAAAGAGAAACAATTTAAAAATAGGCAAAAGGGTGGGCGTGGTGGCTCACACTTGTAATCCCAGCAGTTTTGGAGGCTGAGGTGGGAGGATCACTTGAGGCCAGGAGTTCAAGACCAGTCTAGTCAACACAGTGAGACCCCATCTCTACAAAAAAAATACAGAAATTAGCAGGTGTGGCGGTGCATGCTTGTAGTCCCAGCTACTCAGGAGGCTGAGGTGGGAGGATCATTTGAGCCCAGGAGGTCAAGGCTGCAGTGAGCTATGATCATTCCACTGCACTCTAGCATGGGTGACAGAGTGAGATCCTGTCTCTCTGTCAGATGTGAGTTTAAAAATAGGCAAAAGATTTGAATAGACATTTCACCAAAGAAGATAATCAAATGGCTAATAAGCACCTGAAAAGATGCTCAAAAGTATTAAGGAAACACAAAGTAAAATCACTTGAGATACCATTTCACACCCACTGCAATAATCAAAGACAGATAACAACTTGGGGCAAGGACGTGGAGAAATCCAAATTCTTAAACATTCCCACTGGTAGGAAGCTACTTTGGAAAATAGTTTGGCAGTTTCTTTAAAAGCTGAACGAAAATTTGCCACATGACACAACATTCCACTCTTTAGTATATGCCCAAGAGAAATAGAAACATATGTCCATACAGAGACTTCTATCATGTTCATAGCATCATTGGCTGAAAAGTGGGAAGCAACCCACCTGCCCATCACTTAGCAAATGGATAAACAAAATCAGATATAGTCACACAGTGGAATACTAAATGGAATGCTAAATGAAAGAAGTCAGACATAAAATCCACCTATGTTATTCCATTTTTATGAAATGTCCAGGAAAGGGAAATGTCCAGGAAAGACTAGGGTTGCCTGGGCTTGCAAGTGAAGATGGGGGATTAATTTGAAATGGGTACAAGAGATATTCCTGGGATGTTGTACAAGCTGTAAAACTGGATTATGGTAATGGTGACGTCACTCGATAAACTTAGCAAAAATCGTTGAATCACGTACTTCAAATGGGTGAATTTTATGATAGACATTTTTATACCTCAATAAAGTTAAAAGACATAGAATTTTACACCAACAAAACTGTCTTTCAGGAAGAGGAGCAAAATAAAAATATTTTCAGAAAAACAAAAATCAAGAGAGATCACCATAAATAGATTCTCTATTGAAGGAGCTTCTCAAGAACACACTTTAGAAAAAAGAAAAATAATGTCAAAAGGAAGGTTGGAGGTGTTAGAAGAAATGACCACCAAATAAACAATCTAGGAAAGAAGGAAATTTTTAACCCAATTCAGGGCAATTACAAAAGCCTACAGCGAGCATTAATTGAATGGCAAGATGTCAGATACTTTCTCTTTACAAACAAGTTCAAGCTAGGATGTGTTTCTTTTTTTTGTTTGTTTTTCTTTTAGGATGTGTTTCATTATCAGTTCTTTTCAATTTTTTCTGGGCCAGTAGCAAAACATTAAGAGGAAACAGAATAAGGATTAGAAAAGGAAGAAATAAAACTGTCAGGGACTGCAGATTGTATGATTGTCTTCTCAGAAAAACCAGAAGAATTTATAAATACATTATTAGAATTGATAAGAGATTTTTAGCAAAGTTAACAGACAAAAAATTAATACACAAAGTTTTACTTATTTCCACAATCATTTTGAAAGTGTAGCCGAGATAACATTTATAAGAAAAGAAAGTGCAAAATACTTAGGTGTGGACCTAACCAAGGATGTGCAAAGCTCTTCATGGGTAAAGTTGCAACACTTTACTGAAAGGCATCAAAGAAAACTCAGATAAATTAAAGCTAAATCATATTCTTGGATAGGAAGATTCACTATCGTAAAGATGTCAATTCTCCACAAAGCAGTTTAATACAGTTTCAATAAAATCATCTAAGAAGATCATTTGTGAAACTTGAAAGTTTTATTCCAGATTTTTATCCTAAAATTTATATTGAAGAGAAAAAGGCCAAGAATAGGCAAGATACTCTTGAAGAAGAACACAGTCTTGGAAATCATCCTGCCAAATAGCAAGACTTAGTACTAATATAAAGTAATTAAAATAGTACTGTGTTAAAGCAGAGATGGACAATTAGATCAATGGAATAGCATGGAGAGATCAGAAACAAACCTACACAGATGGAGAAACTTGATTTTTGTGAGAAAAGCCATCACACATCAGTGGGGGAAAGGGATGGACTGTTCAAAAACTGATGCTAGAATAATTGGTTATCCATATGGGAGAAAATAAGCTGAATCTCCACCTCAGATCATGCATAAAAGCTATTCCATTGATTAAACACTAAACGATACAAGCCAAATTTATACGTGACACCAACTTGCATAAACACACACACACACACACACACACACACACACACACACCCTCAAACATGTACAAGTGCATATAGAAACTGGTAAAAACTGAATAAGTTCTGTTTAGTTCACAATATTTGCCAATGTCAATTTGCAGGTTTTTATATTGTATTACAATTATTTAAGATACCACTATTGGGGAAAACTAGGGGAAGAATTTGCAACTTTTTGTGAGTCTATAATTATTTCGAAAGCAAAAGTTAAAAAAGTGAAAGGAAAAATGTAAAAGTATTTAGAAGGCAATATAAAATATTTTATGACTTCAAGGTAGAGAAAATTTCTTAGCCTAGACACAAGATGCAGGAGTCCTAAAGAAAAAAGATTAATAAATACGTACTACAGTTAAAAACTTTTTCAAATGATACCATAAATAGGATAGGATGAAAATACAAGAGAAGACATGTGCTGTATGTAATCACCAAACAATGTCTGGAACACAAAAATAACTATGAAGCATGGAGAAAAACAAAAACCACTCAGTAGAAAAATTGATTAAATAGACATTTTCACAGGAGAAATCTAAACAGCCCAGAAGCATAAGAAAAAAAAACATACACAACCAAACCACTCAACCTTATTAGTGATCAGGGATGTGTTACATAAAATCCCAACAAAATATCATTTTGCATTCAACAGATGAGCCAAAGTTTAAAAATCAGACAGTACCAACCGTAGACAAAGATGTGGAGCAATAGGAATTCACGTGTGTTGAGGATGGAAATAGAAAATGTATATATCCATCATGGAAAAGTGTTTGGTGGTAGCGACCAATGCCGAACGTACAGAACCGCATGACTCAGCAATTCCAGTCCCAGGCCTAGAGAAACTTGTGCACACGTGCCCCATCGTACGTGAATAAGAATGTTCCCAGCGGCACGGTTCAAGATAGGCAAAAACGGGACACACCACAAATGTCCATCAATAGTTGATTATATACATTTTAATATATGATGGGATATTATACAACAATTAAAATGAACAAGCCACAGCTCTACAAAACAAAATGAGTGAATCTCACAAACATCAGTTTGAATGAAAGATGTTAGGTGCTAAGAAATACTAGAGGATGACTCCATTACTAGAACAGGCAAAATGAAGTTATATTCTTTAGGGATCATATATAGGAGGTAACACAAAGGCAGGAGAGTGGTTACCATTGAGGTGGTAGAGTGACATTTGCTTTAGATGAGGGAGAATTAGACAAGGGACTTCTGGGGAACCGGCAAATATTCTCAATGTAGACCTTGGTCATGGTTTTATCAGTGTCCATTTAATAATGATGTTCGTATGCATGGTGTATAGACTTTTGTATATATATATTTATATATATATATGTCCCAATGTAAGAGGAAAAAACTACCCCACCTTTCTCTCGTTACACTTTTATCATCTGATGGTAATTGCTCATTGAACAATTAGTTCAATTGTTCATTGAACAGTAGTTAAACCCATTACAATGTGAGATACATGCGAGCAGGTGCTGTGACTCATTGCATGCTCACAGCCTTGTTGAGCATTCAGTAGGTGCTCAATGAGGGAATAGTAAACTGATACTATTTACGGTTAAGCCTGGGCTTATGAAAGCCATCTGATTTTATAGCCTAACAACCTTTGGCCCAGGAATGATGGAGTGGGACTCAACCAGTTACCCTCCCTTGTATGTGGGGACTGAGATCAGAAGCCAAGAACTGAGTAGAGACTGAGGATGGACACGCCCTGTTAAATCTGCTAGGCCTTGCCTTGACAAATGATGTTCAACACCTTCGTGGTAGGAGATTACAGCTCAGCTAGATGACAGCCTCCTGATCAAGCTCCTTTACCACTTACAGCCTTTGACATAACATTCTTCAGCGATGGTCTTTGGCAAGAGCACTTAGGGAAATGTACCTGCCTGGGACCAGCTCCTGTCTAGAGAGGTTCCTGTAGAAACTTTAAATGATGACATCAGCCTGCCTATGCCCCAACGTCAGGTTGCTGACCCAGCTGCCTGTAGATAATAGCATCTTGTCTTTTCTACATGGGCCCCAGGGGACAGAGAGATAAGGAGGAGAAAGGTCAGGGGACAGGCAGTCCGTCATTGCACAGCCAAGTTGTGGTCTGGTGGTTCAGATAAAATTCTGGATTTCTGCCTTCCCGCCTCCACAGGCTTGGAGTCTGGCCTCTGCCTAAGCCTGGGGCAAATTAACCCAGTCATAGGTAAGCCACGAAGAGCAATGCCAGAAAGCTGGGACACCTACGTCAGACGTATTGAGTCTCGGGGGTATGCATGCGGTGTTCATTCATTCCTTCATTAACCATGTGTTGAGCGCTTATGTGCGCAGTTGCTGCAGCGGGTACCAGGGATATTGTCCAGCAGGGGACTGTCATGCCAGCTTTTCAGATTAGACTGTGTGGATGTTGTTCAAGTAGGAGCAGATAGGGTAGAATTGATGGGTAGTCTCAAGATATGGCTCCAGAGGATTCCCCTTGCGGATGGAAAGAAGTAATGTTAGGACTGAGGAAAAGAAGCACCTGGTCACACTGCCAAATTTCTCATGGCAAGTGCTGGAAGAGGTTGGAGAATGTAAATGTTTACAACACAAATTTTTAAATGAGCATCCATAAAGGGCCACACAGATGTTTAGGGAAAGATTCCAAATGTTTGAAGTGATAGCAGGAAGAGCAATTGTTCTTTCCAGAGAGCTGTGCTTGGTCCTGCCGTTAGAGACGGCATGATTGGCTGTAAAAACCTCAGCATGCCCCTCTCCATGGCTCACAGCATTTACGGAGCATCCCCCAGGCCCAAGCTCTGTGGTTGGGTGGTAGAATCCAGACTGAGCCACTCAAAAGTATAATACAGTGGGCTTGTGCACTGATGTGCCTCTATAAAGAACATTGTTCTTTCTCAGAGTTCATCTGGGTACATTTTAAAATTTGATCACTCCTGCCAACGAACACAGAACCTTCACTGGTTTTGTGAGGAGCATGTGTATTACTTTATAAATGTTGACCCTGAGACGTGACAGGCTAGTGAGGAGCTGTGTATTAGAATCAGATACATTTCTGATCATTTATGTAGTTAACCTTCTTGAATTTAAATTTAGAATTCCCAATTTGCATAGTTTTTTTTAACTTCATATAATGTTTTGTGTGAAATGCAGGCATTTCCAACTGCATATGTACTTAATCAAAGAATTTTATGCATTCTGAGCTCTTATTTGTTTAATGATGGATTTGAAAGTTTTAAGAAGTACAGAAATAGTTCAACTATCAGCAGGAGATTTGAGAAATCATAGAAGAAACATTAGTTAACCATTACAAGGGAAAGCAGATAGACTGCAAGACAGATTTAAACTCTCTGATAAAGAGGATAGACAGATGGGCATGGTGGCTCACACCTACTCCCAGCAATCTTGCGGGGCCAAAGCAGGAGGATCACTTGAGGCCAGGAGTTCCAGACCAGCCTGGGAAACATAGTGAGACTCCATCTCTACAAAAAAAATTTATAAAAAATTAGCCAGGTATGGTAAGTGTTCACCTCTAGTCTCAGACACTTGGGAGGCTGAGGTGGGAGGAGCAGTTGTGCCCAGGAGGAGGTCGAGGCTGCAGTGAGCTATGATTGTGCTACTGCACTCCATCCTGGGTGTCTTGGGCAAAATCAAAAAAGAAGACAGACAAAGAACTTTGAAAAAAAATCACTGGAAAGACTGAAATGCTACAGAACTAAAAAAAAAAAAGGAAAAAAAATAATACCAGTTGCAAACCCTGAACAAGCTGCAAGCAATATGGAAAACTTGAACACAGGGTGTTTGTGTTATGACAGTGAGCCCTGCACTGGAGTGTGTAGAGAAAAAAGAGTTTGGATTTGTTCATAGAAGATTTGAAAGCCAGGGGGGTATTATCAGACATGGGATTTTATATAACCATGGCAGCACTGTAATATGGGTTTAGAAAAGAGTGGGGTCAGAGTGGAGGAGGCCAAGCTGGCGAGGAACCCAATAGCCTAGGGCAAGATGATGAGTCTGCACCAAGACAGGGCAGTCAGGATGAGGAGAATGGCCAGTTTGAGAAGCATGTGAAGGGTAGAGATGACAAACCTTGGTGGCAGAGGGTTGATGGAGAAGGAGAGCCACATAGGACCATGATTCTAGAGAGGGTGGGTCCAGGGCAGTAGAGGGCTCAGGCTGAGGGCAGGCATGGATCCAGTGGTGGGCATGCTGGGATCCTTGTGGATCCAAAGGGACCACTCAGAGAGAAAGCTTAAGGCAAGAAGGAGCATTTAGGAGAGGGCAGAAGAAGACAAAGGCAGTAGGGGAGGCTGTGAGAGGTAAGTTAGCCTGGCAAGGTTGTTATTTATCATCTTAGCAGTGAAAACAATTCCCCTTGACTGGGGGCCTCCAGTGTCCTGAGTCCTTTGCCTAAGGTACTTTTTTTTCTTGCCTCTTCCCTGCATTACTAAACTTCCTGGGTCCCTTCCCACATTGCCCTGGAGTTGACTATGGACTCCTGGTTCCGGTAGGGAGATGAGGTCTGGAGCTCCTTCCTTAAGTGCTGCACACATGGGCCAGAGTCAGTAGCAATTCTTGGCTCAAGATGGGTGGACAGAACCAAATGACCTCCTGAATGATCCTTGGACCTTACCCTGCTTCTTTTAATAATTCAACTCTAAATAAATAGCACCCCATGCCCTATGGGAACCTGTAGTTTCCAGTGCACAGAAGCAGTCAACTTGGGGGGGTTATTTCCATAAGATTCCTCTTCTAAAACAGCAAAGCTCCTAGAAGGGGTTTGGGGGTGAGTTTGGGTGTAAGGATTCTAGGCAATAGAAAATCCTTGGGCAAATCGGTGTTAAAACAATAGCTTGATTCTAACGAGGCAAGCATCAACAACTCCCAGTGCAGGGCTGCCTTGGTCTGTTTGGGCTGTTACGACAAAATACCATAGACTGAGCGGTTTACAAACCATAGAAATTGATTCCTCACTTTTGCTTTTTTTTGAGATGGAGTTTCACTCTTGCTGCCCAGACTGGAGTGCAGTGGCACAATCTCGGCTCACTGCAACCTCCGCCTCCCATGTTCAAGAGATTCTCCTGCCTCAGCCTCCCGAGTAGCTGGGATTACAGGCATGAGCCACCATGCCCAGCTAATTTTGTATTTTTAGTAGAGATGGGGTTTCTCCAATTTGGTCAGGCTGGTCTCGAACTCACAACCTCAGGTGATCTGCCTACCTCAGCCTCCCAAAGTTCTGGGATTACAGATGTGAGCTACCATACCTGGCCTTATTCCTCACATTTCTGAATGGACTCTGAGTCCAGTCCCCCAGCTGGCTTCATGGACTACTGGCCTGTCCTACTTGCTTACTGTGGAAGAGGGAATAAAAGAGGCCTTTCTGGGCCTTCTCCTGAGTGAGTTTACCTCATGGAGACAGGAAGTCAAAGAGAGGTCAAGGGAGCCTGCCCCACAGGCTGACCTTTAGCACTTTAAAACCTGTCCACAGCAAAATAGGGCCTAAATGTCAGCCTTACTAGCTCATAGCTACTTCAGTCCACTTGAAAAGAGTAGCTGAGAGTGGAGAGAGAAAACAAAATGGGGCTGAGCCTGTGAGGGTTCGTGGCTGTGCCCAGGGAATTCAAGGGTGAACCAGTGGTAATAGAAAACAGCTTTATTTAAGCAGCAGTGTTACAACTCTGGCAGTGTTACAACTCCATGCCCACTCCTGCAGAGCACAGCTACCTCACAGGCAGCATACTCAAAGTAGCAGCTTAGGGCAGTTTTGCAGTCATATTTAGACCTACTTTTAATTAATATAAATGAAGGAGCATTTTTGCAGAAATTAGGAAAAGGGCAGTAACTTTTGGATTGTTGGGTCATTGCCATGGAAAGGCACAGTCACACCCAGGTGTTGCCAAGGCAATGGTAAACTGACATGTTGCACTGGTGGGTGTGTCTTATGGAAAGTGGCTTCTGCCCTTTCCCAGTTTTAGGTAGTCCTCAATTCGATCCAGTGTCTGAACCCTGCCTCTGGAGTTGAGTCCCACCTCCTACCTCACTTCCAACATTCCCAAGGGGGAAGGGAGTGGAAGTCCCCCTCTTCTTTGGGCTGCAGCAGGAATGTGGAAAGAATGAGAGCAATGTCTCCCCCTCCCCCCATACATGCTTATTTGTTAGGTTTTGAAGGGCAGGCAAGAATTAAAGACACACACAGAAAGAGGGTGGTTCAACAGCAAATGCAGGCTCTATGTCCAGCATAAAACTTGCAGAAGTGGGGGACCAGCCTCATGCCAGAGACTACTGCTGCTTACAGGCTGGGCCAATTTATAGGTATGGGCAGGAGGGGTCTGTGCTGTATGGCTTGCTGCCTGGTAGGATATTGACAAGATGTTCCCACATTGAGGTGTTTCCGACCCTTGTTCCTGAGGAATATGGTGCTCCTTTCACTTGTCTTAGCGGAATAGGATAAGAGGCAGGCTGTTTCTTCAGTTGGGCCTTTGTCTACCTGTGGTCAGGTGGCTAGGCAGGATGTTTCTCACAGCCCAAACTCCCGTGAAATGTTCCACTTGGACCAAGGTCTGCAAAATAGCGGGGAGCTAACAAAATGGTGCAGTTTGGACTAACACTTATTAACATGAGAAAAATATTCATGATCTATGAATATGATATTATTTACACCTTCATATATAAAATATAACATTTTAAATCTATGTTCTTTATATTTTTAATTTTCTTCTATAATTAACATTCATTACTTTTGTATTAAAAAGAAAATACAAATAAAAAATAGTAATAGTAGGGGAAGCTGTGTGCAAGTTGTACTGGAACTCTCTGCATATATTTGCAACTATTTTGCAAGTTTTAAATTATTTCCAAATGAGAAGTTTAAAATATACTAGCCTTGAAAACACTGTAAGATGGTGGAGAAAACACTTCATGCCACAAACATCTTTGGGTAAACCAGGTTTATGAATCCTTTCTGTCCCAGCCAGGATGGAGTAGCAGTGACTGAATTTACTTTCCCACTTGGAGCAACTAAAAAACTGGGTCAAGTGTAGGAAGCAATGGTTTTCAAGACATTAGATGAAAGGCATTGAAGACTGGAGATTCCTACAGTTACCTCAGCTTGCTGCATAGAGACAGTTTCCAGAACGTGGCATCAGGACGGGGGAACCCAGGCAGGCTTGGTGGGCTCCCTGAATTGAGGAGATGGAGTCGGGAATTCAAGGATGCTGAAGTGTCCAGATTTCACGGGGCAGGGCACCAGAGAGGAGAAAGCTTTACAGTGAGGAAATTCCAGAGATCTTCAGGATAGTCAGCTACCTACTGATCAGCTTATTCATATAAAGAAACTACCCAAGGCTGGAAAAAGAACCACCCTAAAGGATTGGAAGTGACAATCCTTGAAGACCACACAGAGCTGAAAATAGAGCCTGTTCCCACAGCCAGACTGGAAAATTCAGAGAGCACTGGGTAGAATACGTAGGAAGGCTCTGCCTCAGCCATGGGGAATAATTAACCCTAGGTGGAGTCTTGCTCCAGATCCACCAAACAAATCATAAAAGCAAGATCCAAAATCATCAGGCTGTTGGTCCCAGAACAAAGCTCTGAAAGATTTATAGGAATACAAAAATATCCAGCACCCAACAATATCTGGCACCCAATAAAGAATTATCAGCATGCAAAGAAGTGGGAAAATAGGACTCACACCAAGGAGATCAGTCAATCAATCAGTCAATCAATCAATTGAAACTGACCCAGAACTGACACAGGTATTAGAGTTAGCAGAGGACATTAAAAGAGTCCTTATGACTGTGTTTCATGAATTCAAGAAACTAAAGGAAAGACTGAACATGTGCAGTGGCACCATGGAAGATATAAAAATGTCTGCAATCCAATGAGCACTACAGTATCTCAGATTAGAATAATGGAAGATAGGACTGTAGAAGAAAGATTAGAAAACTTGAAGACATGGAATTAGAAACCAGACACAGAGAAAAAACATTTGAAAATGAACAACACCAGTGAGCTGTGAGACAATTCTAAGCAGCCTGATATAAGTAACAGAATGCTTTGAAGAACGGGGGAAGGTTGGGAAACAGAAAAAATTATTTGAAGAAAGAATGGCCAAAATGTTTCAAACTTGATGAACACTGTAAACCCACATATCCAAGAAGCCCAATAAATCCTAAGCACAAGATGGATGGAGAGAGCTACACTGCAGCACACCACCATCATACTGCTCAAGACCAGGAGTGAAGAGAAGCTCCTAGACGCAGAGAACGGACACAAGTTACATACAGAGGAGCAAAGACAAGCAGGACAGCAGTTGTTTATGTATTTATCTATTTCAAGGAAAGCTTACAAGAGTGGAACAACATCTTTAAAGGACTAGAAAGAGGGGACCTTGTCAACCTAGAAGTCTATACCTGGCAAAAATACTTTTCTACTGAAATAAAATAAAAACTTTCAGACACACAAAATCTACTAGACTTAATCACCAGCAGAACCGAAGTACAAGAAGTGCCGAAGGGGCCGGGCACAGTGGCTCATGACTGTAATCTCGGCATTTTGGAAGGCTGAGGCAGGAGGATGGCTTGAGCCCAGGAGTGTGAGACTGCAATGCGCTGTGATGGTGCCACTACAAAGAAAAAAGAGTGTTAATGGAAGTTCTTCAGACAGAGGGAAGTGACACAAAATGAAAATATAGATCTAAACAAAGAAATGGATGGTATAAACTGGTAAACTTCATAACTAAATAATAGCATTTTTCAGTTATTAAGTCTCTCTAGAAGACATCTGGCTGTTTTGAGCAAAAATAATAGCCATGTAGTGTGAAGTGTATAAAACATGTAGAATTCTGCAGGACAACAATAGAACGAAGATGGAGACTGGAGATGTGGAACCACCCTCTGTCCAGTTCTCACACTCTGTGTGGAGGGGTGTGATACTGAAAGTGTCGGGTGGTAAGTGAAAAGTGTGCACTCTGTGTTTTTTTCTGCTGGGGCTGTTAGAAGACAATAGATGGGAATGGCGAGACACAGGTCAGGAGCATCTGGGAGCGGAGCTGCTGACCAGGGACCCAGGCAGGAGAGGGACGCCACCCACAAGGTCCGGCAGCCCTGCAGGGAACGGGAAGGTGGGAGGAAGCCAGGCCAGCCTTGAGCAAGGCAGTTTGTTTCTTTTATTATTTCTTTTAATTGATATGTAATAATTGTACATATTTATGGGATACAATTAATACTGCATCATTTAATACATGTGTAATGATCAAATCCAGGTAATTAGCATATTTATTTATCATTTAATATTTATCATTTCTTTATGTTGAGAATATTCAAAATCTGCTCTTCCAGCTATTTGAAAATATATAAGTCCCAGCACTTTGGAAGGCTGAGGCAGATGGATTGCTTGAGTCTATGAGTTCAAGATCAGCCTGGGCAACGTGGCAAAACCCTGTCATCCAAAAAATACAAAAATTATCTGGGCATGGTGGCGTGCACCTGTAGTCCCAGCTACTCAGGAGGCTGTGGCAGGAGAATTGCTTGAGCCCAGGAGGTCAAGTCTGCAGTGAGCTGTGATTGTGCCACAGTATGCCCACCTGGGTGACAGAGACCCTGTGTCAAAAAAAAAAAAAAAAAAAAGAAAATATACAATAAATCATTGTTTATTATAGTCACCCTGCAATGCTATCTAGTGCAAGATACATTTTCTTTTTCTTTCTTTTTTTTTTTTAGATGGGGGCACAGAGTTTCATTCTTGTTGCCTAGACTGGAGTGCAGTGGCGCAATCTCAATTCACTGCAGCCTCCACCTCCCAGGTTCAAGCAATTCTCCTGCTGGGATTAAAGGTGCCACCATGCCCGGCCAATTTTGTATTTTTAGTAGAGATGGGGTTTCACCACATTGGCCAGGCTGGTCTCAAACTCCCGACCTCAGGTGATCTGCCTGCCTCAGCCTCCCAAAGTGGTGGGATTACAGGCGTAAGCCATCTCACCCGGCCATAAGATACAATTTCAAAGACTCAGAACTGAACTTTGCTGTGGCAAGGGGCTCCTTTTCAGTATCCCCTCTCATAGGCTTTACCTTTCACATATGTGTATTATTCCAGAACATAACCAAATAAGCTTCCATATTCCCAGAGGGTGTCATATTCTGTTTGATATTTTGAGGCCAAATACCTTAATGTCATAAGGTGAAACATTCAGACTGAGAAATTGCTCCATGAGACTGAGCAGCTGTAGAGAATAAACAACGTGGAAGGAAGGTGGGATTGAAAGACCAAGTCAGAGCTTACACTGAAAAGGCCAGGGTTCATGAAATAAGGTTTAATGGAGAGCAGGCTCCTAAGTATCAACAGTGAAATTGTTGTGCCAGGTACTTCTTGGTGTGCCAGGTTTTCCTATACAGACTAAAGCAGCTAGCTGTAAGACAGGGAGAAAGCCTTATCCCACTCTGTGGATGAGAAACCAAGGTACAAAGAGATGGCTTTGCCCCAGGAGATGATCAACAGTCAGAATCAGCTCTAAGATTCAAGCTTCTTGACTGGTGATTCTGCATTTTGTCAATTTTTTCACTGGTGAATCTTTAAAACTTTTTAATGAAGTATAATATCTAGACCAAAAAATGAACAACAAAGTTTCAGAATTGAACACACCAACAGGACTAGCTCCTAGATCAAGACCAGAATGTTCCCAGCCCTGGAAGTCCCCTCCTATCTCTTTTTCAGTCAGTACCCCTTCAAAATAGCCACTATCATGACTTCTAAAAGCATAGAATACTTTTGCCTGTTTTTGTCCTTTCTAGACATAGAAAACTAAAATGTGGCTTTTTATTTTATTTTTTTGCTTCTGGTTGCTTTAGCTAAGCATTCTTTCTGTGAGGGTCATCTATATTATGACATATTCAGACAGACAGTTAATTTTCATTGCTATATAGTATCCCATTATGTGATTATATCCTAATTTACTTATCCTTTCTATCAAATGTCAAGGGTACTTAGGTAATTTCCAGTCTAGTGCTGTTACAAAGAGTGCTGTTATGAACATTGCTTAAAGTGTCTTTTGATGAATATATGTTCATAGTCCTGCTGGGTATATATTTAGGACTGAAGTTGCTGGGTCTTAGGATATACACATGTTAAGCTTTAGTAGATACATAGATACTGTAATTGGCAAGTTTAAATTTTGTCTATCGAAGTTTAAAACTCACTGACTATAAAATTCTGTATTTGTTCACATCCAGGCATCTGTCTTACATTGCTGAATAACTGTCTTCTCATCTAGATCATTGAGGAGAGGATGGTGACTTCAGCTTCCCTTGAATCTTTATAGTGCTGGATACTTGGGGCTGGGTATAGAGTACTCATTACATGAATACTTTCTTATTCAAATATACAAAGAACTGCATAAACATAATTCTGCTTCTAGAAGAAAGCCACGGACGTAGACTCAAAGTCTAAGGGAGGGCCACAAAACATCTCAATAGAAAGAATAACTAAACCAAGATTGGCTTAAAAGCTTGAGAGCAGAGGTCATGGCTCATCAATCTTTTCATCCTTCACAGTGCCCAACACAAGGTCTTATACATAGTAGGTGCTCAATAAATATGTGCCCAAAAAATGAAATCAATAAAGAAATGATTGTTAATTGCTTATATCACATCTAGCTCAAAGTCAAGTGCTTTTTGGGATAGGAAAACAAGATGAATATAGAATTAGGTAAAAGTTGGAAGAAAACATGCATTAATCTTACTCATGAAAAATATTTTATATAAGGAAAGCAACTTCATTGTTTCATTAATTTTTCAGCCACTCCTTCTGGAAGGAGAATTCCTGAACCTCTCACTCTGATCCTAAACAATGTAAAACTAAAGAACAGATAAATGTGGGGGCTAGAGATTACGTTGTATTCCTCAGTAACTACATGTAGCAAGAGAAGCAAGTTTGAAAAATTTTAAGACCAAAACTTTCTCTGAGAGACCTCCACTTCAAAGGCACAAGGCAAGACCTGGGGGTGGTGAGGACACAGGCCAAGGGAAGGCCTGATCCTTGGCACAGGCTCGAGTGTCCAGCCTGGACTCTCTCTCTGGGCAGCAACAACATTCATAAAGACAGCCCAAGTCACAAGAAACAAAGATGAGATGCTGAGGCATTCCTGAAGTGGCTTTGAAGCAAAGGAGAGCTTGGAAAGGAGATCTGAAGTTGATAGCATCTCTGGAGGGTCCTTCAGTCCCCAAAAGACTGAGAGCTAGTTACACAGTTGTATACATTTCTGCTGAGGGTAACATAAAGGAAGTGCCTTTTGTTCATTTCAAAACCAAGTAAGTGAAATTCAAACCTCTGCAAGTTATGCTCAGTGGCATGTTTTGACATCTCAAAGGAAATCAAATTTCTACCCCCAAAAGCCTAGAGTTTTTGATCAGGACCCAAAAGCCTTTCTCAAACATCTCATTGGCAAGCAAGAAAGTAATCTGAGGTTTCTAACCCATTCTGTAAACTGCAGTATCCCCCGCTTCCCTAAAATCAGAAAAACCCCAGAATATGTTCTAAATGGAAAAAGAGCTTTCCTGTAGCTGAAGACAGGAGGGGAGTGACCTTCTCAGGGCTGCTGTAGTCGGGCGAGCCAAACCCCATCCCCTGGGCTCCAGAGAGGAAGGAACACAGCTGGGGATGAGGGTGAAAGGGGTCATGAAAGGCAAGGAGGGGAAGAACAGGGAAGTACTAGGAAGGTCAGAGACAAAAAAGAACATTTATTGAACACCAACTCTGTACCAGATTTTTTATATAAAGTATTTCCTTTGATCCTCAGAGCAACTCTACAATATAGGTCATGTTATCTCTATTTTGATAGGCAAAAAAATTAATCCTCACCTGAAGTTGCATGGCCAGTACCCCATAACCCCTGGCAAGTGGGCTCCTAATATGGGCCCCATGCCTTAGAGGGCTTTGCTTCGACCCTCCTCTGGCCACACTGCTGTCCAGGAGTTACATAGTCCCAGGAACAAGGAGGTGCATCCATTCAGAGCCTGTGTAACCCTACTAGACAGTACTCCAGGTCCCTAGAACTCCGGAATTTTCTACCCAAACTTCTGTTCACAGTCCATTGACTAGACCTAATTATATGCTGCCACAAAGATGTAAAGAGAGAGATGTAGACCCTGACGTCCCAGCAATAACTCCACAGCATGGAAGGACAGCATGAATCTTTGGATCAGTTAATCACCTTGGTCATTCATGGCCTCAAACCCAGGTCAATTCTATCTCATGAGGAATCTGTGTCCCACCAGATTGCTACTCTATTGCCTGAATCTGGTCTTTCTACGTCTTTTGTGTTCATAAAGGGCTTTATCTGGTCCAGGATGCTCAACAAGGGTGAAAACGCTAAGGAATAGCTTTAACATAGGAGAAAAAACATTGAATGCTCAAATAGACATGAGCAACTTGGAGTTAGTAGATTCAGTGCAATTCTTCATGTGTCCTGAAGTCTTTAATCTGAGAGACAGCGATGTTAGCTACATGCAGGGACCATGGAAATCATAGCTACAGCTGGACTTCTCATCCATTTTTTATCAGATGCCAATCCCAAAGTCTATGATAATTTTGGAAAATTCTTTTGGTCCTCAATATGGCCAGAATGCCATTTGCCACTACTTTTAATCAGATTTTACATGTCCTTTGCCCCATGATTAGTGCCAAAAGTTTAAGGAGTCAGACGGTCCTCGGTTTAAATCCCGGCTCTGCCTTTTATTAGCTGCAAGACCTTGAGCAACTCTCTTAACCTCAGTTTCCTCATGTGTGAAATAGATCCAGGCACCACCTACCTAATAGTGTTATTGTGTGAAGATTAAATGAAAGCATCTGCCCTGGTGCTTGGCACATGATAGATGCTCAATAAATTTAATTTAATTCTCTTCCTCCTATCTGTAACTTACAGGAGCTAGTTACGCCTGCTCACTTATTCTCCTACCATCCATCTAGTGATAAAAATACTTAATATAAATTTTTTCCCCAGTATCCTGTGTTTATACAGGTACATACTTACACAAGCTATTTTGACAATTTGAATTAGTTTAGTTTTTTAAAGAAGAGCTTAATTGAGATGTAATTCTCATAAAACTAGGCTTTCAAATTACACATTTCAGTGGGATTTTAGTATATTTCATGTTGCATGTAGCCATCACTGCTATTTAATTTTGGGACATTTTCATTACCCCCAAAAGAAACCCTAAACCCATTACTAGTCACTTCCCATTTTTTCCCACCCCCTCTCCCAGCCCTAGGCAACCACTAGTCTACTTTCTGTTGATACAGATTTGCCTATTCTGGACATTTCATATAATATGTAGTCTTCTGGGCCAGGTGTGGTAGCTCACACCTGTAATCCCAGCACTCTTGGAGGTTGAGATGGGGTGATCACTTGAGATCAGGAGTTCGAGACCAGCCTGGTCAATATGGAGAAACCCTATCTCTACTGAAAATAGAAAAATTAGCCGGCTGTGGTTGCGGGCACCTGTAGTCTCAGCCACTCGGGAGGCTGAGGCAGGAGAATCGCTTGAACCAGGGAGGTAGAGGTTGCAGTGAGCTGAGATTATGCCACTGCTTTCCAGCCTGGGTGACAGAGTAAGACTCCTTCTCAAAAAAAAAAAAAAAAAAAGTCTTTTGTGTCTGTTTTTCTTCACTTAGGATAATGTTTTCAGTTTTCATCCACATTGTAGCATATATTAGCACTTCATTCCCTTTTATTCCTGAATTGTAGTCCATGTGTACTACATTTTGTATATTACATATACTACATTTTGTTTATTCATTGGTTGATGGACATCTGGATTATTTTTCCCTTTTAGTTTTGATGAGTAACGCTGCTATGAACATTTGTGTACAAATTTTCGTGTGGACATTTGTTTCAAATTCTCTTGGGTATACACTTAAGAGTGGAATTGCTGGGTCACGTAGTAATTCTATGTTTAAACTTTGGAGAAGCTGACAGATCTTCCAAAGTAGCTACACCATTTACATTCCCATCAGACAAGTAAGAGAGTTCTAATTTCTCCACAACACTTATGAATAGCTGTCTTTTTTATTATTACCATCGTAAAGGGTAAAGTGCCATGTTATTGTGGTTTTGATTTGCGTTTCCCTGATTGCTAATGATGCTGAGCATCTTTTCATGTATTTATCGGCGATTTGTAGCTTTTCACTGAGGAAATGTTAATTTAAATCCTTTGCTCATTTTTAGTTATTTGTCCTTTAATTGAGTTGTAAGAGTTGTTTATATATTTTGAATATAAATCTTAGATATATGATTTGAAATATTTTTCCCATTCTGTGGGTTGTTGTTTTACGTTCTCGGTGATGTCCTTTGAAGAACAAAAGTTTTAAATTTTTTGTGAAGTCCAGTCTGTTTTTTTCTTTTGTTGTTTGGACTTTTGGTGTCATATCTAAGAAAGTGTTGCTTAATCTAAGGTAATGAAGATTTATTCCCATGTTTTCTTCTAAGACTGTGTGATTTTAGCTCTTATATTGAAGTCTCTGATCCAGTTTGTGTTCATTTCTGCATATGGTGTGAGACAGAGATTCTGACTTATACTCTTTTGTATGTAGATATCCAGTTGCCAGACCAAGCACCATTTGTTAAAAAGTTTGTTTTTTCTCCATTGAATTGTCTTGACACTCTTATAAAAAATCAGTTGACCATAAATGTGTTTATTTCTTTCTCAGCTCTCAATTCCATTCCATTGATCTATATTTCTGTTCTTATGCTAGTATCACATAGTATTGATTACTATAGCTGTGTAGTAAGTTTTGAAATTGGGAAACGTGAGTCCTCCAGTTTTTTTTTCAGGATTGTTTTGACTATTTTGGATTCCTTGATTTTTCATATGAATTTTAGGATCAGCTTGTCAATATCTGCAAAAAAAGACAGCTGGGATTTTGGTAGGGATTGCATTGACTTTGTATATCAATTTGGAGAGTAATGACATCTTAACAATATTAAGTCTTTCAATCCATGATCATGGAACATCTTTTTATTTATTTAAGTCTTCTTTAATTTCTTTCAATGGTGTTTGGTAGTTTTCAGTGTACAAACTTTAAACTTTTTTGTCACGTTGATTTCTTAGTTTCATTTTTCAGATTATTTCTTGTAAATGTACAGAAATAACGATTGATTTTTTTTATATTATATAAATGTATTTTTTGTTTGTTTGTTTTGATGGAGTCTTCCTCTGTTGCTCAGGCTGGAGTGCGGTGGCATGATCTTGACTCACTGCAACCTCCACCTCCCAGGTTCAAGTGATTTTTCTACCTCAGCCTCCTAAGTAGCTGGGATTACAGGCAAGCACCACCATGCCCAGCTAAATTTTGTATTTTTAGTAAAGCTGGGGTTTTGCCATGTTGGCCTAGCTGGTACAAGTGTGTATTCGTATTTTGTCATGTATTCGACAATCTTTTGAACTCATTTAATAATTCTAATAATTTCTTGGTGGGTTCCTAGGATTTTCTATATACAAGATCGTGTTATCTATAAATACAATTAGTTTTACTTCTTCCTTTCCAATCTAGATGCCTTTAATTTTTTTTTTTTTCTTGCCAATTGCTCTGGCTAGAATCTCCAGTACAGTGTTGCATAACAAGAGTGGACATCCTTGTCTTTTTACTGATATTAAGGGAAAAGCTCCCAGTCTTTCACGATTAAGTATGATGTTAGCTGTGGGTTTTTCATAGTTGCTGTTTATCAAGTTGAGGACACGTCTTTCTATTCCTAATTTGTAGATTGCTTTTATCATGAAAGTGAGGTGGTGGTGTTGTCTGGGGTAAATACCCAAGGTTCATTGTCTGACACCAAGGAAATCAAGGACATGGACATGCCAGGAGTGAGGTTCAGAGGGGAGGTTTAATAGGCAAAAGAAAGAGAAAAGCTCTCTCCTGCAGAGACGGGGGTACCGAGCAGGTCTTCCAGTCTGTGGTGAAATGCAGGAGGTTTTACAGATGTGCTTGAGGAGGTGGTGTCTTATTTACATAGCACATGAAATATTGGTCAGACCAGGTGTGCCATTTGCACTGCGAGTGAAAATCCAGCCACCTCCACCCTAATCTTTTATTATGTAGATAGGTTCTCTACCTGGCCAGCGCCATGTTGCCTGCTTCTTTACTGTGCACATGGTGACAAAGAAAAGGGAAGATGAAATCTCCATGTTGAATATACCTGGCTTCCAGATAGCCTTTTTCTATTGGCACAGCTGCCAGCATTCACCTGTGCAAGCTTCCAGCTTACTTGTCTATGTCTGCAGCTTGATTTTTCAGGCTGCTCTTTGTTAGAAAGGAAATTATGTTGGGACTGCTTTTTGTTAAAAGGGAAATTCCACGGAGGACTCTGTTGCCCTTACAATCTGCCTAAACTGCCTAAATAATTTCTTTCTATCTCCTGTATCAAAAGGGTGCTGGATTTTGTTAAATTCCTTTTCTCTGTCTATTGAGACGATCATATGGTTTTTGTCTTTTTATCTCGTCCTTTATTTCACTCGATTGCTTTTTGTATTTCAAACCAAACCTGTTTTTCTGGGATAACTCCTTACTTGATCATGGGATACAATCATTTTGATATGCCGCTGGATCTGGTTCACTAGTATTTTGTTGAGAAGCTTGTGCTTATATTTGTAAGAGGTATTATAATAAATGTCTTTGTATGATTTTGGTATCAGGATAATACTGGCCTCACGGAAAGAGTTGGGAAGTGTTTCCTCCTCTTCTTTTTTGGAAGAGTTTGGGTAAGATTGGTGTTAATTCTTCCTGAGTACTTGGTAGAATTCACCAGTGAAGGCATCTGAGTCTGGGCTTTTCTTTGAGGGGGGAAAAAAAAGTACTAATTCAATCTCTTATAGGTTCTCTTCAGTTTTTTATTTCTCTTTAGTCAGTTTTGGTAGTTTGTGTGTTTTTAGAACTTTTTCTTTTTCATTTAGGTTATTGATTTTTTTGGCCTACCAGTGTTCACAGTATTCTTTTACAATCCTTTTTATCTCTGCAGGGTCTATTGTGATATTTCTTTCAGTGTTATTCCAGATTTTCATAATTTGAGCCTTCTCTATTTCTTGGCCAAGCTAAAGTTTTGTCAGTGTTGACCTTTTCAAAGAGAGATTTTCTTTTAACCACAGCATAACTGAGCCTATTCTTACTAAACCCATGAGGAGGTAACAAACGTAATTTTCCAATCTTCTTTCAAAGGCTTCTAAACTACAGTTCACAAACATTTATGGAGGCTCTACTATATAGTAGCAGCATCTGGCAGACTGTGGACCTCCAAAATAAATGAGACCCATTGGATGGTCCCTGTGCACAGCAGTACAGTCTTGGGTAGAGCTGAGGGGTGGAAGGTGGGGTCAGGATCACAGCTAGATAGTACAGTGAGGTAAGACTGAGGCCACCTAAGTATGGCTGTGTAGGTTACCTGCTCTACAACTCTAGGTTCCAGTGACCTAGACTACTGGAAACATGAATGGTGTATACTGAAGTTGGGATTTGTAGTAGCCCTTGAATAAATGCTGAGACTGAAATATCTGTAAACCAAAAATAAGATTCTAAGCCCCCTCCCCCCAGCTGACTGAATGCACCTCTTTCTTGGCCAAGGGGATTCCAAAGAAAACTAGTTCAGGCCATGAGGAAAGTAGGGTGAGGGTTGGAGATGCCTTGGTAAACTCTCCTCCCTTTAGAATTCAGGCACAACTGGCCAGTATTAACATAAAAACGGAGGTGTTAAGACTGAAAAAACAGAGACTCTTTGTAGCATTAAGATACCCAATTCCAGCCTGGCTCCAGTATAGCATCAAATGATAGACAGCAGGCCCTGAAAGAAATCAAAATATTTTACCCCAAAATATATTTTTTGACGTATTTTGAAACAGCCCTCAAAGCTATCTCTTGTGGAGGAAATTTACATTCTGTAGAGAATCTCTTTCCCTTTCCAGCTCTTTTTCTGATCCTGAAGAGATTAGTTAAGACTGTAGCACGTTTGAATAGAAAATATTTGCCATCTAGTGCCTCTGAGGGCAGCCATCTAGAAGACTTCATCTATATTGTAACAACTTCGGTATCTGTAACCCTTTATCTTAACCCAGACATTCCTTTCTCTTGATTCTAGGTCTTTAGGTAACAACTCTTTCAACCAACTGCCAATCAGAAAATCTTTGCATCCACCCATGATGTGTAAGCCACCTCTTTGAGTTGTCCCATCTGTCTGGACTGAACCAGTGTATACCTTATACCTATTAATTGATGACTTAACGTCTGTCTAAAATGTATAAAACCAGGCTATAACCCAACCACCTTGGGCACATGTCCTTAGGACCTCCTGAGGCTGTGTCACGAGTCCGTGGTCCTCATATTTGGCTCAGAATAAATCTCTTTCAAAAATTTTACAGAGTTTGGCTTTTTTTTTTTATCAACAATGCCTACAGGGATCTCGAGACATAAGTGAGAGGGCCATTATTTCTGGCTGTTGGGTGGGAGGGCAAGGGGGAGGTAAATATCAATGTTTATTCCATCCATTTCTCCTCCATTCCTTCCTCCTGCACCTCCTCCTCTTCCTCCTTGGCAAAAATTCCCACCTTTTGACAGAGCAGCATAATTTCTAAAATGATTCTTGGTCCCACACTTCTTTGTCATGCCTAGGACTTGGCAGACCCACAGGAAAATGAGGTCAGATTACAAAAACTTCCTTGCAATGAGTGAAACCTGTGTTTTCTATGGAGAGCAGCAAGATAGAGGTAGAAGTGGGGAGTAACCTGGGCCATAATTACATCAGCCCAGAGATTGGAGATAGGAACTCTCCTGCCTTGGAGAGGTATCATCGACAAGGGCCTTCTACTCCTTTGAGTGGGTTTCACACCGCTGATGGCAACACTTTCCACCTGTAGGTTAGAAGGATGGCTGGGCCTCCTGCTCTTCTCAGCTGTTTCGCACATAAAATTTGAGTGATGTTATTTTAGAAAGGCATTTCACGCTGACGCTGAAAGACTGCTCTGCCGTGGCTCACACAAACCTGGGACCAGGGCCGGGATGCCAGTCCATCACAGGCAAAAGGGCAGTCAGCGTTGTCTGAGTAACACTAGCTGCCCAGGGAATAAACTGGAGAGAACGCTGTTTTCATCTTGACCTCTGGAGTTGCCAATTCACATTCTAGCAGGGCAGCCGGCAGATTAACAGCTGCAGGTTTTCTTCCCACCTCGACTCCTGAGATCTGCAAACTTCTGGCAGGGATGCCTTGGAAAAGCAGGTTTTTCCAGCACTGCACAATAGTCTGTGAACCTACAACAAGCTGCTTTTTTATTCTAAGTAGTAAAAAGGAAAGGAAATTTCCCTGGGGTTCTAGTCCTTCTCTCTGTGAAGCCTGCCTTTCTAGTGCTGTTTGTAAAAGTAACTTTCTTGTATGTCTATAAAGGTGTGTTAGAGTGTGGAAGGAGACATAAGCATCTAAGACCACCTCCCCCTTGACTTCCACATTGCATTTCAATAGGAGAAGTAAAGGCTGGCAGACTGGGTGCCACCCTAAACTGCCCTCCTATAGCTGGCAGGCATGGTATGGAGGAATCTTTGCAGAAGGCATTGCTTTTACTTCAACAGGATCAAACCCCCACCTAAGTCACATGCCCCACACCTACTTCATGGATCAAGACCCTTTCACATGTAATTTCTAGAGTTGTAAGCCCAAGACCCTTTCACATAGAGTTGTAAGCCCAAGACCACTTTACATGTAATTTCTAGAGTTGTAAGGCTTTAAAAGGGCAGGGACTTTGTGAGGGAAGCTCGGCTGTTAGGTAACTATGCCACCTTGCTCCTGGTGGAATGAATCACCCCTTCCTTCCCAGTTCGGTGTTTGAGAGGTTTATTTTGCGGCTTTTCCTGCTTTAGGAGTTTAGGTTGATGTTTGCTATAAGGATACAAAATTGAGACATCTTTTTGGTCTGTTCACAGCTCCTCTATGGCAGAGGCTCGGAGGTCTGCTGACCCAATGCAAATGGCCAGAGGACAGTAGGGGCTAAGTGTGTGCTGTTGGAAAGGATACCAGAGTCTGGCTGTGCTTTGCCTCTGCAGGGTAACAGCTCCCAGGTCCTTGGCCAGCTCATAGAACTTCTCTGCTTTAACTTTTTCTGTCTGTTTAAATGGGAGCAAGGTTTACCTATCCCTTGGGTACATGATAAAATAGATAAAGTACCCATGGGTACTTGGAAAGCTAAAAGTGCAGTAACATTATGAAGGGTTATTGTTAGCATTGGGTTCTTTTTCCTTATGAGAACTAATACTGTGCAACATGTCCAATAAATTCATCCCACTAATGTCCAGTTAGAACCTACTAAGTGCTGGGAATTGATTCTACCAGTTGGAATTCAGGCTTCACACACACACACATGTGCACGCACACACACACACACACATATACACCTGTCCTCACTCCTTTCCAGAACTCTGATGCTATAGCTATGGCTGGTCTACCTGCAGCTAGGGTGCACTGGGGTAAGGCAGAGAGATCACCTCAGCCTGCACAGCTAGCACTATAGACAGATGGCTGCCTTGCAGATAAGAGAGTTTAGTCCCACAAACGTGTATACCCTAAGAACCTTGGGAGGTGGCTGGTATGGCTCAGTAGGGAAAGGAGAGAGCCTAGACTCAGTCAGACCTGGGTTTGAGTCCCAGCCTGGTCAGTTATTAATTTTATTAATTGTATTACCTTCAGCAAGTCTGAGTCTCAGATTCTCTGCCTATAAAGTTACTCCCACCTCCGAGTGCTCCTGTGAGGATGAAATGAGATCAGCGTGGGGGGAGTGCCCGACAGAGGAGGCCGTCCTTCAGTGCAGACTCCTTCTCCTGCCTGGACAGCTTATCAATCTTGTTTAGGAAGAGTGGAAGTTGAGCATTCACTCACTCTATAAATATGCACGGAGCACCTACTATGTGTCAGACTGTTCTGGATGTGGGAACGGAGTAGTGGGCAAGGCCGGGGAGGTCCATGTCTCCTGGAGCTCACATGCCATCCTCATGCTTCTTATCACAGGGATTCTTTTCAAGGACACAAAGGACCTGGAAATCCCAAACAAGGATACTGACTTGGTTCTGTTCTTCTGACATGGAATAGTTGTTTGGGTTTTGTTTTACAGACACTGCCTTCTTTTAACTGCTGTCTGACATCTGGTAAAGAATTAAGTCATGACTTTGATTTTAATCTCTTCTCAGTGTTTGCTTTCCCATTGAAATGGTAGCTCTCAAGTTGCCCCAAATAGAAAGCTTGTGAGAATCCCACAGACAGAGGGGCACATGCTACAGAACGTGTGTCATCTGCAGCTGCCAGTGTGGGGAATTAGGAAGCACATTGCCCAAGGGGCTTTGCCATATGCTTTGCTGAGAGCCCAGCAGCAGCGCTGGACCCCGAGGTGGGGCACAGATGGCGTAAGACCTGGGTTTCCGTCATGATTCTGCCGTGTGCTGGCCTGGTGACCTTGGATAACTCCAGCTTACTGCACCTCAGTGGCCTCATCTCCCATTGAGACTGTCATTGGTTCCACCGTCCTCTGGGTTTTTTTTTTTTTCTTATGGAGTCTCGCTCTGTCACCAGCTGGAGTGCAGTGGCACAATCTTGGCTGTGCAATGTCCACCTCCTAGGATCAAGTGATTCTCCTTCCTCAGCTTCCTGAGAAGCTGGGACTCCAGGCACCTGCCACCATGCCTGGCTAATTTTTGTATTTTTAGTAGAGACAGGGTTTCACCATGTTGGCCAGGGTGGTCTCGATCTCTTGACCTCGTGATCTGCCCGCATTGGCTTCCCAAAGTGCTGGGATTACAGGCATGAGCCAGTGCACCCGGCCTACTCCGGGTTTTTATAAGGACCAAATACACTAACAAGAAGGTTCCTTACAATAAACACACACACACACACACACACACACACACAGAGAAATGCAACATTTGACAATAACAACAACGATATTCTCTCATTTAAGGACCATCTCACTCTCTATATCTTGATATCGTTATTCTCTTCATGCTTACATTCACTTGAGCCATTAGTTTTCCTTGGTAAAGAAAATGAAACCTGTTGTCAGTTAGAAAGCTGTGTCTCTGGATCTGAGTGCAGCTGGTTGCATTTGTGACTATAAAAACAAGGAGGGTAGCGGGAGACAAAGAAAACGTGTGGGGACGGGGAGAAGGCAGACATGCAGGTTTTGCTCAGTGTTATAGACAGACCATGAGACCTCCTCACACAGGACTGAGGCGGGGCCCAGCAGGCGGAGAAGTCAGTCCCACCTGCCCAGATGAGTCCCAGTGTTTGCACTGTCGGCAAGGCCTGGAGTTCAGGTGCAATGGCCTTATTGACTGTGCCCTTTGTCATCCAAGGCAGCCGCCAGGTCTGACTCTCTTTACAGACTTGGAACCTGACCTTCAGCTGCACCCAAGCAGCCACAGTGGTGCTCGCCTGGGAGTGGGTGGGCACTAGGGGCCTGTGTCTTCCTCCAGGGCTCCTGGTGCCCGAAGAGAGGGCGGATCCTATAGCATTTAACATTAAGACAGTTCAGCCAAGGCCTTCTATGACGGAGGCTGGCTCTGCTTCTATGCTCTGGTGCAAAGTGAGTGCAGATCTGGAGCTCCTGCCTCTTCTGTGAGGGACCCTGTAAGGTTCTGTGATCTGAGGGCAACAGACATGGAGGCTGCTGAGTGGCAAGGGAGTCAGCCAGACTGGAACAGTGGTGAGTGTGTCATGGGCAGGTAGAAATCAAAAAGAAGCAAAGGATCTTGTGAGTGAGATTGCACCAGGCACTTACACTCCAGGTAGCCTAGGGTAGGGGCTGTGCTCCCTGGTTCGCTGGGGCTCACAGCTGGCTCTGCTGCTCCCTTGCTGTGGGATCGCTTACTCTCTCTGGGCTTGCCTTCCTCATCTGAAAACTCAGGATTATCTGTAGGTGATTTTTGGTTGCAGGCATCAGAAACAGATTGGTTCACTGAAACACAGGGGGGACTTATGAACTGGATACAGGTGGCTCGCAGCATGAAGTGAAGGGCTTCAGAAAGGGGGCTCAGAAACCTCAGGCCACAGAGTTACTACAGGGCTATCAGAATCCATACCTGAACCAAGGTCACTTGGGAGCTCTCTACGAAGGGTAGGGACAAATCAGTTCTTCTCAAGAATCCAAACTCTGGGGACAGCCTGTATTTGTCCATTTATATGCTGCTGATAATGACATACCTGAAACTGGGTAGTTTATAAAGAAAAAGAGGTTTAATGGACTCACAGTTCCATGTGGCTGGAGAGGCCTCAAAATCATGGTGGAAGGTGAAAGGCACGTCTTACATGGTGGCAGATGAGAGAGAAAATGAAAACCAAGCAAAAGCGTTCTGGCAGGGATGCCTTGGAAAAGCAGGTTTTTCCAGCACTGCACAATAGTCTGTGAACATGCAACAAACTGCTTTTTTATTTTAAGTAGAAAAAGGAAAGGAAATTTCCCTGGGGTTCTAGTCCTTCTCTCTGTGAAGCCTGCCTTTCTAGTGCTGTTTGTGAAAGTAGCTTTCATGGGTAAAACCATCAGATCTCGTGAGACGTATTCACTACCACAAGAACAGTATGAATCATGGGGGAAGCTGCTGCTTTGAATGCAGTTCCTTCTTTCTGCATTTGAAGGGAGTTCAGATTCAACTGGACAGTGTGGTTTCTTGGAGTTTTCAGCATCACAGACATAATGCACTTACGTCGCGTTCACTTTGGGTCTTGCTGACCTCCCAGGCATCATGTCTCGTAACATTTCTAGAGGAGGACAGAGACGTAAAACATGTAGACTAACCCACGATGACCATCGCCGGCTCAGTGTCATCATCCACATCGCTGGCTGTGCAACCTCCCAGCTACACAACCCTGTGGGAGCCCTGCGCTGTCCTCCGCTCCTGTATCTGTAAAATGGGAGTCCCCGCAGGCTTTTGTGAGGATTAAGATCCCATAGGATGTGCAGTGCCACAGCTGGCCCCATAAATAGAGATATTACATTGCTGCTATTGTTAGAAAGGGATTTCAAAAGCTACTGAAAAAGTATTTACCACTTTTTAGGCAAAAGAAATTAATAGAGACAATAACCTTTGTCTTCCCCAGCCCCATAAATAGAGATATTACATTGTTATTGTCAGAAAGATTTCAAAAGCTACTGAAACAATATTTGCCACTCTTTAAGGAAACGAAATTGATAGAGACAATAACCTTTGTCTTCACCAGTTTCAGTATTTTCACTTTAAAGAAAGAGCCATTGTAGTAGAGAACAGGAAATAGGATTTGACCCGCAAATATTTCATTTTACCAACTCTGCCTCAGGGAAACTTCTTGGTTAACACCCTCTCCCTTAGAAGCTTGTGGGAGCTGGAAATCTCCCTCAGGAGCTGGAGAGTCTTTGTGTGCCTGGCTGAAATAGGACCTCTCCAAGTCTGCAGGAAGCCCTTGTTGGTCAAGTATCCCGGTGGGAGGTGGGCTGCTTCAGGTTGGGGACAGCTGAGAAGTCAGCTGGGGCATCGCCTTCTAGGACTGGGAGCATCTTATAAACTTCCTCCCTCCTGCCCACACAGAAATACTATATATTTTGCAATTAAAACAAGGCTTCCATCGATACTGGGAAAAAGGGGTCTCGATTCAGAAACCCAGAGAGGGTTCTAGTATCTCATGAAGGAAGGAATTCAAGGTGAGCTGCAAGGTGCAGTGAAAGAAGCAAACTTGTTAAATGCTGCTTCATTACAGAGTAGGCCATTGTCAAAAAGCAAGCAGAAGAACGTGCTGTCTTTGTTTTAAGCGTTTCTTATATAGGGGTCCTAATATGTAAAGAGCAAACTAAGCTGTGGCTATATGAGGGTGAGTAGACTGCATGACAAAATTTACTCTTTTATTTTTATTTTTTGAGATGGAGTATTGCTCTGTTGCCCAGGCAGGAGTGCAATGGTGCACTCTTGGCTTACTGCAGCCTCTGCCTCCCAGGTTCAAGCAATTCTCCTGACTCAGCCTCCTGAGTAGCTGGGATTACAGGTGGATGCCACTGCGCCCGGCTAAAATTTTTATTTTTAGTAGAGACAGGGTTTCACCATGTTGCCCAGGCTGGTCTTGAACTTCTGACCTCAAGTGAACTGCCCACCTCAGCCTCCCAAAGTGCTGGGATTACAGGCATGAGCCACTGCGCCTCGCCCAAAATGTATTATTCTATTGACTTAAACACTATCTTCGACATTTTCGTGTGTGAGTGCATCAAAGGATAACTATAATTATCTTGAAAGCATACATTGTTGTGGGTATTGGGACATCTGGACTTTGTGTTGTAGGAGTTTGTCCTTGCAGGCATTACCAAGCTGCTGCCTTAGCTGTAAACACCCTGTGACCGTGGGTTATGACTGGCAAGGAATGTGCCTTCCTAGTTTTAAGATATAGTTGATTTCAAAATGGCGTCACTCTGGCTCTCCTAGGCTCCTGGTTCCCTAACACCATGCTCCTTTCCTTTTGTTCTAAAATGTGCATGGAGCCCAGAATGCCCTGAATCCTCCATGGGCTGGACCTGTCTGCTGAATGTTCCAAGGACAGGTCTGTGCAGTTCAACTGCTGCAGCAACAGAATAAATATTTTGAGAGCTCCGATTTGGAACCAGCTACAGTGAAATTGCTTCTCTCTGGCTTGGGTCAGAAAGTAAGAGAAGAAAACCCAGCCTCATAACACCTTGACTGCACCCATTGCTCAGGCCCTGGAAGCCCTCATGCCCCTGGTGGGCTCCTGGGCTGGACCAAGTGCTGTGCATAGAATGTCTCATGAAGCACTGAGGTGCTGCCTGCTGACCCTGTCCCTTGGGGGCCAGCAGCACACAGGGCACTCTCATTAAGCTTCTGTGGTAGGAGCTGATGCCTGGCCAGTGAGAAGTGGTGGTAGCCTTTTGAGCATAGGCACCACCAGCAAAATTCCCTTTTCTTACAGTTGCTCTGCCACTCCAGGTCAGGGAAAAACCCGGGCTAGTGAGACCCACTCACTACTCCTAAACCAAAGGCAAGGGAAGGCACTAACGGCTGTGCCTGCATCCTAACCCCTCCCGTCCCCACTCACGGCACACATACAGTCCCACACTGGGGCCTGGGGGACCGCACTGGGGCCTGGGGGACGGCACTGGGGCCTGGGGGACGGCACTGGGGCCTGGGGGACCGCACTGGGACGTGGGGGGACCGCACTGGGGCCTGGGGGACCGCACTGGGACCGTGGGGGACCGCACTGGGGCCTGGGGGACGGCACTGGGGCCTGGGGGACCGCACTGGGGCCTGGGGGACCGCACTGGGACGTGGGGGACGGCACTGGGGCCTGGGGGACTGCACTGGGGCCTGGGGGACCGCACTGGCGTCAGTGAGTTGGAGTCAGGAATCTGTCAAGTGTTAGCAGCCGCAGCAGAGGACAATGGATCTGGAACCCTCGTGTGACAGGGTGTTTGCTCACATTCCACCTCCCCCAGAAAGAACTTTTACATCTAACCTAGCAATCTTCTAACATGTTTTCCCTTTAATGTCCGTAAACACCCAGTTTCTCAAATGCTTTTGGAACCAACATTAAGGAATCTTACTAGTTCCTGCATTAATCAGTTAACAAATCTTTGACATGTGTTTATTCTATTTTTGTATGAGAGCTGTGTTTTTTAACTTTTGAAAATTATACTTTGCCCCTCTAAGGAACATAAGTTGGGACAAGGGGATAGGGTCTGGAGCTGGTAGGACAGCGTTTGAGACAGGGTGCTGAGGGAAAGATCTCTTTGAGTGGGAACTTGGATGATGAGAAGGAAACAGATACCCAAGCTTCCAGGAGAAGAGCCTTCCCAGCAGAAGGAATGGACAGGAAGGGCCAGGGTGCTCCTGAGGTTGTGAGGAGACCCGTGAGACCAGGGCAGCGGGCCAGGAGAGTGGGGGCTAGACCGGGTCTGAGGAGACCCTGAGGAGCCCAGCAGCATGTGCTGATGTGGGGCAGGGTGGGCAGTGTGAGGGGTGGTGGGGGGTGGGGGGTGGGGTTAAGCCCAACTTGAAACTGATGTTGAAGAATATGCTCTATCCTCATGACAAGCAAGTACGTGTCCTCAGGCCACTCTTACTGTTTCAGTGGGTCCCCTCCTTCTCCCCATCCCTGTTTAGCTCAGTGAGGCCAACTGATGCTGGTTCACCTTGCCTGTGGACTCCAAACTGCCCCAAGTTTGAAGCCAATGTCTTCAGCATCAGACCTTGGTCTCAGTCCTGCCTGCAAGACTTTGGGGATGGAGAAGGGGGACCAGCACTGGACTGGCTGGTCAGGAACCCAATGGGGGAGCTAAGTGGCTGCCTGTGAAGTTCCCTGGGGGCCCAACAGTTGTCCGTGGCCATTCCTGTGTTGGGCTATCACGGGACCTGGTCCTGCCACCTCCTCAGAGGAGCCGCAGCTGAGCAAGGACCTCCTGCTAAAATGCAAGTGATTTCTTCTAGTTCTACAACCCTCTAAGATATCCCTGAACAACCCAACACTGCCCTTCTGACCTCCCCCTCCTGCACAGAATTGACCCTCAGGGCAGCCCTACTGAACAGCGCCCTCTAGTGAAACTTTGTGTTCCAGTTGTAACCCCTGAAGACAGGACTTGCTGCAGCCACCAAGGATAGGGGCTTTTCTGCAAAAGACAGAGCCCACCCTATTCCTCCGAGCTCTGTTGAGTTCCTACTATGTGCCAGGCACTGTCGGTCACTGGAAAGTGCTGGCAGCAATGTGAGAGCAAGGGCCACATCTGTCTTGATCACCACTGGGCATCAGGGCATAATATTGCCCAGCATCTACTAGATATCCCGTTAAGTATTGCACTAGGGAACAAACAAAGAGCAAAAATAAATAAGATGCACCGCCTAAGTGTGGGGACTGCTGTGTTACTTCAGAGCACAGGGATGAGCAGGAGTGGATTTATGTCTTTTTAACGAAGCTCAACCTAATGGGCACCTATGTATTGTATTAAGTACAAGAATTCTGGCATCAGACTGCCTGGGTTCAATCCCTGGCTCTGCCACTTATTAACTCTGTGACCTTGAGCAACTTACTTAATCTCTCTGTGCCTTATTTCCTCAGAAACAGGGAAACCTTATAGTGTTGTCATGAGGATTCAAATAGTTAAAGTTTGCAAAGCACTTAAGAGAGTGCCTCGCACATTCTATGCACTATGGCAGATTTTGTTTAATAAATAAGGGAAAACTTGCTAAAAACTAGAGTGATGTCCAACAATCAATGGTTGCCTAATAAGGTACCAAACTGCCCACAACCAGAGGTATGGGCGGATGTATTAGCTCTTCCAGATAATTAATAATATCTATTATCTATTGAACACAATACTGGCCAGCACTGTGCTAAGCACCTTACATTTATCATGCTATTTTGTCTTTACAATAACTCCATGTCATTATCAGCCCTTGACACGGGAAACAGGCTTTGTGATGGCCTGAGATCCCTCTGTCTGCATGACAGATCTGGGATTCTGTGGGTTCAGAAGTGAGTCATGCTCAGAATTCAGAGAACACTTGGGTGTCTGAGGTCACGCAGGGCATGGGAACCATGGGGAAGAGGCAGGTAAGCAATCTGTGGGCTGGAGGGAGGAGACTCCAGGGACAGCCAGAGCCCCGGGCTCAGTGTTAAGGAACGCTTTGTGCTGGGGTTTACAGGCAGACTGAGTGGGCAGAGGCTAGACGCTGGAGAGTATTTGCAGGAATCAACCAACCAACCAACCAGCCCCGCAAGCCACAGACACGCTGCATTTGACAATGACTGGAAGGGAGGTGTTGGGAGGTGGCTCTATAGGCCCTGCTGCAGGGCACTGGTATGGCTGGTCAGGGCCACTCTTCATAGCGAAATAGTGTCCCTGGGGGGAGAAAGAGACAAAGTACTGGGGGAGGGAGGGACAGCAGGTAGATGGGATGGAAGATACAGATGGGGGCTCTCCTTGGGAAAGAGGAGACAAAGCTTCTACAGTAATAGCCGGATAGAGAAGATGTGTGTAGAAACATATTTAGGAGCAAAGGAGAAAGCCAAGGGGGTTCTGGCCTTGTCTTTACTGTGAAGAAGGAACTGAGATACAGTTATTGTGAAAAAGGAACTGTTCAAGGGTTGAGGAAGTGAGTTTCGGGACTTCTGGGAGGCGAAGTTTGGAATAAACCTGAGTAGGTGTGCTAGGAGAGCGAGCAGGGAAGAGAAATCTTGTTAAGTTGCGGGAGGCCCTGCTGGAGACAGAAGGCAGGAGATTCGGCTGAGCCCGGGGTGACAGTCCGTAGTAGGAGGAGAGGCCACTTCGAGGCCAGACTCACTGCTATTCGGCCCCCTGATTTCCCCACAAGGTCCCAAGCTCTGGGGCTATGGAAGCTGTCCCATCCACCTAAGAGCAATCCTTTCTTGACCAGCCTCCCAGAAACCCTCAGGGTCCATGAGAGCCACCTGTGAAGAGCACGTGGCACCCTCCTGCAGCCCCAAAGCACTGCTGTGGCTTAATGTTTAGAGCAGCCTCTACCCATCCTGCGCATCCTGTTCCCCTCTCCACATTGACTCTGAAAAACATCAGTGGCCAAAGAGGAACGTGGCTGGAAAGTCCACGCTGCTTCCTTAGACCCGTGGGACACCTCACTGCTAGAGCATTTCCCACAGTCATTTCCTCGTCCTCTAAGTGGGCATCGGACGAGTGTGACTTCATTTTCCAGGTGTGAAGGCTGCCTCCCAGGTTCCGCCTCATCAGCTGGAGGCAGCAGGCCTTCCAAGCAGCTGTCTTGCGATGGAGGCAAGAAGTATCTGTTGTGGTGTGTTCACCACCCTCCTACCCGGAGGGCCACTCTCATCGTTACCCGTACTGTGGGGCACCAGGTGGTTCGGGGCAGGGATGGCAAACACTTGGAACACATGTCTTGTCATGTCCTAGCTCGGCACCAAGGGCAGACCGCAATAATACATCACACCTCATTGCTCAACACAGGGCTCCGGGCAGCATCAGGAAACAATTGCGGTGGGAACTCCAGACAGATTTTTTTGCCACCCCCATGTGGGATCTGTAGCTCTAGCACCTTCTGCCCTACTGTCTGTGAGCAGGATGGCCCTCCATAAAACTATGAAAGGGTGAGGTGTGTCTTTGTCCTGTAAGGAGCCCCCTCTGATAGACCCCTAGAGGTGGGTTCTCTTCCAACAGTCATCCCTGCCCGGCCCCACTCCCCTCCTCAGGGGCCTGAGGAGCTGAGCAGCTAATCCCATCACTGACTGGTAATAATGAGAAAGCGGCGGGTTGGAATCGCAGCTGCATGTCTGCAACATTGTGGCTCTGAGGCTGTTTTCTCCTCCATGAGGGATACTGATGACACAAACCCGCAGGTCCTTAGGCACAGGAATAAGGATCAGAATGGAAGTGAGGCCCTGTATGTATAAGATTTTTAAATTGCAATGATCTCTGACCTCCTAAGAAAGCCTCACTTCTAATTGCTAGCACCAACCCTCCCAGATATTTTAACAGAGCACTGTTTTTGAATTTGAAGGGAATTAACTCTAATGGTGGATGTTTAAAATTGTGGTGCTATTTCGGGGTAAGCCCGGCCTTGTGGCACGCTTGGGATCCTACCGCACGCTGCAGCAGAGCTTACTTAGCATGGGGCTTCCTAGTTGATAAAGGGGTTGTCACTTTAGTTCAGGATCCCCTCCATTTTTATTCTAGAAGCATCGACTTGCTATTCCGCTAGCAATAGGCTTTGTGACTTTCCTACCTGGAGAGACTGTAAATTCCTCTTAATCTTTCTTTCTTCCTTTCTTTTTTTAAGCTAAGGGATCATGACAAAGAGTGGCTGGCTGTGCAGGGAATCTGGCGGGTAAAAGTGCAGCCTGGGCTGAAAACACCCGCAGCTGGCAGCATCGCCCCCATCTCTGTTGCCAGGGCAGAGAGACAACAGCCAAGCCAAACTGAGGGTTATTTTTAGTCTCAAAGATTGCAGCCTTTAAGAACAAACAGCCTAGGAGGACCTGGCAGATGAGTGTGGCCCCGGAGGAGATGTCAGAATGCAGCTGCTTGGCGTTGCCCCCAGCCCCTCCGGAAACCAGAGCTGGGGCAGTATTTTTCCTCGGGCTGACTTGCAGGGCACCCTGTGTGCCCCAGGGTCCTGTCAGGATGAGGTGTGAGCCCCACGCACCATGACCTTTAAAACCAGCCTGGGCCTAACCTGGGACAGAATGGGCTGTCTCCCTCCAACACCCACTCGCAAGAGGAGCCAACTTTGCAAGGACCCCGCCCACCTCACTGGGCCCCATGCTCCTGCCTTCGGCCCCTCCTGCTGCCCTGGCACCACCCCAGCCTGACTGCTGAGAGGCACCTTAGAGTATCGTTTGCTTCTTCCTTTCTCATTTCCTCGCCTACCTTTTCTTCCTTTACTCTCTGTCACACAAGTAATCCATATTCATGGTAGAACAAATTTAAAAATTAAGATAAGTAGGAAAAAAAAAAAAGAAAAATCGCTATGACCAGCCCGTCCCTGCCACTGTGAGTGGGTGGGGACTGGCACTTGCTAATATTTGGTGGATATTTTTCCGGACTTTTTCTATGCATGCTTAAATATAAGGCACTTATTTTTTTTCAAAAGCTTGGAATCCCACCCATGGCCTGGCACTGAGGAGCCCAGATAGCCACTCATTCAGGAAGGACCTCCACCAGTTTGGAGGGTGAATATTATCTCCCAATCATGACCACAGCTCTGTGGCAGGAGGCTGTTAGGATATGACATTTCAAAACAGAATTGTTCTGAAATAATTTTACTTGGCTACAAAGAACTAATCGCAAGGGTGATGGCAGCTGCTGGGCAGAGGAAGTATTTTTTGACTAAGGTAGCGATGGTCTTGATGCTCGGTGATAGTTTTTGCCTCTAGCATAGTGCCTGGTCTCTGTGTATTGCACGGCAGTGTTTGATAAAGGCAGCTTTCCTCTCCATCCTCACCTGTCCCGGCAGGAATCATTTTGCCTGTGTCAGGCTTTGTTTCAGGGTCCGCCTGATTCAGAAACTCCCCAGTGCCCTAGCTAAGAAGATAGAGACTCTGGCCCGGCCTGGTGGTTCACGCCTGTAGTCCCAGCACTTTGGGAGGCCGAGGCAAGCGGATCATGAGATCAAGAGAACGAGACCATCCTGGTCAACATGGTAAAACCCCGTCTCTACTAAAAATACAAAAATTAGCTGGGCGTGGTGGCACGCGCCTGTAGTCCCAGCTACTCGGGAAGCTGAGGCTGGAGAATTACTTGAACTCGGGAGGCGGAGGTTGCAGTGAGCCGAGATCGCACCATTGCACTCCAGCCTGGACAACAAGAGTGAAACTCCGTCACAAAAAAAAAAAAAAAAAAAAAGAAGACAGAGTCTCAAGTAAGGAGGCTTGGGTTCAAATCCTAGCTCTGCCTGTAAATAACTGTGTGAGACTGGGCAAGTGGTTTAGCTTGTTTGTGTCAAATTTCCTCATTTGTAAAACAGGGACAAAGACAGAATATGCAGCTCAGGCTTGGTGTGAGAATTTAGTGAAATAAAACAGAACACTCAGAAGAGAGCATAGCACATAGTGAGTGCTCAATAATCTGTCATTCTTCTTCTGCAGTTACTGTTTTTTCAGCTCCCATGGAAGAGTTCCTGTGTTAAAAGAACATGCTTGGATTCCAGTATGATTTAGGGCAAATTGGTGAACCTACCTCTTTCTTATTTCAGATACGAGCTCAAGGTAGTTGGGGAATGAGAGGAGGGATGATTTCAGGTACTTGGATATCAGGAGACTGAATAAGTTTGCATTATGGGGTCACTGGGAGCTCGTTGACACATTGGGACAATGGTAAGAGCTGTGTTGCTTTAACTGGGACTCTCATAAACACACCACTCCAGTTGCTGAAGGTGGATCATGAGGACATCAGGGTCCGACATGCTATTCATGCTACTTTTGTGTATGTGGGAGAGCTTCCATAATACAGCATTTTTATACATGTGTAGATGTGTGTGTCCTGAAAAAAAATCTATAATCACTCTATTTTACTTTCATACTTTTATGGAATTGTTAACATACATTTTATACAATGCTCATGAAGCTTTTTTGATCAAGACCACAAAAGCACTAAAAATGCATCCTCCTTGAACATACTAGTGTTGAGAGAAGCACAGCTGGTCTGTGACACGGCTTTCACTCTGGGGATCACATTTTATTACACTGATGACATGCAGAATTCCTTAGCTGACAGGTGATGGGGACAAAGAGCAGACACCTCACTGGCACCTGGTGCCAGGCTACCCCACTCCCTGTGCCCTTCCTCCTAGTACTGGCTTCCAGCCCTTACTGTAGGTCATACGTCTCCTATCTATGTCAGTGCCCAGCACACGGTGTACCCTATTAAAACTGAGAACAGAAGAGGTGGAGGTTAGGGACATTCATCCGGATCAATCACAGAACTTTCCACCTCAAGGTTGGAGGCTCTTGATATTTGTTCCCTCTCTTTCCAGGCCAGCCTCACCACCCCTTTCTCTCTGGTCCTGGCAACCCCTCCAGACTTTTGTCAACAACATAAATGTCACATCATTGTACATAGGACTGAGTTCCCCTTGTTTTTAGTGATCAATCATTCAAATGTTTGGGCTGGGTTTGTTGCTACCACCATTATTATTATGAATAATTATAGCTGCAGATTATTGAGTGGTTATTGGATGCCAAAGGCCATATATCCATAGGCGTGGTCTCATTTCATCCATACAACAGCCAGTGAGGTAGGTACTACTATGATTCCATTTCACAGATGAGGAAACTGAAGCTTGCAAAGGTTAGTGTTACAGCCACAGAGCTAATATAATACATGGAAATTTTAATTCGAGGTTTACTTATTTCAAAGCTCATGCGCTTAACATTATGCTAATTTGCGATTCTTTTTCCATCTGTGGAAAGAGGAGGGCGTGTGAAAGAATGGCTTTCACTAGATCTACAGTTCTGCTGTTGTTTTGTATGTTTGTGGTAAATGAGACTACCATAATATGGATACCCTTGCTGTTTAGGCGCTAGTGTCTTATAAAAGGGCTCTAAGGGGTGGGTGTGTGTGTGTGTGTGTGTGTGTGTGTGTGCGTGCGCGCGCACTTCTAAATGCAAAGAGAGTAAAGAGAGGGCCATCTGGAGGTAGAGTGCTGTCAGGTAAGAAAATGACTCTGGAATTCAGCACACCTCAGTTCTGCCTCAGCTCTGACACTCATCAGCTTGTTACCTTGAGCAACCCCGCTTCCCCTCCCTGAGCCTCAGTTTCCTCATTTGTAAAAGAGGAATAACAAAGCCTAGATCACTGTTAAGTACCTTAAGTGAGATCAGTGGAAAGGGTTCAGAGGAGTGCCCAACCAAAGTTGGGACTTGAAAGTATGGCTGCCCCTGTCCCACATTCTCTGGTGCAGGTGGGTTTCCCAAAGCAGCGTTGAGAAGGGAGAGGAGTGTGAGCCTTTGCATGGGTGCATGTGCCAAGATGCGGTTTGTGAGTGGAGGGTACTTCAGAAACCCTAACAATTTTTCCATGGGGAACTACTGGGTTGTACGTTGGGAGCTTTGGAGTGAGGTTTGGGCCCCGCCCCGCCTTGGCCTCCCCAGCCTCTCAGGAGGGGGCAGGTCTGCTCCCCCAACACACCCTCACTGCTGCTTTCTTTTCACGCCTCCCAACCTAACCCAAGTTCACACCCAGCCCTCACTCTTTTCCTGCCTGTCACTCAGGCCACAGCCACACGGGGCAGGGGTGGTACTGGGTGGGGCTGCAGGTGGTCTGCAGGTCCCAGAGCCAGAGGGGGCTTCTGGACTGAAGGGTTGGCCCACCCCCTGCTGTGAACCTCCTACTTCTAGAAAACCGGGACTCCAAAAGCATTCCTGCACCCTCTCCCAGCCACAGACAGACACATTAACCCACACAGGCTTAGAGACACACACATAGGCACACAGAAACAGAGAGATACAGACCTCCCACCCTGAAACATGTACAGATATGCAAAGACACAGACACGCTGACATGGAGAGACACAAACAGCCACATAGAGACAGACACACACACAGAAATATTAACAGAAACATACAGACACACAGAGACCCAACCCACGTACACAGAAACATGTGCAGCTATGCAAAGACACACAAAGACATGCAGAGATGCACACACAGACACAGACACACAGAAACACCCAGACACACTGACACAGATATGCAGACACACGTAGACACATGCATAGACACAGAGACACAATGACATGTGAACAGTGTGTGCCCACACAGGTTCCCTCCTACCCCACAGGTGCTGCCCTCTGCCCCGTGGCCCCCACCCCTGCGACTCTGCCTCTTTGGTCTAATAAGGGTAGGTGAGAAAGGGTTGTGAGATTCCAGAGATATTTCCCGGCTCCCCGCACACTCCTCCTGTGGTGCTTCCAGTTGAATGTTCAGCTCTGGGCAAGTGTCCAGGGCCCCGAGCCCCAAGGCTGAGTCATGCAGACAAAGATTCCGAGGCCCTGAGTTGCATTTCTAGATCCCTGGCCTTTAAAAACACCGCAGGATGCCCTGGGAGGCAGCAAAGTTTCCCACAGAAACTCCACTTGGTGCAGATTTAATTGCAAGGCATTTAAATAGCATCATCTGGAGGTAATTTGGAATTTACATTACTGGGCTAGAGGAAACTTTTTTTTTTTTAACCAAAAGAAGGGCTTGGAATATTATATTGTGTCAGTTATCGATCAGCCATTTCCAAGAGATTAAAAAAGTGGTGAGGCCTGTTTTACACAATATGTTAGAACAATTTACAGCAGGATTTGGTCATCACTAGTGTAACCGGTATTAGCTATTCCACAATGCTTGGGGCAAGAAATGACACATTTCTTGAATTTCTAAATCAAATTAAATCATTCTTAGACCCCACAGGTACCAGGACCTCAGAAAATTCAATCCTGGCCTCTTTTCAAGGCCCCTCCTCTCCTTCTGTGCAGAACTCTGAGGCCTCAGGATCCTGGAAACTTGGGGAGGGGGATCAGGTCTGTGATGGTCACTGCCCAGTGGCTCATTGTCCAAGCTCAGGTGGACCAGTAAAAGGCTGCTGCTCAGAGCATCCTCTTCAAATTCAAGGCCACAGTGCAAGCGTCCAGTCCTCAGAAGCACATCACCCCCACCAGCCACTCTCCAGAGGCCTTGGCTCCTCAGGGTGCTGGGTAAGAGGCCAGATACCCAAGGGTCCTGCCAGTCCTTGAATGACCTCCAGCCCTTGGGGACCCCTCCTCAGCCCTCGAAATCTCTAAGTGTTAGGTCTACAGGCCCTTAGAAAATCAAAGAAAGTCCTTTAACTTCCCCCCCAGGGTGAGAGAAGCCCAGCCTTGAAGACACCAAGGCCTCTGGAGAAGAGGGAAGTCCCTCACATTCTTTTCCAGTGAGCTACAGAGGAAAAACAGACATGGTTCATTTCTCAATCACAGCGGCCACTTAGTCCATAATTACCTGATTTACTTAGTTATCCTTACTCTTCGGGGAGTAGAGCTGTGGTCCAAAAAAAAGAAAAAATTCATAAAACCAAGAAACCCTTTCTTTGAATAAAGATGATGAAATCTCTTGGCTTCTGTAATTTTCAGAGTCCCTCTGGGACACTCCTGTTTGCACAGGAATGGGTTCAATCCCACACAGCTTGGTGTCCAATAGCTCAGTCTCTTCATTCCCCTTCATGGAAGAGTTGCACCCCCTGTTTGAAGACTGACGAGGGTGTGATGAGAGGTGACCCTGCAACTCTGGTAAACTCAGGCTAGCTCCGACTCACACCCAGCACCACACAGGTGGTAGAGCTTAAGGCTGGAAGGAACGGCTATGGAATCAGATAAACAGAGTTTGAGTTCTGGCTCCATTGCTTTTTAGCTATGTGACTTCAGGCAATTTACTTTACCTCTCCAAGCCTCAATTTCTTCCTTTCTAAAGGTGCCTCATAGGATGGTGTGGAAGCTAAATAGCAGACATACCAAGATAGTAGTGTAAATTCATGCTGCGATGTATGCCCTCTGCTCCAAATACCCTCTGCTCTATATGTGATACAGGAACATAAATTGAAATGACACAGCCACATTTGCAAAACAACATTAGCATCTCTGAGGACAAGGTCAAGATGCATCTAGGGTCCTAATGGCATTGAGCCCTCTTTGCCCATGGTAGTCATCAGCTTTCTCTTCATCCCTTTTTCATTCTTCCCAGCCCCTGCCCTACTCCTATTCCTTGAATCATTTCCTAAAATAAACAAGCTGCAGACAAGCCATTATATCAGAGTCTGCCGTGTGTGTGTGTGTGTGTGTGTGTGTGTGTGTGTGTGTGTCGGGGTGACAGGGACTAGGACAGCTGGAAAGGAGAAAAACTGAAGCAAAGCAAAAAGCGTCAGAAACAGAAAAGAAAATCCAGCAGAAATCAGTTAAACTATACGTCATTATAATAAATGTAAACAGATTACCTCTCAAATGAAACATTCTCAGATTAGACAAAATAAATGAACAAAGTTTACAAGAGATATACCTGAAGCAAAACCATAAAGATTGGAAATAAAAAGTTAGAAAAGATATGCCGGTCCAGTGCTAACCAAAACATGAAATGTATTGATATGGTTGAAACTGTGTGCCCTCAAAAGATGATGTTGAATTCCTAACCCCCAGTACCTCACAGCGTGACCTTATTTGGAAACAGAGTCGGTGCAGATGTAATAAGGTTAAGATGAGGTCATGCTGGAATAGGGTGGACCCCTCAAGCCAGCATGACTGGTGTTCGTCTAAGAAGATGAGGGACACAAGATGCACAGAAGCTAGCCATGTGATGAGGCAGGCAGACCCTGGCGTTATGCTGCCAGAAGCCAAGGAACGGCTAGGGCTACTAAGCACTAGAAGAGGCAAGAAAGCCTCCTCTCCTAGAATATTTGGAGGGAGCATGGCCTTGCCAATTTCAGGCTTTGATTCCACTTTGAGTTCAGACTTCTAGCATCTAAAACTGCAGGAGAATAAATTTCTATAAGTTTAAGCCACCCAGTTTATGGTAATTTGTTATGGCAGCCCTATGTAATTAATATACATATCTAACAATATTTACATCAGACCACATAAAATTTAAGACCTGATATGGTTTGTCTTCTCCCAAATCTCGTGTTGAATTGTAATTCCCAGTGTTGGGGGAAGGCTCTGGTGGGAGGTGATTGGATTATGGGTGGATTTTCCCTTTGCTGTTCTCATGACAGTGAATGAGTCCTCATGAGATCTGGTTGTTTAAAAGTGTGTAAGCACTTTTCCCTTCACTCACTCTCTCCTGCTCCTCCTTTGCCTTCTACCATGATTGTAAGTTTCCTAAGGACCCCCCAGCCATGCTTCCTGTACAGCTTACATAACTATGAGTCAATTAAACCTCTTTCTTCATAGATTACCCAGTCTCATATAGTTTTTTTATAGCAGTGTGAGAACAGACAGGTACAAGACCAAAGCACTATTAAGATTAAGGACACTACAAAGTTATAAAAGCAACATCCCATTAAGAATATATAATGATTGTGAAAAAAAAAAAAAACAAACAAACAAAAAAAAGAATATATAATGATTGTGAATTTGTATGCACTTAACATGACTAAATTATAAAGAGAAGTTAGATTCATTCGTATTCACTGTGTGGTATGTTTTTAAAATTAACTCATACATTCATCTCTATCATAGTGTAATATTTTTAAAGTGCTTTATCAGGACCAGACAGATCAAACAGACAAAAAAAAAAAAAAAGAGCAAGGATATGTAAGGTATGAAGAGATAATTTAGTAAACCTGATCCAATATAGACATATGGAAGCCTGCAACAAAATAGAGAAAATATATATATATTTTCACACACATGTCAACCATTTTAGCAAAGAGAGTCCCAAGAAATTTCAAATAATTTATAGCATAGAAATCACATTTTCTATGCAGAATGCTATTAAATTAGAAACAAACATACTCCTAAGTTTACTGTGGATGAAAGGGAAAGTTTTAATAAAAAATACAAAATATTTAGGTTTGAACAACTGTAAAAAAAAAAAAACTACACAATAACATCGAAATGCAGATAAAGCAGTACCTAGAGACATATTTATAGCTTTAAAACATGTTAGTGGCAAAACAGGATTGAAAATAAATGAATGAAAAGAACTCCAAAAACTATTGTAGAAAAACAAATGAGATAATACATGTAAAGTCTTTTGCATAATACTTGGCACATAATAACTGTTTAATAAAAGGAAGAACATAATAAATGGAAATTATAGTTGTTATTCCATCCATATCTTTCCAATGAAAAGAGCTTTTCTTCCAGGACTAAGTTAAAACTTTATAAGTAACTACGGCACACCAAGAAAGAGATATCTCTGTGCCTGGAACTTCAGAAATTAGTTTTTATACAATTTTGCATAGTCCAGTAATATCCCAGAAAGATAAATTCTCTGGCCCAGGTTTCAGTAAATAGGGAGTGTCACCATTCCTAAAGATACTGTTGATAAACCACTTCCCTAAAATTACTCTTCAGTAAAGGAGTGGCCTTAGGCTCTTAACAACAGGGTGTTTTTTCAAAGAACTATTTTTGACTAACAAAATACTATCTGGGGAACATACAAAACCCCTCAAAGGAACTCAATCAATGCTATTTTTAGATTGGAAAAGTAATCCCTTGACAGAATTTGTTAAAAAAAGAAAGCCAAGGAATCATTAGTAGTATTTGACTTTTCCATCTATATTATTAAAAGTTTATACGTTCAAGTTGGCCCCAGAAGGTTTTTTTTTGTCTAATTTTCTCACTTGGAAATAAAAGTAAAGCCTAGGCATTCAAGGTTGCTTTCTATCCAAGCACACGTATTCATCTACAAAGGGAAGAGGGGCACTGGTGTCTTCCCTGATGTTCTGGGTCAAGCAGACCCACCTGTGGAGAAGGTGGCAGCTGACACTGAAACTCGCTTTCATTTGTGCCTCTTTGGGCAGGCCTGTTCTTACTGTCCAGGAGGCTGTGCACACGGGGAAATGAGGTAGCTTAGAAGGGACGGCCTTCACTGATAGGGGACAGTTAGCTGCCTGGCCCTTCCCAATACAATTTCCTAAGGATGCTGGGCAGCTCTTGGGCACTAGTTCTTGGGAGGGCTTGGTTCTGTCATCAGAGGAAAGGCCAGCATCTGTGCAGCACCTTGTTCTTGCCACATATCCCCCCAACACCACTTCGGGTAGGGAGGGAATGTTCCATTGCCCCCTTTAGACAAGTGAGGAAACTATACACTCCCAGATTAATGACAGGAAAGGAGATCCATTCTTTGGTCTCTGGCTCGCTGAGGAGGGAGGAAGACATGTGCGACAGGATGCTTGGTTTTCAGGACCTCACCTCCTCCTTCTGTACCTTGTCTTTGAGCAAACCTGCTTCCCTGTGGGATGAATGAACATAACCCAATACCAGCCCTCTTTGCTCTCAGATACCTGCCACACCCACTGCACCTTCTTGACAGTTGCGCAACTAACATACACTTAGCACGGAGTGTCCATCCACACACATGTATGTCTTGAGTGTTCACTATAGACTTGGTACTGTGATTGTGGTTGGTACTTGGGATGTGGTGACAAATGAGGCAGACTCAGAGCATTGCTGAAAGCCAAGCTCGGGTGTGTCTGTTGTAGAAGGACACATTTTTGTGGAGAACAGGGCTATGGTGGAGAGTGAGGAAAGTAATGACTTTCTGTCTAGCTTCCCCCTCTGGAGTAGCAGCTGAGCTGATTTCCTCCAGTAGTGGCTTTAAAACACAAAGCTTAGCACAGCAGAGAACTACTAAAACCACAAGTCTGAAAGGTATATGACGCCACAGGGAACGTGTGGTTTCCCTTCTCATTCAGGAGGTCCCCAGGCATCGAGGCAGGCAGCGCGGGGGCTCTTAGACATCACTGTCCTCTGTGGCGGTGAGACAGTTACCATCTGCACAGCCTTCACCTGGGCCTGCAGGAGCAGTCCCCAACCCCCATGCCTTCCAGCTGCAGACCCTCTGAACTGTAAATAAAGCCAGTTGTAATTGAAATAAGGGAGTATAAGATATCCAGGGTTGTTTCCAATTAGTTTTTTTTTTTTAAGTCCTATTTTGCTCATTAGGTAATCATCAATTTCAGCCTCTCCAGCAGAAAGTCCAGAGCACATTCTCTCGGGTGCCTGAGCAGAAATGCAGAGGTCTCCATTTCAGGGTAATACAGAAACATGACCCTCCCCTGCTAATTCTGCCAGTATAAGTTGTACATAGCTAGATCTTAGGGTATATGAATGTGGCCACAGAGTTTTCTCCTATGATTTCTACTTTTAAAATTACATTATAGGCCAGGTGTGGTGGCTCACACGCCTGTGATCCCAGCACGCTGGGAGGCCGAGGTGGGCAGATCATGAGGTCAAGACGTCGAGACCATCCTGGCCAACATGGTGAAACCCCATCTCTACTAAAAGTACAAAAATTAGCCGAGCGTGGTGGTACGAACCTGTGGACCCGCTACTTGGGAGGCTGAGGCAGGAGAATCGCTTGAACCCGGGAGGTGGAGGTTGCAGTGAGCTGAGATCACACTACTGCACTCCAGCCTGTGACAAGGCAAGACTCTGTCTAAAAAAAAAAATTAATTTAAAACATTACCTTATAAATTCATGTGAATGTCAAAGCAAGCTCTTCCCAGTGAATTGTTTTCCTTCACCAGCTCCGTCTCCAATAATGCTGCCCCACATGGAGGTTTGTACAGAGACTTGGCAAGACAGTAAAATGACCTCATTGGTTTGTTTTGGGTAGACGAAGGTTCTTTCAGCTGAGTTCAGTAGCTGATCACAAGGAAATCAGGCCCATTAGAAAACCACCCTGATGAGCAGGAGTGAACCACTGTGGTTGGAACTCCTTAGTATTAATGCCACGTTCACAAACTCCCCTGCCCTCGATGGTTCACGAAATTCCGAAGCGCACAAGTGGAAGACCTCAGAGTTACTGCAGTTTCCCCTGATTGGATTGGACCTCTACAAGCTGTAAAGAGTCCCCTCTGCAACATGTTCAGAAAACAGAAGTAGGATGGAGTTCTGGATAGATGAGTACAATGGCTTCAAGCTCTGTGCCTCCTCCAAGCCTCTGATCACGCTGTTCCCATCTTCTGGGAAACACCCTTCCCGGCTTCCGCTTGGCCAACATGTAGCATTCTCAAGGGCCGTCTCACGTCCTCAAAGTTCATCTTGTGATCAGTATTGGTAAAGACCTTAAGCATCATCTGGTTCTAGGAGGTACTCCTAAAACTGAATTTCTTCTATAATTTCTAGCAGAGTTGAAATACCATTGGTGACTAGGGACTCAGTCTCCTGAAGATAATCCATTTTATATTCATACAGCTATTTATTTATTTATTTGATGGAGTTTCAATCTTTGTTGCCAGGCTGGAGTGCGTTGGCACAGTCTCGGCTCACTGCAACCTCCACCTCCTGGGTTCCAGTCATTCCCCGTACCTCAGCCTCCTGAGTAGCCGAGAGGCGCCCGCCGCCACACCTGGCTAATTTTTATATTTTTAGTAGAGACGGGGGTTTTGCCATGTTGGCCAGGCTGGTCTCGAACTCCTGACCTCGTGATCCACCCACCTCGGCCTTCCAAAGTGCTGGGATTGCAGACGTGAGCCACCGTGCCCAGACTTACAGCTTTATGTTTAATAACGATAATTACTGCTATTTGTTGCAAATCAACTTAGTTGACAAATGTTACAGGAATGTAATTCTCACAACAACCCCACAAAGGAAGTACCTTTATGTCATTTTACAGAAGAGAAGGTCAAGTCCGAGACAGGCTCAATGACCTGCCCACGGTCACAGAGTGGAAAGTGGCAGAGCCTGGAGGTCTAACTCCAAAGACTGTGTGCCCTTTGCTGCTGCTCTGCAACCTCCAGGATTTCCTGGTGTGCAGAAATTTTTCAGTGTCGCAGGTGCACTCAATGTGGAGTTGTAGAGTTGTGCACAGCTGTCAAATGGCCTCTTAGAATTCTCAATGCTTAGTGTCTGTCCTGCACACAGCATAGCATATAACAACCTAGACCTGCAGTCTTTCTTTGATCAATGTTGCAAGAATTCAGTTTCACTCTCCACCAAAACTGTAAGCTCCCAGAAGGTGGGACCGTGCTGTATGCTCGTTTCGGGTACTTAATTTTTTGTGCTTAATTTTCAAGATTTTTGCATTCACTTCAGAACCTATTAGACGGGGTGAATAATTGCGGTTGTTGCCATTAAAAGCAATAGCAAAAACTGCAATTACTTTTGCACCAACCTAATAGTATAGACAGCACTGAGCACACCCCAAGTGCTGATTGTTGGAACAGTGCTGGGGGAGAATAGCAAAGAAGCAGGAGCCCTGGATTCTGGTGCCAGCTCTGCCACTACTAGAACAGTCCTCCCCACTTGCCTCAGTTTCCCTGTATGAACTGGAGGATGTGTGCCACAACCACCTTTTGATTGGTGCTTTCCCAGAATGCAGGACTGGTGGCAAGGCCAGGAAGAACTAGCCCATTACTCAGACTGAATCATGCCCTCATGCACCCACCCAGGAAGCAGTGACGATCCCCCCCAGAATACACAGCCGGGAGAGGGGAGTGGGACATCACCCACAGGGCACAGACTAACTTCTGCCGTCACTCCTGGTCTGTTCATCCATTACACTCCTAGGCCAGCAACAAGCAGAAATCCTGCACAATTCAGTCTTCCAGGCTCTCACTTCTTAGGAAGTTTCTCAATGTTTAGCAAAAGGTTTTTATACAATGTCAACGAGAAACAACAGAATCCCTGGAAATTTCCTTGGGAAATCCTTCACTGGCTAACTCACCAAGGAAGTAAGGAAGCTGGTCTGTGTTCAGCCTTCACCACCGTGGTGGGCAATTTTTCATTTATTTGTTCATTGACTCACAATATATGTTTTTGTGGGCCCATCATGGACTAGTTGCTGTGCAGGGTGGTGTAGATACAGTGATGAACAAGACAGAACACAGTTTCTGTCTCGGGGAGCTTACAGTCTTGCTGGAGAGGAGATATAAGCAAATAATCACACAAAGCTCTGATTCAAATCGGATAAATGCCACAAAGAAAACGTGCATAGAGTGCTCACAGAGAGGCCTCACTTGAGGGTGGGTTTGGGTCAGGGAGGGTTTCTGGGCAGTAGCAGCATTTACGCTAGGACCTGGGACACCCAGGAAAGAGAACGTGGTGAGGTGTGGGGGGTGCTCTGATGTACAGCACACAGCAGGAGACAGGAATCAGATTCCTCATCGCAGCTCTGACACCCAGTGGCTGTGAAACTGTGTAAGCCTCTTCTCTCTGGGCTGCAGGTTTGGTTTGGTTTTGTATTTTTGTTGTTGTTGTTGTTACTGGTTTTCCCCATCTGTAAAATGAAGATCTGTTACTTCAAGCAAATGTCATGATGTTCAGATAAAAGCTGTGGTTGAGATGTCATCTTCAAGACTGCCGTTCTGCACAGATTAATAAAAGGGATCCTTATCACGGACTCCTCCCCTTCCTATCCGCTGCATCTGTGAAAGGGAGAGCGTCTGAGGGAGAATTTCATTGACATTTAGAAAAATGAGAGTGAAATGGGTTTTCCTTATTTGGATTCTCCACTTTATACTCCATACCCAGATTATATACAGACACATGCGGGGGACTACAGAGAGACTGGAAAACCTGGTCCCAGGTGGCCTGCGGACGGGAAAGCCAGCAGACGTGTGAGGGGAGAGGGGGCTTATTAAACAAACCTCACTGGCAGTCCTTATTCTCATTTCTTTTCCAGATGCACCTCAAAATGCTTTGCCAAGAATTCTAATGAGAAACAGATTGCCTCTGGCTCGCCCAGTCTTTCACCTGCAGATTTCTAAGTAGAGATACTGCTGTCCACTTCTGCCGAGAGTCCAAGGAAGGTTTGTTTTAAATTCTCTTCTGCAGGAATTGGAGCTTTGAACGTTTGGAAACCCATTTCAGATTTTCTTCTTGATACATTAGCCAAAGGCACAGGGTCAACATATGAAAGGAAGCAAACACAGTCATTTCGTGGAGGGTTGGGGCTAATCGATGCCTGGAAGCCCTGGGCGATCATCAGGAAGCCCTTGGATTGAAAGCGCAGGGGATCCCAGTTTGCAGGGAGAAATGTTTGTTCTGTTGAGTGAATGTTCCTGTTTGTGGTCCCACCCACAGACTCCAGCGTGGGTCAATGATTCTATTGTGAAGCAAAGAAAGCCAAGGCAAGACCTTAGCCAGAAAGATGTGAAAGTGGGTTTTGTCCCTTTAACCTGAAACAGAGGTTATGCAAGAGGTTAGCCAACCTCTACCGTCTGGGTTCAGGAAATGTCCTGAATTTTCATAGCTGCGTAGAGTTCTAAGACAAACACGGTCTCTGCTGTTGCACTTGCGGCCAGAACCCCAAGCCTGCCTGGCCTCCTGCTGCCCTGCCATTGTCTCCCAAGCCCGGTCTCTGTCTTGTTTGCTCTGCTTCCCACAGGTCTGATCTGCTCAGTCCACAGGGTGGTGGGGAGGGTGGGGACATTCCTTCCAGCAACCCAGCGCAGACCCTCGGCTCCCCCTGGGTTTACACATCACTGTGCAAAGAGCGTTCTTCTCATTTCCCATGTCATCCTGTCTCAAAAAAATTCCTTATTTCATAAAAGCTTCCCTTTCTATGAGCAATCAGGTTGGAGGTTTGCTAAAAAATATTTTAGCTTGTGTGGGCATGGTGGCTCTTGCCTGTATTCTCAGCACTTTGGGAGGCCGAGGTGGGCAGATCACCTGAGGTCAGGAGTTCAAGACCAGTCTGGTCAACATGGTGAAACTCTGAATCTACTAAAAATACAAAAATTAACCAGGCGTGGTGGCAGATGCCTGTAATCCCAGCTACTAGGGAGGATGAGGAAGGAGAATCGCTTGAACCCAGGAGGTGGAGGTTGCAGTGAGCTGAGATTGCACCACTGCACTCCAGTGCAGGAGACAGAGTGAGACTCTGTCTCAAAAATATATATATATATATAAAATATAATATCTATATAACTATATATTATATATAACATATAATATAAAATAATATATCATTATATATAGGGTTGTATCTGCCTGTGTGGTGGGAAAAGAGAGAGCTTTATTTCCCTTGACTCTGCCATTCCAACTTCTGCTCCCCCCAGTACCAGACTCCCTTTCAGGAGTGATTTGCTCTTTGAATCAAGTTTCATCAACAGTCGAGTTCGCCAAGACAAACTCTTTACCTGGGAGGGACTTCCCTGAAAGCCTAGTGTTCAGAGTGTGTCATCTGGCAAATGAATGCTCAAAGGCCAAAAACGAACTGGAAAACTATTTCTATTAACAACTTTGTCAGCCTAAATAACAGACTCAGAAAAAAATTCAGGAATGGGTATTGCAATGGAATACACATGCCATCATAAACTCTGTGAAATTCACAGAGGTAAAGGAAGACAAAGGTTTTGAAAATAAAAATGAGGAGGATTACATGATTGTTTTGTGATAATTACCCTTGCCTACAAAGATCAATAACAGGTGGTGTCATTCCGAGGTTAGACAGGCAGTCACTGGGCAGTTGTCCTCACGGAAGTGTCTTTTGTGGAAGGTTGTGACGATCTTTGTGCGAGGTTCTGGTTTTTGCAGTCTTTTGTGATAGTTCTTGTTATCAGGTATTTGTGCATGAGAACCCTTCTTCATGGCCTTCCTGGTTGTATTTGTCAGGATCTTTAACACAAGTGACTCCGCTTTCGTTGACAACTTTCACAAGTTGCTAGAAAATAAAGCTGGAAGCAAAACTGGATTTTTCATGTGCTTAAAAATATGGAATCCAGAAGCTGGGTGCAGTGCTTCGTGCCTGTAATCCCAGCTACTCGGGAGGCTGAGGCAGGAGGATTCCTGTAGCCCAGGAGTTCAAGACGACCTGGCAACATAGTGAGACCCCCATCTCAAAAAGAAAAAAATGGAATCCAAGCATCACATCAAAAATAAAAGTGCTTGCTTAACAAAAGAAAGGATATAAGGAAATATTCCAAAATGTACGAAGGCTGTGAGGTGTAATGGGATGAGAATAGCTTTGGGGTCAGGCCACCTGCCTCCCTGGGAGCGCTGAGCAAAGCATTGTATGTCCTTAAGCCTCAGTGTCTTCATCTGAAGACAGAAATAAGCCTTCTCCCCCATGGGAGTTCTCACAAGGATTAAATAAGGTGATGTACATCAAGTTCTAACATGGTACTAGTCCTGTGAAACTTGCCTTAGCTTTATGTTGGACTACCGTTTTGCATCTTCTAAATTGTCAAGATGTGGATGTTAACTTTATAAAGGGAAACACTAAGCTTAAAATAATCAGAACAACAGTATGGTTCTTGTTAGAAGGATATTTCAAGCAACAAAATGTTACTCAGATTAGATGTCACATCTCCGGTGGGACAACTTCTAAAGGCACCCTGAAGCTTTGGTAAGATCTAGCCTAAAAGTGAGACGGTTCTGTCCTGCCAGTAACTGAGGCTGGGACCTAAACCTGCCGTTTTAGCGAGCAGGTTCCCTGTCTCAGTCCCTGGGCTACTCCAGGCAGCACCTCTCCAGGTTGCTCTTGCCTCCCATGGTGATGCAAGGAACTTTGCTTTCTGTTTTGAAATACGCCCCCGCAGGCCAAATCCCCCTGAGAAATGAGAGTCCCACCATATCCTCTGAAATGGCCACCTTCCTCTGATCAAACCTTTTTATTAGCATCTTTGTGTATCCCATTAAGTCCTTAACAGCAGCTTTGAGGAGTCACACCTGTTTTTCATCAGGATTGCAATTGTAAGCCAGCACAACCATGTGTGATAAGTTGATGCTAAAATACCATGACACACTCCTTGGATTTACTAGCATTTAATAAATGAAGGAGAAAGCTTCGCCTTTTATAGCCCTGAGCCTCCCAGGCCTAAAGCAGATGGAGCAGTTGCCTCCTGCAAAGCATTGATTGCTCATTGCTTCCAAATCCAAGGAACAGGCGTCTCGGAACATTGCGCTGCAGGGGCAGGAGGACCCTTCTTTTTGAAAGCGGTAAGTCCAGGGTTCTCAACCCTGACCATAGCTCAGCATCAAATGGGGAGCTTAGGGACCATTCCCAGACATTCAGATTTAGCTGGTGTTGGGGGGAACTTGAGTAGCCTTAATTTTTAGCAGCTTCCTCAGAAGTCTCTTAAGAATGCTATCTGCTCAAAATGATTTGAGCCACAGGCAGTCTAGGGCAGTGGGAAGAACAGGGACTTTGGAGATAAGAAATAATGGATTTAAATTCACTGTCTGGAAAGGATAAGCTGTGTTATTTTAGACAAATTTCTTAAATTCTTTGAGTCTTAGTTTCTTCACTTGAAAAATGAGGTTAATAATATCTGTCTCATAAGGCAAATAAATGGGAGTTTGTTATGTAGATTCCCCTGGTGCCATCTTCAGACTGATAAGGATTTAAAGCTATCTTCAGGGATCAACCTTTATTTTATTTACTTATTTTTTTGAGACGGAGTTTCACTCTTGTTGCTCAGGCTGGAGTGCAATGGCGTCATCTCGGTTCACTGCAAGCTCTGCCTCGGGTGAATCCTGGGTTCAGGTGATTCTCTTGCCTCAGCCTCCTGAGTAGCTGGGATTATAGGCACCCGCCATCACGCCCGGCTAATTTTTTGTATTTTTAGTAGAGACGGGGTTTCATCATGTTTGGCTAGGCTGGTCATGAACTCCTGACCTCCGGTGACCCACCCGCCTTGGCCTCAACCTATATCTTTCTTGATAGAGCGGGGGAGGAGAGACGCCCCATAAACTTACATCCTGCTTTTAGGTTTTAGGTGTATTTTAGGGGAGGGCAGAGAGCTTTTCTTGTATCTGCTCTTTCTCAGTTGCCTTAAGCTCAGAACAATCCTCATGCCAAAGTGGCGTATTTTGGGTTGGTATCTATAGGCATCTCCTGTACTAATCGAGACAGGGTGGTATTGGTGAAGGGAATGAGAAGAAAGCCTAGACACAGACCCACACAAGTATGGTCAATTAACACAGATGCAATATTAAATCAATGAAGAAAGGATAGTCTTTTTAATACATTGTGCTGGGATAATTGGATATCTATGTGCAAAAGTAACAACAAATCTTGACCCTTGACCCATACCCTAGGTCCCCAATTTTGTACCTTGTACAAAATTCTACTCAAAATGCACCGTAGACCCAAATGTAAACCCTAAAACAATACAACTGTTGGAAGAAAGCGTAAGAGAGAAAATCTTTGTGATGTTGGGTTAGGCAAAAATTTCTTAGATACCACAATATCAAAAGCACAATCCCTAAAAGAAAAATTGATGAATCAGACTTCATCAAAATTAAAGCCACCTGCTCTGTAAATGACACTGCTAAGGAAATGAAGACAAGCCACAAACTAGGCGAACATATTTGCAGAGCATATATTTGACAAATAACTTAAATTCAGAATATATAGTGAACCCTCAAAACTCAATAACAAACAACCTAACTAAAAAAAATGGCAACAGATTTGTTCTGGCAGCTCACCAAGGAACATATGTAGATGGCAATTAAGCATAGAAAATATCCTCAGCATCATTAGTTATTAGGAAAATGCAAAATACAACCACTACACACCTATTAGAATGGCTAAAGTTTTTTTTTAAATGACAATATCAAGTCCTGGTGAGGATGGAGAGTAGGGCACCTCTCACACATTACTGATGGGAGGCAAAATGGTGCAGCTGCTTAGGGAAACAATTTAGTAGTTTCTTATAAAGTTAAATATGTACTTATTGTATGATCTAGAAATTCCATTTACATGTATTTATGCACAATAAATGGAAATTTATTTTCATACAGAAACATATACACAAATATCTACAGTAATTTCATTCAAAATCATCAAATGCAAAACAGTTCAAATGTCCATCAACTGGTGAGCAAATAAACTATGGTATATCCAAGCAATGGAATACTACTCGGCACTAAAAAGGAAAAATAAACAAAAACAGGCAATGACATGGATAAATCTCAGATGCCTTTTACTAAGTGAAAGGAGCCAGACAGAAAAGGCCACCCTCTGTCTGATTCTATTTATCTGACATTCTGCAAAAGAGAGGACTACAGGGACAAAGAATAGATCAGTGGGCCCCAGCGTGGTGGCTCATGCTTGTAATTCCAGCACTTTATGGGGCTGAGGTCGGTGGATTGCTTGAGCCCAGGAGTTTAAGCAGCAACATAGTGAGACTTTGCCTCTACAGAATAATTTTTAAAAATTAGCCAGGTGTGGCAGTGCACAGTTGTGGTCCCAGCTACTTGGCAGGCTGAGATAGGAGGATTGCTTGAGGTTGATGCTGCAGTGAGCCATAATCACACGACTACACTCCAGCCCAGGTGACAGAAAAGATCAGTGATTGCTAAGGGCCAGAAGTAGAGGGAAAGGATGGCTACATGGTGGCACAAGGGAAGTTTCTGGGGTGATGGAACTGTTATATATCTTGATTATGATGGTGATTATACAAATGTATGCATTAGTCAAACTCAGAATTTTTACATCGAAATTTTGCTGGATGTAAATTATACCTCAGTGAAAAAGTCTGATAGGGTGTCTCTGGATTGAAGAAATACAGTACCTTGTTTTCTGTGTAGATTAGCTTGATCCAAAGGCAGGAATGGAAAGTGGGTGGTGATTGGTCCCAAGGTCAACCACAAAGTTAAATGAACTGTGTTGAGAAAATCGTACTGGTGGTTTCAAATCCAGGTCATCGGACCCCTGAGGATTTATCTGAAAAGGTACTGAGTGGAACTGTGGAGTTATTTTTCACATTTCGAGAAAAAGCCTAAGGAAAATTATGTTTTACCTGAGATAATGTTCCCTTGGCAGGCTGAGTAAAATCTCATGTACTTTTCTTTTGGCTGGAATTCTCTTTTCTGCTGATTATATCTGATTCATAGAGAATTTTTTAAAGCCAACATGTAACTTGTTGGATAAAAGTCCTTCATAAGAAGAAGCCCAGCAGGAAAAGTGACAGAATGGGGTTTTTGGTGATGAAAAGTTCGTGATTGGCCAAACTAAGCCATGCATTTGAGGGTGATGAAGGAACACTCTCCTTCGGCAAGGTCTGAGAACTCACAAGTTTTTACTTGCCCGAGATAGCTTAGGGGTTGTTGTATCTGATGTTAGAGAACCTCCCCCCGCGCACCCTCCGCCGCCATCCCCGCCCCCAGGTCTCTTCAGGCCTTTAGGAGCTCCAAATGGACCTGTGTGTAATTTGGAGACTGGCAAAAATATAAACCCCTGAGTCTGGATCAACACCACCACGCATCAGTCCCTGTCTAGAGCTCTCTGGGCTAGGACACTCTTAATGAAAAGAAGTACATTCCAGGGCCGAAACTAGCCTCCTTATTAACATTAGCACATCGGTTTTATGACTGTTCGTCATAACAAAAAATTAGGGTTTTGTACCCACAAACACTAGAAGAACTGACACCAAGCCCCAGCTGAGGTGGGGAAGATGTGGGAGATTCTAACAGCAACCTGAGACGTACCTCTACACAAGCAAATTAACACGCCCTCCCAAGTCAGTGCAGAGCTCAAGGGAGCTTAACAGGATCAGCAGCAAATACCTTGTTGTTATTTTTAACATTGCTCAACTGTCTTGTAGATCTCTCCACTGTCCCTGCCAGTAACCTCTTCATAAAGGGAGGCATCCAACCTTAGCGACATAACAGGCAGAACTGGCAATAATTTATTTGAGGTCTTATCTAGTAGTGGTCCATGAAATTTGGTACCTAAAAAAGAGATTCATACATGTTAGAAAGTTTATGGGCTTTGAAGTTAGATAGACTTGGATTTGAATTATGAATCTGCAACTTATGAGTCTTGGTCAAGTTAACTTGACCCTTTAAACCTCAGTTTCCTTTAAAATGAGGATTTCATCTACCTCACAAAATTACTGTAAAGATTAGAGGTAATAAATGGAGAGTTCCTGACATGGAGTCACGAAAGTTATCACCTGGAAGATGCTTAATAAATGTTGGTCACACACACACGCATGCACATACTTACCTATACATAAATACACACATATATATTTTTAAAATTTAATAGATAATTAGAGGAAAAATAAGATGCACACTCTTTCACTTCTGAACGTTTCTGAGATTGGGTTGTGTCTTTTAATAGATGTCAACCCGAATTTACTAGCAGCAAATAGAGGAGTGAGTTGTGACATGGCTGTCATCACTGAGCTATGCAAACTTAGCTAAAGCTTTCCAAGGAGATTGCAGAATTGAGAGCTGGGACAGGCTGCTGTTGTTAATTTGTGCCTTGTGAACGATTATCACTAGATACTGCACATCCACCTGTCAAAAGTATCTGGTGACTTTCAAATTTCCAGATTCTATTGCAGAGAAAGGGAAACCATGAGTTTAACCAAATAGGAAATGCATGCAAAACCTGGCATATTAACTGTCTCTACTGTGTATACTCAGGAGGTCAAGTTCGTGGGCACAGTTTCTATATTTCTATATTTCTAGTATTTGCCTCAACTGGGAAGAGTCTTTAGACTGTAAGTGCAAAGAAAACTTAGAATTGATGGTGATATTAAAGAAGAAAATGCTATCCGATTGTACAGATAAATGTACATGATATGGTTTGGTTCTGTGTCCCCACCCAAATCTCATCTTGAATTGTAATCCCCACTGTCGGGGGGAGGGACCTGGGGGAGGTGATTGGATCATGGGGCAGTTCCCCGCATGCTGTTCTCATGATAGTGGCGGAGTTCTCATGAGATCTAATGGTTTTTAAAGTGGAAGTTACCCCCGCATGCTCTTTCCGGCTGCCATGTACGACGTGCCTTGCTTCCCCTGCGCCTTCTGCCATAATTGTTAGTTTCCTGCTGAACTGTGAGTCAATTAAACCTCTTTCCTTTTATAAATTACCCAGTCTCAGGCAGTTCATTATAGCAGGGTAAAAATGGACTGATACAGTATACTATTAGTTTTTTAAAAAGTGTTTAATTTGATATGACTTTTTTCATTAAATCTATGTTAAGCTGATGGTACATCTTATAACTGATGGCATCTTAGAACACATTAAATACAGTCATACTAAACCACTTCTCCCATCCCTGGCTCATGTTGACGTTTTCTGTGGCATTAGCTGAGTAGGCTGATTCAAAATTAGCAGTGACAGGCAGTCTGTGTGGCCAATGAACATTCAACCTCATTAATGATTAGGAAAACAAAAATTGAGACTGAAATGAAAGACCATTTCATTTGGCCAAAAAAATGTAAAGGTCTAATAATTCCTTTGGAGAATAGTTTGATATTTTCTCATGAAGTTGAACATGGCAGTATTCTGTGACCTAGAAATTCCATCGCAGTCCAAGAATCTTTGCACATGTACACCCAGAATCACATACAAGTAGCTAGTTCCGTTTGCAACTCACACAATCTCACAAATGCTTTTCTTCAAGATGTCCACTGTACTTCAGTATTTAGCAGAAGTGCTTTATGCAAACTCCTTATTTTGCCGTACCGAATATTAAAAAGACATGCATTCAAGGGTTGAGACTAAAATTAATAACTTTTACTGCTTCATTAAGGTACAATCTTGAATGAAATTGAAAACTTTGCAGTGAGGATGTATGGGAGTGAATAATTAAGTGACTACTAGTTCCGTTTCGTGCTGTCACCTTCATCTGTGTTAAGCCACCTGCAGTTTTACCCACCATTGGGTTTGCACATCAAGTGGAAAAGGCAAATAATATCTTAGAATTGTGATGAAAACAAGTTTGATTTTGCAGTTTCCCTGAAAGGATCACAGGGACCCATAGGGGAAGACCAGGTTCCAAGAATGCTGCTGTCCTGCAGTATTCTAATATATGAATATATCATAAGGTATTTGTTTGGGTAGCTTTCAGTTTCAGGTTATTACATATAGTATGTAGCAAGGTTTTAAAATAAATCCTTCTCCCTGCCACATAAAAGTGTATTTAATCCAGCACCTGACATACAGTAGGCATTTAATAAATTTCAATCATTAAAATTCCTCTACAGAGGAGTCCTCACGTTCTGTTTAGGGTTCCCTTACCTCTACCTCGTACTGTACACAGCGGATGTCTGCTATATAGATGACAACAAGTTATTTCTCAAAAAGCCATAGAAAAGTAACTTCTGCCCTCCTCCCAGCCTGGCCCTGGGATGCCTCCAACCTCGGGCTGTTACTGAACTTTTCCATAGCTTAGGAGGAGGAAAACCCCTGGAGGAAGGGATGCTTCCTCCTGGCAATTGCTGCCCAATCCCCCAAAGTCAGCAACTCTCTAGCCACTGCACAGCTGCGTGAAGAAAAGCTGGATATCTGTCCCTAAGGCTTCCAGGCCTCCCTTCCCCAGACACCAGGACCCACAAAGGCCTCCCTGTCCTCTGGCAGCCAGATGCAGCAATTTGGATTCATGTTTCTGCCATTTGAAACTTTGACCCTTGGAGAAAGCGGCCAAGATGTAGGAACAGTTGAAAGATGACTTCTGGCAATGGTAGGTGTTTCTGGGATGTGCCCTTGACCTGCTGGCTGCTGTCCTCTCTTGGTTCCTATTTTCCAAGCCTGGCTTCTCCAAAAATTTCTGCCGTTCTGTGAACACCTGATCATCCTCCCTGTAGATTTCTTCTTAGCTTAAATTGGCCCATCGGTTTCTGTTACTTGCACCCAGTGACCCTGACTCATTCTGCACCTTCATCAGAAGCCTACTCTAAGAATCTGCTCTCAGGAGTGGGCAGGGGTCAGGCCTGCCACCCAGGGAGCCATCTTAGGCGTTATCAACATGTTAGGTCAGTCCTCTGACTCCTCCCTTTGAGCCCTTGTCTTCCCAGTCACCTCTCTGGGCCTCCCCCGGGCATGCCGTCAGCCTTCTGAGCAGGCAGTACCCATGGCAGGCTAGGGTGGCATCACGCCCTCAAAGGCTCTTTTGCCCCCCACAGCATTAGTCATGACTGTTGCCACTCTCCCAGCACCTGGTCCTTGCCTCCACGAAGGACAGATCACGTTCTCTTGTAGCTGTTTGTTTACTCACCTGCCGTCCCATCTGCTTCTGATCTCAGCTCTGTGAGCCATCAGCCACCATCTCACGAATGGTGATGCAGGAAGCAGTTTACAGCTTTGCTGACCCCAGCACCCAAATGGCCAAGAGTGAGGGATAAAACGCACAGTTCAAACACTGCCACGGGAGCCTGAGGGTTGAGTACACTCGTCTACAAAGAGGAGTTGCTGTAGAGAGGAAGGTTGGCCTTTACAGCACAAAGCTGAGCCGTTTGCTCGGTAGAATGCCTTTCCTTAGATTCCCAAGGACTTTTCCTAGCAGGGCACTGGGGGAGCTGGCCCCTAAAGGCAAGTTGGAGTCACCCACAAGCTCTCTGTCCAGCTCAAGAGACTAGCTCCAGCAGCCTCTTGGCAGAATCTCTCCGGACACAGAAGTGCTGGGTTCCTCTTCACGAGAGGCAGGAAGCTCTGAGCGCCCATGTGAGTGTTTCTCCCCCCCCCAAGTCCACTTCAGAATCCTGTAACCGCTGGGGCAGCCAGTCAGCCCCAAGAGGCAAGATCATGACTTTGCTTGGAGGGTCCTCTCTGCTGTTCCTTGACACTTGTGCATCAGGCCTTTCGTGACAGCACAACTCAACATGGAGCCCAGTGTCTTCAGCCAGGCTGCAGTGAGCTTTCCCTGCACACCACTCCTCTGGGTAAAGAGTCAGAGGAGAGGGCACCTGGACCAAGCCGGGGTCCCGCTGCCCAGTCCTCACATGGCTCCCTCTGGCTGCCTGACTGTCCCTGTCCCCTGCTTTGGGCCACATCTGTCCAGCAACAGCCTGTTAAGTGCTAAGGCTTGCCTCCCACCACTGCAGAAGTGGGTGTGGAAAGCCCTGGAGGTCATCCTGGCCTGTATCTGGTAGCACCACCCCCACGTTTACCACTGGTCTGGGCAAATGGCTGCTTCCCAGAGGTGGCTTTACCAAGACAAGGGCTAACCTCACTTAGTCCCAAAAGAGAGGTTAGTCCTCTTTCTCATCATGACCCAAGCCCAGGAAGGCAGGATGCAGGGCCTGTTACATCGTGGCTGGAAAGTCACAGGTTTTTCTTCCACCTGGGCATGTGGTTAAAGAAACTGCAGACTCACCACAATCACATCCCAAGGATTCCAAAGATGAGCTTCCCCCACCAATGCTCCCGAGATGGCCAAAGGCAGGCTCCTTTTTGCAGAAACCAGGAACAGGAGGCACAGGGGGAGTTGCTTAAATGGAAAGAGAGATTTGAGTATTCAATTTAAATCTCTCCAATTACGTTTAAATTTAATATTTCATTAAATTTAAATTTAGGAAAGAAAATTAAAATTAGATCACTCAGCCGATTGAAACTCCTGATTTGTATGTTTCTAAGCTCAGAGAATGATCCTTTGAGGACTCATGGCTGGTGGCCACCAGTGATGAGACAAAGGTGAGAAAGGGGCCCTGGGCTCACCACACCTCTGGCTCCAGTGCCCTGCACCGTTCCTGTGCTGCATCTCACCCCGAAAATGCCAGACAGCAGAGGGGACCCTGGGCTGAGACAGAGAGACCTGGGACCTAGTGCCAGCTCTCCCATGGAGTGACCTTAGACACCTGCTTTCACCCACCAGGCCTCAGCTTCCTCACCTATAAAGAAGGAGGACAATGGACCATCACTTGCAAAGCCTGTAAGACTTTGTAAAGCTCCAGCAAGACAGGGCATGAGAAGCTGGAGTGGAAACAGCCTCACAATGTGAGTGATTGTTGGTGTTATTTTGGTTCGCAGAGCGTGGCCAACCCTGCCTGCGAGGCAGCACGAGGAGTATGCCAGGCTGGCAGGGAATGCGGTGGCCACAGGGGGACCTGGCAGTGGCCTGTGATTCCAGACACTGTACCCAGGAGCTAGGTATCTAAATAAGCAAATGCAGGCCGCCTTGAGGGTGTGGACAGTCATGTACCTCAGAAAGGGTGTGAGTGAGTAGCTCTGGGCACCCCAGGTTTCTCGGCCAGGTGTTCCTCCAGCCTGTCTTGGAGCTGGAAGCAGAATAGAGACCAGAGTCTGGGGTCAGGATTGGGGTGGGGGCTTCCCTGAAGCTGCCTTGAGCATTTGCTGTGGGAGATGCTGGCAGCCACATGCCTTTTGCCACTGCCTGCCTGGCTGGGCTTCTGTGCCTTTAAAATTGTTTGACATCTTGCAGATTGGAAACAGAGCGCCCCAGTGGAAGGCCAGCAGTAGCTATGGAATGCCGTTCTAATATAAAACTTGCTCTCGGTGGATTTAAACTGATATTCCACTGGCAGGCTTTGGAGCAAAATCACCTATTATGGTCCTGGAAAAGGCCCCAGATTCTCCGGGCTGATCCTTTGCCCATGTGGATAGAGCTGTTTTCCCTCTCAGGCTACACAGCCCCATCTCCCACCCTCGGCTGACCAGCCGACCCTGAGATTCTAGTCCAGACGCAGGACTGAGAGTTCAGGGCTGGGAGGGAGTCCCCATGGTGTTTTGCTCTAAGACACTCTCCAGCCCAGTCCCCAAGGGGCTTTGGAAACCACAAGGATGAGAAAATGAGAGCAGAAAGATAAATGACATCTTGGTATTGTTGTACTCGTAGTCTAACTCGTTCGTTCTCTTAGCACTAGAATGTGTTTGATTACTATTCCCATTTGACAGGGGAAGAAACAGGATCAGAAAGGCCTAAGTAACATGTCCTTGGTGGCCCAGTTACTCCGCAGCAGACCAGATTTAGCCCCACTCTGTCTGCCCCCCAGAGCCTCCATCTGAACGGAGGACCTGACCACCAGGGCTAGACTCAGGCGGAGTAGCTGGAGAGTCCCCAGGTCGTCATGAGGGACCTAAGGGGCTGGGCTAGAGAGTGACTTTGAGCAAAATACCATGGGAACTCCCTCCCAGCCCTGAGCTGATGTCAAAGCCTGCGCTGGCAGCCAGGTCTCCATTCCGGGCATCCTCCCTGTCCTGGACCATAATGTCAAGGCTGTGGGCCCATTTTGCAATGGGGGTAAGCCTGGATACTCCAGTTTCCCTCATGGCCAGTCAGCTCCCGAGGGGAAGATTCTTTCTTCCCACTGCGGGGCCCCTCGTGACGGCCTGGGGAGTCTCCAGCTACTCCTCCTGAGTCTGGCCCTGGTGGTCAGGTCCTCCGTTCAGATGGAGGCTCTGGAGGCAGAGAGAGCAGGGCTAAATCCTCGTCCGCTGCTGAGTAACTGTACCACCAAAGGCACATTACTTAGGCCTTTCTGATCCCGTTTCTTCCCCTGTCAAACCGGAATAGTAATCACACACATTTCAGTGTTAAGAGAACGAAACGAGCTAGATATGATACAACAGCCTAGTCCGGCAACTGTCACAGTGTGGTCCAGGCGTCCCCACCACCCTGTCAGGGTAGCTTCGAGGTCAACACTGTTTTCATGAAAATACCAAGATGTCATTTATCTTCTTGCTCCCATTTTCTCATCCCTGTGGTTTCCAAAGGCTACCAGCTCTGACAGCTGTTGGAATGTGTGCTATGTATTCTTCTAAAAATGTTCTCAGTTTCATTGCTTCTCGGCTTTTTGGCTAAGATCAAGTGTAAAATTTTCTCAGTTTCAATTTATAAAATGATAATGATCAATAAACAGAAGTTCTCTGGGGCCATCAATACTTTTTAAGGGGCCTTAAGACCAAAAACATGGAGAACCACTGGACCAGCACAACACTGGGTGCATAGTAGGTTTTTTTTTCCCTTGCCTCTCAGCTGTCTTCCTTGCCCTGTTTCCCCATTCCTCGACTGGGGGAGTGGGGGGGGTTCCTGTCATTTGCACCATAAAGGATGCATTTTACTGTTCATTTACGCCCAGCCCTGCCTACTGCACGTGCACATGTGGACAGACTCTGACTAGCAACTTGATGCTTTGGTAATGGTTGCTTTTCTCAGGTTGCACGAGCCCAGGTGCCCCCAGGCCAGCAGTATTATTACCTCACTACGCTGATTTCATCCTGTGAAAAAAACAAACACAGTTGACTGTTAGGAAGTCTGAGCGGCCTCACTGAACATTGTCATGGTCAGATGAAGACCTGTGGGCTTGCTCTGGCTGGGCAGTAATTGGGGTGCACAGGAATGCGGCTTGAACCTTGGTGGTTAGGCAAGATCTGCTTTGCTTTGTCTTCAGGCTTTGGAAGGCCACGTACTCAACGCCTGCTTCAAGATGCCGTGTCTTCCCTGAATTTGAGGGTGATCGATGATCCTGTGACTGTACGTGCATGTTGTTGTATTAGTCAAAGTTTGGTCAGAAAAATAGAAGTCACTCTAGGTATTTAGAGAAGGATAAGGTTCAATACAGGGGACTAGAGGCATTCACAACCTCACAAGAGCAGGGAGAAGAAAGGCCAGAAAGGCCACTTTCTTTCTTTCTTCCTTTTTTTTTTGAGACGGAGTCTTGCTCTGTTGCCCAGGTGGTGCAGTGACATTGCAATCTCAGCTCACTGCAACCTCCGCCTCCCGGGTTCAAGTGATTCTCCTGCCTCAGCCTCCTGAGTAGGTGGGACTAAAGGGACGTGCCACCGCGCCTGGCTAATTTTTTTTGTATTTGTGGTAGAGATGGGGTTTCACTGTGTTAGCCAGGATGGTCTCGATCTCCTGACTTTGTGATCCACCCACCTCGGCCTCCCAAAGTGCTGGGGCCACTTACGAATCTGAAAGTTCAGAGATCCCAGGGAAGTGGCCATGAATGGTGTCAGCTTCCCATAGCATCAAGGTGGGAGATTCTCAAGGAGATGCCCCAAACTCCATACAGAAACCCACAGGAGCTGCTGCTGCTGCTGCTGTGAGTCTCCCTGTCCTACCTCTGAAACACTGGCTTCTCCTTCTCTTCTGCATCCCCCCAAACAAGCGAGTGCCTCTCATGGGTAGAATCTAACCTGAAGTCTGCCAGCCATGGAGTCTGGGAAGTGTTCTTTCCAGGCTTCTTGCCCCTGTGGTTTGGGTGATTGCTTAGGTCAGGGAATCGGCAAGTAATATCTCTCCTGGTTGCATATCATAGTTAGTCTGTGAAATAATGGTAGTGGTATGAACAAAGTATGTCAATCAGATATACTGTTTATTAGTAGTATTCTTTCTTTGCATTTTCTGCTTTTGATTAGATATATTGTTACTATTTGAATATTTCCTCTCAAATTCTGATAAGGATTCTAGATGTATACTTTGGAGAAAAACAGCTCCTTGAAATATGTGTAATTGGATGAGTAAAATGATACAAAATGTAATGATTGTGAATGCTGTTCATATTATGCAAAATGTAAGTATTATATTCACATAGTTTAAAAAATTAGAGGCTAGTGGCTCACACCTGTAATCCCAGCACTTTGGGAGGCTGAGACAGGAGGATCACTTTAGACCAGGAGGTCAAGACCAGCCTGGGCAACATAGCAAGGTCCCATCTCTACAAAAAAAAGTTTTGAAATTAGGAAAATAGTTAACAAAAATATTAGGAAAAATGTCTTATCTCTAGATAAGTTGAGAAAGAATATTGTCTTTTTTACTACGTTTATAGAGTTTAAATAATAAGCTTAATAAGAGAAATTAATAAGAGTTTCCATGATAATTCTAATTTTTGTAGAATGATTTTATTCACCAGCATTTAAACATTAAGAACTGTAATTTTTAGCTATTTAATTTTTTAGGGCAAAATAGTTCAAGACTACATTCTACTTGGAAATTCTTCACATTTTATTAAAGATTAATTAAAAGCAGAATGTCAACTTTGCCACCAACCTCAAAATTTCATAAGGTAGGGAAAAATCTAAAATTATGTAAACATATGTGATAAATTATCTTTAATCCAGAAATATTAAAGACTATTAGCCAGGTGCAGGGGCTCACACCTGAAATCCCAGCACCTTGGGAGACCAAGGCAGGTAAATGGCTTGAACTCGGGAGTTCAAGACCAGCCTGGGCAACATAGCGAGACCCTATTGACCCAAAAAAATAAAATAAATAAATACTTGGGCATGGTGGCGCACACCTGTAGTCCTAGCTATTTGGAAAGCTGAGGTAGGAAGATCACTTGAGCCCAGAAGGTCCAGGATGCAGTGAGTCAAGATCACGCCACTGCACTCCCGCCTTGGTTACAGCAAGACCCTGTCTCAAAAAAACAAAAAAAACACTAAGAATATGAAACAGAAGTACTAGAGAAAAATGAGGGACTCTAAATATACTGTGATCTTCCTAATCATCAAATTTCTTAACAACATATTTTTGTAAAAATGGTTTAAGAAGATAACTCCTTATAGTTTTGAATTTTGGAGACTGGGTTTTTTAATTGTCAGGATGATTGCTGTAGACCACCAATCATTTTCTTAAGCTGAAGACAAGGAAGTTTTAAAAGATTTTCCTAAGTTACTTTATTTGTTTCCTATTTCTGCTATAACAAAGTAACCACAGAGTCAATGGCTTAACATACATTTATTATCTGACAGTTCTGGAGGTCAGAAGTCCAAGATAGGTTTTCTGAGCCCAGAGTTATCAGCAGGATTGTGTTTCATCTGGAGGCTCCAGGGGAAAATCCATTTTCTTGCCTTTCCAGCTTCTGTGGGCTGCCTGCACCCTGCTGGGTCTTGCTCTTTCTCTCCCCTGTCCTTTTGTCACACCTCCTTCTCTAACTCCATGCCTCTCCTTTCCCCCTCATAAAGGCTCTGTGATCACATTGGGCTTACTTAGTTAATCCAGAATAATCTCCCCCATTTCAATATCTTAATTTAATTACACCTTGAAAATCCTTTTGCCAAGGGAACACTTATACACTATCGGTGAGAATGCAAATTAATTCAACTATCGTGGAAGGCAGTGTGGTGATTCCTCAAAGAGCAACAAACAGAACTACCGTATTACACCGAGAAATCCCACTACTGGGTGTATACCCAGAGAAATATAAATCATTCTACCATAAAGACACATGCACATGAATATTCATTGCAGCACTATTCACAATAGCAGAGACACGGAATCAACATAAAAGCCTGTCCATGGCAGATTGGGTAAAGAAAATGTGGTACATATATACCGTGGAATACTAAGCAGCCATAATAAAGAACAAGATCATGTCTTTTGTGGGAACATGGCTAGAGCTGGAGGCTATTATCCTTAGCAAACTAACACAGGAACAGAAAACCAAATGCTGCATGTTCTTACTTATAAGTGGGAACTAAATAATGAGAACATATGGACACAAAAAGGGGAACAACACACACTGGGGCCTACTCGAGGGTGGAGGATGGGAAGAGGGAGAGCAGAAAAAATAACTAATGGGTACAAAGCTTAGTACCTGAGTGACAAAATAGTATGTACAAAAAACCCTGTGACATGAGTTTGCCTATATGACAAACTTAGACATGTACCCCCAAACATAAAATAAATTTTTTAAAAACCCTGCAAAATCAAAAAAAAAAAGAGAGAAAAAAAGAAAGTCCCTTTTGCCATGTAAAGTAATATGTTCACAGGTTTGGGTTATTAAAATGTGAATATCTTCGTGGGCTATTATTCTTCTTATAACAATTATAAACCGTAAAAACATGTCACTGAAAAACAGTTTCCAAAATTACATTGCCTTGAGTCAAAATGTTAGCGGTATCATCAAATGTGCCAGCTAAAAGTGAACAGCTACTTAGTAACACAAATATGGAGTAAAATAACTGTAGGAGCAACCCAGCAACTGATAGTACTGTTTGTTTGTTTTTCTGTATCATGTCAAAGCGTAACGTTTTAATAACTAAAATAAGATTTTCGTAGTAAAATCATACAAATAACTAAAACAAAATAAAATTACAGGTTTATTTGTGTATCTCAAAAGGTTTTCTGTGATCATGACATTTGGCTTTTGTTGAGTATTTTAATACTTGGGCTTTCAGTTTTAGGCTAAAATATATTTTGGATACACTTTTGCTAGGCCGCTCCAAACTAATACAGCACAGGGGTGGAGAGATAGTAATACTATTTTTTTTTTTTTTTTTTTTTGAGATGGAGTCTCACTCTGTCGCCCAGGCTGGAGTGCAGGGTTGTGTCTTGGCTTACTGCAACTTCTGCCTCCTGGGTTCAAGAGATTCTCGTGCCTCAGCCTCCCAAGTAGCTGGGATTACAGGTGCACACCACCATGCCTGGCTAATTTTTGTATTTTTTGTAGAGATGGTGTTTCGCCATGTTGGCCAGGCTGGTCTCGAACTTCTGGCCTCAAGTGATCCACCCACCCCGGCTTCCCAAAGTGCTTATTTTTCTTTAATAAAAGATTGTGCTTTCCTGTATGCTCCAAATAAGGGATATATAATGGATTGCAAGTTATTTGAAACTTATTGTGTATTTTTCTGTTACTTGTACATGGATGGCATGAGACTCACTCACCAAGGACAGAGTTACTAACATGGCAGTAGATCCAAAGTCTGTCTGTGCAATTTTAAAAGTTCTCTCTTTTTATCAATGGACTTTCATAGCTTTAATTTTCTTTTTTGGTGGCTTTCGTGATTTTCTGAGTTAACTTCTTGGGAGGCAGGATTTAAAATCTGGATAACAATATTCCAAGAAATGGCACTATGCCAGGCATTCCTGGTTTTCTGGTGTTCAGCTGACTGATACTGGCCCTCTAGGTCCCTGTTGATCATCCGAGCTGAGGGCTGCAGGTGCCTGTGTCCATATCCAGGACATGTTCCTCGCATGAGCGACCAAGAGGCTAGGCAGAGTCTTATTAGAACAGAAACTATTTCCCCTCCCCTCCCCACCCCTCCCCACCTCTCTTTTCTTTTCCCCTCCCTCCTGCCCTCCCTCCCTTCCTTCCTTCCTTTCTGAGACAAGGTCTTGCTCTGTCACCCAGACTGGAGTGCAGTGGCATGATTATAGTTCACTGCAGCCTCTAACTCCTGGGTTCAAGCATCCTCCCACCTCAGCCTCATGAGTAGCTAGGACTATAGGTGGGTGCCACCATGCCTGGCTTATTTTATTTTATTACAGAGATGGGGCCTCTCTGTGTTGCCCAGGTTGGTCTCAAACTCCTGGCCTCAAGAGATCCTCCTGCTTCAGCCTCCCAGAGTGCTGGGATTACAGGCATGAGCCACCACACCAGGCCTCCCTGCTTGTTTTTCCTAGTAAATGCTGTCAACTTCATTTACTTTTACAGCCAAATAAGGAGTTGGAGGGCAGAGCTGCCACCCTGTATTTCTTACTTAGATCAATATGTTTTGTTGCTTTCATATATTGGTGACCTGGACAGCTGCTTGACTGGTCCCATACTTATTTCATTTCCATTAAGAACAGAAGCTAGGGTGTTCGTTAGGTGTTTTGGAATGCTAACAATAGTTTATGGGCATTTCGTCTTCTTCATTATTAGATCTGGGAATGACTTCCTTACCAGCTTCTCCATAATCTTCATCTCTAGGAAACTTGAGGCCTAGGTTGAGGCTAGACATGGACCCAGTGGGGTACTCCTTAGGGGTTTCCAAAGGCATCTTATAGGGTTTTTGTGGTTTTAGGTCTTATGTTTAAGTCTTTAATCCATCTTGAGTTAATTTTTGTGTAAGGTGTAAGGAAGGGATCCGGTTTCAGCTTACCACATATGACTAGCCAGTTTTCCCAGAATCATTTATTAAATAGGGAATCCTTTCCTCATTGCTTATTTTATCAGATTTTTTCAAAGATTAGATGGTTGTAGATGTGTGGTATTATTTCTGAGGCCTCTATTCTGTTCCGTTGGTCTATATATCTGTTTTGGTACCAGTACCAAGCTGTTTTGATTACTGTAGCCTTGTAGGATAGTCTGAAGTCAAGTCAAGTAGTGTGATGCCTCCAGCTTTGTTCTTTTTGCTTAGGATTGTCTTGGCTATGCAGGCTCTTTTTTGGTTCCACATGAAATTTAAAGTAGTTTTTTCTAATTCTGTGAAGAAAGTCAATGGTAGCTTGATGGGATAGCATAGAATCTATAAATTACTTTGGGCAGTATGGCCATTTTCACAATATTGATTCTTCCTAACCATGAGCATGGAATGTTTTTCCATCTGTTTGTGTCCTCTCTTATTTCCTTGAGCAGTGGTTTGTAGCTCCTTGAAGAGGTCCTTCATTTCCCTTGTAAGTTGTATTCCTGGGTATTTTAGTCTCTTTGTAGCAATTGTGAGTGGGAGTTCACTCATGATTTGGCTCTCTGTCTGTTATTGGTGTATGGGAATGCTTGTAATTTTTGCACATGGATTTTGTATCCTGAGACTTTGCTGAAGTTGCTTATCAGCTTAAGGAGATTTTGAGCTGAAACAATGGGGTCTTCTAAATATACAATCATGTCATCTGCAAACAGAGATAATTTGACTTCCTCTTTTCCTAACTGAGTACCCTTTATTTCTTTCTCTTGCCTAATTTACCTGGGCAGAACTTCCAATACTATGACGAATAGGAGTGGTGAGAGAGGGCATCCTTGGTTTGTGCTGGTTTTCAAAGGGAATGCTTCCAGCTTTTGCCCATTCAGTATGATATTGGCTGTGGGTTTGTCATAAATAGCTCTTGATATTTTGAGATATGTTCCATCAGTACTTAGTTTATTGAGAGTTTTTAGCATGAAGGGCTGTTGAATTTTGTTGAAGACCTTCTCTATATCTATTGAGATAATCATATGGTTTTTGTCATTGGTTCTGTTTATGTGATGGAGTACGTTTATTGATTTGCATATGTTGAACCAGCCTTGCCATTCCAGGGATGAAGCTGACTTGATCGTGATGAATAAACTTTTTGATGTGCTGTTGGATTTGGTTTGCCAGCATTTTATTGAGGAGTTTCGCATCAATGTTCATCAGGGATATTGGCCTGAAATTTTCTTTTTTTGGTGTGTCTCTGCCATGTTTTGGTATCAGGATGATGTTGGCCTCATAAAATGAATTAGGGAGGAGTCTCTCTTTTCTGTTGTTTGGAGTAGTTTCAGAAGAAATGATACCAGCTCTTCTCTGTACATCTGGTAGAATTCAGCTGTGAAACCATTTAGTCCTGGATTTTTTCTGGTCAGTAGGTTATTAACTGCTGCCTCAATTTCAGAACTTGTTATTGGTCTATTCAGGGATTCAACTTCTTCCTGGTTTAGTCTTAGGAGGATGTAAGTGTCCAGGAGTTTATTCATTTCTTCTAGATTTTCTGGTTTATTTGCATAGAGGTGTTTATAGTATTCTCTGATGGTAGTTTGTATTTCTGTGGGATCAGTGTTGATATTCCCTTTATCATTTTTGTTGCATCTGTTTGATTTTTTTCTCTTCTTTACTAATCTGGCTAACGGTCTATCTATTATTTTTTCAATCTTTTCAAAAAACCAGCTTCTGGATTCATGGATTTTTTGAAAGGTTTTTTGTGTATCTGTCTCCCTCAGTTTTGCCCTGATCTTAGTTATTGCTTGTCTTCTGCTTTTGTTACTCAGCTTTTGAATTTGCTCTTGCTTTTCTAGTTCCTTCAATTGTGATGCTAGGGTGTCAGTTTTAGATCCTTCCTGCTTCTTTCTTCTGTGGGCATTTAGTGCTATAAATTTCCCTTTACACACTGCTTTAAATGTGCCCCAGAGATTCTGGTACATTGTGTTTTCATTCTCATTGGTTTTAGAGAACATCTTTATTTCTGCCTTCATTTCATTATTTATCCAGTAGTCATTTGGGAGCAGGTTATTCAGTTTCCATGTAGTTGTGTGGTTTTGAGTAAGTTTCTTAATCCTGAGTTCTAATTTGATTGCGCTGTGGTCTAAGAGACTGTTAGGATTTCCATTCTTTTGCATTTGCTGAGGAGTGTTTTACTTCGAATTATGTGGTCAATGTTAGAATAAATGTGATATGGTGCTGAGAAGAATGTATATTCTGTGAATTTGGGGAGGAGAGTTCTGTAGATGTCTATTAGGTCTACTTTGTCCAGAGCTGAGTTCAAGTCCTGGATATGCTTGTTAATTTTCTGTCTCGTTGATCTGTCTAATATTGACAATAGGGTGTTAAAGTCTCCCATTATTATTGTGTGGGAGTCTAAGTCTCTTTGTAGGTCTCTAAGTAGCTGCTTTATGAATCTGGGTGCTCCTGTATTGGGGTGTGTGTGGGGGTGTGTGTGTGTGTGTGTGTGTGTGTGTGTATGGGATTGTTAGCTCTTCTTGTTGCATTGATCCGTTTATCATTATGTAATGCCCTTCTTTGTCTCTTTTGATCTTTGTTGGTTTAAAGTCTGTGTTATCAGAGACTAGGATTGCAAACCCTGCTTTTTTTTCTTTTTTTGCTATCCATTTGCTTGGTAAATATTTCTCCATCCCTTTATTTTGAGCCTATGTGTGTCTTTGCATGTGAGATGGGTTTCCTGAATACACCACACTGATGGATCTTGACTCTTTATCCAATATGCCAGTCTGTGTCTTTTAATTGGGGCATTTAGCCCATTTACATTTAAGGTTAATATTGTTATATGTGAATTTGATCCTGCCATTATGATGCTAATTGGTTATTTTGCTTGTTAGTTGCAGTTTCTTCATAGCGTTGATGGTCTTTACAATTTGGTATGTTTTTGCAGTGGCTGGTACCAGTTGTTCTTTTCCATGTGTAGTGCTTCCTTCAGGAGCTCTTGTAAGGCAGCCCTGGTGATGGCAAATCTCTAGCATTCGCTTGTCTATAAAGGATTTTATTCTCCTTCACTTATGAAGCCTAGTTTGGCTAGATAATAAATTCTGGGCTGAAAATTCTTTTCTCTAAGAATGTTGAATATTGGCCCCACTCTCTTCTGGCTTATAGGGTTTCTGCAGAGACACCCATCGTTAGTCTGATGGGCTTCCCTTAGTGGGTAACCTGACCTTTCTCTCTGACTGCCCTTAACATTTTTTTCCTTCATTCAACCTTGGTGAATCTGACGATTGTGTGTCTTGGGGTTGCTCTTCTCAAGGAATATCTTTATGGTGTTCTCTGTATTTCCTGAATTTGAATGTTAGTCTGTCTTACCAGGTTGGGGAAGTTCTTCTGGATAATATCCTGAAGAGTGTTTTCCAACTTGATTTCATTCTTCTTGTCACTTTCAGGTACACCGATCAAACGTAGACTTGGTCTTTTCACATAGTCCCATATTTCTTGGAGGCTTTGTTCATTTCTTTTCATTCTTTTTTCTCTAATCTTGTCTTCACACTTTATTTCATTGAGTTGATCTTCAGTCTCTGATATCCGTTCTTCCTCTTGATCAATTCAGCTATTGAAGCTTGTGTATGCTTCATGAAGTTCTCATGCTGTGTTACTCAGCTCCATCAGGTTGTTCATGTTCTTCTCTAAACTGGTCATTGTAGTTAGCATTTTGTCTAACCTTTTTTCAAGGTTCTTAGCTTCCTTGCATTGTGTTAGAACATGCTCCTTTAGCTTGGAGGAGTTTGTTATTACCCAATTTCTGAAGTCTGCTGCTGTCAATTCGTCAAATTCATTCTCCGTCCAGTTTTGTTCCCTTGCTGGCGAGGAGTTGTGACCCTTTGGAGGAGAAGAGGCATTCTGGGTTTTGGAATGTTCAGCCTTTTTGTGCTGTTTTCTCCCCATTTTTGTGGATTTATCTACCTTTGGTCTCTGAAGTTGGTGACCTTTTGATGGGATCTCCGAGTGGACATCCTTTTTTCTTGATGTTGAAAATATTCCTTTCTGTTTGTTAGTTTTCCTACCAATAGTCAGGCCCCTCTGCTAGAGTCAGGTTGGCTGGAGTTTGCTGGAGCTCCACTCCAGACCCTGCTTGCCTGGATATCACCAGCAGAGGCTGCAGAACAGCAAAGATTGTTTCTTGTTCTTTCCTCTAGTAGCTTCATCCCAGAGGGGTACCTGCCAGATGCCAGCCAGAGCTCTCCTGTATGAGGTGTCTGTCAGCTGCTATTGGGAGGTGTCTCCCAGTTAGGATACACGGGGGTCAGGGGTCTGCTTTAGGAGGCAGTCTGTCCCTTATCAGAGCTTGAACACTGTGCTGGGAGATCTACTGCTCTCTTCAGAGCTGCCAGACAGAGACATTTAAGTCTGCTGAAGCTGTGCCCACAATCGCTCCTTTTCCCAGGTGCTGTATCCCAGGAAGGTGGGGGCTTTATTTATAAATCCCTGGTGGGTTGCTGCCTTTTCAGAGATCCCTGCCCAGCAAGGAGGGAATCTAATGAGACAGTCTACCTGCAGCCACCTTGCTGAGCTGTGGTGGGCTCCACCCAGTTTGAACTTCCCAGTGGCTTTGTTTATACCGAGAGGTTAAAATTGCCTACTCAAGCTTCAGCAATGGCGGATGCCCCTCCTGCCACCAAGCTTGTGTATCCCTGGTCGAGCTCAGACTGCTTTGCTGGCTGTGAGAATTTCAAGCCAGTGGATCTTAACTTGCTGGTCTCCATGGGGGTGGGACCCACTGAGTCAGACCACTTGGCTCCCTGGCTTCACTGGCATTCCAGGTGCCACTGGGGTATGAAAAAAAAAAAACAACTGCTGTGGCTAGCTTCGTGTATGCCCTAATGGCTACCCAGTTTGTGTTGGAAATCCAGGGCCCTGGTGGTGGTATAGGTACTGGAAAGAATCTGCTAGTCTGCATGTTGCAAAGTCCATGGGAAAAGTGCAGTATCTGGGCTGGAGTGCAGGGTACAGACCCTAATGGCTTCTCCTGGCTAGGAGAGGGAGTTCCATGACCCCTTGGTGAGGCAATGCCCCACCCTGCTTCAGCTTGCCCTCCTTGTGCTGTACCCACTGTCCAACCAGTCTCAATGAGATGAACCAGGTACCTCAGTTGGAAAAGTGGAAATCACCCTCCTTCTGTGTTGACCTCGCTGGTAGCTGCACACCAGAGTTGTTCCTGTTTGGTCATCTTGCCAGTAATCTAGATGGTTTTTCAGTTCTCACCCACCTCTCACCTTTACCCTGAAATAAGCCCCAGTGTCCATTATTCTCTTCTTTGTGTCCATGTGTACTTAGTGTTTAGCTCTCACTTATAATGGAGAACATGTGGTATTTGGTTTTTTGTTCCTGCATTAATTCAGTTCGGTTTATGGCCTCCAGCTCCAACCATGTTTTTGCAAAGGCCATGATCTAATTTTTTTTTCCCAGCTGCACAGTATTCCATGGTGTAAATGTATCACATTTTCTTTATTTAGTCCACCACTGATGGACCTCTAGATTGACTATATGTCTTTGCTACTGTGAATAGTGCTGCAATGAACATACATGTGCCTGTGTCTTTACGGTAGAATGATTTATATACCTTTAGGTATGAATTGCTGGGTGGAATGGTAGTTCTATTTTAAGTTATTTGAGAAAAATCCATATTGCTTTCCACAGTGGCTGAACTAATTACATTCCCACTGGCATTGTATAAGTGTTCCCTTTTCTCTACGACCTCACTAGCATCTGTTATTTTTTGATTACTGGTATCTCACTGTGGTTTTGATTTGCATTTTTCTAATGATTAGTAATATTGAGCATTTTTGTATATGCTTATTTGTTGCATGTGCAATGTATGTCTTCTTTTTTTTTTTTTCTTAGATGGAGTCTCGCTCTGTCACCCAGGCTGGAGTGCAGTGGCACAATCTTAGCTCACTGCAACCTCCACCTCCCAGGCAGCGGGGACTGCAGGAGTGTGCCACCACACCCAGCTAATTTTTGTATTTTTAGTAGAGACGGGGTTTCACTATGTTAGCCAGGATGGTTTTGATCTTCTGACCTCATGATCTGTCCACCTTATCCTCCCAAGGTGTAGGTCTTCTTTTGAGAAGTGTCTGTTCATGTCCTTTGTGCATTTTTTTAATGCGGTTGTTTTTTTCTTGTTGATTTGTTTGAGTTTCTTATAGATTCTGGATATTACACTTTTGCTGGATGCACAATTTGCTAATATTTTCTCCCATTCTGTAGATTGTCTGTTTACTATATTAACAGGTTCTTTGGCTGTGCAGAAGCTCTTTAGTTTAATTAGGTCTCAGTTGTCAATTGTTTTTGTTTTTTTTTTTTGAGACAGGGTCTTGCTCTGTCACCCAGGCTGGAGTGCAGTGGTGTGATCATGGCTCACTGCAGCCTCGATCTGCTGGGTACGAGCAATCTTCCTGCCTCAGCCTCTTGAATAGATGGGACTACAGATGCATGCCTCCATGATTGGCTAATTTTTTAATTTTTTTGTAGAGATGGGGTTTTGCCATGTTGCCCAGACTGGTATTTTGTTTTTGTTGCAGTTGCTTTTAGACTCTTCGTCATGAAGCCTTTGCCTCAGCCCAGGTCCAGAATGATCTCTCCTAGATTTTCTTTTAGTCTTTAGAGTTTTAGGTTTTACATTAAAGTCTTTAATCCATCTTGAGTTGACTTTTGTATATGGCGAAAGGTAGGGTCCAGTTTCAACCTTCTGCATATGGTAGCCAATTATTTCAGCAGCATTTATTGAGTAGGACGTCATTTCCTCGCTGCTTATTTTTGTTTGCTTTGTTGTAGAGCCAGATGGTTGCAGGTATATGGCTTTAACTCTGAGTTCTCTGACCTATTCCTTTGGTCTATATGTCTATTTTTGTACCAGTACCATGCTGTTTTAGTTACTGTAATAGAGTTTCAAGTCAGGTAGTGTGATGCCTCCAGCTTTGTTCTTATGGCTTAGATTGCTTTGGCTATTTGGGCTCTTTTTTATCGGCTTTGAGTACATTTTAGAATGATATTTTATAATTCTGTGAAAAATGTCATTGGTAGTTTGATAGGAATAGCACTGAATCTGTAAATAGCTTTGGGCAGTACGGTCATTTTAACAATATTGATTCTATCCACGAGCATGGAATGTTTTTCTGTTTGTTTGTGTTGTCTCTGATTTCTTTGAGCAGTATTTTGTAATTCTTGTCCTAGAAATCTTTTACTTCTCTGGTTAGCTGTATTCCTAGATATTTTACTCTTTTTGTGGCTATTGTGAATGGGATTGAATTTTTGATATGTCTCTCAGCTTAGATGTTATTGCTGTATAGAAATGCTACTGATTTTTGTGCGTTCATTTTGTATACTGAAACTTCACTGAAGATATTTGCCTTTGGTAAAGACTAGGGAGTTTTCCAGGTAAAGTATCACGTTGTCTTTAAGAGAGAGTCTGATCTCCTCTCCTCTTTTATGGATGCCTTTTATTTCTTTGTCTTGCCCGATTGCTCTGGCTAGGACTTCCAGTACTATGTTGAGTAGGAGTAATGAGAATGGGCATCCTTGCCTTGTTCTGGTTCTGAATGGCAATGTTGCCTGTTGAATACGATGTTGGCTGGGGGTTTGTTGGAGATCGCTCTTATTATGTTGAGGTATGTACCTTTGATGCCTAGTTTGTTGAGGGTTTTTTTAACATGAAGGGTGTTGAATTTATGGAAAGCCTTTTCCGCATCTATTGAGATGATCACGCAGTTTTGTTTTTAGTTGATAAATCACATTTTTTGATTTGCTATGTTGAACCAACCTTGCATCCCAGGAATAAAGCTTACTTGATGATGGTGGATTAGTTTTGTGCTGCTGGATTCAGTTTGCTAGTTATTTTATTGAAAAATTTTGCATCTGTATTCATGAGGGATATTACACTTTTGGTTTTGCTGATCTTCTGTATGGGTTTTTCTCATTTCCATTTTGCTTAGTTGAGCTCTGATTTTGATTATTTCTTTTCTCATGCTATCTTTGGGGTTGGTTTTGCTCTTGTTTTTCCAGTTCTTGTAGGCGTGATGTTTGCTTGTTAATTTGAGCCTTTCTAACTTCTTGTGTAGACCTTTAGTGCTGTAAACATGCCTCTAACACTGCTTTAGCTGTGAGATCCTGGAATGTTGTATCTTTGTTTTCATTTGTTTCAAAGAATTTATTCATTTATGTTTTAATTTCATTATTTACATAAAAGTCATTCAGAAGCAGATTGCTTAATTTCCATTTAATTGTATGGTTTTGAGAGATCTTGGTATTGATTTCTATTTTTATTGTACTGTGGTCCGAGACTGTGGTTGGTATGATTTTGATTTTTTTGAATTTGTTGAGAATTGCTTTATGGTTAAGGATGTGGTCAATTTTAGAGTATGTGTCATGTGCAGATGAGAAGAATATATATTCTGGTTTTTGTTGGGTAGAATGTTTTGTAGATGTCTATTAAGTCCATTTGATCAAGTGTCAAGTTAGGTAAAAAATATCTTTGTTATTAATAGTATTCTGCCTCAGTGAGCTGTCCCAACACTGTCAGTGGGGTGTTGAAGTCTACCACTTTCACTGTGTGGTTATCTAAGTCTTTTCATAAGTCTCTAAGAACTTGTTTTATGAATCTGGGGTTCCAGTGTTGGGTGCACATATATTCAGGATAGTTAAGTCTTCTCATAATTGAACTCTTTATCATTATGTAAAGCCCTTCTTTGCCCTTTTTGATCATTATTGATTTAAAGTTGGTCTCGTCTGAAATAAGAATAAGGACCTCTGTTCTTTTTTGTTTTCCATTTGCTTGATAGATCTTTCTCCATTCCTTTACTTTGAGCCTGGGGGATGTCCCTGCATTTAAGATGGGTCTCTTGAAGACAGCATATAATTGGGTCTTACTTCTTTATCCAACTTGCCATTCTGTGTCTTTTAAGTGGGGTGTCTAACCCACTTAGGTTCAATGTTAATAATGATATATGCGGATTTGGTCCTGTCGTCCTATTGTTAGCTGGTTGTTATGTAGACTTGGTCAGAAGGCTTGGTCAACCTTTATAACTATCTACCTGTGCAAGGCACTGCTCTGACTCCAGGGACACAGATGGAGACAAGTGCTTGACAAGTCACAGGCTCAGCATGTGCAAGACTGTACTAAGCCCTGTACTAGCTACATTCATCATGGCTTAATCTGGTAACAATCAACAAAAATTCAACTGAGACCAATATAAGTGGAGAATTTCTTGGAAGAGCCTTGGGCTAGCTCACAGAACCAGGAAGGAAGCGCTATGGGAGGTAGGGCAGCTCTGAGATCCTGGGAACCAATCCTCTTTCTTTTTTTCTCTCCTGCCTGATTTTTTCCTGTATGCCCAGGAACAAAGCTTTCAGAAGCAGCTCTGAGGTCAAATCCCTCTCAGGTTTCAAAAAAAAAAAGAAAATAAAAAGAGGTTCTTCCCTGCTGCTTCCATTTAGAAAAATTATGAGGAAGGGCTTTAGCCTGGTTTGAGGCACATGCCCATTCTTAGCCCAATTACTTATTTGGGAACTGGGGTAGGCAGGAAGGCAGGAAAGAGTGGAGGAGTCAGGGAACTAAAGCCAATCCAGGTAGGGTCTCCTGTCTCCCATTTCCCTGGTAAGAACATAGAGGTGCTCTACATATACAGTTGGCGAGATTGCAAATGCCTCGATTGTTAAACATCTATATTTGGCTAAAGTTGAGGCTGAAGCCAAAAGTCACCACTGAACTTTCAGTTTCCAGAAGAAATCTGCAATTGTATTAAATAAGTATTATTGTTATGATAATTTTATTATCAAAAAGGTTAGTAGTTAAATGTTAAAGTGTGAGAACTGTTATTTCTCAGTACAATGCCCTTTCCCTGCTGGTGCTCCTATGACCATCATACTTTGACACAGAATAGTCACTCATTTCAACTAATATTTAATAATATCTGTTACGCTGAGCAGAATGTAATTCAGAAAAAAAAGGTTTTCAATAATACGTTTTCTAGAAAGAACTTTGTACCTATAATTCATTTTGGGACAAATCTCTGCTCAGTATGGCAAGTGGGGTTCATTGGGCATACAAAAATCCTCTGAACCATACCAGGCAGGACTGTCTGGGTTTAGTTCATTCCAGCTAGTTTCTGCCAGAGGCCCCTGCGGCTGTGAGGAGCTTAATCGTCCTGTCAGTCCCACTCAGAGGCATTTGGCCTGCAGAGAAATGTTCTGGTTTTCTCTAAACTTTGAGGAAAGTGAACAGTTACTCTCTGTAAGGCTCATGTCCTGCTCTTTGTCTTCTCTGCACCTGACTCATCTTCCTGCTAGACTATGTGCTTCCTGAGGGCAGACTCCCTGTTTGTTCATCCTTGGATTTTCAGCACCTGGCCCATGGCTGGTCCACAGAGTCCTGGAGTGCTGACTATGAGCCAGGAACTGTGTTGATGTCTCATGAGCTCATCTCATTTAATATCTAGAAAGTTCCCATGTACTGCCACCTCTAAGACCACCATCATATGTATCTGCTGGAAGAATTTTTCTTGACTTTTTAGAGTGACTTTCTACCACAGAGGCATGGGTGCCTTTGGTTTTTTTGCACAATATGATCCTTTGGCATTGAGAGCATTGATGATGCCATATTTCTTTAAAAAGCATGTTAGCAAGGTTCAGTCATTTGCAGAGAGGCAGGAGAGTAGCTGTCCCATAGGCTCTAGTGCTCTCCCTTAAAAACAAAAATAATAAATAAAAAGCACTCCATTCTCTGAGATGTTTTTCCAATCTTCTCACAATATTCTGCAAGTTTGATGCAGGAGTAAAGGTGAGCCAGCTGCATCACAACCCCCTGCTGCCTGCCACCAGCTGTTATAAGGCACATCTGTTTCAGAGATGTTGAAGTGTGAAAAAAGTATGTCTTAGAATAAAGGGCAGGATGCCCCCCACTGGAGGTTTCAGGTCCCGAAGCAGCATTGCCCATGACACAGGAGACTCTGAGACAGTGTGCCGAAGCCTGCTACCATGTCTGGATAAATTGAATAAATGATAGTTCCCCTCCCCGCTCCACCACCACGTGGTTTCTTCCCCCAAGTGCCCACTGTTATTTGGCCCAGAGTGGGCACTCAGTATCTCTTGGAATATCTGTTGACTGGGGCAATCAAAGCACTGCTCAGTGCCTCAGTTTCCCTGCGAATAAATACAGATAACCTCCACATACAAAATTGGAACAAAGCAGTAGGCTCAACTGAGCCCAAACTGATATTTAAGTAGATCTGGCCTGGCGTGGTGGCTTATGGCTGTAATCCTAGCACTTTTGGAGGCTGAGGCAGGAGGATCACAAGGTCAGTTCAAGACCAGCCTGGCCAATATGGTGAAGCCCCTGTCTCTACTCAAAGTGCAAAAATTAGCTGGGTGTGGTGGCACGTGCCTATAGTCCAAGCTACTTGGGAGGCTGAGGCAGGAGAATCGCTTGAACCTGGGAGGCAGAGGTTGCAGTGAGCCGAGATCATGTCACTGCACTCCAGCCTGGGCAACAGAGTGAGACTCCATCTCAAAAAAAAAAAAATTAAGTAAGTAGATCTGAGTAAGTAGGGGCATTGATGAGAACTTTTACTAAACAACTTTATTGAAGTATAATTTATATATAACTTATAATTTATATACTATTTATAATAAATAATATATAATTTATGTGACATATTACTTTTATAATTTAAACACCACAAAACTCACCCCAACTTAAGTGCACAGTTCGATGGTTTTTAGCAAGCTAACTGAACTGTGCACTCTTACATAATTGAGGTTCAGAACATCACCTCCATCATCTCAACTAGATCCTTCATACCCATTTATAGTTAATCTTAGCTCCCACCCTGTTCCAGGCAACTGCCAATCTACTTTCTGTCTTGGTAGATTTGCCTGTTTCTGAACATTTTATGTGGAGGGGGATGGTGACATATGTGGTCTTTTGTGAATAATGAGGTTTTGGGGTGGAGATGATGGTTCCCAAGGTTAGAGAGACAGGAGGAGGAGAGAGCTACAGGAATCAGCTCTCCAGCATGGCTCAGGGACAGGGCTTAGCCATGGGATCAGGACTGGAAACAGAGGAGAAAAGGCTGTGAGCATAGGAGGACTTTGGGAAACACAGCGCATGTGACAGAGGGTATCTTGGAGGGAGGGTGCATTCTCACTGCTCTGAAACAGAGGGACTGAAGGGAATCACAGAGCCATTGGGTGACAGCCCTGGATCGTGCTGGGTGACAATGTGTCTCTAGGGTGCTGTGGACCCATGGAGGGCATATGGGGCAGGGCCAGGATAAGCATCTATGTTGCTTCTCTGGGGGATAAGCCAGTGGGATCTGCTTTTTGTTTTTTAACTGGTAATATGGACTGGTTCACACTCAACAAAGTCTGCTGAGGCAAGTCTGTTTATAATAAAGCCAGGGTCTGTTTTTTAGAGACAGGGTCTCTATTGCCCAGGCTGGAGTGCAGTGGCATGACCATTGTAGCAGGAGCGGCTGTGGGAAACGGATCTCTCGGACACCAAATATGGGAGGAAGGAGTTTAATTTGGCCGGGAGCAAGGTGGCATAGTTGTCTTAACAGCCAAGCTCCCCTAACAAAGGAAGGTTTCTTCTTTATATAGGCTTATACTTTAGATGTTACACGTGGAAGAATCTTAGGTTTATAGCTTAACATATGAAAAGGGTCTCAGTTTACAGTCTCAGGAATTACATATGAGGAAATCATTCTTAGGAATGAAAAGGGGAAGTTTACAGTCTTAGGAATTACACATGAAAAGGGCTACGGTTTATAGTCTTAGGAATGAAAAGGGGAAGTTTACAGTCTTAGGAATTACACATGAAAAGGGCTACAGTTTACAGTCTTAGGAATGAATAGGGGAAGTTGACCTGAGATGCCTGGATCTCCCTCTTCACCATAACTCACTGCAGCCTCGAACCCCTGGGCTCAAGTCACCCTCTTGTCTCAGCCTCCTAAGTAGCTAGGGCTACAGGCACACACTACCCTTACTGGCTAATTTCCCTACTGGCTAATTTTTAAAATATTTTTCATAGAGACAGTCTCACTACATTGTCTATGCTGATCTTAAACTTCGGGCCTCAAGTAATCCTCCCACCTCGGTCTCCCAAAGTGCTGGGATTATAGGTATGAGCCACCATGCCTGGCCCTTTAGGGTCTTTTTAGAGAGCCATGTGTGGGCCCCAAGTGGGGGATCAGCTGCAGCTCCAGATGGCCTCTGAATCCCCCAATGCCTCCAGGGAGCAGCTACTTACAGGATGACCCCTGCCGTACACCCTGCCTGGGAGCGCACTTGTCCATACCCAGCAGCCCTGTTCTTGAAGGGTCTAAAGGAGCTAAAACTGTTCTGCCCTCTTCCCTGGCCACCCCTAACTCCTGCCTAGGCCAAGGGGCCCTCACTGGTTCTTTTCTACTCCCTCCCTTATCTACAGGGGCCTTGTATGGGTTTTGGCCTCCCAGGGGCAGTTTCCAGCATGCACAAACACAGATGGGTGGTCTGGGACCCAGAAAGTGCCAGCTCTCCCCATCTAGGAAGAGGCAAACCCAGTTTTGCTTTTCTTTGCCATAAACCATCTCCAAGGGCACTATGGGAAATGGCTCCTGAAAATGGCTATAGCCCCACTCGCGGGGGACATGCCTGGTTATTGGGAACAGCCAAGGGCCATCTGGCGATGCCCCTGTGTTTGAAAGTTTCCTGCAATCTGCTTTCCTTTGCTGTGAGGGCAAGACCTCCTTTGGACAACACTTTTATCACAACTCCTGCTAGGCAAGACTTCGGTGAGAGGCCAAACCTTTGAACTACCACTCAAAATTCAGGAGCAGCATTGAAGTATTAATTCACAGAATGAAAAGTTGGAGATAAGCTAACTACCCAGTTGTCATGGAATGACCTCATGTTGTACTGGAGCGAGCATAGAAAGTCAACACCAAGACAAAAGTATGCCAAATTGCAGGGTCTTTATTGCCGGCGGCCACGAGGACTCGTGCCTCTGCAACCCGTGGCCCTGAAAGAAGGGTGTCAAGACCTTTTATGCCCGTAAACCACCTCGGGGGTGAGGGTGAGGGGTGGGGGTGGGGGCGAGGGGCTTCAGACATTCCGAGGGCCAGTGGACTTTGAACATTCCGTAAATCACCTCCTGGGTGGAGATGAGGGTGAGGGGCTTCGGACATTCTGATTGTTACTTAAGTGGTTCACAGAAGACAAGATAAGCGTTAGTTTACACATTGCCTGGGTAGGGTGGAAATTACAGACCTTAGTTACTTATTACAAGTCACAGGGGCCAAGATGGCGTGGGTTTGGACTGCTTGCCTGTCACATGAGGGTTACAGAGAGTAGGTTCAGCAGAAAGCCGAGGTATGGTTGAGGTGTGCAGTTTTATGGGGCTTTTACCATATCACACTTAGAACACAGAATATTTCGCGGTAAAATAAAATACAAGTTTTGGGAACCATTTAAAATGGTATGAAGCCTTTATTCACTTAACACTGATGATAAGCACTGCTCTAGGAGCAGAGAAAAAGGGGGATTGAGACATCAAAGAATTACACAAAATGACTGGGCAGTGCCTGCAAGGGTCACTGTGAATGCTGAATATTAAATCGTCTATTTACTGTGATTATACAAAAAGTATAGGATCTGGAAATAAAACCTGGAAGTGAAATATTGACCAAAAGAATTCTAATGAGGGTTTCTTTTTCGAGGTTTAAATGCTAAGCGTGGATCTAACTTAGCTGTTGATGTACTAATTTATATCCCCACCTTACTCCATAAGAATAAGGAGGCTTGGAAGCTGTTTGTGCATCAGCTGAGGCCAATCTGAGAGGCTGTGGGCCTTTGTCCTTCCATTGCCTCAAGGGCCAGACATGGAAAGAGGAGAGCAGAGTTTCTCCAGGGCCCACCTGCCTCGGAACTACCTGGGTGCTTAGGAACAAGAGTGGTGGCTGGGCCCGCCCTGGCACCTGCTGAGTCATAGTGTCTGTGGTTCAGGTGCCAGATTTATATTTTTCTGAAACTCCTTGGGGGATTCATTCAGGAGGTGACATTGTGCCAGGGTTAACACCCATTTTGCACCTCCGGCAGGGCGAGAATGCGGTTAGGGGAGGAGGGCCTGGGTCCTCATCATGGCCCCGTATCTGCCGTGGGAGGACTGTGATTAGGGACACCTATCCTCAAGGCTGGTCAAGAGCGGGTGGGGGAGGTGGCCCTGCTGCCAGCCCTGCGGGCACTGGCAGTGAGAGGACGGGAACAGGACATGAACTGTCATCAGTGTGCAGTGACTGTCCAAGTGTGGCCCGTGGGCCAGCAGCACGGGCATCAACAGGGAATGTGATGGAAATGCAAACCCTTTGGGCCGCACCCCAAACTCACTGAATCAGAGATGAGAGGGGCTCAGCACCTGTGTGTAACACCCTGCGGGTGATTGTGACTGGCATTTCAGTGTTGGCAAATCACTGATCTGTAGGCCCTTCTTCTAATTATCTTCTAATCTCCCTGCAGCTATTTGAGGTGAGGGGTGGCAGCACCCCTTTTTCTGAGAACTTAGTTAGTTATCTGCTGTGTCCCAAAGCCTTGCCAGCAGCAGAGGCGGGAGCCAAGTCCAGGCCAGGTGGCTTCTGGCTCCATCTGCTCCTCAGGTGCCCAAGAGCAGCTGTTGGTGGCAGGAGTGGCTGTCTCCTCCTCCGAGCCTTGAGGGAGGGACTGGGAGGGTGTGGAATGGGGGGAGCAGCCTCACAGCCAGCAAGGCCCCTGGGGAAGCAGGGGTTCCCGAGGTGCATTCCTGTGCTGTCTCACACCCACCCTGTCCCTGCATAGCCCTGACCTACCCATAGTCTGTACTGCATCAGGGAGCTCAGGAATGGTGTATCCAGGTAAGAGCCTGGAAATGAAATTTTCATTTTAAAAAAAAGTCCTTCCCAGTTTTCAAGGTGTGTGTGTGAAGGGATGGTGCTTACACCTGAGAGGGTATCCATGTATTAGGAAAGTCAAAATGATGAGGGGTCCCGCACCTGCCAGCACCACTGTGGGTAGGGTGGTCCCTGCCCCTCCTGGCCACCTTGCTGTTCAGGCAGTAGCAGCAGGTTCATGCCACAGATGAGGAAACAGAGCCTCAGTGAGCAGAGGGCAGTGCCAGGGCCCAGCAGGGGATCTGGACACCTAGACCACTCTCTGTTGCAGTCCACTCTGGGCTCGGGTCCTGCACTGCCTGGAAGAGGCCAGTCCAGGCTTCCAGTTGCTTGGGGGAGAGGCTGGCCTCACTGTGGTTTCTGCCTGTCCAACCCAGCTTCCTTCTTCTCCCTCTGTAGAAAAGAGCAGACTGGGTCAATATCAAAAGTTTTCTTTCTTTCTTTTTTTCTTTTTTTTTGAGACAGAGTCTTGCTCTGTCACCCAGGCTGGAGTACAGTGGTGCAGTCTTGGCTCACTGCAGCCTCTGCCCCCAGATTCCAGTGATTCTCTTGCCTCAGCCTCCTGGGTAGCTGGGATTATAAGCATATGCCACCATGACCTGCTAATTTTTGTATTTTTAGTAGAGACGGGGTTTCATCATATTGACCAGGCTGGTCTTGAACTCCTGACCTCAGGTGACCCGCCCGCCTCAGCCTCCCAAAGTGCTGAGATTACAGGCACGAGCCACCACACCCAGCCAAGATCAAATGTTTTCATGTCAACCTACAATCTGGATTTCCTGAAGGTGTTTGGTCTGGGGAATAGAGGGATAAAGGATGAAGTTTCTACGTTTTAGTTTTTCAGTGATGAGAAAAACCTCAAGCTTCCCGAGTTGGGAGAAGCACTTGCCTTAGAGTCAGAAAAAGTCATTTCTCTTCCTTCCCATATTTAACAGCTTGTACCTCAGCTTCTTTAACCGCTTGCACCTTATGGAACAACACAACCCACATGGCAGTATCTTTGTGAAGAGCAAATGAGACAGTGTATATGATCTTCTTGAGCAGTGACCAGCACATAGGTGCTAAAGAAATACTTGTAACTTTCTTTCTAGGTACCACAGAACCCGTGTTCACACAGTGTAAATGCCATCTGTGGGAATTTGGGACACTGTCACTAAAGACACAGTAGTTCAAATTACAGACATAATTAAGAAAACCCAATATGCTGTAATTCAGAAAATCCAAATCTGCAAACCAGATAAAGGCAAATTACTCTCTTTGCAGAAGGATTCTCCTATTTAAAAAGAAGCCCAAAGAAACAAACAAACAAAAAAACCCCAAAACATACCCAGAGACCCCCTTTAAATCATGTATTGATTTTGTTTGTACTTTAAGTCCTGGGATACACACGCAGAATGTGCAGGTTTGTTGCATAGGTATACACGTGCCATGGTGGTTTGCTGCACCCATCCACCCATCATCTACGTTAGGTATTTCTCCTAATGCTATCCCTCCCCTGGCCCCCCCACCCCCGACAGGCCGCAGTGTGTGATGTTCCCCTTCCTGTGTCCATGTGTTCTCACTGTTCAACTCCCACTTAAGAGTGAGAACATGCTGTGGTTGGTTTTCTGTTCCTGTGTTACTTTGCTGAGATAATGGTTTCCAGCTTCATCCACGTCCCTGCAAAGGACATGAACTCATCCTTTTTATGGCTGCATAGTATTTCGTAGCGTGTATGTGCCACATTTTCTTTATCCAGTCTATCATTGACAGGCATTTGGGTTGGTTCCAAGTCTTTGCTATTGTGAACGGTAATGCAGTAAACATACGTGTGCACGTGTCTTTAGAGTAGAATGATTTATAATACTTTTGGTATATAGCCAGTAATGGGATTGCTGGGTCCAGTGGTATTTCTGGTTCTAGATCCTTGAGGAATCCCCACACTGTCTCCCACAATGGGTGAACTAATTTACACTCCCACCAACAGTGTAAAAGTGTTCCTATGTCTCCACACCCTTGCCAGCATGTGGTTTCCTGACTTTTTAATGATTACCATTCTAACTGGTGTGAGATGGTATCTTATTGTGGTTTTGATTTGCATTTCTCTAATAACCAGTGATGATGAGCTTTTTTTCATATGTTTGTTGGCTGCATAAACGTCTTCTTTTGAGACATGTCTGTTCATATACTTTACCCACTTTTTGATCCCATTGTTTTTTTCTTATAAATTTGTTTAAGGTCTTTGTAGATTCTGGATATTAGCCCTTTGTTAGATGGATAGATTGCAAAATTTTTCTCCCATTCTGTAGGTTTCCTGTTCACTCTGATGCTAGTTTCTTTGGCTGTGCAGAAGCTCTTTAGTTTAATTAGATTCCGTTTGTCAATTTTGGCTTTTGTTGCCATTGCTTTTGTTTTAGTCATGAAGTCTTTGCCCATGCCTGTGTCCTGAATGGTATTGCCTAGGTTTTCTTCTAGGGATTTTATGGTTTTAGGTCTTATGTTTAAGTCTTTAATCCGTCTTGAGTTAATTTTTATATAAGGTGTAAGGAAAGGGTCCAGTTTCAGTTTTCTGCATATGGTTAGCCAGGTTCCCAACACCATTTGTTAAATAGGGAATCCTTTCCCCATTGCTTGTTTTTGTCAGGTTTGTCAAAGATCAGATGGTTGTAGATGTGTGGTGTTATTTCTGAGGCCTCTGTTCTGTTCCATTGGTCTATATATCTGTTTTGGGACCAGTACCATGCTGTTTTGATTACTGTAGCCTTGTAGTATAGTTTGAAGTTAGGTAGTGTGATGCTTTCAGCTTTGTTCTTTTTGCTTAGGATTGTCTTGGCTATGCAGGCTCTTTTTTGATTCCACATGAAATTTAAAGTTTTTTCTAATTCTGTGAAGAAAATCAATGGTAGCTTGATGGAATAGCATGGAATCTATAAATTACTTTGGGCAGTATGGCCATTTTCATGATATTGATTCTTCCTAACCATGAGCATGGCATGTTTCTCCATCTGTTTGTGTCCCCTCTTCTTCGTTGAGCAGTGGTTTGTAGTTCTCCCTGAAGAGGTCCTTCATGTCCCTTGTAAGTTGTATTCCTAGGTATTTTATTCTCTTTGTAGCAGTTGTGCGTGGGAGTTCACTCATGATTTGGCTCTCTGTCTGTTATTGGTGTATGGGAATGCTTGTAATTTTTGCACATTGATTTTGTATCCTGAGACTTTGCTGAAGTTGCTTATCAGCTTAAGGAAAATTTGAACTGAGACGATGGGGTCTTCTAAGCATACAATCATGTCATCTGCAAACAGAGACAATTTGACTTCCTCTCTTTCTATTTGAATACTCTTTATTTCTTTCTGTTACCTAATTGCCCTGGCCAGAACTTCCAATATTGTGTTGAATAGGAGTGGTAAGAGAGGGCATCCTTGTCTTGTGCTGGTTTTCAAAGGGAATGATTCCAGCTTTTGCCCATTCAGTATGATATTGGCTGTGGGTTTGTCATAAATAGCTCTTATTATTTTGAGATACATTCCGTCAGTACCTACTTTATTGAGAGTTTTTAGCATGAAGGGGTGTCGAATTTTATCGAAGGCCTTGTCTGCATCTATTGAGATAATCATATGGTTTTTGTCATTGGTTCTGTTTATGTGATGGATTATGTTTATAGATTTGTGTATGTTAAGCCAGGCTTGCATCCCAGGAATGAAGCCCACGTGATCATGGTTGATAAGCTTTTTTGGTAAGCTGCTGGATTCGGTTTGGCAGAATTGTACTGAGGAGTTTCGCATCAATGTTCATCAGGGATATTGTCCTGAAATTTTCTTTTTTTGTTGTGTGTCTGCCAGGTTTTGGTATCAGGATGAGGCTGGCCTCATAAAATGAGTTAGGGAGGAGTCCTTCTTTTTCTATTGTTTGAAATAGGTTCAGAAGGAATGGTATCACCTCCTCTGAGTACCTCTGGTAGAATTCAGCTGTGAATCCATCTGGTCCTGGGCTGTTTTTGGTTGGTAGGCTATTAATTGCAGCCTCAATTTCAGAACTTCTTATGATCTATTCAGGGGTCTAACTAGGGAGGGTGACTTATTCACATATACCCTCCCTGGTTTAGTCTTGGGAGGGTATATGTGTCCAGGAATTTATCCATTTCTTCTAGATTTTCTAGTTTATTTGCAGAGGTGTTTATAGGATTCTCTAATGGTAGTTTGTATTTCTGTGGGATTAGTGGTGATATCCCCTTTATCATTTTTATTGCATCTATTTGATTCTTCTTTTCTTCTTTATTAGTCTGGCAAGTGGTCTATCTATATTGTTAATCTTTTCCAGCTCCTGGATTCATTTATTTTTTTGAAGGGATTTTTGTGTCTCTATCTCCTTCAGTTCTGCTCTGATCCTAGTTATTTCTTGTCTTCTGCTAGCTTTTGAATTTGTTTGCTCTTGCTTCTCTAGTTCTTTTAACGTGATGTTAGGGTGTAGACTTTAGATCTTTCCTATTTCTCCTGTGGGGATTTAGTGCTATAAATTTCTGTCTACACACTGCTTTAGCTGTGTCCCAGAGATTCTTGAATATTGTGTCTTTGTCCTCATTGGTTTGAAATAACTTATTTATTTCTGTCTTAATTTTGTTATTTACCCAGTAGTCATTCAGGAGTAGGTTCTTTGGTTTCCATGTAGAGTTTTGAGTGAGTTTCTTAATCCTGAGTTCCAATTTGATTGCACTGTGGGCTAAGAGACTGTTTGTTATGATTTCCATTCTTTTGCATTTGCTGAGGAGTGTTTACTTCCAATTATGTGATCAATTTTAGAATAAGTGTGATGTGGTGCTGAGAAGAATGTATATTCTGTGGATTTGGGGTGGAGAGTTCTGTAGATGTCTATTAGATCTGCTTTGTCCAGAGCTGAGTTCAAGTCCTGGATATGCTTGTTAATTTTCTGTCTCGTTGATCTATCTAATACTGACAGTAGGGTGTTAAAGTCTCCCATTATTATTGTGTGGGAGCCTAAGTCTCTTTGTAGGTCTCTAAGTAGTTGCTTTATGAATCTGGGTGCTCCTGTATTGGGTGTGTGTTATATATATATATATATATATATATACACATACAGTATTGTTAGCTCTTCTTGTTGCATTGATCCCTTCACCATTATGTAATGCCCTTCTTTGTCTCTTTTGATCTTTGTTGGTTTAAAGTCTGTGTTATCAGAGACTAGGATTGCAACCCCTGCTTTTTTTTTTTTTTTTTGCTATCCATTTGCTTGGTAAATATTCCTCCATTCCTTTATTTTGAGCCTATGTGTGTCTTTGCATGTGAGATGGGTTTCCTGAATACACCACACTGATGGGTCTTGACTCTTTATCCAATTTGCCAGTCATTGTCTTTTAATTGGGGCATTTAGCCCATTTACATTTAAGGTTAATATTGTTATGTGTGAATTTGATCCTGCCATTATGATGCTAGCTGGTTATTTTGATCATTAGTTTATGCAATTTCTTCATAGCATCAATGGTCTTTACAGTCTGGTATGCTTTTGCAGTGGCTGGTACTGGTTTCTCCTTTCCATATTTAGTGCTTCCTTCAGGAGCTCTTTAAGGCAGGCCTGGTGGTGACAAAATCTCTCAGCATTTGCTTGTCTGTAAAGGATTTTATTTCTTCTTCACATGTGAAGCTTAGTTTGGTTGGATATGAAGTTCTGGGTTGAACTTTCTTTTCTCTAAGAATATTGAATATTGGCCCCCACTCCTTTCTGGCATATAAGGTTTATGCAGAGAGATCCACTGTTAGTCTGATGGGCTTCCCTTTGTGGGTAACCCGACCTTTCTCTGTGACTGTCCTTAATGTTTTTTTCCTTCATTGCAACATTGGTGAGTCTGATGATTATGTGCCTTGGGGTTGCTCTTCTCAAGGAGTATCTTTGTGGTGGTCTCTGTATTTCCTGAATTTGAATGTTAGCCTGTCTTGCTAGGTTGGGGAAGTTCTCCTGGATAATATCCTGAAGAGTGTTTTCCACCTTGGTTTCATTCTCCCGGTCGCTTTCAGGTACACTGATCAAATGTAGGGTTGGTCTTTTCACATAGTCCCATATTTCTTGGAGGCTTTGTTCATTCCTTTACATTCTTTCTTCTCTAATCGGGTCTTCACATTTTATTTCATTAAGTTGATCTTCAGTCTTTGATATCCTTTCTTCCACTTGATCAATTTGGCTATTGATACTTGTGTATGCTTCACGAAGTTCTCATGCTGTGTTTTTCAGCTCCATTAGGTCATTTATGTTCTTCTCTAGGCTGTTTATTCTAGTTAGCAATTACTCTAACTTTTATTTCAAGGTTCTTACCTTCCTTGAAGTGGGTTAGAACATGCTCCTTTAGGTCAAGGGAGTTTGTTATTACCCACCTTGTGAAGCCTACTTTTGTCAATTTGTCTAACTCATTCTCTGTCTAGTTTTGTTCCCTTGTTGGCGAGGAGTTTTGTTCCCTTGATGGCAAGGAGTTGTGATTCTTTGGAGGAGAAGAGGTGTTCTGGTTTTTTGGAATGTTCAGTCTCTTTGTGCTGGTGTTTCCCCATCTTCATGGATTTACTTGCCTTTGGTCATTGATGTTGGTGACCTCCAGATGGGGTTTTTTGGATGTCCTTTTTGTTGATGTTGATGCTATTCTTTTCTGTTTATTAGTTTTCCTTCTAACAGGCCCCTCTGCTTCATGTCTGCTGAAGTTTGCTGGAGGTCTACTCCAGACCCTGTTTGCCTGGGTATCACCAGCAGAGGCTGAGAACAGCAAAGATTGCTGTCTGTTCCTTCCTCTGGAAGCTTCGTCCCAAAAGGGCACCCACCAGATGCCAGCCACAGCTGTCCTGTATGAGGTGTCTGTTGACCCCTGCTGGGAGGTATCTCCCAGTCAGGAGGCACAGGGGTCAGGGACCCACTTCAGGACGCAGTCTGTCCCTTAGCAGAGCTCGAGCACTGCACTGGGAGATCTGCTGCTCTCTTCAGAGCTGGCAGGCAGGAACGTTTAAGTCTGCTGAAGCTGAATCCACAGCCGCCCCTTCCCCCAGGTGCTCTGTCCCAAGGAGATGGGAGTTTGATCTGTAAGCCCCTGACAGGGGCTGCTGCCTTTCTTTCAGGGATGCCTTGCCCAGAGAGGAGGAATCTAGAGAGGCAGTCTGGCTACAGCGGCTTTGCAGTGCTCTGGTGGGCTCTGCCCAGTTTGAACTTCCTGGCAGCTTTGTTTGCACTGTGAGGCTTACTACTCAAGCCTCACTAACGGTGGATGTCCCTCCCCCCGACCAAGCTTGAGCATCTCAGGTTGACTTCAGACTGCTGTGCTGGCAGTGAGAATTTCAAGCCAGTGGATCTTAGCTTGCTGGGCTCTCTAGGGGTGGGATCCACTGAGCTAGACCACTTGACTCCCTGGCTTCAGCCCCCTTTCCAGGGGAGTAAATGGTTCTGTCTCGTTGGTGTTCCAGGTGCCACTGTGGTATGAAACAAAACTCCTGCAGCTAGCTTAGTGTCTGCCCAAAGGGGCTGCTGAGTTTTGCGCTTGAAACCCAGGGCCCTGGTGGCATAGGCACCCAAGGGAATCTTCTGGTCTGCAGGTTGCAAAGACCATGGGAAAAGCATAGTATCTGGACTGGAGTGCACTGTTCCTCACGGCACAGTCCCTTGTGGTTTCCCTTGGCCAGGGGGAGGGAGTTCCCTGACCCCTTGTGCTTCCCGGGTGAGGTGACACCCCACGCTGTTTCTGCTCATCCTCCATGGGCTGCACTTACTGTCAAACCAGTCCAGTGAGCTAGGCTGGGTACCTCAGTTGCAAATGCACTGAGCATTTCACCCACCACCTGCGTTGATCTCGCTGGGAGCTGCAGATGAGAGCTGTTGCTAATAGGCCATCTTGCCAGCTACCTGATTTTATTTTATTCAGTCTCTTCAGGAATATATTTACTGGGCAAAGCATAGATTTAGTGACCACCTTGGCATCTCCAGCTCAGAACTGCCCCAAGTAGTAAGAGGAATTTGCTTCTTAAAGTTAACCTTGAGCTCAAAAAGATTTTTTTAAAATTCCACTTGAAAATTCTTAGCATAAATGTCTCATTGTTCTGACCTACACAACCTATGGGTATAGGCCAGAATAATGGACATTTGTTCTATAACCATAAAGAAAATGCCACAAAACAAAGTGTCCATAAAACCACAGTAAGTCCTTATTTAATGTCGTTAGGTTCTTGAAAACTGTGACTTCAAGCCAAATGACATAATGGACAAAAACAATTTTTTTCCTCATCAATGTTACAATGAAATCACATTGAACAAAATGACATTATTTACAAACTTGCTGTCTGTTGCTTCTCTTAAAGTCTAAGACTCCAAGAATCTATTGACGACCATAGGTGAGGATGTGCTGTACAGGACTGCAATTCGCAGGAGAAGCCATCCTCCCTGGACGCTCACTGGGCCTCTCACTCTTTATCAAAATCATTTATTAACCCTGTGGCCTTGGGCCTTGGGTGATGCCTCTGAGCTTCAGCATGTGCATCTGTGAACAACGCCAGGACAGACACAGGCATCAGACGACGAGTCCACATCAGGTCTCGCTTCGAAATGCCAGTTTTCTTACCTGTGATGGTGGTAATGGGATATTGGGCCGTGACTATTGCTACCATTTCTGTGCTGTCATAAAAACACTTGTTAATGATTTTGACATGAAACAGTCTTTTAAGCTGGTGCCTTGAGCACATGTTTCACCCTCAGCACACTGGGGGGAAAAAGCTTTGATTTGAGGGTTACCAGGCTTAGCTGAGCGCACGTGGGAATGAGGACACCAGGGGCCTGCCATGCTGACTGCATGAATGACCATTTTCAGACCACTTGGAGCCTCTGCTGCTGGACCCACAAACCTGTGGGAAACTCCTTGGGGGCTTCTTAAACCTAGGCTTCAGGTCAGTCTCCTGGAGGATCTGTATTGACAATATACAGATGCTTGCGACCGAGCCCCAACAAGCTGCATTCGAGTCCTTGGGATGTGGTCAGGCAGACTGTCTGATTCCAGGCCATCATCATGGAACTGAAGGCCCCTTTCACGATCTCCTGCCCAGGGCAGCCCTAATCACTTTGGGGCTCAAGCAATAGCCGATGTGCCTTCTGCCACATTCCTTCCCTGTGCCGGAACATTTTTCATTTTATTCCAGCCTCATAAGCATTGCTTTTGTGCTTGGCAAGGTAGTAGTCGTGCAGCGAGTATTTCATGCAAGAATTTTGCTGATTAGGACAGAGGCTCAGGGGGTAAGGAGGTTTGTCCAAGCTCGCACAGATGGAAAATGGGGGACAGCAGGATTCAAAGTCAGTTTCAGCTCCAAAACCTGTGGTCTTTCCACTGCCTGTGAATAAGCCAGTAACGCCTGGGCCTGCAATCTACAGTCCACAAGCCAAATCCAGCCCGCTGCTTAGTTTTGCATAGCCAGGGAGCCAAAAATAGCTTTTACATTTTTAAAATGTTAAAAAAAAATAAAGAAATAAAAACATGCACATTAAAAAAAAATGCAACAAGAGAGGCTGTCTGTGGCCTTCTAAGCCTAAAATATTTACCATCTGGTCCTTTACAGGAAAAACTTGCCATTTGCTGATTAATACTGTGACATATGTCCTCTTTGGAGCTCACCCTGGGACGGCTGATGAGATGACACTGGGTCAGTGTGTCCATCCAAAGCTTCATTGTCAAAAACACAGCAGTTCTGAATCATTAATATGATTTAGGTCTTCAAAGACTTTTGGTAATCCTTGTTTTGCTGGCTTGGCCCGCAGGTGGCACATGTTCCTCTGGATGAGCCAGCGTTTGCTAGAGCATCACAGAAAGCTGAGGACTTTGACATTTTGCACCTGGCACATTAAGCGTTTTCCAGGCTGGGTGCAGTGGCTCACACCTATAATCCCAACACTGTGGGAGGCCAAGGCAGGCAAATAGCTTGAGCTGAGGAGTTTGAGACCAGCCTGTGCACCATGGCGAAACTCTATCTTTACAAAAACACCAAAAATTAATCATGCATGGTGGTGCATGCCTGTGGTCCCAGCTACTCTGGAGGCTGAGGTGGGAGGATCACCTGAGCCTGGGGAGGTTGATGCTTCAGTGAGCTGTGTTTGTGCCACAGCACTCCAGCCTGGGCAACAGAGCTAGATCCTGTCTCCAGAAGAAACAAAAAGAAAGAAAGAAAAAAACGAAAGGGAAAAATGGAGTTTTCCATTAAGGGGTTAAGAGGCCTCCAGGGGCTAAGTCCAGTGACTGGTTGTTCCCTTATATCAGAAGCCAGAAGGATCGCTGACCCAGTCCTATTACATCCATTCTTGTTTATCCCAGCAAAAATTCTGTGAGGTTGATGAGAAAGAACTGTTCTCCCAATTAAAAAACGGAATCTTCTTTACAGAAAATAAAGCTGTGACTCAGAGAGTATAGGGATTCTCACAACCACACAAAGTGGTGGCACCCGGTTCGAACCTGGTCGTTGGTCCTCTCATCCTAAACGTTGAGCTTCTCTAGGTTACAGTGCCACAGCTGGGCACTGGCTCCGTGCCCTGTGTTTAGAAAGAATACCCCACACTTATTTGGAGTTCCCCAACAGATCCTTTCAAGTCTTCTGCTGCTCTTTAGGAATAGATTCTTTTGATCTATTTTCTATTGATTAGGATATTATATTACTGCAAGTAAATATTAAGTTATAAGAGACTCATCGGATTCTTGAATAGAAGTGCTGTGACTTTTTCCGATAGGATAGATTACAACCCCAAGGTTATAATTTTGCTGCCTGATAGGATAATTAATTTCATAAGTAATTTAGTAATCTTAATTGCAGTATTCTTTTTCTCTGTGATGAGTAATATTCTATATGTTTTTAGATGATATCCTGTCATTCTGCCGGTTCTCTCATTCCTGAGTTAAATCTTTGACACATGCTCACTATGTATTTGTATGAGTCATGTTTTTAACTTTGGAAAACTATCCTTTGACATCTTCATCGTGCCTACAAAAATGGAAACCTCCGTGATCAAATCCACCAAGCTGCAGTGGTCAGCCTGGGGTCTGGAGTCCCCCTCTCTTGGGTGATCTGTTAAGAGCTGACCCCGAGGAGGTGGAAACCTTTGGATAGCACAGCTAGTCTTAGCTCTGGGTTCCACCTTTAAAAGCTGTGTCATCTTGGCTGACTTGTAAGACATCTCTCAGTTCCAGTTTCCTCAGCCATACAATGGAGACAATACTCTGACTTGTTATATAAAAATTAAATAATGAATAATAGTAGAAGACAGTGGTTGAGGATACAAATTGGGAGCCAGGCTGCCAGTGTTTCCGTCTTGGCTCTGTGGTTTTCTAGCTGCACAAAATGTTGCACTTGATTTTATTATGCTTCCATTTCCTCATCTAAAAAATGGGGTTAGCCCCTACCTTGTAGGATCACATGTGTCAATATTTAAAAAGCCCTTTCAACTGTAGTCAACTGGTATATTGTAAGCACTTAATTATCTGTGATGAGGAAAATAATGATATTCATAAAACACCCAGTAGAGCACTTAGTATATCATTTATTTTTTGAGAATAACTGAGTCATGGCAAAAGACCTGTTAATACATAAAAACAAAAAGTTTCCAAGAAGTAAAGAAATTTGCCCAAGTTCACCGAGCCAGAACCAGAACCCAGGTCTCAGGCCTCCCAGCCCAGATTCTGTCTCCTGTGTAGAACTGCGGAGCTCGACACTGAACTAACTCGAAAGACAACCGGCCCTGCCACACAGGGGCTGAGTCTCCTCCTTGCCAGACTCTTCTCTGTAGCTTTCAGTGATTCCCCGCCCAATAAATGTCTTCCCCCCTGCTGTTTCTGCTGCTTCTAAATCAACGCTTTTGTGGGGCCACAGGGGAAAAGTCAGAACCTGAGCAAAACATACCAGCTTAGGGATGGTGCCATTTAGTCCCAGGAGCAGAAAAAAAGACCAGGACTGTCCTGCGCCCTCCCCCACCTTCCAGTCCTTGGGGTCCTCGGCTCCACGCTCATGCCTCCAGTCAAAATAGTTAAAGATTTCCATCCTAAGTGATGACGGACAGGAAAACAAACCCATACCATACCACATGCTCAAATACCAGACATTCCTCAGATGGTTTGCTGTGTAGGTGATTGGCCACAGACTTCTCTAGCTTCTCAGAGAGCAGGGATGGAGATGAGGGGTGGACGACCTGTGGCCCAGCTGCTCTTCTCAGAGTCTAGAAACCGGACTGGGACCGCTGCTGTCTGCAATAAGTCTGCTATCCTTTTCCACACCCGTCAAGTAAGCCATATACTGGAATCCGGGGTGTTACCAACACCACACTCTCGAGATGCACCAGAAACTAAACAATGGTGGAAGACCTACTGTGAGTCTGGCACCAGGTTAGGGGCACAAGTGCTCTGTTAACTCTTGAAAGTGGACAAAATGGGGTTTTCATTGGTCACATTTTCAAAATTGCTTTCATGTAAGTGTGAAGGAAAAGGGAACAAAATTTCGCCATGTGCCTAGTATGTGGTCAAATGCTAGTTGGCCTTTTCCCATGTGGCTGCTATCTGGCATTAGTTAGGATGCCTTCGCCGCAAGCCCAACTCCAGTTGGCTTAAACATGGCAGAAGTGTATTGGGAAGGTTAGGGACTGGGAAGCCTGGGAGAATTAGTTTATACCAACTGATCGACACTGCCACCAAAGATACAGAGTCTTTGATTGGCTTCATTCCACAATCCTTGAGGGAGGAGGCTGGTCCTGCTTGTGGTCAGAAAGTGGCTTTTCCACTCACCAGTGATAGGGAAGAGAGAGCCTGTTGTGGATATATGATGGACATTGTGCTTGATTTCACAACACCTACTCCCCTCCGCCTTGTGGAATCCAGCAATATTTTAGGGGGCTTAGCCTCAAGTCAAGGATAACACCATTTTCACTGGTCACATTTTGAAGATTGCTTTCATGTAGGTGTGAAGGGGAAAGGGAGCAATTTTTTTAACTAAAAGAGTAGATTTTTATTAAGCACTGTATACATTTCTTTCCATCTGCATTAACAGAACAACAGACCAATTTCCATCACAAAACAACTCTTGAGACATTCTCATTCCTTTCTGAAACTATTCCATTAACCCCTGCAGTTTCCCCAAAGAAGCATCCATTCAAACTTACATGTGAATAAACTATGGAGCTTTTGTGGTGAGGTGGGCCAAGAGGCAGGGAATTTGGAATCTGGGAGTGGGAAAGAGAAATACATATTATCTATTCAGTAAACACACTGTCAAGAGTGTGTTCCCTCTTATCTCCAGCAGACATTTTCTCTTATCTCCTTGGCCAGAATAAGGTTGTATGCCCATTCCAGAACTAACCACCCGCAGGGGGAATGGTGTTATCCTTGACTTGAGGCTACCCCCAAACATTGCTGGACTCCATAAGGCAGAGGGGAGGAGATGTTGGGAAGTCAAGTACGACGTCTATCATTTGTCCCCAACAGGCTTGAAAGCCAAGACTTGCTCAGAGCCACATCTGTCTGACATTCAAAGCCCGTCTGTTCTTTTCACTTCATTGTGCTACCTCATGAGGTAAGAAAAGGGAAGGAAGGATTGGGGAGTTGAATTTCAAGTGCCCTTTTGAAGCCTGGCGCTGCAGGAGGAAACTCTGCTTCTTAAAGTACCCTTTTCCCCCTCCACCTTTCCCTTCTTTTTCAGATGGTCTTCACATTCCACTGGCATTCAGACCAGGGGCACTGTCGGGTAGGGATCAGCTCACACCGTCAGAGGTCCTTTCAGTATTTCAGTGACAACTCCCTTTGGCCAGGTGCGGTAGCTCACGCCTATAATCCTACTTTGGGAGGCTGAGGTAGGTGGATCACTTGAGGATAGGAGTTCAAGACCAGCCTGGGCAACATGGTGAAACCCTGTCTCTACTAAAATGCAAAAATAACTGGGTGTGGTGGCGGGTGCCTGTCATCCCAGCAACTTGGGAGGCCGAGGCAGGAGAATTGCTTGAACCTGGGAGGTGGAGGTTGCAGTGAGCTGGGATCAGGCCACTACACTCCAGCCTGGGCAACAGAGCAAGACTCCGTCTCAACAATCAAATAAACAACTCCCTCTGAGTGGGGAGCCCGTCATCTGGATTTTGCTGGACAGTGGGGAGAGTTACCAGGAGATGGCAGGATATTTAGGATCAAGTTGTGTTTCCTTGCAGCTGTTTTAGGAAGGAAACCCTAGAAAAGTGATTTTCAGAGAAACTATTTTAGTCTTAAGCAATAGTGTTGCCCTGTGGTGTGGCAAGGCCATGGCCGAGGTGGGAGGAGGAAGAAGACAGCTGTGGTGGGTGGTAGCTGTTTGGGAACAGGCTTTTTCAGTCTGCTCAGTCTCAAATCAGCCAGAGTCCAAAGCAGCTGACACCAAGCAGGTGGTAAACATGAGTTACAAATGGCATGGTCTTGAAGTTTTCACCCAGGCAATCAATCTTTACTAAATATCTCACATGTCCACGGCTTGGTTTTAGGTGCTAGGGAGGCTGCATGGGATCCCTGCCTGCTCCCTAGATAAGGCTGCTGCACAGGTGAAATACTACCTGGTAACCCTAGACTGAGTGTGTGACATGCTAAGCAGGGAGGGGGAGAGAGTAAATGCGATAGGATTTGGGGAGCAGTGTTTCTCAAGGTGTGATCTTTGGAACATCTGTCCTTCAAAATATATGGAAATTAAAAACTGCTCCAAAGCCCTCCAAATTGCGGCAACCCCATCTATTATATGTACGAGTATCTTAAAGCCACTAAGAAGTTTCAAAGAGACTTATTAAATTATTAACCTATCAACTGGGTGAGGTGGCTCACGCCTGTAATTCCAGCACTTTGGGAGGCTGAGGTGGGTGGATCACCTGTGGTTGGCAGTTTGAGACCAGCCTGACCTGAAGGAGAAACCCATCTCTACTCAAACTACAAAATTAGCCAGGTGTGGAGGCATGTGCCTATAATCCCAGCTACTTGAGAGACTAAGGCAGGAGATTCCCTTCAACCTGGGAGACAGAGGTTGTGGTGAGCCGAGATCGCACCATCGTACTCCAGCCTCGGCAACAAGAGTGAAACTCTGTCTCAAAAAAAAGACTGTTAATCTATTTACCTTTCATAGCTTGATTTCTGATACTTATTTACCCATGAAACCCTTCCTTTTTTCTCTCCAGGGAAACAGGACTGCTGGATCTATCGGAGTCCCATGGAACCACACTGCCCCCTGTGGTCAGAACCACCTGGGATACCGAACAGCGAGGACCGCAAACTTGGGTGCAGAGGGCTTTCCTCCACGCAACCCAGGAAGCTCCGTGACTGGCAAACTGCTCTGTTAGGATCCATCGAATCAGCACATACAGGTGCCTCTAGGATGCAAACCAGAGAAGAGGGCTGCTATGTGGCTTGCTGGCAGCCAAGCAAAATGCCCCAATCCATCAGGTGAGCTGATGATGAGCTTGCAGGCGTGGAGAATGTGGCAGTCAGGCAGGGTGGTGGCCAGCCTGAAGGGTTTTCTGTGTCTTCCCAGCTTCCCTGGCCCCTCCTTCCTTTGGAATGCAGCCCTGATTCCAAAGAGTGCAGGCCCTGCCAGATAGCCTCCGTCCCTACCTGTCCCTCTAGATTTAGGCCTTGCATGGTCCTCTCCCCCCGCATCCCTCCTTTCTACCTGCATGCCTACACTCTCAATGTTCTCTCTGTCCTATTCAGTAGCCCCAGGCTGTTTCCCATCCTTTGAGAATCTACTCCAGCCCACCTCCTCCCCATACCTACCTTCCTCAAGAACCCTCCCTGAGGCTGGAGTCCTGCCGGCCTCCCCCGACACTGGACAGCTTGCATTGCTCTCATTTCTCCTTGCAGGAGACTGGCTTCTCCAGGGTGGTCTGACATCTTTGGAGGGGAAGGACTGTGCCTTGCCTCCTCTGTCTCCTCTCATGCCCATAGAGTCAGGGAGCTGAGAGGACACCAGCCCGTCTCTCCCCCTGCAGCCTCTAAGCATCTCTCCCTTCCTGCTTTCCCCGAATGCTTCTGCAACACCAAGGTGCTGGGCGCATGGCACTGAGGGCCTCCCTCTGGGTCCCTTCTCACCCTGGGCTACCCCAGGACTTGTTTGGACCCCATGTGGAACAGGTCAGCCTTCTGATAAGCCCAGAAAGCATTTCTCCAACATTCAGTTGTGAGCTTAAGGAAATTAAACTTCTGTTTCTGAAAATAAGCTGCAGATTCTCCTGAGAGAGGCCCAAGTGTAGGGGAGAACCCCGCAGGTGCCGTGGCGAGGGTCTGAAGCCTCAGCCTGTTCCCATATAAATATTAATTTAGAAAAGAATTAGAAATGGAGGCACAGTTATTCCTTTATATAATCATATATAATCTTATAGTTACTTATAATCATAAAGATACATACTCAATATAACCTTTAATTTTACTAATGACTATCGAGTTATGAGGCATGGAACTGAGGTGACGTTGTGAACAAAGTGATCCTAAGGCAGGATGCTCTAAGCCCTCTGTCACGCCCGCATAAAGTCTGCCTTGGCTGTGTGGCAGCGCCAGCGCTGTGAAAGCGCCCGCTGTTTAGCCAGCTAGGGAAGGAGATGTCCAACATGGCCGAGACGTCTCCTTCTTGGGGAAGTCAGGAGAAAACTCCGCTTCTCCAAGCTCTTGTGGCAAGGCCTGATGGCTGTCAGGGAAGCCGCAGACATCTGGGGGCTTAACTGTCTGTGTGATGCTGTGCTTCGGTGGTCACGTTCCACGTCTACTCACGCCCTGTTTCTGCACCTGGTTTCTCCTTTTCTTAAAAGATAAGAATTAATAATAGTAACATAATCTTAGCGTCGTTGATATTTCTGACAAATATGGGAAGAGCGCTCACGCATTAGCTTTTCTCCTCACCTCGGCTCCTTGAAAGTCCTGGGTCCCCTATCTTCAAGACACGTGATTTACCTGACCCTGTCACTGTGTCTCTATCTCTGTGTCTGTGTCTTTTATTTCTACAGTTTCTGGTCTCCACACCAGCAGGGAGGGGCTCACAGAACCCTATAGGGCTGGACCCTATACCCAAGCAGGCAGGAGACTTCGAATATGTCCGAAGAGATCAGGCCCCGTTATTGTCCCTCCTAGGTGCCAGCCCACACGGGCGGGCTTTTCCACCCACCACCCCCAGGTCAGCCTGGCCATAGAGGGTCTGGGCTGGGGCTTCGCACCTTGGGGAGTTTCAGGCAACAAAACTCCTGCCATTACGCTCTGCTTGGGGTGGAGGGTGTTCAAATAAAAATGTCTGGTGGAATATCTCAGAGCCATATAGCTACCTGTGAACACTGTTATTTTAAATCCAGAATAGAGCTGTGGTCTGAAAGATAAAAGACCCCAAAGCAGGGTTTCGGAGACACTCGATGGGAATAAAGTAAAGCAAGCCTCTTTGTAACTGCATGCTACAGAACAAGCTCGGTGGCACGGGCTCACGGGCTCACTCAGTGGCCTTAGAATGTCCTCTTCCCCGCACAGATACGTGCAGACTTGGCCTCTCATGCAGCCCCTGCCAGCCCCTATGTGCTCTGTCCCTACTCACCCAGGGGCCCCCACCACATCCCAGGCTCTGCCGCATGCACACAGTCCCCCTCTGTCCCCAGCTCCCTCTCCTGTGTCTGCCTGCTTAATTTCTATCCCACTGGCCAGGCTCAGACTGAGGTTCTCCCTAGGCTGTTGGTTAAAAAAAAAAAAAAGAGCTTTGGAAACAAAGTGGAATTTCAGTCTTGGCTTTGCCACTCACTAGCTGGGTGATCTTAACATAGCAGTTGGGAGATCCCAGTTCTGCTGGCTGCATGGCCTTGAGCAAGTTACCTAGCCTCTCTGTGCCTCAACCTTGCTGTCTGTAAAATGAAGAGCACCCATGAGTTGTACGGGTATAGTTGTGAAGATTAAGTAAAGGAGATGAAGGTGAGTGTCTGGCACATGGTAGGTGTAGGGGAGGTGTTAGCCATCTTAGAGATGGAACACTGCTCCCCCATCCTACCTCTGGCAGCAGCCCCTCCCATTACAGCATCTCCCACTGGGCAGCTCTGGCCCAGCTCACAGTCTGCTTCCTGCTTTGGATTTTTACCCTGGAACTGAATTCACTCTCCAGTTGCTGTTTGGTTAGTGCATCTCTTGCTCCCGTCATGAATCGTCCCTGGACGGAATCTCTCTCCTCATCTCCTGCAGAGTGATTCATCTGATAACTGGATGTGAAGTGCCCTCTCTGACACAAGGCCCCTCGTGGTGCTCCTGGCTGCCCTCCTCTCCAGCCTTACTGAATTGTTCACCTCCTTTAACAATTGCCTCTTCAGAGACCCAAGTCTATGTAAGTGCAGTCCCTGTGGCCTGGAGTACCACCCTGACCCCTTCTCTGCCTGGGGAACTCCTATTCATTAGGAGTCGGGCCAAATGTCCTCCTCTTGGAAATCCTTCCCAGCTTCAGGGCTCTGCCCTTTACTCCCACTGCCCTAGGTCAGTGATTGCCCTCTCTGGACTGTGACCACCTCCAGGAAGTAGGCTCGGGTCCCCAGGGTCCTATACACAGCAGGAGCCGGGGCACTTCTAAGATAAGGTCTTTGTTGAAGGGGCAGTCTGATTGAGCTGTGTGTGCACAGGTTCTGAATTTCAACAGACGTGACCACTTCCTGCATGAGTCTTGGTTTGTCGCTCTGCAAAATGGCCATACCACCTTCCCCCACGGCTGCCAAGGGCTGGGCTCCGGCTGTCCAGCAGCACCGAGCTGACACCGGGGACACTCAGTGAGTCCCCTCACCCCTTCCTGATCTGCTCAGGCTTCCTGCCTTCATTTTGGGTGTGGTCAGTCCCAACCTCACTTTTGTTGTTCTTGTTAAGTAAACATATAAAAACCGTCATTATTAACTGGCTTAGAGATCCTAAATCATCCTTTTAAGGGTGAAAAAAAAATTCTTATTGGTTGTTAGACACACCAGTGACTCTCTTGGTTGCTATGGTGATTCTCTGACACCCCCTCTTGCAGATTAAAAATGCCTCACATTTCTAAGTCTGGCTGCCCCCAACAAACAGTGACTTCTGGCCCAACAATTCCTACCCCCAAGCAGGAAGGAGGGCCTGGCAGTTTCTCAGGGTTGCAGCTGTGGCCTCAGCTGTCAGAAGTGAATCGGACTTTCCTGAGTCAGGGCCTGGGTCAAGTACGGAGATGACCCCATATGTACGTCTCTACGTGGCTGTGTGGTTTTCTGACAGAGGTGGTATGCAAAGCCAAAATGCCCCCGAGCTGGTTGTCCAGGACACCTGCTCCTTTCAGAGGAACATAACTGTCTTCCTACTCAAGGTCAATTTCTCCAGATTAACTCTTATGTCAGCAAAACTGCATGAAATTCACTGGCACCCTGTGGCTTCGCATCTGTCACTCAAACGGACATGCTCTCTCCCTACATACCTGTGGTAACTACGGAGTTAGTCCTCAAGGTGGAATTTTACTCTCATGATAAAGATGGTCTCTTTCCCCCTCTTTCTACCTTCCTCCCGTTCCCATGAGTCCTCCACACACGTTCGTTTCTTTAAAGGTTTATTTCTGGTGAATAAAAAAAAAATAACTTATGCGGTTAGATAAATTAATGTATGTGAATAGACATGACACAAGGCAGAGATGGATGTTACTGTTTTCTTCTGGATCTTGCAGGCTGGTGAGAGGCAGCTGAATGAGACCCAGCCTCATGTTTTGTGGGATGAAGAGATGCTGAAAAGTGACTCAGGTACATTGATGCTCCCTGGAGGGCTGGGAGATGGGCTCAGAGGAAGGCCAAATCCAAACCTCTTTTATTGAAAAGAAGTAACTTTTCTCTGTAGCATTTAAAAAAATCAGTCAGCCGAAGCTCTGCACACCCTCATCCGTAATGACCATAAACATAACATACCAAGCACAGGCTCAGAAAGATGGAGCAGTAGACTCAGGACATTTTCAACATGGTACTTGGGGGACGCCTTTGGGAGAGATACCTTCCCCAGCAGAGGTCACCTCTGGAGGCCAGCACTGTGGCGAGATGGGACCAGAGCCACTATTAGCATAGCTGTCAAGATCTTTGGCTTTCTGAACTCTGTCTGGGGACCACTGCCCTTTAGCCTGAGGTGAATGTCTCCACATTTCTAGCAGCCAGCCCCTTGGTCAACAGATGGTACCTTTGCTCCAGGAATCTGAGAACGAAACATGCTGATAGTCTGTGCTGGGGTCTTAAGGCTGGAATCCCAGAGGCCCTTCCAGAGCCCCGAACCTCAAAGCTGAGAGAGAAGATTCTGGGGACTACTTGCTAGGGAGGAAACCAAGGCTCCTCAGGGAGAGACCTGAGTTCCCCAGGAGCAGAGACCATGGCTTGCTCACCACTTTTGCCCTGTGTCTGGTTCCTTCATGAGGTTTTGGCCTTGGGATCACTTTGGAGGTGGGGTTTACTCTCTTAGGCTATGGTGAATTTTGGTTATAATTTTTTGATAAATTAGGAACAGGCTTTAGTTGCCTGTAAACACACTAAGCCAGAAAGCAAGCAGGCGAGACTAAGGAGCAGCTCAAAAGCTTTTCCCTGATAAAAGTATATGCTGGTGAGGCTCCAGGCAGTTCACTTCTTAAGGCCCATCCATAGACTGCAGGCTGGGCAGCTGCCTCTGTAGCCGAGCTGGAGGGGCTGCAATGAGGCTGTAGGGCTGATCAGGAACCAAGGTATCTGCCTACGTAGGAGGCCAGGGCCAGAGCTGGCTGGACACTGGCAAAGTTTAAACAAGTGCCGTTCATTCAACCAAACATGACCTTAGCATCTCTGTCTAAAGACTTCTGAAAGGCAGAACCAAGTAAAATCCAAATTTCCAAATCACTGGGCCATTCTGAAATCAAGTCAGGTTCCCCCTCTTGGCCATCAGAAACAGCAATTTCTGGCTGAAAAAAGATTAGCCCAGTGATTCAAAGCCCAGTTCACTGCCCTCAAGGAGCAGAGGAGTGTGAAAAGAGACACATATGAACACACCTGCTCCCCGCTTCACACAGAGATACACTTCTGTGCTCCAGACCTGGGATCATTTTTACCCTGACACCACCCTCTACTTAGATGCTCTGTAAGTTCACACTCCCAGATGAACTCATGCCTGTGTAATTTTCCTTTGAAGAACCAGAAGGACACTGCGGTAGTGACTATGAAATAATGTCCAAAGCTTTGTCCTTCAACCGTATTATGAAATGAGAAACCACCATGCCAGCCACGAGGCCGTTCACATACACGTAAACAGGGTGGATGAGGAAGGGACAGATGAGATACCGGAACCACAGCAGGTGATAACTGAGAACCAGACTCCCCAAAGCTCCCAGCACTGGACAGCTCCAGAAAGGAGAGTATTTATATAGCTGCTACAAAAATAAACTTTCTTCAGTGGCTATTTGTAAAGGACAGGCCTTTCCATTTGGTTTGTCTCCGGACGTTTTTCTGGTATCAAATGCAGTAAAGGTGTTAAGCAACTCTGAGGCAGGGTGGAAGAACTCACTGCCTGCTCCTGCCTCAGTCCTGGGATTCCAGGTTGTGATGGGGACAGGTGGAAGAGGGGCAGCTGCCCGGGGCACAGCAGAGGAACAGAGGGTGGGCTGGGCCACAGAGGGGGTTCCCAGAGCCCTGTTACAGGAGGCCATTAACACATCGTGACCCTGAGCATTGGGGTGTGAATCCTGAGTACCTCTGGAAGCACCTGTGCCCTCCTCTCAGTGTCCAGCCAGGGTAGCCGTGAGGTCCTGATCAGCCCCACTCAAAGAGGGCGAGCTGAGGGCGTGCCGGCTTTCCCCAAGAGGCTCAGTCTCCAGTAGTTCCCTAACAATTCAGAACTGGTGTCCACACACTCAGTGTCCTACATACTCACTTGCTTTTCCTTTTCAAAAAGTCCAATATGTGCAGCACTTACAAGTATCTTATGAATATGAGAAGCTGTCAAAAGTTTAATTATATGTTTTTAAACCATGCCATGGGCTACGGTCGAAAGATCATCAAGCAAGGTCGAAGGGGGACATCTTTGGAGGAGCAACATTCCCCCCCCCTCGGTGGAACTTTGAAACTACAGCGTGGATGGAGTACGAGACGTGATGGCAAACGGAGGGTGAGTGCCTTTAATTGTTACCAGTTTTGAAAATCATGTACTTCCATTCACTGTTATCTCCCCGACTATGAATTTCTTCAAACATTCTTGCTACCTGGCATTAGACTCTGTCCCACAAACCATTCATCTTTCATGCACTGCCTTGGCTAATGGCTCAGATTAAGGGTAAATTCAAGGTCTTCAGGTGCCCTTCCCGTGGGAGGGCTCTGAAAAGGGGGAAAGAAAAGAGGGGCAAAATACGAAATTCTCGGAGTATGGCATCCAGAAGATCGACTCTAAAAAAATCTTATATTTTCACTTAGGTGATAATAAGTAAAACCATCTTGTTAAAGGTTCACATTGATTTTAGTATTCATTTAGATTTTATAGATATTAAGACTAAGGAAAAAAAGGCGTCTTGGGCTGGAGGACAGGAAGACAGACAGGTTTGTAAGCAGATTGCCTTCCAATCTGGACTTCTGACCATTCTGAAGGCATAAAACCAGTGTGGGACCTAAAGATGAGTCACTGAGGAAGCTCTCATTTAGCAGAGTCCCCACCCTGGACACCGAGGAGATGGGCATTGCACTGACTGTCAACTGGGAGACCTGGGCGTGTGTGGATGAATCTTTATGAACTGAAACAGCCTCTGCAGTGTACGGAGCCCACGTATTTTATTACAGCCCCTGCTCACCACGCCCTTTGGACTACGGAGGAAAATAATCGTTCAGTTTTCTGGGCCACAAGATAAAGATGGGTCTAGGTTGTACAAGGAGCTTACACACGGAGGCAAGAAAGCGTGCAAACAGGAGTGGGAATTTTTTACCTTCTGGGTGAGCCAGTGCTCAAGACATGGAAGGAGGACCTGAGTCACCCTTCTAGAGTCCACATGGGTTTGTGTTTCTGGCTTTTATTAACCATGTCCAACTCCAGCTTCCATCTCCTCCTGAGAGTACGAAGAATATTCCATGACATCAATGATTGCCTCTGAGCCATTATTTTTTCCCTATTATGGTATCACAAAGAGGTCCAGGAGCAGGCGTAAGAGAAGGACCAACAAAAGCAGAAGTGTCTGAGAATGACGTAATACTGACTTTCTTCACTGGTAACAGTCCACGAAACGTGCACCCCTCTCTCCTGAGACACAGTGAGGCATGAGGGGAGGCGGCAGAGGAGCTGTGGGTAGGACATTGTACCGTGTGACATCACCATCATGCAGCTGGTGTCGACGGAACATAGGTGAGAACAAGCACGCAGGGCCCCAGGCTCACCCTGGGGGAGGTGGGCGGTTTCCAGGTAAGTGCCCAGTGTCTCCAGAGCACTGTCTGTCCAGTTCAGGCAGGGCCATCCCCTGGGTCTCGCCATCTTGGCTTGCACCCTAGCCCTCATCTTCCCTCAGCTCAGTGGGTAAAAACTTATACTGCTGCTGGCGGATCTGGGCGAGTTTTTTCCTTGCTTCTTCCAGTTCTCGCTCTTTCTTTAGCATTTCTTCCTGGGCGGCGATGATCTAGAAAGCAAGCAATAAGCTGGATGGACCTAACGCTTTCTAGAAAACCCTCCCAACCCACTGGTTGTGGGAGTTACCAAGGCTCCTGCAACCGGGGACAGAGCAGGACGTCAGGAACAGCATTCTTAGCTCCAGAAACCAGCCTCTGTCACTGTTTGTTTGGGTTTTGAGACTAATGACCCAGCTAAGCCATGAAAACAAGCCTGTGATTTAACAGCAAATGTGTACTGTAGCCCCACTATGTGCCAGGCTCGGGTGTGAACACTCCACGTGGACAGTCCCTTCACTGAAGTGGCTGCCCTGTGAAGCATGGCCTGTTGTCAGTCTTGTCTTTCCAGTAAGAAATCTGAAGCTGAGAGGTGGAGGTCCACTTCTCTAGAATCACCCAGCTAGTGGAGGAGGACCTGGACCAGATATGGGAAAGCTAAAGCCCAGCCCTGACCCACCAGATGGCCCTCAAATGCTTATTTCATGCTTTGAAGGTGTGATCTGAGGAAGACTGGCTTATAGGTATTGTGTGAAAAGGGTAAGCTGTGTTCAAAAAAGCCAAGTCAATTCCTTTTCTGGCTTTTCAGAGTCTTTACCAGGGCGGGGTTATTGAGTGCGGCTCTCTCCAGCCTTATTTGCTCAGAGACCCTTTGTTTTGAAACTTCTCTGGGCATTATTAGTGCATGGAGAAACACATTCTGGTAAAAATACATGCAGTACACAGCCAAACACAGGGCGTGGTTGAAGAGCTAAGGCAGGTGTGAGGAATGACTGACTTCAGCACTCCTGGAACAGATAAATGCACCAGTCCCCTACAATGGATTTACGAGATGGACACATCAAGTCCAAGCCTGACTTCCTGGAGCTTTCTCCTTACTCCCATGCATGAGAATGCAACCCTGGCTAAGTCTGAATCCTACCTGCGCGTATAAAAGCTCTGGGAGAGGGAAAGCATTCTCTCTCTCTCTGTAGGGCCAAATGTATCATTTTACTTAAATAATATTGCTGTCCTCCATTTTTGTTCTTCCTCTTTTCTATGATAGAATCCTTGATTTTTATCTAGGCAAAGAGTACTCAAAAAAGAATACTACATTGCCCAGCCTCCCATGCAGCTGGGTTGGCCACGTGACTAAGTGCTGACCAATGGTATGTGAGACAAAGTAATGCCTGCAGCTCAGGGTCATGTCCTCCCCTCCTTTCCCTCTTCCTGCCAGATAGAAAGCTGAGGGGCCTACTCTGAGCCCATGTGGACCAAGTGGCCAAGGGTCACATCTCTGGGATGGTAAAAGAGCAAGGCAGATGGATCTGGTCCTCAGAGAGGAAGGAAACACCACACCATCTGTGCTAAACAAGGAAGAAATACACTTTCATCGTGAAGTCACTGTTCTTTCACCTGCGAGGACCCAACACCTGTCTCGGGAGGTAAACACTGTCCTTGATTTAATCACAAACCTGAGCAATGCCCCCCACAAACTTGGTTTTCACTACAACGTCGTCATCATCAGCTTTGCCAAAGGCTGCCTTCTGGGCTGCACGGACAAGATTGTCTGAGGCTCTTTTCACAGCATTTCCTGCCGCCTGGAGAGTGAACAAAACACACATTATCTCATTAGAAACAGCCATTTGGGCCTGGCAAGGACGCATGAAGGTACAGTTTGTGAGACCGCAAGTCAATTTATTATCCAATTATAAACACCAAGTTCTCTAGCCAGCAAGTACCCATCTGTCTGTCCATCCATCCATGGATTCTACCAACACTGGCACCTACCTAATCGCTCACAGATGAATGAGAAAAAGTGCCTGGCCCCCAGGGAACATGCATTTTTGACAGGAATTATAATTATGTAAATATTTAATACATGATCCCAGCAATGTGATATACGTGTGAACAGAAGCCTGCCCGAGTTCTGCCTCCTGGGTCTGGAAACCTGTGTCCCCCGCCTCCATCTGATTAAGTACATACTTGAGGACTTGTCTCAGACACCACTGCGGCCTGCCTCCCTTAGCTCTACCACACCCTACCCCTCTGGGTGCCTGGGCCGCGCTGTGCCAGCTTCTTTGCACACTTGAGGCCGGCTGTGCCTTCCTGCACAGGCAGCAATTTGAGGGCAGAGGCAGTGACTAGATCCCTGCATCCGTAGAAATGGCACTATGGCTGTCGAAGGTTGGTGCTCACAGAGGCTTTTTGAAGGAATGAAGGGCTACCCGTGTGGAAGGGCTGGGGGCTTCACAGTAACTAGGGCTTTTTGCATTTCCTTTTAGGGTCTCGGCTGGGCTTTCCACCACAGGCTCTAAGATGGAGCGATCGACCGCTAGAGACAGGTACAAAAGAGCCTGTCAGTCTTCCTTTGATCTTAGTTAAGGGCTGTTGCCTGTATTGGCTTATTCTTAATGCTCATGAAGTATGTCCCCAGGGATGTGTTCTCTGCCATCTCAGGTTTGGAATTTTCTTCTCAAGGTGGTTAAGGCTTTATTAAAACTCATGTATTTTTTTGTTCAGCCCCGACTTGGAGTCGAAGGCTTGTGCTTGAGAGGTTGCCAACAGAAAGTTGGGAGTTCTTCTCATTCAAAGTTAACTGCCCTGTCTGGTCCGTGAGCTAAAGTGGCCAATGCAAACTATGAGGGCTTGCACAGTATGGGAAGGGAACCAATTAATACTTGACAAGTAATCACAGCGTGCTTAGTCGCCAAAGGGTTTATGAGGTCAGAAATCTTTAGCCCATTTTTCTGATGTGAAACCAAGTTTAAGAAACCTGTCCAAGATTTTGTCGCCAGCAAGTTTTATAGCTGGGATCTGCACATAGGTCCATCTAGCCCCAGCGAACTCCTGAGACATTTATAAGGGGCTCAAATATGACACTGCAGCATCCAGTTAAATCGATAAAGATGGGAACAAGAGTGACGCTGCATTCCATCGGTGTAAATCCTTAGGATTTCAACAAAGCACTTACATATCCATTCTCCTATTCAACCCTTTTAAGAGTCAGCATGGATATCTCTATCCCCCATTTTACAGATAAAGCACTAAGACCTGAAAAGTTTTGAGTGATTTATAGAAGATGATGCACCTAATAAATGGCAGAAGCAGAACGTGAACCCAGGTGTCTCTTAACTCTGAAAGTTTTCCTCAGAAGTGTCTCCCAGACCCAGAAATCACATATTCACAAACACACGGCTCCTCAGTTTTTCTCTGGGTTTGTCCCAGGCATCATATAAAGATGAGAGAGGTGGGTCAGAGAGGGACTCGTGAGGGCCAAACACCAGAAACGCACTTTTGGCCTTTCACAATACAACAAGAGTTCTGAGCTTTGGTAGAGCTGTTCCAACATTTCTGCCATTTATGATTTGCTTCATGACTGACTGATGTGAACGTACTTTTAGCAATATAGACAATCTGCATTTTAACACTTATAATAAAAAATTTCAAAATCTGAAACAAAGTGTCCAAAGTATAGGGAAATTCTGGCATAATCAGTTGATGTAATATCATGCAATCATTGAAAATGAGACTCATGAAGAATGAGCCAGCCAGCTTTGCATAGAGAAGTTAATGAAGCCTTATCTACAAGGAAAAACTATGTATGATAAAATGTTACATGAAAGAAAGCAGAATGTATCTTGCCACGATTAAAACTGGACAAAATTATTTTGTATGTAGATAAAAATGAATAGAAACAATGATAACATTTGATATATGAAGATGTTGGGGGCCATGCGATTTTTCTGATTTAAGCATTTCTTTTACTGTGTTTTAAATGGTTTTATAATTAAAACCATCAGGAAAACTTATCAGCTCTGGGATGGACTTGACTATCACCTTTATAACATGTTCTCTGGGCTCTGGGAAACCTCAGCAACAGCCTCATATAATCGCAGTCCTTCTGCTCCCTTCTGTAGCAGACACTGACTAAAGGCCTCCTCTGAAGCAGGCACTCAGGTGTGAGAGAGGCACAGATGAAGGTGTGGGATCTGCATCTAGGAGGCTCACAGCTTGCTCAGAGACCGACCTGCGCTGGTAGGTACCGTGTGATGGGAACCTGAGTGGTCTGGTGAGGGGCTCTCAAAGGACAGAGGCGGGGGTAAACTACCCAAACCCTGGGAGTCAAGGAGGGCTTCCCAGAACAGGGGACTTTCAAGATGAGTCACAAAGGACAAGTAGGGTTTGCTGGGTTGGGCTGGTGGGGGAGCAGGGCCCCAGGGCATGAGACCAGAAGGCACACAAAGAGAATGGCAGCTCGGTGGGGCAGCAGTGGAGGATGCATGGACACACGCAGTAGAGGATGAGGCTGGAACGTAGATAGAACTGGCTGATGAAAGGCCTGGTGGGTCATGCCAAGGAAGTGAGGCTTGTCCCCTTTGCTGATACTTACCCGCTCCAACAGGAGTATTTTCCCACCAGCATCAGTGACCATTACCTGTAGCCGCCTCATGGCCTCTGAATCCTGGTCGGCCTTCACCTTGCAGGCCACCAGCAGCTGAGCCGTGGAAGCGGCGACCTGCTTGGCAGATGAGATGAGCTTCTCCTCGCTGGCGTGTCCCTAACGGAGGCATTGGCCGCCTCACAGAGACTGCTGGTCGCAGCCGCCACCATCCGGGCCTGGGACAGTCAACAGAGAAGTGACCCAAGGCCCAAACCTCCCTCAGGGGACCCAAAAAGCAAACTGGAAGGAGAAGGCAACTCACAGCAGAAATCAGCCCCTGTGACCACTGTCCGTCATCTGCAGCGTTGGCAGGGATGGAGCCCACCTGGAGAGTGGAGTGGAGAAATCGTCCATGAGGGCAGGCAGCCCCAGTGGCCTGCAGCCCCTCCTCCCGCACCTTGCTCAGGAACCAGCCTTGCACCTCGCTTGGTGCCTCCCACCACCAGCACAGGCCTGAGAATGGAGCAACCTTTCTCACATGGGACTCAGGCCAAGCCAAGACTGCTCGGAACATCCTGGCAGGATTCACCACCAGGAGGCAATGGGAAATGCTAAGAGTGACTCCATTTAGCTGTGGGGTACTGCATTTCTAGGAAACGGCTCAGAAATGATGGTCTGGGGCTGTCTTTCTACACTTACTCCTCTGCTGAGCTTTCTCCATTTTAAATGCGGGAGCCACTCACGTGCACCTCCCTCTGGTTCAGCCTGAGAGCAGACCCTTGTCTTAAGGAAATACAGACCATTTTTGTCAGGGGTGGAAGAGAAATAAGAGGCTGGAAGAAACATGGATATCTCTGTTTCTATTTAGAAATCATGGCAACAAGTAGGACATTTTCTGTCCAGATCTGGAGGGAGAAGCGACAGGAGGAAATTACCTTTACGCTTGTGGGACATGCCTGGTGAGGTAAGAGAGAGTATCTCAATTTTAATATGAAATTGGGGATGTGTCAGCAATGACAGGCACCATATCAGGCTTGCTGAATGTCAGGTAGAACTCCAGGGTCCTGCCTATAATCCCATCGTTCACCCACGTCCGGCTGAACCTCCTTCACCAACTTTTTAAATGCTTCCACATTTAAGTTCCTTGGAGGACAGATAGGGACTCTGCCATATCCAAGTTAGATTCTCTTAGTATCTAAGCAATATGTCAGACACACAGCCCTTTATCAATGTTGAAATAACCAGGATTTTTAAGATAGGATGGTCTGTTCAAAGAAATATTTGTGGTCTTTACATGTTGACCAGCCAACAAGAACTTGCTGAGTACGAGACGGGCAAGGTCTGCATTCCGCTGGCTCGACAGGGGATCAATGGGAAGAATGGAGAGAACAGCTTGTGTGCCAGGTGGGGGAGATGGACATGGATCAGTACTGAGTAACATACAACACAGTGGTTTAGAAGGAGAGGGCAAGGTATGTGGACTAGACTAAGACGTTGCTAAGCTCACAGGAGACTTCCTGGAAATAGATGCGTGGACTATAGTCAGGCACAACCTTCCTGTCTATCCTGCAAATTCATGGGTCAAAACACAGCTCACGTCCACCTATCTGTACGCTGACAGCAAACACCTTTTAATATCAAACAGAAGTGAAATGATAACCATGGCGACCAAACTTCCCGAACCCACAACCTGTCAGGTTTCTGTAGGGCCTCTCCACTTGACTGGCTCTCTGAAAGCCTATGTGGATAGGAAGGTTCCATGTGTATGGAAATAACAAGATACACGGAACACTTTAAATCAGAAGACTGTTCCATATCCAGCATTACTAATGTACTAAAAGTCCTCTGAATCCTTGAAAAACAACTGTACTTTTATGCTAAAGTAGACAGAACGGGTGACTAGAGATAAAGCTGAAGAAGTTTCAGATTTAAAATCCGACTGGCCCTTCGCCAGCAGACTTACGAAAGTGCTAACTGAAAGTTGGACAGCATTCAGCTCGACAGTCCTATCGGAGCCCTTTGGAGCTGGCAACTGGTAACATAAAGCTGCCGACTGCGGTGCTTCCAGAGCTGCCCACCGGGAAAACAGGACAGTTTATATTCCCACTGTACATTAGGCAGTGTAAAGATGTAAATGTCTCATTCAGGCCCCAATCACTGCCTGGAATGGGAAGCCTTCCTTAACAAGAAGCAGATGAGAGGCCCAGAAGCCAAACCTCTTATTCTGTTGGTCTGAATTCTGTGGTTTTCAGTCGCTGAGCACAGAGAAGGGCAATTCAGGGAGGGAAGGTATTGCATGTGTTTCCTCGGTCAGGACACAGGCCTGCAGCTCTTTTCCTGGGCCCTCAGAGAGACTCTTTATGTGAATGTCCCACATGTGGTCGGCGGCTTTACCCCACCTTTCCTTGGGCCACCAGCTCCCTCTGGGCTGCCGAGGCCGATTTGACCAGGGCGCTTGTGGCAGCAGCAATGGATTTAGCAGCTTCCAGGATCTGTTCCTCAAAGTCCAGGGTCTCATCCGCTTGCTATAACCAAAAGAAAACAGCATCACATGCAATTCATATCGACAAAGGGCTCGTTCTTCTAAACTACTTACTTCCGGGTCACCTGGCTCTTCACCTGCCTATTGTTTTTTGTTGACAAACCACACCTGAAATGGGACAGTTCCTTAACAAGCAGCAGACGAGAGGTCCCCTGTGCCAACTTCCAGGACTCTAAGTCAATTTGGTTGCGCCACCCACAGGTCACAGTGTTGAAGATGTGGCTGGTACCTTTCAGGCATTAAGAGTTAATAGCCAGGCACAGCAATACATTTCTTGGTGTGATACAATACATATCGCACAAATTTTACGCTTTGACCTAATGGTAAGTGTACAGTTTGGTGGCATTAGTACTAATACACTGACCCTGTTGTAGAACAGCAACACGGGGACACAAAGGTCAGGATGCCTCTCCACCTGCAGCCCCTCCCCCGCACACCAGAAGGAAAAAGCCATTAGCTTGACATCCCACAGCAATATGAAATCAGCAAATTCAAAGACAGACTCATTTTCTGGAACAGAATCTTTAAAGATAGATATACATTCACTGTGAATAAAGTATACTGAAATGGTTTTAGCAACACCAATAACCAAAATTGAAATAATACATCAAAATCAAAAAATTAGATCATGGCACTCACTCTCTTCGAGAGCCTAAGCCTCAAAAATGAACCAAAAATAAAAGGAAAGATGGCTATCAGTTCTGCAAAGTCTTCTTTTTCCTGGGTAAAAAACAGAGCAAAATAGCACTGGCATTTCCTGAGCAACTGGCTGAGCAACCAGAAAGTTAGAGACCAACCACAGATTGCCCAGTGGTGAAAAGGAAACCAGGGCAACACAACATCAAGGTGCAGCTTGTTCTGCCCCCTGGACACCCGAGGCACGGCTCCACCTTGGGAAGAACGCTGGGCACCATTGCGTAGGTGTTATCAGACCATTAGGGCTCTGCTCTAAATTCACCACCATCTCCTTTGCTGCTAAAACAATTCAGGAAGGTGAAGAGAAGCTTTGGGGAAGTGGGACAAGTATAAAGACTGTGGTCCCAGGCTGCACAGGTTGGAGCATCACAGTTTTGTGGGAAGTGGTCAGATTAGACCTCCAAGATCCCCTGCACAATAACATTCCATGACTAAGTCAATCTGGTTAAGCTGCCCTCAGGTCACACAGTGTTGACGATGTGGCTGGTACCTTTCAGGCACTGAGAGATGATGGCCAGGCCCAGCAAGACTTTTGTCTGTTTGTTTGGTAAAATATATGTAACACAAAACTTACCCTTTTATTCAATTTCAAGTGTACAATTCAATGGCATTACGGAAATTCGCACTTTGTCCAACAGCAATACATTTTTAACAGTGCCTACCCTGTACTAAGTATTTTTTTAGGCACTTCTACATACATTGACTTATTCTCATCAAAAAAGAAAAATGATCCTAAAATGGAATTATCTTTATCCTTATTATTATTTTTTTGAGATGGAGTTTCACTCTTGTTGCCCAGGCTTACAGTGCAATGGTGCGATCTTGGCTCACCACAACCTCCACTTCCCGGGTTCAAGCGATTCTCCTGCCTCAGCCTCCCCAGTAGCTGGGATTACAGCCATGCACCACCGTACCCAGCTAATTGTATTTTTAGCAGAGATGGGGTTTGTCCCTGTTTGTTGGTTAGGCTGATCTTAAACTCTTGACCTCAGGTGATCCACCCACCTCAGCCTCCCAATGTGCTGGGATTTCAGGTGTGAGCCACCACACCTGGCCTGTCTTTATCCTTATTTTTACAGTGAGAAATCCCCAGCTCAGGAAGGTTCATTATTGGGCCAAGGTCAAATGGCAGCGTGAAGAATCTAAATCAGATTCTAAACCTAAATCTGACTCCAAAATGAGGCACTTTAGCCGAAGCCACCCCTTAAGGCATCAATGAGGCATGATTTGTGCCAGAGGTTCAAAGTCAGCTGCTAATGCTCCCATGGAAAACATCCGACAGGAGGGATACAATTCCTCTCCAGCTCTCCGTTCCTCATGGCCACATCTTAACCCATGGAAGGTGTTCATCTTTTTTCTTTATAACCCATATTATCAAAATAAAATTTCAATGCACTTCTAGTGGCTCTGAACGCCGGGAGCATTTCAGAAGTTCTGAGACAGAACTTGTGCGTTTCTTATTTCTGACCAAGTCTTGCTCTCAGAGTATTCAGGACATGAATGCAGTGCTACTGGACTCATTTTTGATTGGTGGAGTATATAATTTGGTGACTGAAATACAGAAATGATCCATTTTAAGACACTCTCACATAAAAGGAACTCTTGTAGTAGGTCCAAAGTAAATTACAGTAGGCTCTAATTTATATTAAATATATATAAATAACATACATCTTAAAATATGTATTTTAATAACCTTGAGATGAAGCGCTTCTCTGGCAATTCATTCTGCCGAAGAATGTCAGGCACATAACAGATTAAAGCACTAGGGAAATCACAGGATTTTTGACTCCAAACTCATCTCATTTTGCAGATGAGGAAACAGAGGCTCGTGGGAGCTCTTTGTGGTGGTTCCTGAACTCTCCCATGCTCTTGCCTCAGGTGGCCTCAGCTACACTATGGGTTCCACGCCCGAGTCCACTTTACAGTGTGGAATACTCTGTCAGATTTCTGATTTCCCAAATTTTAAGATTTTAAAAAATGAAATTTCCTTAAAATTAAATGCTAAGTCTTTAGCAGGGGTAGATCTGAAAGGATCATCTCATCACAACTGATTTTAAGAGCCTCTTCCACATCTTCCGCTGCCTGGGATTTTTTTTTTTAAACACATGCTTGAAATAGATATTCAACTGGGAAATATTTTTGACACCCACAGATTTTTCTGGTAATGGCAATTGTTATAATGCTCTTTGATGAATTTTTATAACATCTCTATGCTTTAAAACAGACATGGCAGAAGGCCTTATCTCTGGGAGACATTTGCTCTGATTAGAGAGTATTAGAGATTCTCCTCAGAAAGGCTGACTGGGATGGGAACAGGGATGAGGGGCTAATGTTAGATGTTACAGTTTGGACGGAGTACCCTGATGAGACCTGCCTTCTGACTCCTCGGTCCCTATTTTCCTGTGTGCCAAGTTTATGACTAAGACAGACTGAGCACCCTATCTTTACTGCTGAAATGAGACACCAACGCTTAATGTTTCCTCATACCATACAACTTCTAGCCTTAGAGAAAACGGGATCTCCCCAAGCCAAGGAGACTTGGTGAAAAACCCAGATGCCCCCTCAGTTCCAGCTCCCACCAGCATGCAGAATAGAATAGGGGAGAAGGTAGGAAGGACACACACGTAACCACATCACAACAAGGAGAGAAACAGAATTGGCTTGGTCTCCAAAGGAATTTCCTAAATAAAAGAATTACAATTAAAATGCAGAATGTGTTAATGGAATAGTCCCCACTGCAGCTGACACTAGGGAGACTAAGAAGAGCAACAGGGAACACAGTGACTCCAGGGGAAGGATCTGGAGGGTGGGCCCTCACAGGGAACTCTCACTGCCACCTCTTCACCAGAGAGGCTCAGCTGGTTGGTGTCGTAAGATCCTCTTTAGCTGAGATGTTACTGACCTGACCAGGGTGAGTCAGATCTGTCCCTGTGGTTTACAGAGGGTATAATGGAATCCTCACTTCCTGGGTTTTTCATTCTTTCAACAATTGAATCATGTAAAGACCTGCTAAAATAATCTTTTAAAGATTATGACTAACCTGTGCATGTGGCTATTTATATTTCTTTGTAACTCCTGGCCTCAAGCTAAAGCAAGGAACTTAATGCTTTCATTAAACAGGATAAACTGATAGTCTTCAGCCATAAGATGAGATCCTGCCATTTGTAACCACATGGATAGAACTGGAGATCATTATGTTGAGTGAAATAAGCCAGGCACAGAAAGACAAACATTGCATATTCCCACTTATTTGTGGGATCTAAAAATCAAAACAATTGAACTCATGGACATAGAGAGTAGAAGGATGGTTCGCAGAGGCTGGGGAGGGTAGTGAGGGGTTGGAGGGAAGCGGAGGCGGGGATGGTTCATGGGTACAAAAAAATAGAATGAATAAGACCTATTTGACAGCACAACAGGGTGGCTATAATCAAAAACAATTGTACATTTAAAAATAACTAGAATACTGTAACTGGATTGTTTGTAACACAGAGGGTAAATGCTTGAGGGGATGGATACCCCAGTCTCCATGATGTGATTATTTCATATTGCATGCCTGACATAGTTTGGCTGTGTCCCCACATAAATCTCATCTTGAATTGTAGCTCCCACAATCCCCACCAGTCATGGGAGGGACCTGGTGGGAAGTAACTGAATGATGGTGGCAAATCTTTCCTGTGCTATTCTCCTGATAGTAAGTCTCATGAGATCTGTTGGGAGTTCCCCTACACAAGCCCTTTTGCCTGCTACCATGTAAGATGTGTCTTGCTTCCCCTTCACTCTGCACCATGATTGTGAGGCCTCCCCAGGCATGTGGAACTGTCAGTCAATTAAACCTTTTATGTATCACCCAGGCCTGGGTATGTCTACATAAGCAGCGTGAGAACAAGCTAATACAACGCCTGCATCGAAACATCTCATGTATCCCATAAATATATATACCTACTATGTACCTTCAAAACCTAAACTTAAAATTGTAAAAGAAAAATATATAAATGGATAGCCCTTGCTGCAGAATTGCCTGAGGATCTGGTTAAAGATGCAGATGCTGTTTTGGTAAGGCTGGGGTTAGAGCCAGAAATCTGTTACTTCTTACAGAGGTGGTGACATGCTACTCTGCAGGAAATGCTGGCCTGGACTCAGGAAAACAAACACACACCAGCTAACTTAATCCTACCAGCCTGTGATCCCCTCCAAGGCAAGACTGTCTCTCTCTAGCACAAATCGGGCAGAGGAGCCCTTGTGATGATCAACATTTGCTGAATGAATATATCCATTCAAAATGAGTTTCCCAAGTTTAGCCAGAGCGTACCACACAAAGTGGGAGGAAGAGAAATGCTGAGTAAGCATCCGTATCATCCACATCCACTCCTGAGCCACGGTGGGCAGGCTCCTGCTCCGTGTAAGGCCGTGGGTTGGTCACTGTACACTGTACCTGCATCCCTCATCCAGCATTCACAGTTTGTGACATTTAGTCATGCATGGACACACAAATGTAAACACAGTGGCATTTTACCAAGAGGCACTCTTAACAAGACAGCAGCGGGAGAAAGACTGAACAGAGATGTACAAACTAACCATCTACTCTGCCTAATGAAGGTGTTTGCTGCTACCTCCGCTTGCTGAATCTAACTTCTTCTTTGATCCAATGTTCTTTTCCCCCTTTCCCTCCACTTGAAAAGGCTATTGGCCAGCTGCCCAGCAGCTTTTAGCAATCGTTTTTCTTGGGCTGTCTAGCCGACTCATGTTGATGATAGATTTATCCTCACCTGGGCTTTTTGGTAGCTTCTAGAAAGGTCTGAGCACCCTGTAGTTGACCTCTTCCCTGCATGCTGACCTTCCTGCTCACCCTTTAAAAAGTCGGTGGCCTAGTGAGATCTCTCTTGGGAAAGGTTTCATATTGGGTTGGCTGCCTTCCCCTGTTTCTCACTTGGGAGAGTATTTGAGACCCCTATATGTATGCTCTGATGGGTTTAAAGTTTCAGGAGCTATATGTCCCCTGAAAGAGGAAATGGTGGGGGTGGGGGAAGTGGTGTGGAAAGGGGAGAAGGAAAAGGGAGAAGGAAAAGGGGTGACCTTTCCTCATTTTCATTTTGGCATTTGGCCTTTCACGGGTTCTAAGAACATGGTCTTTGCACTAATTCATTCACCTTCTAAGCCTATTTCCCCTCCTAACCTGTCTGATGGGCTCTTTACAAGTACATGATCAGTATATGTAAAGCATGGCTGACTCACAGGAGATGCTCAAAAAGTATGAGCGATTAATTAAAAACTATAAGCAATTAAAAACTATGGGCATAGATGGGTACCAGCTTCTCTCTCAGCACCCGACCAGGAGTCAGTGGGACAATCTGGGTCGTAGCCACTGCTCTGTACTTTGACCATGTGACTGTGGGGTCTTCACTGCCCTTCTCCAGGTATCAGTTACTCCATTTTCTGTTTGTCACTTGAGGAGCAACTCAACCTTCCTGGTCTGTTAGCCTAGACATAGACAGTTCCAAATTAAACTTCCCTTAGAAGGTGGTGACTACAATAAGCAGGAACTACTTTTTCTCTTCTGACCTCTCTTGGCCTCCTCAATATCCTTAACCAACACCCCCACCCGACATCCTTACCCGCTTCCCCTGCCCACTGTCCCTGTTGGGTCCTGGGCAAGTGTTGGGCACGGGAGAGAATGTCCTCCCATGGTCTCTTTCTTGGCCTTTTCTTTACGCCCTGCAATCTCCTAGCTCCTTACCCCAGTGAACTTGAAGGTGAAGGAGCATAAGGTACCCATAGGAGATGGCTAAAGGGCTTGCCTCCCTCCCTGAACACTTCCTTTGAGGGAATGCCTTGTTGAAAGCTAAAAACAAAACACAATGGCCACCCTTCTCACAACTGGCTCCACAAACTCAAGAACCACCCCCTGCTATCATCTCTCCAGTGGGGGCTCATGCTTTGCTTGGTGTTACTCAGAGTCTTGCAGAATGCCTGCTACTAAAAATCAGGTCATAGTGCATCAGAAACTTTTTTAAAAATCCTCTTGGATATATATTTTTTAAAGTGTGAACATTTTGCATTTAATTTAAATGTCCCCGAGGGGAAAGGAGGAGGCCAATGCCTAGAACTCCCGCCACAGGAGTGAGGCGTGTTCCTGCCAGCTGGAGGTTGGAGTGGAGCAGGCAGCCACATTTTTTGTTGTTGTTGCAAATCTGGCTGCCACTAGTTTGCTTCTGGTACTGACCCGAGAGGTGCCTCGAGGGAGGCCTTAGCCTGTATCCAAAGACACAAACTCTACAAGGGTTAGATCAGCTTCTCTTCTGGAGGACCCATGGATGGGGTGGCTTCAGGACTGCCACCTTTACTAGTTCTAACTAAAGGTAGACCTCCCAGAACAACTGGAACTGCCAAGAGCCAGACATAGACAGCTGGCCTTGTCTCAGGGAAAGCTCTGGAGACACCTTAAACAGGCAACATGTGTGACCGAGAAAGAAACTGCCAAATGGCTGTGCCTGTGACCGGGGAGGGACCACACCCTCTGCATCCGCAGAATAAATGCCTGTTCATGCAGCGTCCATTGGAAAAGGTCCGCATTTGCATGATTAGTATCTTGGGAGTAGTTTTCCCACATATCCACTGCTGTATTTTTGTTTTCAAAATGAAAAGGCCACTGAAATAATCTTTTAATTACTAGTTCTGTTTGATTAAAAACAATTGAAGATTATGTCATCCTCTCCGTAAAAAAGGAAAAGGGGCCCTTGAATGTCTATATAGAAAGCACAGGCAAAAGATAACAGAGTTCTTCCCAAGATTTATCAGATACACTCCCTACATCTTAAGTTCCCTTTATATGTCTATGAAGGGTCTGACAAGGGCCTACTGGTCTATCCTGGAGGGGGAGTCTCCTGGGTACATGTACTGGTGAGTTCTCTCATACTTGTTTTTCTTATTTATTTATGTTTTTGAGACAGAGTCTCACTCTGTCACCCAGGCTGGAGTGGAGCGGTGTGATCTCGGCTTACTGTAACCTCTGCCTCCCAGGTTCAAGTGATTATCCTGCCTCAGCCTCCCAAGTACTTGGGGCTACAGATGTGTGCCACCACGCCTGGATTTTTTTTTTTTTTTTTTTTGAATTTTTAGTAGAGATGGGGTTTCACCACGTTGGTCAGGCTAGTCTTGAACTCTTGACCTCAAATGATCCGCCCGCCACAGCCTCCCAAAGTGCTGGGATTACAGGCGTGAGCCAGCACACCCAGCCCCAAACTTGCTTTCCACACTCTGTATGCTCCTGGTCTAGAACTAACAAGTGTCACTCAAAGCCCACGTGCAGTCATATAAAAGATGCTGTATTTGTTCTCCTCCTCCCTGAACAATTGGTTCCTTTTTCCCTTCACCATATTAATTAACACAGAGGACATGCCGGTCAGTGACAAAGTCACCCAAAGAAACAAAAAAAACCACATCAATTCAAACCAATGGGCTTCGTCTGCAGGTCCTTCTGGAACCATGTTTTTCTTTGTTCATGATAACTCGCTGTCTCCTTTCCATCTGCTATTTCAGTCAAACAACGTCAACTGTTTGACTGAAATGGCAGATGGCCATGGAAAAGAGATAGCAAGTTACCATGAACTCAAAACCAAAACCAGTTCTCTAGCTGTGTGAAGGAGGGACCGATTGGGGCAGCATCTTGAAACCCGCCTGACAGAACACCTGCCGACACACACAGATTGCTTCTCAATGGAAAAGGATTCCAGAGACAGGTTCCATTGTGTAACTCCGGGACTCCAACATCGCAGGACCCTCTCCTGTGTCATCACCTCTCTCGGCTTTGCTGTTGGCAACCTCGTCACTATGCAATTCCCCTGTAAGCAATGTGGCAATGACTTCTAGACAGTCAGGGGAAGCTTTCATGACTGACTGTTTAAACCATTTGCTCACACCTTTTCTCTGCTAAAACACTGAGCTATGAGCACAGTAGTTCTCTTTCCAGAAAGCAGTGCTCACAGTCGTTTGTTGAGAGAACTCAGAGTGAACTCACACATACTTCACAGGCTCTTCTATAATGAAGAGGTCAAAACCAACCAAAGGCTGTTATGTTCCAGAAAAAAATGTTTTCTGTATCATAATCCCAAACTCCCTGCCACAGTCAATTAGGCTATATAATTAGTTTTTGATTGTTGGCTTATTCTAAATATTACCAACCTCCACTGACAAGTTAACCTAAACAGGAAATTTCAAGAGTTCAGTCAACATCGTATTATCTTCATGAGATATATTTAGTCCTATCTAAGGTTTGTATAAAGCCCACTGACTCAGTATCCATGCAGTTGATATGACCGATTTGGTTGATACATTCTGTTACTGTGAGTAGAAAGGAAAGTTACAGAAAATTGATTCGTGCTCCTTGAATTTTTGCTGAAACCCTGACATGAACTTCTATAAATTGAAGATCAGGATAAAAATGAACCAAAATGAAATATAAATCTAGCTGTGTTTGAGGCTATGATCCTGACCTTTATTCTATGTCACAGACATGAGTTGGAACCGTTTTTTCCACCGAGCACATTGAATTCCTTAAGGATTGACCACTGCACAAAACTAAGCCGCATAAAATATCCCAGGCTCTTATGAAACATCATTATTATTTGTTTCTGTAATAAGCAAATAATCTAGTAATACTGGTACAGGTCTCAAACGCTACAAGAAGAAATGGAATATAACATGAATTGTAATGAGTGCTCCGTCTTCTAAATCTATTTGTGATTTTAACATGTTCTTTCCTGTTGCCTTATAAACTTTATTAGGAACCCCCGGAGACAGGGCAAGACACTGTAGGAATATGTTTGATATATAGTTGGATTAAATAACAACCTAATATATCAAACATATCACACAGAGGCCTGCAGCAAAGGCATCCAGGTTTGACTGAGCTCGAGATTAGGCACAGTATTGAAGGTTACAGCTGCAGGGGGTGGTCACTTTTGCAGCAACTCCGATACCTGTCTTTGGAGCACAGGTCTGCCTGCAGATGTGGAAACGGCGCCATTAACAATACTGTCAGCACATGCACCAGAGCTCACTGACATTCTCATTTCCCCAGGTGAGCGGCGGATTCAACCGTGCATGTCTGGGAGATTCCAGGCAAAAAGTGATGCTTAAGTTTTAAGAGCCTGAGATGGAAATATACCAGAATCATCATGATAAACCATGAGCCATTCTCCTTTAAAAACAGGCAACCTGAGAATGTGGTGAGCAGAGCATTTTAAACAAAATTACTGTCCCTCCCCGAACTCTTCTTGAAAGCAGTACGAATACTCCCCAGAAGGGAGACGCATTCATTTTATACTCATGGCTTGTGTGTACAAGGGTAGGGTTATAGGGATGTAATAGCAATTGTTTACTTATAGCATCCTGAGGATTTTTTTAAGGTTTTGGGAGAGAATGGAGAGAAGGGATTAACCTCTAAAGACTGGCTGATTTTGGTGTCAGATTGTTGTTATTGCTTTTTAATTGGGGAAATAAATTCCTTTATCAAGGCAAACAGGATATTTTATTTCATGCAAAAGTTACTGCAAAGTGTATTGCCCTATTAGGCAGGCGCAAAAACTATGTTTTGGGTTGAACGTTTTTCAAAACAGTTTCATAGACAGTATCCATGTGGCAGGGGCTTCTGTCCACCAGGCAGAGAAAGACTTCAGACCATTGTAAAGCATTCTAGGAGTACGAAGCACCCTTCCTAATATGATGGGAGTGACCTAAGGTGGGAACCCTCAAACAAAGGATTCACATCATCAGTTATGTTAACCTTGACCTTGGCCAAAGGATTCCTTGGCTTTCCTGTAAAAACCCTCAACATAAACACAAAGGCTATATGATCCTAGAGTACTGTAGGGAGTCCTTACTGGCCCACTTCTGCAGTCACCATTCATTTTTAAGGTGCAGTTATTTTTAAACCATTGTTTTATAAAAGGTTAAAACACAGACCCTTCCATCATCCAATTCCATCATCATTCTTCTACATTCCCTACTTATTTTCTTCATCTGCAGGTGTTTTTTTTTTACAGTTGTAATCATGAGTACGTAATTCTGCATCCTTTCTATCATACCATGAGCATTTTCTTCATGTTACACAGTCCTAGCAACCACTATTTTTCATAGCTGAATAATACTCCTTCGAGGAGACACTTGGTCACATCCAACTGCTCATTACTACGAACAACGCTGCAAGGGACAACCCTCTCACGGGATACAACTTTCTTTGCCTCTTGGATTTCCTCCTCAGGACAGATTCCCAGAGGTGGGATTAGCAGCTCAAAGGGCACACATAAACCACAAATGGCCCTTGTGGGACTAGACCAGCCTTCTCTGACAATGGGGGGTGGGCACGTGGAAACAGAGACTAATATGGACTAAAACTGACACCCAGAGCCACACACAGGCCTCCCAGCTGAATGACGGTGGTCTGACCCTGGCAAGGTAATTCGCCTCTTGGTGCTTCTGACTCTAATGGACTTTTTGAAAGGATCAGATGAGTGAGTCCATGTCAAGTACCTAGAAAAGACTGCCTGGCACATGTTGGCCCTTGAACAATGTGAGCTTTCTATTTTTCTTTTCTCGGGGGCCTGTGGAATAATTTTTATTTCAGGCATTCGCTAGGGAAAAAGTCCCAGACACATATTTTCAGTGATGATGATGATAATAATGGTGATACAGTTACTATCTACCGAGGCTCACTGTATGTCAGGCAGTGTTCTTACACCATCTTATTTAATTATTATAATAATAATCCTATGGGGTAAGAACTTTAATAATTTTGTTTTCCCATCTGGAATCAAGAAGTGAATGACCAGACAGGGGAAACCAGGACAGAGAGACAGACAAGAGCTCTAGAGGACCCTGAAGAAGGACAAAGGGAAAGACACTGAAACAGGAGCTCTTAGAATACGGTGAGCGTTAATGTTAACTTAGCACCAAGCTCATTCTCCAGGAGAACCAATGTGTCAACTGACACGGCTTCGGCATTAGCAGATAGGGCCCTCCCCAAGAGAGGCCACTCATGATAAATCAGACGAGGAAATGGGAAAGACATTATGCACCAAACCTCTAAAATCTTCATTAATGGGTGACTCTTAAGTTTAAAATATACTTTTCATTCATGACTAACTTCACTGACAAAGCAGAAACAAAGGCATAACCAGAAATGGAGTTGTCCCAACATCCACACTTGGTTCTTAAGTTTGTAAGAAAAACTCTGATACCAGGCAACTCAAGACTCTCAGGTGGAGGCCAGCAGAGAGAACCATGGTAAACTCCAAAATCAGAGGCCAAAATCCTTAAGTTACATCCTGATGAGAAAATGTTTAAGTGCCTTTCCCAACTCCAGAGTGACTATTAGGAGGTTAGTTCTAGAACTCGAAGGATTTAAGAGTGTTCCCAAGCTTAACAGACCCAGTCTATGTTTATTTCATACACTACGCTGCCCCAGGCACTGTTTTTGAGTGGTCTGCTCTATTTCAGGGCCCAGATTCCACACCTTGGTCTTACAAAATTAGGTACATTTCTAGGTATACCTAAATTGGTGGAATCCAACCCTTTTTTGAGGGGAAAAGCCAGATTTTATTTCCAAACATATCTGGGTCCTTGGAAATCGGTGAGTTACATGTACCACCAAGGCTTACTTGAATAGGAAGAAGAGGACTCCTCTGGTTCTGCCATCTTCCTGCTGAAGACAGTCACGAAAGGTGGGGGAAGGAGGTATTAGCTTAACAGGGTTGGGGGCTTTGCCCCTGGTGACAGCACTAGCTTATCATTCTTTTATTTAGAAAGTGTCTTTCTTCCTGCCTAATCCAAAAGTATCTCTTTCCTTTAAACGGCTATTTCTCTTCACATATACTCATAAATCTTAAGTTTTAAATGTTTATCTACATGACAAACACAGATGGGAAAAACACCAGCTACCCATCCTCTCCAGCATATTCTGAAAAAGCCTGGAAAGGGTACACTTTTGAAGTTCTCGGTTGCCCTTTGATTCCCAGCAGTGCTATTTCTTTGTAAAAAGCAAAAGAGAAAGCAGAAAATTGGAGGCTAACAATCTCCTATCCAGTAACAGGAACTTCCGACAGGAAGCATCCAACACCTGCTTTAGATAATAGAACTAAATCGAGACTGGAAATGCCCCAGTTCTTCCCTTGGATACCCAGAGGTGTTTTTCTGGGTGGTTAACTTGAAAGACTCATCCACCGTTTTTAACCCCCATACTCTAAAACAGTGCCGGGCAGGTAGATCAGGTTTCCTGCTTGCTAATCTGACCATGGGGAAGGAGCTAATCTCCCTGCAGTACTGCTAGCTCCATTTCTCAGCCATCCACTGGCACCAGACAGGCAACCACAAATGAACACTTACTTTTGGTTTTGCTCTTGGCTTCAGTTGCTCCAACTTCTTAGCAGCAGCTTCAATGGATGCTGGGGCCCCCAGTAACTCCGTTTCTGCAATCACAGTTGGGTCTTCCGGATCCACCCACTCCGTTCCTAGAATCCGTCCAAAAGAAGGTGATGCTTGGTAGCTGCAGACCTCAGGGTACAGGCTTAATTACAAACAATGTCTGGATTTGCATGCACAAAGGCCCCAGGAGCCTGACCTGCATTATCCTAAGGAACCTTCCTTCCGGCTCTAGTAAAGGCCATCTGGATGTGGGTGGGGGTAGGGGTGCTAATCCTGGTTTTCTAAGTCAGTTGTGTGTGTACGGCTCTACCACAGAGTAGTCACCAAGCAGCTTCAAAAATGATCTCATGGACCAAGGCTTGAGCCTTGCTCTGATTTTGAACTTAAAGCTCATGAATATAAGTAAGTATCCTCAGGAGATGCTAGACTATGCTGTAGGTCACACAGAAATTTGCCCTTCTCTTCTTCCCGGGAACCCAAGAGGAATGACCCCTCAACCTGAATTCAAAGTAAAGGAAACTGGTGAGAAGACTTTTCCCAGGTGAGTTGATTGCTTCTATGTAAGCATTTTTAAAGGGTGTCCCAACGATGTTTTCAGATAGCATCATTTTCAAAACATGAAGGATTATTTGAATGAGAATAAATATCCTGATAAATGAAAATGCAGCCAAAAAAGGAATGGGGGAGTGAGTAGTTCTAGATGGAGGATGCCATTTAAGTCGAAGCACTACATACAAGACTAGAGAAGAGACTTGCTTCAGGGAAGATGTTACTGTTTCAAGCTCACTCTAAACCCATTTACTTGAAGGAAGTCCTCAACTGTATTCCTGGCTGCATCTGCCAGCTGAAGGCCTATGCCGGCTACGCTTTTCCTCTGCGCGGTCTGCTGTATTAGCACTGCCTGGGAGGGCTGCCCTCCACCAAGACACGAGAATCCAGCCTACCTTTCATGGCTTCCGCCGCCTGGATGAGCTCCGTCACAGCACCAGCGACTCGCTTGGAGAAAGCAGCCAGCTGCTGCTTGAGTTCTGGGGTTGGTTTCTGAAGAATCTACAGGTGAAGGGCAAATCAGAGGCATGAGGAAGATAGACAGTAACCACTGGGATGGGAAAGAGGCACACTTCTCCTGGTGGATGTGGAGTCAGGTAGCCTGGATTAAGTTGCATCTCTGTCCCAAGTGACTTCAGATTCTTGTGGAAAAACCCTTAAGACTCACTGGGTTTCAGTCTCCCCATGTGAGAAATGAAAAGCTGGGAACCAGTGGTGTCTCTAAGGCCCCTTCTGACACGGCTCCTAAAGATCACAAAGGAGATGAAGTCCTTGTCTTTTATTTGGACCTTCATTGGTCCTTCATTTGTACATAAAACACACACATGCACCTGAAAATTACCCAAAGTTTAAGAACATTCTGGCTGGGTACAGAGGCTCACACCTGTAATCTTAGCACTTTGGGAGGCCAAGGCAGGAGGATTGCTGGAGCCAAGGAGTTTGAGACCAGCCTGGTCAGCATAGCAAGACCGCATATCTTAAAAAAAAATTAAAAATTGGCGGGGCGTGGTGGCACACACCGGTAGTCCCAACTATTCAGAAGGCTGAGATGGGAGGATCTCTTAAGTCCAGAAGGGCAAGGCTGCAGTGCCCGGGCAGGAGAGAGATTCTGTCTCTTTAATAATAATAATAATAATAATAATAATAATGATAAAGAAAATGCTGAGTGAAGGCAAAAGCCCCAGGCTATGGGCCAATCAGTACTTGTAACAAAACAAAGGACCACAGGAAATGTGCCACTCAAGTCCTAGAGACAAAATCCCTACAGGAGCAACAACTGACTCATCAGGAGGATCATTCCTGAGAAAACAATCCATTTCCAGAGTTTTGACTGCAAGCTCTCCTGGGAGAAGTCCTGAGGATGTGCCCTCTTCGGAATTAGTTCCAAGGTTTTTAAAAATTATCTTTTGCTTTTTTTAATGAATTTTAAAAAAGGTACTCAGAATCCTAACCACCTTTAAGACATCCACAGCTCATTTCTTCTCAAACTCATCCATGAATGGAACTGTGACACAGGATGAGAGCTCTTCCCCATCTTCCACCATGGATCTAAATACTGGTGCACACCATCCTAACCCTTCCCTCATGCTGAAATACCTCTTCCAGTGCTCTTTTCTGTTATCTCTTTCTCATGTTTCCCAAAGGTGATCTTCAGATTTAGAAATGTTCAGACAGTCGGGAGAGAAGTATAACTGCTGTCTGTCTCTGCACAATTTTGCAGCTTCTGAATAGGGGACAAAGCAACAGCTTTGGAAATGGACAAACCTGTGTTTCAAACCTGGCTTCATCCATTACTGGTTTTAAATCTGTTTTCTCATCTGTAAAGCTGGGATAATGCCTGTATCTCAGAGTTGGCATAAAGATAAAATGGAGGCCGGACGCGGTGGCTCACGCCTACAGTCCCAGCACTTTGGGAGGCTGAAGCTGGTGGATCATCTGAGGCGAGGAGTTTGAGACCAGTGTGACCAACAAGGTAGTCTCTACGAAAATATAAAAGTTAGCTGGGCATGGTGGCGGGTGCCTGTAGTCCTAGCTACTCGGGAGGCTGACGCAGGAGAATTGCTTGAACCGGGGAGACAGAGGCTGCAATGAGCCGAGATGGCGCCACTGCACTCCAGCCTGTGTCAGAGAGACTCTGTCTCAATTAAAAAAAAAAAAAAAGATAAAATGGAGCTCACACATGGGTAGTATTTCTCATGACACTTAGAACACAATAGGCATTAATTAAATGTTGATTCCCTCCTTGGCTCCCCACACTCTTTCCCCTAGCCAGGTAGCACAGTCTTTCTTAGCAATCTGGAAGATGGTTTTTAGATCCCAGGACTAACCCCTTTGCACCACGACTATAAAGAAAGCTTAGAAAAAGAAAAGATTAGAGGAGTCAATGGGTTACACGATGACCAGCCCTAGACACAGCAGTGTCTAGATGACATTATGTCATACACACAAATGGGTTAGTCAATAATCTTTGAGCATTACTTCACAGGCATCTATCCTCATCTTCCCTCCTCTTATCATCTTTTACACTTCTTTCATATTTGCCACTGTTCTATGATGACTCCAGCTGCTCTCTGATTCTCATTCTCTCACACTAGGGCCTCTATATACCACTCTGCAGATATTAAGAACTCAGTAAAGACCTTTGAATGAATGAACAAATGAATTAACAAGTGAAAAACAGACCAATACGTGACTGGGACAAATCCTACTCTGATGGCTTCTTAGACCAGTTACAAAAGAACACTAGAACCGTGGAGAAGTAGAAGGAAGGGGGATAAATGCCTTTGACCTTCCAAGACAGCCAATAGGCAGGCAGTTTAGTTAAGCATAGGTTCAGTAGTCAGTATCAATGTACCTGTGTAACAGGTACTTATCCTCTCTCTAAGCCTGTTTATTAAGTGAGCACAACAGTCTTCCCTTATAGAGTTGTGGTGAGATTATATAAATTAATATAAAGAGCTACTGATAGAAATGTTCTGGTGTGTGGCCTGAGCATGAGAATCTTTTTAAGTTCCCTGGGTGACTCTCATATGTGGTCATAGTTGTGAACCACTGCTTTAGACTTAGATGGCGGCATTTGTCACCACTTAATTGCAGAAGACTTGTACCATATTTGTCTGAAGCAACATATGCTGTAAGGCTACCAGGTTATTAACAGTTATGGCTCAGGATCTCACTAGCTAAGCAGTCCACAGGCATTGGTTTCTCTAAAGTGACCAACACAGCACGAATAAGGAAATGGTTAAAGGTATGGTGGGACATTCATAATTAATGGTAAAAGACTGGATGATTTCTTCCTAAGCAAAAGATAAGGAAAGGATGTTTGTTCATATACTTCTACCAACATTCCCACAAAGCAGAATGATTAAAGACTCTGTCTCTAAACGGAGAGCTGTTAATGCAGAATTATACACTATGACGGCTCTCTCAGACAGAGAACAGCGCTGATAAAGAACCTGAGCTTTAGATTATGGAGGAAGAGAGGAGTTCTATTTTTAGTCTGCCATTAAGTCAACATGATTTCTGATAGCAGACAATAGACAGATCCAAATTAAAGCTCTGCCAGTGGAAGTGAGGGTAATTTTAGCCCTGCCAAAGATCTCACACTGTGGTTTTGCAGAAATACTGAACTGTGGTAGTTGCAGAGGCAAAGTAGCTGCTGCTTGTCCTGCAATACAAATCCTCTATGATAAACCAGCAAACAGCAAATGCAGGAGGCCACCACCGCCACTCAAACAGGCGCTCTAAAGTGTCACAATGCAGCTCTCAGGGCAACAGGGGAGATGGCTCTGTCCAAATTACATCTTATGTTTGTTGAGAGTTAACTGAATTCTCTAAAGGATTCCCCAGGCAGGGGTCCTCCATTTGGAGTCTCTAAATACCAAAAGGTTCTAACTAGGCTTTGTGGGTCTGTGACTCCTCTTAACAGTTTGAAGATCGTTTTGTGTGTCTGTGCTGACGTTTCTTTGATGAGGGTTGCAGGAGGCAAGAATCAACCCAGGGCTTTCAGTTCAAAGGGGCCCATGATCCACAAAACATGAAGAATACTGAAATCATGATAGTCACTGGCATCTATAACAGAGGAAAAGAGAATGGGAGCGGGAATAGATAAAAAATTTATTATTATTGATATGTTTCTTTAAAATATAAGCATCTGAAGCAAATAGGACTAACTGTTAATACAATGAGTCAATCATAAATGGTGGGCACATGGACGCTGATATTCGTTTCTGTATTTATTTAAGCATCTTCCAAAGAAAAAATATACAAAGCAGTCAAAAATGGCTAAGCATCCTTGGCTCTAGACATTTTAAAGGAACAAGGACAAGACAGCATGAACTCATGCACGTTTTCATGTGCCTTGATTTAAGAAAAGCAGCTCCCTGAAGAGGATCCCTGATTCTCCTTGTACCACCTGAAAATGACTTCAGCTTGTTTCTGCAGATTGCTGAACACTTTCTCTAAACCTTGATTTCTAGAATTTTCTCTCTCCCTTTTCATAAAAAATGAACAATTATCTGACCTTTCCTCAGCTCTCAGGAATCTCCACTGATTCTCTTTGAAATTGTTAAAAACAGGTGATCAATTTTTCAAGCATTTCAGGAAGACTACCCCCAGATCTACAGGTACAGTCTGGTTTAAGCCGACTCTTTCCAATGGAGAGGCTATGGTCCTATGATCATACAATCTTTCTGCAGAGACCAAAGAACAGAGTGAAGGGCAGAGTGAGAGAGAGAGAGAATGTGAGAGAGAGAGAGAGTGTGTGTGTGTGTGTGTGTGTGTGTGTGTGTGTGAGAGAGAGAATCAAAATCTCTAGTTCTTAATTGCTTTCTAAATCTATCATCCACAAAAAACTCATCAAATTTTAGTACATATTCTTTTCTTCTAAAGAGAATTTCAACAAAATTTTGATGGTCTTCTCTAGACTAGCAATTTGGCTTTCATTTTCTGATCGCCATTAGAATCCCCCTCTGAAAATGAGCACGACTTCCCAGGTTTGGGCATTCTGATTTTCCTCATTTCTTGTTGAGTCTTCATATGGCACTGGCCTGTGGCTTACAGGAGTCTCAGTGTGAAATAATATTCCTCTTTCTTATCCTTATTTTAACCCAGATTTCTAGGAGTTATGGCTAATGGTGTGAATATGAACTTATTTTTGGCAGCAGACCTAAGACAATGACCAATGTCACAAATTTAGGTGACAGAATACTGTTGAGGGGGTTCTATAATTTTTCACCAGGAACTCATATTTTTTATATGTTTATGATAATTCCCTAGAAACAGAGGCTTGTTTTCCTCCTATATTTTTATTAGAAAATACTCTGCTTTTAAGGAACAAAAATACATTTTTATTAGAAAATACTGTCTTGCTTTTTAAGGAACAAAAATAAATACATGAACATGAACAAATAAATAAATTCGTAATGCTATTTCATCCACATCCCTGGCTGTCAAAGTCATCAGCACTTGTCAACTTCGGAGGAGGAAAACTTTTTTTTGATAGTTTTTTCTTTTACTGTCTCACTCTTTAACATTCTACAAACAACAGCAAAGACCACTGAGGGCGGCTGACTAGGTTATAAATGGATTAGGAGCTATCTGAAGGCAGGGGCCACTGTGTGCTTCGCTTGTGTTTCTTTTGTGTGGTCTACCGAAGGAAGTCAGTAAAATAAATGATGACTTGATGAATCAACCGTAAAGCCAAAATGGTAAACCTTTTTCCTGTACTCCCCTTCTTTCAGGGAATATTTCTGAAGTCCCCTTTTTCCATTATTTCTCCAACTTTTTTCCTTCTACTGATTCATGTTTTTTCAAGATCTAGCCTTGACTCTATTCTCTTATGTCTGTACTGTATGCTCTTATTAAAAGCCCATATTGGCCAGGCACGGTGGCTCATGCCTGTAATCCCAGCACTTTGGGAGGCTGAGGCAGCAGATAACCTGAGGTCAGGAGTTCAAGACCAGCCTGGCCAAAATGGTGAAACCCCATCTCTACTAAAAAGACAAAATTAGCTAGGGCTGGTGGCTAGTGCCTGTAATCTCAGCTATTTGGGAAGCTGAGGCAGGAGAATCACTTGAACCCAGGTGGATGGTGCAGTGAGCCTAGATCATGCCACTGCACTCCAGCTTGAGCAACAAGAACAAAACTCCCATCTCAAAAAAAAAAAAAAAAAAAGGCCCATATGCATGAATAAAAGCCTTCAACTGCCAGTACTAGAACTGTATCTCCTCCATCTTTACATCTAGAGAATGTATCAAATGTAAAGTGTGCCTAATTAAACTTAGGCACCTGTAAATTTTATAGATTTTATCTATAAAACCTCCCTTTCTTCTGTCTTGCTCTTAACTTTGGGGGTAACTTTTAATCTTCCTTCCACTGCGTCTCATACTTAGTTGCTAACTTTTGACACTTTCATTTTAAAAATGTATTTGGACCTTTTCAGTTTCAAGGGGGGAAAATGCTTACTGCAAAGGTTGAGATGGATTCTGTTTCTTTTATAGAAATAGTTTTACTATCATTTAGCTTTTCTTCCTGTTAGTGATTTCATTTTAGCACCAGCTACCATAAACCTCTGAAAGGCCTTAGAGAACCAGGACATTGATATTTCTACCATAGTTACGACTACATTGACAGCAATTGTATAGAATGAGGAAAAGAAACTCAGCTGGCAGGCTTTGAACAGATACATCAACCACCCAAGTTTGTCACATGGAAGATTTCAGAGTCCTGATTCTACAGAATATACAAGGAAGAATCCATAACAGAAACTCAATCAACTAAAATGTCAACGGTCACCAGAGAAGTACATCTGGCCACAAAGTGCAATCTGTTCTTGCCTAGGCCCTGAGAAAGAAAGCAGTGGTCATTCTCCCTCCCTTCATCCATGAGATGAAACCTCCTGAATGACCTGTGACGCTGGGTCTCCCCTGCAGCAAGTGCCCTTCTTCCTGTTCCACAAAAAGCTGCTCATTGCCATCAGGGCTGATGCTGACATCGTGACTGAGTGGTCACTGAGCAGGAGTCTCTGAATGTGCGGCCTGGGGAGTGTTCCTAGACCTGCTGTAATGTTCCTAGAGATCCTGGACCTCTCAGCCTCCCCTCAGGCAGAGGCCAGCCATCTGCCTGTCCCTTGGATGGATGCACACCATACACACAAGAAAGCCTTGTCTCATTTTGCTCACCCAAACAAGGTGGGCATGGAGAGGGGAAGTGAGGGGGAGAAAGGAAGCACCTGAGCAGATCCAATGCCTCATTCCCAAATACTGGGACAGGGTTCAGAGTCGGCATGCGGTCAGGGAGGTGACCCTGTTGAGAACGCCGGTTTCCTTTTCCCCCTGAGAGAAACTTCTCCTTAAGACAAAAGCTGGCACCTGCCCTTCTTTATGAAGAGAGAACTCCTCTCCCCAAAATAAGCTGTATTTTTGCCGGAGAATGAAAGGGGAGACCTCCACTCCATGTCCATCCAGGACTGTGTATGTGGCAGACACAGAGCTGGAGGGAGACTCTACACATGACATTCTTGTTCAATGACTCATCAAGGGCAAAGGTACAGATCTTCAACCTGAGGCCTGTGTGGTCGGGGCCTGGACCCACAGATGTCATGTACATTATCCATGCTGCACAGGTGCTGGAGAAAATTGGTTCAACTAAGAAATGGAACTGGGGGAGAAGTGGTGAAATGGAAATATGAGGATCCCTGTATCTCCTCCCTTCCCCCGAAGTGAACAAGACAAAAGCAAAAGCATGAGAGAGAAAAAATAGGGAGAAATGGAGTGTAGCAGGAGAGCTCCCATTTAGGAGGCAGAGGGCATTGCTGCTTCAAGCCCAGCCCACTGTTAGCAAGTACCACCCACTACCCAGAAACAGCACCTTCCCAGTGGCAGATGGAGTCTTGCTTTGTTGCCCAGGCTGCAGTGCAGTGGTGCAATCTTGGCTCACTGCAACTTCCACCTCCTGGGTTCAAGCGACTCTCCTGCCTTAGCCTCCCGAGTAGCTGGGATTACAGGCTCCCGCCACCATGTTGGCCTAATTTTTGTATTTTTAGTAGAGATGGGGTTTCACCATGTTGGCCAGGCTAGCCTTTAACTCCTGACCTCAAGTGGTCCACCAGCCTCAAGTCGCCTAAAGTGCTGGAATTATAGGCGTGAGCCACGGTGCCCAGCCAGATTTTAAGAAAGCATTCAGCAAATGTTAGTTGCCCACAAAGCCCTGGGTTTCCAGACATGCTCGTTTCCTTCTTAATAAACTGCCTATTTAACATCTGAGGAAACGGAACCCCCAATATGATGTTGGCCATGTAGCTATTTATGTGGCGAAACCAGGATTTGCACTTGAGCCTTCTAAACCTACTGACACCACTCTACTGTCCAATTTTTAGTTATAACAAGGTTCTCTGTGACTCGCAATATATTGTTCCACAATGAAAAAGATGCCTTTTGAAAGCCTTGCTGGTGTTATTCTCTCTAACCTAAATTTCCTGCTAGGCACACTTACAGACTGAACGCTGGAACTATATCCCAGCCTGTCTAGCTAGAGGCTCTGGCCTGTGAGTGCTGACTGGCTAAGATGTCTTTCCTTGGTGAACATATGATATACTGATCTCTATTCACAAGGGTTCAGACTTTGAGAGTCCAATGTTAGTACCCCAGACTGGCTACTTCCCCCAAAAATGCACTTCAGAATTGACCAGTTACCTGGATAAAGAATAATGATCCCTTAAATAACCTAAAATGTTTAGCATCAGAAGATAATTTATTTCTAAGAAGGAGGCAGTGAAAGGCACAGAGCTGGGAATAGTAGGAATTGAGATTCGGATCCAGCTCTGTTGCTGAATAGCTGAGTGACTTCAATAAAGGGACAAGCTTTCTAGGTCTCAGATCATTCCTTTGGCCTATAAGCCTCATGGCTACACAGGGACAGAATAAGAAAACTTGAGAATGCCCAGCAAATGAAGGGCTTGACATTCCTCCTCTAGATATGTGCATTATGTACCTAAAGGTGGCCTGATGGATCTGTTTTGCTACGTTTGGTAAGAGCAAGGGTAGTGATGGAGGGGGAGACATCATCACCTCTTTTCTGGAAGTGTCCCTGATTATCGAAGCCTGCCCTAGACCTTACATAGTTCTTAATATGGCTCCTGGAACTCAACAGAGACAGACGAACACTGTACATACTTCTTGGTGCTCTGTGGTTTGGTCCTTAGGGTCTGTAGTGAGTCAAGCCTCCTTAAGAACTGCACAAACTGAGGCTCCCACGTGGGCAGCCCACCAGCCATGACCATCTAGGCCCCTGCCTGGTGTCTTCCGCTTATGCCTTCTTAACCCAGCTCCAAACAGGGCACAGCAGGCTGGGAGAGTCATTCTCCATGGTACTGAACCCATTCATTCGAGGATGGGAGGAAGCCCTGAAGGAGCAGTGGCAGCCTCCCTGACTTGCCACAGAGGCTGGCGTGGCTGTCAGAAGCCTTCCGTATTCTGCAGGATGTACTGGTGGCTTCCTAGTGAGACCTGCTGACACTTTTTCAGGTTGGCACTGGCTGCCCACCTACTTTGTCCTTCATTCTGCTCCCTCCTCCTTTTACATGCTATTCCTGCCTTTGAGGTACATGAGAGGACTGGGCTTTCCTGAATTCTAACTGCAACTTCATCCAGACTGCACTTTTAGCTCTGTGTGCTGGATCAGTGCATCATGGGAGATTCCAGTTCAATCCAGTCCCAGCCTCACAGTGGCACTGAACACGGCTCTGAGAGAGGTCTTCCCAAGAAAAGCATAGTTCAAATCAGCCAGGGCAGCTAGAGTGACACAGCTACACCCCGGCCCTGACTCATGCGCCTTCTTACCACCAAGACGTGCTCCAGGAGGTCCAAGTAGCCGAGGGTGCACTCCGTCCCGAAACGCAACGCTCTGGTTCTCACCTCGTCACTGACATCGGGGTGGAAGGATGCTTGCTGGAGAGAGAAAGGAATGTTGAAATCTTAAAACGGGAAAAGCCAGCAGCATTGGGCAGACCCACACTCAGAGGCAGGAGACCTTAACTCTGGTGACCTCGAGAAACTGCCTTCACTCCCTGGACAGAAGAGGTATCTCTCCTCTACATCCTTCGGCCACCACCCACCTGTCCACAGCAGGCTCTCCGAGTCAGTCTGTGTGGAGACTTTGTTAGTGCCCTGGGGCCAAACGATAGAAACAGCTGAATCTGGTGTTTTGTTCCTCCTCTTCCCACCCCCACATTTTTTTGAAATGCAAAAAATTCCACATATACAAAAACATCGAGGCAAGATTCATGATCAGTGCTTACAGCTGGAGATGTACTGACCTAGGGTCAGCCTCGCCTCTCTTCAGCAGCTTAAGGGGCCCTGAAAACCCGTCTCTGCTCACAGGCTAATTAAACCCAGCTCCAACCCCTGGGCCTGACCATGCTACAGTCAGTGAGGTCTCTGTGACCAGGGCCCTCTAGCTCCTGGGAAACTTCAGATGGCGAGCTCCCAGTGCCCTAGAGGCACCATAACTCATCTCACATTACACAAAAGTCGAGATACACAAACCAGTGCACATGCTTAACACAGCATCTTGAGCTTTGTCCTTATACTTATGACCCGCTAACTTGAGTCATTCATGACACATCATTTCTCAAGGCATAACCCTTGACAGGGTCATGAGATAAAATGCACCCAGTTAAATTTGAATTTCAGAAAATCAATGCATTTTTAGCAAGTATGGGACACCCTATTTTTTATTTGTTAAAATTAGCAACCCTATCCCTTCTTCCTTCTACAGCTTCCTTCTGGAAAGAAACTGAGGGGCTTGCAGAAACATATAAAACTATAAAGATATTGCTAATCAGAACAAATACAAATCACACATTAGGATAAAAGGTCAAGGCTGAGGGCAAAGACCAGCCTCCATGTTTTATCCACTCAAGCCCCTCTTCCTAAGAATGGGAGTGCTGATGGGAGTATCTTGGGCTCTCCCTTGACCTACCCCCAACCCCTGGACAGAGTGTGGCTAATTCTCATGGCCAGCATGTCCTCTATGAGCCAGGTTTTCCTCGTCTGAGGACTAATGGGCTCAGAGGCAGGAGCCAAGAGCCATGCCCCTAGCCACCCACCATCACTTGTTAGTCATCCTCATTCCCTTGTGCCTCGAATGGTGAGGCACAGGGCTCCCATCTGTTTGATGAGACACCACTGTGGGAAGACACAGGCCTGGATGCTACTCAGAGTCACTTCCAGCAGGTTATGTGCAAGCCTCTGTGTAGACTTGTGGAAGACGTAGAGCTGAGGTGCTGGGGGCTCTGTAACTGGGAAGAACTCTTTGGGAGAACATTCTGGCACTAATTAATCTCTTATACTATTGGACCCACTAATTCTATCTCCGGGAGTTTTGCCTAAGGAAATAATCCAAAACACAGAAGAAAACCAGATATGCCCAAAGATGTTCACTGCAGTAAAGTTCATGATTTTAAAACAATGCAGACAGCCTAAATATCTGACAACAGTGGGAAGATAACATTCATTAACAGAGTATTTTGTAGTCATTAAAAAGTCACCAATATAGCAACACAGAAATAGCTTTATAACATTAATTATAATAGACCTAAAATTATATCTAATATACACATGTGCACATGAAAGTAAGACCAGAAAGAAATACATATGATAATTAACTTAGGGTTTAGGTAAGTCTTTCTCTCTGCCTAAGGAACTGCAGTAATCCTTCCATTCTAAGATGAGCCCATATGTAATTTTCTGCCCCTCCATGTTTGGGCTGAGCAGGGTAGCCAGGGCAAAGGCAGAGTTGGACTAAGGAGACTTGGCCCTTCTGCTTGGCATGTGGGCTTCCATCTTGATCCACCTCTCAGCACCCCAGGTTTCCCGTCTGTGCCTTATTGCAGGCACTCCCTTTCTATTTCCTTTTGCAAAGGGGTGAAGAATATAGGAGACCAAGGGAAACAGAAATGAGAGTAAGTTTGCTAAGTCAGTCCTATCCTAACAGGAGCATCAGGGCTCAGCAGTGACTCCTGATAAGTCTGCTTTTGGTGTGTGAAGCTGACGTACAGGCTTCAGAGCTGTGGCTGCTATCTTGTCCTGCAAAGCCCAGTTAATGTGACCCAGTGCCACGATGACAGAGAGGAGCTAAGGATGGGCAAACAGCACCCACAGTGTTCTACCTGAGCTCCTCCCCTGAAAACACGAGAACACACGTCAGGAGAGACTCAAACATTTGAGCTGCATTCCCTTTAAAAAGACCATTTAATCATGGTTTCTTTTCTGTTCAGTTCCCCCTGTTCGTGTCTGTAGCTTGGGGGACAAAAGTGTCTGTCACACATCAACCAGAATGACCTTGAGCATTATGTCTGGGAGGCCCTGGGCAGCAGAAACAGAGTGGCTGAGCAATCAGGAGAGCCGGTTTCAGTTCTGGTTCTCACAGGAAATAACTCTGTGACCTGGGTCATGCCACTTCTCTCTCTGAGCCCATTTTATCATGTGACAAACAGAATAACTGATTAGTCTTGCCTTTCTCATCTGGGATCAAATGACAGAATATATATGACAGCCCTTCTACAATGTGAGGTGCCATGTGTGGACACCTTGATGCATGCAGGCCTTATCTCGCTAGGTACATACTACTCTCTGATTGAGGCTGTAACCCCTTTGGCAGTTGTCACTTCTGGTAGGTGGGCTCCATTGAGCTTATCATTGTGGCCAATACTTGCAGCCTCAGCAGAGAGTCCTAACTCCCTGACCTAGCAGCCCTGGGTCCTCTGTGAAAGTGGCCCTACCCACTGCCCCAGCCCTGTCTTTTCCAACCCACCCTCTTCTCTCCACCCTCCATCACACCCAGGGCTCCCGTAAATGTGGTGCTGTCTCCCAGGCCAGGCTCTTGCACACACATTCCTTCATCACCCCCCTTACCTCCTCCTCCTTCTGAGGAGCAACCAAGAAGCCATAAAAGTTGGATCTTGCAGCAGCAACCCCAACAGAACTCACTTTACCACCAAGGACGGCTCTGTTCCCTCAGACCCCATGCTGTAAGAGCTGGTCCTCAATTCTGGGTCAATCCCCGCCCTCACTCACCATGGCAGGGGATCATCAATTGATCGCTGAGCAGAAGCCACAGTCCCTGGGGCAAGGCTGTCCCTAGAAGGGTGAAGGCCTGGGGTGGGGTGCTCGGTGGGACGCAGGGCGTTGTGGGGGCTCTTACAGTTCACTTTCCTAACAGATCACAAATAAAGCTTCTAGGCCCTGGGTCTCCACGGCTCCCTCACCAAGCACAAGCTCATGGCAGTCACTCTAACTGTCTACCCAAAGGGGCAGAGGCACTTTTCCAAGATGTCTAGCACAGACTGCGAAAAGTAGCTCCCCAAGTTCTGCTGTGTTCCTCCAACTCACTTCGTCACCAGGGATGGCAAACCCCTCCTAGTGCACAAGGGCTGACCTATGGGGGCAGGAAAAGGTCCAGCGGAGAGCGACAGTTTCCATTTGGAGGAGCTGGAACAAAATGCTGCGATCCCTGTCCACTACCCTCAGAGAGGCCTCCACCACGCTCTGCAGGAAGGTTTCCTGCCTATTTAGGAAGAACTAGAAAGAAGGGGGAGGATTAGGGCCAGCAGGGCTGACTCCATCCCCCTCTCAAACACAAAACTGCCTTAGAGAGTCATTTCCCACAGGCTGGTATGCCATATTCATATGCCATATTCAGCGTGCATTTTTTTTTTTTAAAGGGACAGCGTTTTGCTCTGTCACCTAGGTTGGAGCGCAGCAGCATAATCCTAGCTCACTGCAGCCTTGAACTCCCGGGCTCAAGTGATCCTCCTGCCACAGTCTTTTGAGTAGCTAGGACTACAGGTGCACAACACCACACTTGGTTATTTTTAAAAAACTTTTTTTAAGAGATGGGGTCTCAGTATGTTGCCCAAGCTGGTCTCAAATTCCAGGTCTCAAGTGATCCTCCTGCCTCAGCAACCAAAGTGTTGGGATTACAGGCATGAGCCACCACACCGGGCCCTGTGTGCACGTTTTTATTACAAAGTTTAAGGTTCTGAGCCCCTCCCCTTTTTTAGACTACACTAAGCAACCCAGTCATGACAGAGAATCATCTATCCATCTAAAACAATGCCACAGTCTTTACCTTGCAAGCTGTCAACATATCTGACACAGCCTTCCGGCTCAGGTTGGCAGTAGCAATCACATCCTCCTGTCTACACGAGTTCCCAGCTGCCACAGCTTTGGCTGTTGCCATGGTGATGCCTTTCGTCATCCTTATGGATTCTTCAGGTGATGATGTCTTTTCAGGTACGTCTTTTGACTGGAACACCTGGAAGTCAGAAAGAGAGGTGAAAAAAATCAAAGAGGAAAAGAGAAAAATAATGTATTCTTCTCCAACCAGGCTATAGCTCATGTCTGAAAACTGAGCCAGTGACTGGAAGAAACTGTCACGTGGCAGGAAATTAGAAATTTAATTTGAGTACAGTAATATGGTTTTTGTTTTCAAGATTTTCATGGACAAACCTCTTACACCTACACTAGGCACTCACAGGAAAAATACAGTGAGGGAGACGTATCTAGAGCATTATACCTGCTGGTCTGTAGAAGCTGACACCAATATTTACACACTACCCATCCTGTGAAAGGTTGTCATATGGCTTCATAGTTTTCTTCCCTCGTCCCTGCTAGTGCTTTGGCAGTTGCCAGAAACTCTCAGTCCCAGTGCTGGTTTCAGGGCAAGACTGACCTGGCTGTATCACTCAGGACACACCTCTCTCTCTCTAAGGGGGTGTGAAGTTGGGGGAAATGAAGCATCACTTCCTTCTATTCTTAGCCTGTCTTATAAATATAACCGCCTAATTGTGCAGAGGTGTTCATGTCGAGTGCGCCATGGTGACACTGTGAATTATTTAGCAACCCACCCACCCACTCCCTTTAAAGAAGCTGAAATAAATTAACCATGGTAAGTCAATATCCCATTTCTGCTTCATGCTCATCTGTTCTGGCTCTCTAACACGAGCGACTGGTACCCTGGGTGTGTGCCAAGTGTGCATCTGTCCCTACACGAGGACCCCTAGCCTAGGTGGGGCTGCCCTGTCTTCAGCCCTAGGCAACCATGTTTCAGTAGGGGAAGGCTTCCCTGAGGAAGAAGGGCAGGTCCGGTCAGCATCCCATGGAATGCCAACCAGCATCAAACATCACTGCCCCTGAAAATGGGCAGCTGCAATTAAGCAGTCTTAATTGCAAATCCCCCCCTTCACCCTTGAATGCTAGAGTGGAAAGAAGGTCACATGTAGAGTCCTTCACACTAATGTGGCCCTCATGGCATGTGCTGCATGGAAATCCACAATCTGGGTGAATTGTATTCAGCCAGAATAAAACTCAGTGAACTCAGCTCACAGCAGCCTCGACCTCCTGGGCTGAAGTGATTCTTCCACCTCAGCCTTCTGAGTAACTGGGACTACAGGTTCATGCCACCAAACTTGGCTAACTTTTAAATTTTTTGTAGAGATGTGGTTTCCCTATGTTGCCCAGGCTGGGCTCAAACTCCTGGGCTCAAGCAATTCTTCTGCCTCAGCTTCCCAAAGTGCTGGGATTATAGGCATGAGCTGCCATGCTTCTGGGTGAATTTTAAATCACATCGGGATACTTAGAATAACCATGTGTCTGTAGTTTCCCAGGATGGGTCCAAATTTCAAGTCTGTTTGATCACTACAATTAGGCCCACTTATGCATGTCAGAAGCTGTGTTCACAGGGGTGCCTCTGTCACCCCACCGCAGCTTCAGGAGGCTCGGCACAGAGTGAAGGACTCCATTTGTTTGGGAGAAGTAAGATAAGAGAAAAAGAGTTCCTTCCTGGGAATCCAGAGAATTCTTCTGAGTCGTATCCAAGACCATCAACACAGTACCTCTGTGAGTCTAAAAAGCTACAGTGTTACTGAGTTTGGGGTGCTCCGAATGCAGATATGGCTTAGATCATAACACCCGTGGCCTTTTGAATACCTGGAAAGCCCTCCCAAGAAAGACGGGTACCAACAACCCCAGACTGTGAAGACTATAATAAATACCTAACTCTTCAATGTCTAGACACAAATGAACACCTATAAGCATCCAGGAAAACACAACCTCACCAACTGAACTAAATAAGGTGCCAGGGACTAATCCTGGGGATATGTGGCCTTGCAGACAAAGAATTTAAAAGAGCTCTGTTGTGGAAACTCAAATTCGAGACAACACAAAGAGGGAATCAGAATCCTATCAGATAAATTTAACAAAGAGATTGAAATGATTAAAAAGAAACAAGCAGACATTCTGGAGCTGAAAATGCAATTAACATACCGAAGAATGCATAAGAGTCTTTTAATGGCAGAACTGATCACGTAGAAGAAATAATTAGTGAGCTTGAAGACAGGCTATTTGAAAACATAGTCAGAGGAGACAAAAAAGAATAAGAAACAATGAAGCTTGCCTACAGGGTCTAAAAATAGCCTCAAAAGGACAAATTTAAGAGTTATTGACCTTAAAAAGGAGGTGGAAAAGAGATAGGGGTAGAGAGTTTATTCAAAGAGAGCATCCCAAACCTAGAGAAAGACCCCAATATCCAAGTACAAGAAGGTTATAGAAGACCAAGCAGATCTAACCCAAAGACTACCTCAAGGAGTTTAATAATCAAACTCCCAAAAATCAAAGATAAAGAAAGGATCCCAAGAACAGCAAGAGAAAAGAAACACAAAACGTACAATGGAGCTCCAATGCACTTAGCAGCAGACTTCTCAGTGAAGCCTTACAGGCCAGGAGAGAGTGGCATGACATATTTAAAGTGCTGAAGGGGAAAAAAAAAGCATTTACTCTAGAATTAGAGTACAACTGATGAAAACAGACAAATGGGAGCATATCAAGTTAAAACGCTTCTGCACAGCAAAGGAAACAATCCACACAATGGGGAAAATATTTGTAAACTACCTATCTGACAAGGGGTTCATAACTAGCCTCTGTAAGGAACTCAAACAATCTACAGGAAAAAACCTAATAATGTGATCAAAAGATGGGCAAAAGCTCTCAATAGACATTTCTCAAAAGAAGACACACAAATGGCAAACACGTACATGAAAAGGTGCTTGACATCACTGATCATTAGAGAAATGCAAATCAAAACTACAATGTGATATCATTTTACCCCAGTTAAAATAGCTTATATCCAAAAGACAGGCAGTAACAAATGCTGGCGAGGATGTGGAGAAAAGGGAACCGCCGTACATTGTGGGTGGGAGTGTAAGTTAGTACAACCACTATGGAGAACAGTTTGGAGATTCCCCAAAAAACTAAAAATAGAGCTACTTTATGATACAGAAATCCTACTCCTAGGTATATACCCAAAAGAAAGGAAATCAGTATATCAAAGAGATATCTGCACTCCCATGTTTATTGCAGCACTATTCACAATAGCCAAGATTATATATGTATACACACACACATATATGCATATATAATATATATATATAATATAGAAGAAATAAGCTGTAATAAACATGGGAGTGCAGATATCTCTTCAATATTATATATGTATGCGTGTGTGTTTACCATTGCATATGTGTATCCATTCATCTGTTGATGGACACTTAGGTGGCTTCCAAATCTTGGCTACTGTGGTATACGAACACAATGGAGTACTATTCAGTCATTAAAAAAAAATGAGATCCTATCATTTGCCACAACATGGATGGAACTGGAGGTCATTAAGTGAAGGAAGTCAAGCACTTTGCATGTTCTCACTTACTTGTGACAGCAAAATTAAAATAATTGAACTCATGGAGATAGAGGGTAAAAGGATGGTTGCCAGAAGCTGGGAAGGGTCGTAGGGAGGTGGGAGTTGGGGGGTGGGGAAGTGAGGAGGGATAATGGGTACAAAAAATAGAAAGAATGAATGAGACCTAGTATTTGATAGCACACAGGGTTACTACAGTAAAACAAAAAATTTAACTGTATGTTAAAAAATAACTAAAAGAGTGTAACTGGATTGTAACACAAAGAATAACCACTGGAGATGATGGATACCCCAATTATTCTGATGTGATTACTATGCCTTGCATGCCTGTATTAAAATATCTCAGGTAACCCATACATATATACACCTACTATGTACCCACAAAAATTAAAAATAAACAAAAAGCTAAAAAGGAGCTGTGTCCAGATTTTGGTAGGAACACCCAGCCTGTGCAGCCAGGCAAGTGCCAGGCAGTGGTACTTAAAGCATCACCAGCTTTTAAGTTACTCCTGTATTTTTTAGTTCTCCTTTAAAGCATCAACTGAGCATGACATCAATCAAGGCTAGATTCATTAAAGATATGACAAGAAAACCCAAGTTTCTGTCACCGAAACCCTGTGAAATTGCTCTACTAATGTTTCTAGTGCTCTCAGATTGCCTTTGCAGGTGGTGACCCTTTAAAGGCGCAGAACAATTGGCAGCAAAGGTAGGTGTCTCTCTCTCCCCCCAAAAAGTTGAATCTGTGGTCAAACCTCCTATCAAAAAGAAATCTGTCTGAAACGACTCATTTTCATCATATTTCTATTTGTGGGGATCAGAATGAGCCAATCCGCGACCACTGTGGGATCACAAGGACGGCAGATATCACCCACATCGTAGCAGCTCCACGACGTTCTCAACTCTGCAATGCTGGAACCAGTGAGAACAAAACAGGGTCAATTTCTGTCAGGTCAGAGAACTCCAACAGAAGGAAGCTGGATTTTCAAGGGAAGCGTCTCAGGTAATGGCATTCGGGCTTTTCCAGTAGTAAACCTCAGACTTCCAACTCTGCATGTGTGCGGGTACCCACACAAACATGCATCAAGAGAGGCTATGCACTGAACGCGGGGTTTATGCTCAAGGTAAGTGCAGCCATACTGACTTTCCCTTTTGCCAGGAATTTTTTAGAATGCTTTTTTTTTTTTCTGAGACAGAGTCTCGCCTTCTTATTGCCCAGGCTGGAATGCAGCGGTTCGATCTCTGCTCACTGCAACCTCCACCTCCCAGGTTCAAGTGATTCTCCTGCCTCAGCCTCCTGAATAGCTGGGATTACAGGCCGGCGCCATCATGCCTGGCTAATTTTTGTATTTTTAGCAGAGATGAGATTTCACCATGTTGGCCAGGATGGTCCGGATCTCCTAAACTCATGATCCAACCACCTGGTCCTCCCAAAGTGCTGGGATTACAGGCGTGCGCCACTGTGCCGGGCCAATGCTTTGATCCTGTGCTATAATTTTAGTGGAACTAAACCTCAATAGTCCTAAGTGATACACTTCAATTAACTTCTTGATTACAATTACAAATTAATCCCAGCCAAACTTAGTGACACATGGGGTCTCAATTATATAAAGCTACCAGCAGGCAGGTGATGACCAGTGGGGTCAGCTGTGGGACTCTGGTACCCAAGTGAGGTAACTGATGGCTCCTTACCGTGAGCTCCTGCTTTATACATTCAATTGTGGCCTCAAGTGCCCTGGTGCCCCGGGTGGCCTCATCCTCCACTGCCTTTACAGTCTTGAGAAGGGAGGTGACATTGGTCACCATCACCTGCATAGGAAGAGAAAATGAATACAGACAGTGCAGTGTCTCAGGTCCAGCCCCCTACTCCTTTTACTTCCGGATCGCATGCTATGAGCAAGGACACCTCTCCTTCCTTTAAGTGAGAAGAGAACTCAGGTGCTTGTTCCCAGCCGGAACCCCACTCTACCTTGGCAGCCCCCTTTAGCTGGTACATGGACGGGTCATCGGCTGGCTTGCTGGCAGCTCCCTTGGTAGCACTGATGAGATCGGAGAGGGCCTTGGCCACGTCTTTGATGGCATTGATCAACACGACCTGAAAGAGAGCACAGAGCCCAGGTGAGCAGGCGCCAGGATGTCAGCTACGAGTTGCATCAAGGCATGCAGCCTGAGGGCAGGCTGGGGCATAGGGCGTGAGAGAAGGACAGTCTGAAGTCTGCACCATGGCAGACCTCCTGGGAAGCCACCCCTGGTGATTCTGATGCAGGACTCAGGACTTTGAAAAGCTGCCCAGGGGAGGCTGAAGCTGAGCCAGAAGGGAGAAGTCAGGTGTAAATGTGTGGCTTACGTAAAACCTCCTAGCCAGCAAGTTGGTGGATGAACTGTCTCTGCCAGCACGAAGGCAGCTAAGCCAACACCAGAGAGGCAACACCACTCACCCCTAACTAGCACCCCAAACATTGAGTAAAACCCCCCACCTGACCCCAGCCCTAAGGCCCCACAGCAGCCCTGCCCACCTCTCTGGCTGTGAGGGTGCTCTGCTATAGGCACCCGGGTTGGCCTGTCTAATCTGTGGGAAATCTCAACTCATTCCTGTTTGGGGCCTTTGCTCGCTGTTCTAACTGGAACTCAGCTCCTTCCATCACTTGCGCCTCAGCTCAAACGTCATGTCCTCAGAGGCCTTTCCTGACCTCTCAGCTACAGACCCACTCCTGCCATTGCTGAAACTGTCAAGCTGCTGTTTCATTTACAGCACTTATCAGTAGGTGGGATTATTTTATCATTTATTCACTTATATATCATCTGTTTTCTCCATCAACTTGAATGCAAGCTCCAGGAGGCCTGGCCTGGACATCTGCATTGTTTCACGCATGGAACAGGGATGAGCGCCCAGCAGGTACTCAGTGAATACCTATGGAATGAATGAAGATGCGGGTGTGTTCCCACATAAACCTGGATGTGATGCATTATCTGTGTTTGCTTTTCTAATGTCACAGAGACCATAGACCATCTTTCCAAAGTGCCAGATTTAGAGTCAAAAGTACCAGCCTAGAAGGGAATTACACAATAGTGGGCATTGCACTGAAGTGTTCCCAGTCCAATAGCTCCTGTTTCTATACTAATAAAAACAATTTCCCTTTACTGAGGGCAGCGCTGAGCCAGGCACTCCACACACATTATTTCATTTACTCCTCACCACTGCCTTTTCCAGTGGGAACCACAATCCTTATGTCCACACTCCCAGAACCCAGGAGTGGCAGAGTTGGGATTCAGAGTCTGGTGAGCATGAAAGCCACTGTCTTAACCTCCATACTGTGCCATGGTGTGGGCGTGGCTCTGCCTCCTCATCCACAGTGGAATTAGTGTGCCAGCCCCATCTACCTCATTAAATTGCTTTGAAGATAAATTGGGATCTCAGACGTGAACACGGATTAAGACTGTGGAGGCCCAGACAGCCGCCAGCACAGCACTGCCACAACTGTTCAGCCTCTTGCCCTCTTCAGTCCTTCCCATGCCCATCTGTGCCTTCTCACCCACCGGGGACAGGAAAGCCCAGCCAATCTTCTGAACCCACAGGGCAGGTTGGGGCTGTGATGGAGCTCATGAGGAACATGTGACACACATGAACCTCACACTGATTCCGAAAATCACGTGGGGAAGGAGAAGCAGCATGTGGACACAGAGGCACAGCAAGCAAGAGTCTACTACCAATATCCACAGCCTCCAGGATACACTGTCCCATACCAGTCACTTGACAACTCACTGACCAGTGGGGACATTCTTCTGAAGGGATTTTTTTTTGAGATGGAGTCTTACTCTGTCACCCAGGCTGGAATGCAGTGGCACCATATCCACTCACTGCAACCTCCGCCTCCTGGGTTCAAGCGATTCTCCTGCGTCAACCTCCCGAGTAGCTGAGATTACAGGTGCCTGCCACCACGCCCAGCTAATTGTTTGTATTTTTAGTAGAGATGGGGTTTCACTATGTTGGCCAGGCTGGTCTTGGACTCCTGACCTCGTGATCTGTCTATCTTGGCCTCCCCAAGTGCTGGGATTACAGGCGTAAGTCACTGCACCTGGCCAGGGATTTTTTTTTTTAATTAGGGAGACCTCATTAGAAGTTAGTGCTTCAGGATATTTAGACAACTAGAGAGTTAATATCCTAACAGCAATAGTCAAAAGAAATAACCCAATTAAAAAATGGGCAAAGGACCTGAACAGACATTTCTCTGGAAAAAAGACATGCAAATAGCCAACAGGTGTATGAAAAGAAGCTCAAGGTCACTAGTCATCAGGGAAATGCAAATCAAAACCATAGTGGAGAGGACCCTAACGGGGGAAAAAAAAGGACAAGTGTTGGCAAGGATGTAGAGAAACTGGAACTCTTACACACTGTTGGTGGGAATACAGAATAGTGCAGTCATTATGGAATACAGCATGGAGGTTCCTAAAAAAACACAAAAGTAGAATGACCTACCGTAAGACCCAACAATTCCTTCTTCTGGGTATTCAATGAAAAGAACTGAAATTAGGATCTCAGTGAGATATCAGGACTGTCATGCTCACAGCAGCACTATTCTCAATAGCCAAAATGTGGAAACAAACTGAAAGTCCATCAGCAGATGAATGGATAGAGAAAATGCAGTCAATACATATCATGGACTATTAGTTATGGGACTCTCATTATTTAATGGTATATTTATTTTCTCCAAAAAAATAAGGTAATCCTGCCATTTGCAATTACATGGATAAACCTTGAGGACATTATGCTGAGTGAAATAGGTCAGTCACAGAAGGAAAAATATTGTTTGATTCCACTTATAGGCAGTATCGGAAATAAACTCCGAAGCAGAGCAGAAAGGGGCATGGTGGAGAAACTTGATACTCCTCATGAGTATCAAGTTTCAGGTATATAAAATGAAGAAGTCTTAGAAATCTGCTGTCCAACACTGTGTCTATAGTTTACAATACTATACTGCACACCAAAAATATGGTAAGAAGGTAGACATATTAAATGTTCTTACCATAATAAAATAATACAAATAAAAGTGGGGGAAGCCAGGCACAGTGGCTCACCCCTATAATCGCAGCACTAGGGCGGCCGTGGGCGGCCGAGGCGGGTTGATCATCTGAGATCAGGAGTCCAAGACCAGCCTGGCCAACATGGTGAAACCCCGTCTCTACTAAAAATAAAAAAAATATTAGCCAGGTGTGGTGCACGTGCCTGCAATCCCAGATACTTCAGAGGCTGAGGCATGAGAATTGCTTGAACGCAGGAGGTGGAGGTTGCAGTAAGCTGAGACTGCATCACTGCACTCCAGCCTGGGCAACAGAGCAAGACTCTGTCAAAAAAAAAAAAAAAAAAAGAAAAAGGAAGAAAAAGAAAGAAAAGAAAGAAAGAAAAGAAAAAGAAAAGAGGGAAACAGGGAACTGGAAAGGTGAATGCTGACAATCACTGACGCTGAGTGGTGGTATGTAGGAATTCGTTTTACAATTCTACTTTTGTGTATGATGAAATTATAATAAAATTTCTTTTAAAGAAAAAAATAAAAGATGCCACAGCAACTGAATACACTTCTTTGTGTTAACTGACTTAAGTCCTCTCTGGCCTCCCTTCTGCTAAAGTTGAGTCAGGCTAGGTGAGTATGCTTCCGCGGCATGGTCCCAGCTCCTGGGATATGCCGTCAAGCTTTCCTTTCCTCCATGGGGGTAAAAACAATACCACAGGCAGAGATTTTTGCAAACCCTTAGAATTCCAAAAGGCAGCCAATGTGAACTCTGGTGTTATCAGAAATTCAACAGAAAGGATGAAATGGTAGCATAGGGAAAGTTTCCTCTGAGAGCTCTGCTACACTCATGGATGTCAGGAGGGAGGGGTCATGCCGTGAGGAAACAAGCTGATGGCCTCAAGTGAAGCAGCACAGTCACTGCATCCCCCTGGGGACACTGAATGGCAGGGGGTTTCTAACCAGTTTTGTCCAAACAGACTAGTTTACTGAGCATGGTTTAAGCAGTGAAAACTGGAGTGCCTGGCATTTGACAGTTCTGGGAGATGAGAGAACAGAGGTTTCGTTTTTGTTTTTTTTTTAGGTTTTGCACTCTGGGAACAGACATCCATTTATCAATGACTTTTGTTGGCTGTTAGCTAACAACAGGTGAACACATACTTGTTCAGCAGCCAGCAGCCACTATGTGCCAGGAGCTGTGCTGGCTGTGCGGGTTTCAAAGATGGGCAAACTGTGGTGACTGTCCCTGAGGAGCAATGGTCTGGGAAGGGAGACCAAGGAACAGGTAATCTCAATGGAATTGCCAAATATCAGAAGCAGGGGTCACAGAAGCACAGAGTCCTTCCCTAGCCTTCCAGTCCTCACTCTTCCTTGAAAACCCAAGTTCTCACCTGGGCCATCTACAGGTGCTGAGTTCATTTCCCCATCCACATCGGGCTGCTGCCCCACCACTCCACACATGCAGCTGGGGACACCAACGTCCTTGATGGCACTCGATAGTTATTGAAACGGGGCAATAATCAGTTCCCAGGCTTCCCTCTTTCTTGACTCTGTCTCTAACAGATTGAAACACTGCATCCCGGTTGAAACACTGCGTCCTGGCAACATGACACCCACAGCTTTCCTCCCTGCAGCTGCTGCTGCTCCTCAGTCTCCTCCGCCCCTTGCACGGTAACGTGGTCCTAAATGCTGGATTCCTCTGGGCTCTGCCCTGACCCCCTGGCTTTTCCTCTTGTGTGGCTGCAGTCACTATCTCTATGGCTACAGTCCCTGAACCCACAGCCCTGTGCCTGGGCAGGTTCACGTGCACTCACTAGTTCTAACAGCGTGTGGCTCTGGCATGTCCATCACCTCCATCTCCCTGCCCACACCAGCTCTCCCTTCAGGGAGCTCCCATGCCCTGCTCTGGCTGCACAAGGAGCTGCCTTTGACTCCTCTCCCTCCCTCAGGCACCCTGTGCTCCAGCCTTCACCAGGCCAGGCCAAGCCTTCCCTCTAGACTCCTCTCAAATTCCTCAGCTGGTCTCCATCATGGCCGCCACCACAGTCTGTGCCCCCATCTTGCTTGGATGACTACCTCCTACCAGTTCTTCCAACAGGACACACCGGCACACACATTCTCTACTTCAAAAGTTCCTGTTCTGCCTCAGGCCTCTTCCGAGGCCTGGCGTGCAGCGTTCATGGGAAGGCCAGGAGGACACATTCCCCAGGCCCTGCTGGTACCTGGGTCTCGGGGTCGTCGGAGCCCAGGCTGGCGGCCCCCAGCTTGACCACCTCTGCGAGCTGGGTGATGGTGGCTGCCGAGGACTGGGCCGCTTGGGCCAGCTTGTCGGGAGTGGATGCAGCTCCTGACACAAGCAGTTTCGTGTCTTCCACCAAGGCCTTGGCTGTCTTCAGAATGTTCTCCCTGGGAGAGCCAGCAGGGCAGGGGAGAGGGGGGAGAGACAGAGGGCAAAGCTTGATTACTTGAGGAAGAAATCCCTCACAGCAGGCTTTTGTTAAAGGGCTTTGAGGAAGAGAAGTGCTGTGTTACACCTCCCCTTACCAAGGGACTCTCATCTTGTACAAATGCAAAACCGGGGGCTGGGGGGAGAAGAAAGTCACCCGGGATTCACTCACACAGCCCACTGATGCGAAAACTTCAGTGACAGGCCCACAAATCTGGCTCCCTTCCCAAGCCCTATAGTTCAATGAAAGGTCAGCTTCTTTTCTGTGACTCCCAATGCCCCTTAGAATACTTCATAGCTCCAGCGACTGTGAGGACACATGGGCTGAAGCACCTTGTCCAGGATCAGAGGCTGGGTTTGGGAAGGGACAGCAGAGCTCTGGGAACCTCCTCCCTAGCCCAGCCTTTAGCTTGCAGAGGGGAAGAAAGGTGTAAAACATGTGGTGAGGTTTCAGGAGTCCCTGAAGATAGACAAAGCAGATAGAGAGGGTCGGTGCAAGCTCAGCAGAGACAGAGTGTTTGAGCCCCACTTCCCAAAACAGGGCTTAAGTGAAATATGCCTGCCCCCGCCACTCCCAATCCTGCTACAGTTGGCCAGCAGTTCAAGGAACAGCTCTCTGTCTCAGAAGGTGGCAGGTCTTAAAGCTGCCCTTTGCTGGAGAGGTTGGATTTAAGGCTGTCAAAGGCAAAGCTGGAACACGGCGCTGTGTTTACGGTTGGCAAAAGGGGTTTATTCTGATTACACGGTTCACTTTCCCTGCTTGTGCTTCTTGTTGAAATCAAAACAGATAACCGCATTTCTGGCTCCCAAGTGGCGTCTCCAAGTCGATCATGAGTTTCAGGGGCAGGCCAGCCTGAACCTCTCCATGTCCAGGACCCCCACATACCTGTGGTCTGCGAAGGTCTCACTGTTTTCTGCATTCAGTGTCCCCGCTGTTGCAAACATAATGGTGGTGTCCAGGTCGGCAATGATCCCCCGACACAGCAGTGGCGGCTGTGATGCATGCTTGGGTTCCCTTGTTCCCAGCCTGGAGAGCCCAGAGCACCAAGGAGACCTGTAGGCAGAAAGGGAACGTGGGAGGAGCTGGGAAATGGAGAGGACAGGACCTAAAAGCAGATTCTGAAAATACTGAACTCTCTCCTAGGAGCTGATGTGGCTTAGGGGTTAACGGGACACATACGAAATCAACAGCCTCAGTCCGAAAACCAGCTTTGCCATTTACAGGCCACATGACCTTCTTTACTTCTACAAACCTCAGTTTCCTCATCTGTAAAATGGGGCCATTATTGTTGGCCTAACAAGGTTGTTGAGAGGATTAAGTAGGAAAAAAAAATCTGTAAAGTGTCTGGCAAGGCATTTGGTATATAGTAAGTGCTCAGTAGAGGGCAGATGCTGCTATTTATTAAATCACTACTATGTTTCTGAAACCACACAGTGGGATAAAGGATTAGGCTCCTGTGAAAGGTGTGGAGATTACATCCCCTTTTATTAGGTTTTCAGTAGGAACAGACCACTGCTAACACTCATCGCTCCCTCACTGGGATGGAAATTCTCCGGCATGGAGCTCATAAGGGCTGGAGTCTAGAGGGGATCTGTGCATGTGACCTCTCCCTTCTAAGCCTTCGAGCTGTCGCCCACCCCCGATCCATCATTTCAGTGCCCTGAGGGTCCAGCAAGTTCACTCTGGTGTCTTCCATGTCAGAAATCCTGTGCTGTCACCCCTCACCTGTCATGTACACCCTCACTGCCACGAGACACTTTCCTGTGACATAAATGTGACCACGCTAACACCCTGCTTCCCAGTCTCCCCTGGCTGAGCTCCCTTTCTGGTCACGTGTCCGCTTCATCTGGCTCTCACCACACCGCCAGCTCCTGACTTCCCCAACACTCCCACCTCTGCACCGTGGGTCTGTGCTCTGCCTGCAATGCCTCCCCCTCTCTCCCCCAGCCACTAAACTACTTGCCCTGCAAGATGCCAAAGTAAAGGAAGAAGGAAAAGCTACCAAGCACAAATGCATCATCCTGTGCCTCACGCAGCTCAAAACACAGCTGAGCCCCGGACACCCCCCCACCTGCTCTCCTCTTGCAGAGAGAGCCCTGCCTCCCGGGATCCCACAGCACACTGTTCTTGCCCTCAGGAGCATGTGTAAATCGCATGTGTCAGGCTAGTGGCTGGAGGCTGAGGCCAGGAGCCTTTGTATTAATGTCTGCGTGCACACATCCACTACCCTTGACTATGACTGACCCAGAGAAGAATGTGACAACATTGTGTACATATATTTCTCAAAACATGCTGACCAGGGCAGGGGAGTCGCTGTGTCAGCAAGAGGCACAGAGTATGAGATACTCTGCCCCCTGTGCTGCTTAGATCTCAGCAGAGGCTATGGACAGTCTGGCAGGAATGGCACAGGGACCATTTCCTGGGCACCTATCACATTCCAAGACCAGCCCACACAGAACTGTTTCTCTTCCCCATCTGCCTGACTTTCTTTTAAATGTTACCAGGTCTTACCAGGAAAAGACAAGTCACACTGGCATAGATCTGGCCTGCAAATGAGGTATCCAGGTTCCAGAAAGCCCCTCAGAGGATGGGGGACAAAGGCCAAGACAAGTATCGCTGGAAGCCTTCAGGGGTGTGTATTGTGTGTGGGAGAGAGAGACATTCACAGCCCAGGTGAAAGAAAAAGAGTCCAGAGACAGCATCCCACCCTGAGAAAGGTGTGCAAGCCCGCAGGTGTTTACTGAGTATCCGCTACTCCGCAGGGGCTGAGGACACAAAGGCAGACAAGTCATGACTGTGTGTGGGTGACTATACACACCATCAAGGCATATAACAAGACACAAGCCACAGAGGGCAAGATGCGTGGCAAGAAACAGTCCAAAGGCCGGTTGCTGAGAACCAGCCACCTCCTCCCCTTTGGTGATCCCTCCGGCTGTCCTAAATCCAGGACCCACAGCTGGGAGAGGTGGCAGGGCCAAGGCCAGCTCAGGAAGACCATGCTGCTTGGCCACGGTCTTCCTGCAAACACCACGCAGCTTGGACCCCTCTCCTCCCTCCCTGGTGCTCCTGCTACAAGGCCTTTTATGGGGGAACTTGGCAAGAACAACTTCAATAACAAGAAAGGGCTTTGAAAGGAAGGCAAATGCCTTCCTCCAGCTGAGAGATTTATTTCGTCTGTGGAGTCCCAGGAGGCTGGATAGCCCTGTGGGCTACCGGAGAAGGCCAGACTGTGGCTTGGCCTCAGGGAAGGCCACGGACAGAGCAGCCTCTGTGGCAGCAGCTTCCAGTTGAGGGTTCCCCCTGCCTGCCCCTCAAGTCTGTTGCTAAGTTTCGAAACAGGACAGAGCTCTATGTCCTATAAACCAGAGTGAAGGGAAGGGGAAAAGCCACCAAGTCTGGATGCTTTATCCTGTACCTCAGGCAGCCTGCAAAACAGTGACCTGAAAAATGATTCCCAGACAAAAAGCAAAGCAGAAGACTAACATACTGGGGGAGAACAAAAGAGCTCCTCGAGAATGAAGAAACATTCAGAGTGTGGCATGGTTATCTGGGAGAAACTGCCTGGGGGAAAAGAAGTTTGGCGGAAAGTTTCGAGAAAACAGTAGCTAGATTTATTAAATGTTTAGCTGTGTGTCTGGCACTGTACCAGGCACTTTTACGCCTATCACCATATTAAAATCTCTGCAGTTCTATGAGTCACATATTATACATTTTTATCTTCATTTTACAGATGAGGAAATCAGAGTGTGGAAAGGTAAAGTACCTTGCTAAGATCTTAGAGCTTTGTTCACTACCCCAGGGGAATCTATCTACAAACAACTGTTCTAGAGTCAGAAAGCCTAGTGCAAGTTTCTGTTTCCTCAGAAAGGTACTCCACTGCCCCATGTGGCCTAACCCTCCCCCACTTCACTGTCTCATCTGTAAATTAAAGAGGTCACACCAAAGGGCTTTTCACTCCTCCTGACTCAGCCCTCAGCATTTAGGAGCCTCTTCGAGAAGGAAGACAGTGTCAACAGGGGGTTGCAGGAAAGGGCTGTGGCTCCAGGCCTCCGCTGACCAGGGGGCGCCTGGCTGCTGATGGGGACTTTAATACAATCTGCTCTCGGGACAGCCCTACAAGAAGGGGGAGTGCCAGGGCCCGACCTTCAAGGGACAGTCCCTCTAAGTCCTCAAATTCTCTGGGCCTAGGAGCACCCCAGCTCCCTGATGCACCCCATTCTTGAAAGAACCTGGGCAGTGGGGAAGATCGGGGTGCGACAGCTGAGTCAGCTGGGTTAGTTTCCTGCTTTTGTCCCTAATTACAGTGGATCACTGAGAGCCAGCGCAAGTTCCTGTGGCTCTGACTCGATGGCTCTCCTTACCTTCTCCGTGACAGCGCGGGCGCACTCGATCAGCTCCTTCTTGGTGTAGCTGTCTGTGGGGCAGACCTGGAGGGCCCCTGCCTTCTGCACCAGGAAGATACAGCCATGGCCCAGGTCCTGCACACGAGTGCGAATCTGAAATCCGATCTGCAGAGGCAAGCCCAGGATGGGGAAGGAGAAGCGTGATGGACCCTGCCATCGAGGCCTTCCCTACGTGGAAAATTTCTCCTACGTCCTATGGGAGCCTGGCTAGGAAAATTCCACTCCTATTAGGAGTCTGTGTTTGTTGAAGTATGGAATTCGGTCGTTTTTTTTGCTTCCCTTTTTAGAGACTATAAAATGCCCAGTCTCTACCTAGCTAGCCTGTATCTTGGGTTCCTAGCGTAATACCTGCCTGATACATATCTTCCTGAGTTTATAGCTTATCTGCTCCTCCAGCCACCTAGTAAGAATATTAAATAGATGAACTCTGTGGGACAATTATATTATTTGTTCAACAAGCATTTACTGAGCCCCTATTGTGTGTCAAGGCCTCTTCTAAGCAGGTAATGGGTTTAATTTCATTTATTCTTCACAGCAGCTCTAGAGGTTCAAAATGTGGTTTCCATATTGAGCATATTTTGAAGGGTTCAGATTCTTGCAAAATTGGTATGTTTACCAACCCAAACACCCCTTCCCCAGCTGTACACCATGGGGACAGCAACCGTATCAAGCCCAGGCTTCCTTCTATCAGGCCAGGTTTGAGGTTTCCTTTAAAAGGCACAGCCAGGTGCGGTGGTTCATGCCTGTAATCCCAGCACTTTGGGAGGCCGAGGTGGGTGGATCACAAGGTCAGGAAATCGAGACCATCCTAGCTAACACAGGGAAACCCCATCTCTACTAAAAATACAAAAAATTAGCCGGGTGTGGTACCCTGTGTCTATAGCCCCAGCTACTTGGGAGACAGAGACAGGAGAATCCCTTGAACCCAGGAGGGGGAGATGGCAGTGAGCCAAGATCTCACCACTGCACTCCAACCTGGGTGACAGAGCAAGACTTCGTCTCAAAAAAAAAAAAAAAAGGGCACATTTTTAGAGCTAAAAGCTCAGTGGGCACACATTCTTTTAGTAACTCCTGGGTTGTGTGATTATAAAAAAGCTACTTTGCCTAAGAGAGGCCAAATGCGCTCCACTGAGGATTAGCTACCAGCTGTCTCCTTTAAGGTGTAATAAATTCCACCTCCACCTCCCACGAAGTTTGCATTCCTCCAGCCCCGTTTCACATCAAATTTCATTTTGGTCCGATCAATACAGCTGCCATAAATAATCTGCCTTCCAGCCCAGGTAGATGACTAAAACCAAACCAAAACTTTAAGCATGAGCCAGTGTTATTTTCGAGAATCCGTCATAGCTAGAAAGCTGCGGCTCTCGTCCTTCCAACATCTATCAGGAATAGTTACGAAAAGATCTCAGGTATGATGAATAAAACCTGGGAGATTTTTGGCCACCTGGATGCTTTATTCCAATACCATCTCGTTAGTCATGGTTTAAGGAAGGGTGACTTTGGAGAATGAGGGGCGCAGCAATTGTTATTTCTTGTATTATTGAAACACTGCTTTTAGGGGAAAAAAACCTTCTTCCTCTAAACCTGTAAGGCCCAAAGAACTTTTAAATCCACTTAGAATACTCTCGTGATCGAGAAAGTTGAGCTTCTGCTCTTTTGGGTGTCTTTATAGACTTTCTTTTTTTTTTTAAGATAAACAGTCTTGCTCTGTCACCCAGGCTGGAGTACAGTGGTGCGGTCTTGACTCACTGCAACCTCCGCCTCCCCGGTTCAAGCAATTCTCCTGTCCCAGCCTCCCAAGTAGTTGAGATTACAGGAGGCAACCACAACGCCTGGCTAATTTTTGTATTTTTTTTGTTTTTTTGAAGTAGAGATAGGGTTTCACCATGTTGGCCAGGCTAGTCTTGAACTCAAGTGATCCGCCTGCCTTGGCCTCCCAAAGTGCTGGGATTACAGGTGTGAACCACTGTGCCCCGCCAAGCTTTTGCTCTTTTGGGTGCCTTCTATACACCTTCATACACCTGGTGCTACAGACTACAGATGCTTCATAATTAGGCAGGGCTATCTTGCTGATGACCTCCATGCGGAACATAAGCAGCACCTCTGGACTGCACAACACAGTAGCTCTGCACACAGGTCTGGATGGTGCAGCAGTAAGGCTGCCACTGAGGAGGGAAAAACACTGCCATTCAGCCTACACAAATGTAATGTCATTTAAATATATGTGTCTGCTGGACATGTTTGTTGGTTTGAAAATAATGGTAAGCTGAAGCAGGGGCATACCCCATTAAAATTTTAAACGATGCAGATCTTGAAGTGTTCCAGATCCACAGTGTTGAAACCTAAGTATTTCAGGGTAATATACTCTAGGGGCGAGGGCTCTGAGGTCGGTGAGGACCACAGATCTTTAAAGGTTAAAGTGCTGCTGAGCCGGTCAGGTGAGAAGAAAATGGAGTTGGAAACATTTACAGAATTTCAAGGTAAAAACAAGATCTTACCAGTTTAACTTCTCCATTTTATAGACAAAGAGACTGAGCCCCAGAGAAGTGATATGATTTGCCTAAGATCACACAGCTGGTCCTTGGCAAAACTAGGTGAGGACCCAGGCCTTTCATCCTGAGCACAGTGCTCTACCCATAAGATCAGTATTTTTCTAACTTCTTTGATTTTTCTACTTAGCAGCAGAACCCTTCCTGTCCCTTTCCAAATTAAATCTCCTGTGGATCTCAATATGTCAAATAAATAGCAGTAATGGGTTATTGGTATGCTCTTCCTTTATGAGTTAAAATGTGTATCTTTCACCCAACAAAAAGCCAAAAATGGGACTGAGCGAACCAAAGGTTTACAGATAAGGTTATGGAGGCTAAGGTAGTCTCTGCCACCAAATTATTTCTGTAGTTTGCTTTGGTGACACAGTGTTGAGAAAACCCTGTTACATGCGTAGATGAAGCAAAGGAGAGCAGTTTCCTCCCAGCTCTGGACCACTGCAGGCAAGGCGGGAGCAGCACCAGCCTGAGATCAGTACAGAACTACACAGCAGCCTGACATCAGCACAGAGCTACTCAGCAGCCTGAGATCAGTACAGAACTACTCAGCAGCCTGAGATCAGCACAGAGCTACTCAGCAGCCTGAGATCAGTACAGAACTACTCAGCAGCCTGAGATCAGCACAGAGCTACTCAGCAGCCTGAGATCAGCACAGAGCTACTCAGCAGCCTGAGATCAGCACAGAGCTACTCAGCAGCCTGAAGCAAAGCACCGGTGGCCCCCAAGGGGTTTCCATTAGGCCTAGATCTCACTCAAAAGGTCCTTCTGCCACCCACGAGTGAAAGGTTGGGTGCAAGGGGTAGTTTTTCCTAACAGTTTCAACAATAGTTAAATTAAGTTTAAAAGGTGACAGATACTAGGAGCAAACACGCAGAACTTCCTCCATACGCCAGAGTTTTAAAGAACATGGCGTGAAATCACGCTGCTAGAAGAGACTCGCAAATCTCTTATACCTGTGGCTGCACAGTCCTATTTGGACAGCACACGGGAGGGATGCAGTGTTATCAACGACAAGTTGAAATGGGCTTCACCCACTGATGTTCATGGGCCAGGAGGGCTGAATCTAAGAGGAAGGATGGGATCTCAGGATTCCCAGTCAGCCCTCTTCTCAACCTTTCACCCCGTGAGGGCAGCAGAAAGGACTAGGGACCTTGCTTCCAGCTCTGCCTTCTCCTTGGGAACCTGACACTCTGGGTGAGCCCACTAGCCTTGAGGGGCCTTTGTTCCCTCCCCTGTGACTAAGGACGGAAGCTATGTCCCATTCCCAGGGCTGATGGGATGGCCAAATAAACAGTGCTGGGATTACAGGCGCGAGCCACCGAGGAAATTCATTTTTTGAGTCTGTATTGAAAAAGATGAGATTTAGATTAGGCTCAGAGTCTCATGCCTGTAATCCTAGCACTTTGGGAGGCCGAGGTGGATGGATCACTTGAAGCCAGGAGTTCGAGACCAGCCTGGACAACATGGTGAAGCTCTGTCTCTACTACAAATATAAAAATTAGCCGGGCATGGTGGCATGCTCCTGTAATCTCAGCTACTCGGGAGGCTGAGGCAGGAGAATTGCTTGAACCCAGGAGGTGGAGGTTGCAGTGAGCTGAGATTGCGCCACTGCACTCCAGCCTGGGTGACAGAGCGAGACGCCAACTCAAAAAAAAAAAAAAAAAAAAGGAATTTAAAAATGCTAAGCTTCTCCATGCAATACTACTCAATAAATATGACCAGCCCACAGGGTGATCCAATGAACTACCAGTGTTTATTGGAAAGGAATGTTGCTCAAAGACATAAAACGTGGGGTTTAAATTGGCAACTTTAGAAAAGTGTTACTTGAGCCTCAAGAAAAACCCTCAATTCCTTTCTTGTGGAAATAAAAGTAAAATGGAGAAAATCATCTCCTGCTTTTGTGCCTTGAGGGAGATGAAAAGCCTGGTCTTGATGAAGTTTTGGATGTGATTCCAGTTGGAGGGCGTCTAAGGAATCCTGATCACCTTTCCTCACGGCCTCAAACAAAACACAACACACTGGTTTTTCCTTGGCCTTAAAAACAACTACATCTGAAACCAGGTCAAATATAATTTGCTTGGGATAGCTTGTGAAAGTTGAAAAGGCAAGAATGGAACTTATCTGACAAAGAAAACATGAAAGAAAAAAATGGCTGGGCACAGTGGCTCACATCTGTAATCCCAGCACTTGGGAGGCTGAGGCAGGTAGATGGCTTGAGTCCAGGAGTCTGAGACCAGCCTGGGCAACATAGTGAGATCCTGTCAATACAAAAATTAGCCAGGCATGGTGGCACACATGTGTAGACTCAGCTACTTGGGAGGCTAAGGTGGGAGGATTGCTTAAGCCCAGGAGGGAGCTCAAGGCTGTAGTGAGCTGTGATTGCACTACTGCACTCCAGCCTGGGCAACAGAGTGAGACCCTGGCTCAAAATATTATTATTATCAGGTTGGTGTAAAAGTAATTGCGATTTATGCTACTAAAACTAATGGCAAAAACCTTGTTTACTTTTGCACCAACTTAATAAAACAGTGGGTCCAGTGGCAGCGGGGCATCATTTTCCCACCTCCAGCATGTGTGTCTTCGGGTGGAAAATTTTAGAGAATTCTAAAGCAGACATCCATTTCATCTGGGGGAAAGGGCTGTGGTTCTCACCACAGGTGCTTAACAAACGATTGCGCCAGCTTTTAAGGCATCCAGTATTTCAAGTGGTTACTGCACATTTTCCTCTAGACAAAGCTGTCGTTGCTACATCTTTTCCCCAGGATTTACATTTAGAAGTTGTGGCTCATAGGATTTCAATTTCTTTCTTCTTCTTTTTTAAGGGGAAACTAATCTTAAATTGCAAAGCTGCCAGAGGCTTTTAACTTTCGCAAAGAAAGAAGTTTTCACAGTGATGTTAACAAAGGTTTGAATTTTCCATGGAAAAAAAGCAGATAAAGCTCCTGCTTGATGTTCCAGGGCAGACCTGTGACTTTTCCTGTAATTGTCACATGCTGGAAAAGACCAAAATGCTGACCTTGCACAGCTGACTGTGGGACTGCAGTGAAGGGGGCAGCTTCTTACTTCTCCTGGATATAAATATTTTCACATGCTGTGATGGGGGGCCCTCTTGGGTACACACATAATTCCATGGTCTTGGAATAAACAACTACATTGTTTCAAGGATCTCCTAACCTTCTCAGTTTTCCCCCAAATATCTCTCTGGCAAATGTACACAAAGAATTTTCCTTAGCAAGCCACTGGAAATTTTCTATTCTCTCTGCCCCTTTGACTCCAGGTCACACTGCTGTAGTGTCTGGAATGTAAAACACATCTCAAGATACAACAGTGAAAAAGAAAACCTTAATGAAAATGTCAGCTGCTACCAATGCAGGGTCATTAACCAAAGTAAGCTGTTGTGCTTTTAGCAACACATTCTCTCTCCTCACCACTTCGGCATTATTTTATATTTTTCTTCAAAGGTCTTTGATGCAATGAAAAAAAATCTGCTTGTTTCACACGTTGGGTGGGTAGTTTATAAGAACTCAGATGTGGAAAGGGCCCCACAGACAGTTCAGAGAGGCCAGCAGTTAAACTAACCAAGGCAGATGGTGGTAGGTTCCATTTTTAAAGGTTTCTGTGGACAGAGATCCAAACCTCCCTTGCCAGACACTTCTTCCTTTTTTTTTTTTTGAGATGGAGTCTCACTCTGTTGCCCAGGCTAAGGGCAGTGGCACAATCTCGGCTCACTGCAACCTCCACCTCCCGGGTTCAAGTGATTCTCCTGCCTCAGCCTTCCAAGTAGCTGGGATTACAGGCATGCACCACCACGCCCAGCTAATTTTTGTATTTTTTGTAGAGACAGGGGTTTCACCATGTTGGCCAGGCTGGGTCTTGAACTCCTAACCTCAAGTGATCCACCCTCCCTTGGCCTCCCAAAATGCTGGGATTGCAGGTGTGAGCTGTCGTGCCCAGCCCACTTTTTCCTTTTGTCCAAGCAAACTTTTCCTTACTGTAACATAAATCCCCTTACACTTGTTTATGGATTTCAAAATTATAGGTTAGTCAAATCAATTATAAATCTAGATGATCTTACTAAAACAGGGAGTCTATTGTTTAAAAAATGATAGGCCTGTGTAAAGAATCTAAATGTGGGTATCTGATAACTCTTTTTTCTTGGTAGTGACTTCACACTCATTGCAAATGGAATTATTCATGCTACAGCCTAAATAATCAATTATTCTAATATCTCAAAATGCAGGCACTGTTAGAGACTTACGTAATCTCATGCTAAATATATATGTATGCAAGTACATATATATATGGTCTCCTATTTACATGCATTGTTAGCACACATTAGAAAGTGTTTTGTTTTGGGTCTTCATTTTTGTAATATCTCTGGGAGTCTCTGAAAAGACAGACTTAGACTTGACTCTCAGGAGCAATAGCAACATTGAGTAACTTGGGGACAGTGACTGTCAATATAAGGAGAAGAGAAGACCAGTTACAATTTTCTGCCTTGACAGCTCAGTTCATTTAGGAACGTCTTGAACAGGGTTTGAGCTCAATAAACAGCTTGCTGAATTTCACAGAATATAATTACCTTTATCTTTCAAGTGTCCCTGTAATCCACTCCATTAATCTTCATTTTAAATTGAGCTTCCTTTCTGTAGGAAGCCATGTGGTTCCCCAAGCCCTGGACTCCTCCTGTGTGTTCACACTGATACAGATGCGGTGAGGCTCCCCCGGAGCCGTGCCTGACCTGCGTCCTTCCCAGTGGACCACCCCATTAGAGGGATCAGAGATAGCGGCTCTTAGAAAGCGGCCTTTGGGGCCCAACTTTTGCTACTGTTAGACTCCTACGGGTGCAGGCATTCTAAAGCCAAGTCTACACTGGCCACTTAAGAAACCTGGTCTAGGAAAGGCAGGGAAGTAACAAAAGGAGTCCACAGGGGGCAGTGGGGCAGGGATCTGGGCCAGTTCTTAGCCACTCAGAATATTCAGGCAAGGCTTCATTTCATGAAAGTAGCTCTTTCTAGGGAGCAGAATAGATAATTCTCATACTTGAATCTTTCAACCCTTCTGTGAATCTTGGGAAAACAAGAATAATTGCGGGGGATGTGCTAAGTGGCGTAGGAAGTGACAACACGGCAGCCCCAAACTTGGGCACGCTAACAGAGACAGCAGGTGATGGATCTAGGGACAGGAGACCTGGCAGAACATTGCATACAAAGTCCTTATGTCTGAAAGCCCATGTCCCAGTTCTTGGCCAGTCTGCCCCATAAGGAGCAGTGAACATAGCCTGGGGCTAACTGGTCTGGACCTGTACAGTGCAGTGGTGGGGATAAACCAGGCTCTGGTTACTGGGCTGGGGTCTTCTAGAGCAGAGCTAAGCTACGAAGAAATACCCAGGAGTAGACACCAGTGTGTGTGTGCATCCTAAAATAGGGGTCTTAAGGTGGCAGACCTCCTCTGGTTCCGCCGTGGCTGCTGCCATCTGGCCCTGGAGAGCCAGGTGCCCATAGTCACTGGTCATTTGTGAAGCCAGTCCTCCCAACTCCTCCGGGTTAGTAACCGACTTAGTCATCTGGAAAAAGAAAACAAGCAAGACACACACACACACACACACACACACACACACACACACACAGAGAGAAAAGCATGAGAACCATGTGTTAATATCACTAGAAGCCAAAGTGTTTCATTCACTTTTAAGCTCCTGAGGGGTGAAGGCCAGGCCTTGCATTTGGGGCTAGATGCTGGAGAGGGCAGTTCAAGCCAAGCCCATGCTGCATCGCACACAAAAGGCCAGAGCCCTCACAGGGCCCTGCTTAGGCCACAGGTTCTGGCTGGGCCCGATGGGCACATGCTTAGGGTATGGGCAGTGCAGTGTGGAGCCAGCCCTCAGGGTCCGCCCTCTGGCAGGTGAGCAGACCAGCCCCTGGCCAGCCCTGCCCTAGGGGGCCACCAGAGGAATTCCCCCCTAGAAACCCCCAGGAGGCACAAGCCCTGTGCGCTTCTCACCCCTGGGCCCAGGCTTCTGTGGGGGGCTAATCTGGTCTCTGGGTGGCCAGAAGCAGGTCCCACCCAGGCGAGAGAGGGCATGAGGACAGGGCTGTTAAGAAAACCATGAATGGGAAATGATGCATAAGCCAATGTTTTGGAGGAAGAAACTCATAGAGGACACAGCTTTGCCGTAAATTTGTGCCAAACAATGACAAGGTTTTAGCCACAAATTTAGTTAAGAGTAGTGTGTAGCCGACATGGTCAGGTTCTACCTTTATTATGAAGATACTCATTATTTTTCTGTTTCACAGACTGATGCATCTCAATTCTCTAAGGTAGCTGGCATGCTAGTTTCTAATGTTTCCTCTTCCTCTGGACAAAAATACCTCTTAATTCTCACCAAAGCAGTTTTAATCTGCCACCCAGAAGGATGTCACTGTCCCTCATCAAGGGGCTCCCCCAGCTCCACCTCCTCTTGCTCTGGATAACAATACTCTCTTTCTTTGTGGGCTTTAAGACCTTGATTTTAAACAGCCTTTTAAAATGCCTTTTGAATGACTCTCCATCCATCAAGGCAGGCCAGGAATGTCCACCCCATCTAAGGAATGTGTACAAAGACACAACCCAGGCTTCAGGCTGAGATGTGGCCTCCAAGGAACGCACACTTAGCTGCACAAGAGTGAGTAGTGCCACATGCTGCTCTGCTGCGACCTGCCGACAGGTGCACTGGGAGTCTGGGCATCCTGACGGCGTGAGAAGGGCCTCTTTCACACAAGGAGCCAGGCCAGTTATCTCAGGAGCAGTCATGCAGCCTGAGGCTGGGCTCCTTAAGATCATGGACACCCAGGGTCAAGCTAGGCCAGCCTAGAACCTGGCTGGGGGAGACATTCCAGAAACGCCATGAGGCTGCTCAAACACGTTTCCCCCGCTGCTGCGCTGTGCTTTCTGCTCATCAGGAATCCGCGCTGAAGGGCTGCTGGCTCAGACCTATGATCCGTCCCCTACGCTCCCCTGAGAAGGACAAGACTGGGCTCAGCTCCAGCTTTTCACCAAACACTGAGATGGGTGTACCATTCCCAAGCCCGAATTCTTTTAAACAGGCTGGCACAGTCACAGAGTTTCCATGAATGAATGGCAGCAGCAGCCAGGGATGACTTTGTGGTCCAAGCTCAACCTCTAGTGGACACACGATTACATGACAAAACCACTCAGAGAGGGCCTGGCGCAGCAACCACATGGTGGCTCATTCTGGTCACTCCAGCTAGGAAGGCCCAGTGATTTCTCAATGCTAGATTATGTGGCATGTATCAGACAGGCCTCTTTTGAGCTTTTATCTTATGGCATCTGGGACTTCAAAAGTCAAGAGAAACTTTTTCTATGGACTCTTTTTAATTCTTTGGGGACAACGTCTGTCATCTTTCATATAACTGTTTAACATATCAGATAGCATTCACTGTCTCTCAATGCCATTTATATCTAAGGATCTGTATAATACAGTTCTCGTTGCATTTCATTTAGCAAAAAAACCCAAACAAAACAAAACATTGCCTCCAAAATTGTATGCCTTCTACTGTCGGGAAATTTGTTTTCTTTTTACATAACTATTCTGTTTCATTTTGCTTGAAAGACTGGCAATACCTTACTGTCCAAGTATTATAACTTGATTTCATCAGACACTCTCATCTCTGTTCTATTTTATCCCCAAATATCTTGTACTGCTATTTCAATCTATTAAAAACATCTCAAGTTCTCTGTGAGGTGAATAGGATTTGTCTCCTTTCTCCTTAACTACAAGTTCCTTGCCTTCCCCATCTTCTCCTTTCCTCTCCTTCCTTTGCTCCTCTGTCCTCATGCCCAAGTCTCTGTCATCTTTGATTCCCTCTTGTGGCTTTTTCATGACAGAAGAACTGCAGCAGCCTGGGACTACTGCACACAGGCAGCCAGAGAGACCACAGAGAAAGGACAGACGCTGGAGCCCCGGAGGGACTACAGAGGGGCCTGGGCTCTCTCTCCCACACAGATCTGGGATTTGCAGGCTCAGTGGTGGCTGTGGATACAAAGGCAACCACCAGTGGGGAGGGCAGCTCTCTCCCCTCTTACCATTTCCTGAGCTGTCACCGCAATGGCTTTGGAGTATTTAACCACAGTCGTCTGATAGTCGACAAATGTTCCCTTTGGTTCTGGAGGAGTGCCTTCATCCAGCTACAGAGGAGAGGAAAATAATCCAAAGGTTATAAGAAGCCTGTTGAAGCACAGCCTGTGTTTATCAGAATTAGGAACTTTGAAAAACAGAGGGCCTCAGAGATTCAACTGAATTCAACTGAATTACCCACCTTGTGCAATTAGGACTTCAACAGAGGGGCACATAAGGCATTGAGGGTACCTGGCAAGGAGAGGCCGCCAGCCTTGCCTGAGAGAAGTGGGAGGTCTTCCAGAGGAGTGACATTTCTGCCAAGTCTTATCAGGTGAGGACGAGTCTGCCACATATAAAAGGTGGGAAAGGCATCCCAAGAAAAGGGAACAGAATTTAGGCACATGGAGGCGGGAGCCAGCCTGACGCTTCTAGGGAAGTGCAAAGTGGCAGGAGATGAGGTGGGAGAGGAGGCGGACTCTCCATCAGGAAGTGCTTCCCGAGGAATGGTGGAGCCCGTGGCTATCCCTGGAACCCTCCTTTATGAGTGCAATCAGGGAACAGAAGGAATTAGAAGCACTAGGAGTAAGTTGTTGTTCACCTGACTATAAATGCAATAGGAACTGAGAGAAGGGCAAGATCACTGTGGGGTGGAAGAACTGAGGCAATGGGACTATGTCCCTTGAAGACTTGGGGACATACTAGTGTAGGACATTTGCATTCAAGATCTGCTTCCAAGGCTTGTGAATGAACCTTGGGCTGGTTACTTCAACTCTGATTTCAGGTCCCTCAGTGGTAACTTCCAGGCATCACACAGTTACAGTAAAAATCAGCATTATACCTGGTCAAGAACTACATACAGGGAGAGGAGAGGACGACCATGATAAGGAAGATCCTGATGATAACAATGATAACGTCGATGAAGAAACAGGCAACCCATCTTTACCACCACTATTTTCACACCATCACCACAGACTGCTGAACTGTATTCCAGGTGAGGAGACAAAGTGAACAGAAATGAATACGGGAAGAGTGAGTCTAGTGAGGTCAGCCCGACCTGAACAGGAGGAGGCTGTTGACAGCAGGAGGAATGAGGCCGCATCTGTTTTATGGAGAACCTTGAAATCATGAAGACCACAGTGGGATTTGGGGTAGGCAATGACGCATTTGAGATTTCCTTGGCAGCTCTCTGCCATAAAGTTCAGAGTCAGAGAAGAGATTGGGGCCAAGCTGTCAACTAGGAAAATGTTAGCTGGGGACTTCAGCGAAAGCCACACACCATGAGCAGGCACGAACTGCACTGTGAGTGAAAGGAATGTGTCACCGTGGCCTGTGCACGATGTGGCTGCAGAGCCCAGGGTATAATTTTCACCAAACTATTAACATAAGCTCCACACTAGACTTTTTTTTTAGCTTTCTCTATCAGGCAGAGAGATGCTGTATCCCCATTTGGTGTAGACTGAACATGTTCTAAGCCCCAGGCCACGTGCTAGGAGCTTGCATGTGAGATGTGACATCACTGCCAACATGCCACGATGCTGGAGCTGAAGGGCAGTTCAGAGCTCCTGGTCAGTGGCCACTGGCCAAAGAACCTTTAGCTAGTCTGAGGACAATGGGGAAAGAAAGAACAAAGTAGTGACTAGGATTTCAATTGCATTTCTTTGAAAGAACTTTCCTTTATGCTGAGATTATAGCCTTCTCCTTTTTTGGGTGCTAACATGACCTTTCTTTTGTAAAACAGCAGTGATGTAGATAGCACAGTTTTTGTTTAATTTTCTTACTTGGCCAAAGACAAAAACATAACAAAACAAAAACAAAAGATATCACATCACGAAATCCCACAGGATCGTATTAACCTCACTGAATAAGGAAATCAAGGTTCTGAGAGCTTGAGTGCCTGTCCAATGTCACCCAGAAAACTGATTACTTCACACTCACTTTTGAGTCTCCAAACCTCCTAATGCTTAGATCACAAGAGAGAATCTCAAAGAGAAGCTCCACAGTGGAAGCCCTCAAGTGTCAAGAGTCACATCCAAGTTAGAATTGACTTTAGGTACACTCGTGGTTTTCTGTAATTCACTGCCTTTCAGAATTTCAGACAATGATTCCAATAGTATCTCAGTGTTTTAACCAAATTAACCATACTCTGAGAGACCATGCCAGCTAACACCTTGCTGCATAGGGACCCAAAGGACCTGAAACATCACTTAATACGAAGTCCCCAGCGACAGGCTGAGCAAAGGGAGAATGGGAATGCAGAAGAGGTGTTGTGTGATGCCCTGGATGTCAGGCCAGGGTACCTAAGAGTTTAGGGGCAACAGTGAAACCCCAATTATATACTTTGCAGAACTGAGGGGGAAAGAATAGCTCTTGGCCTCTGTGGTTCATGTTGCCCAGCAGTTCCTAATTACTGCTATCAGGTAACCCCAGACTTATTTCCAGCCCATCCAGAAGAATCAAATGTGTCTCTGGCTGAGACAGCCTATGCTATACCACTGACAGCAGGTAGTGCAGGGCTGCTGTCTCTGTCCATAGCCCATCACAGTGCATAAGGCACAGGGTATCAAAGAAAGACTTTGGATCTGACATCCATCTTCCTGGGATTTATGGAATCTTCCCCTATCATTTGAGTAATTCTGAAAAATATCTTCTCCCAAGAAGAAAAAGATTATCATTTGAGTTTCTAATTTCCACCAAGAAACCTTGGCCTCCATCATTTAATGTCCTTAGGTAGATACGTGGTTTATCTTCAAAGCTCTGGTATTCTGATGTCCTGAAAACCAAACAAATCCTGGCAACCAAACAAAGCCCTTATCCAAGGGCCTTGAGAAGAGGAAAATTTCACTCATTTTCTGCCAAAATGTCCACATTTGCAGCATGAGAAGCCCACAGCAGAAGCTGACAGCCAATTTGACAAAGCAGAGCCTGGGGTCTCTAAAGAGAGACCCAGCAATCCACCCTGGGCTTGCTATGTTCGTTCTCGGGCTGATAATGACCACACAATGCTTAAGGATAATTACTCTAATTATAGTTTCAGCATATCATTTCTTCATGGAGACATGAACAACCAATCTTCTCTAAATTAGCAATTAAAAACTACTTATTATCCTGAAAAACCTTATTAATGTATTCACAATCTGACAATGGACATTTCAAAACAGAGACGATGTCTAAAATTCTTGGTATGCTGTAACAGGATGGCAACTAGATGTTAATGAACAAGCATTCATTCTAATGAATGTCAAAACTTATATGCCAAGTGAAGGATTCTTTGAGGCAAAGAACAGGAGATATGGAATTAAGGCTGTCTCCCGTCATGTCACCCTAATGATCAGGCTCAACTGATGGGTCACTAAATAAGAAAATGATACTCATGTTCTCTTACACGTCTGTAGCCTACAAGAGTTTACTATAGGCTTTTGCATACGTACTATTTCAGTGGTTTCTGTGCCTGGCTGATATCAGAACCACAGGGAGCATTTCAAAATTGAGTATGTTAAATACAGTACGTTAAAATGTAACCCAACTGAGTGGGTTGGGGGTGCAGCCCAGGAATCTACATTCTTAAAACTCCACGTGATTCCAAAACAGCCATTCCAAAAACTAGCCCTTGGGAATCACTTTTAATTCGTTTTGACAACTGTTTCCCCCACAACGAACCCTATGAAGTAAATAATTATTTCCATCTTATAAATGAGAAAACCTATGATATCTTTTCCATCTCCATCTTTTTCTTTCATGTAAAATTAGAAGGAAGGGCACAACTGGCTTACAGAAGTAATGTATTAATAATAAAGAATAATATGTTGGATGTATGACTGGACATCTGTACATGAACCAGAACCTTCAAGAAAAGAAAAGGCTTGTGGCTTCATGAGCCTTGACAGCAGCTTAGAGAAAAGCAGGCGAGGCCCACGTGTGAGGGAGATGAGGGGGTAGAGAGCCCTGGCGCCCACGCTCACCTTGCTCATGGCCTCTGCGATGGCGTCCACCATGCCCCCAACCAGCCCCACTTCACTGGCGGCTTCGTTCAGTGTCACCATGATGTCGTCCACAGCTTCCTTCATCAGCTGGGCGGCCTCTGTGATGGCGTCATGGGTGTGCTGTGCCTGAGAAGGGAATCATGAAACATTTCCTTAAGCAGAAACGAGTGGTGCTCAGTCTTCTAAGAAGAACCTTAAACAGAAGAATATAAAACCATACTCCCACAATGGAGTACAGCAACGTATTCTATTTCTTCCCTATCTTTATGTTTGGCCATTTGTTTGCAAAGTAAATAAAAATCAGAAAGACAAATAAAAAAGATCTCTTTTACAATCGAGGAAAAATAAAACTGCAATATCAAACAAAATCTTATGACATGACCAATTTTATATGTTACTATGTTACTACGGTAGAAGGAGAACACCACAGGCCCCTAAATATACAAGTTGATGCATTTAAAAAATAATAACAGGCCGGGCATGGTGGCTCATGCCTGTAATCCCAGCACTTTGGGAGGCCGAGGCGGGTGGATCACGAGGTCAAGAGATCAAGACCATTCTGGCCAACATAGTGAAACCCCGTCTCTACTAAAATATAAAAATTAGCTGGGCGTGGTGGTGTGTGCCTGTAGTCCCAGCTACTTGGGAGGCTGAGGAAGGAGAATTGCTGGAAGCTGGGAGGTGGAGGTTGTAGTGAGCCGAGATCGCGCCACTGCACTCCAGCCTGGCACCTGGTGACAGGGCAAGACTCTGTTTCAAAAACAAAATTTAAAAAAAGATAATAATGAAAAAATGTGCTCAAAATAAATGTACTTCTCTTCAAAGTTGCCCAACACACTCTAATTCCCTGGCTAAAGATATGACTGGATTACAGAAATGCAGGTACATCTAAGAGAAATAAATCTGTAGAGGGCATAATAGCCTTGGAAACCATGTCACAAATTATATTGCTATGAGGCTGGAGAAACGCATGGGGCTCTGCAGGCAAAGTCCCGAGTACCCACCCATGCATTCCTTAGACCATACCAGGAAGCAGTTGTCTCACACCTGTGGCAAGCACAGAGTAGGGGCTAGGTAAATGAATGAATGAAAACAATGGCAGTGCTGAGCTCCCTGAAAGACCACTCAAGTGGTAGCAAGATGCAGGGGGAAGAGCCGAGGTGACAAACCTAGGTTCTAGTTCTGGCTCCACCACTGGCTAACTAGGTAAGTGGCCCTGCGCTTGGAGTCCTCCTAGGTAAAATGCGGAAAACTATAGCAACACTATGTGGTGATGGGATGATATGGCTGCAGGCGCCTTGTCATTTGTAAGGGCAGTCTAGGAGGAGATCGTGCCCTTGCTCTGCAGAATTTGACCTAATTTAGGGTAGGAATTGTATTACATCCAGGCACTGGGTCTACCTATGCTGTGGCTATGGTTGCCCCGAGCCACCTTGGGGGACAGTCTACTCTTCCAAAAGGCCAAGATATTGTATCTTTACTTTGGTAAATGAGAAGGGAAAGAAGCCAGTGGCAAACGGTAAAAGAGGACTCACTGAGTGATTTTCTAAATCACAAGAGAATTCCAAGAGGTTATGTGAGCCACAGGAATTGGCCCTGTCTGAATTGAAAACCCATAGGAAGCAAGGCAAGTAATTCAAAATGACATCTGATGAGATGGAAAATACGTTGATCATGAGTGGTTATTCTTGATACTGTGTCAGGATACACAGAATTCTCTTTGGGATGAGTGAAGTAGATGGGTAGTTTGGGTTGATAGCTGATTTCATGGCACACAGACGGTAAGACACAAAATGTGCAGATGGCTTTATTTTGATAACAGAAGTATGAAAGGTGATACCTCTCGTACCTACTCTTTGGAAAGAGCATCGCATACAAATACATTTGCATGCATACGGAAGGTGAAAGGGAGGGTGCATATATCTCTAAGTGTCATTTAGAGTGAGATGACTGTTGGAGACACAAAAAGTGCCAGCAATTCTACACATTCATATTAAAATAAAGCATACATTCTGAGGGAGAGGGGGAGTGCTGCTTGCCAAGGATCTGTACTCTCATGCAGTCTCAGGAAGGTTCAGAAGCAAATTTGGGAGGCAGCAGTAAGTCACAAAACTTTTTGAACTCCTTGGACAATTAAAGGACACTTGTCCTATACCAGGTCACCTAAATCTACAAAAGCATATCCTTGCTCTTGGCTAATGCAGAAATGAATTACCTCCCCCATCCACTCATGCGGATGAATGCTCTAGAAGGCCTGCTCTCCTTCATTTCTCACGGTTAAGTTTTTTACAGATTCTTAGAGGGTCAGGCTCAGCATCTACCTCTTCTATGAAGTCTCCAATTACCCCAGGCTTCACTCAGGGCCTTTTCTTCTCAACTCCAAAGGCAAGCCTCATCTTTATCAGACAGCCTAATCTCAAATCACATACACCTGCTAGTTGAGCTCAATCGTTTTAGATACCCAAAGACACAGCTGGATCTCAATTAAGGCCTGTTTAAACAACCCACAGCAATCTCGTAAGTGGCCTCAGTGGGCCCAACAATGAGGTCGTTATTTTAGATTCCTGAAGGGTTCCTTGTTACCGTTCCTCACGGCACCACACAAGATAAAACTCAGATTCCATTCTTTTAGACACATGTCTGAAGTCCGTTTCCAAAGGAGCCTTGTTCTTTATTACAGCGCTTCAAATACAAAGCCCAGGACAGCAGGCACAGACATCACAGGAGTAAGGAAACAATGGGAGAAGGCCACAGGGGGAGCAGATTTCAACTTTGGTAGAGGGAGAAACAAGGAATAATTAGAACAGTGGAAAGGGCTGTTTCTGCTGGAGTGTTGCAGGCAGAATCTAGGGGGGGCCCATCACGGATGCTGCAGAAGGGGAACTGGGCGGGGTGGGGGTGAGAGGAGAAGGGAGCTCTGTGGGGTAGAGAATATTGCAGGAGAGCGCTCAGTGGAGCCAGCGAGAGGCCATGCTGCAAATAGCTTGGTAAGCATGTAATTCATTAACATCAGGCTCTGAGCCGACGCTTTTTTTTTAATATATTTTTTAAATATATCTACTATGTCAGGCACATTATCTCCTTTAGTCTCTACCACTACCCTTGGGAGGTATTCATAATTACCCTTATTGTTTCGGTGCGGAAACAAAGAAATGAAGTCATCCACTCATGAGAGGCAGAGGTGAGATTTGAATCCAATTATGTCTGACCCCAAAGCTTGTGCTGTTTTTCACCAAATCAAAAGCTACCCATAACTACTTATCAAACCTTTATTTCTTCTGCAAACAGGGATATGTAACACGTAGCACACAGCAAATAAAACCTAGAAAATATCTGTCCAAAGACTAACACCCAAGGTAATTACGTCTCTGCATCAGGTCTCTAGGAAAAGGTTCAAAAAAGCCGACTTGTAGTGTCCCAGGTGCACTTTATGCTAAGCCTGCCAGGGTTTGCAGAAAGAGGGCATGGTTGACTGAGACCGGTGAGGGACAGAAGTGATCGCCTGCCTTGCCTTCACTCAACGTGTCTTACTTCATCACCTAATGCTTTACGGAAAAATACTTCACACTGGTGGAAAATTATTCGAGACGCCACTTCCAAGCACAGGCTGTTACCAGAAAGCTTACAGTGCTATATGTGTTCCCATGGCTGGGAACATAGGAAACTAAGTCCAAGCTGGGTGTTGTGGCTTGTGCCTGTAATCCCAGGTACATGGAAGGCTGAAGCAGGAAGACTTCTTGAGGCCAGAAATTTGTGATGAGCCTGGGTAACACAGCGAGACCCTATCTCTGAGGGCTGGGAGCACACATAGCACCGTAAGCTTTCCAGTAACAGCCCCTGCTGGACCAGAAAGCAGAAACTGAGGTTGTGAGGTTGAGATGAAATAAAATTCCACGAGGAGCTCTGAACTTACAGTCCGAGCAGATGTGCTAATGTCTTAAAAATCCAGAAAGGCCAGGTGTGGCGGCTCATGCCTGTAATCCCAGCACTTTGGAAGGTGGGTGGATCACCTGAATCAGGAATTCGAGACCAGCCTTGCCAACATGGTGAAACCCTGTCTCTACCAAAAATACAAAAAAATTAGCAGGGTGTGGTGGGGGTGCCTGTAATCCCAGCTACTCAAGAGGCTGAGACAGGAGAATCGCTTGAACCCGGGAGGCAGAGTTTGCAGTGAGCTGAGATCACGTCATTGCACTTCAGCCTGGGCAACCAGAGCAAAACTCCATCTCAAAAAAAAAAAAAAAAATCCAGAAAACTCCTCTTCTGAAGCATTTTCTTAGTACTGAAACCCTCAGGTAGAAGTGGGGACATGTGATAGTAAACAACCTAGAGAAAAGACAACCCAGAAGTGAGTCAGGATGAGTTCTGCCTCCTCCAGTTTGGGGAGGGTGCCAAGGGGGCTGGCATGACTGCAAGGCACCCTATTGTCACTCAAGCACAGTCAAAACAGCACAGTTGTTCTCGCTCTATTCCACCACTTCAGCAACCCAACTATCTTCCAAAAGACTCTGAACAGCTTGAGGACAGTGGCTGGCACTTAATATTTCAGCATCCCCAGAACAAGGCTCTTAATAACAGCCAAGTACATGAATGAGAAAAATTGAACACAGAAAATGTAAGTCCAAGCTGGGTGCTGTGGCTTGTACCTATAATTCCAGGTACCTGGGAGGGTAAAGGGGGAGGACTGCTTGAGGCCGGGAGTTCGAGATGAGCCTACAACATAGCAAGACCCCATCTCTAATTAATTAAGTAAATAAGTAAATAGGGAGGAGCCAGGTATGGCGGTACGTGCCTATGGCCCCAGCTACTTGGGAGGCTGAGGCAGGAACAACACATGTGTCTATGAATTCACGACCAGCCTGCGCAATACAGTGAGACATTATTTCAAAAAAAAAAAAAAGAAAAGAAAAGAAAAGGAAAGAAAATGAAAGTCTGTGACATTATTCACACTGCTACCAGGTTAATGTTCCTAAAATATGGACTGGTTGTGCCATTCTCCAGCTTAAAGACCACCAATGGCTCCTCACTGTTTACAATAAAGACTGAAGTCCGTAACGTGGAAGAGACCCGTCACCCTACAGCCCACTCCAACCTCCCGCCTGGTGGTCCCTCCACTCTGTGTGTTCCAGATAGATGAGACTACTCACTATTCCTGAACAAACCACACCCCTTTAATAAAGCTACCTATGCCTTTGCATACGCTGTTCTCTTCTTCGGTTCCGAAGTTCAGAGTAAAATGCGGTGCAAGGTCACCTATGACAGGCTGTCGTCATACTTGGCCACTTAAAGCAGCTGGGTGACACGACAGGCTGAAGAAATGTTCCTCTTGCAAACTGGTATGGGAGATTTTTCATATTAAACTGCAGTCTCGTAAGCACTAGGGATGGAAATGACATTCACTGGAGCACAATAGAGCGTTCCTTTGTACAAACTGGGTGTCAACGCTGAGCAGGGACTCAGTAAGCATTATGGTTTTCATTCCTGTAATCATCACACCATATATTATTCTTCCCCCAGGGACACTTGTCTACACATTCTGTCAAGAAAAGAGTAACTTATAAAAAAGCCTTAGTTATGTATATTTCTTGGTTTCTTCCCTAAGAACCCTGGGAAGGCCAACAGATTATTTCTGACCTCAGAGTGGGAGTTCAAATGCCACTGACAAGAACTGGAAGTGTTTTTTCCTGGAGGAACACATTACAACAGGAATGCATGATGGCTTCTTAGTGGTCCTTAGTGACTCCCCCGATAGCCTGGACCATACCTTGGGGTTTCCGCCACCTTCTTTGGCTGCATACAACATCTGCAGAGCAGACTCTGCGAGCGTCTTGGTCTGGTCCAGCACCGTCATCTGCTGCTGATGGTCAAGAATCTTGGAGGCCACACCGACTGCAGCTAAGATCAAGGGCTCAAAGTAGCTCGCCAGTTGTGTCACCTTTCAAAAAAAAAAAAAAGGCAAAGACGTATCGTGTAAATATACGTGTCTCCTTCAGGGGCTCCATGGTCGGGAGTGGGAGGGGAGCAGGGCTGGGCGGACTCACATGGAGAGGCAGACCTGCTGCAATTTACTGCTGAAAGTGCTTCCTAATTAATGTACTCTTGCTTGGTTTTTACTTTCTCTGGGGAGTTCTTCATCTCTCTAAATAGGGTGGAAGTGCTAAGAAACCCATTCCGAGATCCAGAGTTAGATATGAGAATTGAATTCAGTTTTACAAACTGTCAATTTCTATAAATTAAAAACCTTTAGAAGGACTCAAGACATCTTGCAAACTGAGGAGGAAGAGGGAGTGGAGGAAGGATAAGGTAGCAGGGGAGCAGAAAAGAGAAGAATGAGATGAAAGGAACCTTCAAAAGCTTTGTAGGAAGCCAATCCCAACTGCCTTTTGCCTGAAGCATTTTGACCAAGCCTTGATTTGGAATAAAAGCACAAATGATTTCACATCAGCCTAGATGCTCTGTTTATGATTAGCCCAACTTGGGAGAACAAATAAAGCCTATCCCGACATGAACCACTGCCCCCGCACAGGCCTCTTCCGGGAGGGCAATACCATGCATATCCATCCACGCTGACCAAAGCTCGCCGGCTGGGAGCTGTAAACCACGTGTCGAAAATATCTAGTGGGCGCATCCCCCTATGCCAGGTTCTCTGCTCAAAGTTTAGCATCCAATTCCTCACTGAGCCTCCACAACTATACGAGGCAGATAAACATGAAGATACTGAGGCTTCGAGGGGTTGAGATGCATGCTCCATCTCACGTAGCTGACAGGTGGAGTCAGCAGCATCCCACCCCATAGCCCCAGCTCTCAGCGGCCATGAGCTATGGCCTCTGTTACTTTCACTGTGATTCCAGTCCTGCTGCTGTTGTAACACTGCACTTTTAAGAGTTTATCATTTGGTGTCTGGATGCCCCTCTACCTGGCATCAGAATATGAGATCTTAACGTTTTGCTACATTCACTTCAGATACCAGGATCTATCCCCTCTCAGAATCTATTCCCACTCAGATAAAATACAATGGCACTAATCATACTTTTCTGTTCAATGCCTCATTCTGTGCGGTAATGACTAATGGTTAAATTATGCCCTTCAAGAGCACTTAAGTTCAAACCTTTAGCCAGCAGCTCCCTTACCGCTTCTTCCCATCACATGTTGGAATAATGAGTGTTGTGGCGATGTGAACAGGAAGACCACTCACATGAGCAGTCACTGGGCCAGCAGCATGGGGTGGGGGATGATCAGGGGGTGGTGGCTGGGGCAAGGTGGGGGAACGTGTCCAGAAAAATCAAACTTAATTAGCACTAATAGCGAGACATGATTATTGGCCAACAATAAACATATTTTCACTTTGTTATCTCCTCTATGGTTATCTTACAAATAGGTTTCAAATCTGGTGAACACAGCTGTTGCTGGCCCTTAGGGTGCCTTTGAGTGAATTGTAAAGGGGTGCTTTCGGCAGACACGATCGATGCCAGGGCAGAGCGTGGGCTGAATTTTGATCCCTACTTCCCACTTCGGCCAAATGCCTTTGTGGAAGGGATGGCTTGCACAACCATAGGCAGCGGCTCCACACACTTGCATTTGATTTCATCTTGGTCCCCAGGAAAGGCACTGGTATCACTGCCAAAGGGAATGGGGCACATAGGGGTCATCAGGGGTGAGGGCTTAGGGTGGTCCTTTAAGTCCTAAAGGAGGAGTCAAAATGCTTAATGCATTAGAATCTTACACGTTTTCTAGGTTAATTTTATTATTTTCAAAGTATAGTTCATCACTGCAACTGTCAAATGTCAGCTGTTGCTATGTGCTGAGAATAATTAAATGCAACAACTAAACAGGAGCCCGACTTCCCCGTGGAGGTAGCATGGCTGGGCCATGAAGGACATCAGCTCTGGCTTCAGAATCACTGGATTTGAATCTTCCCTCTCAATTCCTTACTGAGAAATATTTGGCACATTGTTTCAATTGCTCTACTTCAGTTTCTTCATCTGTAAAATGGGGATTAACGATAGCACTGAGAGTTCATCAGGACTGGTAGGAGAATTAATGCACACAAAAGCCCTTCACCACGTTAACGGCCATATAGGAAGCACTCAGTAAAGACCCGGTGCTCACATATTACAGGCACAGCTTTTTGAAGGCATGCGCTTTTCTCTGTGTTTAGGGAGCTTAGCAAGGACTTTAATACCTTTTGTTCTTGAGACACGAAAGAACAGGAAACATCCTCACTTGGGTTAGCATATGCATTAAAATAACACAGAATTTTGAGTGTTTGGTACATGACGTTCATTCCTAGGTTGAGGTACACAGTGAATTGAATGGTGGCCCTACAAAGGTATGTCCATATCCAAATCCCTGCAACCTTGAAATTTAGGTTTAAGGATCTTGAAATGAGATCATCCTGGATTAGCTGGGTGGGCTCCAAATCCAATAACAAGTGTCCAACCACGAGACAGAAGAAACACAGAAGAGCAGATGACAACGTGGCTATGGAAGCAGGGATCAGTGCCACGGTCAAGGAACACCAGGAGCCACAGGAAAACATAAGAAGCAAAGAACAAGGCTGGGCACGGTGGCTCACGCCTGTTATCCCAGCACTCTGGGAGGCCAAGGTGGGCAGATCACAAGGTCAGGAGTTCGAGACCAGCCTGATCAACATGGTGAAACCCCATCTCTTCTAAAAATATGAAACAAAAAATTAGCTGGGCATGGTAGTGCATGCCTGTAATCATAGCTACTCAGGAGGCTGAGGCAGGAAAATCGCTTGAACCCAGGAAGCAGAGGTTGCAGTGAGCCAAGATTGTGCCACTGCACTCCAGCCTGGGTGACAGAGTGAGACTCTGTCCCACCCTCCCACCCCCCTCAAAAAAGGAAAAAACAAAGTAGACTCCAAGGAATCCACTCTACAGTCTCCAGAGGGAGCACGGCCCAGCCAACATATGATTTTTAGACTTTTGGCCTCTAAAGTCTATGAGAGAATACATTTCTGTTGTTTCAAGCCACAGAACTTTATGAACACGGCTGGGGTCTGAGAATTTGCATTTCTTATCACTGTCAGGTGCTGCGGAAGCTGCTGATCTGGGGCCCCACTTGAGCACTGTAATGAAGCCTTGGGGAAAATGTGGGGTGTAACTCCTAGTCCAGGGCTCTTCTGGATAGAGGGACCACAGTCTGACTCTGTCCAAAACTCTCTTTTAGAAGGGAAGAGACAGATTAGCCCAAGGGCCAAGAGAAAATTTGTAAGTCAAGTGGCATAAATATATTATGTTTCTTTTGATGCTAACCACTAACACAGGAATTAACCTGTATACTAATGAAGTATCTGCAGAGACATGGCTATTGTCCTCCAAAGACATCCAGAAATAATTTATTACAAAAGTTCTGGAATCAAATTAACTGCTGAAAAAATGTCCAGTGCAGCTTCTCTTCTAAACTCAGTTTCTCTGATGGTCACACAGGCAGTGGCCCCAGTGGCCCGACCATTCCTTCTACCCCTGCAAACCTCTTCACACAGGTGGACAAGCCCTTTTCTAATTACCGTATAAAGAAACTCAGCTAAGAAATGAAATGTGCCACACTTAAAAAGGCAGAGACACACTGGCCTTTGAGATTTCAAATCTCAAAAATCCCCACTTGGAACCAGTGGGAAGGTGAGTAGGCCCTTAAGCTATTCTGTAATTTGAAAAAGCAAGAATATTGATTTTCTAAGATCGATGCCTGCCAAGAAGATTCTGGCTACTGTCCAGTATAGATGTACATCTGTACTGATGGCTGCACTGATAAAATGCTAGGAAACCCAAGGTGGTTAAAAATCCAATTTCTGGCCTCTCCCTAATGAGGCACAGGCTGCATGACAAGCCCATTGTCCTTGAAGAATTTGCAAAATGAACCCCAACCAGGCAAAACATCTCTGGGCACTTAACACAACGTGGGTACAAACCCCCAGTTGAACGGCTCCCCCTGGAGTGGAAACCTAGGGAGGGTTTGGCCATCCATGGAGAAGTCTGCTTTGCCTCATTATGTCTAACAGTAGACACTATGTTGGAAACCACAAAAGAATAATGTACCCTTAAACACACCAGAATGGGGCTGGCTGGCCAGCCAGCCAGGGACAAAGGGTGGCAGACTCCAGGCTGGGAGTGTCTGCTTCAGTGTCTGGCTTCTCTTAGCTAAGGCTGATTGCAATGGACGACTCTAAATACCAAGCTGGCTAACATCTCTGGCCACAACCAGAAGAGCTGCACTGAAGTTTTCTTCTGAACTCTAGGTAAAAACAGATCCTGAACTGATCATTTTTGGAGAGGATGCCAGAGAGAGGTTCAGTGTTATTTTCTGCAGCTTAAACCAGCATTGGACTCAGGCACAATACTTGCATCACCGGCTTTTGGGAACCCTAACAGTAAAGTCAATTAAACCCCCTCTCCCGTGATCACACGCACACCCTCGCTGGGTTCCCTCGCTGTGCATCACCTTATGTCCCAGCTGAGCTGCTTCTCCCCCGAGCCGCTGTAGCGATGGGATCGATAAGGTGCCCGATTTCCTGGACCACCGAAGTCAGCTGCTCCTGCAGGGCCTGATAAGGAGAGAAGTGTCAAGTTCATCCCATAACAGTTCCCCACAGAGCTGCACTCATTCAAAAAGGCCCTTCTGAAAAACGAGAGAGGCCACACAACACAGACGTCAAATGCCTGGGTGTTGCCATCAAGTCACTGTGCCCTGCCCTGACCTTCTCAGTGATGCCTCCTCTGGAGAGAGAGAAGAAGCAGGCCTGAGAGGTGCTTTTGGATCTGGCTTCTTGCTCCTGTCAACCCTAACAATTGATGCTACTGTTATCTTTACTTTAGGTTCCTTGGTGTAATTAGTGGATATGCGAAACAGCCATGGCTTTCCAAGAAGGAACGACAACTTCCTCCAAATGGAGGGGTCTGAGGGAATATCCAGGTTGCTGTATTCTCAGAACTAATAACCCCTTAAGGAGAGAGAGTGACGTAAAAATGAGATTAGCTCTTTGAAAGCAGGACTGCTTCCCAAACAGTGCACTGTGAAAATGCTAAGATGCCCACTGAGCTCAGCTCAGACCTCAATCCACTGTTTGCGGTGTGCATGCAAATATTAAAAACGGTGACCTCAAGGCATTGCTTCTCAGGTTTGAGAGATGGTTTCATCTCTCCACCCCCGAAGAATTAAATCATACTGTAAAGAGACAGACCAAGATATCCAGATTACTCTGAGAATGTGGGGGGATGGGGAATTCAAAGGTGGAGATTATTAGCCAGTGGCAGGAAAGATCAGATCCCTTTGTACGACTATTCATAGGAACTTCACTTGATAGATGCAGGATTAATACATCAGAGCACTGGGCGTTTTAGGTTTGCACACACCAGCATGGAATTGAGTGAACTTCGCCAAGTGGCGATGTCCTGCTCATCAGAAATGAGACTCTAGCCTTCGCTACTTTCCCCACAGAACCATGATGCCTATGGGCCATGGGGAATCGGGGCAGAGTGTCCTCAACAACAGCAGACTAACATGCAAACTGGAAAACAAAACTCTGGGGAAAAAAAGAAAAGAAGAAAAGAGAAATAGAGACAGATGGGGGCGGGCAGAGAGAAACTTCCAAGGGTTTTATTTAGCTAATTACTTATTATCTTCACATTCATAATGTGATTATAGTCAAGAACGCAAGAATACTCCAACAGTGCTGTTTTATTACAGATGGTTTGTTAAATTAAATATAGTGTATGGTTAGGGAGCACACGCAGTTAAAGGGGAAGAATTCTCTTCCCAGTGAGAGAGTTAAAGCAGAGGATGTACTGGGTTGGGGGAGGATATGCTGACAGGATGGGGAGATCGGGGGGCTTCTGGAGTGCTGGTCACCTTTGCGACGTTTTTTTTTTTTTTTTTTTTTGAGATGGAGTCTTGCTCTGTTGCCCAGGCTTAAGGGCAGTGGTACGATCTTGGCTGACTCACTGCAACCTTCATCTCCCAGGTTCAAGCAAATCTCTTGCCTCAGCCTCCCAAGTAGCTGGGATTACAGGTGACCACCACCATGCCTGGCTAATTTTTTTATTTTTAGTAAAGACTGGGTTTTACCACGTTGGCCAGGCTGGTCTGAAACTCCTGACCTCAAGTGATCTGCCTGCCTCAGCCTCCCAAAGTAGTGCAATTACAGGTGTGAGAGACAGTGCCCAGCCTCATCTTTGCTTCTTGATCTGGGTACTGGTTGAAAGGCCTGTTCAGTTGGTGATAATTTATCAAGTGGTACATTTACCTGCACTTGTCTGCATGCTTACACATACGGACTTTAACAACAGGTTCAAAAGAGTAATTCTAGCATCCCACACAGTCTGAGAAAATTTATTCCTTCTTTCTTTGTTTGGAAATAGGATGGTGAAGGTGTAGCTAAACAGACAGCTCTATTAATACAAATGAGCAATACTCTGAGCCGAAAGCTGACTGTTACTGAATTCAGTGGCAGGAAGATAAACATCAATAAAGAGACCATTCATTTTTATTAAGCACCTTCTGCATGTCAAGCACTGTGCTTTCAGTAGTGAAAGAAGTAAAAATCAGGAACCTTTGGACAGGTAATAGAAAAAACCCAGAGGGAAAAAGCAGGAAAATTCCATTCTCAACTTTGGAAAAACAAGCAAGAGAGGGCAAAGTGGCTTTAAATTAATAATAGGATGCCAAAGTCCTCAAATGCTAGATATTGAATAACTTAGGGCAGAATCCTTGATCTCTCAACAGACCAAATCCATTAGAGTTTAATGCTGAATTTGCCAAACTAACTAGAAAGCATGCTGGTGAAATATGACAACAGAGAATCATTCAAAATTTACATGCCTAGATTCACTCTACTGATGTGTTAAAATAAACACGGTATCCACCTTACCGCTAAATTACCTTGATATTGGTATTTCCCCCCCCCCCCCCAAATTTCAGCCACATTTGAACTTTCCACCCCAGTACATGTATTCCTTCCCCCAAGCCACCCTTCTCTACTTGGCATCTGCCCTACCCTCTCCAAAAAGTTCCCAGATTGGCTCCACAGAGGAAGACTGTGTAATGGTGAAACTCCGGCAACAGAAACATCTCTGCCCCACAACCTCTACCCCTCTAAGTCTGATGCTGAGATTCTTCAACATATCTAGAGGCTGCTAAGCAGGCCCCAAGATCCCCAGCTTACCTCCACAGAGATGTCATCCCTTGTGGCCAGGCTCTGGCTAACGGCAGCCAGTGAGGCCTGCTCGATGTCCCGGATGCACCTGTTGATGCTATCGATGGAGTAGTCACATTCCCTCTGTCCAGGGGCCTTGTCCCTAGAAGGAACAGTGTAAGCTGGACACAGGCTCCATGAGGCTCAGGTCTCACAGCCTGCTCCAGCACTGGTGGGCCAGGATCCCTGTCCATGTCCTCCCTGACTCGATCCCCTCTTTTCAGGAGGAATCCCTGACCCTTGGTTGGCAACGCTTCACTGCACAGCCCACGCATTCCTTAACTCTTCGGATAACTCTACTTGTTTCTGGTGGAAAGAATATGGTCCTGCCCTCCACCTTAGGCTCATAGCAGGCAACTGCAAAGGAAGCAATTTGGACTTGGATTCTCTATTCACTGGCTTAAGCATAAGATTCTTATTTGAAAAAAAAAAAAAAGGTCAGCACTATTTCCAGTGCAAACGTACCACACTTTCTACACTGCATACTAGTCACAAAGTCCTGGACTATAGTAGGAATTAAAGCATGTAGGGAATTTTTCTTTGCAAGGCATTAAGAAGTTCGTTCACTGCGGTTTTGAGCTTCAAAAACAGCTAGGAAGCAAAATATAATTAAAGAAAGAGATGAATTTCATGCTGTGAGGTATTAACTGGTTAACTTCAGAAATGCTATGTCTATTTGGGGATGTCTTTTTAGGCTCCCACTATCACCATGGAGGTCAGAGATGCTCAGAGTTACTGCAGGCCCTAGAATATTCTTTGTCTTATTAGCAAACGAAAGGCAACCCCAAATCCTGCCAAATAAACAATGGTACTCAATGCCTGAACCCCCAGACAATGCAGTACAGTGATTAGACAGCCATCGGGCCTTAAGGTGACCTTGGAGATATTAACCAAATTTTTTCTGCCCTAATTTTTTCATCAGTACAATGGAAATAATGGCAGTGGTACCTTACAAGACTGTTGTGATGTTCAAATAAGGTAATTCAGATAAAACACTTGGAATAGTATTTGATACATGGTAAGTACTTCGGTTAGCAATTACTATTGTGACCAGTGCTTCTGGTCCCAAAGAGATAGAAAAAGATGATGATAATGATCAACAATATCACTATTAAGTAAAACACCATATGGGCTTATCCTCTTCCTGCCCCGCTGAGATGCAGTCTGGCAGCAACCTCCGGATGAGAAACTGACCTGATAGAAGTGATGAGACTCTTGATGGAGTCGGACACCGTATGGGAATGTCCAGCCAGTACAGACCAGGTGGGCGGGTCTTTGGGGTTGATGGCCAGAGAGCGTGCAGTGCGAATGAGGTATGATGAACTCTCCAGCATGGTTTTGGCTGAGACCAGGATTGGTTCCTGTGCCTGGGAGCCCTGAGACCAAATAGCAGAGAAATCAAAGTCAGGGTCGAAGATATGAGTGAATGAGGTGGGCCCTGAAAGGTCCTGTTCTTTGCCAAATCACTGCCTCTGCCCTTTGAAGGAGATAAAGAGGGCAGGGAACCATGAAGACTGGATTGCTTGGGGTCTGCATGGTGGGGGGGACTTAAGCCCATGTTTACCCTTTAAGCAGGATTTTTTGAGTGTGACATATCCCAAGAATGGCCCCAAACCTAGGCAATAAGATTGTTCTCTACATATACATTCTCTCTCAAGAGATGTGTAGTCACGGAGTTTCACTAACTGTGCACATGCTGTAACTGACAAGAGTAACAGTAGCCTACATGTTGATAGAGACAGCTTTCGGAGTTTTAACTATTAACTCATTCGGTGCCACACAAAGTTAGCCAAAGATCTTAGTATTACCTTTCTGCAAAAACTCCCTACCTCGGAGCTGATCTGGGCGGGAATGCTGACAAACTCAGGATTAGATGCGAATGCCGTCAGATTCTCCACAGCTTCAATCAAGGGGGCGGTGGCAATGCGACATTTATTGCGATTATCTTCAGAGAAATCCCCATCCAGAGCCTGATGGGAGAAAACAGGGAGATTCTGTCCGATTGAGCAGCACTAATTATTCCTGAACTACAAAAATCACCTCTTAGTGAAAGAAGGTGGTTCAATAGGAACACTGAAAATGTTTGGTGACCTCATAAACAGTAAATAAGAACTGACTAAAGAGACCCCTGCCATCAAGCAGAGGGGCCCTGTTTGCAACTGCGGAGAATTAAAGACAAATGTGTAGCTCACAGGACAACTGACTCTGCAGTCAGCTTTCCACTCACAGGAAGCAGAGACAGAGGCTGGAAGAGCAACCTGCTCTTCAGCGCCCCATGACCCCCCGCGCCAGGCCGTGCAGCAGAACTACTTTCCTCCTCACTTTTGAGACTATAATCCTTGGGATCTTCACTTTTACTCAGATTAAGTCTATTCTCTCCCAAACGATAAACATACTTTATTGTACTTTAAAGCAGTACTTTTAACTTTTTCTAAGTTTTACCTGGGTGTTGCCTAATGACTGATGGAGGTAAGGCAGGCATAACCGTCATCATTTTGAAATGAACACAATCCAATCTAATGGGAAGGAACAGACTGGAACTACCCCCAACCATTCAAACAAATCTCACAAACAGAATATTTAACAAAATAGGCCACCCACAAATGTGTATCTCCTGTACAATTCCACTAGTACCAAGTGCAAACACAGGGGGACCTAATCTAGATGGTTAGAAGAGCAGGTAACACCAGAGGGAGTATAAGGAAAGCTTCTGGGTGCCAGTAACACTCTGTTTCTTAATCTGGCTAGAGTTACCAAGGTGTGTTCCGCTTGAGAAAATTCAATGAACTCTACACATAGTGTGTGTTTTCTCTATATGCATCTTAACGCTTCATAATTAAAAAAAAAAAACAACTTAACAGCAGGTAACACAAAGGCATAGAGTGCACAGGCCTTTTGCTGATTTATGGCCTGCATGGACGGAATCCAGGAATGTGGCCTGTGAACCATGCCAGGCTGCCTCACAAAGAGTTAACATTTCGATGAGGTTCCCAGCCCTGGATGTCACCTCCTCAGAATCAAGACTGTTGGAACCTACAGCCAGTGACCCAAATACAGAAACCCTACCTCCCAGAGAAAGGCTACACTCGAAAAGGCAGTTAGGTTTGCAGAAAAATGCAAATCTCCTTGTTAAATGACCAATAAAACTTTTAATTTAACCCTTATGAGCAACATATAAAGCCAATTTAGACAATTAGGAAAAAAAAAACAGGGTCACCGGCATCACCAAGCAAAGCAAATCTGAGATAGGGGGCTTTTCTGTTTTCAATAAGGCAAGAGGAGGCAGGCACTGTTGGTTTGAAGGCGATTTTTGAATAGCAACGACATTCCAATCAAGCCTTGGCAACTGGGGACAATAATTACATACCCACAATGTAATATTTTCAGAGAAATTCCCCAAAGCCTGGCTAATTTAGTGTTTATGCTAATATAGTGCCTGGCTCACCTTGGCTCATACCCTTCCCCCACCAGACAGGCCCTGACCCTACCCTCACCTCTCCAGTTCTGCCATTCTTCCAGGCCTGATGGAAACCTTTGCACACCTGCTACTTCTTGCTCACATATAAAGCCTCATTTCTAACTGCCACTTACATACTTGGTAAATGTTATTTACGTTGCTGGCACTGGCCACATAGAAGTGAACCACCTTGGCACTCTGATCTTGGTGCACTGTTAATATTGCTCTGAAGTGTGGTAGATCCCCTGGAGGTCCGGATTTACCAGACTTCAGAGCAATTTGAGAACACCAGTGCGAGGCAGGGTGGGTGCCACTAAGCAGGAGTCTGACACAGGCGGGCCCAAACATAGGCAAAGGTGTGAAACAAGCTGATTGCAAGAGTGGACTTTGGAGTGGAGAGTGGAAGAAACTCAAAAGGAACTGTGGGAGTGGCTACATGGCTTCCTCCATAATACCCCTTCCACCGGGACCACACGACTTTCAACTCAACAGGAGATGCTCGGCCTTCCCTCGATGCTGCTTCCCCTTCCTGCTTCTCACCTCTCCACATGACTCCCTTCCCCTTTCTACTCCCACAAACCTCTCAGTCTATTGGGAAGAAGGGCAGCCAATCAAGCCACCAACCCTAAGCTGAACTTCTTCAAAGTAAGAAGATGACTACTCAAGGGCAATCTCAAGAAATGGGTTTCTAATTGTGTAGGTTTCATAGACAGCACTACTAGAATAAAAGGCTGGTTTGTTTGGGGCTTTTTTTTCAGCATGGGCCCTAGAATCATATTAACATACAGCCCATTGCTATTTGCAGCACAGGGCCTTGAATAACATGGACTAGAATAGCAAGCTACATCAATCATTTTCCATTCTCAAAAAGGACAAGGTATTGCCTCCAAAAAAAAAAAAAAAAAGGATGGTTTGCACAGGTATTATTTCACTTCTAAACTCTGCTTCCACTGGGCACAGCAGAGCCACTCAAGTAAACTGAATACCCAGAGCTGCCCAATGGTGACATGTCAAGCAAGCATGTCACAGAATGTCTGGCATACCAGCCATGATGATGAAAGGGTAAATTTAACCATATATCCAGGCCCCACCAGGACAAGAATACTCCCAAACCTGGAGCCTGCCCCAAGTATCCCCCCTTAGCAAAATCCCACAGAGACCTGGGAGAAATAATTTCTGGCTATGCATAAAATCAAAGATGTATGGACTTTGGGGGTTACAGGGGACCCTGAAGACATTTTAATACTAAACCCCCAATTCTCCAGATAATAAAACCAGCACCTGGGAAGTGACATGATTTGCCAAGGTCACCTTGCTACTACTCACTGGCATGCCTCAAACAAGGACCCCAGCCTCCTGGCTCCCTTCTCTCCTGCTGACCTTAGACAAAGGCAACAGAACAAGAAGTAAAACGCCCAAGAGCCTTCTTCCTTTTCCTTCTAAAGAAACCACTTTCCCAATCCAAACATAAGGATGACCAAGAAAGCATACTCACAGCCAAGTCAAATTCGATTCAAGAGAGCTGGATCGGCTGTCTGTGGCACACACTGGAAGTGCTTAATTGCAAAAACCCCGAGCTTTAACTCTGCTGTGAGGGGCAAGGCCAAACTTCAACTTCTCAGAAAAACAAATGCTGCTGTTGCATAATTTCTACTTGGCACCCAAATGTGAGTGACTGCACATTTAAAATAACATTCCATTCCACACATCTGATTCAAGACTAGGTAATGAGCTGAATGAAGAGAGAAAACAAGCAACTGTGTGCTTGGTGACTCGGAGACAGACAGCAGTTATGGTTAGAGGTGTGGGTCCTCTGCTATGCCCAGCATTCAGAGCCATCCCCTGGCAGGCGACAGAAACACAGAAATGGATTCTTGTGGAGCCCTGCTCTGGGATTTTAAAGAGTGCCATCAGTAGTGACTGATGCTGATGCGACACTGTGAGCTAATCTGCTCCTGCTCCCTCTGGCTTCTCCTGGAGGCTCCCCTCCCTTCTCCATGACCATAGGGTGTGGCAGCTGGGATTTAGGTTGGGACACATTCTCACAGTTAACAGAAAAAACAGCACTAAGCAGCATAAAACTTAAGAGTAATACGCAGCTATGAGGGCAGCTGTCTTAAGCACTTAGGGGATTAAATATTCCTTTGTTTTTCTGTTTGACAGAACACATAACCATTCCTTCAAACAGGAAATCTACTCGGTATACAGTATCATGTACTACAGTGAAATGATCTTTACCACTATCCTGTTAGTAAATTAAAAGCAAAGCTCGTGGCTCCCAGCAAACCCTGCCAGGCAATGGGAACTGAAAAACCAGGCCCATTTCCACTGTTGAGGGGGCAACATGTTCATTTCTGTTCCTCTTGCATTGCTCCTAGTTCCCAGGGTGCTCCAGGAGACAGAGGCCTTTATCTTTTCCACGTTACAACCCCCCTGACATTCCTCCTTTGATGTTCTGCACAGGCCTATCTTTTAGGCCATCAGAAGAGCTCATTTGCTGCCGGGAATTGCAAACAGGGTTCGACACTGTGAGGGGAATCTGAAAAGAACATGAGATCTTAACAGATGCTTTATATAGAGATAGGTCAGGATTTAAAACTGAGGAGGAGGCAGACAAGAAAGGGCTCCAGGAATTTCTATAGAATAAAGAGGGTCTTTACATTTTTTTACTCCGTTGGTCCACCTAAACATAATGCTTTTAATGACCAGAAAATGACTGAAATGACTGATTTTAACTGAGATAAGCTCATTATACAGCAACCAACGATGTCACTGCTGTCAACTCTTATTCCTCTTTCCATCCTCACCTCCCCAAGCTCACACACAAGCCTTGTAAACACAGCAAAGTCTTTCCTCCCAGGCTGGAGAGATGACTTCGTCTCTCCATCCCTAACAGGTGAACGGCATGCCAGGGCTGAAAGCAGGGACTCTGGGGCCTAGCTTTGAATTCTGCCCCATCACCTCCTGGCCGGGTCACCTTGGTAAAGTCACTTAATCTCTTTGTGCCTCAGGTTCCCATCTGTAAAACGGGGGATAAGCACAGGGTGGTCGTGTGGACTGAATGAGTAACATAACCAAAGCACAAAATTAACATTTTTAAATATAAGCTTTATTACTTCCTAATTACTATGAACTGTGATGGTAATTCAGGTAACCTGCCACCAGGGTCATGGGGCACCTGGACACTGGCTTTATTTATCCATTTTCAACTGAGCTTACTCTTGCCTTCAAATAAGGAGGGGTTTTTGTTTGTTCATTTCTAAAAATTTCTGTTTAAACAGCAAGAAACTGCTGACTGCGGTACGAACCCCAAGTGCTGACTGCCAGCTTTCAACTGGCGCTGGGTTGGGTGTTCTCTCCTTTCGCCTCTGCCTGGTCATCCTGTTGACTAACTTCTGCTTGCAATTGCACTGGCTTTTTGTAGTCAAAATAAAATGAGGTGTGCAGTGTCCTATCTTCTGGAGAGAACTGGGAAAAGTCCTCTTACTCCAGGACTAGGCTAGGAGCAAAGCCAACCCTCCTATCTGAATGAATACAAAACCCTTAAGTAAAAAGTGTTAACTCCTTCAATGCCTTTCCCTTCAGCGGTATCCTGGGTTTAACACAGAAGTAGTATCTTGCCTCCCACGACAATGCCTTCGAAAGCCGGGGCTGTGGAGGGAGCTGGGGAGATGGTGCTGAACCTTTTGCCTGTGGTCTGTTATCCAGGCTGTGGCTGTCTTCCCACAGGTCAGCTGCCTGCTGCCTGCTTGGTCCCAGGTGAGGGCAGACTGTGTTTGTGGCTTCTTTACTCATCTATAGTACTACAGCCTAGTGATTCCCACTTGCTTCTTACAAGTGAACCCTGCCCACTCGCCACATGCCCATATACCTTAACGCAAAGGTGAATTTGTTAGGAACACTAGATGCTCTGTTTTTAAAAGCTGATGCCCCACTTAAAAAATTCAAACAGCTATAAACAAAATTAATATCACAGGAACAATTACAATGTTTTAAGTGATTTTTCCAGTTTCCCATTCCCTTCTCCTTCCACCTACTCTCTTGGTCTGGAAATATCCAGCAATGATGACAGAGTCCTCTACCAGCCCATTCAAAAACGCTGCAAGTAAATATATTGTTTAAGTAAAAACAGGGTATTTGCTACGCAAGCATAGTACCAAGAGTGGCCCTATAACCAATGCTTTCCCACCAGAGTGTTGTCCCTAAGCTCCTCAGGTACAGAATTTGGGGAGGCCTCCTTCCCCACCATCTAAAAGGTTAGTAGAGACCAAGGTTGTTGGCTTTTCATGATGAGTATCTCCATTAGTAAGGGATGCCTCTTCAGTGACATAAACCATAAGACTGAATTAGAAGTTAAGCTTCACTAGACAAGGAGAGCAGCAGAGCTTAAATCTTGTTCCCCTTTCCCCTCCAGAACAGGAGTCACCGAGTTTAATAAGGCCTGTAGTCCAGCGACCTACCTTGATGGTCTTCACCAGGTTGGCAGTGCTGTTGGCGACTTCCTTGGCTGACTGGACAAAGTGCCTCTTGGCGACCGGGTTGGCCGTCTTGGATGAGGCGATGCGGCAGGCATTGCACAAGGCTGATGTGTGCTTGGCAACAATTGTGGCGGCTGACAGGACCTACAAAGCATGGAGCTAGGTTGGGGACACCCCATGCTACAGTGCAGACAGGTCTGCCCTGGTCCTCAGCCCTGGGTCTCCTGTTCAACTCACATGTTCAGAGCCTGTGTAATTACAAGCATGTCTAGCTCTGCCACCCTCAAAGTCAATCCAAGAAAGAGGAGGGCAAGAAATATTAAGCTAAGATAATAAAGAAATAAAAAGAAAAAAGGAGGTGCTGACACAGTGGTGGGCTAGGCTGAGCCCCAGGTAGTCTTCAAGGAGATGAAATCAGTTTAGCCTTTGGAACTCCAGATAGGAGGCCCGGGGTGTAGAATCTACACCAAGATATGCACATAGGCAATTTTAAGTTTTCTAGTAGTCACTTTAAAACAAGTAGAGAAACAAGAAAAATTAGTGAAACGATTTTTTATTTAACTTGGTATATCCAAAATATTTCATCATATAATCAATTTAAAAATACTATTGAGATTTTCAATCTTTTTTCATACCAAGTTTTTGAAGTCCAGTGTGCATTGCATATTTACAGCCCATCATAATTTAGACTTGCTCCATTTCAAGTGCTTCACAGCCACAGGTAGCCAGTGGCCACCACATGGAGAGCCCACATCCAGATGAGAAAAATACATATCACGGTGCAGCACAGCTCCCCTCCTCGTCCATGGGAGGGCTGCTGGCACCTACTGAGGCGTCTGGCTCAGGAAGCTCCGCAGGCTCCACCCCGCAGCCTCAACTCATTTGCTCTCCTGAATCCACCTGTTCTGCTTTGCTGAGGCTGGTAACACCCCTCTGGCCTTGTTGGATGGGTAAGGACCCCCAGACACACCAGCTCTCGGGCCTGCTTTAGGTCCATATGGTCCTTGTGTTTCCTTCTTGATTCAGGTCCTTCTCCAGCCTCAAGAATGTGGGCCCCAGGTCGATGGTGGACATGTCGCTAACAAGACTGCCTCTGCCACCCCCATTCCAGCCACTTCTCCTTCCTTTCGGTACACACGTTTTAATAAGTGACTGGGACCCCATGCCACTTGGATATGACAGGTGGGATGGAATGTCACACATACTGGCTCTTCCTCAAATGTCACTCTCGCTTCTTTCTATGCTGCAGATTCTGACCAAACTTTGAGGCCCGGGGTCAGTGCCACTACTGCTGTGAAGTGACCCCTGACAGCCCCCTTGGAGAATTAATCACACTTTCTTTTGCACATTCCTGGCACTGTCATCGTGTCCTGATCACTGTATTTTCCAAACTTTGCCCAACAGACTAAGAGCCAAGGGAGTAGAAAATGGAGCCCTGTGCACACCAAACCCTTACAGCTAAGCACAGAACAAGCCCTCAGTGCATGTCCCCTGAAATGAATGAAGACTCCTTGTGAATTTCACTGTGATTAGGTCACTCCTTTTGCCTTCTGGCACCCCATTTCAAAGCATCTACAAATTTTCAGATTCATCACATTTTGTAATATTTGCCCCCACCCAAGTCACTATCTACAGTGCTGGCATTTAGCTGCCTTTGCAAGCTCTGAAAGAACAAGAGTCTTTACTAATTTCTCAGGCTCCCACAACCTACCCAGAGGAGCATAAGGGCTTGAAATCTTACATCCTCCCCAGTAGTTACCTGTGATGGACTGCTGCCGGGGTCCACCAGGTTCTGGCATGCCATTTGGATGGCCTGGTTAGCCCTGGCAAACTGGATGGGGTCCACTAGGCCCTGGTGGCCTGCCTGGCTGTTTGGATCAGAGATGCCAACCAAGTATGCAGCCTGGAAAGGGAAGAAAAAAACCACAGCTCAGGCTCCATGCTCCTAGGTAAGCTTGTGGGGGATGATGGTCCGCACTACACATGCAGCTGCCACACTCAGGCACTCCTTAGTGCAAACTGGTCAAGGTCATCTCATTCCGCTCACCAATAAGGGTGTAGTACTGAACAGGTTTATGCCAGTTTGACATGCCAGCAGGAGTTTATCACAGGCTCACGGAACAAAGTCTCCTTGTTCTTAAGAGAGAGCCTCAAGAAATTCTTCTTTGGGGCATGGATGAACACAGCCCTGACTACTCTGGCAGCCGTCTTGTGATCACGGGGCTGCCCAGCCTCAGCATGAAGCTGACTCTTTGGCTGGCAGACAGGAGAGGCAAGAAACAGCGGGTGCCTGCAGACTGATGGTGTGGAGCTGCTGGGTCAGCCAACCTTGGAGCCTGCCCTGTCCTGGGGTTCCTCATCTCACAGCTTACCGAAGCATGTCCTTATTGCTTAGGTCAGTACTTCCCATAGCAGAAGGGATCTTATCTCGGTAATTGAGTAAGATGGCCCAGAAAACAACAACAAAAAAGACAGCATTTGGTTCCCAAGAGGAGAACAGGGCACAAAGGAAAGTCTTCTCTTTGCATTCCCTTTAGATGTGTCAGCCAATTAAAACAGAAAAAATGAATCTGTGCGCCGGAATTTTGATCTTAATTCATTTCCCTGAGAAGGTAGAGAATTTCATCCCCTAAGCTAGTGATGTTTCTCTTTGGTTCCGTAAAATCTTCTAAGTTCAAGGTAATTGTCAAATGATGAACCCTTTAAAGCAGATGCTGATATCTTTGAAGCTTCTGTAATATAAGGTCAATCATCATTGAAAATACGCAGGATAGTCAAAGAAGGGCAAGGAACGAGCCATATCATGTCCTCCACGATGACATCTAAACTTTTTCTCTCTCTGATCCTAAAAGAGCATGACTTAACATTTTTGCAATTCTAAAACCTCAGAAAATTTAAATTATGTACTGCTTATTTTTTCTACCCCAAACAATTTACCAATAATAAAAACTTTTAAAACAATTTAAAAGTTGGCCTCTGAACCTATATGCTGGGTCTATACTGAGTCTCGCCATTCTCCCCAGCCTGGCCCACAGCTGCTCTGCTCTACTCCTGGTGGGGTAACTGGCTGATGTTTTGTGTAAATGCCCCAGCCAGCACAGAAGCCAGTGCCTTTCCTGTGGTTTCTGTGGTGGCACTTGGAGAAAGAGGTGCAGCTGGAGCTCCCCTACACATCCCACAGGGATCTGACACAGGGCGCATGGCTGCATCAGGACCAGCACCTTACCTGGGCTGCGGCCTCTGTCAGCCCACAGAGAGCCTTTGATGCAATCCCCCACACATTCACCAAAGGCAGGGAGGTCCCCAGTCTTGGCATTCTGTGAAATCCCTGCCATCGATTCACCCAGAACCTGAAAAACAAACGGCCAGCAACATTCTTTATCCAGCATTGCTTCAAACCAAGGGGTAAAGGAGGCAACACTCCAACTTTAACAGTCAAGGCCACTTAATTTGGAACATTTGACATTTTCTCCTTTATTTGTATGAAGAAGAGATAGAAGAGAATTACATCATTTCCATTCCAGAGATATGTACAATGGAAGTATAATCCCAAAGTTATCCATATTCCAAGGAGATACAGTTAATGTACACAGACAATACAGTACAGTCTATAAAAGGCAACTCACGGGTAAATGGTCTAAACTGAGAACTAGTTCCAGAATACAAAAATCATATCCACCAAGCTGTAGGTGAGGTCATAAACAGAAAGCAGGAGACTCACTCTTCCAGATATCATTTATCTCGTTATTGACAGTAAAATTCAAATAGAGATCTTTGCTATGTGTGTTTCCTGAATACTTTAAGAATTTTGCCTTATACTGAAAATCATTGGTGTGGTGTATTCTTTCTTTAGAGATCTTTACAGTAAGAGTTGAAAGAGATTTTAACGTTCAGAATTCAACCCAGAGTGGTCAAGCACCCTGTACAAGGTCACAGAGAAAGTCACATGGGCAAGTAACAGGGTGCCCAATGCAAATCTAGTGTTCTCTTGTCTATGAACCTCATTATGTCCCAGAAGGGCTGTTCATATTTTCCTGGGCAACAATGATGGAACTAAAGGATGTTTTACCCTTTGGAGAGACTATGGTATTGCCAAGTCTAGAACCCAAAGCAGAGACCATTTATCAGTAAGCCATCTTGGATGGGAATAAATTCCCCAAAACTGCTTAGACATACAAAATAATCCATTTTACATAAGGACTTGCAAAAAAAAAGAATGTAGAGGGTAGTGTTATGTACAATATTTCCCCCTCCCTCCTCAGCCCACATTCCTCTTTAAGAAGGAACCATTTCTTTGGATGTGAGTGTGCATGCATCCTTCCCTTAGACAACCCGTAATTCCATGAAAGGTACTGCATGAGGAAATTCTAGTCTTAGCCCAAATCAAACTGAGTCCTTCTGACACTACCAACGCAGAGGTTTCCCCCGCTAGGATAAAAGTGACCATGTTTCAATTACAAAGTCAGATTGCAACAGCTCAACATCCATTTCATTTTCACCTTCTGATTTTAAGGCATTCTCAAAAGACACTGGTATGATTACCACAGATGAGTGTTTCTCAATGGTTATTTTTTTCATTACTGTTCCAGTAAGAAGCCTTTTCAGTTTTTTTTTCCCTAATCAGATACCAAGGAATAAGATTTTGTTGAGTAAGGTTAAGATAGGAGTGGAGTAACAAGCCATTGTATTATCTTAGACTTTTTTCAACACCTCTCCAACATCCTACCAAAACAAAACAAAACAGTTTCACTCTCCTTGGGAATGCATGCCATAAATAGATTGCAAAAGAACACCTAAGAGGATCCCATATAAGTCACTGAAGGACTTTCCAGATCAGTTTCAGTGTAGAAAATATACAATTTGACTCACATTAAGACCAATCTGTGAAAAAGAGGGGGAAATGGTTCTCAAAATATGGTTCCTGGACCACAGGGGCAGGACCTGGGAGATGGTCAGAAATTCAGAATCTCAGCTTCATCTCAGATCTACTGGATCAGAAATGTGGGGGTGGGGGTGGGCAATCTGTATTTAACAAGCCCTCCAGGTGATTCTGATGCACCCTCAAGTTCGAAAAGCTCCTGAGCAATGGGCTCCACGACAAGGCTTCATGCTACATGCGGCTAGCCCTGCTAACCAGCCACAGGCAGAGGCACATAAGGCATGTCTAAGCTTCTCCTCACACTGACGAGCAATGCTAACTTCTGACTTATGGCACAGGCAGTCTTACCTTGGAGTTTTCCATCACACTCTCAATGCAGTCAAAGTAAGAGAGGTCACTAACAGGTTCATTAGGATTGTCCAACATCCCCTTCACAGTCTACGGAAGAAGAACACAACATAAAAAGCAAACAAATGTCATAGAGCAAGAGAAATTCAACACAAACTACCAACTATCAACTTTCCCTCTATATACAGGTGTCTGGTCATAAGCAATCATTTACTCAGATTTTTGAGAATTTGGATCATTGTATCATGACTTCAGATTTCCTGTTGGCAACACAATGCTCATTATGGGGGAGGGGGTCTCTGGTTAGCTTTGCCAGAGATGAGAATCTCTTGTTTTGTTTTGAAGGAGAAGAAACAAAGTCAACACAGAAGGACAACATTAAAAAAAATTAGAACATTAATACAAGGCAACACATGCATGGTCAATTAGCACAATTTCTCTGCAGGAAGACTCTAAGGAGTTTAAATTTCAAAAGGCCATTCATTCATTTCTTCATGACTAGTAAGAACGCTCAGTTTTTCCAATTTCGGAACATTTTAATGGGAAGGCATGAAAGCAGATAATTCCCCCAAACTGCCACTGAAAACCAGTGCTAGCTCTGCCATGGCACTGTCATGACCTTTGATTACCACTTGTAAGGGACTTTTCCTGGGGGATGCAGCCATTTAGCCTCCTCCCCAGGGAGTGAGAATGTACATTAGGACCCAGCAGTCTTTGGGACACAGCCAACAAAAAGACAGTCATTTGAGTTACAAAGGCTGGTGGGGGGCTGGGAGATCAGGAAGGGGAACTGCTGAGCTGTTAAAGACGGGAGGGAAAGAGGGCGGTGTAAGGAATAAGCTCATTTCATTCAAGAACCTCTTCCCACTCCCTGGATCATCCTAAAGTAGTCATAATTTTTCAACCAAGGATATCAGTAAGGGATGGAGTACTGGCACCTAGGCCGAGAGCTCATTTAGATCAACAGCCCACATATTTATATTTGCAAATGTGAACAGAGCAGAACAGAGTAGTAATTCAGCCAACGTAAGAAACATTCTCAACTGTTTTCAGAATACTTCGGTCCTGTGATAACAATCCCTTTTCTCATTTCCGCTGTGCACAATGGCCTAGTGCCAGCACCAGGGCCTCAGTCAAACTTCAGGAGCTGCAGTGGGTATTCCCACCATGCCAGACCCACGCTGATCATCCAGAAAACGGAAGGGACCTTGGGACAACCAACCCGTATCTACTGAGATACCGATTTGGCATCTCAGTATAACCTGCACTGCTTAGTACTGCCGGTTAGGGCATACAAGTAGGTATGCTGATTTTATGTTTACCCACACCATTCTATGGGAATACCTAACTTTTCAAGTATAAATAACACGAGTATGAATATAAAATGAAAAGCACTCGCACTGTGTTCTGGGCCCTTAGGGGCCCCACAGCCACCTTGACTGTGTAAGCAGTGTTAGTGCTAGGTTTCCACTTACATGCCCCCTATATGGTATAGAATACAACGTATAGGAAAATCATTTTGACTCAAAAGCACACCTATCCTAGCCTCTAGCTCTCTCCCAATTGTTCCAGAATAATCTCTCCAGTATATTTTAGGTAAAAACTGCTGATCTTCAGCCTACACCCAACACCATAGGCCTCTTCCTGTTGGTAATAAAGAATTCTTTAACAAAATACATCTCATCCTACTGGAAAAAGGAGAAGAAGGAATGGTAATTCCACTCAATCTAGTTTTTCTTCTGTTTCTTTCCACTTGGATTGGAACTTCGGCCTCAACAGCCTCTGAGGAAAGATAAAAGGCAAGGACAGAGAAGAGAAAACTAGCCCTATAGGGAAAGAACAGGCACAGACATATATAGACAGATCTACAGACACAGACGCTCTCCCCTCTCTCGAGTCCTCAGCAGCCTTCCCAGGGACTTACCTCGAGCTCCCGCAGGGCATTATCACACTCTTTCTGGCCTGGAGCTTGTTGGGTGCACAGAGTGATGAGCTGATTGATGCTCTCTGTCACAGCTCTGCGACAGACACAGAATTTTTTTTAAGGATTAGCAGTAATTTCCCCTGCAATGCTTTACAGGCTCACTAGAAATACAATTAATTCACTATATCAGCTCAGGTCCCCAGGAGAATGCTTCCACAGAGGATCTACACAACCAAAAATAAACCGCACCCAGGGAAGACAGAATGAGAAACCCTACCTTGCCTCTGATTATTCATTTGCTAGACCCAGAAGGGGTCCTAATACAGTTGACCTTTGAACAACATGGGTTTGCAATGTGCAAATCTGCGTATAGGTGCATTGTTTTGTTTTTTTTTTTCCAGTAAAAGTCACACCGGTGTGCCCCACCTCTCCCTTCTCCCCTTCCAACTCTTCTACCTCTGCCACCCCCTCAGACAGCAAGATGAACCCCTCCTCCTCCGCTGCCTACTCAATATGATGATGATGAGAATGAAGACCTTTATAATGATCCACTTCCACTTAGTGAAAAGTACATTTTGTCTTCCTTATCATTTTGATAGTAGCTCAATGTATCATAAGAATATAGTACATAATACATATAACATACAAACTATGTGCTAACTGACTGTTTATGTTACCAGCAAGGCTTCCAGTCAACAGTAGGATATTGGTAAAGTTTAGGGAAGCAAAAACTATACACTAATTTGTTACTGTGCAGGGGTCGGTGCCCCTACCCTCTGCATTGGTCAAGGGTCAACTGTAGTTCTCCTGGGAAAGTTAATACATTCATAAGAAAGAATTTGCGGCCGGGTGTGGTGGCTCACGCCTGTAATCCAAGCACTTTGGAGGCCAAGGCGGGTGGATCACCTGAGGTCGGGAGTTCAAGACCAGCCTGATCAACATGGTGAAACCCCGTCTTTTCTTTAAAAAAAAAAATCTCTTAAAAAAAAAAATTAAAAAAAAAAAAGAAAGAATTTGCAACAAGCATATTAGCACTATCTAAGACCCTTTATCAGCAGTCCCCAAGGAATAAGATAACCTGAACAATTTGAATATTTTGTACATTTTAAAATAGACATAAAGTAAACTGTGCCTATGATTTTAAAATTTCTTTCTTCCATTAAATTCTATATGAATGACTGGTTCCTAAAGCTACCTCAAAGTTATTCATTAAAACTGCTATTTTCTTTGTTAACATGAACAGAAATAAACTCGGGACTCTTGCATGACGTCACTCGCTTCTATTCTTAGAACATAAGAGGTACCCCTGCTTTTTCTACATTGACAAGGACTCTGATCCCCTGGGCAGCCCCCTGTTTAATTTGTCTCAGGTAATGACACGGATACTTTTGAAAGTCATGGCCATTTGTAGTTAACTTTTTGTAAAGTATAAGATATGGGTAGTTGTTCTTTTAAAAATTCTTTTGCATTTGGAAGTCCAATAGTTCCAGCCCTATTTGTTGAAAAAACAATCTTTTCCCCACTAAATTGTTTCTGTAACTTTGTTGACAATCAATTGACCACATTTGTGTGGGTCCACTTCTGGACTCTGCATCGTGTTCCACTGATCCGCGTGGTGGACGTTCGGTCAATACCACACTCTCTTAACGAATAGCTTTATACTAAATCTCAAAATTGAAAACTCATGCATTTTATAAATGAAAAAATCCGAGCTAACTCCCAAAGAGAATGCTACAAATAAGTAGCAGAAATAAGACTTAAACTCATGCCTATCTGACTCAAAAACCAAATATATAATTCTTTTCTGCAGTGTCATAACTGGTGCACACTTCTGGCGGGGCCCAGAATTCTACTCAGTTTCTAACCGCTGCAGCTAAAAGACAAGTTAAACAAAAATAAAACAGGCACATATTGCTGTTAATCACCAGCACTAATATAAAAGATGCCTCATTTTATTAGTTAAATTGGCTTTGCAGCTTCCCCACAGAATATCAAATTAGACAGAAAATCATGTTGCCAATGTAGAAATGCAATCAGCTTAATTATCTGATGAGGAGATACTGCTTTCAATTTTAAATTGAGCTAGGGTGACAGGAAAAACTCTAACATAGTTTTTGTAAGATTGATTCTGGTGATTCATTTATTTGGGGGACCACTATTTAATTAAAGTGTCACTGGGCAGCACTGTGCTATCTATGGTGCAAAGCAAAACAAGAATAAGGAGAAACCCAGACAATCCCTAGGTCCAAGGACTGTGGAGGGCGTGGTCCTCAATGTGTGCATTTAAAGTATCCCGTGGGGAGTCCAGCACCCTGTTCTACGTGGTGGTGGTCTTGAGGCACACTTCTGAAAGGACAGGCTGGCATATAACATCATAATAGCATGAGCATTTGGGGGATATTTCCACATATCACAGAATCTTTCTATGTAGCTTAATTCTCTCTGTGTTTCCTATTTATCTGTGTTTTAAAAAACCTTGTTACTGTAATCCCAACACTTTGGGAGGCCAAGGTGGGCAGATCACGAGGTCAGGAGATTGAGACCATCCTGGCCAACGTGGTGAAAACCCGTCTTTAGCAAAAATACAAAAAAATTAGTTGGGCATGGTGGTGCATGCCTGTAGTCCCAGCTACTTGGGAAGCTGAGGCAGGAGAATTGCCTGAACCCAGGAGGTGGAGTTTGCAGTGAGCCGAGATTGAGCCACTGCACTACAGCCTGGGTGATAGTGCTTCAAAAAAAAAAAAAAACACAAAAACCCATTAAAAAAAAAAAAAAACCTTTGTTACTAAAGTTTCTTCCATTAAAAACTAAGTGTTTATAATTGGTGAATCCAGAGGATATATAGCTGTGGGAAAGCTGCCAATTGATCTCTTAAACTTTTCTGTGGATGTAAAATTTTTTCAAATAAAAACTTGGGACAAAAACCAACAGACTGAGGGTTTGTGGTTGGGTAATCCACAAAAGTGCCAGCACAGCATCGCGTGTCTAAATGAGACGCTTGGGTAATACTGATCCAGAACTAAGAAGCATTATTTAGCTATCACGAATTCCCCTAACTCATTTTACAGTCGAGATTACATAGCTAAATAAGTAGCTAAGTGGTCCAGAGGCAAATGGTTATGTAAATTTGACAATGAAAAATAATATTTATGTTTTAAACTCCAGCAGTCATTTATAAGAGCAAAGAATAGGGAGCAACCCAAATATGTAATAATGGAGGATTAAACAAATATACGGCCCACAACAAAATCCTGAGGATCCATTAAAAGTCAGCGTGTAGCATATTACCAATGTCACAGATGAAAATTCGCACTACACGATTAAATAAAATTTACAAAATAGCATAAATAGAATGGGCCTACCACTCTAAAAAATAAACATATATGTGCATAGCAAATGACAGAATGACATACATTAAAATGTGAAGGGACTTTATGTTATTTTGAAAGAAAAAATTTCAATAAATCTACCCCCATTAGAAATTAATCAATTTACATTATCATAAAAAATATGGCCAAAATTAGAAGGGTCTCTGTTCTTTGTAAATCCAAACAGACCTGAACTGTAGTTACTTTTATTTATTTTTGTTTATATACTTTTTTTAATGATCAAAGCTATACAAGTTCATTTTTAAAAAGACAAAAAAGATAAATAACCATAATTCTACCATCTAGAGACAGCGTTTTCATCTAGGTTTATCTCTCTACTCTCAGTTTCTAAAAATTGGGATCTACAACTTCAACGGTTAAAACAGGTTAAGGCAAAGAACCATTTAGTGTTCAGAGACACTGAATTGATTCAATGCAAGTGTGAGAGCTCTGGCTAGAAGTTTCAAGTAGATACAGAATTGGGGTGGAGTGTGAGAAGAAAATCAACCACTTTGTGCTTTTGATCACCTATTAAGCACAAGTTACCCAGTCAGGAGCTTAGAGGGTAAAATGCAGCAGCAGACATCTCTCTTCCTGCGTCCAGGGAAGAGGCGCCTGGGAAAGGAGGAAAGAGCAAATAGAAATCCACCTATCAGTATTTCCTGGGTCCCGTTATGCTCAAGGCACGGAGATTAAAAAATCATCTAGCCAGGCACGGTGGCTTGTGTCTATAATTCCAGCTATTAGGGAGGTTGAGGCCAGGAGTTTGAGACCAGGCTGAGCAACATAGCAAGACTCCATCTTTAAAAACAATAATAGTAACAATTAAAAGTAACAAAAATAATCATTTCTAGCTCTCTAGGATGGCAAGGTGTTTGCAATCTAATCAAAAAGGCAAGACAATGAAAGAGAAGATCCAAAGAACTTGCATGAAAGAAAGCAGTGCCAGGGTGGGACACCGGGCTGGACATGATGGATCACTGAGCAGGGGACCAGATATATGTGGGGACTCACAGGGAGCCAGAAGGAAATGAAAGCCCCAGTCAGACGGGCACAGAGTCTGCCTGGAAGAGGGGGCTCGATATGGACTGAAGCAATTGGAAAAGTCCAGGCTAAGTGAGATCCTGATTTGGATGGAGAGAAGGAAACATTCTAGGTAAGACCCACAGAAAGCAAAGGTCTCTTGTACACCTTTCTGTTTAAAGAGCAAACACACTCTTCTCATTTGTGCTGCCTGCTGGACCAACCGTCTTCATGGTCTCTGGGGACAGGAGGAGCCCTGTCCAGCAAGAACCCCAGACCAAAGGGAAGCCAGGGAGGCAGGTGCTACCTGCAAGTTCCTAGGAAGTGCCCTCCAAGGACTGGAAAGCAGCTGAAACCTGGGCTGGGGGACTGATGCTGGCCTCTGTGGGCCTAAAGCCTTCTCAGTTTTTGAGTCCTTCTGGCCAGGATGACTGTGGTGGTGGGCAGTGATTCAGGGAAGGTGCTCAGAGGTAGAATATCCACTTCCTTTTTGCAACTGCAAGCTAGCTTTCTATTTTCTGAAGTTTAGGGAGCACCTGACCAGTCCCTGGTTGGGGAAAAGGCTGATGAACACGAAGACAGCAGGTCTCCAGCTCCACCCAACTTGTCAGAAAAGAGCCAGAGCCCAATCAGCTACATGGGAAGAAGACGAACAAGCCAGACACTAAACAGAAGATGACTTCCTCTCCCCTTGGGATCCAAAACCAAGGGGCTAGGGTCCCAAAATGTACTTAGGCTCAGAGGCAGAATTAAGAACAGAGGAGGCCAGGTGCGTTGGCTCACACCTGTAATCCCAGTACTTTGGGAGGCTGAGGCGGGTGGATCAAGAGGTCAGGAGATTGAGACCATCCTGGCCAACATGGTGAAACCCTGTTTCTACTAAAATATAAAAAATTAGCCGGGCATGGTGGCACATGCCTGCAGTCCCAGCTACTCGGTAGGCTAAGGCACGGGAATCACCTGAACTCCGGAGGCGGAGATTGCAGTAAGCTGAGATCACGCCACTGCACTCCAGTCTGGTAACAGAGTAAGACTCTGTCTCAAAAAAAAAAAAAAAAAGAGGAAAAATACATCCTTTACTTCTTCTCCAGAAGCAAACCTTTTCTTCCCAGAGCAAGAAGGATTAGGGAGACCACAAATAAGAAGGGGTTCAAGACTGTTGACACAGGAGCAGGACAGGGCTGAGCTGGTCCAGGCCTAGGTCCCTGCAGTGGCACTTCCAGGGACTTTGAGGACACACAAAGAAAGGACAGGCAGGGCCTGACAGTCTCAAGAACAGGGAGGACAGACGACTGAAGACGGATCAGATCCCTGCTGCGCAGGTGATCAGATCCCTGCTGCTCAGCTTCCTGTGCACTTTTATGCAAGACTGTTTTAGGCCCAGATGAAGTGAGGGGAGCGTGAGAGGAGCATGTGGTGAGTCCGTGCCTAACTCCCCCAGGGCCACATCCCTGTCTCATTCACAGTGGGCACTCAGCACCGGGCCTTGCCCCATCCGGCCTGTGATGAAAATCTATGTAATGAAGACATGAAAGAATAAGACAATGAATGAATGAACCTCAGCCTGGCAGAGCTTTGTGTCCCAAGAGGAGCCTGCCTGACCCACTTGACCTGGCTGGAGTTTCTGCTGAGAAACAGCCCCAGGGAGCAGAAGCTTGCCAAAACATGCCAAGAAACCCAGGACAATGTGCCAGCGTTTTCCTGCAGCAGTTCCATCCCGAGACAATCACTTTCATGTGACGGTTTTTAAGTGCTTACTTGACTATGAAACCCACCAGGCTGGGAATTCTCTGTTAACTGCTAAAAGCCAGGACAGAGAGGCAAAGAAAGCCTTTTTTCCCTTCTCCCCCCCGTCCTTTCTTCGAAGCCACCACCAGGGGGCCTGCAGCTATTCACAGAGCCATACACCAGCAATATTCTTTCCGGGTCTGTTTCCTTCTATCTGGCTTTCAAAAGGGCAATTTATACATTCTCCACCTTCCCACAATTTAGGAGAGTGAACACATTCCAAGTTGGAAACTGTAATTTTGAAATGATGCAAAAAATGGAAGATAATGAAAAACATCTGAGTTCAGATACCTGGAAATGTCAGTTGCCTTATCCAAATGCTCTTTGTGGGGGAAAAAAAGGAATGATGGAGAGGGGGTTTTCTATCAGAAACAGCTGCTCAGTAGAACAGACATCACCCCCATCCCTACTGCCATCAAGGGAGGTCACTTATTTACTAGAATAGTCACAAACAAAGCATGAGATGGGGAGATGGGAAGACAATTTTCCAGTCCCCTAGCGGCTCTAGCTACTGTTTGCAGTTAAGATGTACCTTCCAAGAGTAAATGAAGAAACTCGAGGGTGTGCAAGGAAACTGCTCTGACAGTGTCTAACCTTCACACACACACGCAAACAACACTACAAGCCAACAAGGGAGGAAGGACAGGTTTGGACCACGAGTACCATGAAATCTTACGTGCTGAGAGCTAAAGAGAGCTTTAAGGATGATGTAGTTCACACTCCCACTTTGCAGATGGGAAAGTTTAGACAGGCTGAGCAACTTGACCAATGTGACTGAATTAGTCAGGTATTAAAGCTTGGAATATAATTCAGGTCTCTTGATGCCAACAATTTAAAAACAGTCATTGAGCTCCCAGGGGAGCTATAAAGACACATACATACATACATACATACATACACACACACACACACACACACACACACACACAGAGCAAACAAAACCAAGTTTAAAATAAGAAAGCAGATCGAAGATATGCTTTTCAAAAATCACGAACCTGCACATTTTGAAAAGGCTTCCAATTACTCTCCATCCCCTAATGGTCCTGCTTTTAATCTCTCTCCATTGTCGGCTTTCTTAAATATAATGTGATGTTAAATAATGCTAAGAAAACATGCCTGCACCACCACAGAATCCTAACAACCCTACTCTCTGGGTTCAGGAGCATGAAAGAGGGGGATGCTGATGTAAGATCTCCCTGGGCCGTCGTTGCAGTACTCGACCTACCAACATTCACCCACTAGTTACTGAACTAACTTGTGGTCCTGGAGCAGCAGCTGTACTGTTTTACCCACTTCCCTGGGTGAAACCAACAGGAAAGAAGGACACCAAAATCATCTGAAACTCACACTCAAGTTTTACTCTATTTCCAAAAACAATTTATTCCCACTGCCTCCCTACTCATCCTAAAGTGGAGCCTTCCCTATGTGACAGATACAACATGTTACATTCAATCTCACACTGATGCCAGGCACAGAGTTACGTGCTCAATAAATGTCTGTTGAATGACTTGCTGAGCACTGCTTTTTATCTTTATGCTTTTCAGTATTTTCTGATTTTTCAAGAAGCATATGTTATTTTATAATCTGAAACATCTAACACTACTTTAAAAAAAAAAAATCTACTTAATCCATTGCATTTACAAGTCAAAAAAGAACTGAAGTGCAAGCCAGTCTCTACTGAAAAGGCTGTATGAGAAGACAGAAGATATTTTTAGGGGGGGAAAGAACATGGAAATGAGCCAGTTTTATAAAACTCCATCACTCTCAGCTCCATCTCCCATGACCTAAGGACAGCACCAATTCTTTGCTCAGGAAAAGTAGGAGGATGTCAGGCACATCTTCAGACTGCAATGACACTGTTTAACCACACATGAAAGCACATTTTGGACCATTTTGACTCCTACCTTGCAGCTGCAGCCAGGAGATTTTTCGCGTTGGGAGCCCCTGGATCTACAGAGAGAGACTTGGCAGCTAACAGCAGCTTGCTGGACGCCATCGAGATATTCTTGAGGTTCCCTATTACTTGGATCTGGTCTTCTTTTGTCTGGAAGGTCAAAAGGAGCCACAGCAATTAGCGCCTGTCCATTTCTTGAAGGAAGCATTCAGAGTGCGAGGAGCAGCATCCTGACATGGAGGCACGTTATCTGTGTAGATCACGTTAAATCCAATTAGCCTGCAGATGCCTAACTCGTTGAGACACTGACCAGTGTCTACCCTTCTCCAAACAGATGCTCAGATCAAGACTCTTGCCATAGGGAAAGAAATCCATCCCCAAGTGGGTCAGCCAAGAGCTGTGCTTTCTCACAAGTAGAGGCATTAAGCAGGGAGCGGGGTGGGAGGAGAGCGAGCCGTGAGCCAATGCAAAGACCAGGCAGCGATTCCAGCATCTTGCTCAACAATGCTGGAGTTGTCAAGGAGCCGTACGTCTCGGCCTGGCACAAATGACCAGCATGGTCTCGATATTCAGAGCTCACTGCATCCCTGAAGTTCCTGACTTGGGAAAGGACACATTTCTCACCTGGTTGCCATCTCAGAAACAATTCTTTGTAGTTACTAGAAGAAGATACAGCCTGGTTATCTCCTTTAGGGAGGTCATAGGAGCGCTGAAAAAAAACAGCTCCACAAGCTGACACTAGATCAGTCAAGCTCCCTTGCTCAAAACAAGGGGTTTATCTGTTCATCTGAAAGAGGTAATTTTTAATCACTGGACACTTGGTATTAGACACACACCATTTGAATGGGCCCATCAAACCTCAAATACATATATATTTTTACTGTATTATCCCACATACAGAGAGTTGTTCTAATCTCTGTTAAACATTCTCCCTTCCCCCTCTTCTCCCTCCAAATAGTAAGACTATGCATTCTGCTGGGGAATTGTGGGAGAAGTTATCCTTCATTACTAACAGCACATATTGCATAAACTGATACCATCTTAGGGAATGCCATTCCCATGAGGGCATGAGCTTCCTAAGCAGCGAAAAGAATGCAACCATGGCCTGGCTGTTTACAGGTTCCCTTTTCCTATTTGTTCAATCAGTCTTAGGGATGGATTGTCCATCCGACAGGAGAGGCTAAGGTCAACTCCAGACAACCACCTTCACACCCACCTGAGCTTGGCCAGCCATCTCAATGCCAGCATCGAGGAATTCATCAAAATCATCACTGAACTTTCCAGAGGCTGCGGCCAGCTCTCCGCTCTGGCCCCGGGTGGCATGGACAACTTCCCCAGCAGACTGGTTCAGATCAGCAGCTGCCTGGTTCAGTTCACTCTGGGCTTCCTGGAAAGGCTTCGTACTTGGAGGTAGCTATGGGGAACAGATGGCACACCCCGTGAGACATTCTGCTTTGCAGGGGAGGGATAAAAGGAAGGTGTTGTGGAGGGGAGACAGACTCTTCAGGGATGCATTTGAGTCATCACGACTAAAAGGCTCTGAGTCATCTCAGCCCATTTTATTAATAGGGTTGACCCTCAACATATACATTCATTCATTCATTTAAATTTATCGAACACCTACTCAGTGCTAGACACTGTGGATCTAAAAATGTAAGCTATCTTCAGGGGCTCAAGGTCTCCTAAGTGGCAGAGACAGCATCCACATCAAGGCAATCTGCCTCCAGAGTCCATTCTGTAAAACCCTACCTGATGTTGTCTCTCTTAAGATAGTAACTCTCAAAGTTTTAGCTTTGCAAACTAAAAGGCAGATGCTATCAAACTTCAAATCATGCTCTTCCAAACTAATCGCCAGCAATTATATTAGTGGTCTTTGGTAATAACCTTTTTTTACAGAATACAAATGTCATCTAGCAGAATGATAACCATCTGTGAACAGTTCTAGGGAGTGAAGCTAGACTCTATTCATCACCCACATACACTGCCTCTACGCCTGTGCAGAGAAGACACAAAGATGCATGACCACAACCCTCCTGCAGCAGACTCACAAAGCAGGGAGGGGAACAGGCCCCAAGGTGAAATTCCTCAGACTACCTGCCCTCTCACTGAGTCTTGGACACATGAACCCTTCCGACACCTGATTGTCACTAACTGAGAAGTCGTGATAAGAAGCTAGGTGATCACATACCACCCTTCCTCGCTCACTGGGATGACCCAAGAGGAAATGGTAACATGGGTTCAAAGAAAAAGTAAACTTTAAAAGCTCCACCTGGGAACTTGGTTGATCAGACAGCAAAACATGGAAAACAAAGACTGGTGAGAAAAACAGGACTCCTAAAGGAAGGGTTAGCAGCTCAGAGATCTCATGGAGAGAAGACGACTTCACTCACACCTAACGTGAGCCTAGTCCCCCAGCGTCCTTTCCCCACCCAAGAACCTCTCACCGAATCCACAAGCAGCTTCTTGCTAGACTCCCCAATGCTCTTCAAGGCCACGTCCACATCCTTCTGCCCAGGGAGGCAATTGACACAGTTATTCAAGGAGTGTGAGACGGCTTTAGCCACCTGAATTCATGGAGGGAGAGAAGCACCTTTAAGTACAAACATTTCTGTGCATTTGTTGGGAATGAGCAGTGACAACACGCAGAGCTCAAAAAGATATGGAAATGACCCACCAGCATTCACCTGCCACTGTCACATGTCTTATATCCCCCTTGTCCAGGCCCTCTGCCCCAGAGAAGATGTCAACCTTCTTACTGGGATTAACATTCTGTCTCAGCAAAGGGTCCGACACAGTGACACAGCACATTCTCCTGTTCCCCAAAGCCAGGCTAAGCCACTGTTTTGTGATTCAAACATATAACTCTCCAGTATGAGGTCAGGTTCTAAAGCAAACATTTCTTATACCAAGAGAAATGGAAATATCTCCCTTCTTGGGCGCCCTGCTGAGGTCACTGAGGTGGAAGGAGACCTTGAGTTTTTTGGATCACAATTAGCAAGGCCTGTGGTTAATTTCTCCTCAGTGACCCTCTGGGGCCATCTTCCCAAAACTCACTCTGCCCAGAGGCTAGTGGGATGCTCTGAGCACAACCTGGAGTTGCCCTCACACTGCCTAGAAATATTTAGTGGCTCCCTGCTTGCATTCTTTGGTATCCTCAATTAGAAGGAAGGTCTTTGGAGGTGGGCGGTGTCATTCCCTCTAATCTAAGCCATCTCCTTCCCAGCCCCACGTCTAGGACTCTGCCTGGATGTTCCTTAGCTAACTAGTTCCATCAGGCAGTCGAAGAATGATTGAAAGAAGTAACAGAGAGCCAGGGTTGGAAACTTCTGAGTGGCCAGCCCTACTGGATCTACCTCACCCCCTGGTTAGGAAGAGCAAGATAGCTCAGCACACATAGGCCCAGAACAAGCATGTTATGTCCTGGCTCTGAAACTCCTAAGGACGGAATTCAAAGGCACCCATACCCTCTGTTGACTGTGAATTAAGCAGATCACACATTAATGAGAATACTAGGGAAGACTTACAAAAGTGCGTATCATGTATGGCCAGCACTGTTACGACCTCTGGAAGTTTCTAAAAACACCTGCTGTGTCAGTGTTCCCATCAGGGAAAAGCACCCAGGAAACAGCTCACCCACATGTCCACGTGAATCATGACCATGAAACCACAATTTCTTACTCCCAGCCTCACCTGAGCCAGTCTTTGTTGACTCTCTGCATCTCCAGGTGCAATCAGGGCCTGCTTGGCCTCTTGAATGAGCATGGCGGAGCCCTCCATCACGTCTCGAGCAGAATCTAACATGGCATGGGTAGCTCCCGGGTCGGTCGTTGATGCAGCCACTCCCCCGGGCGGCCTGGGCCAGCGTTTTCAGAGCTTGGGCCGTCTCTAGCAGCCACCCCTGGGGATGAAAGCCCATCAGATTTCCAATCAGATTCCAACTAAATGTCACCTTTTACTTAGGAATAAGCTTCTGGACCAGGGCCTGGCACAGAAGGGTAGCTGCAGATCAGTTTTTATAAAATTCGAATTGCTGTGTTTCTTGAAGAAGTAGCTTCAGAAACATATCCCCCCTGGCTCTGGGCCAAACCAAGAGACGCGTTACAATAAATGCAATGCTAAAGACTGACTTCTCCCTGACTTCCCTTGCTCCCACCGCCCCACATGTCCCTAGACCTAGAACACCAAGTTCATGGGAGTGAGTACACAGATGGCCATGCCTGGGTATGTTCATGCACATGTTTGTTGGAGGTCATTTAAATGTATCTTTCTTCTCAATCGTCTTTCTGGGGCGTAACTTATGTACAATACAGTGACCAAGTCTACACGTGCAGATCAGTGAAGTGGTATGTATGGATACAGCCACATACCCACCATCAACTGTGCCCTTTTCTAGTCAATAATCCCTTCACACCAGAAGTAATCACCATTTTAATGTGTACCACCTTAGACTAGTTTTACCTGTTCTTAAACTTCATGTTAACGGAACCACATATGTGTATTCTTTTGTGTCTGCCATCTTTCTCTGACCATAACGGTGTGGGTTTCAGCTAAGATGTGATGTGTGGCAGTTCATTCTTTTTTCTGGCTGTATAGTATTCCACTATATAAATATGCCAACATTTGTTTATTCATTCTCCTGTTGATGGATATTTGGGTTATTTTCCATTTGGGACTGTTTGAATGAATATACCCGGAAAGTTCTTTGGGTCTGTTTGGATGAATCTACCAAGGAAGTTCATCATATACCAAGGAATATGCATATTCAGGTGGCCATATGGAATCATACGTCTTAGATATAAACCTAGGAGCTGAACTGTTGGGTCACAGAGTAAACATATGTCTAGCTTTAGAAGATACTACAAAAACAGTTTTCCAAAATGATTTTGCCATTACACGTTCCAATGGCAATCCGTAAGAGCTGCGGTTGCTCTACATCCTGGCCAACACCAGGTAGCATCAGATTTTAATGTAACCATTCTGATGCATGTGTAGCTGCATCTCAACGAGGCTTTAACCTTTATATCCTTAATGAGTAATGATGGTGAGCACCTCTGCACGCACTTAACGGCCATTTAGACATCCTCTTTTGTGAAGTGCCTGTTTATCTGTAAATTCCAATCTAACAGATGATGGGATTTGGTGATAAACTATGAATATAAACTAGTTCTTTCAAGCTGTAGCACAGCCTCATGCGGAATAAGCGTGAGCCTTACTACCTAGCCTGTCGTCCTTGGCACACCCTAGAAGAGAATGAAGATTGGAGACACCACAACACATATAAGCCTGAGATTCACTGAACAGTGTACCCTAGAGCTCATCTCATGAAACAAGCCTAGTGCTGAGACGTACCTTGCCCACAGACATTTCCAGAGGTGGCAACAGAGCTAGATCTGAGCTTTCCTCACTTTGAGGTCAAAAACTCTTTATACTGCTCTTTAGGGTAGAGAACTATGAGCCCTTTTTGTTAGAACATGTAAGATCTACATGAAAAATGCACAAATCGATGTCTCTCTTGCACTCAACTTTGAAATGACTATTTTCTACAGGACCGCGCTGGAAGGTCTCTAGGCACCAGTGAGTGTGGTCTTCACACTGTCTCAGCTGAGTCAGCACCTACACAGCAGGTGGTCTTTTCCTCACTGAGGACGAGGCTGTGCGATACAATAGAGTGTGAAAGGCCTCAGATCCATAAAGCAGACAGGGCTGCAGTGCTGCAGACTTGCTAATATGTAAATATTTACTGAATCGCACAGCTGGGATATAAAACTACGATCTAATCAAGGTAAATCACAAAGCTGCCAATCTATCATTTATCCCATGGCACTCCTGAGTACAGCTGGTGGAATGAAAATTTTAAACTAAGTGCTTTTTAAGGCAGAGGAGAAGCCCAGAAGAGAAGGCACAAAGGTAAACAAAAAGCTAAGGTGAAGGACAGACAATCTGAGGAGAACGGTCATTCCATTTTACGCTTAAGCTTTTGGCACTTAGGGTTGAAGGACGCCGTTGCTCAGAAAAGCGCCAGATGTGGTTCAGACCTCACCTGGCTCTGGCTGTGCTGCTGATTAGCTGTGTGGTCTAGACTGCTGCCTTTCCCCCTCTGGGCCTCAGTTTCCCATGGATTTTGGGAGAGGCTGAGTTCCTAGCTCTGACCATTGCAGATTCTAGGCTGTGATTTCTAGACCTCTCCTCTTGTATTCCCATTTGTCGTAAGGACTCTTGGGTCCATTTCTATGTGAGTTGTATATAAGCTTGGAGGGGAAAATCATTTATCATATGCAATTAGAAAAGACATGTTTACGCAAAATCCATTTAGTGAAAAACCTTTCATAGACTCAGACAATTAAACACAGAAATCAGAGGAGCTAAATTCCAAAAACCTAAGCTGGTCCATCCCATGAAGTTTTCTGCTAATGACACTGTGAAATCTCAAAGCACATCAAGGATCTTCTGGGGAGGGATCAGGTTTCTGGAAAGAGGAAGCCATACCATCAAAAGGATGAAGCAAGGCCACCAGAGGTCAGAAAGCCCAACGAACACCCATGGCTGTGCATGGCTGAACACACAGCAACATTCTCCATGGTAATCACTATAGGGTTAGATCTCCAAGCACACAACACCCTCCGAATGGAACTGTAGTCTAAGTGTGCATCACAATGCCAGAACCACCAGTGTGAAATACTAAAGCGGATTTCTGTCTCAATAACCACAGTCCTTTGAAAACACAGATTACTTTCACAGTATTCTTGCCATCTGGATCTTAAATTATACTCAGTAACAGAGTCTTATGAAGACATATCAAGTGATATCAAATATAGTAGCATTCTTCATAATGGTTGCTATTCTTTACCAGAATTCATGTGGATTGTGTATCCAGACAGTATTGGGCCACACAGCAAGCTCACAAGGCAAAAACCATGTGTGACACAAATCTTTTATCTGTTCCAAAGTATTTACAAAGGGTTCTGTGTCACTGTAATCAGCCATACAGAAACACATTTTGTACACTGCTCTGACCAACAGAAACACACTTGCATTAGAATGGAGCGCAGTGGCAGCTCATGGGCAACCTGAGATCCAGGGAGAAGTTGTCCACACATGCTCTCTCTTTCCTTGCTTCCCATTCATTCTCCAACTTTCCTGAAACTGCCTTCAACAAGGAGAACAGTAACCTTATTCCCAAAGCGAATGGATGCTTAAGTCTCCCATTTGACATGACTTTCTGGGCAGCAACTGTGTCTATGGCTCTAGAGACATCCCTCTCTCCGGGATTTCCTGCCCTCTCCATAGCTCCATATTCTTTTTCTTTCAAAGATTTCCATTGCCAGTTTCCTCTTTAAGTAGGCAGGTTCTTCAGGATTACAACTGATCAACTGTCTCTTACTCTACCACTCCCTGTAGGCAAACTTATCTACTTCCAGTCATTATCATTTTACCAATAATTTTCAAATCTGCATCATCCAGTCCAGCCTTCTCTACTGAGTTTCACAGCCAAAGATCTAGCTGCCTAATGATGCTCTTCCTGCATATTCTCCAAGCACCTCTAATGGAATACATTTAGTGCTGAACCCAGCATTTCTGAACTTTACCTCCCCTACTCCTACCAATGGTTCTGTGTTCCCATCAGTGATTCATACAACTCTTCATTCAGCTATAGGGCCAAACACTTGGAATCATTTATGTTACCATCTCCACCAACTTGTAACCAGTCACCAAGAACAATCAGGTCTTTGCTTCTTCAGTCCATCACTTTGTCTCCATTGTAGGACACTACCACCTCTTACCTGGGTTAATGCAACAGCCTGCTTGCTTAGTGCTTTGTCTTCAACCAATCTATTCTACACACAGGAGGAAGGGCAACCTATACAAAAAGCAATCTGAACTGTGTCCACAGCTGAAGATCATGTTCACATATTCTTCGGTTAAAATCTAACTCATTTATTTTAGCTTATGAGGCCCTTTAGGATCTGACCCTGGCCTAACTTTTCAGCCCTATCCTTTTACTCCTCATTTCCTCTTTGCCTTTTACTTTAACCATCTTCAGTTCCTTCCATCAGCCTTCTTTTCTCTCATCTTTAAGGCATCATACATGCAGTGCTCACTTATGCAACCGCCTTCCAATACCTGCCAAAATTAAATGGGGCTACTTCTAGGCTGCTTTTCAGACACCGGCCAGAAAGCCTGTCTTCCTGGATGTTATCAGTATCAGATGACATGACCTGTAAAGCAGTCTTTTCTCTACTAACTATGCATTTCATCATCTACACAACAGCTGGCAAGATTTCGGGTAGGTGTAGAAATTTTTGAAATTTAAATCTCTCCTATTACCCCATGATTTTGTAAGAATTTTATCATACTTTTCCTTCTCCTAGAATGCTAAAGGAGTCCCACCCAATCCTCGAAGCCCTCACCAGGTGTCCATTCTGCTCTGAAAATTTCCCCCGCCCTTCCACTGGGATCAAATTTTACATTCTTATTATTGCAGGTACTACACATATTATAGTATAACTCTGTGTTCCTATTGCGCTCTTTTAAATTTTTATTTTCAAAGTAGTAAATGTATACAGCTTTTGCAAATCAAAGAGGATTTTGCTTGTAGTGATGGCAGAAAAACTTACTGTGAATCAACCTTCCCACACAGAAACTCTGGAAAACATATATACAAAACGTCTATTTGAAGGCACTGGAGAAACACCAAGGCACCAAGGTAAAGAGGGCCAAGATCTTGAAAAGAAGGAAAGTACAGAGAGGTGAGTCCAATGTTGGGTTGCTTTTCTCTAACGGCATTTTGTAATTTGTAAACTGCTGCCAAGAAGCTGAGAAGCTGAGTAAAATTTCCTAAAATCTCATGGGGTTAGGAAGAGAAAAAGCATAGTTCTGAGCCCAAGAAACAGAATAGCCCTGGTAAACAGAAACCCTTTCAGATGGGACACACAAGGGCAACACCCTCAAAGGTAAACTGGAAACAGACCTCACAATTTCCAATCAGCTCAGTTCCTGCATTTTTATTGTGATCTGTCCTTATCTTAACTACCTGCCAGGAGCAAAGAGTAATCCTATGTAGGGAGAAAAACATATTTCAGGGCCTCAAATTATCTCTACAATTTAAAATAGCAATGTTCAGTCTTAAAGAAAAAGAAAATGAAAACACAAGGAGACAGACCAATGGCTGATAAACCAAGAAGGGAAAACCAAAACCAAAACCAAAAACAACCCTGACAATAAAAACATGATACAGGTGATCCAGATACTAGGATACTAGACTTCAACTTTAAATAACTGTGATAAATACGTTGAAGAAGTTAGATGACAATATACAGAATTCTGGCAGAGGCACAAACTACAAGTAAATAATCAAATTGCTATTCTAAAACTGGAAAATATGATACTTAGAATTAAAATCTCAATTGAAGGTTGAAAGCAGAATAGATACTGCTAAAGAGAGGAAAAGTGAATGGGAAGATAGATCAAAAGCAAATATTGAGAATAAAGCATAGAAAGAAGAATGATGAAAAAGAAGACAGTACAGGAGATGTAGCAAACACAGTGAAATGATCTAACATACGAGAAAGAAAATGGGACAGAAGCAATATTTGAAGAAACAAAGGTGGAGAGTTTTTGAAAACTGGCATAGGACAAAAAAAATCCCATTTTCAAGAAGTACTTACAACCCAAAGGAGGACAAATACATAGGAAAACTCCTTCAGGCACACTGTTGGAAAATCGAAGACTAAGAAAACTCAAAAAGCAGAGAAAGAGGAAAATAAAACCATATTACCTTTGTAGCTAACTTCACAACAGAAATAAAGGAAGCCAGAGACAATGGAATAGCCTCTCCAGAGTGCTGGAAGAAAACAACTGTCAACCTAAAATTTTATAATAAGTGATATTATCCACCCAAAATAAAAGCTAAACAAAAGCATCTTTAGACAAACTAAAATGGAGAGAACTGGTCACCAGTAGATTAATACTAAGAAAAATAATGAAAGGAGATCTTCAGGTAGAAAAGCAACGATCTCTAATGAAAACTCCTCGAAATGCAGAAGGAATGAAGGGTGATGGAAAGGGCAACTATGCGGGAAATCTAAATGAATAAGCACTATCTGGAACAATACTGAGATTGTATTGTGGAAATGAAAATATACCTAGAATTAAAACATACAACAATAAAATAATTGAAAGAAAGGTAAATGAAGTTAACTTGTCCCAAGATTCTTGCACTATGCAGGAAGAGGTAAACAGAGTAACTTGTATTAAATAAATCATAAAAGAATAGTAAATTAATGTACAACTAACAAGCTAATCAAGAGGAAGAAACAGAATTTAGAAAATGCATATGAATCTGAAAGGAGGCAAGCAAAGAGGGAAAAAAAGGCACTTACCACAGGTAGGTACAGAGAAAACAAAGAGTAAGATGACAGACTTGAACCCCAACATGTCAGTAATTACACTATCTATAAACAGACAAAACACTCCAATTGAAAGAAAAAGATTGTCACACCACCAACCACTCTCTGCCCTCCCCAAAGAACAATGACAAACTTGAAGGATACCCAACCCACTAACTATAAACGTGAAGAAAAGCTGAAAGTAAAAGAATAAAAAAAAATATGTCACGCACACATTAACCACAACAGAGGCTTCTATGCAGAAAACCATATAATTGGAATGAGAGAAAAGAAGACCTAAATAAATGGATATTCACAGTTTAGAAGACTCAATGATATAAAGACGTTAATTCTCCCCAAACTGACTCTATGTTATCCCAATAGTAGTTTAAAAATACTGGTTTAAAAAAATAGCATTTTTTTTATTTTGTAGAAAAGTACAAGCTGATTCTACAATTTATGTGGAAATCAAAAAGGCTAAGAATAGTCAACACTAACTTGAGGAAAATCAACAAAGTTGGAGGATGTGCATTACCAAACATTAATACTTAGTATAAATACTTTAGTATAAAATTGCAATACAGTAATTACAGAAGTGTAGTACTAATATAAGAACAGGCATAAACTGACCCAAACATGTATGTTCACTTATGTTACAACAAAGTGGCACTAAAGATCATTGGGAAAAAGTGGGCTTTTCAATCAGTGGTGCTGGGTCAAATGGATAACCGTGTGGAAAAACATTTAAGTGAACCCTAGTGCACATAAACAAAAGTTATTCCAGAAAGATCAAAGTTCTAAACATGAAAATCAAACAGTGAAGCTCTAGGATATGACAGAGGGGAACATCCGCATAATCTTAGGCAAAAGTTTTTAAATAGGACACAGAAAGTAGTAACCATAAAGAAAACAAAAGGATAAATTGGAATGTATTAAAATAAAACCTTTGGGCATCAAAAGGCACTTTAAGAAACTAAAAAAGCAACTCACAATATACAAGATATACATATAGGTAACAAAGAACTCCTACAAGTGAGGAAAAGACAATAACCCAATTTTCAAATAATGGGCAAAAGACACAAACACACTTCACAAAATGGCCAATAAACCTATGAAAAGGTCCTCAATGGCACTACTTATCAGGGAAATGCAAATTAAAATCATAATGTGCTACTATGACTCACAATCCAAAAGGCTAAAATTAAAAGACCAACAATACAAAGTGGTGACAAGGATACAGAACAACTGGAGCTTCCTTCCATACGCTGCTTAAAGAAATGTACTGAACACATGGGGAGCCACTGACCTAGGAAACCCAATTCCAGGTACACAGCAAGAAAATGCTTACTATGCTCACTAAACAACAGGGACTGGACTTGTTCCTAGCAGTGTCTTTTGGAAACAACCCAAATGACCATCAACAGTATAAAGAACAGCTATATTCAAGTAATGTAATACCACAGAGATAACGGAAATGAAAGAACCACTCTATGTACCATAGATGAGTCTCACAAACATAGTGCTGAGGAAAAGCAGCTAGACATGAGGGGCACATATTGTATTATTCCAACTACTTACAGCTCAAAAACAGGCAAAATTAATGTATGCTGTAGAAGCCATGAGTGTTTACCTCTGGGGGAAGGAGAAAGGGGACACGGTGATTGGGAGGGGGCGCAAGGGAACATCCAGGAGGCTGAAGATGTTTGATTCCTCCATCCTGGTAGTGGCTTCTTGGATGCTTTCAATTTGTGAGACTTTATGAAGGTATCCACTTAGGATTTATGCTGTCTTCTGTGTGTATATTGTACTTTGATAATAACATATATTTCAAGAGGAAGTCAAGCAGTGTCACAGTGTAACAAAAGCAATGATCCCTAACCCTTCCCTCTTCATCCCCCACTCCTAGAGCCACTCAGTTCCTTAAGCTTTCCATCCATATATATTTTAAAGAAACGTGCTTATACTGAAACCTCGTGGTTTTAAAATTTGAGATATGTATGCACTTCCTACAGCAATAACATTTCCTTATTGTGTACCTTTTCTGCTATTCTTAGAGTTGATGATTATGCAATCTGTTCCTTATAGAGGCTCCTGTTTAAGGAGTCTCCTACCCTCAGGGGCACCTGGCATCACCAATACTCAATACTGCCTCACCCCCCCAGGGTTCTGCAACACAAATCGCTTGCTTCCTGGTGGCTCCCCCACCCCTCAGGCTTCTGTTTACTCGCTTCTACCTGTTACCATGCATCTGTCTCCTTCTGTTTTCACGCATTCCATTGACATCTATTTGTTGTCATTTCTTATTCTCTTTGACCTTTTTTATGCCTTTGCTTTAGTGGGATTTCTGGATTCACAGATAGGCCTGGAAGTCTATAATTATTATTCCTTTATAGTCTAATGAGGGCAATCAATAAGTGGTTTGGGGGAATCATATTTTATTAGTCTTTGTGTGCTTAGTATCAAGCCCAGTAACAAGCACATGGTGCTTGAAAAATGTATGCTGAACTGCTGGAGGAAAAAGTCAGGCATATTGTCAAAGGAATGAATTCGCTTCTCCCCCATCCCCTGCCCAGTGGGCTGCACCTGGCCACACTGCAGCATGAAGGGCATGGGTCTCACCTGTGTAGTGTTCGTTGCCTTGCGCAGCACAGGTCAGCAGCTGCGCCATGGAGGAGCCCACTGCCTTGGATGTGCTTCCCAGGTCCTGAGCACATTTTCCAGCTACAAGAATATTCAAGGAGGAAAGTAACTTAGAAGAAAAGGAACATCCGCTGAGGTCTTAGCATAATTTAGAAAAGTCATGCAGATCAAACTTTGAGCCCTAGCTCTTTCCCAGTAATGGCACTAAGCTGCAGCAGGGTGGTACAGGAGAAGGGAGCCTGAGCTTTAGAACAAACAAATCTGGGTGCAAATTCCTGCCCCCTGCTCTCTCTCCTCCCAATTGCTAGCATGAGATTGAGTGAATTACTGAACCTCTCCAAGCCTCAGTTTTCTGAGGAGATCATAATACCTAGGCTCACAAGGTTTTTAGAGAATTAATGTAGGCTCTCAACAAATGGTAGCTATTAGTATTATGCCTTTAGAAGCTAATTTAGAAAGTCTGCAGCAAATCCTTAGCGAGAATTAATTATGGCTGGGCAGGAAGTGGGCAGACATCCAGCTGCACCACCTTCCTGGCATGTGGGACCATTAACACTGTTCAATTTGATCATTATACTTTGAGGAGTTCCAACGGAAAGGAAATGCAATAGCAATAGAGGGTTGGAGTGGCAAATGAGATTATGAAAATGGGCACAGTGCTTGCTTCCCATGAATAGCATGTTATTTTGCTTTGTAAAGTGAATAAAAAATGCAGGGAACGAAGTCTGTAAAGGCCTAGGGTATGGATAAGTATTTGATTACTAGATCAGGACACCATTACGGGAGAGAATTTCTAGGTATACTGCGAGAGTGCAAAAGGCATCAGAGAACAAATGCATTTTAAACCTCATAACGTGTTTTCCAAGACAGGCAGTGCTTTCCAATAAAAATATAGCCTGGTTCATTATAGCAAACAATATGTTAGGACACAACACAGAGTTTTTTAGAGCAATTTCTTTAAAATGTTACGGTGTTTTGCTGCATTCTAACTATGTTCTATGTAAAGGTGTAATTACATGTCATGCCAGCCTCTCTAGTGCTCCCTGGGGCATAGGACTTTGCAAAGAGGCAATCTCAACTCTGTCACTAACTGGGTGACCTCAGTTAAGTGACTTAACCTCTCTGAGCCTGAGTTTCTTTATTTTTACAATTAAGGGAACTTGTAATTTAACACTGATTTTCTGAGTGCTTCCTATGTACCCGGCATTGTTCTATGGTACATTATATGCTCATGAAGTCCCCTGTACATTCTAAAAGTCTTTAGTTCATTCCAAGAGCCAGAAGCTCTCAAAAGCACAGGTTTTAGAGTCCTGCAAACCTGAATTTAAACCTCGGTTCTGCTCCTAACTGCCAGATAACATTGGACAGAACAGTGACAAACTCTGCCTCCGTTTTCTGACCTGTAAACAGGGTTAATAAAACTTGCTTATAGCCAGGGCATGGTGGCTCATGCCTGTAATCCCAGCACTTTGGGAGGCCGAGTCGGGTGCATCACCTGAGGTCGAAAGTTTGAGACCAACTTGACTAACATGGAGATACCCCATCTCTACTGAAAATACAAAGTTAGCCAGGTGTGGTAGCGCATGCCTGTAATCCCAGCTACTCAGGAGGCTGAGGCAGGAGAATGGCTTGAACCTGGGAGGCAGAGATTGCGCCATTGCACTCCGGCCTGGGCAACAAGAATGAAACTCCATCTCAAAACAAACAAAACAAAACCAAGAACAAACAAAACAAAAACCTGCTCATGAAGGTTACTACCAGGATAAAGTAGACTGCATGTGTACAGTGCTTCACAGGTGCTTAATATATGGTGATATTTTACTAGCAATGTTCAGTCGTGGGAAAGAGCATGCAAATGAGAGGCACTAGTAAAATTTCAGCCAACAAAACTCTGACATAAGCATCGGGAGGTGTGGTAATATGGCCACAGTAGATTTCTAGTGCCATTATTCCATTTGCAGTACGGCTTTCCTGTAGGGACGTGCTTTGCCGTCGTCCATCCCAGTGCTTTGCATTAAGTAAATTTTTTTTTAAATGACTGTTGATAATCTTTTCTATGTTTATCATGATAGCCTCACTGCTACCCACTTCACAGTTACAATACTTGAGACGTAGAGGAGACACAGGATGTGTGCACCGCCGCTTGACGATGCACCAGAGTCCAGCAGCCAGCACTCCTAAGTCCAAACCTAGTTCCTCCTCCTGGGCATTCTTTATAGAGGAAGGCCACAGGATTAGAAATTTCTCAACGTGCCTCAACATTTAGCAAACATCTTAACAACAAATAATTTAACAACGTCATAACAAAAGGTAGACCCGCACCCCAGCTGGCTCTAACAGCTCACCGTTTCCCCTGGAAGTGGCTTCAGCTGGCTCTCCACGGCTGCCATCTTGGCATCCTGCAGTTCACTCTTAAGCGTCTGCACAGTGTTCAGGGCTGAATCGATTTCCATTGGACCGCAGGCTTCATGGGCCTGTCAACAGAGTTGGGAATATGTGTATAGTCTGCTTGAGAGAAGTCCCCAACACTTTTGCAACTTATAAAATGCCTTTCTGGACATACCTAGTGATTTTCTAAATCCAGCAAGAGGGGCAAGGAAAGCAAGAATGTTTCCCGAGAGAACAAAATCACCCTCAGTCAGAACCTTACTCTTAACTTCCCTAAACCATCAATTATGGATGTCTCATAACTGGATATAGTAAGTCTTCTGGAAGTGATCCTTATCTGAAATGCACTTGCCGCTTAGACTCAGTGGATCATTTATTCACTGTTGCTGGGTTTTTTTAGGGCACCTAGCACAGCCATGTGCTTACACAGAGGCGGGAAAGATGCAGTGAATGAGTGAATGAACAAATGAACCTACCCAGGACTCTGGGGGCAAGTCCGTATCAACTTTATTGATTCTCTTTACAAATTTCTAGATTATAAATCATTACCTTTCTGTACTGAAGATTATAAAAATTTTTTTCCTTAGTAATTTACGAATACTACTTCATCTCTTGGTTATTTAGAACATTGATCTCCAAATTCTTTGATTCTATGCCCTCAATATACACATGCACAAATAATTATATACACGTGTAATTATTGATTAGTATACTAAATACTGGAACGCTTTCATTTCTTTCCATTTTTAGATAATAGTAACAACAGCAGAAATAAATACTAATTGATTTGCATGTGCCAGTATTAAGAAGGAAACTGAGACACAGAGAGGTTAACTAACTTGTCTAGGTCACAAAATTAGTCAATGACAGTCTGATTCCAGAGCCTGCAATTTTTTTTTTTTTTTTTTTTTTTTTTGGAGACAGAGTCTCGCCCTGTCACCCAGGCTGGAGTGCAGCGGGATGGTCCTGGCACACTGCAACATCTGCCTCCTGGGTTCAAGTGATTCTGATGCTTCACCCTCCTGAGTAGCTGGAACTACAGGTGTGCACCGCCACACCCAGCTAATTTAGTATTTTTAGTACAGACAAGGTTTCGCCATGTTGGTCAGGCTTGTCTGGAACTCCTGGAATCAAGCAATCCACCCACCTCAGCCTCCCAAAGTGCTGGGATTAGAGCCTGCACTCTTAATGCTTCATCCTTATACTATAGATTAAAAAATACCGCCGGGTGCGGGGGCTCACCCCTATAATCCTAGCACTTTGGGAGGATCACTTGAGCTCAGGAGTTCAAGACCAGGCGGGGCAACATGGTGAAACCTCGTCTCTAAAACAAAAAATATGATGAAATCTCGTCTCTAAAACAAAACAAAAAAATTAATTGGACGTGGTGGCACATGCCAGTTGTCCAGCTAGTCAAGTGGCTGAGGTGGGAGATTGCTTAAGTCCAGCAGATCGAGAGGTTCCAGTGAGCAATGACTGAACCACTGCACTCCAGTCTGGACAACAGGGCAAGAACCTGTCTCGAGAAAAAACAAAGTGTCTTCCTGTACCCAGTGGACAGTCTTGCTTGAGTCCCACTTTGAGGATCACTGTTCTGGAGCAGTGGTTCGATGCTGGTGTGTGTGTCTGACTCAGCAAACAAGCTTGTTAAAATGCAGATGTTCAGGCTCTACAATGAGAAATTCTAGTCTGGTTTCTCAGAGGCAAGTCCCAGGGATGTGCATTCTAATAGGCATCCCCAGGCAATTCCAGTGTAGACAATATCAGGACCTCTCTTTGAGAAACATAGGTCTAAATACTTTTTTATTGGATATGGTCTAAAGCTGTGGATATTTTCATTTGGCTGTGTAATATGCTCCTCACATTAAAAATTCAAGTCAGCTCCTACCTTCTCTTACCAATTTACGAGGCTGCTTGTTTCTAAAAAGGGATTGCTACAGTGAAGAAAAGTGAATTCATGCTAGAACTTCATGCTAATACCACATCAAACAGAGTAGCAAATGAGGGCCTTTGGTAATTAATATACTCCAGAGACAGAAATTCATTTAGTCTTCAATTCTGTTCTCTTGAAAACCTTGTTAAGGTGAATGCTCCCATGCAAAATGTGAAAACATTCCAGGGCAAAAAAGATAATAAAGATGATGCTTCAGAGTCGATTTTCTGCCAATATAATTTGTTATTAAGTTCATAAGATGATACCTGGAATATATGAACACTTATTTTGACCCACAATTTAGCTGGCACCAAGACACTGATGACTACCATTATCCCCTAAGACTGTGAAAAATGGACCACTGCTTGTCCCAGGATATGGGAGGAGGAGGAGGAGGAAGAGGAAGTATGCAACTCAACTCAAAATAGTTCAACGAAAGGCATCTGAAACCGAAAAGTGAATACCAAGTGTGGGAGATAGTGGCTTAATGCAATAAAAGCCAAACCACAGGGGCATCTTTAACAGTCATGCAAGTGGAATGGGCAACTCTGCCAAGATAGGTTCAGCAGTGTTCAGGTCCTGGGTAGTACCCACGCCACCCCAGCTCCCTTCCTGACAAGCTAATGCCCATGACACGGTCCACTTGCCTTCTGCGAGGCGGTACGCAGCTCTGCCAAGCTGGTGGCCAGGTTCTTGGCACACTGGCTCAGCTGCATGGCTGCGGCCTGGTCACTCACGGTGGGCACTGCGGCTTTGGCAGAGGACACCATCTTGCTTCCAGGCTGTAGAGAGATGAAAAGAAAGTAAGATGGCTCCCGGGCAGCAAGAGACAGAGAGGAGAGACCCAAGCAGCGATGCCTCCACAGCAGTCAGAACTGACTGTGCCCTGAAAAAGAGAATCTTAAACAACGTGTCCCCTACTCACAAACTGCCACCTCAAGTCAGATACTCTAGGGCAATACAGTTTAAGAATGTTTAAAAAAAGAAGAAATGGAGGTGTCCTGGAGGGCAGAGGAGGTGAAATTAGAATAGTCGCTTAATTTTCATTTAAAACAGATTTCAAAGAGAGTTTCTTATTAAATAGGTTTCTTTGTATTTCTCAGAATAGCTCTTTATTCTGAGTCTCCCATACACCCAAAACACTGCTTAGGAAAATGAAGACAAATAAAACAGCTAAAATGACCTCACATCTCACAAAGCAGAATAATTTTACCAGTGCATGGATATGTGTGTGTATGTACATATATTTTGAAAAATAAGATCATACTATTTACTGTATTTCACAATCTCATTGTCTCACATTTCCTGCCTTTTAAGTTAGTATATAATATTCCACTATAAGCCTCTGTTGCCATTTCTCAATTCTCCATTGTTGGGCATATTTCCATTTTTTTCAATGTAATAAACAATGCTATGATAAACAGCTTTGTAGCTAAATCTGCATACATTTATAACTTTCTCTGTATAAATTTTTAAAAGTAGAATTTCTGGATCAAGGAGTATACATACTTTTAGGACTTTTAATATATATGTTATGAAACTGCACTTAGAAAAAGGACCAGATGATAAATATTAAGGACAAAAGTTAATATTTTTAATATTTAAAGAGTTACTGAATATTTATAAGAAAAGCTACCATGAGTATATAAAAAGCATAAACAGATAATTTTGCGTAATAAAAAATAACTGAAACATATGAAAAATGTTGAACATTGTGAATATTGGAGAAATGCAAAATCAAACAAAAATAGCTTTACAGAGAAAACTGGCAAAAACGTACGTTTTCTTAAATGCTTAATTCCCAATCTCATAAAAGATACACTGAAAAGCATGCTCCATATACTGCTAAGCTGTAAATTTAGATTTGTTCAACCTCCTGGAAGAGTAATTTTATAAAGTACGGATGAAGTTTAAAATGAGCAAACTTTTTGATCTGTCAATTCAATTTCTACTTATTTTCAACCTTCCCTTGCAGAGATCTGAATGTTTATAATAGCAAAGTTAAAAAAAAAAAACAAAACAAAAGAAAAAGGGAAAACATGGGTAGGAACAGAGTGGAACCAGGGAACACATCTACACGGCTCTATCTTAAAGCCCTACAATCTCGCCAGGGTGGAGACCGTACCCATGACTGGCTCCAGGTCCTCTCGTCTCCCAAATGAAGAGAGAAATGCCTTGTCCAAGTCATGATTCACAATGTCCCAAAGATAAAAATAAGCAGTTTGCAATCCTGTCGCTAGGAATGCAAGAAGAGAACAAAGTCTTGTGCACATAAAGATTTGTATCACATCACAAGTTATTCATGATGGCAAAAATTAAAAATCTGTACGTTCATGATGACAGAAAAGTTGAATGAAGAATACAGTCATAGAACAAATGATTATTCAAAATCATTAACATGCATATGTTAGATGAAAAACACAAAGGACCTATATTCAATGAATTCCAATTTAAAAGAATATACATATGTATACACGCACACATATACACCATACATACCTCTGTGTTGTGTATGTATGTAGTTAAAATATGAGGCGATGTATCAAATCTTGCATGTTTTACTTCCGCATGGTAGAGTTACAAAACTTGAGAAATGAGCCAAACAGATATACTGCTGGGTCCTACAACTATCAGTTGAGGTAGAAAGGGATGAGGAATTGACCCACCTCATCATATCAACTGCTTATGACATGTAAGTCGAGAAAAAGTGCTGATAGAGAGATTTGAATATAAGAAGCATGTAAAGGGGACTTTTCCCACAGCTTAGTATTTTTATTTGATTTTCCTTAAAATGAATCAACCCTTTACCCCACAGAGACTGACAATACTAACTGTACAACTGCCACAAAGAACGATCCTATCTTCGAAGAAGATGCATTCAACAATTCTTTCCCCCGGACCATGAATAATGGCATTAGGCTCTCTGGAAACGAAAACCTAAAGCAGTGCCTATCCTAGGCTGTTCATCACAACTTGCAACTTTTTACATGTTTTCTTCTCTTTGAAGAGAAATAAACATGATAATCCTAGGAAAATGGATCATATGCCATCTCCCCCAGGGCAATTTCCCTGCATATCAGCAGTCTGCTTTGCTGAGCTGAATCCACCACTCCTGAAACTGGAAAGGTAAAGAGGAGGCCTTCAAGTCCTGCCTACTGCAAAGACTTAGCTGATGCAGGGGGTTTAATCAACTCCTCTCCCTAAAGGGCAGCCCCTGCCCAGACAGGGGCTCCGAGTGAGACCAAGGTAACCACAGCCGTGTTACCTGGAGGAAGTTCTGGCTGGAGATGATGAGAGCCAGCTGGGCACTCAGGTCTTCAGCTTGAGCTTGGCTCCCCCGCACTCCCTGGACCAGCTGAGGGATGTGATCCGCCACCGCCTACAGAAGGCAAGGAAATAAAAGCAGCATGGCTAGAATGGTGGAATCATCCAAAGAAGCTAGAACATGACGCAAGTGCGGTTTTTGCATGTGCCATCCACTCCCAGGGGACACCAGCCTTGGAATGACCATGTGCAGTAAGTCAGCTGGGTCCTTACCAACACTGAATCCGATTTTGTGGGCATCTTCTCTACACACACTCTACCCTGTGGTCCTGGAGGTCACAATACATTCCTTAGAAGATGACTGTCTATGATGAGACCTAAAAGAATTTCCCTAGTTGCAACTCATACCATCTGGCTCACTGGTGTTGCAAAACTAGAATCAAAGGATCTACATGATTCCCAGGTGGTAAACCAGTCATATGGGCCCACGCTGAGAAGGCGAGGGAAATACTTGTCTACCAATGCATGTAAGTGCTTTGGCTTCTTCTTCGCAGGCATGCATTCTGCGCACCAGCCTTTGTGTTGCCATGGCCCCTCTTTCTCTGTTCTAAGTAACACTTCTCATTTCTCAAACCGGAGAGCCCAAAGCCAGGGGAAAGGAGAGAGGTGCTGCATTCTGTGAGGCAGGGCTGCTGTATGTAACGGGCTCCTACGGTACCATGGGAGATGGGTCTTTATTTCTCTATGTTCTGTCCACATTTCCTTTCTGTGCTCACACCTCTGAGAATCTCACTAACCACAGAAGGAGGTAAATGAGGTTCTCAGAGGTCACAGCACCATGGCCATTGTTGTGGATAAAGGCACCCAGTGCATACTGGCCTGGGGACACATATTTTTTCTAGGGCTGTTCCAGCACAGGTTAAAAAAAATATTTCCATGGGATTTTTCCCCAGGTCCCCCTTTAGGACTGCTAGTTTTGCTGGTTCTAGTCATTTGCTCCACTTCCCTCTCTCCATTTCAATCCTTTCATTTCCTGGCAGTGACACTCAAGACCTAGTATCTTCAATCTCTTTGCAGAAGAGGGGCGAGAGGCCTCACTCATCCTGTGGCATGACCCTGCATGTGAGCAGCACATGCTCCCTGAGAAGAAAGATACCAAGTTTTCACCCCTGCTGGCAGCTGAGCTGAGGACCCAATAGGAAGCCAACTCCCCCACAGCAGGGGCCTCGCTCTCAGCAAGACCCCTTCTCTATCCACACAGGACCCAAGGACACTGGCCCAGGACCCTACTCTGTCGATGAGGCTTTTCTTCCTGGAGCACATTCAGTCCCCAATAGCAACAGGGCTGGCCTTGGAGAACCCGGAATCAGGAAGAGAGGGCTCCAGGCAGCTCCCCATCAGAAGTAAGGCCATTTCTCAAGTGGGAACAGTGGCACCCCTCACATGTGAATCATATGGCAGAGATTTGAAGGAGGAGAGAGGGTGCAGTTAGTTCTTATAACCCCAGCACAGAGATATGCCTCCCACTCAGCTACCAAGGCTAGTTGCAAATACTTCCAGAACATGCCAGCCAGATGTGGCACCCACAGGTGGGCAGTGGCTCTGCGATTGGATTTTGTGTCTGCCACGATTCAGAGGTGTCCTGGGAGAGTCAAGTTCCTGGGCTCTTAGAGAAACCAACAGGGGTATTTCCTGTACCTTTTGTAGTAACCTGGCCTCAATTTAGCATCAAGGCCCAGGTGTCAGAAGAATAGAGACAAAGGGGAACAAGAGAAAGCACCAAAGCGCACAGTCACAGAGGCCAGACCGGATGAAATAAATCCTTGAGGTCCAATTAGGAGAAGGCAGGAAATCAACCCAGCTCCACGGAGCAAAGGCTGAATTCGAAGTCCTGCCTCTAAAAGAAATGCACTCTGGAAACTCAACACTTCCTATTTCAGAGCCCTTAAACAGCCTCGTCATTGATCCTCTTTGGTTCAGACCCTTGAAAAGAAAATTATGGCCAAAAGGAAGACAATGCTGGAAGAAAACCAGACCTTCCTTCCAAACACAGGCCAGCCACTTAACGGACAAAAACCAGACGTGTATACACCTGCAACATGGGAACTGCAGCAAACTGGATTAGGAGCTTGGATAATCTGTCTTAACTGAATTACCAGGGGACTTGGCGTTCTAATGTTATCAGGGTCATCTGCAGCTGACCTGGCTCTCCGTGCACCGGAACCTCACCTTGCAACTCTGGACCAGCTGCTGCTGGGCCGCAGGGTTCTTGTTGGAAACGGCCGCGTTCTGGGAGGCGGCGATGGTCTGCGTGGCTGCCGCTGCGGCCTGCTTGGCTGCAACCTGCACAGGAGTGACAGATGAGTCAAGGTCTGCATATGTAACACACATGCATGTTCTACATTCACTTCCACCAGAGTCAGCACAGGTTTGTTGCTCTACAGGAACTCCAAAGAGCAGGCTCTGCCTTTTAAAACCAGTGATGACCCTAATCTTACAACACACTATCTTCCTTGTGTTGACATCCGCTGGCACAAGTGACGAAGACAGGCATGCTTGAAAGCTCAAGCCTTAAAGTTCATTTGTCTTATTCAAAAACAAAAGGGAGGATTCCACAGTCAGAATGACTTTGACAAGCTGCATCAAATCTAAATGTTTTCAGGAAAAAAAATCTCCCACAAGCAGCATAGATGGTTCAAGCACAGAAGCTGGTGCCCATTACTCTCCTCTCTCAGCAATCAGAAGCCTTAGTTCCAAAATGTAGAGAATTTCCCACCATGGCACTTAATCATGTTTACCCTCCTGTCTTTTTCTAAGAACATTACTTTTCTTCGCGAACATAGCAGACTGCATATGGAAGCACTTCTCAACACACAGGCAGGGTCTCAGCTTCCAAACTCTCAAATTTTAGTGTAAGGGTCTCCTGTGTGCATTTGTAGTATAAACTTTATTTTTCTTCCTTTCTTTTTCTTTTTGAGACGGAGTTTCACTCTTGTTGCCCAGGCTGGAGTGCAATGGTGCAATCTCGGCTCACTGCAAACTCCGCCTCCGGGGTTCAAGCGATTCTCCTGTCTTAGCCTCCTGAGTAGCTGGGATTACAGGCATGCACCACCATGGTCAGCTGATTTTTTTTTTGTATTTTTGGTAGAGACAGGATTTCTCCATATTGGTCAGGCTGGTCTCAAACTCCCAACCCCAGGTGATCTGCCCACCTCAGCCTCCCAAAGTGCTGGGATTACAGGCATGAGCTACCACGACAATCAAACTTCCTTTTTTAAACATAGTTTGTGCCTATTACTATTTCAACTTTCTTTTTCAGAATAAATATTTTTAAAAATAACAAACATGTTTCACTTACTCCCTTCCATACCTCTCCACCCAAGCCTAATCTCTACCTCCAGTCTTTGAAGTCCGAATTTCCTATGGGAAGCCCTGAGAAAGTCATCGCCTCCAACAAAATAGATACATTTGCAGCAAAAGGCCCTTCTTGAATGTGTATATCCTTTAATGCTAGAAGAAAATTATCTGGTTCCTCCTGAAGAGTCAGCATTCTATTCCTGAACATTAGATGCAAAAAGGATTTGAGCTTACTGAGGCAGTTTTTTCCAATTGTGTCAATGCTTTTATAATACTCAAACCTTTAAACAATGATGTTAACCTTGACTTAGCTTTCTGTCTTTTTTTTTTTTCTCAGAGTCTCACTCTGTTGCCTAGGCTGGAGCGCAATGGTGCAATCTTGGCTCACTGCAACCTCCGCCTCCCAGGTTCAATCAATTCTCCTGCCTCAGCCTCCTGAATAGCTGGGATTACAAGGGTTCACCACCACGTCCAGCTAATTTTTCTATTTTTAGTACAGACTGGGTTTCACCATGTTTGTCAGGCTGGTCTCAAACTCCTGACCTCATGATCTGCCCACCTTAGCCTCCCAAAGTGCTGCAATTATAGGCATGAGCCACTGTGCCTGGCTGACTTAGCTTTCTTTATATGAGCATCATCTTGTTAATTCCACTATCTCTTCAAATAACTCTGCAATCTAAAATGGGCATCCCAGAAAGCCAGCCTCTTTCCTGACCTCCAGTCGGTTGACGATTTTTTTCTTAATAGCATTCTGGGCAGCTGCGTTGGTTGCTACCCGGAGACCTTCTGCAGCTTCTCTCAGCCTTTGCTGCTGGTCTTCATTCTCTGGGTTGGCTGCAGCCCCCTGCAAAGGTGAAAATACAGATTTCAGCTGGTCCAGTGGGGGACATCACTGAATTCATACCTTCAGTATTATTTTTTCTTAGTAACAGCATTTGGAAGGACAGTCGAATGCCGCAAGTAATATCTTTATGAGGAAGATGTTTGCTCATGCAACAAAAAACACCTACCAGGGGATGTTTCAAAACCGCATGGCTAAGCAGTTAGAAATCCAAGGTAATAATTAAACACTTGAGAACACTGCTTTGGTGGTCCATACAAATTAACCTGTGGCCAGAAACCCATGGTTTAAAAGATGGGAAGATTAAATCTCCCCCTCTCCCCCATCTATCCCAGGGAGAATTTTCTTTTCATTGGCATGACACGGTAATGACATATATCTTCATGTCACTCCTGAAATACCCCATGGCACAGGTAAATGTGAAGGGGTAAGAGTCAGTGTAAACTCATAGGTGCGGAGGAGGGGGAAGGATGGAGGAAAGGCTCAGGAATGCCATTAAAAAAGACACCAAGAAAATTTTGTTAAAGACGGACTGTGACCAGAAATCACATCCCTAGAGAGCCAGAGCTGGAAAGTATAGGAAAGTAGAGATGGTACCTGAATGTACTGAATTAATGAGAGAAATCTAATGCCCTCAACCGGACAGAAAATGGGGCAGGCACTGTGCATAGCCAGTCACACTTCCTTTGTCCAGCCCTAGCCCTTTTACTTTGTTGCTTTTAGTTGAACATGTCTTAGAAATCTAAGTGGATTTAGATGGGTGGGATTCTGAAGCAGGTGAAGGCTAATGGTAAGGTAGAGAAAGGATATAATTTTACTCTATGATAATTCAAAAACATTCACAGCACATCCAGCCTTCCTCTCCCAACAGCAAGAACAGCAGCAATCAAGATTTCCCTCACCAGGGCCCAAATGCTTTATAACGTGTGCTTGATGTCTACAGATCAACGAGTTTCTTCCTATGAACCCTTTCAGGCAATAACATTTGCTCTGGAGGCAGAGAGAACAGCAGAGAACAGCACACTGATTTATCAAAAATCAATTTTTTGAACGTCTAGATTTTCCAAGTGGCCAATTTGCTAAATTTACCAATTTATACGAACCTATTTCTTTGAGCTATTTATAAAAGTTACAGCAATGCATACAGATGGAATAGGTTTAATGTCTGTGGCAGAATTATTCTGGTAACCCTCTTGAATAGAATCTCCTATTCTTCCAAACTTTAACCACTCTCATAATCTTGCTTTTATGTTCCTAGCAATTAAAAATTTTTATTTCTGCATTTCATACGTAAAAGGATTGTCTGGGCTACGTTTGGATTCTTTTGCAAGTTTATGAAAGTCATTTTGTTTTTTTCCGGTCATCAGATATATTCTAAGCCGCTCCTTTATATATGTCTCAAGTGCACATCAGCCTTAATTTTATGTATTTCGAGCAGCTGGAAACCAGCATTTCTGCACTTCACACTGATGTGGATGCTTTGGGTCCTTGCTCAGCAATGTCTTTTTTTTTATGGTGAATATGTATCAGATATGGAGTACTAATCTTGGTCTTGAAATCTTAGTTACTAATCATGAAATATATTTTTTCTGCATGTTAAATATAATCCTTCGAACTCTAACTAGTCCATGTTCTTTAGCTTTCAACAAAATTCAGCAAATTAAAATATTGCTACAAAGACAAAATGAAAACTTTTAACTAAAAGTTAAAAGAATTTACAGAAACCCTTAACATTGTCCCATTTAATGTAAGTAACCAAAACTCCCAAAATCACATAAATACTTAGAAGAAACAGTTTTTGGTAACTTGGTAAATGCAGTGAATTGGCCTGGTAAACAGTCACATCAAGAAACAAAATGTGCACACTGGCCTGGCCCAGTACTGCTTATATGGCATTAGCATTCATCTTTTCAAGTTTTAACTTTTTTCAATTGTAAAATAAGGAAGGGACTGGATTTACCCTATAGTTCTTTCCAGCCTAGCAAGTAATTTTTTTGTGAACATGAGTTTGCCTGAAATAGCTATAGTGTAGACTGACAGAGGTGGGGTAAACTAGTAAAACCTTTTAAAAAATTCAACTACTATGTAAAACCCTAATATATAATTTTTATATAAATATATATATAAACATATGTATACTGCTTAAAGAAGGGGGTTAAAAGCAGAGCTTATTGGCTGAATCAGGGATTAGGAGACAAAGGAAGGAAGCTCAGACTCTGTCCCTTCCTGCGTCTCTCCTTCACCCCTAACCATGAGGCGTCTCTGAGAACTCTCACTTCTTCAGGTAACACGATGGCCAGTCAGCCAGGAGAGGTCCTCTACGTGGCTCAGTATGTGTCACAATACAGTTTAAGTGAAGTAATGCACATATTAGGTTGAGATACACTACCACTTCCCTGAAGCCAGGGAGATGGCATAAGATATGGAGACACTTAATTTATCTTTTTTTTTTTTGAGACGGAGTTTTGCTCTTGTCCTCCAGGCTGTAGTACAGTGGCGCGATCTCAGCTCACTGCAACCTCTGCCTCCCAGGTTCAAACGATTCTCCTGTCTCAGCTTCCCGAGTAGCTGGGATTACAGGCATGTCCCGCCACGCCTGGTTAAGTTTTTGTAGAGACGCGGTTTCACCATGTTGGGCAGGCTGCTCTCTAACTCCTGACCTTAGGCGATCTACCCACTTTGTCCTCCCAAAGTGCTGTGATTACAGGCATGAGCCACCATGCCTGGCCTTAATAAATCCTATATGCACAGAAATACATTTAAAATATTATTTTGGAGGCAGGAATTTGAAGGTGACTTTTATTTTCTTTTTTCACATTTATCTGCATTTTCTATTAATTCTACAAGAAATGTGTGCTAGCTACATAATAAAAAACCCAGAAAAATGTAGCCTTATTCATTTAAAACAGTTCTCACCTACAGATACACGTTGGAATATCCTGCAGAACCTAAAGACACACACGTGTGCACACACACACACACACACCACACACACATATACACACACTTGGTCCTACCAGTGACCTTGTGAATCAGGTTCTCTGGGGATGAAACTGAGGCACGTGCATTTTAATATGTTGCGCGGGGAGCTGTGTAACAGACTCCTGGTTCAGAATCACTAGGTTTTATAAGCATTATGCTATAGCATAGCTGTCAAAAAGCACAAAACTAACTCTTAACTCCTCAGCCTTTTATAATATTTAAAACTGTGACTGGAATTTAAAGAACAGTGAAGTAGGAAATAGTCTACTGTGCAAAATCTTGATAGAAGTTTAGTTGAGAAGTCAAATAGAGGGCACAGTAACATTAAGGCATTAAGGAAGAGAATAGGTTTAGGTGAATTTGCTGTTGAAAACTATTAGGTTTAAATTAGTCACCATGTTCAATGAAGACCACAGCGATGACCAAATGGAACAAGAGCCCTCCCTCAAGAAGGTACTTTGCTGCTATGGCTGAGTCAGTACCACTCCCCTGAAGCATTTCATTCAGACGTTCCATCACCTACTTTGCCACAAGAACAGGGTTAGATGTTATAAGCCATATAGGTTTTAAGCAAATAAAAATGCATTCTCAGCTGACCATCCCCCATCTGGAAGGTACCTCCAAATCTTAACACTTAATAGTGTTCACTTTTCATGCAAACGAATCCAGTAGGATACCTTTGCAGCTTCCACCATGCGAGCAGTGGAGTCGGCCAAGAGTTTTGCTGCTGCCAGGAGCTTCTTCGAATTCTCCATGTCGATTTCGGCTTCTGCATCTGATCTCATGGCATTGACGAGGTCTGACGTGGCTTGGGCCAGGACGCGCGCCTGGCGCACCATTTCACCTAGAGGATGGAATAGAGGAGGTGGTCTGTTTGTCTGCTTTTCAAAGGTCAGTAAAACCTCAGGAGCCGTACAGTCTTGTCTCTCCTCTGGTAAGTGGGAGAAAGGAAACTGAACCACAGTGCTCTACTCCTAAGCTGTGCATCCAGATTAGAACCCAGAAGGAAAATATTCCCTGTGGCTGCTAAGATCGTACTCCCCAAACATACCCAGGTTCACCAGTTCACTATGAGGCACAAACAGGACAGAAGTAGCCAAAGAGGAACACGTTATAAAAAGAGAGGGCAGGGAGGTCAGGCACGGCGGCTCATGCCTATAACCCCAACACTTTGGGAGGCTAAGACGAGCAGATCACCTGAGGTCAGGAGTTTGAGACCAGCCTAACCAACATGGAGAAACCCTGCCTCTACTAAAAATACAAACTTAGCCAGGCCTGGTGGTACATGCCTGTAATCCCAGCTACTCAGGAGGCTGAGGAAGGAGAATCACTTGAACCCAGAGGAGGAGGTTGCAGTGAGCTGAGATGGTGCCATTACACTCCAGCCTGGTCAACAAGAGTGAAACTCCATCTCAAAATAAAAAAAAAGAGAGAGCAGGGAACAAAATTACGCGAATTCAGCGTTAGTAAATACTTATTTAGAAAACATTGCTTTCTTCACTTTGAAAACCACTTACACAAAAGCCTCCATAATAAACTTTCTGAAGAACTGGCACAGAATAAAATTATTTTTAAATTTTGTATTAATGTGTAGGCGAACTAGCACTAGATGAGGGATATCACACAATCCACTTGATGTCTGCTGTTTGGCCTTTGCTAACAGAAGCACGGACGTCAGCTTCATGTTCAAATGCTATGCTTGCCTTGGCCTGGAGTTTTCCCTGCCAATTTTCTCTTTGCTCATCCTTTTTTTTCCCCCAGCACTGATTCTGATCTTGCATTACTGTTTGGTCTTATTGTCCCTGTGATTTTACTGAAATCGATTTTAATTTCCTTCTGCAAGTAGGAGGAGTATAACAATCAACATTAAAAAAATAGAACAAGTCAAATGTAAGGGATTTCTTTCTCTAGCAAAGGTCATCTGAGAAGAATGCTGAAGCATTACAACAAAAAGGGGGAAGAAAAAGCTTTTACTGAAATAAAAATTGCTAAAGTCAGTGTGGTGTCCTGGCCTAGATCCTGAGACGGAAAGGACATCAGCAGAAAAACTGATGAAACCTGAAGAATGTCTGTAGTTTAGTTAGGAATGTACCAATGCTAACTTCCTGGTTTTGACAAACGTGCTATCCAACAGGAAAGATGTCAAAAATGGAGAAACTGGGAAAGGTAATGGGAATGCTCCATATTACCTCTGCAACTTCTTTTGCAAATTTAAAAGTATTTCAAAATAAAAGGAGTATCAAAAACAACAACTAATTCAAATGTGTGGAGCATTCCTATCTTGTTAAATCATTTAAGAATACAGAAGAACACAAGACAACTTTCTAAAAAAAAATCTAAACTCGTTATAAGGTATTGTTCTAGGCTGGCAAGGAAGCACAAAATTAGATCTCTTACAAATTACTGGTAGGGATGCAAATTGTGGGTCCTTTCTGGGGGAAAAATTTCTTAGACACATTTAAAATAAAAATCTACCTACTGGCCCAGCATCTCCATTAATAGGAATTTACCCTATATATGAACCTACAAAAGTAAACGATTTTTTACAAGAATGTTCACTGTAGTATTTTTGTAAAAGCAAAACAAACTAACAAAAAACTTAGAAATGACCTAAATGTCCACTAAAAGATTATTGGTTAAATTATGATGCCTACAAAAAACAGAATACTCTGCTGCCACTAAAAAGATGAACATATAGGTGGCAATGAAAAAGTCCATACAGTGGCTCACTGCTGTCATCCCAGCACTTTGGGAGGCCGAGGTGAGCAGATCACCTGAGGTCAGGAGTTTGAGACCAGCCTGGCCAACAAGGTGAAACCCCATCTCTACTGCAAATACAAAAATAAGCTGGGCATGGTGGCGCGCACCTGTAGTCCCAGCTACTCCAGAGGCTGAGGAAGGAGAATTTCTCGAACCTGAGAGGTGGAGGATGATGTGAGCCAAGATTGTGCCACTGCACTCCAGTCTGGGCAGCTGGATTTGGGGAGACTTACTTTTCAATACAGTGTAAAAAGGGGTACTGCAGATGCTTTTAAATTGACCGTATACTATGCATGATGCTTTGGGATCTGAAAACACCTTTGTGCCGGAGACAGACTGTCTTCTTAGGGCTGGCCAACTGAGAGACTGCACAGGCTCAGAAGGGAACATATCTTTGATATGCAAACTAACCAATCCAGAGCTTTTCCTCCTCTGTCTGGCCCAGACACCCAGAAGACACTGTTTCTCTGCCTGGATCAACCTGGGGCCAGAGACCAGGTAACTAGCTACCACGTCCATAATTTACAGCCTGCCAAAACTATTTAAACTAGCCAGTACTAAATTGTTTATCCTGACCTGAATTTCCCAAGGAAGCTCCAGTAAAGGCCATGGTCGGGCTGGGTGTGGTGGCTCATGCCTGTAATCCCAGCACTTTGGGAGGCCGAGGTGGGTGGATCACCTGAGGTCAGGAGTTCGACATCAGCCTGACCAACACAGAGAAACACCATCTCTTAAAAAAAAATTTATTAAAAAAAAAAAAAAGGCCATGGTCTAGGCTGACCCTTGCTCCTGTATTCTCCCTCCTGACCACCCCGGTGCTCTCCCATGACCATGTGTGGCATGCGGTGACCCCCTCCAGGGGACATGCAAGTATAATAAACTTCTTCGTTCCAAGCCTTGATCTTGTTTCCTTCTGTGGCTGCTCCAACTTTGCCATATCATACCCAACACGTGCATTTGCAGAACAAAGGAATTCACTGTGAATCTAACAAAATCTAACCATTTTAACAAAAACCTGGTGAACTTTGTTGAAGTCTACAAGCATGGGTATGGAAGCATCTTTTATCTTTTTCCAAGCTTCAGTGGGGCAGTCTTTGATGAGAACTTGCCCTGGCCAGTCATCCAGGCAGCCTTCATCTTCCCTATGGATGAGCACCACCATCAGGAACCCCAAAACCCACCCACACACCCACCCACAGCACAGTGCCTTACCAGCATCACCCATGGAGCTGAAGATGCTCTCGGTGACACACATGATGGTGTCGGTGGCCTGGTCATAGCGGCCGATGGGCTCGCCTCGGCTGGCAAACTGCCGCACATGCTGCAGGAGATCATGCAAGGCCTGGCTCACCACGCTGGCCGCGGCGCTGACCTGCTTCAGGAGCTCACTATCGGTAGTGGCCGCCTGGCAGGCGCGTACACAGTTCTCCACCGAGCGGTCCACCAGCTTCCCTGCTTCAATCAGCTGCTCCTGGCACACAGGGGAGCTGATAGTGGGGCTCACAACCTGAAGCGAGACAGGAACAGGTTTTGGGCACTGTGGTTCAATCCTTATTTCCCATGTCCCCTCACAATCCCATCAGGGCCCTTCCTGCTCTGGGCCTTGGTTTCTTACGGGACCAGGGATTCACCTAAACCATTGCTGTGGTCTCACACACTCCGCTATTCTACTCCATCCTTGTGATTTGACATGTCCGCTAATTTATATCTTCATTAGTCACATGTGATGGTCCATACTACCACCCTACTTACATAGGGAGAAATTTCTGAGCTTTCTCGATTATACCTCTTCCCTTTTAGGATCCCTTGGATTGAGTCTTCTGAGTTGGGATACAAACACCACCTAAAGGAATTCTATTTTTACTCCCAAAACACCTGAAAATCTGCCTCATAGGGGGATTCTGTCAGTTCCTTGCAAATTCTAGCAGTGTGGACAAGGAAAGCTTAAGGGAGACGACTGAGGACACTTCCAAGACATGCTGCAAATCCTCCTACAGGCTATCGATGCCACGCTGAGCCAGATCACAGATCTATACAACATGACAGACCATCAAGTCCAGAAACGGACAGTTCCATCTTCTGATGCATCATCACCGCGAGGACACATGAAGTGGAGGGGAAAGGGTATTTGGAGGCAGATGGACCTGAGTTATAACTCTAGTTCTGCCACTTACTACTTCTGTGGCCTTAACGTACTAACATCAGAGGGCCTCAGGTTCCTATCAGTAAACTAGATAATAGTGCTTAATTTGCAGGATTGCCGGGGAGATGTAATGAGGTGACGTATGACACACAGTGTGTATACCCTCACAAGAATTCAGATCCCCACTCGCACACAGCCTAGAAAGGGTTCCCATAAACTCTGTGGATTATTTCTGAATCCATTTATAATGCAGTATCACACAATGCAAGAACTATTTTTGTGCCGGTATAAAGACGCACCGAGAAGTCCAAAGGGGAGACATAGCCATTTGCACATAGAAATGAACTAGTGAAAAGTACCAACGGCCTGAGGACTTGGGCAAAGAACAAATGATAAAAGAATAGACAGCTTACGCTAAAATCCTATCATCACGTAAGAACTATCATCACTGAAGCAAGCTCTAAATCTCAAGACTATTTGAACAAATTCTGCCCCTGCTACTCCCCAGATGCCTGGAGGCAGATAAGAGCACATGATACTGCGTGGAAAGGGCTAGGGTACCCGCTGGCTTACCTTGGCACATGCCACAAGCTGGGAGGTGGAGAGGGCACACTGGGTGGCAGCAGCAATCACCCTGTTCTGTAGGACAGTGTCTTCTGCCACTTGGGCAACATTCTTTGCCTTTAGTACCAACATGGCAGCTGCATTGGCAACAGCTTTGGCCAAACTCATTAAAACATCCTAAGAAAAGGGAATCAAAGACTATTCATTTATTTTTCTCTAATCACCTTTCACAGCCTGAAAATAAACATGTTATTAAAATTCCATTTGATCTTTTTCCTTCAGCACTTCAGAAGTTTTTTTAAAATGTCAACTTATCCTTAGAGGTAATTAAAAAAGGAGTCTTGTATCCTAATAACTCAGTCTCTTACATCCATTAAACAGCATAGGTTTAAATCTAAAATAGTTAGTTTGAGGGGAAGGGTTATTATTTTAACCATTGATTCACATTCGTGCACTTATCTAACACGAAGTCATGACCACGTCTCTTGGATGCGTGGTTGATGTGGTGGATCAGGAGAAGCTGAAAACATATCCAGATGCCACAACATCATGTGCCACAGGAAGGTTATAACTCATGGCCTCCAAGTCATCATGCCCCACTGTAACTTGAAAATTTATCTTATGGATTTCTACCTTGCACAAAGATCCAAGTCGTCATCAGAAATTTAGCCATATCTCTACCTCCAGAGGGCAACATTTGATGTGCAAAGACACATAGCTGGCACCAACACCTACGGCTCAAGAGCCAAGAAATGCTCTGAAAATGAGTTATTCTCACTGTTCTGCAGCCTTCTGGATGGAATTAAATTATTACAGAAAGTGGAAAGGGAACCTACATAAATACACTAGCTATAAGAAGGTTTGACTGAAGACGCAAGGAGCTCTGAGCCTTAAAAGACCAGTTTATGCTTCAACTCAATGACTAGGCATTCCACCTGCAGAATTTAGAATACTTTGATTGAGCCTACCAGATTTATCACCCATCTATTTGACCTAAAGAATAACCACTACTACAATTAATTTATTTCTTTGCTTTTAATACTGAAAGTAGTTTACTTGACTTGGAAATGCCTTCCCAAACATAGGAGCCATTTTGATTTTGAACAAACATGTCAAGGCTTTTCCCCTTCAAGGAAATACGGTCAGAAGTCTTTATTAATTCATCAGATGATAAACAGTACTTTTGATTCTAAATGTAAAGGGCACCCACAGCGTCTTTACAGTGAGATATTTTATGAGAAGATATATTGGAAATAATATTCAGCCTGCACAATTTTACACAGAACAAAGACTACATATAATCCAGCTAAATCAGAAACCCATGAATCTATCAAGTATGCTGATTTTAAATTGGGCAAAAACTAAGTGGTCTTAAATGAGCAGGTTGCTCCAGTCTTTCTTAGGTCTGTGATGTTTCCTGGATATCCGAGGTAAAACTAAAGCCCATGGCGCTGAAAGCTGAAGATCCCTTTGGGATCTGACTGGCACTTGTCTACCACACAACTTTCAGGAATTGCTCCCACTATGGTTACAGTTCCTGGACATTTATCTCAATGCTCAGTGAAAACACAGCTTGAATGTCACAAATTATTAAAAAGATTTTTAAAAATAACTTTCCAAAGTAGGTCACAGTATTCCTTCACTTGATATGAATTCATCTTTTCAGATGGGGGCCAGGATTTGGTCACATAGAATCATGATTGTTCTAAAGGGCTTTGTTACAACTGTTTAAAGAAATCCTGTTCCTCTTATTAATTTTGTCCAAAAAAAAAAAAAATACAGTTAGAGAAAGAATGTGATACTACAGCTATAGCTGCTGACAAGGCCTTTGTCAAAAGTTTCAACAAGACCACTATTATGTAGCCAGTGTAAAATAAATCTTTGTTAACTCTGGGAACATGCGGTACATTAAGAACCCAAGAAAAGCTCTGAGATATGATCTCAAGAATCAGAAAAATGGAGTAAGAAATCCAATGTCAGTTACCCATAACTGGAGGAGGTTGCAGGATCACCTTACTGTGCTGGTCTTTACCTAGAGACATGACACAATTGGAAACATTCAAGTGAGGCCTGTCCCTGCTAACAAAGGCTCTGCAGGACTATCATCCTGAACCTGAACCTGCTTCCTCTGCACATTCAGAATAGAAACAAACATTAGGAAGCAGGGTTTACATTCACACACAAATGAAAACAATCTACTACAGCAGGGAGGGGCAGGTAAAGCTTTTTAAAAACACAAGGTTATGTGTGATGTTTTAAGAAAGAATTGTGACTTTCTCCTTAACCTTCCTTAACACATTGCCGGAAAACAATAATATTAATACTTCTGGGGAAAGTAAATGACCGTGTCAAGATAATTAAGCCTAGTAAAATAGCAGCTGAATCTCATATTTACCAAGTTCCTAAGTAGGTACTTGCCTGCAAATAATTACCTGCACTAATACAAAAAGTAAAGGCCAATGCAAGGCCAGTTTGGGGATCTGAAAGGGAAGTCAGGAGGGGGATACAATTAACTTGGGTTTAGCAGAATACATTGATGTGGTCTACAGTTCACTCTGATTCTAGGGAACTTATTACAGGCCATCTCAGTGTAGAAATGGCTTCCAGGAATATTCCTACCACTCATCATAGAAATTCACGCTTAAGAGGACTGAAGAACGATGCCATCAAAACCTCTATCATGACATGAACGCTTGTATATTGAATGTCTTATCGCCCTCCTGCACTCTTCACATGCCTGTGGCACTAGGCTATGGCACTTATTCATAGCCTGCAGTGGATGAAGGTTGAAGTTTCACGTCTCACAACAAACATGATCACATCTTAGTGTACCTGACACATCTTTTGCTGATAAAATTTGAAAGTTCTATTTCTATTTGCTTCTGAAAATAAACATGTTATTAAAATTCCATTTGATCTTTTTCCTTCAGCACTTCAGAAGTTTTTTTAAAATGTCAACTTATCTGGCATGAAGCAAGAAACCTGAACGCCAGAGGAAAGCTAATGATCTTTTTGTTCTGTCTACTAAATATTATAAAATCATTGCCAAATGAAGAGGTGGTCAAAACAGATGAAGCCAAAAATACAAGAAAAAAGGTATTTAGAGGTGTCAGGTAGTTAATAAAAACATTATGCTATTTTTCTGGACTTGGTGATATCTGTAATATTAGTTCATATAAGTTTGTAATTTGTTGTAATTTCTTCTAACTAAATATTTCAACATATATACATATAAATGATTTGAAAAAATTTTTTAATAATTGAAGGCCAATGAAATTCTGTAGAATTCCTAAACAGTGAACTTGACATAGGATTTGGAAAAGGGCATCTTTCAGGGAACCTGGGCTAGAACTGTAACAATTTAATTGGGATGTACTTATATATTACTTGCAAAATGAGAGACTTAGGAGGAGGAGTAAAGGGGCCTAACTCATCAGCACATAAGCAGATCATCCCGGCCTGAACCATCCTAGCAGTGGCCTCTGCACTGTACCTTTTGAGGGATAGGGATGGAGGCAGACAAGCAGAGATGCCTGATGCCCTCTGAGCTGCACTGAGATGATACTACACAGTGGTGGCAGCAGCTCCCCAGAGGGCAAGCAGCACATGTCCCTGGTATTGAAAAAGAAGGGTCACAAAAGAGACTTCTCTGCCATGCTTGTGGTTTTGGATAAGACACAAAAACTAAACCACCTCTGGGTACAAAGGAATTTCTTACCTGGAATCGCTCATCAGTCTCATTCTCTCCAATCTGTCTCAGAAGATCCCCACTGGCCTGTCCAATGCTGCCAGCAGCAGTCAAAACTGTCTGTCGAGGCTGTGAACAAAGAACACACCTTAACTGGAAAGAAAATGCATTTCCTCCAGTGCAGTCATACATGGAATTGCAGAAAGCAGAATCTCACAGAATTTGCTCCCTCTGTCTATCAATGAGAATCTCAGGTGGTCTGCCAGATAGAAGACATCCTGGTGAAATCCGTGCAAGCAAACAGTCGGTGTCTCACAAACCAGCAATAGGTATATGGATTTGAAATGGCCAATTAGTGAGCCTTGTTCCATTGGTAGGAAGGTGATACGCATTCTGTGGAAATTAGGGCACAAACTTATATTCCCTTTAGATGTGTATTAGTCATGTGTGTTACATTCCTGGGGTTGCATCTACTCAAGTACCCATGAGGGGGAGGCCTTCACACTAAGAGCTCAACCACTCCTGAATGCGGCTGAGCTTCTGCACCCAATTCCACAACTCCAATTACTCCTGCAGAGAAACATACCCCAGCAGGATGAAAGGAACAGCTTGGGAAGCAAAAGCACCACGGTCCCCCCAGCGGATGCAGCTGTCTCATCAGAACCCAGGCGACTGTTTGCCTCTAGAGCTTACCTCTCCAGAAGTAGGCTGCACAGCTTTCAGCAAGTCTGACACTGCCCCAGCGAGGGTCCTGGCAGCTCTGAGCAAGTCCTCCCCCGCTGCCCACCTCATCATCCATGAGGGCGGCCAAAAGCTTCACACCCTTGGACATCTCCGTCAGGTTGGAAGAAATAGTGGTGATCGCGCATCCCACAGCCGTGTAGTCAGTGTCTGCAGGGTCACCTGGGACAAAAAGAACCATCCCCCACTGAAGGAGGGCGCATGGTCATGGTGAGAATTTTCAAAATCCCACAGTGGCAGGAGTTCCTCACCCACCATCCTGCAGGAGTCAAACACCAAGCTTCCCATGAGCACAGTGAGATGGCTTGCTCCCTTTCTCCAAGGTAACTTCAAGAAGGTCCTTTCACCTGGAGGCTTCATGCATTGAAATTCTGGGTACAACCACCTTTAAAAATCCAAAGGAAGTCTCGGCGTCTCATGGCCCTTTCCTTTAGGCCTCTGTCAGTAGCTCAGGGGGTCAAATCTGCTCCTAAAAAGCTGATACACTGCTGGGTGAAGCCAACCAAGTTCCTAGCTCTCCTCTGACAGCACAAGGCTGGGAGCCACACTGTGCCAGAAGAGACCACTGCTGGACAAGATGGGCCAAGGCACATACGATGGGTCTGTTCATTCAAAACCATTTTCAAACTGTAGGTGCGCAGAAGGGAGTAAGTAGCCTCAACAGACTTTGCAGTAAGTCCAGCACACTGTCAAACCTCGAGAAGATCTGAATAGGAGCTTTTTAATGAGGATGCATGATAGACAAAAAGCAATGACATGTTCCTTACCGCTCTCCTGGGTCACTGGGAAAAAATGTCAGAAGCACTCCAAGTGCCTAAGAAAAGACTATCCTCTCGTAATATGAAGTCTATCATTTCAATTAATAGATAACTTATTTTTTAAAATTAGAAAAATAGCTTTTAAACAAAACCCCAATACAGCATAAATCTCTCAGGGACTTACCAGCTGTAAGGTTAACAACAGAAGCCGTTCCGGCCGTGATAGCATCAACTTGAGAATGAATTTCGTGTTTGGATTCGTCGACTTTGTTCTGAACCCATACCCTAGATGCCTGCAAAGCCAAACAACAGCACGACACAATCACAGCACAGAATTACCCAGGAGACCAGAGAGGCCTCGCCATAAAATCAGACCAGCATTGTGGCTACGCTCTTCTTATGAGGCCAGCACTGACAGGGCCCTTAAGTTATCCTAAACAGGAAACTTAAAAGGCCTCTTGCTCCTTCAGAGATGCTCAATGGCGTGCAAATTCTCCCTGTGTCTTACATTAATTATGTTGTTTGTGTTTTTAACTTTTAAGATCTTAGGGAGAAGAATTCCACGTGGCTTTATTTAGAAAAATTCAACTGAAAAGGAATGAGGGAGAAAAAAAAATCAATGTTTCATAATAATACTGCACATTAGCATTAACATTTGTTGCTATTTTTCACCTTGCTTTGCAGGGAGCAGGGTGAGAAGGAGGGTGTTTCAGCTCACATGTGTTCTTAGTCAATGCAGGAAATGTCTCTTGCTTACAATGTGCATCACCTTGAAGACAATCAAGGGTCATGTTCATGTAGATGGTAAAACCTTTCCTGGTAAGATGAGGGGATGGGTCAAGACCCTGTTCAGGGTCCAGATATACCACTAGCAGGTGATAGGACCTCGGGCAAATCATATTCAGATCCTGTGCCTTAGATTTCTTCTACTGTAGGAATTGAACGGTTTATAAAAACCTTTCCAGCTCTTATATTTTACGTTGATTTGAACCTATAAATAGCAAGGTCTCTATTTTCTGGCATTTCAGAACTTACCCAATAAATGATCACTTATGTTGATAATGATGACCCTGCAGTAAGGTGCTCATCTGCTTCCTAAAATATCCCCAAAATATTTATGTTCAGGATGTGAACACTAAAAGTAATTTATTGCAATCTAATTCTTTGAAAATTGGTGAAGCAGGAATGTAAAAGCTTAAAATTTTAAAACTCTACCTCACAATTATACTGGATATGGGTGTCTGCCATACATGTTTCTACTCTGGAGTTCCTCGAAGCAAAATGTTTATGGTTTTCAGACACCTGGGAGAAATGGCGCCGAGGATACCAGCAACCTCCATGCACATAGGTGTGCAAATGAAAAACTCAGCATTCTTGGAGAACTTGGAGGGCAGTTATCCTGGCAGGACAAGATAAAGCTACAGACTGTATCTTGGTTCTGGCCCCTATGATGGTACCAGTCAGTCCTACCACAGTGGTTGTCAACCCCGACTGGCCATCAAAATCACCTGGGGAGAACAAAAACCACTGATTCTCAGGTTCCACCCACAGCAACATCTATTTCTTTGGTCTCAGCAGGTGCTTTCGGCTTGGTTTTTAAAGTTTCTCAGATGATTCTAATTTACAAAGCAGCATTGAGAATGACAGTACTGGCTGGTGCTTCTCAAACATTAATAGTCACACAAAGAAGCTGGAAACTTGGCTAAAATGCAGATTCTGTTTGAGTAGGTTGGGGAAGGCCCATGATTCCGCATGTCTCACACAGAATTGCCAATGCTGCTGGTCCTGGGAGCACAATTTGAGCAGTGAAGAGTCATGTTGAGAGGTTCCCAATTTTCCAGTCACAGAGGACACCTCTGATACTAAACAGGCAATGATCTGAGTCACCCAATTTAACTTTTTCAGAAACAAGTGTTATTCCTGAGCTTTCAAAAAAAAAAAAAAATTATGGGATTTCATGCAGCAGCAGCTACAGGAAAATATCTGGGTGAATCACCCTACCCCACTGAAAAACTCAATGGTAGTAATCAGTGGTTCTCAAAGGACAGTTCCCAGGCATGCAGCATTAACATCGCCTAAGATCTTGTTGGAAATGCAAAATCTCAGGCCCTACACAAGATTCCACTGAGTCAAAAAAAAAAATGGGGAGAGAGTTCCAGCAACATGTGTTTTAACAGGCCCTTCTGGTAATGCCAAAGTACGCTAGAGTTTGAGAACCACTGGTAGAGACAAAATAACAAACAGCTAATGCTTACTGAGCTCTTTCTATGTATGTGCTAGGGACTGTGCTAAGACCTCTACAGGTGATTAGATCATCACCTCTTCACAACAACTCTGTTTACAGATGACAAAGTAGAAGATTGGAGAAGGCAAGTAGCCCAGAGTTGCACAGCCAGTGAGGGAGCTGGGATTTGAACTCAGATCACAGGACCCTAGGGTCCAAGTTCTCGGCCCTCCTGTGGTTCTGCCAACAGGCAGCAGTATCCTATGATTCTTTCTTCCTGTGGGTGCAACTGAGAGACAAAGACTCGATATCTTGGAAAATCATGGGTTTCTTCTTCACCTAGAGATAGAGATTTACCTAGTTGAATCCTGACAGAGTGCATAACCCTGCTTTCTGCCAGGGCAGAGACTTGGCATGAAAACCACTGAACAGTATTTACCATATCCTGGCCAAGAGGTGGCAGCGAGTCGAGCTCACTGAGATCATCCTGGGCCTGCTGGACGGCGTGCATGCTTGTGTTGATGGTCCCCATCAGGGCCTGCTGGGCTGAGGTCTGCAAAGACAGATGAAACAAAGCAGTCATCCCACAGTCCGGACATGGCCCTTCATGCAAAACAAAGCAAAACAGAACTCTGCGCTCAAGACCAAGCAGCCTAGGCTACATCTCAACAACCGGCTGAACCATCTCCCATTTTAACCTGGAGGCCAGAAATAGATACTGCATTATATTAATACAACACAAAATGAAGGTGATTGCCATGGACGGATTATAATCAAAAGTGTGTGAAGAGTTTAATTGGCTGACTAGGAGGCTCAGAAGAGTCCTTCCAGGGAAACTAAGGTGATGCAATCTTTGAGTACTGAGGAGCTCCTCCTGCACAGGAAACACGTGGCTGCTAAATAAGAATGCTTCCTGATAGACAAGGACTCCAGCTAAATCTACGGTCAAGAAACTTTTTCAGAGACAAGGGTTAATCCTGAGCTTTCAAAAAGTTCTCGTCCAATAGCAAGGGCCTGCCTGAGAGGCACTGAGTCAGACAGACCAGCACAGTGGAAAGGAATTAATGACCGCCAGGGTGAAACCTCAAGATCACCGGAAACCTGGTCTACTTCTCAGACTTTCCTAGGGGTATCTGCAGCAATCAGCTTGATGCTGCCAGGACAGGGAAGCAGAGTTTTATGCCTGTATCACAAATCATGTTGAAAGGTCCCTAATTTCCTAGTCACAGAGGACACCTCTGATACTAAATACGCAGTGATCTGAGTCATCCAATTTAAAAATACACAGCTGAATGCAGCATGGTTCAGCCAGGAATTAGAGAGAGTTCCAACACCCAGCCCATCACCGCTGCTGGTGTCCACCCTGCACACCGGAGGCAGTGGACTAACGAGCAGGGGACGACGGGAAGCCTCACCAGTGGTGGCATGTGGCCTCGGTGCATCTGCCCAACCATGACTTGCTGCTGTGGCGAGGGCATGCTGCCAACGTTGAAGGTCTCAGGCCCGCTGGAGCCTGAGCGCATCACGGCTGGCAGTGCCACTGAGCCGTGCTCTGCCTTCCCGGTCCGGTTGAACTGCTGCTGCAAGATGGTGGACCTGCCGGGAAAAGTGGTTTGGTCACTGCAAGGAAGCCACCCATGTGAAGTGCAATGAGGAGACCCCCCCAGATGTCACATATGTTCCCTACTTTATGCTGTGAAGGCCAATTTAAAGAGGCACATACAGACAGAGAAGCAGGAATGAAGAAGTGGCATTACAACACTTAGCAGAGCTCTGAGAAGAATCCTTTTATGACACATAATGTAAATAATTACTCCCAATTTATCCACTTAATAGATTTATGGTATTATGCAATTAGTTGTTCCTATTAAAAAAAAAAAGAAAAGAAAACGAGGCCTGATGCAGTATCTCACCCCTGTGATCCCAGCCCTTTGGGAGGCCAAGGTGGGAAGATTCCTTGAGGTCAGGAGTTCAAGACCAGCCTGGGCAACATAATAAGATCTCATCTCTACAGATCTCAGGAAAAAATTCAAAAATTAGCCCGGAGTGGTGGTGCGTGCCTATAGTCCTAGCTACTCAAGAGGCTGAGGCAGGAGAATCGCTTTAACCTGGGAGACTGAGGTTGTAGTGACCTATAATTGCACCACTGTACTCCAGCCTGGCCAACAGAATAAGACTGTCTCAAGAAAAACAAAAATGACAACAATAACACAAGTATTCCTATAATGATAATAGTGATGTCTAGGTTTTAAGTGAATGTTTTGATATGTTGATATATTATTTTTGGTAAATCACACCTGAAAGAACATTCATTAAACAAGTATCTACCCTGCGGCAGGTTCCGTTCTAGGCATCAGAGATACAGATCATTTATCTTTAGCTTGAAAGGGGAAATGTGGAAATGAAGGTAGGGGAAAATCTCCTGCACCTTAGCTCGCCTCCCTCAGGCCTACCACCATTGACCACACAGGGTGTTTCATCGCCTCTGGAGCCTCGACCATGTGAGGCTTTGACATCTTTCAAAATGCTTTCAACTAAACACTGGGAAGCCTCTTAGGGTATCTAAGGAAAAAAAAATGCATTTTTATTTTTTTGAAGCAGTTTCACTCTTGTCATCCACGCTAAAGTGCAATTGCACGATCTCAGCTCACTGTAACCTCTGCCTCCCAGGTTCAAGCGATTCTCCTGGCTCAGCCTTCCAAGTAGCTGGGATTATAGGTGCCCACCACCACACCTGGCTATTTTTTTTCTATTTTTAGTACAGATGGGGTTTCACCATGTTACCCAGGCTGGTCTTGAACACCTGACCTCAGGTGAACCACCTGCGTAGGCCTCCCAGAGTGCTGGGATTACACGCGAGAGCCACAACACCCGGCCAAAAAACTGAATTTTTTACTTGATATTTTCTTAGAATGAATAGTAAGTACAAAAAATGCTGATCGTCTGAAGGTAAGAAGTCTGAGGGTGGTGTATCTTCCTCAGAAGCCGGGGTAGGACAAACCCACAGACAGAGTCTGGGGCATCTGTGTGTTGTGAGGTGGAAGGAAGGTAGAGGTACGGCTGGATGAAGAGACGAGGCCTCTGTCCTGGGGCTCTCGCACTATCACAGATCATTCCCTGTTGCCCAGGGCAACACTCGACAGCCATGCTGGGATCCCAAGCAATAGGCATCCAGGGAGAAACACTGCAGTCTAGGGGTAGGGTGGTAAGAGACTGGGAAGGTGGGCCTGGAGGTTCCAGTAAGAAATCAGTTGCATTCTGAGAGCTCAGCCAAAGATCAACGCAGGAAGAAGTGGAAGGTCTAGCGATGGGGGCCATCCTGACCATTCTTCCTGCTTGCCTTGATCAGACCCCACAGTGACGCCATGGGCAGTAGAGATGGCTACAGTGGTCCCAGGCAGGTGAAGGTCCCAGCCCTCTGGGCTCAGACACTTACTGGGCTGCTCCTATGGGAAGCAAAGCACAGCAAAGTCCTCTGAAGTGAAGCACTCACCCTATCAGGGAGCACTAGTTCACTAACTTACATCTAATGGTCATGAATAATTCCAAGGACTTAAGGTACTCTGCCCGAGGGTGGCAAGTACCAGAAATGTATCATATCAAGTTTGGTTCCAACTTGCATCCTAGTGGGAACAAATGGAAAAACACCTTTTGGGTGATGAGGAAGCAAACTGTGAAAAACTGGCAGCAAGGGTAGAAATGTTAGAGAAACTACTATAGCTAAGGAAGTTTAATGCACTGGAAGATGCTAGAACTCTCTAGCATTGTACTATGGGAAACATCACAAGATCTGAATCTGAGTCCTGGCTCTACCACATGTGTGGATCTCAACTAATTTTCATGAGCTTCAGTTTTCTTATCTGGAATGGGGATGACAGCACTTCGCCTCCTTCTTGCATAGGGAGTTGTTATTGGAATTCCAGATGAGACAGAATGGCAGACACACACACATTGAAGTACACAAGAACAATCATTACATTGCTCTATTAATATAAAAGGGATGTCTGTGTAGGTTTCCCAAAAAGAACCATTTATTAGATGTTACTTAATTTTAACAAATCTGTCTCCTCATCTATAAATGGGGCTAAATCGAGGATACTGTGAGTTTAAAATAATGATCGTGAGGATGACAGTTACAACAGCAAGCACTATGTGCCAGGCATTGTTTTACGTGCTTTATTATTAACTACCACAGAAATAAAACCTACTTAGGAAGTAATATCAATATGCCCATTTTATAGATGAGCTCATGCCAGAAGAGAATTCAGTAACTTCCCCAGAGGCACACAGTGAAACACAGACCCTACCTTTGCACCTAACAAGAGTCCATGTTCTTAACCACTCACCTGGACGATGCTGCCTCATGGCACTCGAGACAAGCGTGGCACGAAGCAGTGCTTCACAGTAACAACTCCTCCACCCGCTGCACTCCCTGCTCCCACACAAGGGGCCAGAATCAAACACAGGCTCATCCTCTGACCTTCTGATGATATGGCTCAATGATCATGATTCGATCATGAGATTTAAATCAAAAATGCAGAGTAGGACTCATGAACACTTACTGCCTCAAAAGAAGCAGTTAAACGCCACACCATGGTCAATGTCTTCCTGAAATCCTCAGCCTTCCTCATGACACATGTGCCACATCAATGCCGCTGGTCTTGGGACCATGCTTGAAAAAGACTCAACTACATCATCTGCCATCATCTTCTCCAGGTGACAAGCTTTGGAGGAGCAGGCTCCCAGCTGGCAAGAGGAAACCCGCCTATCTAGGGGAGAAGGTGGGTCTCCAGTGCTCTCCTTAATACTTACTTTTTTGGGGAAACAGACTCTTCTAACATAGTTGACTCCTCATCACCTTCTAGTCCAAATCGATCTTTACTTTGTTTCTGGAAATGCAAAAAAAAACAAGATGCAAAAATGAAAATCAGGCCGGGCTCAATGGCTCATGCCTGTAATCCCAGCACTCTGGGAGGCTGAGGTGGGCGGATCACTTGAGGTCAGGACTTCAAGATCAGCCTGGTCAACATGGTGAAAACCTGTCTGTAATAAAAAAAAAATACAAAAATCAGCCTGGGATGGTGGCAGCAGCCTGTAATCCCAGCTACACTGGAGGCTGATGCAGGAGAATTGCTTGAACCTGGGAGGCAGAGGTTGTAGTGAAGATAGTGCCCTCTGTACTCCAGCCTGGGTGAGAGAGCAAGACTCTGTCTCCCCACCACAAAAAAAAAGGAGAATCAGCTGGTCTTCATACAAGGACCTTTGAATAAAACATTTTAATGGGACACAGGGAAAGTGATGAAGTTTACTCAAAATTCCTTATGCTGGATATTTAGTAGGTGATGGATTAACAAAAGCATAATAATAAAAAAGAAATATTTAATATACAGTTAGATGTTGTGTATTTATTGCACAGACTTTAATTTTACATATTAAAAAATCAAGATGCACATATTAACATTCTATTAAAACTTGGTTTTTTTGAATGGGCTGTATCTTGAAGGCTTAAGAAATATGTTTTTCTGTATACCAATATGGCACATAATCCCATTACATTTGTTTAAAAAAAAAACAAACAAACAAGAAAATTAAAAAGATCATTTTTAGCCCCCTCAATCCACGTTTCCACAGAGGCTGAAAAGCACAGTACAGCTCTGTGAAGACGAAGATGCTGAGGCGTGCTAGGCTCATTCATTAGCTAAGTGACATGCTATTGTTCATTGCCTGGTAGTAAATGATACAAATATTTGCTGCAGAAAATGCAGGAATTCTCATAGGATCTTGAGGTCAAATATCTCATACTTAATTAGTGATTAAAGATTAAATTAGTGAATCAAGTGTTTTTTCTGTTTTGAGACAGAGTCTCCCTCTGTCACCCAGGTTGCAGTACAGTGGCAAGATCTCAGCTCACTGCAACCTCCACCTCCTGGTTTCAAGCAATTCTCCTGCCTCAGCCTCCCGAGTACCTGGGACTATAGGTGTGCACCACCACACCCAGCTAATTTTTTTGTATTTTCAGTAGAGATGGGCCTTTGCCATGTGGGCCAAGCTGGTCTTGAACCCTGACCTCAGGTGATCTGCCCGCCTCAGCCTCCCAAAGCACTTGGATTACAGGCGTGAGCCACCACGCCTGGCCTCAAGTTTTTTAAAAGGGCTTTTTTTCAAGGTAGCCACATCACCTAAACCGAGCCTTTTAAAAAAGCGGTCTTGCTTTTCCGATTTGCATCAATACAAAATACCTTTTTCAGGATGATGTCAATGTAGCCTGCAATCAGCTGGGATATCTGCTCTCCCTCAGTGGTTTGTACAGAATAGTAGCTTTCCTGATACTCCCCAAAATCCTGAAAAGACAGCATTGGAGGAAATACAGCTAAATCAGATATATCAACATTTTAAAGGCTAGGAAGTCCAGCTCTAGAACAGTAAGCCATAGACTTAATTTTCCCTGCTCCTCCTCTCTAAATACAAATGAATACTCTAAAATTTATTCAACAATATTCAACAATGGTAAAAGAGCTCTGAAAACTGAAAAGATGGACTGGCTGGCCCTCGGAACTTGCAAAACCACCGTATGATTGAGTTACTGGGTTTTCTTTCCTAACCCATATAACCCCCAAGACTAAGAGCTGTAGGGGCCTGCACAATGGAACCTCCAATAGGCAGTTTCTTAAAAGCGTGCTTTTGGTCAAAGAAAGGAGAACAAGAGCCCAAGAGAGACTAATTTGGGGAAGCAGTCAGGAGATCCAACTCGAGCTCAACAACCTGGGCTGACATTCAACGGAAGCTGCAGAGCAGTGAAACCTCGGACCCTTGCAGGCCCCATTCCACAACCCAGGCAGTTGGATGGTCTGATTCGCTTGCTGCAGCAGCCACACATAGGAAAGCCCTGTGTCTCCCTGCCCTCCAGCCAGTGGCTTAGAGAGATGCACGCCCTGTGCTTTCCACTTCCTGCAATGAAGGTCATCCAGCAATAGCCAATAGCCCAGGGAAATGCCTTCTGCCCTCACTGACAGAATCAACATGGTTTGAGCAGGAACATTAGTGTCAAAAGGAAAAATCAGTCTAGAATAGCACTGAAAAGTCTCAGAGAATGAAATTCTCATTGCAACTAAAGCCCACAAAAGTAGGTCAGAACACTACACACTAAACTTGAACAAAGTGTCCGCCTGCTAAAATAGAATTTCAGTAAGATCAAAAGTCTCCTGAGAGGCCAAGCACAGTGGCCCATGCCTGTGATCCTGGCACTTTGCGAAGTTGAGGCGAGAGGATCACTTGAGCCCAGGAGTTCAAGACCAGCCTGGGCAACATGGTGAGACTCCGCCTATATAAAAAAAATTTTTTTTTAATTAGCCAGGCATGGTGACGTAAGCCTGCAGTTCCAGCTCCTCAAGAGGCTGAGGTGGGAAGATCGCTTGAGTCCAGGAGGTAAGCTATGATCATATCAGTATACTCCAGCTTGGACAACACAGTGAGAGACTATCTCAAAAAAAAAAAAGTCTCCTACTATAATAACCAAGATGTCTAGGATGTTTTAAAAAAATAAACACTGACATCAAGAGCCAGGACAACCACAAAATGAATGATAAAGATGATCAACTCATCCCAATACTGAAATAAATCAGATAGTGGAATTATCTGATATGGTCTTTAAAGCAACCATCATAAAAACACTTCACCAATAAATTGCAAATTCTCTTGAAGGAAATTTTACAGAATAAAAAGTTTCACAAAGAAACAGAAGTCATAATAAAGAACCAAATGGAAATTATAAAACTGAAAAAATCAATAACCAAAATTTTAAAATTCACAGGATAAACTAGTGTGGAGATAATAAAAAATAAAATCAGCAAAACTGAAAACAGATCAACAGAATTTAGTCAACCTGAACAATATGGAGAAAAGAAACTAAAAAACAGAGCTTCAGGAATCCACAGGACAGTCACAGAAGTTCTCACATTAATATCATCAGAGTAACAGGAGAGAACAGTGTTGGACAAAAATGAAGTATGTGAAGAAACAATGACTGAAAACTTCCCCAAATTAGTGAAGACTTAAACCCGCATCTGCTGAATGAACTCCAAACAGAATGAATCCTAAGAAACCCATACCAAGAATTTTGAAAATTAGAAATAAAAGTATCTTAACAGTCACAGAAAAATGACATATTACCTACAAATTGACATCAACTTGAATGACAGCAAATTTTCCATTTGAAACCATGGAGGTAAGAAAGAAGTGGCATGACAGTTTTCAGATGCTAAAAGAAAGGAACTGTCAATCCCAAATGCTGTACCTGGCAAAATTATCCTTCATGGATGAAGGGGAAATAATAACATTCTCAGAGGAAGAAAACACTAAGAGAATTTGTTGCTAGCTAGCAGATGTACCCTTAACCAATAGCTAAAGGAAGCTCTCCAAACACCAAATGATAAAAGAAGGCTGGGAACTTTAGAAAGGCAGGAAGAATGGGGTAGTTAAAAATGAAGGGAAATGTAATAGATTGTTCTTCACCTCATGAGTTTCTTTCATCACATTTTCTGTTCAAAGCAGAAGCTGTAACACCATCTTATGTGGTTATAGACAAAATAACTATCTTATGTGTATATAGAAAAAAAATTTAAACATTATATTCAAAAAGTCTGGGGAATGGGTAGGTAAAAAGACCTAAATGGAAGTAAGATTTCTACACTTGACTTAAAGGGGTAAAGCCAGTACCAATAGACTGTAATTAATTTCATATTTACATGGTAATATCTACAATAACCACTAAGGACACTACACAAAGTGATAGCTCAAAATGTAACACACAAAGCAAAATAGAACTCTAAAAATTGTTGAGTAACCCACAGAAAAGGCAAAAAAAAAAAAAACCAGAAAAACTACAAAATGATAGACTTGGGCCCTAACATATCAATAATTAGCTTAATAATAAATACTGTAAATATACCAATTAAAAGACAGAGATAAAATTGAATAAAAAAATAACCCAACTAATTATACTCTCTACAAGAAATTCATTTCAAATATAACAGTATATGCAGGTTGAAAATAAAAGGATGGAAAAGATATATTCACATTAATTTCATAAAAAGCACCGGTGGCTATGTTAACATTAGATACAATAGACTTTAGAGCAAAACAAAAATTACTAACAGAAAAGAACATTACATAATGATAAAACAACTTCTCCATTAACATATAGGAATCTTAAATGTATGGGCATCAAACAACAAAGCTTCAAATTACATGAAACAAAAACTGAGAGCTGAAAGAAAAACTAGAAAAATCCACAATTATTGTTAAGAACTTCACTCTCAGCAGTTGAGAAAACTGCCAGGCAGAAAATTAACAAAGAAACTCATACAAAAGACTGGAACATTACCATCAACCAACACGGATGTAACTGGTATTCACAGAGCCCAATTTTCATGGTAACAGCAGAATATAAGTTCTTTTGAGTACTCACAGAACACTCACCAAAAATGATATCCTGGGATAGAAAAACAAACCTTAAAATTTCAAAAGAACTGAAATCATACAGAGAACATTTCTCTGACCATAATGGAAACAGACTAAAAATCAATAGTAAAGAGACAGCAGAAAAGCCTCCAAACACTTGGAAATTAAATAAAGGCTAGGAGTAGGAAGGAAAAAATCACTACATATTAGCAGCTTTAATGCAACGTTAGGCTTTAATCAAAATACTGATATTCTCTCTTTTGCCTGAGATAGTTAATGAGGTAATCATAACTATTTTTTTAAATAAATTTTTGTTTTTAATAAATACGTGAACCTAGTTTAAACAGACCAACAGTATTAAAAGACGTAAAACAAAACACAATTCTCCCTGTCCTACCCATTCCCACCTTCACTTTCTATCACATACCCCTCCAAAGGTAACCACTTCCAACTCTTTTAGCAGTTTCTTCTAGTATTTCTAAATAGCATGTTTATACTGATTTCTTGATTTTTCTAATTTAGAAATTATCCATGACTTCCTGCAGTGGAAGATGAGGTCACAGCTAAGTATGAATGTTCATCTTTTGAGGGCCACACAGGAACAGCTGTTACAGCTACAGGAGGAAAGAAGGTATGTTCTCTGATGATTCCTTCTAATGGGCAGGAACCTATCACTCTACAGTCAAATTACGTAACTAAGAACTCCCTCCATGGCCCCTTCTTTATAGTTTTTTTTTTTTTTTGATGTCCTATTATGACATTTTGCATAGATAAGATGTGATATTTCAAGCATTCACTAGAGACTTCAGGAGTCTTAAGAAACTGACAAACTCAGGGCGGGAGCGGTGGCTCACGCTTGTAATGCCGGCACTTTAGGAGGCTGGGGCGGGCGGATCATGAGGTCAGGAGTTCAAGACCAGCCTGATCAACATGATGAAACCCCATCTCTACTAAAAAAAAAAAAATACAAAAATTAGCTGGGCGTGGTGGCGCAAGCCTGTAATCCCAGTTACTCAGGAGGCTGAGGCAGGAGAATTGCTTGAGCCTGGGAGGCGGAGGTTGCAGTGAGCCGAGATTGCGCCACTGCACTCCAACCTGGGCAACAGAGCGAGAATCTATCTCAAAAAAAAAAAAAAAAAAAAAAAAAACTGACAAATTCTAGCACTTTTTGATTTTTCTTATTGCACAACTTGCCCTAACAACTACGCACCCTATTGCGTTTCACAAGTAAATGTGGCTATAGTTAAGGCATACAGTTATACTATGCTAACAACAAATACTGAAATTAGGAGGAAGAATTTAGAGGTCTGAAGACCTGAAACTAACGTATTCTTGCTACTTTCCATAAATTTTTTACTAAGTATTTTATCATCTTCATCTTAATCATAGCAACTCTGTGAAATGGGCATGACTACCACCATTTTATAGCTGAAGAAATTAAGGCTCAGAGAGGAGATGTAAGTTGAACAAGGTCACAGAGCTGGGAAATGACCAACTGGATTGCTATAATAATACCATACTAAAGTCCATGTTATTTCCACTGTATACCTGCTCTTTCTAGGCAGGCTAGGAAAACACTCCTCAGCAAGATAATCACAATTCTCAGGAACATCTAAAACAAAGACAGAGAGGGGGCCTTTCTGTGGGCCTCAGAGCACTAGAAACTTTCCTTTGAGGATATATCATCAGGAACACAGAACTGAGAATCATCTGGGTGAATGGCTCTTTCTGATATTGAACTAGAGGCTGACTTATGTAGAGTGCAGACAAGCAGCAGTGCCTGAAGAAACCCAGGCTTGCTGACCTCGCTCTTAATTCTACACTCATCCCCTTTCCTGCCCATGGACTTGTACCATCTTCCCCCTCCACTTGGCTCTCTAAGGCCAGAGAAACCCAATGTGCAAGGATCTGGTCTTTCTCCTGTCCCCACAATATCATCCAAGGCCACGCTAGCCCTCTCCCTGCCCTCCGCCAGTCCCTACCAGTGTGAAGCTCTTGGGTGAGGCTGCCCAGCGCTTGACCGTGGTAAGGGGCCACTCCTGTAGCACTTCCTTGGTCTTCTCATCCACACGCATCACCGAGTCTTTGGTGATCCCCAGCAGGCGAGGCACCAGCTTGTTCTTGCCTTTCATCTTTTCCTGAAACAGGAGATACCCAGAGTCAGTGCTCTTCCTCTGAATACATCTGACTTTGCCAAGGAATTCAGTGATTTTTTCGATGTTTCACCTGTATATACTGTGTTTCAAAACAGGCAGGGCTATAGGAAAACCAAGGTTTTGAGGCTAGGTGAGAAACTCATTAAACTAAAGGCATGGGAACTCAAACAAAGACATGAGAAGTCTGGAAAGATCCAGAAAAGCATGCTCCTGTTCAGGAGGGCAGCTTGCTCCAAAAACAGACTGTGTTAGAAAGACAGGATAGAACTGAAAAGACATCCAGAGAAAAAGAAGCAAAGGTGAATTCCAGGTACTATCACTCCCAGTGGCCAACTCAGTAACATGAGAGTTAATCTAATATTTCTACTTAACTAAAACTCTGCCAAAGTCGAATCTTCACATTATAAGGAGACACAGCCGCCCATCCTTTTTTTAAATCTCTGAAATATATTTCCATTTGGATTCTTTGTTTTGGTATTTTGTATATTTACTGATTCTTAAAACTTATTTTATGATTAGTTTTAATAATGTTTTAAGATATAGTCATGTCTATTAAAATAATGGACCCATAGCTCACACTCATACCAAAACAAATTCAAGATAGATTAATAATTTAGGAAGAACATCCCAGTGGGTATTTTTGTGATCCTTGGGATGAAAAATGACTTCCTAGGAAAAACACCAACATAAAAAGCCATAAAGGAAACAATTAATAGGCTTAACTCAAAATATATATACTTTCGATAGATCGGGGGTGGGGAACAGAAGATAAAGAAACCTCACAAAAAATAAAAAAGACTGGGAAATAAGCATTTGCAATGAATGTAATGGTAACAGACTTCATACACTGTCTATGTGACGCATTCATAAATCGACAAAATAACTGCTGCAAAGCATGAACAGAAAATGTTAAACTAAATGAGGAAATAAGTTTTCACTTAAAATAGCTGAGGTTTTTTTTTTTTTAAATGAAAATTAATACTCAGATTTGAGGAAGACGTGAAGGGGGTCACTAACAATGAAAGCTTAAGATAGCAAAGCCTTCATGGGAGAAAATGTGTCAGTATCTATCCAAACGCTTAAGAAGTTCCTACTTTAGACAAAGCTAGTTTTTAGGAACTTAGTTTTGTGTGTGTGTGTGTGTGTGTGTGTGTGTGTGTGTGTGTTTTTAAAGTTACAAATGTGTGTAAAGATTATACCACACGAAGCTCAACCATAGTACATCATAGTGAAAAGCTAGAAACCATCCACACTTTCAGACAAGATTGGGCACATTCAGGGTGGTATGGCTGTAGATGAAACAATCCGAATTTTCTATAACACAGTATTAGATATGTAAATTATAGTATATCCAGATAACAGATTACCCTACATTATTAAAAACTATATTGTAGAAAGACAACTGGTTTTATAGAAGTAAATTATTCATATTATCTGAAAAACACACTATAGAGCCTAATCTTGGGTGAAATAAAAATTTTTAAGTAGACACACGTCCATTACATGAAAAAAAGACAATGAACATCTCATGTGTTTTGTAATTTTTTGTGTGCGTTTCCTTATTTCCAAAATTTCACTTAATGCACATGTATTTTTAGAGTTGTCAGGAAAACCTTTTCAAGTCATATTTGCTGAAACCTAGCAACACCTAAACTGCTGTTCTCAGAGGCACAGATATATATATATTCACACAAAGTATCTATGCATTTGTGGATGTGTATACACACACCCAACACAGGGTAATACCACTTAAAACAGAGCTGGAGCATACTAGATACTTAACAAGCATCATATGCTTATCTTCAGAGCATCCCCAAAACACTGGTATGATATTTTTCAATCTCCAGGTGGAGAGACCAAGACCAACAGTGGTGAGTGGTTAAGACATAATTTGAACATAGATTTGAGGAGCTCAAAAATATCTCTGACTTCAAAAGCTGTCTACTGCAGTTTACTGTCTTCTGGTGGAAGTAAAAGAGAAAAGGCCAAATCCTCCTCTCTGCCCTCACCATGAGCATTTGATAACCCTCAGATGGTGACAGTCACCGCTTCCTCAGGGAGGATACCATGGTATGAGGAATCTGCCTGGGTGTCTGAGGAGGGGAATATTCCTTCCTGAGCCTCAAGTCTTAAAAAACACAGAGAAGGGTCAGATTTTTTTCAAAGAACGAACAGTTCCACAAGGGGTGAGATCAGTGCAGGGCAGACAATGTCAGTCAATCTACTCTGATGCAGGAGCCACACAGAGTTTTAGGTTGAGAGGCTCTAGGCAGCTAATTCGGTCGCACAGGGTTGGCACAAACCTAGCTTCTGGGACCCAGGAAGGGGACAGGAGATAAAAAATGCTCTGCAGCTGCTTCCTTCGTTCTTTCCCATCTGCACCGCTCTCCAGCGAGGGATTCTGGGGTGCGGGAACACAGAATCGTGACGGATTGCCCTAACTTGTCAAGATCATTCCAGATTGGGAGAGGAAGCCACAGTGAACAAACGACTTACTATGAACGTTCCATTAGTAGGTCACAACTGAGGAAAAGGGGCTGAGGGAAGAAAAAATACTGGAACTGGCAACAGAGACCACCATTGAGGGATAAAATCAATTCAGTGCCTACCCACAAAACGCAGAGCAGCTGAAGAAAGGTAAAATAGCAAATGGCTCAGACCTGCGATCATGATACAAGCTCTTCCCTGGTGCAGAGACTTGCCTTACAGCCTCAGTAGCAGGAACGTGAGGGGAGGACCACAAGGTAGTAAGGCTCCTTCTTCCTTCCTGTGCCTCAAGTCTCAGTGCCCCCACACCACTACTTTCCACCCATCAATCTCCAGTTCCCTTTATCTCCAGTAGACAAAGCAGGCTTAAGCAGGCACCAGGGAAGACCCATTTATCTCATATACTCACTCACACACACAGAGATTGAGCTGTGATTTTTGCCTGCCATCTAGAAGCTTCTCTCTTGAGGTGGTCCTGATTAGACTGTTTCGTTTTGAAAATGTCTACAGCTTGTATAACTCAGAGGCAGGAGAATGCAGGTATTCTACCAAACAGAGGCAGGATTCATTAACAAACCCAACCCCTCCTCTTTCAAACGTATTTCAGCTGCTACCACGGGTTTAGCGCTGGCAGCCAGCTGTGATCAAGCCGGCTGTCTGCAGGCTCTTCTCACAGGTGTAGAGATTGCCTGATTCTGAAATCACCTCTGCTTCACGCCTGAGATCCAAAACTGGGTGGAGGAATGCAACTGGGCTGAACTTCTGGCTCCTGGCCCCTCACTTCAATATGGTCCAAGCCCAAATGATCCAGCTGAGCTCACTGGAGTTCTAGGTTGGCTTGGCCAAGGGCTGATTTGCATGTTTTGCTCTGTCTTCAGTATATTTATTTCTTTCAGGGGCATGGGAAAAAATGGCTGCCTAAGAGCAAAACTGGGTGCTGAAGACCCTGTTTATCAGTCATTTCTCTTCCTACAAGTGACTGGCAATCCATTTTGACTAAACTTGGGATTCTGAGATGCTCTGAATGCCCTCTCTGATGTTTTTACAGTTTAGGGCAGAAGAGGGTCAGTTCCCCAGGTAAATCTCCTATCTCAAGGCTATGGCTATGTCTGAAAAGTTTTCAAAGGCAAATTTAGAAGTGACAAGGGTTACACAATGACTTTCTGGAATAAAACAAGACTTAATACTGGTCATGGGAAATGCCTTACTGTTGCTTGTGGGGTTTTGGTGTAGCAGATCATGATGAAATGGAACAGAAGTCAATTAAAGAGGAAGAATGTAGACCTTGACAGCTCCTGTTTATGGAGATCTTATATGAGGCAGTCCCCCTTTGTGTATTAACTTATTGAAACCTCATAAAAAGCCACAATTTTATAGGTGAACAAACTGAAGCTTAGAGATGAAAGGTAAGGTAACTTATCCAAGGTCAAACTACTAAGTGGCAAAGCCAGGATCCAAACTGAAGCCTTTTCTTTCAAAGCCTATTTCTTAGCCACTGAGAATACTGCCGCCTAATACTATTCCCTATGAATTCATTACATGGCTTGCAGACATTCTCTGTATGGAGGTGAGTATACTATGGCCAATGCTAAATCCAGCTTATTTTTTATGGCTCAAGAGCTAAGAATGAATTTTCCATTTTTAAATTAAAAACAAAAAAAGAATCAAGGGAAGATTTCATGCCACGAAAATTATATAAAATTCAAATTTCAGAGTCCATAAATAAAGCTTTGTAGAAACATAACCATGCTATTCATTTACATTTTGCCTAAGGCTGCTTTCATACTACAGGGGCAAAGTTGAGTATTGGCAAAGCCTGAAATGTTTACTATGTGGCCCTTAGGACCAGGGTTTGGGAAGTGTGGGAAGAGTTGAGTGATTGGGATAATCTAAAATTTATCAGGCCAGGTATCAGTGGCTCATGTCTATAATCCCAACACTTTGAAAACCTGGGGTGGAAGGATCCCTTGAGGCGAGGAGCTTGAGACCAGCCTAGGCAACAATAGGGAGACCCGTCTCTAAGAAAAGATAAAAATAAATTAGCTGGGCGTGGTGGCACGTGCCTGTAGTGTCAGTTACTCAGGAGGCTGCAGAGAGCCATGATCATGCCACTACATCCCAGACTGGGTGACAGAGTGAGATCTTGTCTATAAAAAAAAAAAAGAATAAATTAAATTAATCAAATAGCCTTACTTTCCAATCACCACACTTGTTTACATACACTTGCTTACTTACTCGTCATTAGAGCTCTATAAGGAATTATTCCTGTTTTGAGATGAAGAAACTCAGATGAATAAACTGAGATTCAGAGTTTAGGTATGTTCCCTAAGGTCACATAAGTTTCTACTATTTCTCACACAGGTGTAATTACCATCCTGGATTCTAGGCCAATTTTCCCAACTCCAACATGCCAGCACTTTCTATTACAATGACACAAAGTTTAATACTGACTACTAGGACAAAATGTTCATAGACATAGAAGAAAATATGATGGTAAGCAGCTCTAAGCACATCAAACCAGGCCTCTCAAAATATCTATGGCTGATCTCAAGGCTGTGTGGTATGAGTAAGTGTGTTCATTATCATTATTAATTATGATTTCATTTACTTATTTAGAGTTTCTAAAAGAAATCTATAAAAGTAGTGAATGGGAAGCAGGAATTACTCACTTTTAACTTACTACCTAAATTATGCTTTCATTAGTGTAATTCCTTCACAATTTAAGGCAATGTTCAGTTTGGGGCATGAGAAATGTTATTGAAGTCTTTTAAAAAATGTATTATCCCAATTAGTACAACCTCTATGGAACACAGTATGGAGATTCCTTAAAAAGCTAAAAGTAGATCTACCACTCGATCCAGCAATCCCACTACTGGGTATCTACTCAAAGGAAAAGAAGACATGATATGAAAAACATACTTGGACACATATGTTTATAGCAGCACAATTCACAACTGCAAAGATGTGGACCCAACTTAAGTGACCATCAACTAATGAGTGGACAGAGAAAATGTGGCATATATACACCCTGGAATACTACTCAGCCACACAAAATAACTAAATAATGTCTTTTGCAACAACTTGGGTGGAGCTGGAGGCCATTATTCTAAGTGAATAATGTGGAAAACCAAAACTCATATGCTCTCACCTAATGGGGGTTAAGCTGTGAGTACACAAAAGCACACAGAGTGGCATAATGAACTTTAGAGACTCAGAAGAAAAGGCTGGGAGGGGGGTTACAGATAAAAAACTACACATTAGGTAAAATGCACACTACTTGGGTGACGGGAGCACTAAAATCTTAGAATTCACTGCTGTATAATTCATCCATGTAACAACCACTTGGACCCCAAAAGCAATTAAAAAAAAAACATATTCCTTAGGCATACAATTTTTTTTTGGTGCTATTCTGCATGTGATCTCTTTCATCATATACTGTAAATGGTTTCACTAATTTTTACATACCTACTCTAAGGGCTTATTTCATACCGTTGACGTACGTCTTTTCCTATGCCAATTTAATCAATTTAACAATAAACCTAAAAATTAAAATGATTATGTACATATTGCTACAACATGTATAGGATCCATATGCTGAAAATTACAAAATGTTGAAAGCAATCAAGGAGGCTCTCTATACCATATTTATCGGTTAAAAGACTTAACACCGTAAAAATTTCAATTATCTCCAAATGGATCTACAAATTTAATGCAATTACTATCAAAATCAGAGCAAGGCTTTTTGTAGACACAGATAAGTTTGTTTCGAAGTATATATGAAAAGGAAAAAACCTAAAATGGCTAAAACAATTTTGAAAAAGAAGAAAAAAGCTAAGGGAATCACTTTCTCTGATGTTACGGCTTACTTTATAGCCAAATTTGATCACGACAGTGTGATTAGAAAAGGGATGCATATTTGAATAAAAACAAAATAGAGAACCCAGAAAGTGACCCATACAGATGTGCTGAACTAAATTTTGACAATGAAGCAAAAGTAATTCACTGGAGGAAAAACAGCACTTTCAACAAATGGTGCTGGAGTAACTTGATTAGGGTAGGGGTTACACAAATCTATAAATATGATAAAATTGCATAGAACTAAACACACGTAAGTACATGTAACACTGGTGAACTCTGAATAAGGTCTGTGGATTGTACCCAAGTCATTTTCCTGGCTGCGTTACTGTACCATTGCAGGAAACTTGATGAAGGGCACATATTGGTTTTTTTTTTTGGGGGGGGTGGGGGTTGTTTTTTGAGACAGAGTCTCGCTCTGTCGCCCAAACTGAAGTGCAGTGGCGCAATCTCAGCTCACTTCAACCTCTGCCTGCTGGGTTCAAGCAATTCTCCTGCCTCAGCCTCGAGAGTAGCTGGGACTACAGGCGTGTGCCACCATGCCTGGCTAATTTTTGTATTTTTAGTAGAGATGGGGTTTCACCATGCTGACCAGACTGGTCTTGAACTCCTGACCTCGTGATCCGCTCACCTTGGCCTCCCAAAGTACTGGGATTACAGGCGTGAGCCACCGCACCTGGCCATTATTGTTATTTTTAAAACCACAATCAGTTTTAGAACATTTTCATCACATCAGAAAGAACCCTGCACCCTTTAGCTATCATTCCCCTATCTCCCTCCCTTATCTCCACTACTCTTAAGCAATCACTAACCTCCTTTCTTGTCTGTATAGATTAGCCTCTTCTGGGCACTTCACATAAAGGGATCACATAGTATGTGGTCTTTTCTAACTGGTTTCTTTCATTTAGCATAGCATTTACAGTGTTCATCCATGTTGTAGCATATATCGGTATTTCATTCCTTTTTATGGCTGATGCTGCACTGTATGGAGAAACCATAAATTGTCTATCCATTAATCAGTTGATGCTTTGTGTTGTTTCTTACCTTCGGCTAACACTGCTGTGAACACATATGTGTAAGTTTTTATGTGGATGTACACTTTTGATTTTCTTTGGTCTATATTCCTAGGAGTGGGATTGCTGGGTTATATGGTATTTCTATGTTTAATCAACTGAGGAACTGACAGACTGTTTTCCAAAGTGACTGTACCATTTTACATTCCCACCAGCAGGTTATAGGGGTTCCAATTTTTCCATATCCTCACCAACACTTGTTATTATTATCTTTTTGATTCTGTGTTAGTTTTACAGTTTCTTGTGAATCTGCAATAATTTCAAAGTAGAAAGTAAAAAAAAATGACTTGGTATATCTTGTTATAGGATAAATAACCATAGCTACAAGTCACAGTAATTTTGTTCCTTCATTTGCTAAAGCAATGATTCTCCTCCACCCACCCGCAGCAAATTTTTTAATCTTACTGTATTTCCTAGAACTTTCAAAACAATGTTAGAGGGTAATGAGATGGTGGGCACATTTATTCTGATTCCAATTCTTACAGATTTCTCTCCTTTCTTCCTTCCTTCCTTCCTTCCCTTCCTCCCTCCCTCCTTCCCTCCTTCCTTTCCTCCCTCCCTCTCTCCCTTCCTTCCCTCCCTCTCTCCCTTCCCTCCCTCCCTCCCTTCCCTCCCTCTCTCCCTTCCCTCCCTCCTTCCGTCCTTCCTTCCCTCCCTCCCTCTCTCCCTTCCCCTCCCTCCTTCCCTCCTTCTTTCCTTCCTTCCCTTCTTCCCTCCCTCCCTCCCTCCTTCTTTCCTTTCTTCCTTCCCTCCCTCCTTCCTTCCTTCCCTCTTTCCCTCCCTCCCTCCTTCCCTCCCTCCTTCCATTAAGACAGAGTCTTGCTCTGTCGCCCAGGTGGGCGTACAGTGGTGCAATCTTGGCTCACTGCAACCTCCACATCCCAGGTTCAAACAATGCTCCTGCCTCAGCCACCAGAGTAGCTGAGATTACAGGTGTGTGCCACCACACCCAGCTAATTTTTCTATTTTTAGTAGAGATAGGGTTTTATCATGTTGGCCAGGCTGGTCTCGAACTCCTAACCTCAAGTGATCTGCCTGCCTTGGCCTCCCAATGTGCTGGGAGATTACAAGTGTGAGCCACCATGTATAGCCTCTTACAGATTTCTCTCTAGCATTTCTATTAAGTATGGTACTAATGAGAGGTTTGATACTGATGATCCTTTACCATGGTGAGCAAGTATACTTATATTCCAGCATTTTAAAGAATTTTTAATAAAAAGATGTTGTTTTATCAAACACCTTAGTGGCTTTATATAAAATAGTCATATGATACCATCTTATTTAAAGTCTTGATCTGATTAGAAGGTTCATTAATTCTTAATACTGACTAATTCCTGAATTTTTTAGTTACATCACTTTTAAAATAAGGCAAACTATGGTCAAGTAAATTATATCAAAAACAATTGAGCAAAACATTAAAGTGAGCAATATGCTATTAACATTGTAGAAAGTGACAAAAATAAAATTAATAAAAATTTTAATATCTAATATGTATACAGAAGTTGCAAGTGCTTGGTTGGGCTCAGTAGCTCACGCCTGTAATCCCAGCACTTTGGGAGGCCGAGGCGGGTGGACCACCTGAGGCTGGGAGTTCGAGACCAGCCTGACCAACATGGAGAAACCCCATCTCTACTAAAAGTACAAAATTAGCCGGGTGTGGTGGCACATGCCTGTAATCTCAGCTACTTGGGAGGTTGCGGCAGGAGAATCGCTTGGACCTGGGAGGCGGAGGTTGCGGTGAGCCGAGATCACACCACTGCACTCCAGCCTGGGCGACAAGAGCGAAACTCCCTCTAAAAGAAAAAGAAGTTGCAAGTGCTGCCTACTTTCTTAATCCTCTCTTCTCTTCAGAGAGTGGTAATTTTTTAAAAATATAGAGAAAGAAGGAAAGGAAAGAGAGAGAGGAAAAGGAAATGGAAAAGGGAAGAAAGGAGGAAGGAAGAAAGGAAAAAATCTATCATGTTCTTCTTTTGCCTTAAATAATTTTGTAAAAGGAGATTTGGTTTAATCAAATCCGCAAGGCCCTGCTATAACCAGAAGATCTCTCTCAAATTATCCTAGTGACCATGGACCAATTTTTCTCACCTCTAAATTGTCTTTGGAGAACAAATTTATTTTTCCTACAATTTGATATTCAATTTCTCTTCCTAATTATAGTTTTCTGTATGTTCTTTATTATCCTGAATTTACTGACCTACATGCAAGAGGCACAACAGCTTTTTTAGCACATCACTGAAACCGACTGTGTGTGAAGCCTGATGGTATTAACGGGAGATGATGTGAATGTAAGAGACGAATTTAATACTAAAAGGACTACAGGGAAACTCAAGAAAATAAATGGAAATTGATGCCCTTACCAGTGGACATGATGAAAATTTGTTTAATCTTTGTCCCTGCAAGGCATTGGAGCTCATCTACTACTGGTTGCCCTTCACAATAATGAATGAAAAGCACACCTTCTAAAATGAGCAGATCTCCCCATGTGTTCAAGGCACAGATGGGAAGCTAGAACAGTGGAAGCAGGTGACTGCCTCTCAAATGGGGTCACTACAGCTAAGGCAGTACAGCTAGAGGTTGGGAACACCATCTGTGAATCAGGGGAAACCTGAATTCAAGTCCTGGCTTCTTCAGTTACTAGCCTTAAGGCCCCAACTGAATCACTGGACCTAGCTGGGCCTCTGTGTTCTCACTTATACAAAGAAGGTAACAGGGCTGGGCACAGTGGCTCACGCCTATAATCCTAGCACTTTGGGAGGCCGAGATGGGAAGATTGCCTGAGCTCAGGAGTTCAACACCAGCCTGGGCAACACAGTGAAACCTCGTCTCTACTAAAATATAAAAATTAGCCAGGCAAGATGGCATGCACTTGTAGTCCCAGCAACTTGGGAGGCTGAGGCAGGAGAACTGCCTGAACCAGGGAGACAGAGGTTGCAGTGAACCGAAATCATGTCACTGCACTCCAGCCTGGGCTACAAAGCCAGACTCTGTCTCCAAAAAAAAAAAAAAAAAGAAGATAGTAGTAGTAGTTCTGCCCCTGGGTTGCTGATAGGTTTGAATGAGATAAGCTTGATGGAGGGCTATTTACTGAACATTAATACTGTTATTATTAATACTGGTAAGTGGACTCATTGTTACCTAGATGGCATCAGTGCCATTCAAAAATTCACTGATACTTTAAAATGCCACTAAACGTAAAAAGATTCGACCTCTCAATTACTTTTCTTAAAAACAAGGTGACTGGGCTAACGCCCTTCGGCTTTAGCCCACCTGCACCCAGGTGATTAATATTCTAAAAAATAACAAAAAAAACCAAGGTGACTGACATATCCTTTCTTCATTGCAAAGGCCTAGCGATTTTGGGCGTAAAACTGAAAGCTAGTTTTGTTGATGTATTAATAACAAGCATGTAGCATATGTCTTTCTGACATATAACATCTTGATGTCTCCTCTCCCCAAATGAGGCAGCTTACTCCAGTGAGAAGGAGAGTCAAGAAAAACATCTCAAAGGACAAATGTAACTTCTTTTGCAGTTCTCTTTGGCTGTGGGGAAAGACACCTTCTTAGTCAGTTCTATCTTTCCAACTTCAGTCCCTGGAAGCAGCCGCAACACGGCTAGTTTGCTCCCATTTGCTGAAAGTAACACGAGAAGACTCACTATAAGTTGGAGCTTTCTCCAGGGCCCCAGGCGAGAGGCCAAAGGGGTCAAAGCAAAACTAGAAATCAGCGAAACCTAATAGTTAAGACAACTAAAAAGAGTATAATTTTCCTGAGGTCAGAAAAAGCAAAGGGGTAACCAAGATAACCAGAGGTTTGTCAGTCCAGTGAAGATGGAACCCATCAAGAGCCCACCTGGGCTTGCTCACAGGTGCAATTTCAAAAACACACCTCTTTTCCTCCAGCAGGAAGACAGACAATTCCCATGAAAACACATCTGAAGGCCATAAAATCCAAAGTCCTGTCTTAAAGTATACAAATTAAGGACCACATTTACCCTATGAATTCGATTTGGTCTGCAGTGGTGAATAGCCTTCACTTAGTCCACAGGACTCTTGACAGTCCTAAATCAAACATTGTCAGGAAAAGGAATATGAAGTAAAAGTGAACCCATTCCTTCAGGGACTTTACCCCTGACAGTGATTCGAGCCAAAGCCCAGGTGCCCCGGGGCTCCTGGACAGCCGGGGCTGACTCACAGCCCGCAGATCATACCCCTCAAGCCTGTGCTGCGGCTAAACGCAGGTCAGCACTAGCCAGATGTTCCACCTCCAAATGCTAGGGGGTGACCAGGTCAACCAGGCTCGACAGCAAATGCTTGAACAAAAGAAAAAAGAGGTGGCCGAGGCGAACACTCTCTCCATTCTGCCCAACTCACCTTCACCAGGAAGAAGGACACGCCGTATGTGCGGAGGGACCGTGCGAGTTTCACGTACTTGACCTTGGCTTCTATCTCACTCATCTCTCCGCAGTTCTTATGCTCCTGCAAAAGTGATAGTAGCCGGGGACCAAGTTATTGCAACTCTGCCAGCAGGTGGACCTGGAGAGAGGTAGTTACTACACGTAGTGGACACAGTGGCTAGGAATGAACATTAAATCATGTTTGTGTCTTGTTTGTGTCTGAGACCCCTCTGTGACACAGGCAACTGCTGACCAAGGATCAAAGCACACAGGAGGTTCTAACACGGGGATTTCAAACGAGAGTTTAAGGCCAAGCAGCCTACATTACTTTACAACTAAATGTGACAATTCATGCACACATGCAGTGTGGTGGGAACAGGGTCCATAACTGTAATCACATTTTCAAAGGACTTCACGTCCCAAATGGTTCAGAGCCAAGACGTTAAATGATACCAAGAAAAATGTTCTTCTCAAGAGATGTGTCATTCTAACATCCATCTAAAACGTACTGGCCAGGTGTGGTGGCTCATACCTATAATGCCAACACTTTGGGAGGCCAAGGCGGGCGGATCATGTGAGATCAGGAGTTCAACACCAGCCTGGCCAACATGGCAAACCCCGTCTCTACTGAAAATACAAAAATTATCCAGGTGTGGTGGCATGTGCCTGTAATCCCAGCTAGTTGGTAGGCTGAGGCACGAGAATCACTTGAACCTGAGGGGTGCAGCGGAGAGGGGCGGAGGTTGCAGTGAGCCAAGTTCGCCCTATTGCACTCCATCCTGGCTCTGCCTCAATTAAAAAAAAAAAATGGTATCATTTTCCAAGGAATAGGACATGCCTGTACACGACAGTACTCAGAAACAATACTGGGAAAAAGTATGTTTTATACACATGAAATTTGTATTTTAATTTATATTTACATTTCAGGATCAAAGAAGACTTTGGTATCTTGGATTCCTTAGAGTGTTTCATGGCAAAGTTGGTGTTAGGGCTTTTCTTACTGGCTGCGTAGACTGGAAAAGTCTCTGACTTACTTTTGTTTTGTTTCTGAGACGGAGTCTCGCTCTGTCGCCAGGCTGGAGTTCAGTGGTGCAATCTCGGCTCACGCAACCTCCGCCTCCTGGGTTCAAGCAATTCTCCTGCCTCAGCCTCCCGAGTAGCTGGGAGTATAGGCATGCACCACCACACCCAGCTAATTTTTGTACTTTTACTAGAGACAGGGTTTCACCATGTTGGCCAGGATGGTCTCGATCTCCTGACCTTGTGATCCACTCGCCTCGGCCTCCCAGAGTGCTGGGATTATAGGTGTGAGCCACTGCGCCCGACCAAGTCTCTGACTTTTAGAATAATCCTGGATTTTTAATAGGCACTGGTTTCCAAATGCCAGCTTCAAAAAACAAATCTCAGGACAAAGAGGCTACTTGTAGCTCCTTCCTCAGTGCATGTTAATGGCCTATAACCTAGTTTCAATGTTACCAAGATAATGCCTTTGAAATTAAATGGATGCACATTTTTCTCAGAAGGGCTAGGTAACCTTTAGCAAGAAAATATGGATTAAGATAATAAATCTGCCCAAAGTAGTACTGTCAGCTTCTTTACTCTTGAGTCGCTAATCATTTATTATATGAGAGAGAGTACAGGCACAAGGTATAAAACTGTCATGCGCAGAGGCCCCCTCATACTAATAAATGAGAATGTGGAGTGAGGGGAATGATAAAGTTCTGTACATTTCCAATACCTGAAAGATCCTCTTTCAGCTCCTCTCTGCTTGATGTATTCTTTTGGCAGGAATTCCTTTAGACTAAGAGGGAGAGACATTTAAAAAGGAAAGGCATTTATCATGTTCTGTGATGAGAAGCAAAGCCAAGACATTTAATAAAACTCACAGTTAACCCACTAAGTCTCCCAATATTTTACGAAGTATTTAATAACAGACTGCTATATCCTACGATGCACTTGAATAAGGGCACAGACATAAAACTAGTAGGATAGAAAAGGTCAAACTAACGTATTGAAAGAAGAAAGAATTTCCAGGATCTATTGTAAAGTGAAAAAAAAAAAGGAGCACAAGAGTATATAGTATGCTACCCTTTGTAAGAAAGGAAGGAAATAGTTTTTATTTTAAAAACACTATTTTCTATTGTCTACCTATTTTTTAAAAAATAAAACAAAGATAAACCTAGTACTAATAAAAATGGTTCTCCATGGAAGAGGGTAAAACAAGGAGAAGAGAACAAGAATGAAAGTTCAACTCTATTTCTTGTATTATAGTTTTCATTTTAGAATCACATGAAATTGCAAAAAAAAAGCAACACCTAAAAAATCTACACCAAACTGAAAGAGTAAACTAAGCTGACAGCGTAATTGCAGGGAGAGTGATTATTTCAAGTAACTTTGCAAAACAGTCTTTTGACTATACATCCCTTGTAGGATATTACGGACAAAATAAACCATAGTAGACTTGTTGGTAAAAATGTAAATTAGAAAAAAAAAAAGTTAATATTTAAAATTAGCATCCACTTTCCCTCCTGTCTACACACACACACACACACACACACCCACAATTAGGGTATCACATTATATATAAGTAGGATGTTATATATAACTAGGATAAAGTAAATGAGTGTTTATGGTTGTTGTTTGAAACCAAGCTTTTCAACATAAAATAGATAAAAATAAACAAATGCAAAAAGACTTGGCTAAAAATTCTTCATCTTTTATTTGACCGGGAAATATTGGCCTGACTGCCTGATTCATTTTTCTTTTCCTGAAAAACATTTTCTAGCTATGTCTCCTTTAAAGGCCAGGAGCAAGCACAACCTGGTGGCACCCCCAGTGCCTAGGCCAGATGTTCTTCTAAATACCCTTTCCACTAAAAGGAACCATCAAGTCTTAAATAAATCACTGATTCTTGGTCTGAGGCAGGAAATGTATAAAATGTTCCTGGGACTTCTTGAGGCTTGAATCAAGGAAGCTACCAGGATGATACTAGAGACACTATCAATTGTGGGTCAAGATGGCCAGGGGGAGACCTATGTTAATTCTAGCTATATAATTATAAGCTTGATTGGCTCACAGTGCATTTAAGTTTATACACTGAACTAAACTATAGTATTGGTGCAGTTAATTAGAAATCAAGCAGCAACAGGAGGCCTAAGGTAAAGATCATCTGAGAGCGCAGTAACACCGGGGAACACCGCCGGGTGGTTGCAGAGCAGGGAATACTGCTCCGGACCCACGAATGCCTTCTCAACATGGAGACTGTATGAGGGCCTCGTAAAGAGGGCTTATGCAAAGATCTCTGAGAAGGCAGGCGACCTCTGCTCTCAAGATCTGGGAAGGTCTTTGCAGATGGGAGCTGGCAAGGAGGAGAAAAGCCTTGCTGGGCAGAGATCACGGAAGGCCTCAGGCTCTGCCAAGGTTCTCAGAATATGGAGTGATTTTAATTGCTCTCTGTCCTCAATGCTTGGGAGATAAAAGTCCCTTGAAGCACTGGGAGTGGTCAGACTCCATGGCTCCTAATCCGCTGTACTTCTGATGCAGCCACACCGTGATAACAATCAGTGATAAACTCAGAGTACTAGTTTAGCACGTCTTAAAAGGATCTCAAATGCTCTCCGCACCCTGGCTATCTTACCTACACCTTCACCCTCCCCTTCCACGCCCAAAAGATCAATGAGACTGTGCACATAATAAAAGTGTTTGCAGCCCAGAGCCCAGGGCCAATGCAGTTCCCACACTTGCCATTGGTCCCCCAGACCCATGCTGTAAATTGTACTCTTGTGTCTCTGTCTTTATTTTCCTTTTCTCAATCCCTCATCACCGCTGGGACTAAGGGCACCCATGTATGGGGCTGGGCTGGTTCTCAACAACAATGAATTCTCATTGGCCAAAAATTGGATGATTTAAAACTTTACATTGAAAAGAGAGAACAAAATAATAAACCCATCCATCCAGCTTCGAAAATTATCAGCTCCATCATGACTCATCTATTTCCCCATCCCACTGACCTCCCCCGGATTATTCTGAAGCAAATCCCAGACATTATATAATTAATACCAAGCGATGGAACAATTTGAGGATCAGAAAAAGGATGACTGCAGTAAGTTAAAGCACAGATACTTAATACCCACAAAGATTTTTTAAAAAAATTATTGGTCACCTTAAGAGATTGCTAAGGTCCCAACTCATGCTGAAAACTAAATGAAGGGAAAGAAACAAGTATTTATTCTGATGTTTCTATATGTTAATAAGGGCAAGAATCACAGTTAATAAATGTAGAAAAAATAGCAAAAGTCCAAAATCATCATTTTTTAACTTTTAATGAAATAACTGACAGATCAAAGCAAATTTCAATGACTACAAGGCCAAAAAATAAGTTGATCAGCAACTTTATAATAGATGGATCGGTCTGATAACATCTAAACCCAATAGTCAATTTTAATATTAATCAAAGTAGGATAACCAGACAATATATGCCTCCCGACTGATACAAAAGGAAGTATACAGCACCACCTAGGAAGTATTCTTGTCAATAAAGAATAAGTAAATACATAATTGAAACTGAATTTAATGGAGCCCCTAGTCTAAATACCAGTTACAAAAAGAGGAATCGAGAAACATGTTCAATGATAACCTTCAGGATACGATTAGCCAAACCCAAACACAAGAAATTCTATAAAAATAACTTAGTTTCTTCAAAAATAAATAGTTTGGTAGTAGTGGTGAAAAGGAGGGCATAATAAATTTAAAAAGATATAAGAAATATATTTACTACAAAACTATAGTAACCAAGACAGTGCAGTGATGATGTAAGAACAGACACATAGGTCAACAGAACAGAACTGAGAGTCCAGAAATTAACCCTCACCTTTATGGTCAACTGACTTTCAACAAGGGTTCCAAGACAATTCAGTGAAGAAAGAATACTTTCGTTAACAAGTGGTGCTGGGACAACAGGATGTTCACATGTAAAAGACAGAAACCGGAGCCCCTACCTCACTTGACAGACATAAATGTCATAGCTAAAGCTATAAAACTCAGAAGAAAATACAGGAGTCAATCTTTATGACCTTGATTGAGGCAAAAAGTTTTCGATACAATATCAAAAGCACAAGTGGTAAAAGAGAAACAAGCTGCACTATTTCAAAATTATGAGCTTTTAAATTGCAAATACCACCATCAAGAAAGTGAAAACAATCCATAGAATGGGGGAAAACATTTGCAAATTATACATGAGGAAATTACAATATAAGCAGAATATATTAAAAAAACTTGTAACTGAATAATGAAAAGACAAACACCCAGTTAAAAACGGGCAGAGGACAAGAGCAGACATTTCTCCAAAGAAGAGATACAAATGGCCAATAAGCACATGAAAGTATGTTCAACTTTATTAGCCACTAGGGAAATGCAAAGAAAAACCTCAATATGATACTACTACACACCCACTAGGATGGCCACAATAAAAGAGATGGACAACAGCAAGTGTTGGCAAAGGCACAGAGAAACTGGGACCCTCATACACGGCTGCAAGGAATGTAAAATGGTACGGCTGCTGTAAAGTTTGGCAGTTCCTTAAAATATTACACGGCAATTCTACTCCTTGATATATGCCCAGAAAAAAAATGAAAACACTTCCACACAAAAACTTGAATATAAATGTTCACAGCAGTATTATTAATGATAGCCAAAAGACGACAATAACTCAAAAGTCCATCAACTAATGGATAAAATGTGGTTTCTCCATACAATGGAACATCATTTGGATCTAAAGGAAGGAAGTACTGAAACATGCTACAACATAGAAACACTGTGCTAAGGGAAATAAGCCAGTCACACAAAAAAAGGGTATGATTTCACTAATAAGAAAAAAGAGAAGATTCCAAGTTCATCAGCAGAAGGGATCTAAGAAATATCTACTCTGCAGCAGTTTAGACATTAAGATTATCATTAAGCAACTTCATGGGCAAAAATGAATGATTCAGAGAGAGCTGGAAGGCACCAACATAATAAAAGAGGAAGCTGAGTTTCGGAGAGGTGAAGGCTTAGCTGAAGGCACAGGACTTGTTGGTAAGTAGCAGAGAGCCTCTGACCTCCCAGAAGAAAAGAGGGTCCACATGAACACACAGCTGCTTCATGCTTTCTCCAGGGGCCCATTTAAAGGAAGTGGCATCATGAGAGGATCACTGCTGCCAGCCTCTAGACAACTGCTCCTACATCAGCAACACAGACCTGGTGAAGGTTACCAAAAGCACCCAAAAAGGGCTCCATGTCAAACTCTCTCAGAGCAATGATTGTCATTAGAAGAATACCAGATGGTGGTGTCCAGGGGCCCAGCAGGGGTAGAATATGCTGACCATCTATGGTAAGAAAATCCTGTGCTGCAGCAAGTTCCCCTCCATTCACACTCCGCCAAACCAGCCCATCTGAATCTGCCTCCTGCGCAGTCTTCAGGAGCTACTGAAAACATCAGAAGGTGCACTGGAGGTATTAGTTCTGAGGTCTCAAGAATTGGTTTGCGAGGAGTTTAAAAACCATGTTAAGATATGAAGAGTGTGTGCATGTGTGTGGCATGCATTTTCCCCAGTAAATCGGCCGTGTGCGCCATGTCAGCACAAAGCGGGAGGGAGCAGGCAGGCTGTCATCAAGGCCTGCCAGCCAGCAGTGCAGTAGTTCCGGCTCAGTTGTTGTTCTGATTACCAAACCTGAGTCTGGAAGGCTCCTAACATCTGGGACATGTATACAAGTGCAATCTGTCAGCCTTATCGGAGAAAAAAATGGGTCAGATTGTCATACCTGATTGGAAATTTTCCTAATTAAGCAAGTTCTAGCCAAAATCCCTCCCCCGTCTCCTTAAATGTTCTCACCTTCAAAGGGCAGCCATCTACAAATTGTGTATTGAGAACTCACTTCGCCAAATCCGACTGCCAGCCTTTTAAGCATGGCCCTTTCTGAATGCAGTCATAATAATTCAGACTCTCTATTCCAGTAAAGTTAGTACATGAATCTCTAGTAGACTCTCTAAGATCCATGAGAGGTTCAAAGTTTGCAGCCAACAGACTCCTCTCACAAACCCCGACTTCTGTTCTGGTCAAGCCTGCTGTATTTGTTCTCCAATTTGTTGCAGCTGGCTGGATAGCACATAATTATGTGATGTAACGACATAGCTCATAAGCTGCAGAAATAGTATAAAAATTCAGCTACTGCATTCTTCCTAAAGGTAATAGTTGGCCGGGCGTGGTGGCTCACGTCTGTAATCCCAGCACTTTGCGGGGCCGAGGTGGGTGGATCGCAAGGTCAGGAGTTCAAGACCAGCCTGGCCAATATGATGAAACTCCGTCTCTACTGAAAATACAAAATTTAGCCGGGTGTGGTGGCAGGTGCCTGTAATGCCAGCTACTCCAGAGGCTGAGGCAGGAAAATCACTTGAACCCAGGAGGTGGAGATTGCAGTGAACCGAAGTTGTGCCACTGCACTCCAGCCTGGGTGACAGAGTGAGACTGTGTCTCAAAGAAACAAAAAAAAAAGTTATAAAATGTATTAAATGACATAGAGATAAGACAACTGTAAAATACTGAAAAGAAAAAAATATATCATGGAAATCTAAAGATATTCTGTCCTCAGATTGCTTCATGGTTGTCTTTAAATTCCCTTACAGATGATGCATAATGCATGATTCATGCAAGACACTGTGGAAATCCCATCAGGAAACTTACACAAGGAAAAACCTTGGCCCTACATCAAAACACTAGCAACAAATGTATAAGTTCAATGTTAGAATAAAGGGTTTCGAGGGGTAGATGTCACCTGTTACGATTCTACATTTTAAACAACTTTTTGGACTCTCTAACCAAAGTCCAAACCAGGTGGAGAGAGTTTCTACTATTAAAAGAGCTGCCATTTACTGAAGGCCAACACCTGTTTCAGGTACTTTACAAACACTAGCAGATTAACTGAGTTCTGACAAAAGCCAGTAGGAAGCAAAGACCCCATTCTACACACAGACTCAGCTTAGTGAGGCTAAGGTGCCCAGGGTCACAGCCCACACGCTGTCTCATCCGTGCGCACCAGGGACCATGCTCTGGGCCACCACACATCCTGACCCCTCCAGGTTACCCTTTAGTCAAACAATATCCCATGTTACTAGTATTTCAGTCCCTGTGGAATCAAATAACAATCAGATTATGATAATGAAGACCAGGTGGTGGCCACCAATACCCAGAAGCCGGTGGAATCAGGCAAGGGGAATTTAACACATCTGGGGGAGCAGGAGCTGAACTCAAATACAGGTATCACCAAAACCTCATTTTCTACTTTTTGAAGGATGACTTGCAATTTTGTTATTTAATGTATATATTTAAAGTATACAACGTGACGTTTTCATACAATATACCTAGTGAAAGAATTACTACAGTCAAGCAAATTAACATACCCATCATCTCACAGTTTTTATGTGTGTGATAAAAGTACCTAAAATTTACTTTTTTAAATTTCCAGCATACAATACTATCAACTATAGCCCTCATGCTGTACACAAGGAACGTGAGGCCTCCAGACTTATTTACCCTACGTAACTGAGCCTCTGTACCCTTTGACCACTATCTCCCCATTTCCCCACCCTCAAAACCGCTTTTCTACTGTTTCTGTGTATTTGAGTTCTTTGTTATAAGGTTCCACATATGAGTGAGATCACACAGTATTTGCATTTCTAAGTGTGGCTTATTCCACTCAGAGGACACAATAATGTCCTCTAGGTTCATCCATGTTGTCACAAATGGCAGTAATTCCATTTTTAAGGCTAAATATTATTTCACTGTGTATGTATATAATCAAACCTCATTTTCTTATGTAAAATTTAAGCTGCCTCTACAAGTAATTCCAAAAGAGAAGTTACAAAGATGTTTCCCAGTCTGGTCATAAGTTATAAGTACACAGGAGGCAACTATGATTTGGGGGAAACGTGAACTCCCTCTCATCTGTCCCAGGGCTGCCGTCAAGTCACTGCATGCTTACAGGAAAGTCACCATGTCTGTAAGTTGGTTTTTATCACTTGAAAAGCAGAGGCTTCCAACCTGAGTGTTATCGCTCATATGAATTGAAAACAAGGGATGTCGCCTCATTTGTGAGAGCTGAGGGAATCCAAATGAACATACAAAGTGGTAGATTGTCCACCCAGCACAGGGTGGAGGAATGGAGGGGAGGAATGGTGCAGGTACAATAGGGACAGCATCACCCAGAGGATGCTGGAACACCCAGGATCCTGACTCCAACCTCGATGCTGAGTCACCAAATGCTTAACAACAACATGTGAAATCTAGTATCACATAAGGTTCTAGAGGGTGGCCCCAGGACCAGAACCATCAGCAGCACCTGGGAATGTGATAGAAATGCCAGTGTTCAGGCTTCACCCCACACCTGCTGGATAAGAGGCTCTGGGGGTGAGTCCAGGCATCTTTTAACAAGCCCTTCAGATAATTCCAATCAGACTCAAGTTGGAGAACCACTGACACAGTGGGCTGAAAGCTCAAATTACAGATTCAGACACTTGGATTTGAATTCAGACTCAAATGTCAAAATGTCTGCAACCGAGAGTAGTGTGGTTAAGTTCTGCTGAAGTGAGGTGATAATAGAGGTGGGAGGAAGCACTGAGTGAGCTGGGAAATGCTTAGAGTGGCAAAAAAAAAAAAAAAAAAAGTGGAAAGTAAGGCCAGGTGCTGTGGCTCATGCCTGTAATTCCAGCATTTTGGGAGGCCAAGATGGGTAGATCACGAGGTCAGGAGTTCAAGACCAGCCTGGTCAAAATGTTGAAACCCCCGTCTCTCCTAAAAATACAAAAATTAGCCAGGTATGGTAGCACACACCTGTAGTCCTAGCTACTCAGGAGGTTGAGGCAGGAGAATCACTTGACCCAGGAGGTGGAGGTTGCAGTGAGCTGAGATCACATCACTGCACTCCAGCCTGGCTGACAGAGCAAGACTCCATCTCAAAAAAAAAAACAGAAAAAGTGGAAAGTGAAAACAGCTTGTTGGTTTGTGCTGCTGCAAAAGAATACCACAGACTGGGTAATGAGCAGTCTTTTAATTATATTCAATTATATTTAATTCTATAATTCATAATTCAATTATGAAGAACAGAAATTTATTTCTGCACATTTCTGGAGGCTGGGAAGTCCAAGGTAAAGGCACTGACAGATTCATCTGTCTGGTAAGGGTGGCATCCTCTGGGGAGGGGAAAAAGGCTATGTGCTACAAGGCAAAGAAGCAGAAGAGCAAGCTAGCTGAATGCTGCGTGAAGCCTCCTTTCTAAGGGCCTTAATTCCATTCATGAGGGAAAGCCCGTCTGACCTAATCATGCCTTGAGGCCCCACCTCTTAACGCTATCACACCGGCAACACCCAAATTTTGGAGAGAACACATTCAAACCACAGCAGTATGGCAGAAACATAGGAACTGGATTTGAAGACCTATGTTGGTCACACAGCAGTTTTGTGATCCTGAACCAATCTAAATGTCCTTTAATGTAAGGACACACCACTGCCCAGGAACTCAGAGACAGCTCAGGGCTGGATACCTTCAGCAGTTCCTGGTTCGAAAGTTCTGGAGTTTGAAAGTAGTTAGGGAGATAGGCACCAACCTCAGAAGACTGCTAGGCTAAAACAATACAGACACTATTGAATGGTCACTACCTCCCAAAACAGAGAGGATATGAGAGCTCTGGGCTGTCAGAAACACAAGAGAGAAGCTCACATGGAGAAAACCATAGTGCTAAAAGTATGCAAGTGGCTTTTTATTGCATTTTACTTTTAACTCAGTGGAAGGATGGTGGTGAAGATTACAACGTAAGAGAGCTGATGAAAACAAAAGTTGAAATGCCAGCTTTCTGGTTTGAAAACAGAATCAATGGCCAAATTATTCTGACAAAAGCACACAGATGACCAACTCCAAAGGAGGAATATGTGTTTGAACAGAGGCCAAGCAAAAAACTGGCTTAAGGCCTCCTACTGGGTCAAAAGCTTTGCTTGTTGACAGTAGAATTATCTTGAGTTTGAGGGGGAAAATTTCCAAGTCCACTGTGAATTCTTTCTCAACAAAGATTCATGCCCTGGACTGCTTTGTTTTCTTGGTAAATACTTCCAGGAATTCCCAAACAGGAAGAGGAGGCTGTGGTAGTCAAGGAGGAGAGAGGTTTCCTAAGCCTGCCCACACTCAGCCCTTGGACCATTTTCTTCCCATAACATGCAGAGTCATGGAAGCTTTCTGTCTGGCCTCCAATACCTATACTTTTGCCTTGGCCACGTGTTAAGAGCCAATTTTGATGAATATAAACTTTTATCACTTCAAGCCTAGACTACTGTAACCTTTTTTTTTTTTTTTTCATGTTAAGTGGGCTAGGCGTGCTGTCTCAGGCCTGTAATCCCAACACTTTGGGAGGCTGAATTGCTCGAACCCAGGAGTTCAAGACGAGCTTGGGCATCAAACCAGGACCACCCATACAAAAATTAGCCAGGCATGCTGGCGCATGCCTGAAGTCCCAGCTACTGGAGAAGCTGAGGCGAGGGGATTGCTTGAGCCCCAGATTGTGCCACTGTACTTCAGCCTGGGTGACAGAGTGAGACCCTGTCTCAAAAAAAAAAAAAAAAAAGTTGAATGTGAAACGTTTCAAATTATAGAAAAGTATATGCCTTATAACTTATACACCTACCACCAAGGAGAAATACATGTTGGCATGTTGCCATATTTACTTCATGATAGCTACTTCTCTTCTGTTATTAGATATTATAGAATGAGCGGAAGTCCCATATCCTTTATTAGGTAGTCACTTTTTTGAAGTTAGTTTCCACAGATATTTTAATATCTTCCTATAATTCCTTGTATCTATAAACAATAATATATCTTGTTTTCTTTGTGTACATATTTTTAAATACAAAGATTCATATTCTGAAATACCTTGTTTCCTCTATAAGGACCTTGGTGTTTTCACACATTTAAATATATGCCCATCCAAGGGACATGAAATGCTCTATCCCTTTTGATTTTGCATTTTCTGAATCACTTATTAACTTAAACATCTTTTCATGTCTTTATAAGCCAACTACATTTCCTCCTCTTTAAAGTGCCTACTGATATCCTGGGTGATCTTTTTTTTTAGATTTTTCTTTTTTAATATCTTCTGGATATTAATCTGATCTTGGAATATTCATTGCAAATATGCAAATTCCTTTTTCCAGTTTGGAGTTTTCCTCTTAACTTGATGATGTCTTTGCCTAATAAGATATTTTAATTTTAATAAAGGTAGATTACTTTTGAATTACTATCTCGCCTTATGACAATTATAGTGTTTTACTTTACCTTTATAAAAATTTGTGGTAGTTGTATGAGTCCTTCATATATCTTCAATTAGCCTTGACCATTCTTGAGCTTTGACTAGTTCATATTAATTTTTAACAGCTTTATTGAGATGTCCATATTAAGAAAAAGCTTTCTCATTATTATGTAAGTGATTGGAATGGAAATGAATCTACATTTGGGTAGAAGGGCTTTACCTGATATCTTCCTACCCATTAACATAGCAAACTACTTCATTTACTCAGACTTCCTTTTATGCTCTGCAACAGACTTTTATCATTTTATTGGTGAAATGTTGAGCTGTCTTCCTAGGTAAATTACACTTTTTGTTATAACTGTAAAAGTTAACTCCCTTTTTTCAATTACATTTCCTCTTTGATGATTTGTATGAGAATACTATTTGCTATTACATGTTGATTTAATTTTTCTTTTTTAAGAAACCATGCTTAAAGGTCTTGTTAATTCTGGTAAGGTTCTCTGTAGACTGACTGATTATCTATGTAGATAATACTATCACCTGTAACTAATGACAGTTTTGTTTATCCAATCCTGATATGGTTTAGCTCTTTTTCTTTCCTTATTGCACTCATTAGGATATTTGGTATCATGTTGATAAGAAGCACTGGTAACAGGCATCCTTCTGGACATTAAAATTAAATATTAAACTATTAATTATGATACTTGTTATAGATATCCTTTAGTAGACTAAGAACGTTTTCATGAATTTCTGGCATGCCATGCAGTTTTTTTTTGTCAGGATTATTTCATTTTATCAAATTCTTTCTCTCCAGTAACTAAGACAATCATATAGTCTTTTTTAGAAAACAAACTAACATGGTAAAGTATATAAACACATTTTCTGCTGTTAAGACGTGTCTTTTGGCAATTCATTCTAAAATGTCAAATTCTCTCTCAATCCCTAAAACACACAAACTCCCTATTCCTTTTTTCTACTTTTTTATCTTAGCATTCATCATCAATATATTATGTATTTTACTTACTTATTAGTTATCATCTGCCTCTCTGCACTAGAATTTAAGTTCCATGAGGGCAAAATGTTGGACTGTGTTTTTCACTGCTGTATCTCCAATGCCTACTGTCTACCACACAGAAGGCACTCAACAAATTTGTTAAATAAATGAATTTTGCATCCTTTAAAGAAATACTATTTAGTTCTAACTTGCACTTACACATGAACATATGTCATGTTGGACTTAGATAATATTTTAATAACGTTTGTGAGGAAGACATCTATATTCAGTTTAAAAGCTTTCTATTGTCTGTATTCATTTTGGTATTACAGTTCGGCTAGTTTCAAATGAAGATGAGGAACTTTACTTTTTTGCTTATTTTCTGAAATAGCCTGAGCCTACTGTTTATTTTGTTGTTTTTTGATTGGTATATTTTAAACTGATAAGTCAGTTTATTTCAAGATTATAGATTTATTCCAATTTTCTAACTACCCATTTTTTTCTAAATTTTCCATTTTTTGGTTTCAAGTTTATCACGTTCTCAACTGCTTTTTAACTTCTCTTTACCTTATTTTGACGTTTCCTTCTTTTGTTTTTCTTGATCAAATTTACCCAAGGTTTATTAAGTTTTTCAAAGAACCAGCTTTTGGTTTTACTGATTTTCTGTGGCTTCTATTTCATTACTTTCTTTTTAGTATTTTCTTTCTTCTATTTTCATCTTGTTCTACTAATCATTCACTGAGGTAAGTATGTTAAATTACTTCACTAAAATCGTATATGTGAAGTTTTTGTAATATAGTCTATTTTTCCTATATATCCATTTAATACAATGTTAAGCACATTTACAGGTTCACAATTATTTAGTATCCTGATAAATTAGTCCTTCTATCTTTATAATCTTCTTTATCTTGACTTATGCTTTGTTTGTCTCAGAGTCTATTTTGTGTAACACCAAATGTACCTGGTCCGGCTTTGATTTAAGTAGAAATTTCCTGGTGTATCAGGTTCAATGCATTTAAACTTTTCTCTGTTATTCTCTCTGTTCTTTATCTAAAAATGTGACTTTTAGAAACAGTACAGACCTGGACTTTAAAAATAATTCCATTCAATGAGAATCTCTGTTTATTAACTGCTGCATTTCATTTACTTAAATTTGGTACGATGCCTAATGTATTTAAAAGTGTTTATTACCATACCTAATTCATACCTTCTTTTCACCTTGTTTCCATAAACCACCCTGCACAACTCCTATTTTAATGGTCAAGCTGTCTCCATTTCTTCCCTCCTACCCTCACTGGCTTGAAAGCTATACAGATTATTTCTTCTTGTTTGTTTTGACCAGTAAGAAAAATTTTATTAAAGAACTTGTAAAGTCTGGTTTCTTTCATTGTTTCTATATACAGTCTGTCTATTCTCTTAGGCTATCTTTATTTCTTTCCCAACAATTTTATTATGAAAAATTCCAAACACGACACAATGTTGAAAAAATTGTATACTGAACATTCGATCGGTCACTGAGAGTCACCTTCAATTTCATCATGTATACTTGATTTAAGATCTGAAGTTTGCCAGTAACTCTTATCTACTCCAATAAAATACAGTCTACAGAAGGCTTTTACTCTGACCACCCACTTCTTAAAGTTTTGCACGGTATTTTTAAGGGTCTAGAAATTAGTCGTTATTATAATATATTTTGTTATTGTTATTTTAAGAGTTAATTCTTCTTTAGATTTACCTTCTACTTTGTCAGTTTCTTTAATCAACATTGCTTCTTGCATGATACTCTTCCCACCTTTCTAGAAACAATCCATAGTAGTCCCCCATAGCCTGCACTGCAACTTTCAACTTCCTGAATAAACTTTCACCTTCCTAAATAGACCATCCTGCACTTAAAACATAGTTAAAAGGCTGGACTTTGTTGAAATGATCAGAGCCAAGTTTTGGTTCTGCATAATAACCATTTCATGTATTTATGTGCCACACAGACTGTAGATTCACAAAAGCAAGGACTTAGTGTACAGTATCTCCCTTGTATCTTCCCTATACCTGGCACAATAAAACACATATGCAAGTCCTCAATGAGTTAAAGAACAACACCAGGCTCACATATAGGTAACAAAATTTCACATGAACCCCACACACCTGTACAAAAATCCACATCACATGCCATATTTTCTGCAAGCATTTCCTGAACACAGAAAATCATAAAGCAAATACCTGATTACTAGATTATGTGTTGTTTCTACTTCATGCACCAATAAAATGTCCCTTCTTAGGACCCTCTGAAGGTGACCTGAGGAAAACCGTCATGGAGATAAAGCACATCAGACTCATTCTGGGAGACCTAACTTTCTTCTGGCTTGTCAGACCTGACTGTTCTATGCTTTGTCTCTGTCTCTCTCTAGCACTTATTTTCCCCATCAATAGAGTACATGGATATATTAAATAATCCTTAAATCCCTGAAAACTCTGAAAATCTTTTAGGCTCTGATGATTTTCATTATTCTAAATGAGTACCTTCACTAAAATACCAAATCCAGAAATCACTGGAGAGTCTGAACAAAGATGAAAGTGAATCTCATAAAAATGTCCATATTGTGGCTGGGCATAAAGGCTCACGCCTGTAATCCCAGCACTTTAGGAGGTCAAGGCAGGCGGATCCCCTGACGTTGGGAGTTCGAGCCCAGCCTGACCAACACGGAGAAACCTGTTTCTACTAAAAATACTAAATTAGCTGGGTGTGGTGGCATGCACCTATAATCCCAGCTACTTGGGAAGGCTGAGGCAGGAGAATTGCTTGAACCTGGGAGGCGGAGGTTGCAGTGAGCCGAGATCACACCACTGCACTCCAGCCCGTGCAACAAGAGCGAAACTCCGTGAAAAAAAAAAAAGAGGGAGGGAAGGAGGGAAGGAGGGAGAGAGGGGAGGGAAGGAGGGAAGGAGGGAAGGAGGGAGAGGGAGGAAGGGAGGGAGGGAGGGAGGGAGGGAGGGAGGGAGGAGGAGGGAGGAAGTCCATATTGTGACTCTGAGCAAAAATGCTGAGCAAATTATCAAAAAATTAAAAGATATGCTCTTGTTCACATCCCTATGTATCCGCCTCAGAAACTATGTAACTGATATTTCTGGGGGGTTCAGCCTGGCTGTCACAAGTCCAACCTTCTCATTATTCTTTTAAAACCCTAAATTGTTTAAGCAGACTGCACATATGAAAGCTAGATTGGAAAAGATATAAAGGCTGTAAAACAGAGCCCAGGCAGTCACCAGGGTCAGCCCAGGCAAAAACAGGATCTGACTGTCTAACTTGCAAATCAGCAAAATATGGCCTCACTATTTTAATTAAGAAGGGACTTATATCCTCAAGAAGTTTTACCTGCATGGTATGAGCAATAATGTACATAATTAAATATCTACATTAAATAAAAATGCCTTATTACCTAGACAAGATTTGGTCTAATTAAAAAGTAAATCAAATTCATAAGGAAAAATAATTGCCACCAGGCATAACCACCTTATTTTAATTTGGAATCTGAATAACGGAACAGGTACCACTATAGGCATAAACTTCATATTATAATCTTAGAAAAAAGGAAATGAACTCAGTGCAATTGCTTAACTTTTGCTGTCTCAGATTATTAAGAGAAGAGTACTGTTGCCGGAGTGTGAGTGTGTAGCATTCAACAGGACCAGAAACCAGTACATAATTTTAAGACCAACACTAATATTACTGATATTAGTTTGTAATGTCAACACAGGCAGTCAGCTGTAAGGTAACATTCACGATCATGTGGCTGGTACAATCCACAACACTAGGAAATACACAAAAGCACCTTGTAATCCCATTTTTAAGCACCTTTGCTGCATAGTGGGAACCCAGGGAAAAGAGCAACTTTGCCTTTCACTGACAGCAGGAATGCCTTTGAAAATGAAAGCCCAGCATTAGAAGTCAGAAGCTATTTGCAGATAACCTCTTTAAGTAACTGGGAATAAGCCACTTCTCTCTCTCCTGCTTCTTCCCTATCTATCAAATAGAATAGCATGTTCTCAATTCACAAGGGGATCCTGAGAACTAGTTGCCCAGGGCTATGGAGAAAGTGACCTAATAAAATGACCAGGGTGGCATCATCATCAATACAAGAACCCAGTGAATGGCTATATTTGGATCTCCTTCCTACCAGGGAGACACAGAATCACAGCTACAAAAGCCTCCAAATAGGTCAACGTTATATTTCGATTGTTTGGATTCATCAGTCTTCCCTCTATTTTCTATTGGTCACCAGTAACTCTAGAAACAGAAACAAAATGTTGCTTCCTCCAAGGCCTCACGAGCTCTTGGTGTTTATTCCTCAATATCCGTGGCCATAATCCTCAGGCTGATGACATCAGTTTTATCTGAGGGGCCAGCTGTGAGGTTAGAACGTGGGAATGTGGTGGAAACTGCTAAAGGAACTTGTGCACATGGCCTTCGAGAGGTGGCTGAACACAAAGGCAAGCTTCCCAAGGCTCCTGAGGAAGGAAGCCAGCCCAGTGGGGTAAAAACGGGCCCTGAGGACCACCCAGCCATCTGACTCATTTGGAGAATACAGAACAAAGTAGGTGGTAGGAACTGCTCAGAGGCATCCTCAGCCGCAGGCTCAGAATGTGTGGCGCACTGGAGGACGCAGCATCACCCTGTAAAGGCTCCCTGGGATTCACTCACCCGAGGCAGAGGTTTGCTTTTTCAGTGGTAACAACTCAGTTCAGACCAAACAGCATATTGGCCAGGCATTCTCTGCTACCAGAGGACAAGTTAAGTTTTCCTCTTACTCAAAACCATATTCTGGTCCCACTGACTTTCCACCAAAGTAAAAGTGGGGTCAAGGGCCAAAGCAGCCTCTCTGTTATACTATCCCCAGGATACACTTGAACACAATACAGTGAATGCACAATACACTGAATGGCCTACTGGACACATTTCATGCTGACTGGGACATCCTACAGCAAAGCTCATGTCCTCCCATCCCCCTTGGCGTTCACACCATGGCCCTACTTCCAAACCCCCTACAGGCTGCACTCTAGGTAAAGCATGACAGTGACCACAAGAGATTGTCTGCAGTGGATTTTTTTTTTAAACTTTCCTCTGCACTAAGAGGAAGTAGAAGGAAAAAAACGGGTTGGAGGGGGACACAGATCACTGAATTTCTATTCAGCAAGAAAAACTTCTGAATTTCTCTTGCTTTCCCCAAAATCTGCAAATTTAGTCATCTACTTGACTGATAAAGAACTATCATTCTCACAACTGACTGAAATTAGGGTATGATCTTAGATACCTTGCTCAAAAACAAACAGGTGAAAGGAAAAGAAGAGGGGGAGAAGAGAGAAAAAAAGAGACACAAAATGTCATTTACTCTAAGAATCCAGGTTTGTGTTTATGTTCTACATGAGGTCCAAACTGTATCTGGGCTTGAAATCCACCAAACTCACAAGCTTTCTCGAAGGAGACAGGGTGAGAGCCGTTAGGATGTCATCCCGAGCCTGAAACACAAGAGGAAGGAAAAGCATCAGAGGCTTGGGGGAATGACACATTCTCTGGATCAATACATTCCCATAGCCCAGCACACGCTCTCTGTGGAGCAGGGGACAATGCCAGCCGACCCATGATGACGTGTATAGGACACAGTGGATGATCACCTCATGGGAGAAAACTAAGGCAAAAGAAGAACAATCCTCTGTCCAAAACGGCCTGTAAATGGAAAACACTAGAGGTGTTCCATATGGCAAAAACAAAGTTTGACGACAATCCAGAAAGGCAGAGTGATTATAAAATGAAAAAGACGCAAAGGACATTCATACAAAATGATCAGCTTCAAAGAGCCAAAAGACAAATACAGCGTACTTTTTACAATCCTAAATCATAAAGCTAGCAGCAAAATATCTAGAGGTAAAATCAACCTGATCCCCATCCCCAGATAAAGACCAGTGTAATAGGAGAGAAAGAAAGGTGATATGTACATACATACACACAGACAAGAACTCAATACTCAAGACAGGCAGGGGAAATGACAGGCAAATGCATCGTAAAATGAGGAGCTTGCTGGGTCTGACCTCCTCCTCCCAGTTCTCCATCCATCACTGCTTTCCCTCGTCTTCCTTCTGCCTTTCCTTTCTCTAGTTAAACGACCCCACGCCGCCCTAAGATGGACACTCAGCTGTCGCTCTGAGCCTTAAACCAACAAGCATCTTTTCGCGGCCCTGCTATCTCTCTCCTTTTGGCCTTCCCACCTCCTTCCTCTCAGCCCTCTTTCCATGCCATCCTCCCATCCACTAACTCAGGGGTCAGGAAACTTCTCTAAAAGGCCAAACAGTAAACATCTCAAACCTTGTGGGCCACACAGTCTCTGTCACAACTACTGAGTTCTGTCACTGAATTCGAGAACAGCCACAGAAGGTATGTGTAACAATTATATAACCCTCAAGGGAATTTATCAATATGTGATACTTGAATATGTAAGTTGTGTTCCAATAAAACTTTATTCACAAATACAGGCAAAAGGCATGGCTATAGTCTGCCAACCCCTACATTATTTCTATGGGCAGATAGATGGATAAGTAGGAGAGGAAAGGGAGAGAGGGAAGGACAGGAAGAAAGGAAGCTGGTAGGAGAGAACAAAGATGGAGGATGTTTCCCTTGAGCCACAAGAAACTTTGGGGACAATCTAGTACAAAGCCCACATCTTACATACTGGGAAATGGCAACTCAGACATGTTAAATCACTTGTCTGTTTAAACAATTGGATAAGGCTAAAGACATGAAAGGTTATTAAGAGGATATCTTCCTTCCAGTTAATGAGAAGGCCTGATTTTCTGACCAATATTCTCTTGCATTCTAAGATGCCGGCTAAGGCTTTTAGTGCATTTGAAATGGGAAGCCAGTTAAGTGAAATATACCTATCTCTCAAAGTCCGGCAGAGAGGGACAGTGTCAGCTACCAGGTCACAATCTGGGAAGCCATAGGGAGGCCCTACTCCGGATGGTCAGCTGCTCAAGTAGAGTATCAACCTGCACCACAATCAGACACATGTGGGACCCACGAGCAGCGCCTGCTGGAAACGACGCCATCAACGTGGCAGAAGCCAGTGCCACCCTCCAGCTCGCCACAAGATACAGCCGGGAGCTTCCTGCAGTCTCATCAACCTCCGTGTCCGAGCAGTAAATACTGTACCTGAACATAAAGCAAGTTCAGCTGCACAGGGTCTCTTGAATCTACATTCTGATCAGAGTAAAAGAACTTCCGTCTAAGCAGCAGCGTTTCGTTTTCATCTACTCCTTGTTCTCTGAACGTTCGGCTGTGATCTAGCCAATTTACTGCAACACAACAAGACATATAAGAGAACTGTGTTTATTTTTCCTCTTCATTAAAGGGGATTTACCAAAAGAGCAGTGTGACATAGATTTCTGTAACTCTGGTATTTAGTTATAGTTACTTCTTATCTTAGAACTGTAGTTTTTCAGCTATGCAAAATAATTTCACATCTACCAAATGACCAGCCAAAATGGAAATGAGGGAGAAAATTCCCAGCCATTTCTAAAGTTAGCTAAAGCACTACACTGAATTGATAATATGCTGCCTCTCTGGTAGCAGGGTGGAGGGCGGATACTCCAGCCTCAGTTGGTAATGTGATTTAGAGGCTCTAAGCATAACAAGTTACCTCTGACCTCAAGTAGTAAAGAGAAAGAAAATCAAAGTATAGAGGGAGTGGCAGGGGACAGCACTAAAGTGGGGAGGCAGAACCACGCCATGGGTCAGCTTAAATCTCAGCCATTCTGAGAACTCTGTCCTCACATCTGTGGGCGCAGGAATCAATCACTCCCTTCTAAACTTTCACAGCTCTCACTCCAACACTCCTCTCTGGACTTAAAACACATTGTGGGTGTAGTCCTTATCACCAGCATCTTTAGATTATAAGCAACCTGAGCACACAAAACGTGTCTCCCACATCTCCCACAGTACCTGGGAGAGTATCTTGCACATAATAATTAATCCTTGGGATTTTTCTACTAAAGTCTCTTGGAAGGAAGTATGTAACAGCAGATCAAATTAGGCAGAAAGAATAAAAAACACAGAAAGGGTCGGAGGAAACGAGAGCCTCACAGAAGATCAATAAACACAATGGCAATAATGATGTCATCCCGATGCAGCCACAGGAACAAATACAATGAAAGGAGGAAAGAGGCCAGGAAGTCCAGGTGGACTAGGTAATAAATTAAGACCCTTTCAGTGGAGGGTCAGGCAGCAAGGTGCAAACAGCATGGGCTTTAGGGACACAGGGGGTTACATGCTGGTTTTTCCACATATTAACTGTGTAGCTGTAGAAAACGACTTTCCAATAATAGAACTCTTACTTTTTTTTTTTTTGAGACAAAGTCTTACTCTGTCTCCCAGGCTAGAGTGCAGTGTCGCAATCTCAGTTCACTGCAACCTCTGCCTCCCGGGTTCAAGTGATTCTCCTGCCTCAGCCTCCCAAGTAGCTGGGATTATAGGCGCCTGCAACCATGCCCGGCTAATTTTTTCTGTATTTTCAGTAGAGATGGGGTTAGTCAGCCTGGTCTCAAACTCCTGACCCTCAGGTAATCCACCCACCTTGGGCTCCCAAAGTACTGGGATTATTGGCGTGAGCCACTGCACCCAGCCTACTTTTTTTTTAAATAGAGTTTTAAAAAACAAAAACCAAAAACCCTGCCCTGGATCATACGGATGGTGTAAGGAAGTGAGGCTTGTCTGTATCATGCTTCCTCTGCAAACACTTACGGTCATCATCCGTGTGCAGCTTAGCCTTCAACTTCTCCATTTTCCTCTCATCTCGTAATAATGTCCTGTCTTTTTTCAGCGTACCCGTCCCTTCCTCTTTCTTTTCTTCAATAGTTTCTTGGATTAAGGAGTATTCTTCATAATTTGTTATTCCTAAAAATTGGAAATTAGGTTATAATTGTAAATAATTAAATTGCTATCAACCTCTTTTAACCTAAGGCCTGTGATATTCCAAGGAGCTCCTGGTGGCAAAGAACCAGAAATGGCCTTACTAATGTGAGGGTCAGGGAGGCAGCTATATCAGATCAAATGAAGGTGCTTCAGCTCGTTAAGTCATAGTCACACTGTCGGGGAAAACAACAGGTAATGAACTTGGACACTTTTCTTCCAAAAACAAATTTTTAAAAATCAGACTCTGATTTCCTCTTTCTTCCAAAACATCTTTGAAAACCTCCTACGTTTTCACAAGGTTGTCACTAAAATAATACAGAATCTCCAGTGCTAAGTAACTGCTTTCACAAAGGTTTCTTAAAAATCTAATAGATTAAAAATCTAATCCCAGCACTTTGGGAGGCTGAGTCGGGTGGATCACCTGAGGTCGTGAGTTTGAGACCAGCCTGACCAACATGAAGAAACCCCGTCTCTACTAAAAATACAAGATTAGCCGGGTGAGGTGGTGCATGCATGTAATCCCAGCTACTCGGGAGGCTGAGGCAGGAGAATCACTTGAACCCGGGAGGCAGAGGTTGCGGTGAGCCAAGACTGCAGCACTACACTCCAGCCTGGGGAACAAGAGCGAGATTCCATCTCCCCCCCGCCAAAAAAAAAAAAAAAATCTAATAGTGAAATCATATCCAAAGAAGTCATACTTACAGTAAAACTTACATCACATTCAATTATCTCATCTATAATAATGTTTGAGAAACACTGCCACAGAGGATGTCATGCACAAGAAGGCAAGACAGGGTCAAACAAGAAGTGTCTGAAGGAACTGGGCTGCTTTGCATGAAGAGAAAACTAAGATAGGCAACTCTACTTCTCCAAATATTTGAAGGGCTTCATTAGAAAGGAGGCAGACTTGTTCTCTGGGGAGACTAAGAGAAGCCACAAGAAGAAAAACTATCTAATAATCAATCATAAGGGCAGTCACTATGAGTACTCAAGGAGACAGTGAACGTCTATAGTGCTCATACAGAATAGAAGGCAGCAGTGGGCAGAAGGCTGAACTACACGTGACTTTCCATTTGAAAATCTCCTAGTTTTGGAGAGGGAAATGACAGCTCTCAAGTGTCTTAGTGAGAAGTCCCAATGTTTCATGGATTGGCAAGTTGGGAGAATGGACACACCCTCTGGGGACTGGGCAGAACTCGGTGTGTTAAGACACATTCAAAATTGTCTAGAGAGGAAATGCAGGTGGAGAAAAGAAGAGGCCTAAAATTGAAAACCAAGCAAAAAGTTATAATGAAGGTGTATGAATGCTCACCTATTCTGCTACAAATAGTGACCAGGAGCTCCCCCACAGTCTTGGAATCATCCACCATCACCGTCTTCACAGATCCATCCAGCATCCGGATTTTCTGAGGTCTCTGTTTCTTTTTATATTCCAAAATATCCTAGAGGACAAACCACACACAAATTTCACACTGTGTGGGAAAACAGATAACAAACTTGGACCCTTTTCTTAAAAAAAAAAAAAAAAAAAAAAAAAAAAACACAGTAGACTCTGATTTCCTCTTTCTTCTAAAACATCTTTGAAGACCTTCCAAAGCATTCAGGGGATTATTGCCACTATGCTAATACAGAATCTCCAGTGCTAAATAACTGCTTTCATAAAGGTTCCTTAAAAATCTGATAGTGAAACTGTACCCAAAGAACTCATACTTAATGCCTCACAATTACTGAAAACAATCCTCGGAGAAATGAAAGTAGTGTATGACCTCCTGAAAGGCTGGGAAGGATCTGCACTAAGGAGAATTAGCAGAGGGAGGTGATTCTTTGCCTTTAAAAGGACAGCGGTGTGTGTCTCCAATTATCTTTCAACACTGTCATAAGCAACTTTTACTATCTATATGTCTTTACTACCTGCGTATGAAAATGTGTTTAATTTTTACTATTAATACATTTTACCTTATACATTATAAATAATGAAAGACATAAATAGCATCCTCATCATTCCTCGCAGCAGTGGCAAATCACAGTAGTAACGATTTCGAAAGAATGCGTTGAAATACAATCATGACAAGACCAAGCGGGGTGATATGTTTGGGGCTTATTTTTAAGTAACTTGTTTACTACACTTCCCAAAACTAGACCTATGAACTTCCTAAAACGAAACTATTAATTTCCTATCCAAATTGATTAGCATCACATATTTCACTCTTACTTTATGGAATACCCATCAATCCAGTGGGTCCACTCCATGCTACATACCAAAACCCGGTATCTTGGAGGTTAAACCGAACAAAATGTTTAATGCGTTTCTACTCGTCACCTCCCCCTACTTCCATAACACAGCCGTTTTTGTTGTTGCTGTCACCGCTGCTGATCATTATTAAACTCACATCTCAAATTGAAGTTTCTTTCTCAAAACCAAAACACTTATATTCACTCTCTAACTACCGTTAGGGTTACACTTGGTTTTCCCTCTCATCTGTCCTTTCTTCTCATCACCAGGCATAGGAATATCTCTTACATACTTACAGTAAGATGCTATATCTTATCCCACAATTTCCAACTCCAACAATGACAAGTGGAAAGTACTTAAAATACTAACCCCGAACTGCTTCAATCCTTCTATGGAATCTCAAGAATTTGGGTATCTGACATTTTCTATCAACACCTGGATGGCCCTTGTAAAGTACAATGCATCGAACTCTTCGTAAGATGCCCTTGAATCAAAATAGCGTAATTGTGTTGGCTTCTATGGAAGGCCCAGGGACAAAGAGATGAGAAAACCACACTGGGATCAGCGGCATACCCCATTCCGCAACATGTAGTAATCCAGTGTTCTGCCCGCTTCCAGCCAAATCCCTTTCCTGGGGTCTTCATCCGAAAGGAACAGTCCATAGTCAGAAGCTGGAAAATGAAAAATAGAAGGCAAAGTGGTGATGAAGTCATCACTGACTTTCAGGCCCTGAGCCTGCTGACTCGGCAAGGATGTGGGTGTTCTCCTTCATCAGACAGAAACGTTTCGTTTTGACGACACAAGCAGCCACCGGGGCTGCAGCAGATCTGGAGGAGTAAGAGCTGAGTTGCAGAAGCAACGCCCGCAAATAAGGCCCGTGTTTCCTAAAACCAGTGGGCTACAGTTGTGCCTAAAATGTAGGAAAATTTAGAAGCAGTCCAAATTTCTTTCTAACTGAATTTGAGCTTCTTCTCCGTCCCTTGCTATAAAAACCAGACCAACATCCCATGGAGAATCACAAGACAGCAGTGAAGAAACTAAGGCAGTGACCACCTATGCCCAAGTCCACTCAGGCAAATGGGGACAAATGAAGCCTTTATGTCTCAAGTGACCCCTCCATCCTCCCAACTGAGCAGTCTAAAAGAGAGGCAGGAGTTCCTTGTGAGATGAGGCCTCTGCCCCTTACTACCACCAAGTTGTGTAAAAGGTACACAATTAAATTTGGTTTTCTCTGCAGGAACCCCTTAATCTGACATAAAAAATATGAGGTAGGGGGAGAGATGGGAGGAGAGGAGCAGCACCATTTCCTCCCTCAAAATTTTTCTTTCTTCTTAGGGCCCTAGATGAGGGTAAGAGCTCCTGCTGTTTTTTAGAAAAGCAACTTCACCAGCGCTACATAGCAATCAAGCTCCCTACCCGCCACCAAAAAAAAAAATCTGAAAGAAAAACAACAGAACAAGGGAATAGAAAAGTAAAGGCACCAGAAATGATTGGACAACCAAACAAAGTAAGGTTGGGGATGTAGCAAATCTTATTTCTGGGTAATCTAACAACAACACAGTATTATTAATAACATAAATAATGTTTTAATGGCCAGGGGGCGTGGTGGCTCATGCCTGTAATCCTAGCACTTTGAGAGGCCGAGGCAGGTGGATCAGTTGAGCACAGGAGTTTCAGACCAGCTGGGCAACATGGTGAAACCCCATCTCTACCAAAAAGGCAATATTAGCTAGGCGTAGTGGCTCATCCTGTAATCCCAGCTACTCAGGAGGCTGAGGCAGGAGAATCACTTGAACCTGGGAGGCAGAGATTGCAGTGAGCCAAGATCACACCATTGCACTCCAGCCTGGACAGCAAGAGCAAAACTCCATCTCAAAAAAAAAAAAAAAAAGCCGGGCGTGGCTTTTCTCCGCCATCGTGGTATGTGCTTTACTCAGTTTCTCGCCATGTCTTCTCACCAGACTTTCAGGATTAAGCACGATTCCTGGCCAAGAAACAAAAGCAAAATCATCCCATTCCCCAGTGGATTCGGATGAAAACTGGTAATAAAATCAGGTACAACTCCAAAGGGAGACATTGGAGAAGAACCAGGCTGGGTCTATAAGAAATTACACATAAGATGGCACACATATTTATGCTGTCTGAAGTTCACAATCGTGTTACCAAATCAAGCTGAGAAACGTCACCGCTGTCTGAAGAAGTCTGAACAGTTTCCTCTCTGGATCTGTTATGAAGGCATTAGTTAGTACAACCCACAGTGCTTCCATTATTCATGTTAAAAAAAAAAGAAGAAGGCTTTGGTTGCCTGGGTTCAGTAATAAATATGTGAGACCTTTCACTTCTAAAAAAACTAAAAAAAGCTGGGCGTGGTGGCAGGTGCCTGTAATGCCAGCTACTCGGGAGGCTGAGGCAGGAGAATCGCTTGAACCCAGGAGGCGGAGGTTGCAGTGAACCGAGATTGCGCCACTGTACTCCAGCCTGGGTGACACAGTGAGACTGTGTCTCAAAGAAAACAAAATTGTTATAAAATATATTAAATGACATAGAGATGAGACAACTGGAAAATACTGAAAAGAAAAAAAAAATCATGGGAATCTATTCTGTCCTCAGATTGCTTCATGGTTGTCTTCAAATTCCCTCACATTTTTTGTAGTCTCTACAAAAAATACAAAATTACCCGGGTGTGGCGTGTGTACCTGCAGTCCTAGCTACTCGGGCGGCTGAGACGAGGCTAAAGTGAAGTCTGATGGGGCCACTGCACTCCAGCCTCAGTGACAGAGCAAGACACTGTCTCAAAAAATAATAATAATAACGATAATGTTTTAGACCAAAAAGAATTTTATGAAAAGCAGACCTTTTCAAGATCTTTTTGCATTTATAATTACCCTTGTTGTGAGGTTTGATTTTTATTCTTCCTTTTTTGAGTCTGGGTCTCGCTCTGTCAGCCAGGCTGGAGTGCAGTGGCTAGACCATGGCTCACTGAAGCCATGAACTCCTGGGTTGAAGCTACTTTCCCACCTCGACTTCCCCAGTAGCTGAGACTACAGGCACATACCACCACACTCAGCTAATGTTTCAGACTTTAGCAGAGAGAGAGTTTCACCCTGGTGCCTAACTTGTCTCTAACTCCCAGGCTCAAGTGATCTTCCCACCGTGGCCTCACGAAGTGCTTGGATTACAGGTGTGAGATACCATGCTTGGCCTACTCTTTTCATTTTTAAGGTAAGTTCTATCCCACTTTCACACGAAAGATGTACTGATTTGGAAGGACCTAATTTCTCAACTGCCTGTCAAATAAACACTAAATAATGGAAAGACACAGAGAGAGAAGACAAAGGGAAGGGGAAAATAAAATGGCACAAGTGACTTTTGTTTAAACTCAGATTAATGGGGATGAGTAATTTAGCCAAACTTAAAACATATCTCACAAAAGTGTTTTTTTACAGGATTGAGATAAAACTTGTAACATCCCTGTAAAAAAATTTTGAAATGTAATACCTGCCCTGGGTTCCAGTGGCAGTGGAAAGCGTTCATGCATGGGAAACGGGGCTTAGGATATGCACTGCCAATACTGTTAGGGCAGCTTCATTTGCACTTTCTTGGGACAATGAGATGACACAGGAGAACGTGATTTGTAAGCTGCAGAGCACAATCCTAATGTATGGGAGGGTCAAGTTGCCGGGTGCAACGACAGTGATGACTCGGGGTGGGCATGATCATTGTCATCACAAGTCTCACATAGGAAGCAGGCAGTTACTAATCTAAGAAGATATTTCACTTGAAATACATGCACTAATAGGCTTGTGTACCACTTGGAGCCTCTGTCTCTTTAGCAAAAGAGTCAAAAACATGCAAACAAATTTTAAGAAGCCAGTAAATAACCCATGACCTACCTTGCCCAGTTTGTGCCTCAGTACCCGTTCCCGAATGACTCGACACGCGTCATACACAGCTGTAGATGGTTCAAACTGCATGGTCTTCACCACATTGCAGTGGCGGACACAAATCTTTAAGGACAAGGCTACCATCTTCCTAGATGATGTGGACAGTCTCACTCACAATGTCTGGAAAACACAAAGAGACAAACCCTGACGTTCACGATAATAATTTGTTTTGGGGGGAAAAAAAACACTGGACTTTAAAATCAACTTTAAACATGGAAACAGAATAAAACGGCAAATAAAAAGAGTACTTTAGGTACAAAACAAACTTTAAAAAAAATTTTGAAAAATTTAAAGGAGGATAACAGCAACATATCGGCTAAGAGTTATTACTAGCTGGTGACAAGCAGAACTCCTGAGGAAGAGGGAGTTCCAGATGTTTACCACCCCTCCCTCTGACTAGTCCCGCTCCTTGGGGTTTCCCAGAGAAGGTCCTGGGAGTGGAATTTCCAGGTTAATGTCCCCAAGGCAAGAGGCAGAGAGCCTTGGGTGTCTATGACCGGGTCGTGAAGACCGCCTCAGTTCCCTGGGTCCCCTCAGCTCCTGAGGACACAGAAAAATCAGGGAAGCCCTCTCAAGTGCTCCTCTTGGCAAAGAACTCCACCACCCACCTACCAGAAGCCTTGGCTTCCAGGCCCAGCTCCATCACTAAGAGCCTGTGTCAATCTGAGAAAGTCACTTTGGCCACTCTGCCTCAATTTCTTCACAATTAAAGTGGCCATTATGATATCAGGCCTGCACAGTGCCTAAAATAGAATCCCAAGGGGAGCTCAACGTGAGGCCAGAGAGGCCAATATTAAACCCAAAGGGACCAAGCAGCTTCACGTGATTAGGGTCTCAAAGGGAATAAAATGTCAAGTCAATTCTGATTTGGTTTAGATAAACTATGGAGGTATTTTGTTTCTTGTGCAGTTCAAAAGTTTTAGAAAATACACAGGTGGCTCGGTGCAGTGGCTCACACCTGTAATCCCAGCACTTTGAAAGGCTGAGCCGGGTGGATCACCTGAGGTCAGGAGTTTGAGACCAGCCTGCCCAACATGGTGAAACCCCATCTCTATTTATAAAAATATAGCCAGGAGTGGTGGCATGCACCTGTAATCCCAGCTACTTAGGTGGCTGAGGCAGGAGAATCGCTTGAATCTGGGAGAAGGTGGTGGCAGTGAGCCGAGACTGTGCTACTTCACTCCAGTCTGGGCGACAGTGCGAGACAGACTCTGTCTCAAAAAGAAAAACAAACAAGAAAAGTTTAGGCTAAGTTTGAATTAATTCATAAATGCTTTCTTTTAAAAATGTAAGTTTAGCTGGGCATGGTGGCTCACACCTGTAATCCCAGCACTTTGGGAGACCCAGGTGGGCGGACCACCTGCAGTCAAGAGTTCAAGACCAGCCTGGCCAACACGGTGAAACCATCTCTACGAAAATACAAAAAGTAGCCAGGCATGATGGCGGGTACCTGTAATCCCAGCTACTCAGGAGGCTAAGGCAGGAGAATAGCTTGAACCTGAGAGATGGAGGTTTCAGTGAGCCAAGACTGTGCCACTGCATTCCAGCCTGAGCAACAGAGCAAGACTCTGTCGCAAAAAAAAAAAAAAAGTTCAACAGTTTACTGCTTTTCCTTTGAGTTGGTGGCTCATGGAGTTATTTCTAGTATCTGCTCTATTTCATGGCCAGAAACTTACCTGTCCCCTCCTCACTTAACCCAAGCCAGCCTCTATCAAATATACCCCTTGGGCACAACAGAGACAGAAAGAAATCTATATCACAAATGCTTTTCATTTTGTGCCTGAAGAACCAACTCAGACATAACCAGCTGAGTGTCATCCTAGCAAGCAAAACAAGGTCCTTTCTAGTTAGTAGCTGATAGAATCTTAGAGCAGCCCAGATAACAACAATCCACAGGCATTTCAAGCTCACTCTCTCTTTCCTGTGTTTTATTAGAGAACCTGCAAGTAGTAAGCCTGGACTCCAGCTTCTTCCCATGTAAGAAGGCAGGTGCTAGGAGGCAATGAGATGGCCACAAGGCAGAGGGGACAACAGGCTGCTCAGGCCCAGACAGTGCAGCGGTGGCTCCAGGGTCTCGGCTTTTCAGCATGCTTGATTGCTGGCTTCCTAACAACAGGTGGCTGGGTCACTTGGACACAGGAGATGTTTTTCAACAAATGCTCTGGTGAATGCGGGCATGGTTTACACAGTCTCACAAAGCAAGCTTTCAGGCTGTCCAACTGTAATGTCATTCTGACCTATGCTTTCATTCCGAACGAATTCTGCCATGAAAATTGTGAAACTATTCCTTAGTTGAGAAATGTCAGGATATACTCCTCAATAAACAACAGCACTGTTCACTGGGAATCCACCTAAAAGTGAATTAATTAACTAAAGCCTAGGCAGCGGCTAGATTGCTGACACGGCAGAAGGGTTCAAAATATCTGGCAATGTCCACTTGCGATCTCGAGGACTTTTAAAGCCATATGTAGAAGCTTCCCCCACTCTTCTCTTTATAGCCCGAGTTAACCCAGCAGCTCCCCAGTTGGGGGAAATAAAATTTAAACTCTAGAGATAAATGAACTAATTTGCTGTGACGCAGATCATTCCATGGGCTACTCTGTCCCCTGGGGGCTGGTGACAAATGCTAAAATCCATAAGCGTCGCTGGCGGTAAGAGTCAGTGAGGAAAGTCGCAGAACTCCATGCTGTCCTGGATGCTGTTTATGGGATGCATCAGAGAAGATGGGATGGTTAATATCTTCTGTTCCCTGGGGAAAAGTAAGCGTTTTAAGTGTTGCTGCATGAAGTCTGCCCTTTCTAGGCTAAAAACTGAGCTTTCTGAAGGGCAAATGAATGGTACCCTAACTATACCGAGAGAGATTCCATCCAAGGCAAGACAGAGCCCGGACATGGACCCAAGAGCCAAATGTAACAGCAGGACCTAATACTGGAGCTCAGAAAGAAGAGGAAGACACGGGAGCAAAAGCGCCAAAAGGGGGCAGCAGAATTGGAGGGAGCCCTGCAGGGGCACGGTGAGGTGCCTGGGGCTGCGGGGTCCACCAGGTGCACAGGAGAGCGGCTCAGCGAGCTGAGAAGCAGACAGGAAGCAGAAACAGGAGGACACGAGGAAAACCTCTCTCCAAAAACAACTGAGAAAGCCTACTGGGGACAAAGATTTGGAGGTGAGTTTCTTTAGGAGGTATCAGTGAAGAGGTGAAATGAGAGTTGAACGCAAAGATGGCAAGAGAACTGGGTGGGAGCGACTAGAAAGACTGTCTAGGGAGTGAGGGAGAGTGAGAGGAAACCTAACGATTCAGTCCTGGGGACAACATTCTGAATTGGAAGAGGAGAAGGAATTGGCAAAGGAGGCGCAGGAGTAGGTGAGGGAAGAGAATAGACAGAGGGTGGAACCCAGGAGAAAGTATGTCAAACAGAAGGGAGAGATCAACTGGGCTCATTGCTGGTCACAGGTCAGGTAGGATGCAACCCAGACATCACAATTGAATCCAGCAAACTGGAGAGTTTGTGGGGTGGGGGAGCAGATCGTGGAGTAGCAGGTTCAGGAGAGAGATGGAAGACAGAGGTGGCACAGCAGGTATGGACTTGTCTCCTAAGCAGGTATGCTAGGAGGGGAACACAGGAACAGGCAGGAGCTCAGATGCATGTTGTATGCTTTTAACATTTTGTATCCAAAGGTGTACATCACATGGTTGCTGTAAACTCCATAGGGAAGTTATTTACATAGACATAGTTTCCACCTTACTATGGTCCTGGAGACAGTCTGGGGGCTAGCTAAGTGCCCTTCCTCACCATACATAAGCTCTATTCCGCTCCAGGCGCACATTGGGTGCCCCGGGTCTACTGCAGAAAAGGCGAGTGGCTAAGTCTAGGTTCACAGAAAGGACCCTGGGTGCGGAGTATGCAGTGCGGGCTCAGTTCCAGGCCTGCCGATACTTTGGACCTCTGGACCTGTCACTTCCCCTCTGCTGCCTTCAGAGAGCAGGAGGTAGCCTGCTCCCACAGAAGGAGCTTCGTAATAGATATTCAACACTTGGCCAACTATTTCTGTTGGATCCACAGTCTCCTCATCCTTACATCTCACGAGGGGGCAGGGCATGAAATGGAGGGTAGTTCAGGGTAGGTGTTCAACAGACAAGGAATGCTCACTATGAGACTTGTGGCCTCAACTTTTTTTTATCACCCAAAAACAACTATTGGAATAAAGCATCACAGGAACACAATATACCAAAATAATAATAATAATAATAATAATGGAAACCAAACTAGTTATTCTTACAGAGCACTGCACATGGGTCTAAGACTAAAAGGCCCCAGTGTCACCTCCTCACTTCTGGCTCCGTTTTATTAAGATTCAGTTCTTCCAAGCTTGAGATAAGGCCAACAACTGACTTCCCAGGAATGTCTTTAAAAGGCCAATACTTTGTAATCTACACCATTATATTTAAAGACAAGGTATTTTAATTATTACCATGCAAGATGGTCACTGACATAGGGAAACCTAGATGAGCTCTGAAATCAAAGTACATGGGATTTATTCACCATCCCCCAAGAACCACAGCAATGAGCTGTTTCTAGCACCACTCACAACAAAGTGAGATGCTGGCACAATAGACACTTGTTGGAATCAAGTACCATGACTTACCCTATGGCAAAAAGAAGTAGGATTAAGGCCGGGTGCAATGGCTCACACCTGTAATCCCAACACTTTGGGAGACTGAGGCAGGTGGATCACCTGAGGTCAGCAGATCGAGACCAGCCTGGCCAACATGGCGAAACCCCAAATCCTCTAAAAATACAAAAATCAGCCGGGTGTGGCAGTGGGCCTCTGTAATCCCAGCTACTTGGGAGGCTGAGGCAGGAGAATCACTTGAATCCGGAAGGAGAAGGTGGCAGTGAGCAGAGATCGCACCACTGCACTCCAGCCTGGGTGACAGCAAGACTCTGTCTCAGAAACAAACAAACCAACAACAGCAATAGCAACATAAAAAAAAGAAAATAGAACTAGAACATACAGCAACCTAGAAACGTAGACTAAAGATGAGTGTGTATTTTCCACACTTGTGAGAAATTTAACTGTACTTCCACTAAAACCCTGAGAAAATGAGGCAGCTCAGACAACACACCTCAGTAAAGATTTGTGCTCCGGGAGAGAGATCCAAGATGGCCGATTAGCAGCAGCTCAGGATTGTAGCTCCCACTGAAAACGCAGAGAGTGAGTGGACGCCACACTTTCAGACGAATTTTCATTGCCCACGGACCAAGAGATTCTTGGCGGAGGAGCCCCACGGGTCGCCAGCACGACCCTTTTGGAGGGCGCGGCCGTTTTGCAGGGGCCCTGACGCGGCAGTTCTCGGTCCGGAGTATACGGGACTGAGTGCCCTTTTGGTTGGTGTTTGGAGCTCCGGAAAAGCAGAGTCTCCCATTCAGCTGATTGAAAAGCGGACTGAAGTGGGGAACCAGACCGGGAGATTCCTGGGCAGAAAAGCGCCACGAATCTTAATGCTGCTGTTCCGGCCGGCATAGTGGGTCGCCACAGGGGAAGGCTGGTACCCACCTCCACAAAAAAAAAAAAAATAAAAACAGCAGTTGGAACTGCTGAAGATTGAGAGTTTCACAGCAAGTACAGCTGAACCCGGGAAGGTCCAGCTCTGTGGGTGAGGGGCATCTACCGAAGGAAAACTAAGAAATAGAAAAAACTTTCTCACCAACAAGCTGGACGTCCACTCAGAGACCTAATCTGAAAGTCAGCAACTACACAGACGACAGGTGGATAAATCCACAAACATGGGAAGAAACCAGCGCAAAAAGGCTGAAAACACCCGAAATCAGAATGCCTCTCCTCCTACAGAGGATTGCAGTGCCTCATCACCAATTGAACAAGGCCTGATAGAAAATGAATGTGAGGAATCAACAGAATTAGGCTTCAGAAGGTGGATAATGAGAAACTTCTGTGAGCTAAAAGAACATGTTCTAGCCCAATGCAAAGAAACTAAGAACCTTGAAAAAAGGTTTCACGAAATGTTCATGAGAATGGACAATTTAAAGAGGAATATAAGTGAATTAATGGAGCTGAAAAACACAATACGAGAACTTCGAGAAGTATGCACAAGTTTTAACAGTCAAATTGATCAAGCAGAAGAAAGGATTTCAGAGGTCGAAGACCAACTTAACGAAATAAAACGAGAAGACAAGATTAGAGAAAAAAGGGTAAAAAGGAATGAGCAAAGTCTCCAAGAAGTATGGGACTATGTGAAAAGACCTAATCTACGTTTGATAGGTGTACCTGAATGTGACGAAGAGAATGAATCCAAGCTGGAAAATATTTTTCAGGATATGATCCAGGAAAACTTTCCTAACCTAGCAAGGCAAGACAATACCCAACTCCAAGTAATACAGAGAACACCACAAAGATATTTCTCAAAAAGAGCAACCCCAAGGCACATAATCATTAGACTCATCAGGGTTGAAACGAAGGAGAAAATACTACGGGCGGCCAGAGAGAAAGGTCAGGTTACCCACAAGGGGAAGCCTATCAGACTCACAGCTGACCTCTCAGCAGAAACCCTACAAGCCAGAAGAGAGTGGGGGCCAATATTCAACATCCTTAAAGAAAAGAACTTTCAACCCAGAATTTCATATCCAGCCAAACTAAGTTTCATAAGTGAAGGAAAAATAAAATTTTTTACAAACAAGCAAGTACTCAGAGATTTTATTACCACCAGGCCTGCTTTACAAGAGCTTCTGAAAGAGGCACTATATATAGAAAGGAACAACCAGTATCAGCCACTTCCAAAAACCCATCAGTAAGCTGCATCCAGATCCATCTTACATGCAAGGATATACAAAGACTCAAAACAAAGGGATGGAGGAAGATTTGCCAACCAAATGGAGAGCAAAAAAAAAAAAAAAAGCAGTAGTTGCAATTCTCATCTCTGATAAAATAGACTTTAAAGTAATAGAAACCGAAAGAGATAAGAAGGACATTGTATAATGGTAGAGGGATCAATGTAACGGGAAGAGCTAACGACCCTAAGTCTATGCGCACCCAATATAGGAGCACCCAGATACATAGGGCAACTTCTTGGTGACTTACAAAGAGACTTGGACTCCCACACAATAATAGTGGGAGACTTTAACATTACATTGTCAATATTGGACAAATTAATGAGACAGAAGGTCAAGAAGGATACCCGGGACTTGAACTTAAACCTCAAACAAGTAAACTTAATAAACATTTACAGAACTCTCTACTCTAAATCCACAAAACATACATTTTTTTTTCAGTAACACATCACATTTATTCTAAAAGTGACCACATGGTTGGGAGTAAATCACTCCCTAGCAATTGCATAGCATTTCATAGGTTTAAATGAAATATTGGTTGGCTGTTTGTTTGTTATTTTCCTCCCTTATTCCTTCCTGTCTCCATTGTATAACACAATTATTAGTATAAAAAAGCTTTTAATATTCATTTGTAGACTGCATTCTAGCCTGGGCAATAGAGCAAGATTCCCGTTCTCTCTCCCTTTTTTTTTTCCTCTTTATTTCATTCTTTTTTTCTTCCTTCTTTCTCTTTTTCTCTTTTTAAAAAAAAAAAGAAACACGTTTCTTCTAGGAACTGTGTTTGGACTTTCCAGAGTGAATGGGAGCATATGCTGTAAAGGGAAATACCTCGCTCTAAAACCAAAACGCAGCTATCTAACAGAATGCTTGTCAATGTGTGCACTCAACTTACAGAGTTAAACTCGTGTGTGTATGCAGCAGTCTAGAAACCCTTTCTGTGCAGAGACGCAAAACTGTCATTTCCAGCCAAATCCAGGCATCTAAGAAATAGCAGTAAGACTGCGTCTAAAACACAGGAGAAACGCAAAAAAAAAAAAAAAAAAAGATTTGTGCTCCTTGTCCACTGCGATGTTTTCAGGGCAGCACAGCTACAACTGGTCCTGGCCCCTACTTTTCTGTACCCTGACCCCTCTCTGGGCTTTTCATGGTACAGACTCGGAGGCTAGGAGAGCTGATCAGGTTTCCTTTTGTAGTTTGGCTGCATGGAAGTTCAGAGCCAAATCTGTGTTCAGTTTCTTGCAGTGTTGTTACAGTCTAATCCCTTTTTCTATTTTATGATCTTATTATTGTTCGTTTCTCCTTTATCCCAGTTTGAATGACCACTATCTTATTGAGGTTTTTTTTTTGCTCAAAGACTGAGTATAAATTCATAAAACCTTCCCTGTGTTTCTTTTCATAATCTTGTCTCACTCTGACCATTTCTGCCCTCATTGTATGTGTAAAGGTTGCCTGAACCAACACAAAACCCTTCTGTAGTTTCCTTTGTGGAAGTGGAGCCGATGGAACCAGTGGTGAAACCCAGACATTCTTCTTTTAGAATACAAACTTTTCAGTCCCATGGAGCTGTAAACAGCCCAGGATGATGGCAGCAGCGTAGGCTGTCCAGGCTCACCCTGGTTCACCCCAGGACAAACAAGTACAGCTCCCGCAGAGGCTTCCTCCTCTTCAAAATAAATGCATCACTGGTCAAGATGAGCAGCCTTCCCTTGGATCTCTGCCTATAAGAAAGGACCTCAAAGTGCCCCGACTCCACCTGCCTTACCAGCTGCATGACCTGAGCTTGTCACTTAGCTGCCACCTGCCTCAGTCTCCCCTCTACAAAATGGGAGAGAAGAACAGATCTGTCTATAAGATTGCCAGACAATTAAATGAGTCAAAGGCACAGAGAAAAGGCTAGGTAAGGGCTTATTATTTTTATTAACGTTAGTCATGGGAGTTGCAGAAACACTGAAACCAGCATACTGGATTAGGCCACTAACTGAGCTACAAACATCATTTATTGTTTATTTTGTATCTATTATGTACTAGATACTATAACAGGCATTAGGGAGCAAAGACAGGTACAATTCCTGTCTACATGGAGCTCACCTTCTAGTTAGCCCTTTATTCACTTAAATAAATATAGTTCCTGTGGGCTGGGCGAGGTGGCTCATGCCCGTAATCCTAGTACTTTGGGAGGTTGAGGTGGGTGGATTACCTGAGGTCAGAAGTTCAAGACCAGCCTGGCCAACATGATGAAACTCCATCTCCACTAAAAATACAAAAATTAGCCAGGCATGGTGGCACATGCCTGTAATCCCAGCTACCCAGGAGTCTGAGGCAGGAGAATCACTGGAACATGGGAGGCAGAGGTTGCAGTGAGCTGAGATCATGCCACTGCACTCCAGTCTGAGCAACAAAGTGAGACTCTATCTCAAAAAAATAAATAAAAATTAAAAATCAATCAATAAATAAATATAGTTCCTATAGTTTTCTTATAAAAATAAGAAAAATAAGTGTATTCTTGTTCCAGTCATACAACATGCCATTCCTAAACACAGAACTATCTGAGGATGAGCTGTGAGGCTGCGTGTGCATGTGGAGCAGCTAACTCCTACAGCACCTAGGATGTTCTCTTGAAGGTCACTTAGGTTCCCCCCAACCCAAGAGTTCAAGAGGGAAAAATCCCTCACCCTGTGGGGCAAGGCATTACTATCAGCTTCCACCCTGGGACTTGTTCATGAGCTCTGCCTGGGGCAACTTAGAGGCGGCACAGTGGGGGCTCTGCACACTCCTGTGTAATGCAGGGATTTGTACCCACCTGGCAAGACCAGAGGGCCAGGCCACCATACCTCAGTGGGGCCTTGGATGTCCACAAGAGTAAGAGCTGGCCACCATCCCCCTCTTCTCTCGGCCTCCAGCCACTGACTCTCCACTGTGACCTCTTGGGAAGACCTCTGTGCCCAATTTTGGACGGCTGTACTTGCTATATTCATCTGTGTTTACACCTCAATCTCCTGGGAACAATTCGGCTCTCTCAAAGAAATGCCAAGGAAAGAGCTTCCCCCTTCTCCACTCCCTATCCTCTACAAGGAAGGAAGAGAAGTAGCTCCTCTGCAGGTAAGAACCCGTCGTGCACTGGGTCACAGCTACCCAGAAGTGCTGCAAATAGCAAAGCCAGGGTCTTGCCCTCCATCTCGCTCTGTAGGACAGTCCTGGCTCAGGTACCGCGGGGGAGTCAGGTATTTTTAATTTAAGGAGGGACCAGGAGGGAAGGAAGCAGAGCATTCCATTTGACCTCATCCTCAGTCCAGGTTTACTACGGAGCCACATTTCCTGCAAGTTACCAAGGCCCTCCCTAATAATCTTGTCAACCTACTGGGCCCTAGATATCTCTTCCCAACTGGTGGGAACCCAGAGGGCAGGGCCTGAGTGGAGAGGCTCCCCTAGTCTCTGTATCCACACTTGAGAGAACTCCATGCCATAGTAAGCTCAGGAAAAGCAGCAATGAACACAGCTGATGTGATTTTTTTCCATGTGGCTCACAGCCACTTAGAATAGGACCAGAACAGCTAAGCTCCTGTCTGCAGCCAGAGTGTGGAGACCAGAAAAACTAGAGAGAACATTTATGAAGAGTCCCTCTTGAGTTCTCCCTCATGGAGGCAAGAGACGCCAGGACTATTGTTTGAACACTTCAACTAGAAATAACCATCATTAAAAGTCAAGTGGTAAATGAGCAAAGGAGAAATAATTAATCACACACACAGTTGTGAACTTAGCAGCAGGCCATGAAGCTCCGTAGAAATTCCAGCCAAGTTGTTGCTCCCAGGGCTGCTTTGCAAACCCCACATATCCCTAAGTAACCTGTAGGGCTACCACAGTCCCCAATACAGCAGCAGTAAGATATATATGCAGTGTCAGGAATACATTTGCCGTCAGAAGTCCATCTCCCCTGCTGGCCTCAGAGGGCAGTAACTGCATCGTTAGAGGCACCTTTGTATTTCAAGGCCTTGCACAGTGCCCAGCATACAGTAGGTGGTCAATAAATATTTGTGGAATTAATACATACTCCATGGAAAGATTTAACCAGATTTTCCCCTAAATTAGCCATTAGGAATTATCCACACTAATGTCACAACTAAAGGATGAACAGAGAGCCAACAACATCCAGCAGACCAAGTTACGTCTACTCAAGAACAGCCTGCTCCAGGAAGCACAGATGCTAAACCTCATGGCTGACAAGATGAAGTTCTCCAAATGAGAACTCAAAAGAACAACTCAAAAAATGAACCAAGCCACCTCAGTCAGAAATAACTGGAAGCTCCCTGAGGGCAGGCACCATGTATACAGCTCACAATAAAGTGCCTTCCACAGAGAAGGGCTCAATACCTATTTATTTAATGCATGAATGGGGTGGGGAGAAGTCAGCATTTCTAGCCTCCACTAAGAGAACCAGAGAGTGCCCTCAACATGGAATACATGAATGATGAGAAAAAATCTTTGATACTCTGTTTTCCATTTTCAGGTAAAGAAACCAAAACCTTGAGATCAAGAGGCATTCCCAAAGGTCACACTCTTAAAAAACCATAGCCAGACCTTCTCACACTGCCACAATGTACAGAGAAGGTATGCACACGGTTGATTAGAGCCCTCCCAAGATCCCTCCAAGTTACCCTCCCGTTGCCAGGTAGTTCTTGGCACTGGCACCTGGAATTCCATCATTAAGTATATTGTTGGTCATAAAGATTTGTCCCCCAGTTAAACTTTGCTATAAAAGTGGATATGTGCATTTGCTACCTATCACTGTCATAGAAATGGTAAGTTTCAGAACCCTCCAGGCAACTTAGCTGAGCTCTTGCCCTTCATTAAAGAGGATGCCTAATTAAGAGGAAATTCTGCTGAGGAAGGGGTAGTGTGCTACAGAACACAGCAGAACTCTGGCATAGTGGAGAAGGGCAGTGAGGGGGAGTACAAAAAAGAGACCTGCTGAAAGAGAGGGGGGTCAATGCCTATGTTCTCACAGCTTTATGATTTTGCCTAGAGCTGATCTTTAATGCATACAGAGCATTTTGAAATGTATGGACAATCAGGTTCAAGCTGCTTAGCCCCAAGGACTAAGGCCCCCACCCACCACCCAGCCTTATCTATCCTGCTTCCCATCTCCTATGCACACCGTAAGAATCCTCCATACTAATGAAATGGATGATTTTCAATCCCTGCAAAACTGCTTCAATTACTTCAGACTGTGTATCTGAAACGTTACCACCTTCTGCTCCAGGTCCTCTGTTACCCCACAAGCCCAGCATCCAGCTTTGCTTCTATAAACCAGCCTTTTGGCTGGGTGCGGTGGCTCACGCCTGTAATCCCAGCACTTTGGGAGGCCGAGGCAGGCGGATCACAAGGTCAGCAGTTCGAGACCAGCCTAACCAACATGGTGAAACTAAAATACAAAAATAAGCCAGGCATAGTGGCATGTGCCTGTAATCCCAGCTACTCAGGAGGCTGAGACAGGAGAATCGCTTGAAACCAGGAAGCGGAGGTTGCAGTGAGCCAACATTGTGCCACTACACTCCAGTCTAGGTGACAGAGCGAGACTCTGTCTCAAAAATCAATAAATAAGCCTTTAAAAACAAACAAACAAACAAACAAAAAACGTAGTCTCACTCTGTTGCCCCTGCCAGAGCACACTGGCGCGATCTTGGCTCCCTGCAACCTCCACCTCCTGGGTTCAAGTGATTCTCCTGCCTCAGCCTCCTGAGTAGCTGGGATTACAGGCACGTGCCACCAGACCTGGCTAGTTTTTTTTCTATTTTTAGTACAGACAGGGTTTTATGACATTGGCCAGGCTGGTCTCGAACTGCTGACCTCATGATCCACCTGCTTCAGCCTCCCAAAAGTGCTAGGATTATAGACCTGAGCCACCGCGCCCGGCCTAAATTAGTCGTTAAATCCTGCCCCAACAAGCAAGGATCCATCTCCTCCCCTCAACTCTCAGAGCACTCAGCTGTGACCTTGCTCCAACACCAGCCCTCCTGGCCTGCGTCACCACTGAGACAAACAGGAGATGCTATCACCTGATGGCCACTCAGCACTGAAGCGCTCCATGGCACTTCCATGTATGTCTTGTCACGGATTATGATCAATACGCCAGCAAGTTAAAAAGATTTTGGATTTTTTTGAACCCCCTTTCATAGATAAAAACAGAGGTTCTGGGAAGATATGTGAATTCCTGGCCTGTGTGTAGAAGTTACTGTCGTTTTTTGTAAAACCTTAAGAAGGCTGTGTCAGCTCTTCAGCAATCTCACTATTCCCCTCTGGTTGCCAAGACAGCTGAATAAATCACTGATACATCTCAGTCCTTCTGGAGTCTACCTTTCAGATCTGCTATTTTCCTCCTCTTGTTACAAGCTTCAGAAAGAAGGCGGCTCTAAACTGAACTCTGACTTTGAATTCTTTTATACATTAACTTATTCAAATGATTGAAAATAGGCTGTTTACAAAAGTAGATACAATAAAAGTATAAAAGGTCAGGTCCAAGAAAAAAAAAGAAAAATGAAAGTGAAGGTCAAGACCAGGTGAACTATGAATTATTTACCATTTGTCTAGATAACAGGGAATAACTCATCCCATTACTTGTTTTTGCTGACCCTTGGTAGTTAGCCTCTAAAATCTCAGGAAGGCACATTCTGCAGGCTCCTGCTGAGGCCGAGCAACACGAGCTTTGTCATTAAGGCACACACCACTGTGATGAGCACAGATATACTTGGTTTTCACCTGGCGGTGGGGGGAGCTTTGATCTACAGTGATGGGGAGGGAATTCAGTGTTTCTTCCAGACTGAACCTGGAAGAATGAGTGCGGAGAGCTGCGCACGATTTCCTTCTCAAGCGACTCTCTTTATGCTGTGCTTAATTTGATCCTGAGACAGCGTGGCCCCCACTGAAGAACATCTACTAAAAGCAGCATGGATTTGGGTTGCCAAGTGACCAAGCAAATCTGCATTACCATGTTTGCTTTCACCTAAAAAATGGAAGAATCTTGCGCTTCCTAGTTCCATTTCCTTCCCCTGCAAAGACCAGTGAAGAAAAGGCTGAAAACCCACACCACCCAAGACTCAAAAAGGCAACAGCACATTTTTTGACTTGGGAAAATTTTCTTCATTTTGAAGAAAAAAATGAAAGAATATTAAAAACATATTATTGCCACTTATCTATGTTAATCCATTAACCATAAATCAGAAGGACCTAAAAATCTGGCATATATTTGGAGAACTGAAACAAATCAAGAAACTTTCCTAAACTTTCCATTTGTGTAGACTCAAAGTCCATCAGCATATCATCACATTACCAATCCAGCAGTCACAGACCGAACAGGATTTTCCAAAGGGTCCGCATTTTCTACCACCACTCATGCCAAGATCAGCCCCATTTTATACCTGAAAATGTCCAATGTTTTCAGTTAAATTATATACATTTTTAAAAATTTTAAGTACATAATAGCAGCTAACATATGTAAGTGATTATGCGCCTGGCACTGAGGCTAAGCTCTTTTTATATTAAGATACTGAATCTTCAACATAACCCCATGCTAAGGGGCTTAGACTTCACCCAAGCAGGACAATCCAAACAGAACAGTTACGTGAACTTGACCAAGGCCATGGATCTGGGGGTTCTGCCTTCTAACGTGTGCTGTTTAAAACGCAAGGGAACATGGAGAAGTCAACACACTGCTTGTGCCAGGAATACAGTAAAATGGGAAAAAAAATGGGTTTTTATTGATAATGTCTTTATTAATAATTGAACTTTCACTTGTTGCATTATTATATGTCATACACTGAACTAAGCACTTTACCTAACGATTCTGAAAAATCATTAGGTGAGGGAGATCCTATTTACCCTAGATAAATTAGGCTTAATACAGATTATGTCTCGTTTAAGTAACAGGCAAACACAGGAGGAAAGGAAGGTTTAACCCAGGTCTGTCTGAATCTGGACTTCCATGTCTGGCCCCACCCCACTCAAAGATAAATACCGATAACATCTAGCCACATTTCCTGCTAATATATATGCATATTTTATGTAGTTGAGAATATACACTCTATATAATTCTATATCCTAAGTTCTCCCTATTCTAATTAAATATTTTCCCACTGTACTGCAAACTCTTTACACTGTTTTTAATAAATAAATAATGTAAATAAGGCCCCACAATTTAATAGCTGTATCTTTTTGCATATATCAACTATTTGCAAGTTTTCCCTATTATAAGTAAGGATGCAATAAGGATTTTTCTATTTGAAACCTCTTCTGTTTTTTATTTCAGATTATTTTATTAAGCTAAATTTCTTCCTTCTGTTAAAGCAATCATCATTGTCATCAGTATTTTTACGGAGCAATCTAGAAGATACCAAAACAACAAGAAATAATGAAATCTGAATGCATAGGTATCAGCTGTTTGATTTATGGGTTAACTTAATGAATATGCATTAACAACTGAGAAGGCCAATAATCAATCTAGGTTTTATAGTTTAATCTACCCCACAGAACCATCCTGCCAACCAGGACTCAAGCTGTAAGGGACTAAGAGACAGAACTGACAAAGGAATGAACGGGGAGAAAAAAGATCTGGCATGGGCAATAAACCAGATTTACAGAAAAGAGGCAGAGAAAAGATAAATGTTTACCATAAATTTTAAAATATACTACAAACGGGAGAAATGACAGAGAGAAGAAAGGACTAGACTAGACTTTACTACAGAAAGCCGTGTGGACATGCTTGGTGAGCAGCTATGTGCTGCTTCTTGTAAGCACAAGTTTTTAGAATTGCCTACCACGTCAAACCCAAATTACAAAAAGGTTATTAACTAAATTGAAGTATGCTGATGACGTAACATTTTCCTATAGTTAACAAAATAAAGCCAGATCAAAAGTCTTATCAATTTCATCAGTGAGTTATGAGTAAGATTTATATTATCTTTTTCTTTTTTTTTTTTAGATGGAGTCTCACTGTGTCACCCAGGCTGGAGTGCAGTGGCATGATCTTGACTCACTGCAACCTCCGCCTCCCGGGTTCCAGCAATTCTCCTGCCTCAGCCTCCCAAGTAGCTGGGACTACAGGCATGTGCCACCGCACCTGGCTCATTTTTCGTATTTTTAGTGGAGACGAGTTTTCACCCTTAGCCAGGATGGTCTTGATCTCCTGACCTTGTGATCTGCCTGCCTCGGCCTCCCAAAGTGCTGGGATTACAGGCATGAGCCACCATACCTGGCTATAAGATTTGTATTTTCAAATAGCAAAAAACAAATCAAACCGCAGCCTGTACACATACATATTTCATCAAAAGCACAAGGAAGAAACCAACATGACTGCATGGCAGATGACATCAAACGATGAATTCCCAATAGCACAGTTGAGGATAGTATTTTAAAGGACTGTTTTAAGATAATGTCACATTTTTTATCTCCACAACCTGGACTTATTCTTGGAAAACAATTCCAAAAGCAAACATAAAACTTAAGATAAAGCTGGAAAAAAAAACAGAAGAAATGCACAGACCAATCAGAGAGAGACAGGGACAAAGAGAAGAATTCCCAAAGAAACGGCAGGACTAAAGAATTCTCTGACTTGGAGAGGGGCAGCATCAATGGGAATTGGTGCTACAATCAAGTGTCATCTATCAGCACCGTTATCTATAAAATTGATATTCATCTTGTCCTCCAACAGAGCACCTACCTCAGTGTTATGGGCTGAACTGTGTTTCTTCCAAAATTCATATGTTAAGGTCCTAACCCACAGGACTTCAGACTGCAATCTTATTTGAAGATGGCACCTTTACAGAAGCAATCAGGTTAAAACAAGGTCATGAGGGTGGGACATAATCCAAAATGACCGTTATCCTTATAGGAAGGAGAAACTTGGACATCGACACACGGGAAATATGATGTAAAGAGGACAGGAGAAGATGGCCATCTACAAGCCACAAGAGAGGCCTGGAACAGATCCTTCCCTCACAGCCTTCAGAGGAAACCAACCCTGCTGCCACCTTGACCTTGAACTTCTAGCCTCCAGAACTGTGAGACAACAAATTTTTGTTACTTAAGCCACTCAGTGGTATTTTGTTAGGGTACAGCCCTGGCAAACTAATCTATTTAGCCAGACTACATATGGCCCAATTAGGACTTTAATCAGTACAATAAGCTTAAATGTAGTTCTTTTGACACAAAATGGCAAACGGATACAGTTAAATGTAAGTGGTAATGAGCAGAATAATTATAAACATGTGTATGAATACATAAATATAGGCATAGCTGAGGCTCACGCCTATAATCCCACTGACTCAAAGGCTGATGTGGGAAGATTGCTTGAGTCCAGAAGTTCAAGACCAGCCTGGGCAATATATCAAGACTCTGTCTCTACACTGATTTTTTAAATATAAAAAACTAGCCGTGCATGGTGGTGTGCACCTGTAGTCCTAGGTGTACTCAGGAAGCTAAGGCAGGAGGATGGCCTGAGCTCAGGAGTTCAAGGCTGCAGTGAGCTATGATCATATCACTGCACTGCAGCCTAGGTAACAGAACAAGACATCATCTCTAAAACAAATAAATATAAGCACAGATGCAGGTGCTGGTGTAGGCAAGGACATATGCGTATGCACATGCGTGCATTGCGCCCAAGGTCACAAAGCTGGCCAGTGCCAGAAGCAGGACTCTAACCTGGGCATAAGTGCCTCCAGGGCCCATGCCTTGCTATAATACCACCATGCTGCACCACCTAACAAAACTACATGGCAATGTAGAAAATACCTGTGATAACGGGACGATATGATTGATGCTACGTAGAATTTAGGGTGCTTCCAGCCAAGTAGGGAAAAGACTATGTTAGCAAACTTATTAGAGTGGCAGAATAATAGTTTGTTTTATTTTGGCTTTTGTTATACTGGAATTAAAATAAATAAACTCATTGCAACACAAGCCCACTTTCGGTTACTCTAATACGGATGAAACCAAATGACGGTTTTCCTTGTCAGATCACTCCTCCATCATATAAAAAGGGATGGGAAGCACCTCTGTGGGGTATCCCTCCACATTCCACACAACCACCTCAAATTGCAGACCTAAATATCTAAGGCACAGTATCTTGTGGGTACAGAAGATAAGGTTCAGATTCTGGGCCTAGGGAAAGGATACAAGTCAATCTACATCTGTTTATCAACTACTTACAAAGCACAAGAAACTGCGCCGAGTACCTCAGGGGAATAAACTGGATGAGATAAGACTGGTCTTGCATTCAAGTGGCTTAAACTCTCACAGCAACTCTCACAGAGAGTTGGCAAGTGCCATGTAGTAGACCAGATGCTGCTTGTAGAGAGAGGGGCCCTGCCTTGCCCTCTGAGAGTTTCCACCAAGCTCGGGGAGGAAAGCAGCAAGCAGTACAGGGGACAAGCCGGGAATAAGAGCCTAGGTCACTTTCATCACTAAAGTCCTTCCAGCATCTAAATGATCCTAGGATGATGTCACAGCTCTTGAGGTTCAAGTCGTTAGGAGTTCTTGAGGTTCCTGAAGGGCTCCAAGATTATTCTAGGGCCTTCTCAGCTTTCCCAGGCAAGACTTAAGAGGGTGAGAGTTACAACAGAAATGGCCTCCAGCACAAGCAAGAGCTGCCCAACCTTACCACCACCCCTCCCAGGGACACTAGCCCCCAGCACGAAACCATGTCGTCAGTTAACTGTTGTTTATTATCACTGACTGCCTAAAAGCAGCTGCCGGGGCTGTCTAGAAAGCTGCAACAGTAAGTTTGTAAGCAACATCAGCGGGAGAGCACACACAACTTCTAACTAGCACCCACGGAGGCTCTGGATCCACTCTCTTCCCGGTGGTCCAATGGCTGCACCTACTATTATCCTTGTGGGTGCTCACATCACCACAGCTCCCTATGAAACTGAGGTTGACAGATTTTATCATCAGCTATAGAGAGGAGACTACTAAAAAATACCTCACTATAAAACTATCGAGGTCGGGCATGGTGACTCATGCCTATAATGCCAGCACTTTGAGAGGCCAAGGCAGGAGGATGGCTTGAGTCCAGGAGTTCAACAGCCTGGGAAACATAGGGAGACCCTGTCTCTACCAAAAGAAAAAGAAAAGAAAAAGAAAAAGAGAAAGAGAAAGAGAAAGAAAAAGAAAAGCGAGAGAGAGAAAAGAGAGAGAGGAAGGAAGGAAGGAGGGAAGGCAGACGGGAGGGAGGAAGGGAAGGAGGGGGGAGGAAAGAAGGGGCAGGGAGAGAGGCAGAGGGAGAGGGAAAAGAGAGAAGAAAACTACCAAACCTGAAAAAACAATAGATGAGTGATGATCTGTGTTAGAGAAGGCATCCTGACTTAAGAATCCACTGAGCAAGCTTCCTCTGTTATGGTTCGCAAGTATCTTCTCCAAGATTCAAGTAGAAACCTAATCCCCAATGCAACAGTATTAAGATGTGGGGCCTTTAGGAAGTGATTTGGCTCTGACAAGGCTGAAGTCAGGATGGAGAGGAGGCGGAAAGGAGGAGAGAGAGTCTGCAACCTGGGAGGTATGAGAAGCTGTGGAACTCATAGGAAGCTGCAAGCCAACAGTCTATTTTGCTTTTGAGGATCCTTCAATTATATATCCACATTCCCCTGATTGTTGCTATCCTGGGTGAGAAAAGGCTAAGTATTTCAATGCCTTAGAAAAAAATGACTTATTCAAAATAAAAACTCTTTTGAGTTTTCTTCTTTTCTATTTATCTTTTGAAAGACATCTAGAAATTTACTGGGGGTAGGGGGGGAATGTCTTTTCATTCCCCCCTCACACTCCTCCTCCTCTCTTTAGTGATGAATCTCTTAGCGAACTCGTCTGAATGTCAAAAAGCAAAAGACATCTTCTCAGGAAAATATAAATATTTATAGACAGCATTACTCCATCACCCCTGAAATGTTAAACAGAGCTGTTTCTCTATTCTCTTCTTTATTGATTTACTTACATGGTACATAATCAGAAAGCAAAAAAAGGTAATGGTGGAACTCAAATCACCAGGTCACACATCAAATAAATGCAGACCAAAAAACATTCATTAAATCTTGTGACGTATCTCCAGAGAGCAGTCACACAAATAAAAATCAATGTCGGTCGGGTGTGGTGGCTCACACCTGTATTCCCAGCACTTTGGGAGGCCGAGGCGGGCGGATCACGATGTCAGGAGTTCGAGACCAGTCTGGCCAAGATGGTGAAACCCCGTCTCTACTAAAAGTACAAAAATCAGCTGGGTGCGGTGGCACGCGCCTGTAATCCTAGCTACTCGGGAGGCTAAGGCAGGAGAATCGCTTGATCCCGGGAGGAGAAGGTTGTAGTGCGTTGAGAGCATGCCACTGCACTCCAGCCTGGGCGACAGAGGGAGACTCCATCTCAAAAAAAATAAAAATCAATGTTAAAACAAACCCAGCCTTGGACCACTGGAGAATGGCTGCTCAAAGCCCTTCCTCTATGATGAGATCCCCATGTCTGTGGCACTCCTCCTCCTCCTCTGAGATATGCACTCTTAGGGCTAAGCCCCACCAGTCTGACTGCGGGGCCAGTGAGAACAGAGTGGGATGTATTTAAAAGCAAAAATCTCAGGGAGTCAAGTCCTCATTCAGCACCAAAAACGTCTGAGTGGCCCTTCTCAACTTTTTTAGCCTAGACAACTTTTAAGGAAGGTAAGTACCTTAGAAGTCATCCAATCTAAAACCCAAGTCTGTTTTCTAGATCTGTCTTCTGATACCTAAAAGTCTGGCTTTACCTAAATTGCCTGTCCTCTTCCCAAGTCATAGCCAACCTAGTAATAAACAAAAACAATGATTAGTTGGTGCCATTTTTCCACAGTTTTTCCAGTAGTTATAAAAAGGCTACTTGTGACAGGAGATGTGACTGTACAGTGTTACTAATGATTACTCTGGCAGCTCTTGTTATATATGCTATACAACAGACAATAGCCTCACCAAATAAACAAAAAAGATAATGTCCTGACTGTGGAGACACAGACAGAAGAGAGGCTCTGGATTAAGAACGATTGAAGAGGATGTTAAAATGATCTATGCACCCTCAATTACCTTTAAAATGTTCATGGATTTTCTAAGGGATTTTTTTTACAAAGCTTCAATGTATTCGGACTCTCAGTTTTAACTGCTGCCCTGGGGCTTTATCCTAATTATTTTAAAATAATTTAATATTTGCCTTTTGTTGGATCCCAAAAACAAAATGTACTCGAAAACATACATTTTGAAGATGAGCAGAAAATATGCAAAGTCAGTATATCAATTATTCTAAAGGGAACCAACATTTCACTGACACGTTTTGTGCCACACTGTTGCCAACAAAATAAAACTGCTGCCCACCAAGAGCTTATGGCTTAGCCTTACGTGGCCCTACCTTGGAATGTCGGGACAACTTTGGAAAATACCTCATTTTGGGGAAAAGCACACAAAACAGACATCAACACAAAAGGGCAGGTCAAAACTAAAAAGCTTTAAAAACAAACTTCACAGGAGGTAACACCAAGACACCTCCTGAAGCTCAGCTTAGGGTTCTTCTCTTAGGAAAAGAAGCAATTTGGAATCAGTATAACCTGAGAAACTGTCACAGATGGCTGACATGAAAGCACTATCTCACAGAGAAATGATATCACCAGGTACTTATCACGTATTATATGCCAGGCACACAATGTTTATCTTACTTACTTCATCCAAGGCCACAAAGAACTGGTGACATCAAGGAAGTGGCAGGCCTAGATGAAGTCCATCACCAAAATTTCCTGTTTTATTTTTTGAAACAGGGTCTCACTCTGTGGCCCAGGCTGGAGTGTGGTGGCGTGATCAAGGCTCACCGCAGCCTCCAGTGGGCTCAAGCGATCCTCCCACCTCAGCCTCCCAAGTAACTGGGACTACAGGTATGTGCCACTAGGCCTGGCTAATTTTTGAATTTTTTGTAGAGACAGCATCTCACTACATTGTGCAGGCTGGTCGCAAACTCCTGGGCTCAAGCAATCCTTCTGCCTCTCACCTTGGCCTCCCAAAGTGCTGGGATTACAGGTATGAGACAATGCGCCCAGCCCCACTACCAAATTTTCTAATAAATAAAATTGAAAACTGGGAATTATGCCATCAAATAGGTTAGGTCTCCAAGATTATCTGGGAAAACTTTGCAGGTTACAAGGACAGGGAATTCCTAGAGTAGAAGAAGGCACATACAGTGCAATATCATTTTATGACCACATCTCATAAGGGCACCCAGGACACTCTGCTCTGGTTCTGCCAGCAATATACAACCTTCTGCTCCAGTGGGTAATCTCATAACTGGACTATCTTTCCATGCTTGGTACACAGGAATGCTCACCCCTTCTTCTAATCCTACATCTTAATTATGAGGGTCAAAAATGGAGACTTAAGGCCAGCGCCGTGGCTCACACCTGTAATCCCAGCATTTTGGGAGGCCGAGGCGGGTAGATCACCTGAGGTCAGGAGTTCGAGACCAGTCTGACCAATATGGTGAAACCCCATCTCTATCGAAAAAAAAAAAAGGAGACTTAAAATATATATCTTTCTCTGAAAATGTCTTTATTTTACCATAGACTTAGAAAAAACATATGGTCTCTACTATAATTCATACATTTATAATAATTCCATTTAATTAAACAAAAAGTTATTGAGGGGCTATTATACATGATGTTCTACGCATTTAGTATTATTACAACTTTTGCTCTTGTTTCAAAGGCATTGAGGAAATTGTGGTTTTGCCTATACAAGTCACCATGGTATACCTACACAGTGAAATCTGAATCTGCTACTTTAAAAGGCCAGGGAAGCCCCCATAGGTACCTGAATAGTTTCAAAACTACAACCATTTCAGCCTTACCCCAGAATTATACAGTAAGTTACTAGTAAAGGAGAAAGAAAATTATAGTCCACACCTTGTTACCTAGAGTAAGTAACTGCAATATGAGATTTAAATAGAGCAATAATCATCAATTAGCATTACTGTTAATCTTAGATTTCTCAGTTAAAGAACCTATATATGTCAATACGATTATGAAATTCTGATTTCTACATCGGGACTCTAGAAAAGGAGAATGTTTGCTTCCCATGTTGCCATTCCCTGTGTGATTTCACCCTTTTTGTAATTTTCTCTATTCAAAATGAAATTCATAGCATGATTAGAATCTTAATGGATTAAATTTCAATGCTAAAACTGCATATGACACAGGCAAAGGAAACAGAACATAAGCCCCACCTGGAAAGAATTAAGAAGGGAAAACAAGCAAGCCAAAAATCGTCTAATAAAAATCACTTATTCTGGAAGTTTCAACAAGATGCTTTCTTAAAGAAAATTTGGGCAAATTAGGAAAGGTAAAGAAAAGTAACGTATTTCACCCCAATGAGGTAACTTCATAATAACAAATTTCTAAAACTCAAATAAATACAGGTAATTCTAGTATAGCTAAGACACAAAACCCTTAGTCTGCATGTTGCAATGCTCTTTCGACTTTTACAATAATGTGTCTCACACACAGCAGTTCCATTTCTGTTAGCCTCTAGGCATCACAAATCAACATTTCACAAGATGATTGTGTGTATGATGAATCTCTTTAGTTATCTCAAGGAAAATTACAACTGTTAAATGTTACCACTCTGAATATAAGGTAAAAAAACACACATAAAGATTTTACTTACGTAATTCCCTCTTTGGCTAGCTCCTAAAATTCACCAGCTCCCCACCATCGGGAGCGACAAAGAGACAGCAAGACAGAAAGGGAACACCTATCGTTTCATCTCCTGCTGAAAGCAACTGAGCTATTTGGGTATAATTCCACCCTACCAAAAGGCAGAACAATGTAGAACATTTAATATCTAACCTTCTTTCCTGCACATCCAAGAGGATGGATCATCCTCTTAAGAATTCTCTTTTGCCAAGAAACAAAATGGCCTAACTACTAGAACTGCATTAGCCTTCAGTGATAATGAAATTTTAAAAGGCATGTGTAATAAAGGCGTGGCCAGGACAAGCAAGCAAAAAGCAAGATGTTCCTTGATTCTTTTATCAGGAGCATTTACCTTAGCCCTTCCTTGCAACCGCCCCCCCAAATATATCCAAATCCTATTTTAGCTGAGCAGAGTTTAAAATACTTATGTTCATGTTACTGGATATCTGCCAAGAGGAAACACCTTAGTATTTGTCCTTGTGCTACAACTAACCCTACACTCCTCAAGTTTCTTCCCTCTGTATACAACATCCAGCAAGCACAATTTATGCCATCTTCCGTTTCATCCATATGTCAACCTCGCGCGAGCAGACACAGATATCTGATCCAACTACCAGCTCACTTTTGTAACCTCCCAAGTAGCAATCGATGGGCCCCTAAGTAAGAACTGTGTGTCCTTGGACAAGCCATTTATCATCTAGGAGTCTCCACGTTCCTCCTCTGTGAACTAAATGGTGAGGACAAGGTGATGTCAGAGCGGCCTTCTAGCATCCCGTGCCATCATGTCTAGGTGTACATCCCTGCCGCTGGCTTGCTCAGATCAGGGAAAAAGTGAACTTCAGTCTCAGGTTCTTGCGTTCGACTGTTTCAAGGGATTCAGGATATTATATTACGTTTAGGGAAGAAAATAATGACGGCAGTAGTGAGCACGTTCATTCATTTTCCCCATTCAAGTCAATAGTGCTTTGGCCTGCCTAAGTCTTTGACTATCATCTTCCAGGGGGTGAGAGACCACATTCTGGCGGATGTCAGTAAACTATTTATGCTATTATTCCAGGCAAAGTGAACATTATTTTTTGTGTGTGTTTTTGTTTGTTCAACTAGATGAAAAGCAACAAACATAATTGTTTGTATTTTCCTAAGCACAGAGAACACAACTCCAGAAAATACAAGATAGAATTGTTGACCTATAAAACTATGTGAAAGTCAACAATCTAAAAAGCCTCAAAGCAAGACCAGCTCCTGTTAAAATGTCTTCCATGTACCTACATTTGCTAATCTGACAGGAGCACCCTTGTGAGTGCCATGATCCCAAATGCTTGCAAATCATTAAGATGAATGCCTTAAAGTCAAGAGTGTAGGAAGACTCTCTCAAACTTGCCCTGTGGCCCATGGGAGAAGGTGGTATCTGCCCAGCATTTGAGGACAGATTTCATAGGGAACTAAGGCCCCACCCCACCTACAGCATCCACATCCCCAGCCTCCCTCTACTGCACATTCACACAGGAGTGGGCCTGCCGTCCTTCTTCCAGCATCCATTCCCATCTGCCCACTCAGATCTCTGCCCTCTCTGGCAAAACGACATCACCAAACCACAGTCTGAAAGCCAGGCTGGCAACACGGAAGTCCAGAACTGGCTAGATTTAAAAGAGTCTTATTCTCTAAAAAGACAGGTGGTTCCATTTAAAATTCCTCTCTGCCCATTGGCCTCAACCCACGCTTCATCCTAAACCCCCAACACATATGCTTCAGAAGTACGTGTCCTCCCCCTGCCCTCGCCTGGGTGCAGTAGCCTAACTGTTCCCAGCCGCTGCTGGCTTCCTCTTGGCCCTGCAGCAGCATCACGTTCTAACGGCATGGATGCAGAAACCTCCAAGACCATCTCATGGCAGAAGGCATTTTCCCATATTTCTTGCTGTAACCACAGCCTAGGCCTTCTTACCTTTAACTCAATTATAAGGATGAATTAATTTGGTCTCTGGTACTGAAAAATCTTCAGCTTACACTGCAGCCACCAGAGCCCAACCATACCCTAGTGGAGGAGACTCCACAATAGGCCACAGGGTTGAAAGGTTCAGCCAGATGCAGTGGCTCACGCCTGTAATCCCAGCACTTTGGGAGGCCGAGGCAGGTGGATCACCTGAGGTCTGGAGTTCAAGACCAACCTGACCGAAATGGAGAAACCCTGTCTCTACTAAAAATGTAAAACTAGCCGGGCATGGTGGCGCATGCCTTTAATCCCAGCTACTTGGGAGGCTGAGGCAGGAGAATCACTTGAACCTGGGAGGTGGAGGTTGTAGTGAGCCGAGATCACGCCTGTTGCACTCCAGCCTAGGCAATAAGAGCAAAACTATATCTCAGGAAAAAAAAAAAAAGAAAGAAAGAAAAGAAAGAAGGAAAGGTTCCAGGGATGATCAGGATGACTCCACCTTGGCCAGGCTTTCCTAATGGGTTCATTCAGCCTTGAGTAACCAGGAAAGTAGGTCAGGGGCCTGAGTCATACACTAAAGCTCTATTCTGTAGTGAAGAACCAAGCTCCACAGTTGTGTGTGGTTTGCAAGATGCAAATAATGACATTTGCAGATGGGTCCTCCTGCTACTTCCCCCCACCAATACCCTCACATCAGCCTTGGCTTCCAGCACAATGACAATACACAACCCTGCATCCTCCAGTCATCCTGAAAGCCCAGCAACATTCCCCTCAGGCAGCCAAAAAACAAAAATAAAAAAAGAGAAAGTGAAAGCAATATAAGACATTATTGGTACAAACAGCTTTTAGGTCACCATGCTCTAGGGAACCAAGGCAATAGCCTCTGATTAAGACAGGCTTAATCATTCTTAGCTGAATCGTTTTTTTTCTTATTTGGTCAGTAGCTGTCATATTGATGTGGTGTTATTAGTCTTTAACCCTACTTTTTAAAGCAAGACTCTCTCTGGCCTTACTGCCATCATGTGCTTATGTACACAACTATGCGTGCACACACACACACAGACACCCCCACACTCCTTTGACATCACAAAATGGACTGCTGAGGAATTAAGTCAGCACTCCAGTGCTTTTAAGAGAAATGTGTTAAGACAACCTGACAAAGAGGCAGAGGAAAACAGTCAAAGCTTATCTATTTCTTCCTTCTCTGCTCTTCTCTTTTAACTGGTATTTTCTTTCCTATCTGTGCCTAAAAGAGAAAATCTTATGCCTTTCAAAGTCAACAATGAATGAAGCTTCTGAAACAAAGCTGTAAAACAGCACATTCACACGTCCTGTCACCTATGAGACCTTCTCACTTCAAGGCTTCCCAGGGACAGAACCACTCCTCTTCTGTAGGGACCCAGGACGGAATTCAGTCAGAAGGGCAGTGGTGGCCAGATGTGTGTGGTGGCTCATGCCTGTTATTCCAGCACTTTGGGGGGCCTAGGCGGGTGGATCACTTGAAATCAGGAGTTCAAGACCTGACCAACGTGGTGAAACCCCGTTTCTACTAAAAATACAAAATTAGCCAGGTGTGGTGGTGCACGCCTGTAAACCCAGCTACTTGGAAGGCTGAGGCAGGAAAATCACTTGAACCCGGAAGGTGGAGGTTGTGGTGAGCCGAGATCACACCATTGCACTCCAGCCTGGGCAAGAACAACAAAACTCCACCTCAAAAAAAAAAAAAAAAAAAAAGGGACAGTGGTGGCTTACTCTATTAGCTGAGAAGCAGAGATCTTTTGGCAGTGCTAAGGTAACTTTTAAATCCATCAGAAAAATAACATTGCAAGCCAGCTAAGACTAATTTACTCCAAAAGTTGGTAGAAATATGAAAAAATGTGACCATATGCAAATAGCATGCAAAGGTGCAAGCCAAATAGATAATCTTCCCCGGATCTAATGAAGGTTAGAGTTAAACTGGCCATTTAAAACCAACACTAATATATTATTTCTGAGTGGAATACAAAACTCACACGTAGCTCTATTATCAAACCACTTGGAGCAGGCCTATCCTCAGGCCCATGTGAGGTATCAGATCCCTTGTGCTCCTCTGCAGTTAAGGATACAGTGAAAATTCTGAATCCTAGCCATCATGTAGTTGACAGCAAAGAAAAAAGCACAGTAATACCTAAAGCAAAGAACCATCTAAGGGCAGATCTGACATCAGCAGTGAGTTTGATGGGACACTCATCAGTGGAATGACAAAGCAACTGATCTTCCAAAACCGAGAGTCCACATGCCTTTCTCTCATATGTTGCTATCTCACCGGACTTATTCTCGCCTCCAAATGAAATACATTAACCTAAAAGAAACAGTAAAATCGAAGGGAAATAGGTTCTGGATCAAGTAGAAAACTGCCTGATAACAGTCAACTTGCTAAGAAACAAAGGATTAGAAGGAAATTTCTGAGGCTGGGTGCAGTGGCTCACGCCTGTAATCCCAGCGTTTTGGGAGGCCAAGGCAGGCAGATCACCTGAGGCTGGGAGTTCGAGACCAGCCTGGCCAACATGGTGAAACCTCGTCTCTACTTAAAATACAAAATTAGCTGGGCATGGTGGCACATGCCGGTAATCCCAGCTACTCAGGAGGCTGAGGCAGGAGAATCGTTTGAACCTGGGAGGTGGAGGATGCGGTGAGCCGAGATCACACCACTGCACTTCAGCCTGAGCAACAAGAACAAAACTCCGTCTCAAAAAAAAAAAGGAAATGTATGTTTTGATTTTTACGTTAAATAAATGTTAACAGTAATCCAGAGAATACTGCCAATACCAAATGGTGATCTCAGTTGCTGTTGACATAGATTAGCTACAATTTAAACTTTAATTTAGGTATGATGCATTCTCATTCCATAAAGATATAGGATTTCATATAAGAACCACAGAGTGAACTTAGAATCATTATCTCAGCAATACTGCAAAAGTATGCTCACAAATATAAGTTGGTTTTGATAGATGGAACCATCACTAGATCACTGGGCGAGCTATGTAAGAGATACCACCTTTTTCTTTGACTTATGAGCTATGAGATTTTCAACAAAAATAGAACAAATGATTTCCTGCATGTGACAAACCAACAGCTCCCTTCATGCTTAGCCATGAATAACCATCTGAAAAATAATTCTAAATTGCTACACTATTTCTAAACACACACTTGGTTTAGCATACACTGTCCTAAAGAGCTTTGGTTTTTATGGATACAGTAATGTTTCATTTTTTTGCTTTCCGGCACAGGTTAATCAGCAAGGGACTTAGTTAAAATCTCCACTGCCCATTCAGTTACTCCATATGGATATTAAGCAAAGTAAATCCACTTAGTGACTACACCATGAGGACTGGAGCCCACATTGATCACCCTGATTAACCGTGTCAGCTGGAGTAAGAAAGACAGGCTGGCACTCAGGGCCGGCTGTGCAGGGCACACAGACAGAGATGATGGGCAGTATCGATGGCCTTTGGGCAATTGGTCTGGGCAGTGATGGACACTATGTCGACAGTTTAGAGTGTTATTACAGATACAGAACTGGCCCAAGAGAAACCCAAACTCCATCTTATTTTATTAAGACAAAGTTGGAGTGTCGATGATACAGTGCAGGACCAAGGAAGCTTTTAGCTCTTTTATCACTGACTCGGGCACAAAACAAAACAAAATCAATGTATGTATTAAATAAGAACAAGGCAACTTAACTCAATGAATGGATATGTAAGACAGATCACAAAATACTATGTCTGCATTTTTAAAACTATGAACAGGATATACAAAATTTTTCAGTAAATACAGGTAAAAAATTATTTAATCCATTTTATTAATTATAATAAGTTGTTTCAGAGCAGAGAGGAGAGTCATGGCTGTCTCTGTGTCCCCTTCATGAATATCAAGGGGCAAGTGCTTAATAGATAACAGGACAGATCACACATCAGTTTCCACCCTAAAGACTGGACTGAATAGAGATTAGGTGCAAGGTATTCCCCACCTGTCTGGACCAGGAGTCCCTCCAAGTTTGCAATGACATGGCTGAAAGCAGAAACCATCCCCCCCCAAAATCCCCAACTTTTACAGATACACACACACTCACACCCTTTTCCATTTCTTCCCTTGTGTACCTCAAAAGGTTCCACTGATTATCTCATTGTATAACCTAGAGTGAACCATTTTAATTTTCTGATCCTCAGTTTCCAAATCAAGACTAAGAGTCATTTTCGCATTAATAATGCCAAGGCCTACAAAGCACAGGATTACTCTGAAGACTAAATCAAACTGGTAATGTGTCCCTTTGCACCCCCACCCCACCCCCCACTCCCCAGTGCTTAGTCCTTTAGACCAAGAAAAACCCGGCTCATGCATGGCACTGCCTGGGAAGGATGGGAGAGCATGTTTCTTTCTACTGGATACCAGCAAGATTTTCCTAAATGTGCACACATGACATCTAAACTAGCAGAGTGATTCTCCATATTCCAAACTGTTTTTATGTCCTGAGGCCATCTGTGTTGGGAGGACCCTTTGGTAGAATTAGCTAGAAATTCTGTGTGAAGAAGTTTCCCGCATTTTCCCATTCTCTTTTAGTACCTGCTAATGCAAGTGCTACCAGTAACTACTCTGGCGTAATGATGTTCCATTTATATTGGGCCAATTCCGCCATGGTCAGGGAGCTCTTCACAGCAAATAAGAGGGAAGCTGCTCCAAGAAATCTAGCCAAATAATATCATGTGGAAGTGCAAGAGTTTGGAGCTCAGTAACACTTCTCAGCCATATAGGTACCTCTGCCACCACTTCATATGAATATATCACTGATGCGCGATTGAGTTTCACAGCATGAGGACCTGAACTTACCTGGATTCAAACTTCTAGTACACATTTGAGAATACAGAGCTGGGGGCACAAAGTTGGAGGGCCTGAATCAATGCCACCAAGATACTGTCAATTTACCTCTATTGACCAAGAGAACCATTTCTCCTTTGAAAGATGCCGTTTTTCTTGCTCTTAGTATCTGTGTATCGACTTCACTTTCTACTCACCCAAAGAGCGTGAATTAGCATACTGTGCCCCAAATGCTGTGTTTCCCAGTAAACTTTCCGAAGGACACAGTCATATAATATTATCGTGCCTCCTTTGCAGGGTTTTCAACTTTGCTGATGCTCTAACCTGAATTCTTGAGTGCCGATAAAGGTAAACAAATAAATATAATACTTCAGACACAGAGTTGATTCCTTAAGTCCCTAGGTGCTATAAGGAGCAGGTTAAAGGATTCTGAAAATTCACTTTGGGGCCGGGTGTGGCGGCTCACACCTATAATCTCAGCACTTTGGGAGGCTGAGGTAGGAGGATCGCTTGAGCCCAGGAGTTTGAGACCAACCTGGGCAACACGGCAAGATCTCGTCTCTACCAAAAAATTTTAAAAAATTAGCCAGGCATGGTGGCACACTCCTACAGTGCCAGCTATTTGGGAGGCTGAGAGAGGAGGATTGCCTGAGTCCAGGAGGTTGAGGCTACACTGAGCTGTGTTCACACCACTGCACTCCAGCTTGGGCAACAGAGAAAAAGAAAAAGAAAAGAGAGGGAGGAGAAAAAGAAAGAGAGAGAGAGAGAAAATTCACTTTGACAACAACAAAAGCAGTAGGCATGTGTCCCTGCAGGCCGTTTCCAAAGGTTCAGATTAAAGACCATGGAAACTTCTTCCAGGGATGTAGGATTCTGGTAAATATGCTTATATATTGACCAGACTAAAATGAAAGGTACATCAGACACAGGAACATTTTGCACATGGAAAATTTTACTGCATTGCTTATAAACATTGCAGTTTAAAACCTCGATAAGGGTCAACTGAGGCCAGGAGTTTGAGACTGGCCTCGGCAACATAGTAAGACCCTGTCTCTACACGCCCTGCACCCCCTCCCTCCGCAAAAAAAAAAAAAAAAAAAAAAAAAAAAAAAAAAATAGCTGGGTGTGGTGGGACCCAGCTGTAGTCCCAGCTACTCGAGAAGCTGAGGTGGGAGGACTGCTTGAGCCTAAGAATTTGAGGCTGCAGTGAGCCCTAATTGGGCCACTGTATTCCAGCCTGGGCAACAGAGCAAGACCTCTAAAAATAAAAATAAAGCCAGATAAACTGGGGGTACCTAAAGCTGAAGGTCAATGGGAGATTCATCTTCAATCTCTGCCATTTGGGGCTGGTTGTGGCATTAGTTCCCCAGAGCTAAAAAAAAAAAAAAATTGCCACAAACTTGGTTGTCCTAAAACAACAGGAATTTGTTCTCTCATAGCTGCAGAAGTCAGAAGCCTGAAATCCAGGTGTCAGTGGGACCATACTACTCTCCAAGACTCTAGAAGAATACTTCTTTTCTCCTTTCAGCTTCTGGGGGGCTCCATCTTCAACGCCATTCTCCTGCATATATTTGTATGGCCTCTCCTCTTCGTACAAGGACTTCAGTCATCAGATTCAGGGCCCACCCGAACCCACTATGATCTTATCTCCTCTTAACTAGTTATACCTGCAAAGACTATTTCCAAATAAGGTCACACAATTTTGGCAGGGGGGCAGATGGGACATACTTTTCAACCTACTACAGTTGTTAATGAAAAATTGAGTGGAGGAACTCTTAACGGCAAGAATTTTCTTGATTTAAAAATATGTTCTGAAGAATTATAAAAATGCAGAATGTCATTTACATAGCTCTCACTGGAGCATGGAGCATGTGGGCCAGCTCATCTATGGAGAGAAACTGGAGGTAAGCTATGAGAATGAGCATGCCCACTCCAGCAGCTACTCCAACGCCTCACTCTTCTCTAACAGAGCAGACCTGTGTCATCAGAGTCAAACATGGAAAGTAAATAACATTTTTCAGAAAAATCATGCCTCCCTCCTTTCACCTCCAATCCAAGAAAGATCTGTCGCCAACATATACTGTTTTGAGAAAAAAAAAATAACAACCTAGATTCATTGCTATGCTTCGTTAAAAAAAATCAAACATTTCAGCATCCAAGCAACATAATTAATCCAAACTGAGAACAGAAAACAGGGCATAGTATAGGCCACAGACAGAAACGCTAATTTGCTTTCCAAGTTATTCGGCAAAAATGAAAGGTACAACTATTCCATCCCATAAACTAGTGTCTATGGTGTGAGTTTAGCTTGTAACATTAACAGCAACTCAAGAAGGAAAGCCATTTTGACAATGCACCCTTTCCAACCAAGCCTTTGTTCTGTACACATAAAGCCAGAAAAGGTTTTCAACATCTCCAGTACAGTATTGCACTCTAAAAACCAACACAGCAGGAGAAATGAACTGGAAAGCTTCAGAAAACCCTTACACATCTGTAAATTCTCTAGGCTTGAGGAATCAACACCCTCCTAGTAACAAAAAGCATTTTTAAGAAGGAAACCGTGAAAGGTCTGACTCACTCAGCTCCATTGACTCTTGTCATTCGTTCCTCCAGGGGATGGACAGAGACACAGGCCCTCATCAATGTGTTAGTCATGACAAGCAGTACCTGGCCCATACCCAGGGCTTCAGTGGAAATCTGTGTGTCATGATGAGTTCCCCAAAACACACATAGAAGCCCTTTAACATGCAAACAGCTCACAATGGCAACATCTAAGCTCTCTGACCAGAAGCTTGTGATGAGTTCTCCTGTGTCAATACCTAGGGGTCCACAGCTTCAGTTATTAACACACGGTAACAAGTGTGGGTGTCCTCCACCAGGCAGACTTTCTGTCGTGGAAGAGTGTGGAGTGAGAAGAGAAGAATTAAGTAAAAATTCACATTACAAATCTCGTACCAGAAAATAGTGAAGCTGAACATAGTTCCGTGAGAATACCTAAACAAAAACGGATAAAAGAATAGGTGAAAATTTTCAAACTGAATTACAAATTACATGTAACACTAAAAATATTTCCCAGAGTCTTGGGCCACTACGATCCACCCGGCTGTTACTGAAGAAACCAAACACATATCTCAAGAATTGCCTAAGCCCAGGCAAGGTGGCTCTTACCTGTAATCTTAACACTTTGAGAAGCCGAGGCAGGAGGATTATCTCAGCCCAGGAGTTCAAGACCAACCTAGGCAACATAGTGGGACTCTGTCTCTACCAAAAAAAAAAAAAAAAAAAAAAAGAAAAGAAAGAAAGAATTGCCTGAATGATGAATCACTTAGATAGCTCAGCTTCCTTCAAGATTCTTCTTTCTTTTCAGAAAGGATTTCCAACTGGAAAACTACAGTTCTGCTTTCAGTTTCATACTTTAAATACTACAGAGTTCATTTCTCCTAAATATCAGAAGGTATAAATTCCTTCTTTACATCTTCAGCACTAAAATCCTTCTCCTCTATGCATTTGATTTAGAAGTTCAAGAAAAGCAAAAAGAACAGAAACTCCAACAGAGAGGCATTCGGCGTAGCAAACACTTCAAACAGGCAGGCGCTATCATGGTACCTGATTCGGCAGTCAGACGTGCAGGGTGGCATTGGGGCTGAGGCCTTGTGAGATGGCATCTCTGATCAGGGTGGTGACCACCAACACAGGGAGCTCACAGAGGCAGGAGAAAAGGGGTGGGAGTGGCCAGTGCACCCCCTGCTTCTGTTCAGTCGCATTTCTTGCCTGCTAATAGCCCCTTATAAACGTGACAGGTGAGTGCCTTGGCGTATCAGATTAGGAATGTACATCAATATCACTGGACCAGACTGAGATGCCAAAAACAGAAAGTGATCACCAAGGAGTCCAAGGAATGCCTCCAGGAGCAACCCATGCCAAAGTCACTGTGGTCATCTTCAGGCACACCCTCTGTCTCACCCATAACACAGAGGTGGCAAAACTGACTTGGCCTAGCCAACTTCTGCCTTCTGCTTGGACACGCGTCAGCTGCTGTACAATTTTCTCCAAACGCATAAGATGACAGGCAAAAAAGAAAGCAGCTGACCCCACTCTTGAGAATGCCTACGCACTGTGATTTTTAATGAAGAGTCCAGACAATCTCAGCTCCATGAAACCTTGGATTCAACTCCAAACCCCAACAGGGATGTTGTACGGACACGCAGCATTGCAAGGCAGTCTGTCTCTTTTTCTGAGCTATTAGAAAATCCTGCATGAAGACAGGCATGCAGACACCACCTTCCACTCCATCACAGCTGAGCCAGATGGCAAGGATCACACCAGTCACAGGCAGGAACATGTAATCTCTACACTGCTTATTTGAGAAAATAATTATTATTTATCAAGTGCTTTCTAATAAGAGACTAATGAGGCAACTCAAGCTAGGTTTTTAAAAAGCAATAGCAAAAACACTTTCATTAAAGTAAAGGTTGAATATAACGATGTCAAGAAGCAAAGAGACAAATGTCCAGATGACACAGCAAAGGTTCTTTGACTCCACATGAGGTTTCCAGTGAAATTACCCACTCAGTACAAAAGCTGGGAGAAACTCACACCACGACTAGAAGCCTAGGTAACATTCCATCTAGAGATACTAATTTCAGAAGAAATAGGCTAGGTGCAGTGCATCCCTGTGATCCCAGCACTTTGGGAGGCTGAGGCAGAGGACCATTTGAGGTGAGGAGACTGAAACTGCAGCGATTCATGATCACACCACTATATTCCTGCCTGAGTGACAAAGCAAGACCCTGTCTCTCAAAACATGAAAAAAGAAGAAGAAGAAAATGTATTGAAAATAGTAAAGAAAATGTTGAAAAGATGGAAACTTGTTTGCCAGACATTAATACCAAAATTTTTTATAATTATAAAGCCAAAAATAATTATATCCTCAGGCTGTACAGGACAAATAAAACAAACAGGACACAAGAGCATAGACAGTGTTGATATGTGTATTTGTATGACCCAACTATCAGAGTCATATTGGGAAAGGTCTAAGTGAAAGCACTGCAAGAAGAAATCACGAAGAGATTTCACAAAAAGAAAATGTGAAAAGGTGAAGTGAAGTCAGAAGACAAGCAATAAACTTGGAAAATATTTTTGTAGGAAATGACAAAAGGTTACTATGTACCAAAGAGACACTATCTGGAGCTTAAAAGCTTAGTAAGGAAATAAAACAAATATCCTGACACAAAATGGTTGCTGGGGGGCGTAGAATGGTTAAAGGACAGTAATAAAAATTTCACAAAAGAATAAATTCAAATGACAAGGAAATAGATACCAAAAAAAATGTTATCCTCCAAATCCAAACAAGATATTCTCTATCGTCTTAGCAGGAGTCTCAACACTCATCATGCTGGCAAGAAATATGGAGAACCCCACACACTCCCCCTTCAGAGAGGGCACTGTATTTTTGGCAGTCAATATGGCCATATTATTCAAGGGTTATAAATATGATGACACTCCTTTGATTGATAATTTCATTTCTAGGAATTTATTGCAATAAAGATAAACATCAGGGTGTATGTTCCAAGATATCCATCACTGCTTTGTTCATAAGCAGGATACAAAATGATATAAACTACTACATACACACATGCATATGCATACAAAAGACGAAGAGAAAATCTACCTAAATGTTAAGAGTAAATTGTATTGTCTTTAAGATCGGGCTTTACGAATGATTTCTGGTTGCTGTGTTTTGATTTCCTACAGCATGCATATACAGTAGGCAATCTCATAATCAAGCTCTGCCTAACCAATTTGCCAAATTAAAAGTCACTCTTCAGCGGGTGGGCTGTACATACATGGTAGGCCTGCTAGTGTAGTGTGTTTGTTCTCAAACCTGTTCAGACCAGTTGTATTTATTATGCAATTGCATATTTAAATACACTATAGGCCAAAGAAGTATGAGCACAAAAAGAAAGAGTTACTGTTCCTATGAAAACTCAATACAATGCTTTCTGTGAGTTGCTAAAAAAAGAAAATCACTGCCAAATTAGGTTGAGGGCCAGACATCTGTCAACGGATTAAGATAATTTTTTTTTTTTTGAGATGGAGTCTCACTCTGTTGCCCAGGCTAGAGTGCAGTGGCACAATCTCTCGTCACTGCAACCTCTGCCACCAAGGTTCAAGCGATTCTCCTGCCTCAGCCTCCCGAGTAGCTGGGATTACAGGTGCCTGCCACCAGGCCTGGCTAATTTTTGTAGTTTTTAGTAGAGACGGGGTTTCACCAGGTTGGCCTGGCTGGTCTTGAACTCCTGACCTCATGATCCACCCACCTCAGCCTCCCAAAGTGCTGGGATTACAGGTATGAGCCACCATGCCCAGCGAGAATTTTTTTAAGTATAAAGAAGCCTGTTCTCAGATGACTTTCCAAATATCTTTTAAATTTACATTTCTCTTTAAAGAACCCCAAACTAGGCTGGGCATGGTGGCTCATGTCTGCAATCCCAGCACTTCGGGAGGCCGAGGATGGTGGATCACCTGAGGTCAGGAGTTCAAGACCAGTCTAACATGGTGAAACCTCATCTCTACTAAAAATACAAAAATTAGCCAGGTGTGGTAGCAGGTGCCCGTATTTCCAGCAACTCAGTAGGCTGAAGCAACAGAATCACTTGAACCTGGGAGGCGGGGGTTGCAGTGAGCCAAGATCGCACCACTGCACAGAGCAAAACTCTGTCTCAAAAAAAAAAAAAAAAAAAAGAACCCCAAACTAAAAACTGTACACTTCACAGCACAGGAGGGAATTGGGATGAAAAGAAGGTGAAGTCATCAGAACCACATTCAGAGACATCTGTTGAACACACACATATTCTTTATGTCAAAGTGTAAATGTGTATGTAGGAATGCATGTTTTACAATCCTCAGTTTTAACTTTTTCAATAAAAATTACAATTATTTTAGTACTAAATATAAATCTAGTCATGTCAAATAAGGTGGCTTCCTTCGAAATCCTTTTACAATGAAGAAGTGAATATTCTGAGCAGAAAGGTGTTGGGACAGGGGAGTAGGGAGGAAAGAGTGAGAAAACTAGAAATTTTTTAAAAAAGAAGTAAAGGGCCATTTAGATATCCAACTAGCAAAATCAAAAGTTTACAAAAACTTTTAGGTTAGATGCTGTAATGACTAATTATAAAGTCAATGCAGTAATTACAAAATCCCTTACCTGCCACAGAGGATGTGATCAAAAGACATAAAAGTTTTTAATTCAAATTCTCGTGGCCATATTGTTCCCCCAAAATCCTAATAAACTGCTACAAGTTCCAAAAGAAAACAAAATAGCTAATAAATGACTGAGTAAATGTCTATGGAAATTAGCTGATGAATTCTGTGCTGTAACAGCACAGCCAAAATGTACTGGTTTTTTGTACAGTAAGCCTGACTTTTTAAAAGCACTCATTTTCTTGAGTCATTTTTTTTTTAATTTTTTTTTGTGGGGGGCTTTCCGGCAAAAACCAGAAAGCCTGCTAGACAAATTCTAAAAGAGCTGTAACACTGAGTCATAATTTATATGCAATAAGCTGCCCATATTTATAGTACACAAATAAGTTTCAGTATCTGGATACACCTGTGAAACCGTCCTGACAATCACGATGACAAACACAGCCATTAGCCCCAAAAGTTTTCCAATGCCACTTTGCAAATCAGCCCATCAGCTCCCCCCGGAGCTCTTGCCTTCCACTCTCCCCTGGCAACCACTCACCTGCTCCCTGTCACTATCCATTAATTTGCATTTTTCCAGAATTTTGTATAAAAGGAACTTTATAGGATATACTCTTTTTTTGATTTTTTGGCCTGGCTTTGTTACTCAGCATAATTATTTTGAGACTGATCCCTCTTATTGCATATGCTGAGCTATTATTTGTCTTTAATGCTATTCTTAGTCCCCTGAATGGACAGAACATGATTTTTTGATCCTCCCACATGTGAATGGACATTTGGGTAGTTTGGGGTTATTACAAATAAAGCTCACAGTAAAGAGTGCATAAGTCCAATGGTCTGCCTTGGACATTCACCTATCAGTCTTTGCAAGGATGTGGCTTATAATTCTCTTGGGTAAATGTCAAGTAGAATGGCTGGGACATGATAGATGCATGACTAATTTTTGGAAGAAACTGCCAAACTGTTTTCCAAAGAAGTGGTACCATTTTCCATTCATTCTCACCATTAGTGTACATGAGTGCCATTTACTCCACACAAGCTCTATGTGTGTTTTGTAGGACACGGGATCCTCTGTCTATGCAACATATACTAAGTACAGATTTGTCTAACTCCTAGGAACTGGACAGACATTGACCATTCTAAATAATTACAAAGGTGTATTTTTAATTTCTGCCCTCTCCCTGTAACACAGATTATAATGAAAGTAGCAAAATAGATTTTAAAAAATAACAAAATATATTTAATGAGTGTTTACAATATGCCGGACTCTATGTATTCCATCCATCTTGAAAATACCCTACAACAAGCCCAAGAGTAGACATTAAAACCGAACCATCAAATCCATTTTACAGGCAAGAAAACTGAGGACAAATAAATTGCCCTTGGTCACTGAGCTACTTAGTAACCGGCGGAGGCAGGATTTGAATCCAGAAGACCGAACACTGTGCCCTAGCTCTTAACTCCTCCTGTGTCCCCTGCTACCAGTTACACATTCCTAAATGCTGTTTGTTTTACAATAAATAACCTGTGAATTATCTCTAGTATTTCTTTCCAGTTCTACCTCAAAGATAATGGATTACAAATCTTTAAGAAAGAAATCATTGGATAAGCCCTGGGGTATCTTTTCGCACGAAAGCATCAGAGCAAAATCGTCAGAGCAATGACAGAATAGATGTTGATGAACTCAATCCAGCAGATCACACCTATTAAGTGCAGAAGTCATTCCTAAGTAGTGAGGGGACATTATTTCAATGAACATGGCTTATTTTTAACAAATTGCTTTTCTGGTGCTCAGGAGCAAGCAGGCTCATTATCCACTGTATCTCAGACTGCTATAGTTTCACAAAACCCAATCCAGTTGCTAAAAGGCCTTACCATAAAGACCCCCAGGGCTAGAAGATAACCAGGTCAGCAATGTGTTGTGTTTTTAAATTTTGTGGGACTTTGCTGCCATAGTTCTGAAAGGGTAAAAACAGAGGGCAATTGTGCAGCCAGTTTTTGTCTACAGAGAGCCTAAGAGTACAATAGGGACCCAGGACAGCACCTGCATTAAGGAGAAAGCAAAGAAAACACTCCCTAGGGGCAGCAGACTGTGACACTGACCATGCCATACAGAATATTGATTCATAATCAAAAAAGAAGAAAGGCTGGAAAAAACAATCAGCATCCCCCAGCACTCTGACAAAAGGGAAGGAAACTGCTCTATAAGCGAGATCATGTACAGGTAGAAGGATCATAGAGTGAAAGAAGACTGTTCAATGACAATTCAACATATATTTAATACTGGCTGCAAAGCACCGTACTAGGCTGGGTTGGGCAGGTAGATGCAGGGGGTGGGGGGTTTAGACACAAATAAGAAGCAGGAAACAAGGCCTCTATCCCAATTTGAAATTTATCATCAAGTTGGGGAAAGGGATTGTACTTCACATAAATGACACATGCAGTCTCATATAATAATTATACACCACTGACGTCTTTGCTAATACTAAGTACAGACACTTGCTCAGTACTTCCAACATGCTGTTTCATTTAATCCTCACAAAAATCATGACGTGGCCATTGTTCCTTTCTCCATTTTACAGATTACTAAACTGACTGAGGAAAGGTTCCAGGACAGGCTCCTGATCATGTGGCTAGTAAGTAGTACAGCTCGAAACCCAACGTGGCTCTGGTAACTCCAAAGCTGATGGTCTTAGCTACTAGGTTATAAAATCTCTCTAAAGGCTTCAGAAACTTGTGGGAGGATGATCCCCCCTGGGTAGTGAGGGCCTGGAAGGCTTCCTGCAGGAAGGAAGGATACAAGCTTCTAGGGAAACTGAAAAGAAAGATACTACAGGAAAAGGAGAGGACTTCAGAGACAGGCTGGGCAACCACTCTGTGGGATGTGGTCAAGTCCCCCAAATGTTCACCAGTTACTTCACATGCCAGGCCCTGGGGATACAGTACTGAATGAATCAGAAATAGTCTCCTGCCCTCTGGGGACTGTCTATCAAGGGAGGCAGAGAGGATTTCCCAGCAAGGGACATATTCCTGACGTTCTTTCTTTCTTTCTTTCTTTTGGAGATAGAGTTTCGCTCACGTTGCACAGGCTGTAGTCCAATAGCATGATCTTGGCTCACTGCAACCTCCACCTCCCTGGTTCAAACGATTCCCCTGCCTCAGCCTCCCAAGTATCTGGAATTATAGGCACATGTCACCACACCCAGCTAATTTTTGTATTTTTAGTAGAGACAGGATTTCACCATGTTGGCCAGGCTGGTCTTGAACTCCTGACCCCGTGATCTGCCCACCTCAGCCTCCCAAAGTGCTGGGTTTTAAGGCATGAGCCGCCATGCCCGGCCACTCCTGACACTCTTATGACACCCAGCATTCATACCTGAGCCTAGAGAAAACAGCAGGTGTTTCTGTTTCCCCAGATGGCATGGTACTCCCACAGTCCAGTAGCATAAAGCCAGTTTTTTTCAATCGCTGGGCCTCACCAGCTTAAAAATTTTTTTAATTAATTTTGATGATATATTATTTTAAATTATAAGGATAAAAAGAGGCTTTATAAATATGTTAAGATCACTCTGTCTTAAGTTAGCACACTAGAACATAAATGCCATCCTAAGACATAATCATATACCTCTCCCTTCTTGCCCCTGACTCTTCCTTACTGAGAAATTCAGGCTTAGAGCCATCGGGTGGGGAAAGGATCAGACAGGTACCAGCAAGGAATGTAGGAGAGGGTACCATGGTGGCCAAGAAAAGGGAAAAATTAGAAGGGAGCCCATCATGTTAAGTTGGAGTGTGAAGTATTGGTGTGAATCATGGGTTTCAAGATAGACATACCCATGTGTGTGCTCTGCAGCAGTGTGTGCATACAGAGATACACAGGTGAGCCTCATTATCTGTAGATCCCGTATTTGCAAATCCACTTGTTAAAATTTTCTTGTGACCCCAAAATCAATACTCCTGGCACGTTTGCAGTCCCTCATGGACGAGAGCAGAACAGCAAAAGATTTGAGCTGCCAGCCTTGCATGTTCCCAGCTGAGGTCATCCAGCAGCACTCTGCTTTCTTGTTTCAGTCTCCTAAATGTGTCTGTTTCACAGTTTATTTGGTGCCAAGTTTTTTGCATCTTCTGCCTTTTGTTGATTGTGCTGTTCAAAATGGCCCCAATTACTGCGCTGAGGTGCTGTCTAGTGTTCCTGAGCAGAAGGAGGCTGTGATGTGTCTTACAGAGAAAATGCATGTGTTAAATAAGCTTAGTTCAGACATGAGTTACAGTGCTGTTGGCCATGAGTTCAATGTTAATGAATCAACAATATATATTAAGTAAGGTATCTTTCAATAGAAACACACATAAAACAAGGTTATGTATTGACTGGCTGACAAAAATTTCATGATCAGAATCCTGCAGGAACCCAAGACTGTATTTCCCCTAGGAGCTATTTGCTAATTCAGTATTTGAAGAGACTTTATAGAATATAACTACTGTCATAACACAATTACTGTAAATAACAAGAATCAAAGGAATTCCTTAGCTCTGCCCATTGAGGTAGTCTAGGATGAGTGACATTTAATAGCAAAGAGCATATTTAGTGCTCAGATCTTGACTTCCGAAGCAGGGGCCTGGCACAGTGGCTCATGCGTGTAATCCCAGCATTTTGGGAGGCCGAGGCGGGTGGATCACAAGATCAGGAGTTCAAGACCAGCCAGGCCAAGATGGTGAAACCCGTTTCTACTAAAAATACAAAAATTAGCTGGGCATGGTGGTGCATACCTGCAATCCCAGCTACTTGGGAGGCTGAGGCACAGATTGCTTAAAAACCTGGGAGGCGGAGGTTGCAGGGAGCCGAGATCACACCACTGCACTCTACCCTGTGCAACAGAGTGAGACTCCATCTCAAAAAAAAAAAAAAAAAAAAAAAAAATCAGGGTTCTGTGGGAAAATGGCTAGTTCTAGGGGCCAGAAAAGGCTAAGTACAAGATGAGCCTAGTAGGTCTTATTATACCAGAAAGTAAAGAATTGTTCAAAGAATGTTAGAGATGGGCTGAAAGCAAGTAGTTTGAAGGACTCCAGCTGGCTAAATCCAGAACAATTCGGACGTCAATATAATGATAATAACATTATCGCTTGATGAATAAAATATGAAATGAGTCCATACTGGTAAAAATAAACGAATAAATAAAATGAAATTTTCACAAAGGATGGAATAGCTACATAGTTTCAAAGTACCCCTCCACAAAATACATATTCATTAGAACAGAAAGAGAATAACCTTTACAGAGGCAAAAGCTAGCCAACACCACCTCGGTCAAACCTCAGTCAAGTGACCAGGTGGGCACCATCGGTAACAGGACACATCTAGATTGGGCACCACTCGATGGGGTGCAAAAAGAACACATCATCCCTTCTGTGATATTCCCACTAAAGACACATCAGCTGAATTCAACAATGTGGAAAGACACAAACCTTAACTGAGGGATACTCTATAAAATAACTGGCCTTTCACCTTCAAGAGGGTCAAGGTTATGAAAGTCAAGGAAAGGCTTGTGAACTGTTCGAGCCCAAAGGAGACTCACGGCACATGACAAGTTAATGCAACACATGACTCTGAACTTGACCCTTTCGTTATAAAGGACATGACTGGAACATGTGGTAAAACCTGAATGGCATCTGGGAATTAGATGACAGCAATTTTCATGATTGCACTGTGGCTGTGTTCAAGAATATCCTTTTGTAGGAAATACCTGCTAACATAAAAGAAATGGTGGGCGATTGTGCCTTAGGTCACCAACTTACCATCAAATGGTTCAGAAACCTTTTTTTTGTGGTGTATTTTCAGCTTCTCTGTAAGTTTGTGATTGTTTCAAAAACTTTTGAAGTATTTCTTTTAAGGCTGTGTAACACAGAACAGTCGGTGTGACAAGGGAGGAAGCTGGGGGGGAGCCTTCATCTCTGTTTCTCCATCTATCCCTAATGTAACCCCCACCACCACCATCGCAAGCCCACAAACGCTCCAGGCTGGTGTCCTGCCTCTACGCTCCCTTGCACAGCTGCAATGCCTACAGGAATTCTCTACCCAAACAAACCTTCTATTACCCATCTTATCCCTCCTTTGACTTCTGTCTGGTCCCAGCACCACTCCACCCCAACCCACAGGCTCTTATTCGTTTAGAAATAATCTCCCTCATGCTCTCTCCTATTCCACACCACTGGCTGGTCCATCGCATGTGTCCTCAGGCCTTGCATTCTCCAAGTCTGCACAGAAGCCAGATCTCTCCCTTGCACCTCTTACCCAAGTTTACGCCCCACATTCCCAAGGTCTTTCACAAGCATAGCAAATTCATCTTATTCAAAAATAAGCTCATCTCCTCTCCCTTGTCCCCGTGTCTTCCCAACCTGCTTCCCTCCTGTGTCACTGATCTCAGTAACTTCGCAATCCACCCACCTGCCAACACCAGAAATGGGAGAGTCATCCTTAATACCAATTATTTTTTTTGAGACAGAATTTCACTCTTGTTGCCCAGGCTGGAGTGTAACAGCATGATCTAGGCTCACTGAAACTTCCATCCCCCCCAGGTTCAAGAGATTCTCCTGCCTCAGCCTCCAAGTAGCTGGGATTACAGGCATGTGTTACCACGCCCTGCTAATTTTGTATTTTTTTTAGGAGACATGGGGTTTGTCCATGTTGGTCAGGCTGGTTTCAAACTCCCAACCTCAGGTCATCTACGTGCCTTGGCTTCCCAAAGTGCTGCGATTACAGGCATGAGCCACACGTCTGGCCTCTTGACACCAATGTTAACTCCTAAATCATTCTCAAACCTGTGTTTTCCTCCTACTCTATGACACTGCCATCCCATGGTCTCCTGCCCAAATTCCTGCAACAGCTTCCCAGCTGGGCTCCTCACGTCTCTTCTTATAGCTCTTCAATGCACTCTCCACATCCCAGCCAGTGGACTTCTGAAAATTCAAATCTGACTATAGCCCTCTAAGCTTAAATCCTATAATAGATGCCCACTATTCTTAGGGAGAAGTCTAACACCACCCCCACCCCCTTATTAGATATTCCAAAATCCATTTATCAACCCTAACTCTCTATCTTAAACCCTCTGCCCCAACTATATAAAAATATTTTCCTTTTCCAACAATGCTGCCAACATCCAGCAGACTGCCTGGCACTTTGTAGATGCTCAATAAATGTTTGCTGAATAAATGAATGTCAATTAGAGTCAATTAGATGCAAGGGTGGGGGGATGGGGGTGGCAGACCAACTTAATATTTCACAAACTCAAATCTTCAGATATGCCAAAGTAGTAAACACACAACTCATGTCCTTGGCAAAATCCTAACAAATATGTCACAGAGAGTTTGCACAAAATAACTGGCAGCTCAAATTCAAGGTCCTCGAGGTTAGACATTAGTGAAGGAAACACTTGTTCACAGTCAAGCAGGCAAGCAGTTAGACCACAGCTGGCTGTTGCATGCCACAGCATGACTCAATTCCACTACACTTAATGTGTGGGGTGCAATGCCCACGGTGTGTGGATGGTGAACTCAAAAAGAGACGAGTGTATGCGTACACACACATACACAAGAGGAGGGAAGTGGGGGCAATTGGGCCTATTCCACATAGGGGTCAAATCAGCCCTAAAGAATGAAGACCAAACCACAGCTAAAACCCAAAGGGGACTACCTACAGAAACTCACTTGGTACATGACAGTGTGAAAGGAAGGATCCTTCTGAACCTTTCGTTTATTATTCCTTATATTTTCTCTAAAATCCATTGCTATACACCCATTCTGGAGGCTTTGCTAAAGAATAGCGGCCAATATGCTCCCTACCGTCATCCAGTTTACTTGAGGTATTGCTGGAGGTCAAAGGAGAGATGGAGTCAAGAAAGAAAAATGCAAAGACAACAGAATAAGGCTGTTGTAGCTTAAAACCATCAGGAAAATGGAATCAGTAATCGAATTAAGAAGGTAGGTGGTGAGGGTAGGCTGCCATCATCCTTTCAAGCCTCAGAGGGAGGTCTTGCTGTCAGGATGACAAATAGAAAGCTACCATGACTTCTGTGACCCATGGCTGCTCTGATGCCTATTAAGCATGAAGAGAGATCTGAACTTTTTCCGGGAGGAAAGAGAATGTCTAACAGGAAGCCAAGGGCGCTTGAAGGGCAGGAGAAAGCTGCACAAGCACAAAAAGGAAGCAACATCCAAGGGACCCAGGATCATGGGTGAGAAAATTACTGCTGTGAAGAGGCATGCGTGGCCCAGCCATATGGAAAACTCATCCGGAGATGAGGAAGGGGCAGAGGACTCCCAGCAGCAGTGTTGGTGATGGTGAGGACGATGATGATGATGATGGTTGTAGCGACGGTGGAGGTGGTGATGGTGACCACACAACAGCAGTGGCCCACCATGGAGCACTTGCTCTGTGCCAGGCCTGTGCCAAGCATCACCTTACAACACACACTGCGAGGAGGGTGCTACTCACTGCACTCCACGCAGCAGATGACACAGCTACAGAAAGCCTGTACTACAATCTACACGTCTATTAAAGTGGTAGGAGTCAGGGCTTAAACTCCAGTCTGCCCAATTTTCAGAATCAATGACCTTCTATTTGAAGTACTCTTCCCAGTTACTTGTGAATGACTGTTCTTACCCCGGATGAAAAAAGGCAGTGTCTGGTGGTTAGGAAGTCAGCCAGCAATACTGGGTGAAGGAATGCTGTATCACTGACCTTATACTCGGGTTAGCACAAGAAATGCTTCAGACATGGGTGACCAGGGCCATGTTCTGACCCACCATCCTACATGGGGGAAATCAAATACCATTGGGCCTGGATTCTACCACCACTTAACTTTTTTACTGTTAAACCACAGGCATTTCTTTCCTAGTATTATTTACAGTAATTTCAACCTAAAAAATATCTGGAAAGGCAAACGCTGCCTTATTAGGTTCTCTCACTCATCACTAGCACTATTGACTAATACTACTTAACTAGTGACACTGGTGTAACACTACTACCTCTAGACAAGTCTATCAAAAGGAAATGTGTCTAAGGAAGGGAAATTATGATAGCCTGCCCTTCCACCCAATTGTGGTTGCAGGCACATCTGAAGAGGCATTTTGTGCAGATGGGAAGGGTAGTTCACTTGCAGCCTGAGGGGACTGCAGGCCTAAAACATCATATATTGCCCAGTCTTCTTGGCTGCTACGGTGTCCAATGTGACTTAGACACACCAATGGCATGGGCTTATGGGTGACTCTGGTATTCAACTGAGTCACAGGGAAGAAAAGCAGAGCACAAGGTCATCCATAAGAAGCAAGATCTTGTTGGGCACGGTGACTCATGCCTGTAATCCTAGCACTTTGGGAGGCCAAGGCAGGCAGATCATGAGGTCAGGAGATAGAGACCATCCTGGCTAACACAGTGCTACTAAATCAATACAAAAAATTAGCCAGGAGTGGTGGTGGGTGCCTGTAGTCCCAGCTACTCGGGAGGTTGAGGCAGAAGAACTGCTTGAACCCAGGAGGTGGAGGTTGCAGTGAGCCGAGACTGTGCCACTGCACTCCAGCCTGGACACAGAGCAAGACTCTGTCTCAAAAAAAAAAAAAAAAGAAGCAAGATCTCTTCATGGAGGGGGGGTGTGTCTGAGCTGGCAGCTTAAGTACTAGATTCTCAATTCAACAGCCTCTCATAGCAGCAGCCACAGTAACTTTCCTGATTCTGGTAGGAAAAGATGGTTCTGAGGATAGGGAGTATATACCGGAAGCCCAGCCCAAAGCCTGTTCCTCCCAAACTGCCAAGGATTCTGGACACACTTGCCCCTGGATTAAATCGGCTTCAGCTTTAATTCCCTAGAGTAGATTATGTGTCCAATACAGGAAATGTGCATAACAACTAGAAGCTCATTGCTTATACTAGTTTATTAAATTTGTAAAATATTAGGTATAAAATACTCAGCCACAAAGGATAAGGAAACAAACTCAATTTATATTAATTATATTTTAGTATAATACCATTTAGGCTATTCATATAAACTATAGTATTGCCCAATTTTATAAACTTAAACCTACACTGTAATTCACCTCATTCATAAACATGAGATAACTTGACCTACTTTCTAATATATTCAGCTCCTTCTTGTCTGCATTAATCTGCAGTGACATTTTAAAAGTTGCTCTAATAATTTCCATTATATGAAAATGCACTTTTCATTTACATCACCTTTGATTTTCTTCCCACAAACAAAATACTATTTTTTCAACAGTTAGCCTGCAAACGTAGTAAGAAACAAGACATACATGACAGCTGATACAAAAAGTTCACCTCTGATAGGGCTCAGTCTTGGGTTTCTTAATGGGGGAAAGGGGGAGGAGGAAGAGGAGGCAAAGAATGAGACAATTTTGCCCTAGGTCCACACGATGCAGGATGGTAGGTGTGGGTCTGTGTATAATCTGCAGAAAGTCATAGAACATGGCTTTGAGAGATTAACATAAATTCCTTATGGAATAATATAATGAACTCCATGCTTCCCAATAGTCCTGTAATCTCAGACGATTAAAAAAAAAAGAAGAGAAGAAATCCACTTTCCATTCTCACAGCCTCCTTCTAACTACACACCGCAACCACCAACAGCCTCCTGAACCTGGGTGCCTTCCCTCTTATGAAGCTCTCTTGACTTCCAACTGTTGACTTCAACTCTCTTGAAGTCAACTCTTTTTTTTTTTTCTGAGCAAGGTCTCACTCTGTCACCCAGACTGGAGTGCAGTGGCTCAATCTGGCTCACTGAAGCCACGAGTCTTTTGCCTCAGCCTCCCAAGTGGCTGGGACAGGAGGTACATGCCACTACCCCCAGCTAATTGGTGTGTGTGTGTGTGTGTGTGTGTGTGTGTGTGTGTGTTGTTTTGTTTTAAGAAATGTGGTCTCACTTTGTTGCCTAGGATGGTCTCAAACTCCTAGGCTCAAGTAATCCTCCCACCTCAGCTTCCCAAAGTGCTGGAATTACAGGTGAGAGCCACTGCGCCCCACCCTGACAACCCTTTTGAGCAGCTCCCTCCTATGTGCAAGACTTTTCTATGGCTCCCAAATGCCTAGAGCACAGGTTGACAAACTATGGCTCAGAAGCTAAGAATGGTTTTCATAATTTTAAAGAGTTAAGGAAAAATCCCAAATGAATTATACTTCATGATACACAGAAATTATTTGAAGTGTTCATGACCAGCCTGACCAACATGGTGAAATGCCAGCTTAAAAAATAAATACATAAATAAAATAAAATAAAATAAATAAGAAATTATATGAAGTTCAGATTTCGGTGTCCATAAATCAAGTTTCATTGGAACACAGCCACACCCATTTATGATTTGTCTATGCCCGCTTTTTGTGTGCCAGTAGCAGAGTGGAATAGCTGCAACACAGACAGTAGCCTAAAATGTTTGCAGTCGAGTCCTTTGCCAGAAAACATTGCTAACTTCTGGCCTGCATTGTAAAATCCATAGCCTTTGGCCTAGCAATACAGGTCATCAAAATCTGGATCTAACAGACCTTCCTATAAACCTTATTTACTGCTACCTGAAGACATAACGTCTGCTCCACTGAAATGTCCTTCTCTATTTTTCCCAAACATGACTCCCTTTTCCTTTCCTGTTCCAAAACTCTGTTCAATCCCAACAGTCTGTAGACAGCCTGCTTTATCAAGAGCAGGAGTCACATCATATATACATTTAATTTCCATGAAGTTAAAGAAGAATAATTTTAAGAGCATCAAGTCTATTCTCCACAAAGCTATTTGCAATTGTAAAAGATGGAAACTACCCACATGTCCATCAACAGGGTACACGATGAATAAGAGAGAGCAAACGCACACAATGGAAGACGAGGCAGACGCACAAAGGAGTGATGTCTTTCTCTCTCGCTCCCGCTCTACGTCACTACAAAAGAAGAACTAGGGAAAATTAAATGAAAAAAGCAGAGTGGAGAAACGTGCATCAAGCATGCACTGCTTAACTAAGAAGGGAGGGAGACACAAATACAAAAGTATGTGCACATTTGCTTAAACACATTAAAAAAAAACACTGCAAGGATAAACCATAATTTTTCCCATTGTTACCTATGGGTGGGATAACTGGGGTGAAAGCAAACACCTCTAGCTATAGACTGAATGTCTGTTTGCCCAAAATTCATATGCTGAAACCTAATCCCCAATACCGTCGTATTTGGAGGTGGGGCTTTTGGGAAGTGATTCGGTCATAAGGTCTCAGCTCTCATGGTATTAGTGCCCTTATAAAGGGGCCCCAGAGAGTTGCCTTTCCCCTTCTGCCATGTGAGGATACAACATGGCAGCTGCATCTGTAAACCAGAAAGTGTACCCTCACCAGACACTGAATCTGCCTATGCCCTGATCCTGGAATTCCCAGCCTCCAGAGCTACGAGAAAAAAAAAAATTTCTGTTATTTATAGGCCATACCATTCATAGCAGCCCAAACGGACTAAGAGACCACCGAGTGAGATTTCATAGATGAGACTCTGGAACTCTGACAATACTGTACATAATTACTTAAAATTGAAATTGAAAAAAGGAACCTCTGCGAACATAAAATAAAACCAGTGAACCTAACTATGTATCCAGTTGGTGGCACAATCACAGAGAGAAAGCCTATTCCAAATAGCTTTCAAACATAGACTGTTGTGCATGCAGCATTAGAAAAAGCAGATGAAAAAAAGATGATGGTATCACTGAGAACTGGATTTTTGGCACAGATGAAAGAACAGAGTATATAATTGATGAAGCTAAGTAAAAATCCGGCACACCCGAATTTCATGTGGAAGAATCAGTATGAACTAATAATCTACACATATACCCTAGTTCTGACCACTGAAAGTATTCAGAAACAATGATAAATACAGTAGCAAGAAACATGCCTTGCTTCTATCTTGTGTCTTCTAAATACTCAAGGAAACCAGAGCTCTTTGGGGAACTGGTAGATCTCAGTCTGGGGCAAGAGATGGGTAAGACAATCCTGTAACATCTGATCTCACCAGAAAGTACACAAAAATACAAAAAATTCATGAGTCATATCAAAAGGACTCGGGAGCCAATTAAGATTCCACTGGCCAAATATGGGACAACTTGGGCATCAATAGGTTTATTAAATTGAAACATATCAATTAAATTACGCTAAAAAGAAGAAATAAACAAAATCTCAGTGGTGCTGCTGCTTTGAAAACAAAAGAACATATTTATCCTGACTTGCCAAGATGAATTTCAGTGTGAACAAATATATGATGAGAGAACAAAATTAAAAGTTCCTCTTTATGTAAGTACTCTAGTATATGAACAAGGTAGGACTGATATAATTAGAATATCACTATTTTGCAATCACTAATGAATTAAGAGATCTAGGCAGGGATCATCAATTCCCAATAATGCAAAAAGACTACAGTTACTACGTATTTCTCAATGAAAATATCTAGCCTGCCTGCGTGTATTCTTGCCAAAGAACAAACTAACAAAATTAAAAACATACCCCAAGAGAGCTGAGTCTGACCAAATCTTGAGATTTAACTGACAAATCATAGAAAATACAAGGAAGAGAGGAACATGTTGAACAGCACGATGGGAAAGCAATCACCAAAATCCTGACTGTCAAACAAAACTACAGCGGGGTTTCTCAACCTTGGTACAACTGACATTTCACATACATTTTTGCTGTGGGGGGCTGTCCCATGTGTTGTAACATGTTTAACAGCATCTGTGGCCTCTACCCGCTGAGTGTCAGTAGCATTCCCCAGTTATGACAACCAAAAATGTCTCCAGATATTGCTAAATATCCCAAGATTGGGAAGGAGAATTATCCCTGTTTGACAGCCTCTGCTCTAAAAAATAAACAACCCGGTTTCTTTAACAAATCACAAGGGTGAGAGAAGGCATGGAGAGATAGAGAAGAAGCCTACAGATTAAAAGATTACAGACACATTAACTAACTGCAATGAATAAGCCTCATCTGGATCCTGATTCAAAGAAACTTAAAAAATAAGACAACTGAGAGAATTTGCACATTAGCTTGATATTGGATAATATTAAGGAAATATTAATAACTTTTACATTTCTGGCACGATAAGATAATGTAGATGATCCTTAAGTTCTATCTTTTTGACATATATACTGAAATAGTGACAGGAAATAATAAAGAGGTGTTTCAGAATAATGGGTGGAAAGAGGGAAGGGGACAGAAGAAACAACACTGGCTTTGAATTAATCATCTTTGAACTTGGGTAGTTAGTGCACAGTTCTCTATAAAATTCTCTTCACTTCTGAATATGTTTAAAGGTTTCCTTTTTTGAAAGTATGAATAAACAAATCTGGCAGGCAGCTCCATTCCCATTCCTCTCATTAAGCACGTGAGCCCCAGTGATCGTGGGAGGGAATACAGGAATTTACAGCGCTCTGGGCTTGTCATTGCCTCTTGGGATCCTGTCTTGATGCTGATAATGAGTCCACTGTTTAAAACATGGCCCTTAAACACAGGGGCCAACTGCTGAGCAGGAGGCTGCTCCAGCACTGGATGAAAAGTCCACTTGCTGGACTCGCTGGAAGACAGAATACTGGCTTCTAATGTGGCACCTTCCTAAGGGGTGTTCACGAGCCAATTTTGTCTGTAAGGAATTTTTGCCTGATGTGCTGAATTTGGTTCACCCCAAGTAAGGTTTCACTGCACCTCACTGAAAACTTAGTCATCCTGGAAGGAGCCCAAGTCCCTGCACAACCTCTGTGAGCTCTCCCACCAGCCCTCAACAGCCGACCTCAGGACTTCATTCTATCTGAGAGAAAACTCAATTTCCATCCTATATAACCCACTGCTGTTTTCAGTCTTTTCAGCTACAATCAGCAAAAACTCACATCAACTTGAAGAGAAATCCCACCTCCTCTTGGAAACCTGCTCTACCTGCTCTGGCAATATCCCCTTCTTCCTCTCAGCTTTCTTTCTGCTCATTTGTCATCTGCCACAGACCTCTCTACACGGCCGTGTTTTTGGAAACATGTAAATAGAACAGAACAACGCACAAAAGTCACTGTATCCTCCACGGTCAATTTTTATTTCCTTCCTAGTTAAGGGTATTGAATCCACTTCCTCTGAATCCAAACTTCTGAGAAGAGTGGCCAACCGGGACAGCAAGTGCTCACTCCCACATTCACGCTGCTTGCCCTCTGCGCTGGCAACAACCTCTCCAAAGGGAAGGCAAATGAACCGAGCATCCGGGACGACCTGGGTGACGAGAGACAAAAGTTCTCCTGCAGGAGAGATTGAGTCACTTCTCATCCCGGAGAGATAAATAAACTGAAGAATACAGAACATGACTGGGAAATATTTAGGATCAGGTAAAAAGGCTTTGTAAACTTCACTGACGTTTCCCTCTGTTGATGAATGGTTGGGGTCTGCCTCAGATTTAAATTTTCCAAATAGATTTGTGCCACTAAATCGTTTGTATTTAAGTTTCACCAGATTTGTAAAGCCATGAAAATCACTCATCTTTGTATAATAGAGTAAAAACTGTCACATACAGATTACAAATCTATTTGCCCAGCATTCTATTCTGTCCTTACAACCAAACGATACAAAAAACTTCAAGTCAGAGTGAGATCACTGTAAGCTGATGAAAGGGTACCCTGGACTGCTTATCACGATCAAGTTTAAATGTGAGAGACATCACCCCTGGTCATCACTGCAACCGGTTAAATATTGACTCTCCTCTGTCCCTTAACACTTGACCTAAGGCCAAATGTCTCCTCCTTAAGTAACTGAGGCACAGTTCGAAAGATGTTTCCTTTTATTCAATACCTGTTGGGGGCATAAACATAATAGGCCAAGATGTCTGTTTGCATGTGGTAATGCCACCAACCTGGCCTGACACAGAGGTAATGAGGAGGAACTGCATCCACAGCCACCCGCTCCTCACTGTGCTACTCCAGGGGAAAGCAGAGAACAAGTGATCAGTAACAGGTCTGTGGAGAGACTCGCGGTTCCAGGGTCAAGGCTTCATCTACTTCTGTATAGTGAGAAGGAGTGGGAAGGACATCAACCCTGTGTAAGAGTCCCATCTCCCAGGGTACCTGCCATCCATCTGGTCACTACCATAGGAGGTAACTCACAAATACTGCTATACTAAAAGATTTATTCAGACCACCATTCTGAATTTACTTTAACACTTCTATTCTCTCTCCATTCCTGAGAGAAATGAAATTTTCCTGAAAGAATGGAGAAAATTCCATTTATCTTAGGAATGGAGAGAAACAGAAGTGTTAAAAGTAAAACTTGATTATCTTTCTAACTTTTCTTCCAAAATAACCACAAAAATACACAAGGCATTAAAAGAATCAGATGTACTTAACACACACACACTTACACTTCAGGCTACGAGAAAACACAAAATACAATAATGGTCATTGATAAAATACCTTTTTCCATTTACCAGCAGGGTTGGGTAGAGGCCCAACTTTCTCGCATCAAATTTTCCAAGGGAACATTAAACAGAGAAGGATGTTCCGTGTCCACGCACAGCAGAATTCTTTAGAATGAGCTCCTGGCCACAAGGCACCAACCACAACAAGGATGAGGCTGGGAACAAGGCAGAACTGACTCTGCTAGAGGAGCAGAGATTTTCTGGGATAAAGACAGAGATCTCTTGAGGAATGTGTGCAAGACACGAAAGAGACACAGAAGTCTTTTCCGACCCATAAAACACAGCTGGCCACCATGCCCTCAGCCCACCCCAGGATCCAAGAAGCACTTCCCACTAAAGGAACGGTCTTAGAAGTCATCCACCCAGGGTCTAACTTCTATGTGTGTGAAATGTCAGTGACAACATCTGTTCTACAAGGCTGGTGTGTGAATTTCAAGAGACACCAGGCTTCAAGTATGTAGGTGCCTAACACATCACATCCTCAATAAATGATGACAAATTTTACAGATCAGGCCACTGCCCCATCCAAGACACCACAGCCTGGGCTGATTCACCAATACAGGTTGAGCATCCCTAATCTGAAAACCTGAAATCTGAAATGTTCCAAAGTCTGAAACTTTCTGAGTGCTGCCAAGATACCACAAGCGAAAAATTCCACAACTGACCTCATGTGACATGTCACAGTCAACATACAGTCAAAACTTGGTTTCACACACAAAATAATTTTAAATAATGTATAAAATTACCTTCAGGCTATGTGTATCAGGTATATGTAAAACATAAATAAACTTCATGTATAGATGTGGGTTCCATCCCAAAGACATCTCATTATGTATATGTAAATATTCTAAAATCTGAAAAAAACTGAAATCTGAAGCACCTCTGGATACGAGCAGTTTGGATACGGAATTCTCAAGCAGCAGTAATCACGAGCTTCCCTTGGCTACTGGCACTGGCTGAGCCCGGTGCAGCACGCCTAGAGATCAACCTGTCCTGACCAAGGAGGCAGGCTGTGAAAGCAAGACCTCCAGAAACAAAGTGGGCTCCTGAGACATGAGATGGGGTGACTGAAAACCTAGAAAAACTAGACACTAGCTTCAAGGCAGCTGCTGCGGTATAAAGGGGAATCCAGGCTGGGTGCGATGGCTCACACCTGTAATCCCAGCACTTGGGGGGGGGGGCCGAGGTGAACAGCCCACCTGAGGTCAGGAGTTGGAGAACAGCCTGGCCAACATGGTGAAACCCCATCACTACTAAAAATATAAGAAATTAGCCGGGTGTGGTGGCATGCGCCTGTAGTCCCAGCTACTCGGAGGCTGAGACAGGAGAATCACTCGAATCCAGGAGGCGGAGGTTGCAGTGAGCTAAGATCGCATCACTACACTCCATCCTGGGAGACAGAGTGAGACTGTCTCAAATAACAAAGGGTGGGAGAAATCCATTTAAACATACCCTACTGAGGGGCAAAAAGGTGAGGACTTCAGGAGAATCCCACTCCACAGCTAGGTTCCGAAGAAAGAGCATCTACGTAATCGTAATAGAAGAAATACCGCTAACTGGTTTTTAACGTTCAGAATCTAGAGATAAAATCATGGAAGTCTTTACTGAGTGAGATTAAAGAACAGAATATAGGTATTACAAACCCTGACAATATAAAATTAACAGTACAGCTGCCTGGAATTGAGGGGTTGGACTGGCAGCATGTTGGTAGTAGACAAGAAATAGTGTGTCTAGGAGACAGAAAAAGAATCAGGCTGCCTGTGTCATCTGAGGGTGCAGAGGGGAACAGAAGGACTGAAAGTGAGATTAGCTGTAGGAAGGCAGGGAGATGGGGACGGTCAGAGTGAACTAACAGCGTGATCTGCCATCCCAACAAGCCCCCACAAAACAGCCTTTAAGACTGATGAAGTGAGAGGCCAAGCTGCAAGCACTGTATTTATGCATGTGGAAGTCACCATAAAAGAAGTAAAAAAGATCTATAGGCAAAAAAGTAGTTGCTCTAGGAAGTAGAAATAAGTGAAGGAAGGCAAGATGCTGCTGCTTTTCATTATGAGCTCTTCTGTAATGTTTCCTACTTTTAGCCATTTGCATGCAATACTTTGACTTAAAATTCATAATAATAATTATTATTTTTTTTGATATAGCATCTTGCTCTGTCACCCAGGCTGATGGAGTGCAGTGGTACAATCTCAACTCACTGCAACCTCTATCTCCTGGGTTCAAGACATTTTCGTGCCTCACCCTCCAGAGTAGCTGGGACTGCAGGTGCATCCCACCACGCCTGGCTCCTTTTTATATTTTTAGTAGAGATGGGGTTTCGCCACGTTGGCCAGGCTGGTCTTGAACTCCTGACCTTAGGTGATCCATCTGCCTCGGCCTCCCAAAGTGCTGAGATTATAGGAGTGAGCCACCACATCCAGCCTAACTAAAATTTTTAAAATATATTAACAAATAAAAATTATAGAACATGCTAAAATATGTTATCTTAAAATATGTATATCATATAATGACTAAATCAAGCTAGTTAATATATGTATCACCTTATATATTTTTTTGCGATGAGAATACTTAAAATCTACTCTTAGCAATTTTCAAGACTACATTATTAACTATAATCACCATGCTGTACAATACATCTCTGGAACTTATTCGTTCTATCTAACTGAAATTGTGTGTCCTTTGACCAACATCTCCCTAGCACCTGGTAACCACTTCTACTTCTTTTTTTTTCCTTTTTTGAGACACAGTATCGCTCTTCTTGCCCAGTCTGGACTGCAGTGGCACAATCTTGGCTCACTACAACCTCCACCTCCCAGGTTCAAGCGATTCTCTTGCCTCAGCCTCCCAAGTAACTGGGATTACAGGCACCCACCACACACCCGGCTAATTTTTGTACTTTTAGTAGAGACAAGTTTCACAACGTTGGCCAGGCTGGTCTCGAACTCTTGACATCAGGTGATCTGCTCACTTTGGCCTCCCAAAGTGCTGGGATTATAGGTGTGAACCACCATGCCCAACCCTCTTCACTCTTCTGAGTTAAACTTTTTTTGATTCCACATGTACGTAAGAAGGTGGGGATTTGTCTATACCTACCTTATTTCACTTAACGTAATGCTCTCCAGGTTCATCCATGTTGTTACAAATGACAAAATTTCCTTTCAGGCTGAATAGTATTTCATTGTGTATGCATACTCTATTTTCCTTATCTATTCATCCACTGATGAACACTTACGTTGATTCCAGGCCCTTGGCTACTGTGAACAGTGCTGCAGTGAACATGGGAGTGTTCATCTCTTCAACATGTAGGATTGCCGGCTCAAATGGAAGTTCTATTTTTAATTTTTTGAGGAGTCTCCAATCTGTTTTCCATAATGCCCATCCTAACTTACATTCTTTTCAGTTATGTGCAAGCATTTCCTTTTCTCCACATCCTCACCAACACTTCTTACCCTTCATCTTCTTTTCTTTCTTTTTGAGATGGAGTCTGCTCAGTCACCCAGCTTCGAGTGCAGTGGTGCAACCTTGGCTCGCTGCAACCTCTAACTCTCAGGTTCAAGCAATTCTACTGCCTCACCCTTCCAAGTAGCTGGGATTATAGGCCCACCATCACGCTTGGCTAACTTTTTTATTTTTAGTAGAGACGGGGTGAAGATGGGGAACATGTGGCCAGGCTGGTCTCAAACTCCTGGCCTCAAGTGATCCACCCACCTCAGCCTCCCAAAGCGCCGGGATTACAGGTGTGAGCCACCACACCCAGCCCATCTTTCATGGTTTTGATAATAATCATTGTAACAAGTCTGAGGCATTATCTCATTATGTAATTTTCATTTCCCTGATGATTAGTGATATTATTTTTTCATATACCTGTTGGTCATTTGTATATCTTCTTTTTTTTTTCTAGACGGAGTATGGCTCTGTCACCCAGGCTGGAGTGCAGTGGCATGATCTCGGCTCACTGCAACCTCTGTCTCCTGGGTTCAAGCGATTCTCCTGCCTCAGCCTCCTGAGTAGCTGGGATTACAGGCACACTCCACCATGCCCAGCTAATTTTGTATTTTAGTAAAGACAGGGTTTCACCATGTTTGCCAGGATGGTCTCAATCTCCTGACCTCGTGATCTGCCTGCCTCGGACTCCCAAAGTGGTGGGATCATAAGCATGAGCCACCTCACCCAGCCTGTGTATCTTCTTTTGAGAAATGTCTATACCATTTTTTTTTAATCAAGTTATTTGTCTTCTTACTATTGAGTTGTTTGAGTTCCTCATATATTTTCCATAGTAATCCCTTATCAGATGTATGGTTTACAAGTATTTTCTCCCATTCTGCAGGCTGCCTCCTCACTCCCAGTTGTTTCCTAAGCTTTGCAGAAGCTTTTTAGTTTGATACAATCCCGTTTGTCTATTTCTGTTTTCACTGCCTGTGCTTTTGTGTTTATATCCAAAAAAAATCCTTGCCCAGACCAATGTCACAACACTTTTCTCTCATGTTTTCTTTTAACAGTTTTACTGTTTCAGGTCTTTCATTGAAAGTCTTTCATGCATTTTGAGTTGATTTTTGTATATGATGTGAGATATGGTCTAATTTCATTTTTCTGCATGTGGATATCCAGTTGTCCCAACACTATTTATTGAACAGACTGCCCTTTCCCCATTGTGTGTTCTTGGCATCTTTGTCAAAAATCGATTGAGGTAGGCATGGTGCTACATTGTAATCCCAGCACTTTGAGAGGCTGAGGTGGGGGTAATCACTTGGGCCTAGGAGTTTGAGACCAGCCTGGGCAACACAGGGAGACCCTGTCTCTATAAAATACTAAAAATTAGCTGGGCATGGTAGCACATGCCTGTAGTACTAGCTACTCAGAAGGCTAAAGTGAAAGGATCACTTGTACCTAGGAAGTCAAGACTACAGTGAGTCGTGATCTCACCATGGCACTCCAGCCTGGGTGTCAGAGACAGATCCTATCTCAAAAACAAAACAAAACAAACAAATAACGAAAATAAAAATCAATTGACCATAACCGTGTGGATTTATTTCTGGGCACTCTATTCTGTTTCATTGGTCTGTGTGTCTGTTTTTATACCAATACCCATACTGTTTCTATTATTATCACTTTGTGGCGTATTTTGAGGTCAAGTAGTATGACTCCTCCAGCTTTGTTCTTTTGGCTCTAAATTGCTTTGGCTATTTGGGGTCTTTTGTGGTTCCATACAGATTTTTCTTATTTTCAGCCATTTGCATACAATATTTTGACTTAAATTTTTTTAAATAAAAGATCCCCCATAAGACCATTGTTTAGATCACAGCAGCAGGATTTTCCTCAACATTTATAAGACTTCATAGTGGTGTGTTGACAACACTGCAGCTGGCCTTACATGTGTTTATTTTAATCTTAGTAAAGTCAAGTATATACTCTATAAATAAAACACTAGTTATTTCATGGATTTGGAAAGCTGTCCAATTCTGATTTGTTGTAAACAGAACAGAATGGCCTTGATGACCATTTTCGATCTTCACAGTATGGAATTTCACAGCTAAAAAAGAAAAGCGATTGTTTTTAAAGGTTCAAGTTCTACGGAAAACTACTCAATTGCAGATAAATGTATTCTAGAGTCATTGGGTCCATGAAATCCAATCAATTCTTAGACAGAAAAGGCTCAAATCTTGAGTTCTCCAGGAGGGCTTCTTAATGTGGAAAGAAATTAACTGATGAACACAATTAGCCAAAACATGCAAGGAAACGGCACATCCTATTATACCACAGATTAGTAAGTTTAATTACGAAAAACAGCCTGGAAATTGTTATTGTTGTTCTGACACATGTATTAAGCACAAACGGCAGAGTGAGGAGCCCAGCCTAGGTCCAGGAATCTTGATTGACAACGCTAAGGAGGACTCTCAGTCACTTGGGGAGCCTGCAGGTGGGAGGGCAAGTGATGCCTGCAGTCATCAAGAAGCAAAGAATCAGCTAATGGAGGGTGGCAGGAAGACAAAAGTGCATAACAGGTTACATTTTTAATGAAGTAAAGGAAGCACAGAACAACTCTTCACTGACGTCACAGCCCTTAAATGACTGGTACAGAACGACAAAGAGCTGCGAAGATCCTCCTTTGATTTTCACAGATTCAACACCCCTCCCTAAACTAAAAATTCCCTGAGAGCCAAAAACAGTATTTTTCATTGAAAGTAGATTTTAAAATATTTTTCTTACAAGCCTGCAGAGAACACAGAGATAAGGTCAGGATACTGCATTTATTCTCAAATAAAGAATATATCACAAGTCATTATGTAAAATGCTAAAAAAATCATTTGTCATTCCTCCACACCATCTATCAGTCTCTCTTGTCTCACATGCACACACATCCATGCATGCATGTAACTCTTGAAAGCATCATGTTTATTCTGGCAAAGCACGGCCGTCTCAAATTCTCAATTGCTCGTCCCTACAAGATCTCATCCAGAATGTCTTAGCCTTTTGAAAGGCTCAAGAACATGATTGATCGGTTACATTGTTCATTTATTAACTTTTATTAAGACTTGGACTGGTCCAGATTACTTAAAGCAATTCTTCCTCTGGTTTATGTCAAAATTAAAGCTCCTGCTAGCATTTACTCATGACTTTATACACTTTCAGACATGTCAGGATTTCAGGTAATCTCTCTATTCCTATACATGTAAGACAAATGTTTCTGTTGTTGTTCAATATAGCTTTTTCCTAAAAAGGAAGAGAATAAATATTCCCAGGTAGAGGAGACCCATGTGATGGATACCAATTAGGCAGTAAACCAAGAGTTGACAGTACAGAAAACAACTAGGTGAGTCTGTCAAATTTCATTGAGGTTTCCCAGAATATTAGAATGTCAAAACGAATGAAAGCCAGAAATCACTAAGGGAGAATTCCAAAGGACTGAACCACCATACTCCAATCAACACAGAGGACATGTAACTTCTCAGGACTTTCAGAAGCAGCTAGGATTGTACAGACTTCTTGGAACAGGTATTGCTGCTCTTCCCCATGTTACTTTACTGTGCTAAATAATTCAGTCCATTATTCCCTTTGTCTTCCTCCCACCCTCCTCATCACACACAGGCCCACACCCCAAGGAGAATTAAACAGAAAGCACGGTTTTCCATTTCCTACAGATGATGGCTTCAGAATCCACCTGGAACACTCCTTTCAGATCTGAAGTCTTGGGAAAGGCACAGATCTGATGTGTTTCCTGTCCACTGTGCCCCAGGTCCTTTAGCCAGATCAGACCATTGAGCACCCTCTGTGGGTCCTCAAAGGACAATATCCACCCCTGGATTCCCAGATGGTCCTCTGGGCAGGCAAGCGCTTCTCCATTCTGAGCACACCTGATCCCACTGCCATTAGCTTGGAACTCTGAACTGTGCCCTCAACCTCCACACCCAGCATGGAGCTCCTCACACCCAGGGTTTGCATTGGTCTCGATGGAGTCTGCATTCCGCTCACCTCATCCCTGGCTCTCAGCATCTCCACATCCCAGGCAGATACTTATCTGTCAGATCACACCTGGCCAGAGGCTGCCCCACAATGGCAGGAATGGAGGAGTCTGTACACTTGCATCAGGCTACTTAAAACTCTGTCAAGTTTTGTCTTTACCTTGACCATGGTGTGACTCAAAGCTTAACTGGATGTTCCCATAAATGGGCCATTTTTACTGAAGGTTCCCAACAGAATCATTTCTTCCCTTCTGCATAGTCCTCTGACCTCAGAGTTCAACCATGCTAGCTGTCACAGCATTTTCTGGAAATAGGCAATGTACAGTACTTTTCTTTTTCTGCTTCAGAGGAACGATACAGTCTCAGGGGCAGAAGAGCCCTCAGCAGTCATCTGCCCCAATATTTCCCAAACACCAGTTCTCAGACCAGTTTTGCTTAGTCTATGTCTACCAGTCACTGGACTACAGAGAAATGAGGAAGAGATAATAAACAGCATTTTCATAATGCTAAATATGTACAGTCTAAGGACAAATTCAGGAATAATACTATTCTTTTAGTATTATTTCCTCTTGACAAAATCAATTAGGAGATGGTAGTTTTTTGTGAAAATAAATCTTTGATTGTTGAAAATTCCACACGCATAATACAAAGAACAGTACGTAAATATAGTAAAGCCGCATTCACCTATCCAGTTTTAATCATCAACTTTCTTTATATACAGCCAAAAAAATTAGAAATAGGTCCTGAAATATTTTTCTCCCATTCCACAAAATTTAAAAATATAGAAATGACTAGATTAGGCCAATCTACACAATTTACAAATGAAGAGAAGGAGACAAACATTAACCTGTCCCAAGTTCTGCAGCTGGTCAGAAACAGAACTGATATATCTGGTTGTGCCATGATACAGCTATTGGGTAAGAGCATCAACTAAGACTGGCAGAAGAGCCCTGTGTCTCTGCCCAGGATACTTCACACACACTACTTGGGATCATACAACCGCACCCCCCAGGACAACCAAAGAAGGAAAACAATAATCTACAAGCAAACTTTACTTTATCTCATGCTCAAACAATTGTCTCCCAACCATGGAGGGCTCCAGGAAGCACCAACCAGTTTCATTTCAAAGACCACTGAAAATATCAATGACAGACTGTATAAAGAAAATGTGGTATATACACCATGGAATACTATGCAGCCATGAAAAGAACAAGATCATGTCCTTTGCAGGAACATGGATAGAGCTGGAGGTTATTATCCTTAGCAAACTAATATAGGAACAAAAAACCAAATACCACATGTTACAGGAACCACATACCACATGTTCTCACTTGTAAGTGTGAGCTAAATGACAAGAATACACAGAAACAAAGGGGAAGAGAGGAAAACAACACAGTGGGGCCTATCGGGGGGTTTAAGCATGGGAAGAGGGAGAGGACCAGGAACAGTAACTAATGGATACCAGACTTCATACCTGAGTGATGAAATAATCTGTACAACAAACTCCCATGACACAAGCTTACCTGTGAAACAAACCTGCACGTGTACCCCAAACTTAAAATGAAAGTTTAAAATAAAGACCAATAGAATTTTCTACATTAATTCCTTACCCAACACTTACCCCTCACACCACCCTAAGAAAAGATTTATGAAGCAAACCAGTGTGAATGAATGAGAATTCACACTATAAGGTCCAATATGATTTAAAAAAAAAAAAAAAAAAAACACACACACACAACAAAAAAACAGCTACTCAACCCCTTCTCTGGGCCCCTAGCATCACCTCACCCAACTACCAGGAGGAAAAATCAGACCACAATGGGAGCATTAGGACCGGGCACTCTACGTACCTGCCTCGATGAACCACAGTGAAGATCAACTGAGACAGCATAATAGACAGCACATTAACACTTAATAAAGCTATACCAGTGCAGGGGGATGGACAATTGGTAAGAATAAAGTATCTTTGTTAAATGACCTACCTTAAATTCTCAGTTTTTATTAAGAGTGAATTTCCCTGAAGATATCCCAAAGCATATGAGAAGCCTCCTTCAGCACCTAAAATAATAATAAAAGTCATCAGAATCAAGTAATGTTTTTGAAAAATAATCTCAATCTATACATTTGGTCATTTCCCCCACACTAAGCATGAAAGGAAATAACTCAGGAAACAATGAATTTCCGCCACAACACATGGGCTGGGAATTTTCTTCATCCACAGGGAATTCAGGTCCCAAGACACTTACTTTGAAGACCAAAATTATGTTACTGCTGGCAAAGAGACAAAACACATTTTCTTCTTCCTTGTGGTAGGAATGCTTTAATGACTTTGAATTTCAACAAAAACCAAATACAGGATTCCACCTCCCTCAATGTCGAAAACAAAATCTCAGGCACTGCACTCTGCTTCTTTTTAAAATGAGTTTGCATGAGGTGCTCTTGTCTTCTTCTTTTCCTATTTAGTTCCTCTAACATGTCTGTGAAGTGGTCCCTCTTGATTTTGCTGTTCCCATGTGGCTCCTGGTTCTCCGAGGCACTGGAAACTTACTCCGTGGAAACCCATTTGAAGCAGAGAAGCACTATAATCAATTGTAGAAATCAACAAAATTGCCTAGCCACAGTTAACGAGCAGGTGCCCGCGTAAGAACATGCACACGTATGCACGAAACAGAATAAACATCCAGATACAGAACTAAGGATTCATAGGAAACGGTCCCAAGTACGAGTATGTGCAAACAAATCTGGGTGGGCTATGACAGACTAGTTAACAAATGGTGTTGGTTGGCTACTTCAAGAGAAGAAACCTCTAGATCTCTCTCTCCCTACTTATGGAAGAATAAACTCAAAATAAAGCAAATGAGTACTAGAAGAATATGTATAGGGATAGTTTTATAATACGGGGATAGGAAAGGCTTTTTTAAGAATGACACCAAAATATGCAACTATAAAGGACTGAGACATGTAGCTAGTGACAATTTTTTTTAACCTAAGATTTCTGAATGGCAAAAATAGAACAGAAATTTAAAAAACAAACAGTGAGGCCAGGCGTGGTGGTGCATGCTTGTAATCCCAGCTACTCAGGAGGCTGAGGCAGGAGAATCGCTTGAACCCAGGAGGCGGAGGTTGCGGTGAGCTGAGATTGTGCCACTGCATTCCAGCCTGGGTGCAGGGCAAAACTCCGTCTCAAAAAAGAACAAAGACAAAACAAACAAAAAAGTCAAAAAATAAAATAAGAAGCTAGAGAAAATGTTTACACATGAGACGTAGAAAAGGCTGCTAACCTTACTTTACAAAACGTCCTTGCTATGCTTTGGATGTTTGTCACTTCCAAACCCCATGCTGAAATTTGGTCCCAATGTTGGAGGTGGGGCCTAATGGGAGGTATCTGGGTCCCAAAGGAAGATCCCTCAGGAATAGATTAACACCCTCCGTCGAGGGTAAGTTCTTACTCTGTAGCTCCTAAGAAAGTTGGTTAATGAAAAGAGCCTGGCACCTCCCTCCCCTCTCCTATGCCTCCTCTCTCACCATGTGATCTGCCCACACTGGCTCCCCTTCCAATGTGAGTGGAAGCAGCCAGAGGGCCTAGTGGAGGCAGATGCCAGCTCCACGCTATGCATACGGTCTGCAGAACCTGAGCCAAATAAACCTCTTTTATGAGGGTTCCCTTTTCTCCGCATCCTCGCCAGTATTTGTTGGGGTGAGATGATATCTCATTGTAGTTTAGATTTGCATTTCTCTGATGATTAATGATGTTGAGCACCTTTTCATACACCTGTTTGCTATCTGTATGTCTCTTTTAAGAAATGTCTATTCAGATCTTTTGCCCATTTTTTAATCAGAGTATTACATTTTTTTTCTTATTAAGTTGGTATGAAGAACAGTTTGGAGGTTCCTCATAAAAACTAAAAATAGAGCTTCCATATGATACAACAATCCTACTTTATATCCAACACATCTATAAAGACCTCTTCATAGATGCACAAATAGATCTCTTTATGGGGCGGGGGGGAGAAAATGTCGCTAAATGCCGGCACAGATGAGACATGTTGAATAAACCACATAGACATTAAAGACAACGATGGAGGCTTATATTGGTTAATATGAAAAGATATGGTATGTACCCAAAAGAAAGAAAGTCAGTATACTGCAGAGATATATGAACTCCCACGTTTACTGCAGCACTATTCGCAATAGTTAGGATTTAGAAGCAACCTAAGTGTCCATCAACAGATGATGGGTAAAGAAAATGTGGTACACATATGCAGTGGAGTACTATTTAACCATAAAAAAGAATGAGATCCTGTCATTTGCATTAATATGGATGGAACTGGAGGTCATTGTGTTAAATAAAGTAAGCTAGGCACAGAAAGACAAACTTACCATGTTCTCACTTATTTGTGGGATCTAAAAATTAAAACGATTGAATAGACAGAGAATAACAGAATGAGAGTTACCAGAGGGTGGGAAGGGTAGGGACTGGTGGGAATGGTTAATGGGTACAAAAATAGAGTTACAATGAATAAAATCAAGTATCTGATAGCACAACAGGGTGACTACAGTTGACAATAATTTATTGCACATTTTTAAATAACTAAAAAAGTATAACTGGATTTGTCTGTTGTTACATAATCAAAGGATAAATGTTCAAGGTGATGAATACCCCATTTTCCCTGATGTGATTATTATACAGTCTTTGTTTGTCCCTTTACCAATCTGATAGGTAAAAATAAGGTCTCCATTTTCTAAAATTACACATTTTTATTGTAATTTTAGATGCTGTATCAAATTATCTCATGTACCTCATAAGTACATATAGCTACAATGTACCCACAAAAACTTAAAACAAAAACAAATAAATCTCTTTTCTTTATAAATTGCCCAATCTCAGGTATTCCTGCTTTTTTGTCTGTTTGTAATTCTAGATGGTGTCTCGCTCATAAATCTCTTTTCTTTATAAATTACCCAATCTCAGGTTTTTTTGGGTTTTTTTTCTTTTCCTTTTTTTTTTTTTTTTTTTTTTAAAGACGGAGTCTTGCTCTCGTTGCCCAGGCTGGAGTGCAATGGCATGATCTCGGCTCACTAACCTCCGCCTCCTGAGTTCAAGCAATTCTCCTGCCTCAGCCTCCCATGTAGCTGGGGTTACAGGTGCCCATCACCACATCCAGCTAATTTTTGTATTTTTAGTAGAGACAGAGTTTTACCATATTGGCCAGGCTGATCTCGAACTCCTAACCTCAGGTGATCCGCCCACCTCGGCCTCCCAAAGTTGTGGGATTACAGGTGTGAGGCACCGTGCCCACCTTCCTTTACAGCAACAAAAACAGACTAAGACAGCCTTAAAAATAAACAAGAAAATTAATAGTTCCTTCAAAATGGATAAAAATTGACAAACTTTCCGTGTCTTAAAAAATGTAACAGCAAGAAATAGATGAAAAGATATCAACGGTACTAACAATAAAAATATGTAATTTTAGAAAATGGAGACCTTATTTTTACCTATCAGATTGGTAAAGACAACAAAGACTGACAATAAATAGTCAATGTTATGGGCCCTTTCACAAAGGGAATGTAAATTGGAAACACAGGAGATTATCTCAGGGTGTAAGAAGGCATGCCCTTTGATCCAGCAATCCCACTGCTAAGAATTCTCTCAAGGTAGGTAATGATGTAAGCAGAGAGATGGATACACACGGCATTGTTTATAATGATGAGGGAAGGAGGACAAATGCCCCTCCAGGCCCACAGATATGAGACACGTTGAATAAACCACATAGATACTGAAAACAATGTTGCAAGTCTACATTTTCTGATATGAAAAGATATCCATCATATACTCCTGAGTGAATAAAATAGGTAAATGACCACATGCAGTATGATTCATTTGTGTGTGAGTGTTCCTGGATGTCCAGAGAGATGTCTACAAGGATGTTTATCAAAATCTGTCTTTGGGTCCCTAAGATACTCTATATCCTTGTTATAAATCTCCCTTTTCACTTAATGCTAGCTAGAGTGAGTGTGTTACTGTGACCAACGAATCCCATCTAATATAGTGCTTCTCTTTCCCTTCCACCATCTCAATCATCCCATACCATTTGAAAACAGAATAATAAATCCCGTAGTCATATGAATGAAGAATTACCATTTAATTTCAACTAATGTTTATGTACTACAGCTAACGTAACTGAAGAAGCTCAAAGCTGCTATGAAAACAGGCAAAATACTATTTCAAGAGACAGGTAGATTCATTCCTGACTAACAAGGGAATTGATGAAGAGATTTTCTGAAGAAGAATAAAAACAAAGGAGACATGACTGTACAGATGGGCCATTCTCTGTGGTTAAAATACTTCCCATTATAATATGTGTAACCACTTCACAGATTTATTTTTATTGGGTTATATTTATATATGAAATAATTTTTTCTATGAAGATTATAAAATACAGAAATGTATCCCCGTAATGGGCCCATAATGCTCACTTTATCTCCAGCAAACAAATTTATTCTTCTCATTTTGCTTTATTCGTAAAAGTTCAGGAGTCCCATGTAATACATGTATCTTCGTAACAGCATAATTATAAATGGGGCTAAAAAGTCGTAATTCCTTGTAGAGACACAAATCTCTTTACAGGCGTGTTGGATATAAAGTACAAATCTAATTAACCCCCTTCATCTGCTGGCAGCTTCTTCTTCCCCAAGCAATTCCCCCCGGAAGTTAGACAAAGGACAAGAACCACTCCCGAATTTCAGAGATGAGCGATCATGAGACTTAACTTAGACTAAATATCTGTGACTCCAAAGCACAACCCACCTCCGACAACACATGGGCCACCCAATGTGAATTGCTGGCCTCTCTGTTCTGACCCTCTTTAGTGCTAAACAAGTCCATATTTGCGACGGAGATGCATAAGGATTTATGAGACGAAACATTGCATTTAGGGAAAGCAACAGCACAGCAGTTAAGAGTAAGGTCCTGGTTGGATCTGGCTTGGTGTGCCTTAACCTCTGTGTACCTCAGTTTCCTCCTCTGTAATAATGCCAAGGGCAGTTGTGAGTATTAAAGAAAATAACATATCTGATGCAATCAGCCATGCTCAATAATCACTGAGCTGACCTGAGCTCCAGCTCAGGGGGTGCCATGATGGAAACAGCTCATAGTAGAAACTTGTTGTTCATTGCCTGATCGTAACAAGTTCCCTAGAGAACACTGAGACAGAACATTTCTCTACGGAAGCACATTTACCTGTTTAAAATGCTTATTTTGAACATGGATAAGATCCATCCAAGTAAATTCTTTATTATTCTATAATTCACTGACCCCCTCTCTTAAAATTTTAAAAACAGTTATAATAAAAATCAATTACTAGTAGGTATAACTAGAATGCAAACTCCATGAGAACAAGAACTCTCCTTGGTACAGAGCTGTATCCCCAGCCCTTGAACAGTGCTGGGTACAAGGATACCTCACAAATATTTGACTACATGAATGCAAGAATGAATAAAGAAGCTTTTCTTAAACATGCTACTACCTCATTTTATGAACTGGTCAAACTATACATTATATGCTTTTATATTTTAAATAGGTTTTGAAATGCTCACTATAAAATTATTTCTTTTCTTTTCTCAAAGAAGTTTTATTTTTTTTTCCCCATCTTATTCCCAGCATAGTCTCCCATCTTTTGTACTCCCAACAACAACAAAAGGGGGTGGGGGAGAGGAGAAAAGGATATTTTTCTTTATGACTTCTGGGTTAGAAGAAACTTTCTGTCTCCAGACCAACTACCATATTCATTACATTATTACAGCCAATTGTTTTCAATAGAAGTCTAATTAACTAACATTCAAATGACCAGGAATTTCAATTAGAGCCACACAGAGGGGTCTCCTTTGGTGGAAGGAGAAACATATTCATCTTTTAGAAAGAGGCAGTTCTACAAAAATAAGCGTTTATCACTGATTTCCTGAAAAAAACAACTGGACATGGAGTATGGGTATCAAGAAATATACCATACTATTAAATTACACTTAATACTCTGAACATAAGGTTTAAAATAACACTGAGATGTTACAACACTTTCAAATAGACAACTACAAACTTAAACGTTTCTGCTAAACTCCATTATAACAAAATCTGGCAATGCATTTTAAAAAAATTTGAAATAATTTTTTTTCTTAAGGGGGCAGGGGAGGAAAGAATAGGGATAATGTGTCTAATTCCTCCTTGGTCACTCAGCAGATTAAATTAATTAAACCCTTCCCCCAATCCCAATCCCTTATACAAAGCAGTTCATGGCCAGGGTTTTCCTAAGGGCAATCCTCAACTTCTGGTTGGGCTCTACTCTGATCTACTGTACCAGCCTTTCCAGGCCCACCTGCTTGTCAGCTTGCCTCCAACAGGGTAAACCAGCTAGCACAGTCAATGGGTCAGGTCCCCAATCCCTACAAACTCAAGGTCAAGTTCCCAGGCTACAGATACCCACTTCCTCACCTCCTGCCTAGCCTTCCCTGGGAGTCTGTGGTATACCACCACTGAGCTAGCGTGCCTCATGTCCCCGGCCCTCTGAGCTGTGTTCCCCTAAGAGGGCTTGGATGCCCACTCTTCCAGGTCTACAATGGCCTCCCCCACACCCCCATTCAATCTAGCTGTCCATCAAGTTCCACCTGCCCCAAAGACATTTCACTGACCACATCTCAATTTCTGTACTTACAAAAGTTTGTTGAAATATAATCTATTTATATGTCTGTATTTCCCCCGTAGACCACAAGCTCTTACAGTGCAAGAACTACGGTGTCAGAACTATTTTTATCCTCAGCTCAGAGCACGATTTCTTATACACATTAAGTGCTCAATAAATGTCTGAAAACCAGTAACTCTAAGAAACTAGGGCAGGCACAGGACGCCTCAAGAAGCTGGAGTACAGCAGCAGGGTCAGGATGGGCTCAGGCATACATGCGTGTGAGCACACATATGCACTAAAGATATGGCTGCCAGATTCTGCGATCATCTGCCCTAGTACTGCAAGGTTCCAGCTTAAGCCCTCCTTTTCTTCTCTTGGTCCTGGTGATTGGCCCACTATTCACTTTTTTTTTTTTTTTTTTTTTTTTTTGAGATGGAGTTTTACTCTTGTTGCCCAGGCTGGAGTGCAATGGCACAATCTCCGCTCACTGCAACCTCCACCTCCCAGGTTCAAATAATTCTCCTGCCTCAGCCTCCTGAGAAGCTGGTACTACAGGTGCATACTACCACACCCGGCTAATTTTTGTGTTTTTAGTAGAGACGGTGTTTCATCATGTTGACCAGGCTGGTCTCGAACTCCTAACTTGAGGTGATCCACCCGCCTCAGCCTCCCCAAGTGCTGGGATTACAGGCATGAGTCACCGTGCCAGGCCCAATATTCACTATTTTGCTACAAACCTGGTGTCTGTGAATAAACTTCTCACCTCTATGGCCTGTTGTTGACTAGGAAAATATGTTATTTCATATTTATGCCTTCTTCCCCCAGCTCCAAAGCAAACAAAGGCTTTTAGAGGTATAACAACTGAAGAATAAAACAAAAAGATTCCCCTCTGTATGCTGTTCCCCCATCCCTGAACCCTAAGAACACGTGTCTGTTATTCTCACTCATTCATTCCAACTTGGACCCTTTGGAAGAGCACAAAGCCACACAGAATACCAACAGCGGAACCTGACGCACACCATAAGTAAGTGTTATTCATCAATTATTCCCGTTTTTCTTTCGGGAAAACAGAATGAGAGGTTCCAGTAAAATGAGCAAGAAGGTACATGTATACAAGAGAATACTCTTCAGTGCTGAAAAGAAAAGCGCTGTTGAGCCATGAAAAGACATGGAGAAAATTAGATTCACATTACTAACTGAAGAAGCGAGTCTGAAAAGGCTACATACTATACAATTCCAACTCTATGACATGCTACAAAAGGCAATACTAGGGAGACAGTCAAAAGATCAGTGGATGAGCTGGGCACAGTGGCTCACGCCTGTAATCCCAGAATTTTAGGAGGCTGAGGCGGGTGGATCACCTGAGGTCAGGAGTTTGAGACCAGCCTGGCCAACATGGTGAAACCCCGTCTCTACTAAAAAATACAAAAATGAGCTGGGTGTGGAGGTGTACACCTGTAGTACCAACTACTCAAGAGGCTGAGGCAGGAAGATCACTTGAGCCCCAGAGGTCAAGGCTGCAGTAAGCCAAGATCTCGCCACTGTACTCCAGCCTGGAAAACAGAGCAAGACCCTGTCTTAAAAAAAGAAAGAAAAAAGCGGAAGAAACCCTAAGGTAAACTATGGTCTTTAGGTGATAATGACGTGTCAATATAGGTTCATCAACTCTAACAAATGTGCCACCCCGGCACAGGATGTTGGTAATGGGGAAGCTGTGGGTACAGTAGATATAAAGGAGCTCTCTGCTTTCCACTCAATGTTGTGAACCCAAAACTGCTCTGAAAAAATAAAGACTGTTAAAAATACATAAAATATTTTTTAAAATACAGAGAGAAAGAGGTGTGGTGCTGCAGATGCCACCCAGGCACTGAAGCCAAGGAACTTCCCATGGGGACTTTCACCCCTGCAGGCCAGGGCCTGGAAGACATGCAGAGTGACAAGTTAGCTTGGCCCTGGGAAGCAGCCATGGAGGATCTGGGATCCTCCTGTCCAGGTAGTGATCCTTTGACTGTCTCAGAGCACTCGGGTTGAACAGGGGCTGCACACACAATACCTCATGCTGCTAGAACTGACCTTGGGAAGGTGCAAACTCTATTTCTATTCTCACTGCCACCCTGACCATTAGCTCAAGGGCTATTCTTCCATGCTTGTAACCTCAGGAACTGCTTCTGCAGTAACACGATCCAACTGAAGGATGTGCAGAGAGAGAATGTGACTTCCTCAAGTGGTGAATCTCACCTGATTTTCCTTACCAGTAGAAACTCTGTCATCTGCAATGAAGTATCTGGGGTTTGTACCTAGGAGGAGGAGGAGCATCCTCTTCAAGGGACAAGTTCCTACCAATACCTACACTGGCTCCATCCTCCAGCTCACAAAGCCTGGTTGCCTGATGCTGTGAGCCAACACACCACAGCACAAATGCAACAGGAAGAAACAATCAAAGTGTACTGTGAGTCTTGTCAGCCTCCGGCAACCTAAGTATCACAGACAAGAACATGAGGTCGTTTGAGAGGACTGCGCTAATCAAGACGGAATTAGATACTCAGGTACACATAATGTGGAAATCAGGAATACTCACTTTCCATAAATAAGAACCTGTTGCCACTTGGCACTGATTAGCAGCTATTGTAACCCTCAAAATTCATCTTTCCAAAGTGATTTTTCTATGCTGCTCTCTCTCACCATGTGAAGTCTGGTTTTCATAAAATTGCCACCTGATCTATTTCTCCAAAAGCTAAATTCCTCTTCTCTTTCCTCACATGGCCAGTGACTTTTTGCATCTTCGTTACGGCACCTTTCATTCAAAACCAAAACACCTCCTAACAAAAACTGTACTTTTGTTGCTGAAATCTCCTCGTCCTGTCAGTATACTGTGAAAATTAATTCTCCTCAGCCTTGTTTCCTCCCTCCTGGCCCTGAGCTGTCATTCCAAGGCCCCCATTTCCTAAGACGCTCTTTCCTCTGTGGTTTCTCCTACTCTTGCATTTCTCTAAATTTTCATGGGTTTTGTAGGTTTCTCTGCATAAAATGGCAACTCATTCTATCATGTTGCATTCTTTCTAATAACCAATCCACAACACACGCTGCTAAGACACGGAGAAAAAATACTCAAGCCCCAAGCACTGAGCCTGGTGCCAGGTCACACAGGGCCAGGGGCATCCTCACTCCCTGATGCAGTAAGCCCTCCACGCCTCACTCCACTCCTCTGTAAAAGGCAGATGCCAAGGCCTCCCTGCTCATGGGCTGATGCATGGGACACACAAGCACAGCACAGCTGCAATAACTGCCAACTTTCTCCACCTCCCCCACGTGCGGCCTCTCAGCGCTTTACCTGGAATAAAATTTCTGTGAGCAGGATGGGGATTCACACCTTGCCTGTATTTCTTCAAAGGATTTTCATGAAGTGGAATATACAGGAGGTGGTTTTATTTTATTTTATACAGAGTCTTGCTCTGTTGCCCAGGCTGGAGTGCAGTGGCGCAATCTCGCTCACTGTAAACTCCGCCTCCTGGGTTAAAGTGATTCTCCTGCCTCAGCCCCTCAAGTAGCTGGGATTACAGGTATGCACCACCTCCCCTGGCTGATTTTTGTATTTTTAGTAGAGATGGGGTTTCTCCATGTTGGTCTCGAACTCCTGACCTCAGGTGATATGCCTGCCTCAGCCTCCCAAAGTGCTGGGATTACAGGCATGAGACACAATGCATAATGGTATTAAATAATATTTTCCAGTTCCTGGTGGTTCTGGTTCTAAGATGAGATTTCATAACTTACTTACCATATCATATACCATATAAGTGTTTAAAACTTTCTTTAAAAAAGTTAAGACATATAAAACAAAGAAAACATCATCATGAACCCCTGTGTACTCATTACTCAGCTTCAATAATTACCAGCTCATAGCCAAAATTATTTCATTCTAGACCCCCATTTAATTCCTTCCCAGCCCTCACTGCAGATGATTTTGAAGTATATCAGATTTAAATATAAATATTTTATTAAGTAGTATTTTCAATGATAAGAAGCATAACAAAGCTGTTTTCACTTAGAAAACGAATTCTCTACTCATTAAATAAAGCTCCAACTATCTCACTCTATCTGTTCCCTGACATGCACAGTAAGACAAGGGTGACCCAGGAAAGACACAGCAGGCCTGAGTTGATTCCTGGTGGCACACAGCTGGCCAGGTGACCATGGGCAGGACACCTGCCCTCTCAAACGTCACTCCCCGGGGCAGAAACCAGGACCTGAGGACTCCTAGTCCACTCACCTGCATGAGCCTCTGCTCTCACAGGACAGCAAGGACTTTCTACTTCCCATTTATGTTCTCAGTGTTTCTCTTGCATTTCCAGAATCAGCTTCTCTACACAGAGTAACTTAGCCCCCACTTGCTCTTTGTCAAAAATAGAATGAATTAATACATATATTCAAACTGCAAAGTCTTCTCCAGGAACAAGTTTCCTCCATATTACCCTTTTATGTGGGGGAAAAATCATTCCATTATCTTTTTACTCCCCTCCAATCTCTTAAAATGCAAAATAATACGAGCAATGTCTTACTCATGTCTCTCTGTGGGTCTCTGTCCTTATGCGGCAAATACAAGCAATTCTCATGTTCCCTCCCTCTCTGCCCCTTGGATGAGAAAGACAGCTACTCCATATGACTCACCTGCTAAAAAGCGACCTATGCAGCTGGCAGAGGCCTTTGGGGAGGATGCAACCCCTGAGGGTCCACTGCTATCCCCTCAAAGTAACCATGAAATCATCTAAAAATTATTTTAGACAAAATCAAAAAATAATGTCAATATAAAACTACTCAGGTAATTACATAAATCATCTGCCTTACAGTGGGCTTTGATTCTCTAGTTCTGTACTGCCCAATATGATGGTCATTAGCCACATGTGGCTACTGAGCACATGAAATAGCACTAGACCAAATGGAGACATGCAATGAGAGACATACAATTCAGAGCAAACATTTAGAAACTTTGGAAATTTCTATAGTAATTGGACAAAATAATTTACATTGGTTAAGTCTAATTTATTTTTTACTTCTTTTGAGATGGAGTCTTGCTCTGTCACCCAGGCTGGAGTAATGGCATGATCTCAGCTCACTGCAACCTCCACCTCCTGGGTTCAAGCGGTTCTCCTGCCTCAATCTCCCAAGTATTACAGGCGCCTGCCGCTATACCTGGCTAATTTTGGTATTTTCAGTAGAGACGGGGTTTTGCCATGTTAGCCAGGATAATCTAGAACTCCTGACCTCAGGTGATCTGCCTGCCTCGGCCTCCCAGAGTGCTGGGATTACGGGCGTGAGCCACCACGCCTGGCCAAATCTAATTTTTTAAAAATATACTTGTATTTTATGTTTTTAAAAATATTTAATTTTTGTTGAATTTTAACAAAAGTATATCAGCCTGAAAAAACTTTGATTACATAGATTTCAAAGACTAACAAAAAGAATTTAACTGTTCTTCATTAATAATTTTATATCAATTATATTTTGAATGTAATGTGAACAGATTGGGTTAAAGTATATCATTAATTTCACCTTTTTTATTTGACTATACAGAATTTAAGAAATATAAAACCAAACATATATATAAGCTAAGACAGTGTTCCTCTAGATTCTAATTCCTTTTCACAAATGCATAAACATGTTACATATCATCTCACCATAAATATTATTTGAACACAACTTTAAAACAAAAAAATCAACTCAGACTTCTTTTTTGAATTGTTTTGTATACTTCCTTGAATAGTTCCTGCCAATTCTCACTAAGATTTAAATATTTACATGTTCTAGTAAGACAATCACCACTACCTTAGAGCATAAAATGTCATATAATCACCCCAAAGACTGCTCCAAACCGAACTTAAAAAAGCAGTTCCCAATTCATATTTTTAACCTCACAAAGAAACAAGAGTAAGACAAAATTACATCGACTGTTATGACCTGGGATACTGAAATTTCACTCTAAGCAGTTGGGAAAATATTTAAATCCACGATACTACCACAAGGCAGGGAGGGCTGGGCATTTTCCATACACCCGGAGAACAGCCACTCACTTGCTTTCCACCAGTTTTCGGTGGATGAAGTAATGAACGTGGAAGTAACCTATAGGTTGAACACTGATGAAGCTAAGTCACACGAACCTTCATGCCTGACCTCTGCAGGGCACTGCACTTTAGAGTGCTTCCAAGCGGTGTTTTCTGAATGGTCATGAGGAAACAAAAGAAGTTGGACTAATATCGTTTTTTAAAAAAAATGATTCCATGGAAATTGATGAATTAAGTAAAACCTCCATTATTTAGCTCATGCTATCAAGAGATGGTCTGCCTTCACCAGTCTGTGTCCGGTCCACAGTAAGCACAGAACTGAGAGTAAACACTTAGAAAATTCTATATAGCAATTCAACAAAGTGATTTATACTGATTCTGACTTTTTAAAATATGCTCATATTTTATGTTTTTTTAACTGAATTCTGCAAAAGTTTATCAGCTGAAAAGAATTTTTTTTTGAGATAGGGTCTTGTTGCATCACTTATGAGAAAGTCCAGTGGCACAATCTCAGCTCACTACAGGCTCAATCTCCCAGGCTCAAGCAATCCTCCCACCTCAGACTCCCAAGTAGCTGGGACTACTGGCACATGCCACCACTCTGGACCAAGTTTTAAATTTTGGTAGAGATGAGGTTTCACCATGTTGCCCAGGCTAGTCTTGAACTCCTGGGCTCAAGCGATCTGCCTACCTCAGCCTCCCAAAGTGTTGGAATTACAGGCATGAGCCACTGCGCCCAGCCCTGAAACAGATATTAAGCTTTCAGATGATTCAGATGATTTCGGGAGCACTCATCTAAGTCAACCCACCCGAATTTCCATTTTTTTGGCACTCTCCCTCTACATTTGTAGGAGGTAGGGAGTGGTAAGATAAACAGAGAAAGTGAGCTGAGATTCTGTATTTTCAGAAGGAAAAAAGCTAGGATTAGGATCTGTAACACTTATATTTTTACATCTACAACTAAAATGCCAAATTTCTTCAATTATAAAATGCCATGAATTATAAACCACATTGTGACATATAATACAGTGTCCATGGGTCCTGATTTCAGAAATGTAAAAATTTATAAAAACTAAAGTTCAAGTCTGGAATGACCACACTTCAGTAAGCAAAAACATCAAGTATTCATTATACTCGTTATATACACACAAGGAAATAATTTTTATTTTTATTTTTTTGAGACAGGGTCTCGCCCTGTTGCCCAGGCTGGAGTTCAGTGGTACGATATAGCCCACTGTAACCTCAAATATCTGGGCTCAAGGAATCCTCCCTCCTTAGTCTCCCAAGTAGCTGGAACTATAAGCATGTACCACCAGGCCTGGCTAATTTTTTAATTCTTTTTATTTTATTTTTGAAGAGGTGGGGTCTAGCTATGTTCCTTGGGCTGGTCTTAAACTCCTGGCCACAAGTGAAGTGATCCTCTTACCTCAGCCCCCCAAAGCACTGGAATTACAGGCTAAGCCACCGCACCTGGCTAATCATGTTTTCTAAAAGCCTTCCAAGTTGAAGATAAAGGCTAAAAATTTCTAGATGAGTAAGAGCCCATTACTAAGCATCAACTATGCACAAAACATCCTAAGAAACAAAAAAAAAATGAGGTGACAGTCCCTGGAGAATTCATAATTGAGATGGAAAGACAGATGGTACCTAAAATATCAACGAGTTGAGAGTTAAGCAGCTTAAGGCCTCAAATGACTTCCACTGGCAGTCATTTCATTTGGTCCCAAGGCTCCTTCCTTAACCCTGCACCAAAGATGGGACTCCTAGGAAGGGCTGCATCTTTTCCCCACCTTTGACCCAAAGTTAGGGCATGTGCAGGGATTCAGGAGCCTGAGCTCCCAATCTGCCTCCAACTTTAATCAGATAGTTGGGAGCCTGGGCAGCTACTTCCCGTCTAAGCCACTGTGTCCTCATTCATGGAAAGCAATAATAATGAATGCCTCTCAAGGTTCTGCAGAGTTCCTTCTGTTGTTAAAAAAAAAAAAAAATCAGGGATTTGGGCAACTTGTAGACTGAAGGGAAGGAGCAAAAGGACAGAGAGAAACCATGGCCCAGGGAGGCAAGGGGAGTCCTGGGGGAAAGGAGACCCTGGAAGAGATGGGAAATGGGCAGGTCTTCCACCCCCAGGCTGGAGCATGCTCAGGGGAGAGAGGAAGGAAGCTGGGTGCACGTCCCCCACAAAACGTCTGTCATCCACCCAAGATAGGAGGAGGGTTCTCTATGAAAAGCAGGGGCTGAAGAGGAGGGGTAAAGCGCTACACTTTTCCTGAAGAACCTGTGTGCTCACTGGAAGGATGCCATGTGGGAAAAGGGCCGAGCCAGGTAGTGGGTCCTCATGTGAGCTGGCACCCACCTCTAATGACGCATCCAAGGGCTGGGCCAGCCGGAGGGCAGAGGAGGCCACGCCGCCTGCATTCTCCAGGGCTCAGGTCTCTCAGTGGAGCCAGGTAAATAAGGGAATGGAGACAGGGGTGCCTGCCAGAATGAGAGGACAAGGAGGAGTTTCTGCAGGGAGGTTTTGGGGAGGTCAAAGAGCCGGTGAGGGGTGTGATCAAGGTGGACAGAACATGTCAGAAGAGGCAACATTTCTGGGGAAACCACACCTGGCTCAGGATGTGGTTATAAACACCAGCTGCTAATTGGAAGGAAAGACTTTCAGACAGGTAAGGAAGGGTCAGCTTGGGGGCTGAGTTGTTATGGGTTGGACTGTAGGGGCACTGGAGGCACTAGCTATGAGAAGAGAGGAGTGGGAACTGGGAAGGCCCATGAGTAGGGCACCAGCTCTATGGTGAAGCCAGGCCTTGGCCAGGAGAGGACAGCACAAAGCAGGGAGCAGTCATGGGGCCAAGACAGGCAAAAGCGCAACAGAAGGAGGTGGCGAAAGCACAGAGCACGGGATTCCAAAATGCATCGGGGGGTGAGGCGCCCACAGATCTCGTCTCCAGACCCAGGGTCAGTGGGGGGTGTGGGAGGGGGCACAGCCTCCCCCAGAGAGGCCTGCCAGGACAACAGCAAGGAAAGGCAGGGGCCACAAAGGTAGCTTGCAAACAAAGTGTCAGGAAGCAGTGATCCAGACTCAATTTAGTCTCTAACGCTCCGAGTGTCAGGACAACATGTTCACATACATCCAGAACTCAGGCTGGTGCCAGATATTGGCATAGAAAAGTTTGGCAGAGAGTAGATCTAAAAGGCTCCATCTAAGGGGAAAAAGGCTGGCCTGTAATCCCAGCACTTTGGGAGGCCAAGGTGGGAGGATAGCTTGAGCCCTGGAGTTTGAGACCAGCCTGGGCAACAGAGTGAGATCCTGTCTTTACAAAACATAAAAACAAAAATTTAGCTGGGCATGGTGGCACACACCTATGGTCCCAGCTACTTAGGAGGCTGAGGTGGAAGGATCACTTGAGCACAAGAGGTCGAGTTTACAGTGAGACATCATCGTGCCACTGCACTCCAGCCTGGGCAACAGAGCAAGATCCTGACTTAGAAAAAAAAGATGGTATGACAGTAGTCCATCCAAGGGCAGGCATGTGGGGGAGGAACTGTCAAGCAATCAAGACACCCACCAGCTGAACATTTCCCTTAAGAAAGTGCTATGCCCAGTGTCAAGCCAGAGAACTGGAAGGAAGAGCGTAACAGGGAATTAGAGGAAAAGGAAGTAACTACGATGTTCCTGCCAGGTGCCAGGTACAAGGCTCAGCACCCCCGAATATCAGCATGTCAGATGCAAAGACACAAAAGACGACTTCCAGGTCTGTCCTGCCCTTGAGGATTTTGATTACATGAAGTGGTCTTATAAGGTAGACCACAAGATATGTGAGAAATTCATCAACCAAATACAACAAATATTTAATATTGAGGAATGGTTAGGTGTAATGGTGTCTCGTTTATCTGGGGGGGATTATACCTGTGTTCGAGAAAAGAACCCTTCAGAAGTTATACACTGAAATATGTACAGATGAAAGGATATGATGTTGAGGATTTATTTCAAAATAATTGAGTGAATTGAGAAAGGGGGACTCTAGGTAAAACAAGATGGATCATGTATTGAAAACTGGAGAAGATGCCAGGCACAGTGGCTCACGCCTATAATCCCAGCACTTTGGGAGGCCGAGACAGGCAGATCACAAGGTCAGGAGATCGAGACCATCCTGGCCAACATGGTAAAACCCCATCTCTACTAAAAATACAAAAATTAGTTGGGCGTGGTGATGTGCGCCTGCAGTCCCAGCTACTTGGGAGGCCGAGGCAGGAGAATTGCTTAAACTTGGGAGGTGGAGGTTGCAGTGAGCCAAGATCGTGCCACGCCACTGCACTCCAGCCTGGTAACAGAGCAAGACTCCGTCTCAAAAGAAAAGAAAAGAAAAGAAAAAAAAAAGAAAATTGTAGATAAGCTGATGTGTGGGAGCTTACCATTCCCTCTACTACTGCACATGTTTAAAATTCCCAATAAAAAGCTAAAAACAAATGGGAGGCAACTACCTTGTTTTTAACTTAATTGTGTTAGTATGACATTACTACAACAAAGGCAAAACTCTGAAAGTGTGTTTTTAAAAAACGATTAAAATATGTAATGTTTTAAGGGTAGTTGGACAGTTCCGTAGGGATAGTCTATTAAGTTCTCTAAAGAAGACTGGCTGGCTGTAAAAAGTGCAGTCATGCTTGAGAAGGTCCAGGAACTACATTTACCCAAAGAGCATGTCATCTTGACATTACAGTTCGGCACCTTCCCCCAAGATGACACGAAGGAAGTTTGACTGACTCAAAGGAGTGATGGGCAATAGACTCCTGTCATGCTTTGCTGCCTGGCTGAGGAATAACGCAACCAAAAGGTGCCAAGTGTCAGGCCCATCTCCCGAGCACTCTCAGTGCAACTGGCATCTGCATTTTAAAACCACGGGAGGAATGGCAATAAGCCTGAAAAGGAAGCTAGCTAAGACCTGCTGGAAAAGTGAACAGCCAATCATGTTGATTGATCATCACCAGCTGCCTTCGCTGCTATGAGACCCACATTATGGCCAGGCTGACTACAGCTGGCTTGAAAAGTGATCTTTAAGAAGTAAGTGTGCAGGCCGGGTACAGTGGCTCAGGCTTGTAATCCCAACACTTTGGGAGGTCAAGGGGGCAGATCACATGAAGTCAAGAGTTTGAGACTAGCCTGACCAACATGAAGAAACCCCGTCTCTCCTAAAAATACAGAAATTAGCTGGGCGTGGTTAGACATGCCTGTAATCCCATCTACTCGGGAGGCCGAGGCAGGAGAATAGTTTGAACCCGGGAGGCGGAGGCTGTGGTAAGCTGAGATCACGCAACTGCACTCCAGCCTGGGCAACAAGAATGAAACTCCATCTCAAAAAAAACAAAAAGTAAAAAGTGTGATGGTTAAGGAACCCAACTGCCACTCCTCTCTACACACACATACACGCCCATGCATGGAAGCTTTTTCCACTACACCACCAGTAGTACACTTACCACCTTAGAGAAGACTGGCTTAGCCAGTGGTTCTCAACCAAGGGCAATTTTCCCACCCAGGAGATATTCAGCATTGTCTGGAGACATTTTTGGTAGCCACCCCCTGTTGCCGAGCGCTACTGGCATAGTGAGCGGAAGCCAAGGTAGCTGCTAAACATCCTCTGATGGTCAGAACTACACCACATGACAAAAAACGATCTGGCCCAAAATGTCAACAGGCTAAAGTTGAGAAACACTAGCTTAAGCAACCAAAAAATTAGGGAAAAGGGAATATTCTGACTTGTTCAGAGAGGGAAGGAGAAGAAAGAGAGCAGGACAAAAAAAGAGAGAAAAGCAAAGAAGACAGGAGAAAGAGCATGGCCTTCCAAACGTCCTTGATTTATCTGTTCCTACCAATATTTCTTAACCAGATGTAAGATTTGATGCCATGCCTTCCGGCATAGCTCCCACTTTGTCCCCAGGAACACAAGAGGGGCTAAACACTTGAGTGACTGCAACTGCCAAGACAAACATTTGCTTTTTTCCAACGGCCACGTTTACCCAAGATTATTCTCTCCTGTTGAACTAGAAAGCAACAGGCTGTTGACACACTTGGAACCATGCCAAGGATCTGCCTGGCACCCTCCCCCGTGGGTGGGGCAGAGGGAATGTGGTCTAGAAAGGCCAATCCCTGAAAACCTCCTAAGCTTTCGGATAGAGCCACTTTGAAACTACTTTGGAAACACATTCACATCAACAGGGCAATCCTGTTAATATTTTCAACAGCACTGAAGAGTCTTGAGAAGGGGAAACAGGAGGAGAGCTGGCGTAAGGAAAACCAAAGGGAGAAGAGAGATAGAGAAGAAGGAAGAGAGAGGACACTTATCATCAAAGAACTGAACAGAGCTTTGACTGGGACAAGGCAGAAAGGGGAAACTCACACAACACTACTGCTTCATCAACTATAGTTTTAAAGTCAGTTAGCTTGATTATTAACCCTGAAATATAACCTATACCTGACCTCCACAATGACCAACCATAGCTTCCCATTTGAATTATATGGTTTGCATTAGCCTATGTGGGGTGTTTATAAAACTATTCTGGTAAGTGAAATTCAGCTGTGTCTGTCATACACAATCACAAAGTTTCTCTCACATGCTACCCAGCTTCCATTTTCCACAGCCATTCCCCTGTATCACAAAAATCCAACCACAGCTACAATTACTGCCCCTGGGTTCACCTGCTTACATAAGAAGCCAAGAGAGATTTCTGACTCCAGACTACCAACCTCACGCGTGAGCTGTGCCATCCTCCCCCAAAAGTGTGGGTAGCAGAGTGTGTCTGAGAGACAATCCTAGCACCCACGCCATCCTGGGCACCAAATGCAGGGCTAACCCCTGCCTTCTGCTGGGAACTTTCTTAATCTCTCAGCTTCCCCTAAGAGGGGGAGAGAGGCTCTAGAGCCAGATCAGGCCAAATGTCTGTGACTCGGGGTGTCCAAAGGAGACCCTTTGGTCTTCCCATCAGAGCACACCTCTACTTCTGGCCTGTAGGAGTTGAATGATGGCCCCCCATAGAGATATACCTACATCTTAAATCCTGGAACCTGGGAATATGACCTTATTTGGGAAAATGCTATCTGCAGATGCAATTAGAGATACTGAGATGAAAGCCTCCTGGATGACACATGTGGGTCCCAAATCCAATGAGAAGTGACCTTAGAAGAGACAGAAGAAAAGACACAAAGAATAGACAGACTGTATGAAGACAGAGGCAGAGTGTGGCGTGACACAGACACAACACAAGGAAGGCATGGAGCCACCAGCAGCTGAAAGAGGCAAGGGAGGGATTCTCCCCAGAGCCTTTGGAGGGAGCATGGCCTGACAGACACACTGATTTGGGACTTCGGCTTCCAGAACAGGGAGAGGACACATTCCTGTTGCTACATGCCACCAGTTGTGCTCATGTGTTACAGAAGCCCTCAGAAGCTCATACATGCTTTAACACTGGGGTTATCCAGCCTCGGGATTCCAGAAGGACCTGGGCAGGGCACAGCTGGGCATCCTTCAGTGCTTCTTCCAGCAGCTACAGAAGAGCTCAGGAGGGCAGGGCTGGGGAATGTGGTCCCAGCCCCAAAAGCCCAGGCCAAGGATGTTTTCCAAAGGACAAGCTCAGGGACAAGGTCAAGAGAGAAGGTGTTTCGATCCGTCAAGGGGCAGAGCACCCAGAGAAACACACTATTCCCAGCTGGTCAGTGAGAAAGGCAACCCTCAGATGAGTGGCTGTCATTACCAATCTCCGCTGCTAACACAGACCGAGCACTCCCGGTGGGCCACGTACTGTGCTTCCAACATTCTGAAGAGGAATACTGTGAGTCCTCTGAGTTTGATTTCATTACTCCCCGCCTTTTCTTTAAATTGTACCTCTTACCTACAGACCTAAAAATCATTGTTGAATGTTCCATTTAAAAACATTGCCAGCTGGGCACGGTGGCTCACACCTCTAATCCCAGCACTTTGGGAGGCTGAGGCAAGTGGATCATGAAGTCAGGAGTTCAAGACCAGCCTGGCCAACACAGTAAAACCCTGTCTCTACTAAAAATACAAAAATAAGCCAGGCATGGTGGCGCGTACCTGTAGTCCCAGCTACTCGGGAGGCTGAGGCAGAAGACTCGCTTGAACCCGAGAGGCGGAGGTTGTCGTGAGCCAAAATCACACCACCTCATTCCAGCCTGGGCAACAGAGCGAGACTGTCTCAATAAAAATAAATACATAGAAAATTAAGAGATTGCCACTGCTGGCACCCTCCTGAGGAAAATGAAGCATAGAGAGCACAATGGTTTGCCCCAGGTCACTCAGTGACAAAACCAGAGCCACGATGGAGAGCCAGATCTTCCACCCCTGCCTGCTGGGGCTCAACTCTGCCTGACCCAGGGCAGGGAGGTCTGTCCCTCCCCTTCTGCCACTCCTTCCTGCTGCCCAGCCCTACCAGTCCCAGTCACACTGGACAAGGGCCACGTTCCTTACCCAAGCCACACTCCATGCCCAGCCCCCTTCCCCTTCACCCCCACATTTTATAGACCTTAATTAAACAATAATTAGGTACATAAAAATGCTAATATCTGCGGTCATAGGCTCAAAGAACTCAATTCAGTAGAGGATAGTGACATTTACACAAATGGTTATAAGGTACAGACTACGGGGGAAAGGGAAGAGGGAATTCTGGAGGTCCTAAACCAAAAGGCATCATCTTCAGCATGGCAGGCTGCAGTTCACGATGTGCCACAAGACTACACATTTCACATTCAAGCAAGGTCCCCTCATTTCTCCCCCCCCAAGACAGAGTTTCACTCTATCACCCAGGCTGGAGTGCAATAACATGATCTTAGCTCACTGCAACCTCCACCTCCCAGGTTCAAACGATTCTCCTGCCTCAATCTCCTGAGTAGCTGGCATTACAGGCGCAAGCCAATACCCCAGAGTAATTTTTATATTTTTAGTAGATATGGGGGTTTGCTATGTTTGTCACACTGGCTCAAACTCCTGGTCTCAAGTGATCCACCCTCCTCAGCCTCCCAAAGTGCTGGGATTACAGGCGTGAGCCACCGCTCCTGGCTTGTCCCCTCATTCTTCCTCAGCAATGCCATCCATCGCCTTGGGAGAGGTGTTGTCTCCTAACTGCTGCTATTCCTGCCAGCATCTTGCTGCTCAAATCCACCGTCACCATGCCTCCAGGTATCTCCACGACACAGAGAGGTTTACACAAATTTTTCGTCAGTGCAATCTTTTAGGGAAGCACTCTCACAATGTCTCAAACTTCAAACATCTTTGAAAACGTCCAGTGCCTTGAACTGGTAATCACACTGTTGCAGATTTAACATTGGGAAATCATCTCAGATGCAGAAATGCTTTCACATATAAAGATGCTAAACGGTCATTCTTTATGCTAATAAGGTCTTGGAAACAACTGAATGATCCAAAACAAAGAGCTGGTTAAGTCAAACATGTTTCATACTCTGGACTGCATACTACTTGGCCAGTAAAATACTGTTTATAAGAATCTGAGAAAATGCTTACTCTATAATAAGTGGATAAAAAACAGATAACTAAATTATTTAACTATATATTCTATATAAAGAATTGTGTAACTATATGTACTATATATAGAAAATTCTATATTCTATAATCTATATTCTATATATATTCTATATATGCTATATATATTCTATACTTGTCCTATATATATGCTATATATAGAACATAGCATTTCTCTATATAGAATATGTAGTTATACAATTCTTTATATATGTAAAGCATATCATATATATAATCTGTATATAAAATGTAATCTATAAAATATATAGACACTATATATTTTATATAACAAATGTTATAATCTTACAATAACAGCAGAGAAAGATATTTATATATTTTAAAAAAAGAGTAGGCTGGGCACAGTGGTTCATGTCTATAATCCCAGCGCTTTGAAAGGTGAGGCAGGAAGACTACTTGAGTCCTGGAGTTTGAGACCAGCCTGGGAAACATAGCGAGACCTTAGATTGAGGCAAGAACATCTCCTTGAGCCCAGGAGTTTTAGGCTGCAGTGAGCTGTGCTTGTGCCACTGAGCTCCAGCACCTATTTTTTTTGAGATAGGTGGGCAACACAGCAAGACCCTATCTCCAAAAAAAAAAAAAAAAAAGGAAAGGAAAGGAAAGCTTCCTGTGGCTACTCAATGCTGCCAGGGGTTTTTTAGAAACACTCATGAGGCCTTTCCAAATATGTGTGTACCTCCCTCCTAAGCCTTGTCACCCAGTTCCCCTATACCCTATGCCCACCCCTCTATTTTCTGGCCATCTTTAATTACGCCACATTCCTAGAACCCATCTTATAGCCCTCACCCCAGTGTTCTTAGACACACGAGTATGCGCTTCCCTTCTCTTTCCCACAGGAATGTAGGCTCCAACGGGGTTTTAATCTTTTCTGACTCACTCCTATAATCCCAGTGCCTGGTGAAGTGTCTGGCACACCATAAATCTCCAAAACTGTTTGCCAAATGAATGAACCGAGAAGTACTGATGTCCTGCTCATCTGTAGCCTTCTAACTTTTTCCCCAGCTACTGGCCGATCTTGCTCCCACTCCAACCCCCACCAGGGGGGGTTAGAAGTTATCTGTTCACACCTGTGTATTCTCAGGACAGCACAGACCTAGTCTCACCGAACATTTGCCATGCTTTATCTCAGTCATTTCTTTACTACATCAGCAGCAGCCACACCAGATAAACAATGAACACTTATGCTTGAGAGTTTACGTGAGTTACCTCACTTTTCCTCACAATAACCCTAAAATGTATCATCATCCTCATTTTTACAGATGAAGAAACTGAGGCTTAAGAGGTAAAAGAGGCCAGGCGTGGTGGCTCATGCCTGTAATTCCAGCGCTTTGGGAGGCGGAGGTGGGCAGATCACGAGGTCAGGAGTTCGAGACCAGCCTGGCCAGCATGGTGAAAACCTGTCTCTACTAAAAATACAAAAAATTAGCCGGGCGTGGTGGCACGTACCTGTAATCCCAGCTACTCAGGAGCTGAGGCAGGAGGACTGCTTGAACCCAGAAGTCAGAGGTTGCAGTGAGGTGAGATTGCACCACTGCACTCCAGCCTGGGCGACAGAGGGAGACTCCAAAAAAAGAGGTAAAAGAACACACATAGCTAGTAAACAGCAGAGCCATCCAACTTCAAAGCCCAGCCCCTGACAGTGCTATGCCAGTTTCTCTGTCTATCCTACACAGTGGACTGCAAACTTCCTGAGGGCGGAAAATACATTTTGTTATTTAAAAGCTGACCAACACGGCTGCACATTGCACACATTCGAATATTTGCTGATTTGAAACACAGGAGGATGGATGTCCTTCAGGTAGACCACACTAATTCATAACGTGAGATAACCCTAGACCCACAACTGGAAGATTATAGCATTTACCTAGCAAAATGAGGGTAGCAAATAGTTTTAAGTTTATTCAAACGAACACTGGGCTATGTAAGGAATTTAAGGGTCCAACTGTTGCCAGGCAGTGCCTCTTAAGCAATCCAGGAGTACTTAATTATGAAGTGGTATGTTAATTGCCGCTCTTAAACACCCATTACCATAGATCCCCTAAATCCCTCTATCGGCAAAAATGTCTTAAATTTGTGTCACAGATCATATTTCATAAACCTCTTTTAGAAGTAACAACTATCAGTCAAGTGCAATTTATTATGTATATATTTTAAGTAATGTTTTTAAATTGTCCCTATATCTTCTAGGTTAGATGACTTTCCATTATCCCAAACTAATGAAATTTTACTGTACCAAAAGAATATTGTAAATACTTCTCAAAATGGTATTTATGAACTTTATTCACCATAGCAATCAAGAGGGGCTACCACAAGGGAAAGTTTTTTGTCCCCTGAGTGTCGGCTGAGACTTAACCCAGCATGCAGACTCTGTGGTGTTTAACACTTATTAACAGCTTGTCTGGGTTTGCTGCTGGTGAATCTCTAGCAAGCAGACAAGCACAAATTAGCAGCTCCTGCATGCATCTGTACTCCTCTGGGCTAATTATGAAGGCAACAATAGGATATTTACAAGCATTTCTGAGTATGTGTGTGTCAGTGGACAGAATGCAGTTTCCTTTTTTTTTTTTGACACGGAGCCTCTCTTTGCCGCCCAGGCTGGAGTCAAGTGGTGCAATCTCAGCTCACTGCAACCTCCACCTCCTGGGTTCAAGCGCTTCTCCTGCCTCAGCTTCCCTAGTAGCTGAGAGTACAGGCGCCCAACACCATGCCTGACTAATTTTTGTATTTTTAGTAGAGATGGGTTTTTGCCATGTTGGCCAGGCTGGTCTCGAACTCCTGGCCTCAAGTGATCCACCCGCCTCAGCCTCCCAAAGTGCTGGGATTACAGGCACGACCCACTATGCTTGGTCCAGAAATGCAGTACCTTACACAGCAAAGGAAAATTAATGTACACAGGAAAAAAAAGACAAAAGTAAAATCTGTAAGAAAATCTATAAGATATATAATCCGGGGGGCAAGGCTAACCTCTAACCTCAGCACAACCTTCTGTAGTGCTCACAGAACCTCATCTCTCCTTTCTCATTGGTCTCCGAAATCTTCCCACTTTGCAGGTTGAAATGAGTCTTGCTACCAATGTGTGACAAGGTAAGCTCTGGACTGTATCAGAGATAATTCTGAAAGCCCTTCCTGTTCCCTGGAGTCCAGCCTCTCCACCCCAATAGCATACCAGAAATCTCCTGCCAGCATAACATTTTCATGAAGTCTCCAGGACTCTTGTCTGGGGGAGACGCCCACCAGAGGACGACTCTGAAGGCCTGAGGCTGAGGCACCATCCTGCCTCCTGCAAGGCAGGAGCCTAACGATTCTGAGTCTCCTTTCCCTCATCTGTAAAACAGAATTGCACGTGCAGAGCCCCAAACTTTATTTTTTATCTATTTGCTTTGTGAGATAAGAGTTTCACTCTTGTCACCCAGGCTGGAGTGCAATGGCACGATACGGGCTCACTGCAACCTCTGCCTCCTGGGTTTAAGCGATTCTCCTGCCTCAGCCTTCCAAGTAGCTGGGATTACAGGCATGTACCACCATAACTGGCTAATTTTTGTATTTTTAGTAGAGACAGGGTTTCTCCATTTTGGTCAGGCTGGTCACGAACTCCCAATCACAGGTGATCCACCTGCCTCAGCCTCCCAAATTGCTGGGATTACAGGCGTGAGCCATTGTACCCGGCCTAGCCCCAAACTTTTAACTATATTAGGGCATGCGCAATAATTCTAAAACTCAAAATACCACCACTAAGAATTTTTTAAAACTCATTATTTAAAGAAGAAAATGCCCCTTATCAAATAATTTACTGGATCACCTAGTAGTTAGTGCATGCTTGGTACCTGGCTACATGCTGGACAATACCAAAAGGAGTAAGGCTAAGTCTCCCTGCCTGAGAACCCGGCCCCCTTCCATCCAGTGGGAGGAGACACCCATAAACAAATAACTGCAATAAAACGTGATGCACACTGGGAGCTTTCACCCACAGAGTTCAGGGCAGGGTGGGGGAAGCTGAAGGAATCACAGAAGGCTTCTCAGAGGAGACCAGAGAAGCCAGCCCTGGCAGGATGACAGGTCACTGTGCCCATCAGGAGAGACACCAGGCCCAGCATGTGCAATGTGAAGCAGAAACAGGAATGGGAGACCTTCTAGACATTGGCTTAGGCAAGGATTTTGTGACCAAGAACCCAAAAGCAAATGCAATAAAAACAAAGATAAAAGGTGGGGACTTAATTAAACTAAAGAGCTTTTGCATGCCAAAAAGAATAGTCACCTGAGTAAACAGACAACCCAGAGTGGGAGAAAATCTTCACAATCTATACATCTGATATAGGACTAATATCCAGAATCTACAACAAACTCAATTAGCAAAAAGAAAACAAACAATCCCATCAAAAATTGGGCTAAGAACATGAATAGACAATTCACAAAAGAAGATTATACAAATGGCCAACAAACATGAAAAAATGCTCAACATCACTAATGACCAGTGAAATGAAAATCAAAACCACAATGCAGCTGGGCACACTGGCTCACACCTATAATCCCAGCACTTTGGGAGGCCAAGGCGGGTAGATCACGAGGTCAGGAGTTCAAGATCAGCCTGACCAACATGGTGAAACCCCATCTCTACTAAAAATACAAAAATTAGCTGGGCGTGGTGGCACATACCTGTAATCCCAGCTACTCAGGAGCTGAGGCAGGAGAATCACTTGCACCCAGGAAGCAGAGGCTGCAGTGAGCCAAAACTGCACCACTGCACTCCAGCCTGGGCAACAGAGTAAGACTCCATCTCAAAAAAAACAAAAAACAAAAACAAAAACAAAAAAAAAAAAAACAAAACCAGAAGGCGGTACCTTACTCCTGCAATAATGGCCATAATCAAAAAGTCAAAAAATAATAGAAGCTGGTGAAGTTAGTGAGGATATGGTGAACAGGGAACACTTCTACACTGCTGGTGGGAATGTAAACTAGTACGACCACTATGGAAAACAGTGCGGAGATTCCTTAAAGAACTAAAAGTAGAACTACCATTTGATCCAGCAATCACACTCCTGGGTATCTACACACAGGAAAAGAAGTCATTATATAAAAAAGATACTTGCACACGCATGTTTATAGCAGCACAATTCACAATTGCAAAAACGTGGAACCAGCCCAAATGCCCATCAGTCAATGAGTTGATAAAGAAACTGTTGACTGATAGAATACTACTCAGCCATAAAAAGGAATGAATTAATGGCATTTGCAGCAACCTAGATGGAATTGGAGACTATTATTCTATATGAAGCAACCCAAGAATGGAAAACCAAACATCGTATGTTCTTACTTATAAGTGGGAGCTAGGCTATGAAGATGCAAAGGCATAAGAATGATATAGTGGACTTCGGGGACTCAAGGGGAAAAGGTTGGAAGGGGAGTAAGGAATAAATAACTACAACTTGACTTCAGTGGATACTGCTCAGGTGATGGGTGCACCAACATCTCAGAAATCACCACTGAAGAACTTACTCGGGTAGCCAAATACCACCTGTTCCTCAAAAATCTATGGAAATAAAAAACTGAATGAATGAATGAATGAATGGGAGATGTTCAGGAAGGCTAGAAGGGGCAGAGCCAAGAGGGGAGCAGAGGGAGTCTGTGTCAGACAGGCAGGGAGGAGGCAGGCACCAGCACCTACATGATTTCATCTTGCCTTTCAGATTCTGCAGTAACCAGAACACATCCCCCAGTGAAAGATGAGGGTGATAATCCAGGATGCCAGGTGTCAGGCAACTATCCCAGTGATGCCTTGCCACACAGTTACTGGGCTCCTTGCATCTTGATGTTAAACAGAGACAAGGCAACAAGATATATGGGTAAAAACCAACCAAAATGGTATAAAAAAATTTTAATAGTACATATATAGGGTTATGATCAAAACACATCCGTTATGCGGCATAAATTGGCTACAGTAACAAATAAAATCAGAATATATAATTTGTTTAAGAGAAAAGACAATAAAACTATTCGGGTGTATCTATTATGTGCCAGGTATCACGAATTTGAAGATGGACAGTTCTGGACTTCGAGGGGCTTATAAGTTAAAAAGGAAAAAGAGGCAAAGGTATCATTTAATACTGAGTGAGGTAACAGCTCAAAACGTGAACCCAGCGTGCTCCAGGGATCTAACAGAGATTCGGGCAGTCCAGGAAGGATAAGGACAGGGAGCTTTCTTGAAGAGAGGATGTTAAAATCTGAAGATGGAAAAGAAAGGAAAGAAAAAGGGAGGTAGGGAGCCTGATACTGCAAGAGCCAGCAGCAGGCAGAGTCTCCTTCGTGGCTCAAATGGCTGAGCCCAGGGAGTCGGAAAGGGAAGGAGAGGAGGCCGGGGTGGGGATCTGAAGATGAGGGACAGCAGCAGGTCATCAGGAACAGTGACAAAGGATAGTGCATCTTTTGCAAAAAAAAAAAAAGAGAGAGAGACAGACAGGCAGACAGACAAATTTTTCATCTAAATGCTTTCCTCCACCCCCTCCACCCCATACAAAGTGCTTGGCTCATTAGTGCTTGGAAATGCTGGCAATTGTGACTGGAAGGTCAGGCTCCTGCATTGGCTTTCTGTTCAGTAATGCAAGAGAAGGGCAGGGAGTTTAGCCACAGGAGTCTCTAAAGGACTATAGCATAAGGTAAACTCACCTGTAAAATGGCCCCAAGGCAGAGACCCTAAAGAAGGCATCTTAATTATTCGGCATAGGGCCCTCAGTTCCTCTGGTGAAGGCATTAGCTGTTAAGGAAGGAGCTTGAGGAAATGAAGACACACCCACTGAAGAGAGGCCTCAGCGGGGTGTGTTAGATTCCTTTGAAAACAGGCCCTTTGCTACAATTTGTGTAATCAGACCAGAGATTGGACTGTAGAACCCTGCTTCCCATTTATTACAATATCCCGCTTCTGCCCAGGAAACCCCACCCAAGCTTTTGTTTGGAATTCCTTTCCTTGATTAGGTGCAAGTCCTATTATTCCCGCCACTCAAAAATAACACATGGGTCTAATGAAGTTGCAAAGCACAGCCCAGCCTGAAACCTGGCTTCTCTGAATGGGGCTAGTTCTCTTCTTCCGTCTTGTTTTGGAATGATCATTTCTTTTCCCTTTCCTTCTGTATAGAGGAAGAATGGGAAGCAGCAACATTCTGTACAAATGGAAAGGCAAATCATTTTTACTCTCTGCAAAGAGCCATGCAAGCGGGCACCACTCACCAGGCTGTGCCTGCAGCAACCCTCGTTACCTCCTGGCTCCGGCTGCCTCGGTTGCAGTTCTGCAGACTCAATGAGTGGGAAGGGGTGACACAGTGTCCTCAAGTCACATCACCTGCAGAGCCGCCCTCCCCCTCTGCCTGATTTGCATAATGAAGGCTTCCAGAGTCCAATCCCCCAAAGAAGGGCTGAGGAGCAGGGCAGGGGCATCATCCAGACAGCTGACAGTATGTACCGTATATACATCCTCCAGTATGTACCCTAGAATGCCTGGTAATTCTTAACCAAAGACAGGAGGCACAGAAAATTTTCACATCAAAACATGGAGTATGGCCAGGCGTGGTGGCTCATGCCTGTAATCCCAGCACTTTGGGAGGCCGAAGCAGGTGGATCACTTGAGGTGAGGAGTTCGAGACCAGCCTGGTCAACATGGTGAAACTCCATCTCCACTAAAAATACAAAAATTAGCTGGACGTGTTGGCAGGCACTTGTAATCCCAGCTAATTTGGGAGGCTCAGGCAGGAGAATATCTTGAACCCAGGAGGCAGAGGTTGCAGTGAGCTGAGATCGTACCACTGCACTTCAGCCTGGGTGGCAAAGCATGAATCTATCTCAAAAAAGCAAAAAACAAAGAAAAAAACATGGAGTATTAGAATTGGAAAATAGGATGAATCATTTTCTCTAGCAAATACTTAAACAATTTAAGAGATGTGTTTCGTGGTCTGCCCAGCCCAAAGGAGCTGCCTTTGGTCCCCAGGGATCTGCCCTACCTTCCCACTCCCCCAAAACTGTCTGGGCAGGAGTAGAGAACCCTGACACTACGGCAGCTACTCTCTTCCTAAGCCAGGGATCTAATACTGATGTGGTCTCACTCAAATAGGCCAATTCTGGCCAGTTGAATTCTTCCTAGTAACTGAGCCATTCTATTTGGTGGAACTCTAGCTGGGGTGGCCGGAAGATTAGGAAGGCACAAAGACTGGGACAGCCACAGAGGGCTACTGGAAACTGGGAGGTAATCATGACCCTGCAAGTTCATCTGCATAATGAGAAGATAAAGCACACCCACCCCCAAAAGAGGGACCAGGGATGTGGGAGCCCAGGAGAGCACCTTCAGTGCCTCAGTCCCCCGTTCTGGTGATCCCCAAGGCCCCTGGTTTCCAAAAGCATACAGGAAACTTCCTTATCAAACTGGTATGAATGAGTTTCCACTGCCACCAAAGAGCCTTGCCTAAAATAAGCACTCAGTATATGTCAGATGCTATAGCAACAGTGCTACCTCAGAGCTAGTGTGGAAGACAAAATCCTCTGTTAGATAGTTGCAGAATATGGTGGCACGGGCACAAGAAAGTGCTAGTGATATAATGCACATGGTCTGGCTAAAGAATAAAGAGCACAGCTCACTGTGAGCCAAACAGAGCTACTTGGAAGAGACAGTTCTCCAATTTGGCCATGAAGAGTAGGACCCCAATTCCTCTAGGCTCAGTCCACATCCGCTGGCCTCAGTTACTTAGATTGCAGCCCACACAGAACTGGGGAGAGGTTTTCTTGGCAAGCTCCCACCTCAATTTTCAGTGATCCTAGTAAAATGCAGCAATCCCCAGAAGAGGCTATTTAGAGCTCTCTAACAACTCGCCTGCACACTGAGAGTCAAGAGGGAAGTCAGGCTGCTGGAGGATTCCTCCCTCTTAATTACCCCTCTCCTGCCACAGTGACATCACTAGCGGAAGGGCAAGGGGATGTTCATTCACTAGGGTTTGAAGAGAATCAGGAATGTAGGAGACCAGAATAGGCCACCCCAAAATATGAAGGATTACTGAGCTGAAGACAATTAAGAAGCAGACGCAGGAATGCTCTCCGCTCTCCCTGTATCTGCCAAAAAGCAGGACATGGGTTTACAAAGAAGAAAGGTATCCTGCCCTCTCTTCTACCAGGAAGAACTAAGTTTAACCACCGTGAACAGCTTTAGAGGCTTCTCACTTCTCTGCCTGGAGATGGTACCAGAGAAAGCTATATGAACGAACTTTGCTAACTAGCTGTTACCTGCCAGTTATTTACCTTCCCCCCAAGCTGCTACATACACACTCAAAAAGCCCTTTTCCTCAGCGTTATCACTTCTCTAGAAACCTACTGTTCTTTGTTGAAGAGGGTATATAAGCTGGAATTCAAACCCACCTCTTTGAGAACTACTCATTCTCTAGGTGTCTTCCTATTATACGAAATACACATGTCAATAATTCTGCTTTTCTCTTGTTAAATCTGTCTTTCTTACAGGGGTGTGTTCCAACTAAGAATCTATGAAGGCTGAAGAAGAAAGTGATTTTTCTTCTACAGGTACTACATCCTGAACATATGTGGTAGGTTCTCAGGGGTAATGGTGGGAGCAGGAATGGAAAACAAAATAAACAAGATACAAGCAGGTCCTTAAGCAGCTCACCATTTATCAGAGGAAATAAGACATGCACACAACTGACCCAAGCACATGCCTACACATTCGAAATGCTGTAACATCTACATCAGATGGATGACAAAGTCATTTCTAAATCCTTCATGCTAGAAAATTTTCCTTGAGAAATGCAATTGAGTTGGGATACAAAATGTCGAGTTATGTAGACAAGATCAATATCACCCATACAAACATGATTTACATCAGTAAAATGAATTACAATGATAGCTTTAAAATTTTTTTAGCAGTAAAGTCTTTTCTTCAAATATGATTCCACTGAGAAGTCCAACAAGCAACAGAGATACATAAAAGCAGAGTTGCTTTGGCTGAAACAGGCATTGAGATCAGGAGCTCCACAACCCTACAGTCCACTGAGGTTTCTCTGCAGAACACAAGGCTCCAGGAATCACTGGGGCAAAACCTTTCATTTAAAGGTAGTGGGGCACTGGGCACTGGTGGTTCATGCCTATAACCCCAGCACTTTGGGAGACAAAGGTGGGTGGATCATGAGGTTACGAGTTCAAGATCAGCCTGGCCAACATGTTGAAACCCTGTCTCTAGTAAAAATTCAAAAATCAGTCAGGCATGGTGGTACGCACCTGTAATCCCAGCTACTCAGGAGGCTGAGGTAGAGAATTGCTTGAACCCAAGAGGCAGATGCTGCAGTGAGCCAAGAGCACGCCACTGCACTCCAGCCTGGGTGAAAGAGCAAGACTCTGTCTCAAAAAACGAAGGGGAAAAAAAAGGTACTAGGTCTTATGGCTTTCAGCCACCACATAGTAATTTGAAATTTACCTAATAAAAGTGTTCCGGTCGAGGTAGGTGGATCACCTGAGGTCGGGAGATGGAGACCAGCCTGGCCAAAATGGTGACACCCTGTCTCTACTAAAAATGCAAAACTTAGCCGGGTGTGGTGGCACATGCCTATAATCCCAGCTACTGGGGAGGCTGAGGCAGGAGAGTCCCTTGAACCTGGGAGGTGGAGGTTGCGGTGAGCTGAGATCATGCCACTGCACTCCAGCCTGGGCAACAAGAGCAAAGCTCCAACCCAAAAAAAAAAAAAAAAAAAAGTGTTCCCAGGTAGTAGAATCCACTAGCAAAAAAGAATGGTATGACAAAGTTTGAGGTTACATTCTAACCCTTTGGCTTTAACTCTGCCAACCCACTCTTCACTAACATAGATAAGGACCCCTGCCATGTCAAAGTCCCAGTCCTGCACTATCACATCATACATCTTGTGTGTCATTCTCTACCTCTATATCTGGTATGTGACATCTCTAAATTCACTATTTCCATGCAGCCTCCAAAGTAGTCAAGATTCTAACAAGTAGTCAAGATTCTCCGAATTTCAACCCTACCAATTGGCTCCCAGGGCCCACTTAGGTGGCTCCCTCTACTTCTCGACTTCCACACCCCAAGACTCTGCCCCAGCCTGGGTCACCGCCACTGGTAAGATCTCTTGATCCCACTCACACCCTCCTTCAAGAACAGTAAGACAACCTTGCTCAAAGTGTGCGTCTAGGGTTTCTCAGAGGTTCTGCGTGGTGCAGTGAGTCTTCAGTGTTTTAACGTGCTCCTATATCCTATCCATTAGGAATTCCTCAGAGGGGGAGACAAACATGAGAATCTGTTTTTGATCAATATAAAACCTTTTTTATTTCTTGGCACATCTCACATCACTGCTAAATCCTTTGAGAAACAAAAAACGACAAATATTTCCCCTGATTATAGTTAATTTGATAATTTCTTATCAATAACAAATGCTTCCTTATAAAGAAAAGTAAATCAGAAATGTATGAAAATGAGCAAACAAATGGTGAGTTACACATAGTGCCCCATTACAATCAGGAATAAAACAAGGAGGCCTGCTATTACTATTCAGTATTTTATTTCACCCTCTAGCCAGTGCAGACAGAAAAATGAAATAAAGTACTAGCAAGAAGGCAGTAGCAGTAAAACTTTCAATATTTGCAAATGGAAGGCCTGTCTGCCTAGAGTCTAGTGGATTATCAATGGTCAGATACAGTAACCATTTAGGAAATGGCATTTCTTTAGCTGGGTATGGTGGCTCACATCTATAATCCCAGCACTGTGGGAGGCTGAGGCAGGAGGATCTCTTGAGACCAGCCTGGGCAACATGGCAAAACCCCATCTCTATAAAACAAAAACAAAAAACAAAAAAAACAAAAAATTAGCCAGGCATGGTGGCATGCACCTGCAGTCCCAGCTACCCAGGAAGCTGGGATTTGAGGATCACCCAAGCCCAGAAGGTTGAGGCTGCAGTGAGCCCTGATCTTGCCACTGCACTCCAGCCTGGATGACAAAGTGAGACCCTGTGAAAGGTAGAAAGAAAGGAAGGGGAGTGGAGGGGGAGAAGAGGGGGCATTTAAAAAAATTCTACTCATAATAGCATGTAGGAATAGAAAGAAGGGTAGCAGGGGAAAGAAAAAAAAAAAAGAAAAACTCTTAAGAAATAAACCTACCCACAAATATGCCAAACCAATCTTATTTTAAATTTTACTAAATGACATTTAAAAAGAAACATACAAATAATGGAGAGAACTACCATTTCCCCGATGGGAAGACTCAGTATTAGAAGACAACAATTCTTCCTCAGTTTGTAAAGTCAATGAAAGTCAACCAGCATCTCAATTCAGGAAACTAATCCTAAAGTCCAAATGGAAGAGAATGACCCAAAAAAAGTAAAATAATAATAATAATAATAATGAAAGGAAATCTCATAAAACTAAATATACTACAAAGCAGCAGTAACAAAATGAGTGACAACATTACAAAAATAGACAGGTTCTATTATTACTAGAACAGCAGAGTGCAGAAAGCAAAGACATTGATATTTAGAATACAATAAAGATATTTAAAAAATGGCACATATTTTCTGAGGGGGAACACAACCTGATTACTTTTACTCTAAAGCTTTCTATCATGTTTAAATCTTTCAGAGCAAGCAAAAACATTAAATAAAGGAACACTTCAACTGAGTCTTTTCATAAATATTCACAAATGAAAAATAAGTAAAAAAAAAAAAACTTTGTTGCTGTTTTTGAGAAATAAAATTAAGAGAGGAATGTGGACAACTATCTGAAATATTTTCCTTTAAACATTCTACTAAGGGCCTCTCCCATAGAAGTGCTATAAGAAAAGCTATGCACTTCAAAGGGCATCCCAGTAGGATTTAGATGATTATCTGAATAGTAAACAAACAAAAATCACCCCAAGAGTAAACTAAGAATTTCACAGGGAAAAGCTCTCTTAATTCCTAACCTGTAGGAAAGCTGGGTTGGTTTTTGTTTGTTTGTTTGTTTTTTCTAAATAGGGCAGAATTTATCAACTTTAAAAATTCTGTGAATTTTTCATAGCAAGTTCAGTTACATGAATTTTCTAAATCTTTATCTCTGCCAAACCCTTAAGTTTCTCCACATCTGGAACAACTCCTGGCATCTTGCTGGAGTGCTGAATTTGGGATGGAGGTGCAAAGTTATCACGTAAGTGGTACTCTCTCACTGGTAAACAGAATCTTTTGGGTCTTAATAATACTGGAAGTCTCCTTGTTAGGTGAAACTGAGGCTTGGGTATTGGGTGACTTATCCCCTTAGCTCAGTCAGTAGCATTATCCAGCCTTTTCCATTTGTTCCAGAAAACAGTTCTTACTGGCCTTGGTAAAAGCATACCTTTCATGTTATTTTTTTCTAAGCAGTAAACAGGTAATCCTAAAGTTTTACAATTTCTCTGTCCCATCATCCTAGAAATGACTTATCTGACTTATTTCAAGGGTCTACAATTCTTTTTTTTTTGAGACAGAGTCTCACTCCGTCACAAGGCGCCAGGCTAGAGTGCAGTGGCGCGACCTCGGCTCACTGCAACCTCCGCCTCCCGGGTTCAAGCAATTCTCCTGCCTCAGGCTCCCAAGTAGCTGGGACTACAGGCACGCGCCACCACGCCCAGCTAATTTTTTTGTATTTTTAGTAGAGACGGGGTTTCACCATGTTGGCCAGGATGGTGTCGATCTCTTGAAGGTCTACAATTCTTTCGAGTTCTTCTGTCAGTCAAAACTAGGAATATTTTAGTATCTCTTTCCCAGTAGTGTTTTTATTGTCTAAGTCATCTTCAGTTAAAAACTACAGCTTTCTGTTTTAAGTAGGGCTTAAAACTCAATCAAAATTCTATATCTGGTATCAACAGCTGGTACAAGGTCTCACTTCTTCATACTAGATCAAGGAAATCTTATCTACAGAAATTCTAGTCATACTCTTAAGTAGTCCCTATGTTCCCTGAAATACATGAATGAGCATCAACCATCCCTTAACATCCTCTTTTCTTCTGCTACAGTGAGAGGGGCAGGGGTTAGAGAATCACTTTAACACTCAAGTGTTTTCCTCACATTGTACTCATTCCACAAACATCTGTTGTAATAATTTAGATTACGCATCTTCACTAATCCTAATGTTTACCCAATTGCATCTAATCATTAACTACTTCTCCACCTGAAAATTGAGTTATTGAAATCCTCTGTCAAGATTAGCAAACGAAAATAATAAAACTGCAAGACTGAATCTGCATTTTGTTCTGCAGCTCTAGCTACTGGCAAATAATAATAATAATAATAAAGATTAGATTAAAAGATATGCATCCCAAGCTAATTGCACAGCACAAATAGTAATCCACAGCTATAAACAGAAGCATCACTATATAATTTCTCCTGACAAGTTAAACATTTTAATAAGTATTTTATAAATAATAAGGAAGTATTTTTCCACCTAAATTATATGCAGTAACAAAGCATAATGCTAATGGTACACAATAGGCAAAAATTAAGTCCCTTCTATATTAAATTACGGGTATTTAATATAGATGCATTTATATTAAAAATGCACTTATTTTGATGTGCATTTTCTGAAAAGGCCTGAAAATGATGTGGACCAAATTCATAACACTCATGAGGAAAAGGTGGGAAAAAGTTGAAAGGGAAAAGCATTTTTTTTCTTTTCTTCTTTTTCTTTTTTTTTTTTTTTTTGAGACAGATTCTCGCTCTGTTGCCCAGGCTGGAGTGGAGCGGCATGATCTCAGCTCACTGCAACCTCCGCCTCCAAGGTTCAAGCAATTCTCCTGCCTCAGCCTCCCGAATAGCTGGGACTACAGGCACATGCCACCATGCTCGGCTAATCTTTCGTACTGTTTTTAGTAGAGATGGGGTTTCACCGTGTTAGCCAAGATGGTCTCCATCTTCTGACCTCGTGATCCGCCAACCTTGGACTCCCAAAGTGCTGGGATTACAGGCGTGAGCCACCACGCCAGGCAGGAAAGCATTTTAAGTTGTCTTTTAAATATATCTGTGAAATTTGTATTTTCTAGAACATGAATCAACTTTGCCATTTTTTTTTCCTTTTTTGAGACGGAGTCTTGTTCTGTCACCCAGGTTGGAGTGCAATGGCGTGATCTCATTTCACTGAAACCACTGCCTTTCAGGTTCAAGTGATTCTCCTGCCTCAGCCTCCCGAGTAGCTGGATTACAGGCTCCCACCACCGCGTTATCTAATTTTTTTATTTTTAGTAAAGACGGGGATTTCACCAGGTTGGCCAGGCCCTGAACTCCTAACCTCAGGTGATCCATCCGCCTTTGCCTCCCAAAGTGCTGGGATTACAGGCGTGAGCCACCACAGCCAGATGCCAATATTTTTAAATAACATGAAAAATGCAAAATAATGCCAGCAAAGATATATTGAAGCTGGGACTGTAAATATACAACCTTTTTCCATAGAGTATGTGAGAGCTTTAAAGATATTGACATCCTTTGACTCAGCAATTATTTATTTTGTAAGTTTTTATAATGTGGCTATATTATTTTTTAGAAAGAATAGCAATCTTGTTTAATCACATATCACAAGAGATCCTTAAAATGTAGGCTTTTGACATAGAGGCCAGAAAAATAATGTTTATACAGTCCATTCTCATTATTTGGAGTAGTTATGTTCTACAAAGTCTCTATGAACACTGAATTAGCAAATACTGAACCTCTGCTCCTAGGGGAAACACAGGGTTATGTTCCTACAAGCCTCTGATCACGAAATTGTTGTCAGCCAATCAATACATAATCTTGCTTTAAGTGTGTTTCTATTTAACGAGACTTCTTTAATATATTGTCAATTCACTAACATTTATCCCAGCCAACGGCACTGTAACTCATGTATGAATGAAGCTTATCTAACATATACATTTTCTCCCTAAGGCACATCACAGCCTTCTTGAGCATAGGAACACCAGACAGTCCTTCAGTACTACACCAGCGGATCATTTTAAACAGCAAAATCACCCACAAAAAGTTAAAAAATACAAAAGCATGGCATTAAATAGGCCACAATAAGGACATTTGGGTACAGTATGAGAGCTAAAACAAGAGTGCACAGTGTTTTTTTGTGTGATCTCAGCTAGGAATGTGCACATTGGTCAACTCAAATTTTTCATGCTTTGTAAGTCCATGAATGACAGCAAAAGTGCCTAAAATGTGGTTTTGCAGTTTACAAATACATCTCACTAAACAGGCAAATTCACAAATATGGAATTCGCGAATAATGAGAATCAACTGTATGTATTTAATAGTCAAAACAAATTTCTCAAAAGACAGATTAACAACAGAATAAAAATACAGCCCATAGAAGGCTTTCTTGCCTCTGCTAACTCAGTGATTGTCAGTCAGGGGTTATTTTGTTCCCTAGGGGACATCTGACAATGTCTAGAGACATTTGTTGATTGTCAAACTGGGTCTAGCAGGTAGCAACCAGGATGCTGCAAAACATCCAGCAATGCTCAAGACAGCCCACGACAACAAAGAAGTACCTGACTTGAAAAGTCAGCAGTGGGACCAACCGACCCACTGATGTCAATGGTTTGTCTTTAAGTGTGCTTTCTTGTACCCGCTATCAACCCACACGCTAAAGCCTAACACAATAAATAATTTTAATGTCAAGGATGAAGCAGCTCTCACGCTTCATTGCTACGTGTCACCTTGTTCTCAAACTTAACTAATGAATTCAACGCAATATAAGACACAAAGCAGTTAAAAGCTACACTGAAAAGTGGGACTTTTTCAGTCATTTCCACTAAGCTTGTAATGGTAGCTGGGTAACTCCAACAATACTGTAAAACATAGAGCCAGTCTCAAATCTAGTTTTTCCGTTTTTTGGTTTTTTTTTGAGACAGAGTCTCGCTTTGTCGCCCAGGCTGAAGTGCAATGGCGTGGACTTGGCTCACTATAACCTCTGTCTTCCTGGTTCAAGCAATTCTCCTGCCTTAGCCTCCCAAGTAGCTGGGATTACAGATACCCGCCACCACGCCTGGCTAATTTTTTTTTTTTTTTTTTTTTTGTAGAGATGAGGTTTCACTATGTTGGCCAAGCTGGTCTCGAACTCCTGACCTCGTTATCTGCCCACTTCAGCCTCCCAAAGTGCTGAGATTACAGGTGTGAACCACCATGTCCGACCTGAACTCTAGTTCTTAATACCAGGTAGGTAAAAATCATCATTGCACAGGAAGTAAGAAGGAGAATCTACAGCAGGGTTCCCCAAACCCCAGGCCATGGACTTGTACCAGACTGTACCCTGTTAGGAACCAGGCCACACAGCAGGAGGTGAGCAGCTGGCAAGCAAGCAAAGCATCATCTGTATTTACAACTGCTCCCCATCACTCACTTTACCACCTGAGATCCACCTCCGATCAGATAGGAGGGAGCATTAGATTCTCTTAAGATTGTAAACGTACTGTGAACTGCGGATGGGACCTAGGTTATGCGCTCCTTATGAGAATCGAATGCCTGAAGTTCTGTTGTGGTCTCCCATCAACCCCAGATGGGACCATCTAGTTGCAGGAAAATGAGTTCAGGGCTCCCACTGATTCTACATTATGATGAATTGTATAATTATTTCACTATATATTACAATGTATTAATAATATAAATAAAGTACACAATAAACGTTATGTGCTTGAATCATCCAGAAACCATCCCCGCAGCCAGCCCCTGGTCCATGAAAAAATTGTCTTCCACAAAACCAGTCCCTGCCAAAAAGGTTGGAGACCTCTAGTCTACAGTATACCATCCATTAGATGGGGAACCTATCTCACTTTAAGCAGTTTGCAGAATAAATCAAGAATAGTTTGAGATGGTTCTTTTGGTTACCTTTCTGAGGGAAGAAATTAAAATGTCTTTCAACGTCTTAATGATTCTATGAAAAGAGGCTCAATTTAAGTGAACTCCCAAATATCCTTAACTGTATAAATGTTGCACATCCCCTTTAATGCACCACTCATGTGGATTCAGTATTATTCTGAGTAACAAAAAATATTTGGTATTCTGAATATTTATTCTGTCTTGAATCAATCACATTTTTAAATAATGAACCACGCAATTTGTAGAACGGCCTCCAAAGTTACTCAAGAGCATTCCAAAACCACGGCGCTAATATAACAAAGATAAATAATTTCCAGCTGGGAGGAGACCTGCACACTAAGAACTGCACTTCAAGTTTGGAACCTCAATTCTGGGCTACATGAGTTTAGAGCCAAGTCATGATTCTGAGGGATTTTTTCCCCCCTGTAAATATGTTTTAGCTCAACTCTGCAACAATAAACCTAAGCTATTATTTCCTGTTCTAAGTATTCTAAGTGTTCTAAATGTTCTAACATACTTTGCTGGCTGATGCCTTTAACTCCCTAAAAGATCCTGTTCACCACTCAGACCTGGAAACTCTCCTCCATCCTTCCCTAACCTCTCCGGCCACTCTCTCCAGACTCCTGCCCTTCCCCTACCCCAGCCTCTATTTGAAGCCTCATCCCTCACCCTCCCAGCCTCACATCTGAACTCTTACCCCAGGCTGGTACTCCTTGGATCACCATCATCAGAATCGGCTAAAAAAAAGTGTAAAGTGTATTGCCCACACCACACTCCCAATCCATTGATCAGAATCTCAGGTGGCAGGTTTGGGAACCTGCATTTCCACTCCACTCCCTAGCTATTTAAGAACTACAGCCTTAGCTATAAAACAACACCTGCGGCTTCCTGGAAATGACATCACTGTGGCCTTGATTCATTTATCATGTTTCCCTCTGCTCTAAACATCTGCTCCCTGCCCTACCCAATTCTCTAAGACCATTTTAAACATCATTTCAACTAAAAAATGTTATCAGCCAACACTTTTGGTTGAGAGAACTCCTCGAAACTTCCACAGCACACTAAGAACAGTATATACCACATAAATTCAAAATTGTAGATTTGTCAAATTCCCCAACCAGGCTGGGGAGCTCTTGAGTAAGGACCGTGTGCCATACCTGGATTCACCTCTAGTGGCCAGCAGAGTTCTTGGTACATACAGCATGAACTCACTGGATCAATGGACGGATAGAAGCATAGCGGGGCTGAGTGGCACTATTAAACTTCAGAAGCCAGGTGCAGTGGCTCACACCTGTAATCCCAACACTTTGGGAGGCTGAGGTGGGAGGACTGCTTAGGTCCAGGTATTAGAAACTAGCCTGAGCAACATGGTGAGACCCTGTCTCAAATTAAAATAATAATAAATAAACTTCAGCAATCCCACATGATTTGTGATCAGTGTTAATGTGATCAAATAGAAGACTAAATGGAATAACCTAATAGAAGACTCTTAAGTAACTGGAGTATGGCTCTCAGGGAGCCCTACAGGAAGAAGGAAAAATCTCCCTCCAAAGCCATTCATGTTTTACACTCCATACGGTCTCAATAAAAGGTAGCTAATTGTTGTACACGTGCAGTCCTAGTAAGGAGCTAAAGCAGATGAGAATAAGAAGGCAAATTAGCTACCAAAGAACTTTTCTGGGCATAAGCAGATATAGTTAAGACCAGTGGCAAACCATTACACACTCCTATCAAGGACCAAGACAGATACAGTAATAACCTCAAGTATATCTGCCTATAGAATAAAGTCTTGGATTCCTCAAGATTATTTACCCCAGGATTCAAATCCACCCATAAGTTTATCCTTGAGTGGACATTGTTTTTACTGTGAATCCACCCTCTATCCTGCCATTCCTTTCTGCCTGGATAGATTTTCCTTTGGGAAATCGCTATGTAGCAGCCACAGGATCTGCCCCCAAACTCAGCTCCACAGGTTGATTTTTTTTTTTTTTTTTGAGATGGAGTCTCGCTCTGTCGCCCAGGCTGGAGTGCAATGGCATGGTATCAGCTGATTGCAACCTCCATCTCCCGGGTTCAAACGATTCTCCTGCCTCAGCTTCCCAAGTGTCTGGAATTATAGCCATCCGCCATCATGCCCAGCTAATTTTTGTATTTTTAATAGAGATGGGTTTCGCCATCTTGGCCAGGCTGGTCTCAAACTCCTGACGTCAGCCTCCCAAAGTGCTGGGATTACAGGCATGAGCCATGGCATCCGGCCCAGAGGTTGATGTTTACCAGCATAACCTAATCAGCACAATTTCATCCATATTCTGACCAGCTGTGGGATGAACAGAAACCCATTTCTAAGAATGTGGCACTTCCCTTGGCCATCATGTTATTTAGAATTGGCCCAATCAGAACAAATACCAGGTCTTTTGTTTGATGGTTATAGGTGTGAATAAAGAACCAGGGAGCCCTGGCTATTGCTGGCTGCCTTCTGGTGAGCACCAGGAAATCGAGGTCTAGGAAGGCACACCTAGAGATCCCTGTGTGCAACTTGAGAAGTAGGTGTTTTTCCAGTTACTGAGCCAACACATTGTTCTTTATTGTTCACGCCAATTTGGGGTTTCTGTCATCCAAAGCATCATGATGTCTGCCCACTCATACTTTTCCATCCAATTTTACCTGATTCTCTTAGGACATACATAAACCCACTTTCCAAGACTCTGTAACTGTCCCCAACATACCCCATCCACACCTAGCTCCTCATTTGTGTGTCATTCCCCTGCCTGAAATGTTCCTCCCTTGCTCTCTCCATTTTTCAAATCCTGTCTGGTCTTCTAAACTCAGGCTGGAGTCCTAATCCCTCCAAGGGCAGACATCCAAGACCATAATTTTCTTGTCTCATTATCGATATTAGTTGTCATCTATGTCCTATTTTATACTTTTAAGTATCTTTCCACAAGCATAGTCTCAAGCTGGAATGAAGCTCCGTATGTTTGCAATCCCTTGCAAATGGCCCCTGGAAGAATATCTTGTGATTAATGGAAAACCAATAACTCCTGCAAAGGCAAATGCAAAATGTGATTTAGACCTCCTGATCACTGCCAGTCACTCCTTCTTAATTCACATAGCAATGTAGAGGATAGAAAGTAATTTCAGAGGCAACATATTCCAACATCACACAGTTGGCCATGGTCCTGTCACATTTCACAACCAGACTGGCAGTAACAGCTGGATAAGGATCAGAAATTTATCAGGCTACTTTCCCACTTGCAGATTGCTGAACTCCTTCCAAAGAATATGCAAGACTAACTCGTGTGTTCTAGAAAGTAAACACCCATACCTTTCAAACATCTGCATAAAATCATCCTGGGGGCAACATGAGAATGGAAAACATGAAAAAACACAGCCCAAGGCATCTACCAAACAATAGGCTCCAGCCATCTTCAAAGCCTTTTATATTCCCTTTTCATACCTGTACCTCCAGATCCCTTTGGAGCACTCTGGGGGTACATTTGTGAGATTTAAATGAGGAACATGAATAAACACAGACTGGAATGTGTCCCCATCACAGAGATGATCAGGAGATCATGAGTAAGTTGAGGAGTCATCCAGGACCCAGTACTAATTCCACTGAAGATGACAGAATGTGTGTGTGTGTGTGTTCACACACAAGCCACAAAGATGTCAATATAGTCACAGGATTGATACTATCCTGGCCACTTAAAGTCTAATCCTTTTGTATGTGTGAGATGATATGTCCCTTATCTGCACAAGGATTTTTGACATCCCAGTCAGGGTCAATATTAACAGCATCTGAACATGTTTTTCAACAAATTAGAGAAATTAAAGGGCTATCTGACAAAATTTAAAATACCACTATGAGTGATCTGTAGAATAAGGCAGGTATCTTTACATTTTTACCTATAATAATTGGGAGCTTATTAACAGTTGATCCTCCCTTCATAAGGAATAGCAGTTTCTTTGGTAAATGGCCAGATTCAGTGTTTCAATACTGCTTCTTTACCCCCTTTCTTCCCTGATTAACACTGGAATTTTCCTGGTTCCTAAACAGATTCTGAAGAGGTCCACAAACTATCAGCAGGGGCTTGTAAACAAACTGCAGTATTACAGAGCAAGGGCCTGGCAACGGAAATGCTGCATGCCTCCTCATGGCCTCTGCAGATCACATTACCACCAGGAGATGAGTTCTCCTTGCTGCTCTAGTGTGTAAACGCTTTCAAAGTTGAGCTTTATTGTAAGCCACGTGGCTGCTAGAGGTAGTTCTCAAAGCTCCCTCTGTTCTAAAGGACTCTGCCTTGGCTGTGTGGCCACCGACCAAACTGGTTTTGCCTTTCTATCCACACTGGCCATGGTGCCAAGATGGCCTCATAAGCTACTCACACTCTAACTGGCTCTATGCTAAGAGGGCCTCTCTACCCTGTCCTTGCAACTGGATGGAAAAAAAAAAAACTTCAGACAGCATGCTCCTAGGAAGACTGATACCTCCACCTTTCTGGTTCACCTTTCCAAAACATCTTAGTAGTTCACAACTACGGGGCAAGAAATGAAATACCAAAATTAACAAAGCACAAGCAGAAGGCTGAATCCAAATGATTGCTATTCAATCAGAGAAAAACCAAAGCAAACACCAATCACAGTATCTCTATAAGCACTTTACAATCCACTCCAGGAACCCAATACAGATGACGATTAGCCGTACCCCAGCTCACTTGTCCTGCAGCTTCTTAAAGGAAAATCTCCAGCAAGAATCAATTTCAGCAAAGCCAAGTGGTTTGCAGCAACTCCTTCTGTCATCAACAGGTCCGGAAAGAGCCCCCGTCAGAGGCAGCAAAGATGGAAATCAGTGCCTACCTCCCTCCCCCACACTGTCAGGCCAACCCCACGGTGTCAAAGCAGAGGACTTGCTCTTCCCCCAAGAAGCAGAAACAGCTGCTCCCACTTTATCAAGTTTCCAGGATTCCAGAATGTTCCAGCTCCACCTTATGTCCTGAAAGTCTGGCTCTACTGCTTCACAGAATAACCAGCAGAGCACAGAAAGGAAATACAGTCCAAAGACCTGAATCCCTGAGACATAGCCACGTCCTCTTCTGGTGCTCTGTCCCAAGCATGGTGAAAGAACTGACAGCATCAGTCTAGGACATAAACACCCCCAACTTTGGTTTGATATTCCGAATATCCATTTGACAAATATTTATTGAGTGACCAGTCATAATAAGGCCCTGCCACTACACCCCAGCCAGGTTGGGCTCGCATAAGAGTTCTGAGATTACCAAGTTTCACCAGTGCACACAGAACAATATGGATTTCAGGCCTCTGTCCAACAACAGGGAACAACTGTTCACTATTGATTCACTTGAACATAAAAAGGATATGCAAATTTGCAAATGATTTGCAGCTCTGCTATCCCTGGAATCCTGCCACAAAACCCAGGAAATAACACATTGAGACACACACAAAGAGAGACAGAGAAAAAGAGTTGGATTCAAGAGACACTATGCAAATGCAGGGTTAAAAAGATGCTGCCTCACTGGAAATGTTTCCTACCTGATAACCCACCTTTTCCTTGTCGTTTTTCTCTTGCCCTCTTTCCTCTTTCACAGACAAATGTGGGCTTTTCATGTTGTTTCAATACCTTAATGGTTATTGCAACAACAAATGTTTGAAAGAAAGAGTTAAGAATTGTGCTTTTCTTCATCCCCCAACTTTTCTATACACACCAGTCAATTAAAAAAAAAAATCGTAAGACAGTACACCACCCCTGAGGTCATCCCCAAATCTCCACTTAGTACAAGTCCAGGGTTATTAACACAATCACTGTGTGGCCATTAGCACTGATAAGAGAAAATGAAAGTAAGAATAAAGTTAGCTGATCCTGACACCATTTCTTACCTCCATTAGAACCTGCCATTCTAGGAATGGAAGGAAACCTCACGCTGTGATTTAAAAAAAAAAAAAAAAAAGCTTTTCTACTCCCACTTGCTTTTAAAAGATTTTTCTCTTAATAGAGTGGATGATGACAGTGTGGATGGAGAAAAGAAAATGCAGGATGGCTCAGTGGCGGAAAAGCTAGAAACGGTGCTCCAGGAAATGAAAACTATTCCAAAGCATACCTCAATTTGGAACCTTTGCAAGACTATGGAATCAGTGTCTGTTTTTTACGGAAAGCACGATCCTTCCTTGTCCACACTGTGCAGGTTTTTCTTCCAGGTGTCTGTGGAGACAAGCCATTCCAGGAATCCATGAGCAACCCCACATCTCCTGCTTTTCCAGTTACCACTGCTTATAATCTTTTGGAAAAGTCCCCACAGAAAGATGGCGAGGGGAAGCAGATGCTCCACAGGAGGCAGAGACCACAAGTGCTGGGGGAGTCCAGATGAAGAGGCGCTACGAGTTTGGGGAACCAGGGGAGACTAGGGAAGAGGTGCTGAGCTGGGCTTGGACTCCCCCAGGACTCACCTACTAAGGGAAGAAGAACCTTCCACAATATTTTTAAAAGGCCTGGAGAAGGAAGAAACATTTTTAAGGAATTCGAAATTTGGATTAACATGAAGAACAGATTCAAATGGAGATGAATCACTCTACGAACATAAATGATTACAATACAAAGCATGATAGCTAACTTCTCTTACGGCTTTCTCAAACATCAGGACCCCTCATTAACTCTGAGGACATCAGAGTCGGTCAAGGTCAAAATGGACCTCATGGGCCACACCTCCCTCCACACCAGCCCCAGGCTCTGAATCACTCAAGGCCCTGTCTTGGGTTTTCAGCTATTAGATCCTCCCCGAAGATGCTCCCATGGCTCCCCATTGTAGCCTGACCACAGCTTATTATATATTTGTGTGATTATTTCATTCATTCAGTAACTATTTGCCAAGGCTCTACAAAGGCCAGGCATGTATTAGAGCTCCATCTTTTTTTTTTGAAATGGAGTCTTGCTCTGTGGTAGGCTGGAGTACAATGGCATGATCTCAGCTCACTGCAACCTCTGCCTCCTGTGTTCAAGCGATTCTCCTGCCTCAACTCCCGAGTAGCTAGGACTACAGGCACGCGCCACCACGTCCAGGTAATTTTTGTATTTTTAGTAGAGACGGGTTTTACCATGTTGGTCAGGATAGTCTTGATCTCTTGACTTTGCCAGCTTCGGCCTCCCAAAGTGCTGGGATTACAGGCGTGAACCACCGTGCCAGGCCCTGAGCTCCATCTTACATCTGTCTCATCATTTTTCATTCCTGTCTCTTCCACTGGTCAATAAGCCCTACAAGGACAGAGGCCACGTCCACAGAGCATATAATTGTATCTCCAGCCTCTGATAGAGCTTGGCATAGTAGGTACTGAGTAAATATACGCTGAATTAATGAAGTCCAACTTCCTTGTTGAGAATATAGAGTTTCTAAACAATTTGATGATGGGGGAAATCACTAGAGACCCAAGGCTTCCTAAGGAATGGGACCAACAGTGAAGACATTAAACACTCCTTTAGGAAAAACTAAAAGTGCTGGAGCTGGACAGAGAGCACTACATGCCCTGTCCCTGTAGTGACCGTCTGTGGATGGCCTCCCCAGCACTCATTTCCTCCTAGCAAACAGTATCTCCTTGATTGCACGGCTGAAGCTGACACTTGTCCTAGTCACATATCCTAGTCACGCCAAGCAATGCAGTCCCTTTCTCTGGCCACGATGACGGGTTTAAGGCAAACACATGACTTGAGTCCATCTGGTCTTAGTGAATTTCCTGACTTCTGCTTGTGATCCTGGGTGAGAGTTGCTGGCTCTTCTATGGTTGATGTGGCACTCATTCATAAAGCCTGAATCTTCTGAGGCTGTTTTTGTCTCCATGAGTGACGACAGCATGAAGATGAGGCCCACATACAGAGGAAGGCAGAGCCAAGACAGTCCTAGGACTAGGGACCAGATCCCTAACACCAACACGAATCTCTGGATCAAGCCATACCCTGAAACACACCCCCTGGTTGGACTTCTCAGTTACAAAAACCAGTAAATTATCCTTGTTACTTGAATCAGTGTAGGGTAGGTCTTCTTTTACTGGAACCAAAAGGATCCTAGTACATATAGTATTTTCCTGTTATCTGCAGTTTCAGTTGCCCACAGTCAATTGTGTTCTGAAAATACTAAATGGAACGTAATTCCTTCAAATAAGAGACTACTGTATTACGCAAGTGACTCTGAAAAAGTAAAAATGAAGACAACATTCACTTCAAAAGGACAGCTTACAGATCAACAAGGGACAAGAAAGGGCCCAGCATGATATCTGGCACTTAACAAGTCCTAAATAAATACTGTTTGCATCGCGTGAAAGGATTGACCACAGGGTTCCTTTAAATAATCTTTTCATCTAGTATATTAAAATATTTGTTAACAAATAATCCACAACATAGCAAAGTGGCCGGAGTAGCCAGAAATGAATACATAAAAAGGCTGACAGTCACTGATCATCGAGGCTCCATCCAAAATGAAAGCAAACATCTTGAAGTTACAGTAAGTATCGATGTAATAATGTCCATCGGCTCACAGATTCACAGACTTTACTGTTGTATACATACACGCCTATACATAAAAATATAATGCAAAGAAAATTTAATTGCCACAAAACATTTCAGGAGAGATCCACTGTATAAAGCGGGATATTGGGATATTGTCAGGCATACTGTCTATGGCTCATTCTCTTTCCATCTCAGTCCTCTCCTCTCCCCCTCCAACACACACACATGGACCTGAGCTAACAAGGTTCAACCCAGCAGGGCTGACCCTGGGTAGGCTGTAGGATTGGGGAGATGGTCGGGGTGGTTCCCTCGGCAGGACAGGCCAGAGAAGATACAAAGGCATCATCCAGGGTCAAAACCAGAAAAGCTAAACTGTCCAAAATCCACAAGGCAAATTCCAGGCCGGAAACAGAATAGGCCAAGAAAGTCGAGAGCAAGAAATAATAGAATGAGGAAGGAAAAGTGAAATTTAGCCAAGACAGTGGCCAATAATAGCAACAGTCAAGTCAGGATCTTTACTTATGTTACCTCATTTAATTCTCATGAAAACATGTGAAACTATTATTCTTCCTATATTTAATGTTGTTACAGAAACTTTTAAACATATACAAAAGTAGAAAGAACAGTATGAAACCTCATACCCATAACACAGGTATGAAAATCGTCTACTTGGGGTGACTCTTGATTACCTACCACTTTTCACCACCACCCTTTACCCCTAGCCCCAGATGTAAGTCATCTTAGCAGCCCTGTGAGAAAATTTAAGTCAGTTTCTTATTCTGACTTCAGAATTTCACAGCCTAGTTCCTACAGCACATGAATCTCACCTTAACTGGGTAGTCATCTTCCTGATCTGTCATCAGCAGGGACCAGAGCAAACCTCATGGAATAACAGAGCTGAGCTGCACTGGGGAAATACCTCCAGATCCCAGCATCCCTCCATGAAGCATTAGGTATGTACAAGCATATCTTGGCTATGTTACTGCCTGAACTCACTGGTAATCCTCCCCATGAGTATATTAATTCTGCCTTTCCACCTGGATCATGCATCCTGACCCTGTGAATCCCCAGACGAAGGCCTTTTGGGATCAAATCCAAACACTGCCTTAGACAGAAAGGCCCATCACATTTTAGCCCGTACTTATCTCTCAAGTCCCTCACCACTCCTAAAACTCCCACTATGCTGGACTTCTCAGAGTTCCAAAGTTCAGTTCCTGGCTTCTGCAAGCATTTTCTTACCTCCTACCCTCTTCAACACGACCCACTGCAGTCCCAAAATGACCAGACTATGGCTGACACTTCTTTCCTTACCTCCTTTAGAGAAAGTGCCACCTGCCTGTTTATATTCTCATAATGTCCGGCATATCCCTCTACTTGCACACCTCGTTTTATGTGATTGGTTCTTAGGTCACTCCCAGTTTTACAGAGCACTCCTTGAAGGCCAAGATGTTTACTCATGTAAAAAAGGTTTTTTACTGATTAATTAATTAATTAATTCATTCATTCATTTTGAGATAGCTGTCACCCAGGCTGGAGTGCAGTGGCGCGATCTTGGCTCACTGCAACCTCTGCCTCCTGGATTCAAGTGGTTCTCCTGCCTCAGCCTCCTGAGTAGCTGGGATTACAGGCACCCCCCATCACCACGCCCAGCTAATTTTTTGTATTTTTAGTAGAGACAGGTTTTACCATGTTGGCCAGGCTGGTCTTGAACTCCTGACCTCAGGTGATCTACCCACTTCAGGTTCCCAAAGTGCTGGGATTACAGTTGTGAGCCACCATGTCTGGCCTGTTATATTTTTTATGTTTAATAAACCCTTGGGACACAATGATGAGTTTGTTTGAATTTATTTGTTGTAGATTAAGTATTTATATGCATCTGCAAAATCAGCAGTTGGAAATTTAACAATTAAGTCAAAATAGACTTTTAATCTCTCTTTTTTCTTTTTTTTTTCTTGGTCTCCTGTGCCTAAAAGGGGCCTTGAGGTCATCAGTTAATGGTCTTCTGGCACATGGGAGGTCTTCAGTGAATGTTTAATGAATAAAAGCTGCAAACAAAAGGGTAGATGATGGCCAGAGAGACAGCAAGAAGCACTCCTTAAACATTACAAATCTCTCTCAATGAATGCTTCATGCCAGGTAGATGCTCAATGTCTGAATGATTCACCTGAGATAATGACCCCCTTGGTTTAACAACCCGCCCCCACCGGGCACTGGAACTACCTTCTTCTAGTTTCCAAGATGCCCACTAATTCCAGTGCTCAAGTATTTCATAGACAAACTGCACTCCCCCTGCTGATACCCTTTCACAGAGATGCTGACTTTAATCACATCCTCCATCAGGCCCTTGTCTTAATTTGCCTATACACCTCTAATCTCTGGAGAGTCCACTCCCAGTGAAGGTGCATTATCACTCCAATCATATATGCTGTTCTTTTCAGGACATGGGCCCACTAGGTGACAGATTTGTTGAGAATGCCACCGTCACCACCATGAGGACTATTCACAGCCCAGCAGGCTGAGGTACCAATCCCACCCACCACTCAGTCTTGGCACAGGTATGATTTATTATAACAGGACAACCTTCTCCCACTCCCAACATCTTACCTGTATAAAACAAAAATGCTTCCAAGAGAGAATGCCTCAATTCTATCAGCACTGCCTCAGATTTTCATTGCTTAAGCTCCCTAAAATGTCTGTTCATAATTTGGCTAAGGGTAAAGAGGGGGATGAGTGGGGAGACAAAGTCATCAGATCTTTGCCTGCAGGTAAGCTACGGATTTTGCTGGGGTTGGCCCTGAAATTTAGACTCCATGGGTATTCTCCCTTTGCAAATCACAAATGAATCTCCTAAATCCCCTACCAGAAATAAGTTACAGGATGCTCTATACTTTAAAATATTTTGCATTTTATGTTTTTCTGAAGAATAGAGATATTTTACTATGGTAATCAGCAGGTTATAAAGCACTTACCATCTCTCCAAAGTAGATCAAATGGGATATACTTACCCGCAGACTTTTTTAAAGCATTCCATTTGTTCTCAGAAGTTGCGCCTCAATCTATCAAGTGGACATATACCTCCTCACACTGAAAGAGGTCAGAGGGGGAGAATTTAACATTCTAACTTATAGGTACAACTTCTTTTTGTCTCCTTAGAAAGTACACATTGAATCCTGTAGATTCGGAAATCAAACTAAAACCTCAAATCTAAAACCGAGGAGGAAGAATATTTGAAAGGTGTCCTAGAGCCTACACAACAGGGACAGGATTTGTTTCCATAAGTACATCTGTCCCTGAAATGAACTTTCCACTGTACAAGTTGGAAATAATTTATTCATCTGACACAGCTGAGTTCCAATCTAACACTTTCGGCTTTGAGGGCTTGGGTAAGTTATATTATATTCAATGCAAAGTATTGATGACAATAGTTTGAAGTAGTCCTGTAAGTATTAGGGCTACTGGGCCGGAAGTGTAGATGCTTAGTATATCCAAGGACTATTAATATATTACTCTTCAACTCTTGATGAAAGAATGAAGAGGATATTAGAATAGTAAAAACAAAGAAAAGACTGGGGGTTTTTTGTTTTGTTTTGTTTTGTTTGGTGACAGTCTCACTCTGTTGCCCAGACTCTGAAGTGCAGTGGCACAATCTCAGCTCACTGGAACCTCTGCCTTCTGGGTTCAAGCAATTCTCCGCCCCAGCCTCTGAGTAGCTGGGTTTACAGGTGCCTGTAACCACACCCAGCTAATTTTTGTATTTTTAGTAGAGACAGGGTTTCACCACATTGGCCAGTCTGGTCTCGAACTCCTGACCTCCAGCGATCCACCCACTTCGGCCTCCCAAAGTGCTGGGATTACAGGCATGAGCCACCTCGCCCAGCCAAGGCCGGTGCTCTTAATAGAGCGTAGGAGGTGGAGCACTGTGCCAGAACAAGGGAGTGGGCAAGACATTGAGGGGCCTCCTCAACATTATAAAAAGGAAAGAGTGCCCTGTTCAGATGCCTGAACTAGGCTATTGAGACCAGAAATCCCCAAAGTACAGGAGCAGGACAATCAATCAGGTTGGAAGTTGCTAGAACTGCACCTCCCGATCCATCCTTAAAATAATCCTTTAACATCCTTATCCATCATCTCACCTCTAGGATAAGCCTAACTTACACTGGTTGAGCAATAAAGACTGTAGGCAGAGAAAAGTGAAAAGCTCAGCTGAGGGACTGAGCAAGTAAATCACCTCCTTCCTTGCGGCTCCGCTTCTACAGCCATAAAACCGGTTTGTTATATGAATATGAAATAAGATTATCTTTTTTTTTTTCAAGTGTTTTAGAAACTGTATGGTATTACTCCACTTTCTAGGAGCTGAGACCTCCAGGTAAGCTGGTTCAGCTTCTAGACTAAGTACTACTGAAGATTAGACCCCAACCCCCAAGTATCAAGGAACTGTCAGTCCTAGAGGTGAAGGTGTTCTTTGAACACCACCTGTTTAGAAAACACCTTTAAAAAACTACAATGACAGACTGAGTTCTAGGATGAATGTGGTTAAGTAGAATTTATTGTATATTCTCAAGTAGCTAGAAGAGTAGATTTTGAATGTTCCCAACACAACGATAAATATTTGAGGTGATGGATATGCTAATTACCCTGATTTGATCACGACACATGTATACACTTATCAAAATATCACTCTGTATCCTATAAACATGGACAATTATTCCAGGTCTACTAAAAATTGTAAAAGATTTTTAAAAATTACAATTACAGCACTTATTCTTGCAAACAGCTCTGTCAGGAAAGCATCCTGCTGACTTCACAAAGCCCAAGCAGAGGGCATCCATCTCTTCCCTCACTCCCACAGACGATATCATGCCGCACAGATGGCACATCTACACTATTACAGCGCTGTTCAGACAGCCCAGGGAGGAAGACAAACAAATATGCCATCGAGATCGGCAGGATTCCACCGCAGGTAGGCAAAAATACAAAAATTTATTAACAGCATTTAACCATCTCCAATAAGCAATATGTACTAATTAGTCCTTTTCTTGGATTCCTTCTTTTCAAAAATGCACCCAAATTGGTACCACAGAAGAAAAATCAAGACAGCAGAAACCCCTAAGGATAAGAGAAGGGATGAGGAAATTGACAAGACCTGTGACCTTTGACCTGAATGTGAGTGCCTTGGGAGAGTCCTTCTCAAGACTGGCTCCCCATTAGCAACACCTGAGCAGCCTTAAAAAATGCACATTTGTTGTAGCTGTAAAAGTTCCCCCGGTGATTCTACTAAGCAGCCAACACTGTAAACCACTAAACAACTGATTATGAGGGTCTCCAAACTACATGGCAAAGAAGGGCTAGAAAAGTTTTGAAATTTTTTCTTTTTTTTTCTTTTTTCTTTTTTGAGACAAGTTTCGTTTTTGTTGCCCAGGCTGGAGTGCAATGGCGCCATTTCGGCTCACCGCAATCTCCGCCTCCCAGGTTCAAGCGATTCTCCTCCTCAGACTCCCGAGTAACTGGGATTACAGGCATGCGCCACCACATTGGGCTAATTTTGTATTTTTGGTAGAGACAGGGTTCCACCCTGTTGGTCAGGCTGGTCTCTCAGCCTCACAAAGTGCTGGGATTACAGGCGTGAGCCACTGCGCCCAGTCTTGAAATTTATACTTATTATTTAAGATACTGGATTTCAGAAGTAACAGCAATAATAGTAACAATAAAATAAATGTCAGTGGAAGGCCGAACGTTTATTCCAAGGAGCAAAACTCCGAAAGTACATTTGTGAAAACTGGATGCTAGAAATTTTGAGAGCGGTAGCAGTCACAAGACTTCATGCATTTTTCAAAAGTCAGACATGTTACACACACACACACACACACACACACACACACACGAGTTATTGTATGAAAATGTAAAACATACTGGCCAGGCACAGTGGCTCACTCCTGTAATCCCAGTCCTTTGGGAGGCTGAGGCAGGCAGATCACGAGGTCAGGAGTTTAAGACCAGCCTGGCCAACGTAATGAAACCCCGTCTCTACTAAAATAAAAAATTAGCCAGGCGTGGCAGTGGGTGCCTGTAATCCCATCTACTCAGGAGGCTGAGGCAGGGAATTGCTTGAACCCAAGAAGTGGAGGTTGCAGTGAGCTGCAATCGTGCCCTCCTATATCAAAAACCAAAAAAAATAAAAATAAAAATCAGTTATCTAATCCAATAATAGGCAATCTTGGCTAAACACTATAATTACCTGGAGAATTTGTTTGCTTGGGTTTTTTTTAAAGAGAGACAGGGTTTCACTATGTTATCCTGCCTGGTCTTAAATTCCCAGGCTCAAGCAATCCTCCTGCCTCAGCCTCCCAAGTAGCCGGGACCACACCACTGCCATAGATCACCTAGAAAGGTTTTTAAAATCCTGATGCATAGGCTGTACCCCAGGATCAATTACATCAGAATCTAGGAGTGGTGGGGAGGTTTCTGAATTTTGGAAGTGACCCAGTGGCACTTGAGTGCCCAGTGATTCCCCGTAGACAGCCATGTCTAATTCCCTGTAGAACAGTACAAAGAATAACAGAAGTGTTCTTAACACACATCTAACACATAGGAATGTGGCTCCCAAACAGCAAAATCGCATCTACCCTACTTTCCACTCATCCAGGGGAAGTTCACTAAAAGCTACCCAAGGTTCCAAAACAATACCATGCCTAGAAGTGAATAAGGCAGACAAAGCCTGTGCTCTCTCAGAGCCTGGACAGAGCAAAGGCCCAGAGCTGCAGGACTTCCCTGAAGTCACATGCCACTTACGGACAGAGCCAGGATCACAACCCTCATCTCCTAATTCTGTGTAGAGAAGTAGAAAGAATATAGGCAACTGCCTTACAATAGTGTGAAATATATATTTGGTCTTCTTCCCAGTTTCCTGACAGATAGCCCCTAAAGCCCTGGGGCTCTCCAGAGTGCTAAGAGTACCTTTTGTGTGCTAATGACATGACTGATGACTGGGGTACCCTAGACAGCTTCAGGATGGGGGCTGATCACAAGACTCCATGAGAAAGTTGGGACTGATTTCAGGCCCACTCCCAACCTCAGAGGAGAGGAGCGGGCTGAAGGTTGACTTGAACATCAATGGCAAATGATTTAATCAGTCACTCCTACACAACGATGCTTCCATAAAAACTCAAATGGACTGGGTTCTGGGAGCTTCCAGATAGTTGAACACATGTAGGTTCCTGGAGGGTGGTGCATGTACCCGGAATGGGCATAGACGCTTTAAGCTCTCTCTCCATACCTCACCCTATGCTTCTTTCCCATCATGTTTCCCTGAGTTCTGTGAGCTGCTCTAGCAAACTAATTGAATCCAAATAGGGTGTCATGGGAACCTCCAATGTATAGCCTGTCAGTCAGCAGCTCAGGCCACAATCTGTGCTGGCCACTGGCATCTCAAGTAGAGAGTAGTCTTGTGGGACTCAGCCATCAACCTGTGGGACCTGACACTATCTCTAGGTACTGTCAAAATAAAATTGAATTAGAGGATACCCAGCTGGTGTCTGCAAGAGAATCAATCCCCTGGAGAATTGCTTGCTGGATATGTGGGGGAGAAATCCCCACACATCCTGGTGACCAGAGATCACAAAGTAATCTGTGCTAAGTGTTGTTAAGAGGATATTAGGAGAAACTGATTTGTTTTTTTTCCCTATGTCCTTGCATGCCTCCATCAAAATAACAATTATTTCCAAAAAAACAGCTTACCAAAAAATAAGTTAATGTCTATGTATCGAATTATGAAACGTGGGAATCAGAAATCTCATTCTCATAAACCCCTACTCTCCAAGCAAACCAGCATTGCTAGATCATACTGGCCTACACACAGTGTTCGTACAGGTAACTATTCTCGGAGGTCTCAGGATAGGATGAACAATAAACATGTATTATAGGAAAAACATCTTAACCACAGGCATTGCCTCATACTGAACTCTTACCTTTGGTACTTTCAAAAATCTATTCAATTGGTAAGCCTCCTGATTTGTTCAAAATTTATTTGCTCTGACATATTTTGGTGACCATCAAATTATTAGTGTTCTTTACTTCTTTCTAATCTTACAAACTATTGTCTGGTTGAAATGCTGACACTTGTCCAGCTAGGTCCTTTATCCCATTCAATCGTATTGTCCCTGTCATACAAAGAAGAAACAGCTTCAGCAAAGCAACTTGAGTAAACAAAGTCACACAAGGTAGCACAGCTTGAAATCGGAGCCAGGCTTTAAATCTAGGTTAATCTGTCTGACTCCTAATCCTTTGCTACTCAAAGTGAGGTCCCTAGATAATAAGGTCCCTACCTGGGAGCCTGTTGGAAAAGCAGATCCTCAGGCTCCTACTGGATCTGCTGAATTAGAATCCACATTGTAAACCCTGGTGACTGATGTTCACACTAACATTTGGAAACACTGGAGTAACCCCTATCCCAGAGCCAAGTGAAAGCTTCTTGTTAATTAAGACAATGAGCAACCATCTGTGACTCACACCATAAGCAAACAGCAGCCAATCACCTGAGCCTGGAAGCTACCAGATGGGATGCATGTCACACCACCGACTCACAGGAATCCACAGGGCTTGCTGCATGGGGCCCTTCTACACAGCTGCCCACTGGATGCTGGAGAGAAAGACCAACTTCTCTTTACCAAAGCGCCAGGGAAGTCTACAGGCCTGGTCCTAGCATTTGCCAACACCCAGAAAGACATCTAAATACCTGCCATCATAATTCAAACTCCTGGCATTTTTTTTATGGAGGTAAATTTCACGTCTTTAAGTAATCAATGAGGTGAGAAAAAAAATACAATTAATCTCAGAACAAAAAGCAGCTAATCCTCTGTCTGTCTGCGTCTCTCTCCCTCTACATAGATGTGCTTATCTATTATTATATATATTTGTAATGGTCCTTAGAGTCTAAAAACCTGAATTAGGGATATTACAACTGAACCTAAGCTAGAAACAGACCACTGTTGAAGGAGGGGGTCAGGGGATGGGGGAGCCATCACGGAAAACATCCCCCTGACCAGCTTTCCCTGACTCTAACTTAAAGCTCTCAAAGGGTGGAACATGGGCTACCTGCCTGAGAATCACTGAAGATGATTTCATTCCTGAGCCCAAGAATCCACCTGTTTTTTGTTTGTTTTTGAGACATGGTCTCACTCTGTTGCCGAGGCTGGAGTGCAATGGTGCAATCTCGGCTCACTGCAACCTCCGCCTCCCGGGTTCAAGGATTCTCCCGTCTCAGCCTCCTTGAGTAGCTGGAGTTACAGGCCCACGCCACCACGCACGGCTATTTTTGTATTTTTAGTCCAGACAGAGTTTCACCACGTTGGCCAGGCTGGTCTCGAACTCCTGACCTCAAGTGATCTGCCCGCCTCAGCCTCCCAAAGTGTGGGGATTACAGGCGTGAACCATGGCGCCAAGCCTAGAATCCACGTCTAACAACACCTTCCCCATGAATTCCTGCACACATAAAAATTTGAAGCCAACTGCCACCTGACCTGGGCACACAGTTACATGAGAATTATTAGACCCAGTACTTCATCTTCATAATTGCGGGGCGTCTCGTTCCCACTTTCTAAGGAAGAAGTGATTGGGGAAGTGGAATCCTTACCCAAGGTCACACAGCAGGTAAGTGACTATGTGGCTAAAACACCACAGTTGAGGTGTTTCAACAGATCATGGCAGCAAATTCACAAAAAAACAAACAACAGAGAGGAATGGTTCTGTTGCTAAATCACTATTTGCCACGTGAAGCAAGAGCAATGCTTTTCTGAAAAAGTAAGATCTGGTCTCTCTCGTAGGAGTATTGCAGGAACTGTTCTGGGTCCCACTTCCAGGACGGGACTGTGGCTGCCAACAGGGACAGTGGGCAGTGTGTCGTAAAGGGCTTTGGAGAGCAGCTGGCTGCTGGCTGGGTCTGGGAGCCAGATGCAATCCACTGGCCTGATGAAAGTTCATCAGCTTTCAGTAAATTCAAATTACTCCCAGTAATGCTGGATGCAGTGGCTCACAACTGTAATCCCAGCACTTTGGGAGGCTAAGGTGGGCAGACTGCTTGAAGCCATGAGCTTGAGACTAGCCTGGGCGACATAGCAAGACCTCATCTCTACTAAAAAACAAACCAACAAACAAAACCCTAAAACAAAAAACACAAAACCCCACCCACATTGTTGCAAATGACAAATTTCTTTTTTCAGGCTGAATAGTATTCCACTGTGAATATGTACCGTATTTTCTTTATCCATCTGCTGATGGCACTGAAGTTGATTCTGTAACTTTGCTATTGTGAACAGTGCTGCAGTGAACATGGGCGTACAGAGATCTTCTCCACAAACTTCAAATCTTTGGGGTAAACACCCAAAAGTAGGAATACTGGGTCTAAATCTAATAAAAAATCGGAATGGCAATACATACTATAAAGACAAGTGATATAGGAAAAGTTATTCATGATTAAAACAATGGACTAACTTAATTAAGACCTCTAACAAATGAATAATAGACCAATATCACCTAACAGGGAAAAAAGGGACTGAAGTATGAATAATTGTTAGAAAAGAAAATACGACAGTTCTTCAACAAGTGAAAAGATGTTCAACTCCACATATAAAAGAAATGCAAAATAAAACACGATACTATTTTTCTTGTGTCAGAAAGACAAATATCAAGAAGTACAACAGTGCAGATAACATAAGTCTTGGGAACAGAGGTGCTCTTACATCTTTTCCCCAAAAAGAAAAATTAGGCAATGCCTATCCACTTTTTAAATGTATATTCCTTTGACCCAAAAATTCTACTTTTAGGAATTTCTCCTATACCTAAATTCACAAATATGCAAAATGTTATGTGTTCATGAATATTCATTAAGAATAACAATTTTTTTTTTTTTTTTTTTTTTGAGACAGAATCTCACTCTGTCACCTATGCTGGAGTGCAGTGGCGTGATCTCAGCTCACTGCAACCTCCACCTCCCGGGTTCAAGCAGTTCTCCTGCCTCAGCCTCCGGAGTAGCTGGGACTACAGGTGCAAGCCACCATGCCCAGCTAATTTTTGTATTTTTAGTAGAGATGGGGTTTCGCTATATTGGTCAGGCTGGTCTTGAATCTTGACCTCAGGTGATCCGCCTGCCTCGGCCTCCCAATGTGCTAGGATAAGAGGTGTGATCCACCGCACCCACCTAAGAATAACAAAATACCAGAGACCAAAACATCAACAGGAAACTGGGCAAATAAGTTACAGTGCACCCATATGATAGAATACGATCCAGCCATTTTTTAAATTCCCCGAACCAGAAGTCCTTTATTTACTTAACTGCAAAGATCTCCAAAACAGAGGGCAAACTACTGAAAAGTAAACGTGGTATATTATCACTTGTGCTTAAAAATACACACATAGCCTGGAATCCACCTTGGGAAGCCGAGGAGGGCGACTCGAGACCTGTCCGACAAACATGGAAAAACGCCGTCTCTACTAAAAATACAAAATTAGCCAGGCATGGTGGTCATGCCTGTAATCTCAGCTACCTGGGAGGCTGAGGCAGGAGAATCGCTTGAACCTGGGAGATGGAGGTTGCTGTGAGCCGAGATTGCACCACTGTACTCTAACCTGGGCAATCAAGTGAGACTGTCTCAAAAAAAAAAAAAAAAAAAAAAATACACACATAAACCATGAGGGAAGGTTCCCTGTGAGGAAGGAAACTGGTACCTGAGAGACAGAGGTAGGAGTCATAATTATTTTCCCTACTTATCTGCCCTCTGTGGATATACTGTCCTATTTTTTTTTAAGTAAAATAAGAGAAAAAAATAACAAAAAAACAAGAGAGGCAAGGGAGGGGCAGGGATTGGAGATAGGATGGGGCAGGAGAGACCACCTGAGTGTAAAGCTGCATCAGGAGTTCTCTCCTATTTCTCTCTGCAATACTTACTTTATAGTAGATGATAAAAGCCCTAAAAAGGCTGGGCACAGTGGCTCACACCTGTAATACCAACATTTTGGGAGGCCATGGTGGGAAGACTGCCCGAGCCCAGGAGTTCAAGATAGCCCTGGCAACACAGATCCGGTCTCTACAAAAAAATTTTTTTTAAATAGCCGGGCATGGTGGTGCACACCTGTAGTCCCAGCTATTCAGGAGGCTGAGGTGGGAAGGTCAACTGAGCCTGGGAAGTCAAGGCTGCAGTAAGCCGTGATCATGCTACCACACTCCAGCCTGGACAACAGAGCAAAACTGTTTCAAAACAAAAAGGCCCTGTAAATGTTACTTCAGACTCAGTAATTCCACTTCTGATAATCCATCCTCAGATACTAAAAAAGGTTTATATGCAAAGATTCCATCAAAGCATTACCTATATGAATAAAAAGTTGAAATAAACAGTGCAACATGTGCTTTAGGGAGGTTCAGTTCTGCTGTAGAGAACAAGACAACAAAACCAAATAAGATGGATGAAACGCCTAAGGTGTGTGAAGTACAGAACGTAAACAAGCACGCAGCTGTGAGACACCAGCCATAAATGAAGAAAGAAGAAGATATGTAGTCTGAACACAGGTTGGAAGGGATAGAAATACCAAGTGGTGTCCCTTCCGGCTCCTCCCCATAGTGCAAAGGGCACACTTGGAACCATCGGGACCATGCTATTTCTGAATACCCTGCTTGCCGGTACATCAGGGGTTGGAAAAACCCCACTAGGCAAAGAACCTGAGTCAAAATCAGGACTGAAATACATTAATGTGGGTGATTTAGCTCGAGAAGAACAATTGTATGATGGCTACGATGAAGAGTATGCTTGTCCCGTTTCAGATGATGACAGAGTAGTTGATAAGTTAGAAAACCAAATGAGAGAAGGTAGAGTTATTGTTGATTACTACGGTTGTGATTTTTCCCTGAACACTGGTTTCACATAGTTTTTGTGCTGAGAATAGGTACCAGTGTATTGCATGAAAGACTTGAAACAAGGGGTTATAATGAGAAGAAACTAACAGACAGTATTCAGTGTGAGATTTTTCAAGTTCTTTACGAAGAAGCCACAGCACCCTACAAGGAAGAAATCGTGCATCAGCTGCCCAGCAATTAACCAGAATAGCTAGAAAATAATGTAGATCAGATCTTGAAATGGATTAAGCAATGGATCAAAGATCGTAACTCTTCACTTAAAAACCGAGCTACTTTATAATCACTCTTGTGGATATCTCTCTGCTGACATCATAGAAATTGTTCAAGTAACAGTTTATTAAAATCATGTTGCAGGACTAGCAGGTGGATAGTATCTAGGCTTATGCCTGTGTTTCTTTTTCGCCGTAAGAAAGCTAAACATCTGAAATATGATTAACATATTATTATTAAGGATTGAGACTGAAACTGATTTTAATACTTAAATTGCTACAGAATAAATACATCTGACAAAATGAGTGGATATCGTTTAAATTTATTTCAGAAAAAAATGTAGATGATCTCTTAAAATAAAACTAAAGACCAAAGATAAAAGAAAAAAGAAAAGAAAAACCAAGTGGTGGCTCGGTATTCATTAATATCCAAGATCAGCCACCCATTGGTGACACTCATTCTGGCCCAACTTGTTTGCCTAAGACACGCAAAAAAAAAAGAAAGTTCTGGACACTCAAGAGGGACTGTTGCTAATAGCTTTGCCAGACACCATCCCTGCACTTCTCCAGCAGAGCAGGTATGTGGGCTCCTGGCACCTTCTGTCTCTTGAGTCCCCTTGCTCATTCTCAGATCTAGCCCTTACGACCATGCCAGTGGAGTGGAACGGTGTGTGGCAGACATAGAGTCCGGATATGAACACTGCCCAAGCCAGAATACAAGCAGTGTGGTCCACCTACCCTGATGGACCTAAGTTTGTTAACCTACTCCATCCCCTTCCTCTTACTTCTCTTTGAGTGCTTAAATTCACTTAATAAATGGAATGATTCAATCATCTTAATCTGATCTGTGAGCCTTTGTGTTAGTGACTTCTGGGACAGTGTCCTTAGAGGCTACCACAGCATTAAGATAATTTCCCACCATGACAAATACAGGAAATGATCACATAAGTTTTGACATATCCATTTAACAAATTATCAATTTAAATTACATTTTGGCTTCAGTAACCTCTTAAGCATTCTCAGTATTTGAAAAATATAAAATTGAACAGAACATAAACTATATAAAAATAAACTAATTTTAATGAGCAGAAGTATATGCACATTATCTCTGTATTTTAAAACCAAGGAAACACACTAAACTGTTAACAGTGGTTATCTCCAAGGTAAGTCATATATTCAGGTGATTTTTTAAATATTTTTTATATTTCCCACATGTATTACTTTTATCATCTGGAAGAGTCATAAACTTTTAAATATATACAGAGAATAAGACTAGAAGGAAATCTATCATAATGGTAAGTGGCTATAGGATTCAGAGTAACTACTTTCTTCTTCCACTTTTATAGTTCTTTCAGTAATGGTCATCTTGTACTTTTATCATCACAACAGCATTCTGTGCCTTGAGACAAAGAGATTGGCAATGGGTAAGACCCACAAGCTAAAAGCACAGCCCTGGAATGAAAATTAAAGCCTGACTGTACACAGCCATAAGTGTGCATGCATTCCCAGTTGAAATAAAATCTGTCAAAGAGAGTCTACTTGTTTTGCTGCAGGAATAAGATGAAAGAAGCTTTCTGTACAATTTCCAAGGCACGTCCATCCTTGGGAGTGACTTACCACTATTTCTAAGGCTATGAGGTCATCACTTTTGCCTGTGACATACTGCTCTCACCAACTTGAGAGGCCAGGGACCCTCCTGCCTTGCTCAAACACCTCCACCCAACAGCAGCTGATAAACCAAAGTGGGCTTTTCATTAGACAGGGTCTGCTTTAGCATAATATAGCCAATGCTTTCCTGATGCAGAAGCACTGGGAATTTTATCCCCAACCTCAGCAATACAGGGTTAGAGGGCCCAGTTCAACCAGGCAAGAAACCCCACAAGGGAACCCATCACATATCTCAGAGGCCAAACCTCACTCATCATCATCACCCTGGGGGGTCCAAAAAGACTTCAGATTTTGACACCAAATGCCCGACACTGTTTCTCCAATCCCGATGGCTATGGTATGCACTCCTTACCTCCAGTCTCAAAATCCAACCCAATCCTGAAGGCCCATGTCGCAACAATTTAACCCTTGGAGGCCTTCCCAAGCACCAAAAGGAAGCTCAGCATTGTGTCTCTTTGGTACCACATGTGCCTGTCTATACGTGCATGTATGTATACTGTAAATACACATCTATACATACAGACTATAGACTGTAGATTGGTACATGTGCACACATGCTACAAAACCAAAACACACACGTAACTTTCGTGAGTGCTAGTGCTTCACTTTCCACATATTCATGGCTTGTCTGTAGGCACACAGAATAAGGTCCCTGGGAAGAGGGGCTGGCATCTACAACCCCTACATTACCTCTCACATGGAAATAAAGAACATTTCCTAACTTCCAAACAGAAATAAAGATCACTTGGGCCAGGGTCTAGAGGAGATTCTTTTGGGCCAGCATCTTAAGCAGACACAGAAAACTTAAGATTTAAAATGTTTGCTTCTGTTTGAAAGTAGACCCCCTTTAAGATTTCCAGCGGGTCCTGCCTGCTAAGGGAAGGGTCCCTGAGATGACTATAATTAACCAGCCATCCCAGACCAGGTACCTGGATTGGCTCCCGGTGCTGGCTTCACTGGGGCTCAGAAGGGGCTCTGAGGAGACTCAGCAGCAAAGCTCCAGGGACGCACAGCACTGAGTCAGAGTGCACAAGAATGATGGCTGTATGTGTTCATATGGTTTAATTCAGAGGAAATGTACATATGTTCTCATCACATTAGAAAGAAAATAATGACCAGCCTAGTCTACATGGTGAAACCCCATCTCTACTGAAAATACAAAAATCAGCCAGGTGTGGTGACTTGCACCTGTAGTTCCAGCTACTTGGGAGACTGAGGCAGGATGATAGCTTGAACCCGGGAGGCAGAGGTTGCAGTGAGCTCAGATTGTGTCACTGTACTCCAGCCTGGGCAACAGAGTAAACTCTGTATCAAAAAAAAAAAAAAAAAAAAGAAAGAAAGAAAGGAAATGATGATTTTTCACTTAGATCTTTTGCTTATTGGGTTTGTTTATTGAGTATACAAGAAAAAAATAGTAAATGTATAATCTACACGAACAACCACATCACTGTCTACTCCAAGCCACCCCTCCTGCCCCACCTGCACCATTAATGCGAAACTGAAGTCTTTACCCTTCTTCCATCATCTCTGACAGCAGTTCTCACTGGCGGCAGAGTTATAGATCCCACAGCACACTGCCAAGAGCTCTAACAGACTACCAAAACTCCTCAGCAGGATACAAGGGGCCCCTTGACTAAGGAGGCCTGAACTAGAAGCAGGGGTGCAGCGTGGGCGGGGGGAACAGGTGAGGGCAGCATCCAGCTGGCCTCACCTGTACAGCTCAGCTATAGCACGTGGCGGACATCATCTCTCAGGACTCAGTCTCCTGATCCCTTACACCGCCTTAGGGACCTTACAGACAGAATGGCCTATAAGTCTAAGCAAACGCCCTATTTTCTATGAGGTACCCAAAACTCTGCTACTGAAGGAGTGATAAGAGGGAACAAAGTGAAAGAAACCAACATTGACAAGAAAAGGGTGACTGCAGTATATTTTCACCAATTTCTGATACCCAAGAAAAAGATCACACGAAATTACAACGTCACCACGAAAAGACATTGTACTAACCTCACGCACCGTTTTGCCAACAGCCAGCGAAAATATGATTGGAGGAGGTGGGGTGGGGTAGGGTGGTCCCCAGGGGCTGAGTGAATGACCCCATTTCAGAAGTGAACAGCAGGACGTATTCAATAAATTCAAGCAGAACCAACTTGTGTAAATCTGTATGTGCAAGTTAATCCCGTGCTGGTTTTAAATAATCTCAAAGAGACTGGTATACATTTCAGAGAAGTCGGAGAACATTTTATACATCACCCTGATTTTGTCGAAGATGACATTCTGCCTGAGGACACATGGATGGCCTTAGCAAATTAATAAACTGATAAACACTTGTGAGAGGCAGTGCACACAGGGCTCTGAGTAGAAGGGTAAGATCTGCAGCTACACAGCACAGGGCAGGAACTATTTGACCTTCGGCAAGTGCCTTACAGCCACCATGTAAAATTGGACGGTAATAGTGTTCTCAAAAGGAGGTTGGGAAATGAATTCACGTACAGAGATGCGATCATGATGACTATGAGGATGAGTTCCACCACGCTGCTCTTGTCCTATTTAGCTATGACTCAAGGTAAATAATTCTAACTTTATGGGCCTTTTTCCCCTTGAGTGCAAAATCTAAGAAGGAAAATCCTTTCCAACTTCAACATCCTTTGAATCTAAGTCCTTCTTCTACTCCTTTGCTGGGGAAACTCATCATCATGGACAAAGGATACCAACTTGAACTTCCAGTTCCTACCACAGTTTCGCAAACATCTGTAAGAATGAATAAAAGTAAGCACATAATGCATGTATGAGGCAGCCCAACTGATTCTGAATTCGAAAGCTGTGCCTTTGAATGAATGAAGCTGCAGATGACAGTCTCAGTAGGTATCATTTACTGACGCTTACTGTGCGACAAAACAGAGCTGTTTAAAGTTCATAGTGGTTTCAACTAGTCTTTCTGAGCTACTTCAAGGTAGGAATCTGAAGTCCTGTCTGAGGCTCAGAGAGGAGAAACGACTGGCTTTGTCCCAGGAGACACAGTCTCTCTTGCTTCTGAGCCCAGCGTCTTTTCTCTACAGCACGCTGTCTCAGCACCCCGATGAGGCAAGTGCAGGCCTAAATTGCTTTCCACACACACACGTACACACATGCAAGACCCTCTAAGAATAGGAACTGTTAAATTGTTACATTAACAGAAAAATTCAGAGTATAAAATCTGCCATGGACAAAGCTTCTATTCACAGCTTTGTGAAAGCTGACGATTTTTGTTTATGAAGCAATAAGACATTTTTATTTCCCAGTATTGAAAAGGCTTTGTTATTAGGGCACAGGAATGCTGGAATAGCCCAGAATTCCCATACACAAAGAACCCCAGGTAGCCTTTCAGGGCTCTTCCTAAGAAAATAGAAGGATTGGGATTTATGTTTACAAAATGCCTAACTGGGAAGCAGAAAGTGGTTCCCACAAACATTTCACCCCCAGGTCCCTCAAAAGGAAATCACAGCATCATCTAATCCTAGTAACCCTAGATCAAGTTGCTTTGCTCAGACTGCTGTGTTGTGGGCTATCTTCCCAAGACTGAGCTCTTCCCAGCTGCGATTGGTATGTTCAATATGAATATGGAAAAGGAATTAAAGACTATCTCACATTCATGTAGCACTGTGCAATTTAGTTGCCTTTCGTCTTTAATTTCTAACTTAATTGGTTTTGACTTTTTTAAGTGACCCACATGACACTGCCTCTTTAAAATTTATTGAGGTGTGTACACTGTCACTTTTCATAAATGTGCCACATGTGTTAAAACTATGTACTTTCCAAGTTATGAGAGCTGTGGTCTGTGTGTCCACTAAATCAAGCTGGTTATTCTCTATATTATTTATTTTTTGTAGAGTTGATATATCAATTACTGGGATAAATTATCCCACTTATGCCAATGGATTTGTGAACTTCTCTCTGAGATTCAGCCAACTTCTTCTCTATATATATCCATATATAAAATGCATACAATATACTTAACATAATGCTCAGCTCTGAAGATTCTAGCTGCTAATAAAATGGCCCACAACTTGTCTAATGTCACACAGCTATGATCTTAGGGGGTCAGAAAATTAAAGCCCTCTGACTCCCTTCTCTTTTTATGGGGATAATGGGGTCTTGCTCTATCACCCAGGCTGGAGTGCAATGGTGTGATCTGACTCACCACAACCTCCACCTCCTGGGTTTAAGTGATTCTCCTGCCTCAGCTTCCTGAGTAGCTGAGATTACAGGTACACACCACTATGCTTGGATAAAGCTTTGTATTTTTAGTAGATACGGGATTTCATCAAGTTGGCCAGGCTGGTCTTGAACTCCCAACCTCAGGTGATCTGCCCATCTCGGCCTCCCTAAGTGCTGTGATTACAGGCGTGAGCCACTGTCCCTGGCCTGAACTCCTCCTCTTAATCAGAAAGCAGGATGGAGCAGAGGGGAAGGCAGATTTGTAGAAAGTATTCCAGAACTTTATAGTTAGAGAAGCACGGGAGAACACCACCATGTCCAAACCTCACTAAGGATCTTAAGTCACAAATCAGCTAAATATTTTATCTTCCCCAACTTAATTGCCCAGTTTAGCTCATTCTCTCTGGAATTTATCTCCCCTTGTTGCTGGTTTTGGGGCTCTGTAAGAACAGCTGTGCCATGATGCACTTTATATAAACTTATGGTCCTGAGAAATATTTGGCATATTTTAATTTTTATTTTATTTTATTTTTTTGAGACGGAGTTTCGCTCTTGTTACCCAGGCTAAAGTGCAATGGCGTGATCTCGGCTCACCGCAATCTCCGCCTCCTAGGTTCAAGCAATTCTCCTGCCTCAGCCTCCCGAGTAGCTGGGACTACAGGCATGTGCCACCATGCCCAGCTAATTTTTGTATTTTTAGTAGAGACGGGGTTTCACCATGTTGACCAGGATGGTCTCGATCTCTTGACTTCGTGATCCACCCGCCTCGGCCTCCCAAAGTGCTGGGATTGTAGGCGTGAGCCACCGCGCCCGGCCGAAATATTTGGCATATTTAAGGCAGGTAAGAGTTAATATCTAAACTATAGATAACCTTTGAGGACTTATCCCAGCCCTAGGATCCACAGAATTGTCAGGGGTGGTGGGAAGTGAGAGACAGAGAGAGACAGAGAGAGTGAGTGTGAGTGTGATGTGTGTGTGTGTGTGTGTGTGTGTGTGTGTGTGTAAGCCACGTTAGGGGCAGACCACTCATTTCATTAACAGCTTCCAAATCCTCTGTAACACTCTCCCCCATCCCAGCAGGTGAGTGAATCTTTGTCAAAGTCTAAGTTAATTGCACATCCGAGACAGAAGATGCAATTTTCTCCTCTGGTTTTTTAACTCTGAAATTGACGCCTGGGAGCTGTTCTGTCCTCAAAATGTCAGCTGCAGGGTAGAAAAAATACAACAAGAGGCAGAATAAACCAGCAAGAAAACTTGGCAAACAGAAGAACATTCTAGAAAGCCTCGGGGGTTAACAAGTCACAAATTTGCTGTTTAAAAAAACAACAACAAGGAAATACGCACCTCTATTCAAAAGCAACTCCTGTGACAAGTTTTTCAGCTACAAGTTCATCAGAAACAGGTAGCTGCAAAAAGCTCACAGGGTGCCTGGTCTAGCAGCCAGGATTCAGCACTGACCTATCCATAATGCCACTTATGCCAATGCTTCGGCAAGCTGACCCATTATTTCATCCACGAGAATGGACCACCACAACCAAAACTTGATTAAGAAACCAATCATGGATGAAGTGTAGAAACCAACCAACTGGACAGTGTGTCAAACCACCCACAGATGATTTTAAATGGATTTTCTGACACAGATTCTCTTTTTATTTCTTGGTATCTTCCCTCTAAAATAGAAGAGGGATTATTTCAAGCTGCAGACACATCCTGCTTTCTTTGATCCTTGAGGGTCTCACCACATGTCAAAGAGCTGAGCATCAACCCCTTGGGTCATGCATTCACACTGTGAGCAAAAATAAAGCCCTAAGCCCCTCCATCTACTGAACAGACTCCTCCTGGCCCAGAGGACGCCAGAGAAATGTGAAAAAACTGAATTTCCAGCCATGATGGGAAGGGAGGTTGGATAAGCCTCTTCATACCTGCTCCATTTCGGAGTTCAGGCAAAACTGACCAGCATTAACATTAAAATAGAGATCAAAAACTGACGAAACACACTCTGTGGCAATAAGATACCAAATTCCAACTTGACTCTGGTATAACATCACATGGCAGAGAGCAGACACTGAAGGAAATGGCAATATTTTACCCTAAAATATATTCCTTTGACATATTTTGAAATGGCCCTGCAAAGCCATCTTTCATGGGGGAAATTTGTGTGGGGGAAACTCCATTTGCATGGGGGAATCTCCATTAATGCAGCCAGGTCTTTCTAGGATCTAGGAGAGATTAACTGAGTCTGACACCTTTTAAGGCCAGAAAGAGATATTTACCATCTCTCTTGGAAGGCTAACTGGAGGCTTCACCTACGTAACAAAAAAAACCTTGGCCCACACAACCCCCACCGTCCATCTTAACTCAAGCATTTCTTTCTACTGACTTCAAGTCTTTAGACGAAGCTTAACTCTTTCAACCAACTGCCTATCAGAATATCTTGGAATCTACCTATGACCTGTAACGTTCGTTACAGGTGGACTGTCTCCCTAAAATGTATAAAACCAAACTGTAAACCCCACTGCCTCAGGCACATTTTCTCAGGACCCCTTGAGACTGTTTCCCAGGCCATGGTCACTCGTATCATTTCAGAATAAACCTTTTTAATTATTTTACAGAGTTTGGTTTTTTGGTTAACAACACCCTAACCCTACTCCAGGGCTTTTCCCCGCACCCCCACCCCCCACGGCACCCAGCCCCAGCCATTCTCTGCTTTCCTCAACACCACCGCACAGATGTAAAATATTCAGCCATAGAGGAGAAAGAGAAGGCAGGCAGGATGCGATCTGCAATTCACCAAAAAACTATTCTTATGATCATCTTTCCCTTCAAGCTTCAGGTTTGCAGTTTAACCATATTTGGCCCAGAAGTCAAGGGACCAGACACACTCCCCTGTCAATCTATGAGAGGGACAAAGGAATGACAGTGTAAAAAAAAAAAAGGAAGTGAAAGCTTAAAGTGGAATACTCTCCTTCTTTCCACCCAAGCCAACAGGGCAGGCAATGGTGTGGAGCTTTTTGCACCTTTAATTTAACCATTCACCCTGGCAAGGACTAAGTATGTAAGGGGTTAAACACACACTCCACCCAAAAATTTAACAAGTACATAAAAATTAAATCCCCCCCCAAAAAAATAAATGAGTAAGAATGCAAGGATAGCCATCAGAGATTATTTTAAAAACCACCCTATCTCCCTGGAGAGACAGAACTTCTAAAACAGCTAGATACATACTTTAAAATCAACAACTATTAAGTAACTAATACTGGACCTCCTAAATTTGCAATGTGATGCTACTTTTTCCACTTAACAACATGTATGGTTATCTTTCCAACCACATACTTGTTCTCTATGCTGTAGCTATGTTTCCTGTTTGGAAGAAATAAGAAAAGGTTGACTTAGTGTCCCATTGCCAACAGAGGGGTAGACATAACAAAACCTATTCACAATTCTGTATTCCCCATGCATCCAACACGAAAGCTATCAAGGTTATCTTTTCTAACTCCTTAGAGAAAGGCCATATGCCAGTGCATACACTTACAACACAGATGTAGACATTACTCAGCTCTCCGCCTTCAACAAACTTCAGGGGTAAATTGCAAGCTCTTCCAAGAGGCGGGGGAGATGGAAATGTGCCATTTTCCATCAGAGGGACAATTATTATTTATTTATTTATTTTGAGACAGAGTCTCGCTCTGTCACCCAGGCTGGAGTGTAGTGGCGTGAGTGAGCTGACTCACTGCAACCTCCACCTCTCTGGTTCAAGCAATTCCCCTGCCTCAGCCTTCCAAGTAGCTTACAGGCACGTGCCACCACACCTGCCTAATTTTTTTTGCATTTTTAGTAGAGACAGAGTTTCACCATGTTGGTCAGGCTGGTCTTGAACTCCTAACCTTGGGATCTGCCCTCCTTGGCCTCCCAAAGTGCTGGGCTTACAGGCATGAGCCACCACACCGGGCCACAGAAGGGACAATTAATAAACACAACTTTGGGAGGCATACAACTGTACAACAATGAAGTCTTCACATTTCCAGAGAGAAATGACATACATTCTGAAGATCTTGGTTCAAAACTTTATTTTAGACACTGATTTGGTTTGGCTATGTCCCCTCCCAAATCCCATTTTGAATTGTAGCGCACATAACTCCCACATATTGTTGGAGGGACCCAGTGGGAGAAAACTGAATCATGGAGGTGATTTCCCACTATTGTTCTCGTAGTAGTAAGTCTCACAAGATCTGATGGTTTTATAAGGGGAAACTCCTTTTACTTGGTTCTCATTTCTCTCTTGTCTGCTGCCAAGTAAGACGTGCCTTTCGCCTTCCTCCATGATTGTGAGGCCTCCCCAGCCACGTGGAACTGTAAGTCCATTAAACCTCTTTTCTTTGTAAATTATCCAGTCTCAGGTATGTCTTTATCAGCAGCGTGAAAACAAACTAATATAGATACCCACTAAAAAACTTTTCAAGTTTCACAAATATTTTCCTAGAAATTACAACTTCAATTTCACATACACATAACATACTCTCTTCTAGAGAATGTCCTTCATTGAAAACTGTGTAGTCAACTTTATAGTCCTCAACCATCAAACAGAAATTTGCTACTACACATTATACCTTCTGCACCACCGACAAGACCCACTTTCCTTCACCCATCACTTTTGCTTCGTGGCCTAATTCTAGCAGCCAGCATACCCTGTATAAGCCTGTAAAGGTAAGAGAACACTGGAGTCTTCAGTTTACAGTTCTCTGTTCTGAAACAGGCCAAACTTCCAAGGTTAAGCTTATTTAATATGCTATCATCATCTCCGGCTAATAATTTAAATTGAAAAGGCACAGGAAACAAATTCCCTCAGTGTCTCATTTAGGAGCCACCAGGGATGAAGCTTAAAATAAAGGTGTGAACACTAACAGAAAAATCAACATGGTCCAGGCCAAGACTTGACTCAGGCTGCCATTAATATTTATGAGGTATTTATCCATGTAAGTGAGAGGTACTTAACTACCCCCACCCAAACGTACTGAGACAGCCAACTTCAATTGCTGGGGAAATGTCTGTCTTTTATATAAAAAGCATCCTCAAGAGGAAAGGGTTTGTCTCACCAAAAAGCCCCAGCTCTATGGTCAATACTGTGGGCCCCACCTTCATACCAGGTTCATGCAGTTCTGCAACATAGAGGTCTGTGACCCTGGGCAAGTGGCTAAATTACTTAAATCTCAGTTTCCTTATCCATAAAATAGGAATAATAGTAGCAGTTACCTCTCAGAATTATTGCGAGGTTTAAACAAGTTAGTATTTCTAATCCTGCTTAAACTCTGTGTGGCACGTGTATAGTGCTCAATAAACCTTAAATCGTTATACTGAGGAAAGAGACCCAAGCATCTAGGATCACAACCCTCTTGGCTTCCACACTGCATTTCAATAGACGAAAAGGCTGGCCAAGGGGCATCTTCTTAATCGCCTTCCTATAGATAGCAGGCATAGTATGGGGGAATCTCTCCGGAAGGCACTGTTTTTACTTAAACAAGATCAAACCCCCACCCCACACCTACTCCACAGACCAAGACCCTTTCATGTGTAATTTCTAAAACTGTAAACCCAAGACGCTTTCACGTGTAATATCTAGAGTTATAAGCCTATATAAAGGCAGAGCTTCTCTTTGTTAGACGAGCTTGGCTGTTAGCAAATAAATCACCTCCTCCTTCCTAGTTAGGTGTCCGAGAGCTCTGACACCTCTGATACTTTCTCGCAGTCGCTCTTGCTTCAGTACCACTAATCTACACTAAAAAAGCCATTGCAAGCTGGATGCAGTGGCTCACTCCTGCACTTTGGGAGGCTGAGGTGAGCAGATCACTTGAGGTCAGGAGTTCAAGACCAGCCTGGCCAACATGGTGAAACCCTGTTTCTACTAAAATCACAAAAATTAGCTGGGCGTGGTGGCGGGTGCCTGTAATCCCAGCTACTGGGGGAGACTTAGGTAGGAGAATTCCTCAAAGTCAGGAGGCAGAGGTTGCAGGGAGCCACCCATGATCGCAACACTGCACTCAGCCTGGGCAACAGAGCAAAACTCCATCTCAAAAACACAAAACAAAACAACCACATTGCAGGTCATGGCTCTCCACTGTGTACCATATTTTGCATGTTCTAGCCCATTCAGTCCTCAAAACACTGACAAGGCAGATAGAAATTTAATTTTCAGTTGAAAAACCTGAGGTTCAGACAAGTTTAAAGTCTTACCAAACTTGCTAGTGACCTGAAATCTGAACCCATGATTATTTGTCTCCAAAACCTACGCTCCTCCTACCTCTCCAAACTCTGTGGCTCCTGCCTGCCTGCGACACAAATAACTATAAAGAAATGCACCGTTGGGAGGCCGATGTGGGTGGATCACAAGGTCAGGAGTTCAAGACCAGTCTGGCCAAGATGGTGAAATCCCATATCTACTAAAAATTCAAAAATTAGCCAGGCATGGCAGTGGGCCCCTGTAATCCCAGCTACTCGTAGGCTGAGGCAGAGAATTGCTTCAAGCGGGGAGGTGGAAACTACAGTGAGCTGAGATGGCACCACTGCATTCCAGCCAGGGTGACAGACTGAGACTCTGTCTCAAAAAAAAAAAAAAAAAAAAAGAAAGAAAGAAAGAAGAAACGTGCTGGCAGTGGCTCATGCCTGTAATCCCAGCACTTTGGGAGGCCCAGGCGCTGGATCACTTGCGGTCAGGAATTCTAGATCACCCTGGCCAACATGGTGAAAGTCCGTTTCTACCAAAAACAGGAAAATTAGCCAGGTGTGGTGGTGCATGCCTGTAATCCCAGCTACTTGGGAGGCTGAGGCAGGAGAATCGCTTGAACCTGGGAGGTGGAGGTTGCAGTGGGCCAAGATCATGCCACTGCACTCCAGTCTGGGTGACAGAGTGAGACTCCGTCTCAAAAAAAAAAAAAAAAAAAAAAATGTTGCTAGCCAATATTTGATGAGCATTTACTATGTGCCCAGTCTGATGTCACTGCTTCACTCTCATTTCACGCAGCAATCTTATGACTAAGTAAAATCATTACTCCCATTTTTCATAGGAGAAAACTGAGGCTTAAATAGTTCAAGTAACATGTCTAGGGATATTTAAGTAAGTGGCAGAGTTGGGACATGGCTGCAGAGTCTCCCATAATTATTTCATTTAAAAAAAGAGAAGAGACAGACTTATCCAACAGGTCTGGGAAACTTCTGTACCATCAAATCAGTATGTTCCTTAGAGTTAACATGTTTGTTTTTACAAGCGAGTAGTGTGGTAAGCCACAAAGCACCAATTCTCTTATAACATGAGCGGTGTGTTTGGCTTTTAAAAATCAAATTAGAATTTAAGTGGAGTCCTCAATCTCCAGACCAATGTTATTTTTTTGTTTATAAAAGGAGCACAAAATTAAAATATTTGGAGTGAGAAATAATTATTCAGGTTCATTACAAAACAGCAATCATCACCTCATTTTTCTCCACTGCTGGACAAATGCGGTGGGGGTAAACCACCATGACCCCCAAGCAAACTTAAAAACAAAAGTAGAAACAATTTTGTTTGGGGTATCTTTATGTTTGTTTCTATGAGGATTTAACTCAGTTATTTTTCAAGCAAAAACATGAAGCATCCCATTTTATTCCAAGTACAACAAATGCTTCAACCTTTACTGTGATTTTCTGTTAACAGCAGTTCAAGGTACGAAGGAAAAGGAAGAGGACAAAGGGATAGGGGTGAGCCTAAGGAACAGTAAGACTGGAAAGACAAATAGAGGCCAACAATGAAAGGCATGCGTGCAGAAACCAGGGACTCCAAGCCAAAAAGTGGGAGGGAAGGGCGAAGGTTTGGTAACCTCTGAATTAGCAGCAACCTCTCGCTGTCCTTGGATTCAATGTCCACCAGCCACTGAAATCTTATTAGCACATTCATCCATATTCACTGATCTTCAATGAAATAGTAACAGTGAGGAGGTGCCACGGGGTGAAGGAGCAGCAACATCTTCAATCTACAGCATCACAGTGAGAGCAATCCCATCACTGGATGGTGCCAGTGAAACCCACGTCTCCCTCCTCTCCAGTCAACCTACACCTTTGCAATAAAAATCAGGACCAAGTTTTACCAATATGTATTCTGCCTCATGCAATTACTTACCTTACCTCCTACCTAAAATCTTATACAAGCAGCTCAAGCAAAACTTTCTGCTCTCAAAATGATGCGAGGCACAGCTACTAAGAATAATTGCATAGCGTCAGGCAAATGAGTCGTGGTAAGATTGATCACCTGCCCCCAGAGCTTCTGTCCAATTAAGCTGGGTGGGCAGACACTGATGGTACCAAAGGCAGAAAGACACCACCAGACCTTAAGCCATGGGAAGAAAAGAGACAGGAGGGGGGATCAAGGCTGCAACAGCTGTCTAGAAGCAAGCATGCATCCAAAGTCGAAATCAAAAGATTTGACATAATTATAGGTCACTACCAACACCATAGAGTGAATGTGTTCCTTCATCTGACAGATACATTTTGTCTTATTTGTAGTCAAAACAAATAGAGTAAAATGTAGAATTATTCAGGCAGAGCAGCAAAACTTCTAACTAGATGTCAGCATAATGTGATTAGAACCAAAATAAACCTACGACCCATATAAAAACACTGAAAACATAATCCAAAGAGGAAAGGACACTGTGTGTCATTTGCAGAAAGAAGAAGGTAAATTCACATGTTGTTCTGGACCTAATTTAGAAGCTCCTATTGCCAAAAACTGTAACAAACTATGAGCACACTGTCTTCTTTTCATACTGCCTTAACCATAATCATAAATAATAACTTCAGATAAGCTGCAACAGGAACAGCAGCGAGAGACATGGTTTCTACTTGGACAAGTCCCTTGACCTCTCTAAACCCATATCTCCACTTGTGAAAAGAGATGGTTGGATTGGATGATCCACAAGGGAGAGTCACACTAATCAAATGTCTTTTGTTTTGGAATTCACACTTGCTTGGCTCCCTTACCATCGTGGCCCCATCATATCAGAGCTTCCCTTCACACCCAGCATCTTGCGTAGGGACTTCGGCTGCAGTGAGGCCTGGGTTTCAGGGAGCCACTGCACAGTGGGACATGCCAGCAACCACAGCTGCTGTGGGGCGAGCCCAGCACACATAAGTGATAGGCAGAGGGTGCCTACAAGAGGAATGGCAAGTATGTTCCTGGATTTATTTATACTTTATGGCCTGTCCACTACCAAAAGAATTCACTGCAGACTGATATAAAAACACATGTCTGAAAAAAAATCACATCTATGAAAAATACCAAAAAAAAAAACCCAACATTACACTCTGTTATAAATCCAACATTTACAACAGAGCAGGAAGGACATTTTAAGGACACTGAAAGTGAAGATCAAATTAAAAACTAGAAACTGTATGCATGTTTTCAGTGATCCTTCAGTCCCTGGTAGTATGTCGACACAGATAAGCCTAAGGATAATTTCTTATATCTAAGTAATAAACGGCCTCTCCTTAAAGGAGAACACTCATCACAAAGTTTACTAAACCCAACATGTAACAGGATCTGCTGTAGTTACATTTCAAAGAAAAGGAGAAAGAGAAAGTTTTAAATTCCTGCACACCGGCAAGGCCCGAAAACAAGACCACAACTCGCCAGCTCTTAGGAGTAGTCAAAGTCTGGAAACCATGCAAATTTCCACTGACAGTAAAATGGATAAATCATAGTATATTCACATGATGGATTACTATGCAGCAATAAAAATGAACAAACGAGTCATGCAAACAACAACATGGATCAGGAACAGCAATAGCTAACTGATAGGATAAATACGCTTTTGGGGGCATTAAACTCATACTGGGGGGTATGACTGAAGATGGCCATCTACCACACAGATTTAAATAGAAGATGAACATCAGAGAAACAGAAATAATAAAATCTTAGCATTAGAATGGGCCTTAGATCTTCTCCAGCTAAGCAGCTTCATTTGATAGAGAAGGAAACAGAGTGTGTAGGGAGTTCAAGGCTCACGTAGTCTTAATTCCTAGGTCTGTACCTTTGCATCATACCTGCTCCTCTCCAAAAAATGTTCCAGACTTGCATTTCTGCTCTCCTTGGTGTAACTGAGGGGTGTGTGTGTGTGTGCATGGATGTGTGTGTGGGGGGTGAATCTATATATATGTAGATACATATATAATTGTTTGGGGGAGCTGGAGACGGAGTCTCGCTCTGTCACCCAGGTTGCAGTGCAGTGGTGTGATCTTGGCTCACTGCAACCTCCACCTCCCAGGTTCAAGCAATTCTCTAGCCTCAGCCTCCCAAGTCGCTGGGATTACAGGCACCCACCACCACGCCCAGGTAAATTTTTTGTATTTTTAGTAGAGATGGGGTTTACCACGTTGTCCAGGCTGGTCTCAAACTCCTGACCTCAGATGATCCACCCACCTTGGCTTCCCAAAGTGCTGGGACCACAGGCATGAGCCACCACACCCAGACAAGGTATATTTTTTAAAATGGCATTTTGCATATTCACTCTCTTCTGGGAAAGTTTTCACTTTCCCAGTTTGGTAATTCCACACTCCAACAGGGTAAAGATAGAAACTGACTTAACTCTTCTCATTAGCAATGCCAATTATTTAGGAAAGTATCTGCTGAATACTCACTTAAGGACTACTGAGAGATAAAATGCAATTTACCACTCTGGAAGTCTTTAACACTTCAATTACAATCACAACCTGACACAAAATTAATTTCCATGTTTTGAAATAATACGCCAAACTGACTGATACAATTTCCCTTTTCTCTCGTCTGTCAGAAGTCATGCCCATGAACTGCTAAAATCTCTTACAGTACTTGAAGGTCAGATTATGTTTCCATGCTAATAACTACTACGAATTAATTACCACCCTTAATCAAACAAGCTCATCTGTCTAATACAGGTTATAAAAGACTTTTGAGAGGGGGAGAAAAGCACCACATTAAAACTTTGTTCCCAACATATCATATGTACTTGTAAAGGGAGACTCACGATTTTTCTTAACAGCATTAGACGTTTGATTTTTTAACAGAATTATACTTCACTGCCACAATGAAGAAAATTTTGTCATTCTTTTTTCTTTTTCTTGAGACAGTCTCTTGTTCTGTCGCCCAGGCTGAAGTGCAGTGGTGCAATTTCAGCTCACTACAACCTCTGCCTCCTGGGTTCAAGCAATTATCCTGCCTCAGCTTCCTCAGTAGCTGGGATTACACATGCACCCCACTACACCCAGCTAATTTTTGTATTTTTTTTTTTAGTAGAGATGGAGTTTCACCAGATTGGCCACGCTGGTCTCAAACTCCTGACCTCCTGATCCGCCTGCCTCTACCTCCCAAAATGCTGGGATTACAGGCGTGGGTTACCATGCCCGGCCTACTGTCATTTTTTCATAATATCACTGACATAATGAAATCAGGTAAAACTTCATTCATAGTATATTCAAAGTTTTGTTCTCAAGTAATAAGGGCCTCTAGGAAATTAATGACTGACAAGAACTAAAAAAGCTGGAGGTGTGCACATACTAAACTAGTAGTCATCAAGCAACTGGTGACCAGAGGAAAGCAGCTAGGTACGGTATATGCTATGTGTATATATTATGCAAAAAAGTAGACAGATGTGTCTTCCAACTTATAGCAAAGCGAATGTTGAGGTTTCTGTCACCTCAAGTATTTCTTTTACTTTGGTTAGTAGAGGGCAGAGGGGTTAACTTGTAAGAGATCTGGAATATTCTCTGCCCTAGAGTATAGACAGAAATCAGTGAAACAGAGCCAGAGTCATACCTCCAACAGACAAGGCTACAATCTTTTGCACCATTTAATCCATAGCTGCAAAATGCCATAGAGGGTCTGAGAGGGTTTGCAATTCCATCAATATTTTCTTAAAGCCAATTTTATGCACAACTTCTTCTAGACCCTATCTGGATTGAAGCCTAGAGAAGGATCTGGATTTACTGAGTTGTCCATGCGCCAGATCTCTGCTAGGCCCCTTAGTATGTGTCACACCTCATTTTTCATTATCACAATCACCCTGCAGGGGAAGAATGAATGATGGGCCATTTCACAAATCGGTAACTGGAGGTTAAGTGACTTGCCCTTAGCAAAAGGTAAACCCAGGTCTACAAGGCTATGGGATACACTCCCTCCACTGTTCCAGCTGACCCTGGGCTGCAGGACATGTCCCTGCCCAAACAGGAAGGAAATCAACATTTACAACAGAGCAGGAAGTTCTAACAGAGAGCAAAGGACACCAGCACTAGGAAGAGACAAGGCATCCCAGGTGCTCAGCAGGAAAGCTATCACTTCCCACCTGGAAGGCAGGTAGTGGGAGGGGGAGAGCCCATAAAAGATGGATGACGAGCTGGCTTTGGGAAACAAGGTGGCTCTCAGTAACTGGCGACAGACAGACAGGCACAGCAAGCAAAGGAAAAGCACAGCAAAGGGCCTGCAAAGCAGTAAGGAGGGGGCTGTGGCTGGACCCTGTTGGGGGAGATGGAGGACCTAGGCCATCATTGTGAGAAGGACTCAGCATGACCAGAGGCTCCTGAGGCAGGAAGAATGACTGGAGCAAAGTGGAGAACTTGGAACTGCCCATGTAGCAGCTGCAACTTGGATGCATAAAAGGTGGGTATTGAGAGATTAGAGGCTGGGGCACCAATCGAAGCTAACTAGGAGAAATTAGGATCCTTGAATCAGGAGATCAGGAAAGCAGGGTGAAGCAACTTTGTGACTGAAGAAGTGCTGGAAAAGGAGGATTTAAGACTAGAGTTAAGTTTTGCAGGCCAGATGAATGGGAAACGGATACTGTTACCAATTCAAACAGGAGAGGGAAGTCTTGAAGATGCCCAAAACATCTGACCCGAACCTTCGGAACAGCATGGAGGATTTCTGTAGGATGGTTCTCCTTCCAAGAAACTGGGACACACTGTGGACAAATCATATCTGGACAAATAGCCCCTAATTTCACTGACTCCATGCAAGGGTAACCCAATAATTTTTTTTATGGTTGGCTCTATGTCTGTCAAATTAATACCATTACAAAACTTCAAATACCATCCATGAGAAGAAAGAAAATGTACACTTGGAAAAAGCAAATCATGTCTCTTAGCAATTACCATCTAAATTTTTTAAGTCTGCTGTAAGTATCTTAAAAGGTAAGACAGAGTGGTCTATTTAGTTATGAGTAGGCTTTACAGCAATTTAAGTTTCTGTGGGACTCTGGGTGACTTCTTAAGAGTTACTTTGCTACTTAGGATCAGTATGTTATCCAGAATGGGGGAAAGGTTAAAGAAACAAAGGAAGGGAAATAATTTTCCACTAAGAGCAGATTTCTGAACAAAAAGGGCCCAGAAGTGAGCCTCTTCTGAGAATAGACAACCAGCTCAGTCAGAGGGCCCAAGAAATGATGTAGTAATTTCACCATTAAAAGACTAAAATTCCCCATTTCAGTGGCAGATCCAAACCACACAGAAAGATGCTGAGGGGCTCTAGAGTCTGTCTTGTGGCAAATGTATATAAAACATCATCCAAAGTATACTAAGCTTAGACTTTTCTGCTTCCAGCTCTGACCCAGGACAGCAGCTGGGTGGGCAAAGCAACTTTGTGACTGAAGAAGCAAGTGCTGGATGAGGAGTATTTAAGGCTAGAGTTCAGTTTTGCAGGCCTCCAGAGGGCACTGACCAGGACTAGGCACCAGGGCACAGCAAGGGAGCAATTCAGGCACAGTCCCCACTAAACACATGCAAAATCAGTCAGGGTTACTGCTGGGTTTTGAGAGTGGCTTCTCAGAAAAACACCCAGGAAGAGATCATCCAAAGGCTAAATACCTACTGCTGTTTTAACTAAAGGCAAGAAATTCAGAAAAATGGGGTCACTCATTCCACCAGGCTCAAAAGAATAGTTTAAACACAAATGATCTCATCGTGAGTTAGATATATCAATCACCAGAAATTTCATAATAAATAAGGAAATCAGCGTCAATCCTCAACATTCAGGAGTGAACTCCATGAAGCATGCCACTTACTTTCACAAACATCCCTCTGTCAGGGGCAGAAGGACTCCACTTCTCATGCTGGGGGTTGGGTAGGGAGGGGGCTCCCCCAGGGCCCACAGCAGGTAGGGGTACTGCAAGATGAACATGGCCCCTCTTGCAAGCAAGTCAACCCTCCTCTAACATTTGCAAAGAAAAGTAGCATTTTAACATAAAAACAAATAAAATGCACTATGGGATAGAATGTGAAATCCAAGTACTTTTGAGAAAAAAAGGGAGAATTCAAAGAAATTTTCACAAGACTACAGTGGGCAATTTGGAGCTAGGCCCAGCTGTTTTGCGGATAGGTGTTGAATTTTTCATGGAAAAGTACAGAGTCATTCTCATATTCTCATCAGCCCTTCTTTAACTTAGAAACATTCCTAAACATAAAAAAACACACTAAGATACTCGTCACAAGCCCGTTTTTTACCATGTTCATACGTCATTAATAACAAGCGCTGCTAACAGCTGTTCTGTCATGCCTGATCATCCTCGTTCAGCCTTGTAACAATAGCTTGCAACAGTACAAGCACAGGAGCGGTCAGCGTCTGGAGGTCACTCCAGAGTGAAGACAGAAAAACGACTTAGCTGTAGCAGCTAGCACTGGGCGAGATATAAACAGCACAGAAACAACAGTCAACTCACTAATATTGTAGGAAGCTCTTGTCAAAATGCTTTCGGATCGTACTTGGGGCCAACAGACAATCTCTGTGTTTGAACTTTTACACTTCATTCCAAACGCACTTCTTTTCCTGGACTTAGGAAGAGCATGGCGTATCACTTCATACCATGTATCTGGATTTTCTGGGGGATGTCTTCTTTTACATCCATAAAAACACATGCTATTAATTCTCAGAGAATCATTCCAAGGACATGGAGGCACTGGGGGCAGGCAGGGCAGAGAAAGGGCACTGCTTGGTGCCCAGCACCCCTGCCTCTCCTGCAAGGCCAGCAAACTCTCTGTCACCTCCCACAGCATAGCCCTGGAGTAGGCAAAACATCACCATGTATTAATTAGTGGGGGATAAAAGAACAGAGGCTCCATGAGAGCCCCCAAATTACAACACCCATAACTTACAAATTAAATGACATGCTAAGTAGTATGTTTTACTATGTGCTGGGCAAGATTTATATATGATACATAGATTATCATTATACACCTGTTTCTACTCCATCTCATCATCCACATTATCTCAACTACTGCATAAGGTAAGTACCATCTTACAGCTTAAGGAAATGAAGCTCAGAATGATCAAATGATTTGCATAAAGCTAAGTGACACCCAAGCCTAGCTAACCCCAAAGCCCAGGGCCCCCACCCTCTGGTTCACCAGCCAAGGGCCAACACTTCAGAACACTTCTCCAGGGCCCCTGAGGAAAACACATGTGTTGGTGGGTCCCAGTGCTGATCCGAAGGGGCTGGCAGCACCTGTCATGAGAAGGGAAGCTGAACACAAGCCATTTGGGTACTGGGGAACACATCTTACCAGCCCCCGTTTTGCAAGATGCTTTACTAAAACTGCCAGTGACAAACACCAAAAACAATGAAAAGGATACAGACTACTGGGACTATCACAAGGGTTTTAAAAACTTTCCCTATTTATTAAAAACATTTTTTTTCACTTGACTTACAGAAATAAAATGTTTAGCCAGGCAAGGTGGCTCATACCTGTAATCCCAGCACTTTGGGAGACCCACCAAGGTGGGTGGATCATGAGCTCAGAAAATCGAGACCATCCTGGTGAAACCCCATCTCTACTAAAAATACAAAAATTAGCTGGGCGTGGTGACACGTGCCTGTAATCCCAGCAACTTGGGAGGCTGAGGCAGGAAAATAGCTTGAACCCAAGAGGTGGAGGTTGCAGTGAGCCAAGATCGTGCCATTGCACTCCGGCCTGGCGACAGAGCGAGACTTCGTCTCAATCAATCAATCAATCTAATCAATAAGAAATATCAACCAGAAGGACAGGACAGGAAGGAAAAAGGAAAGGAAAAAGGAAGAAAGAAAATGTTTAAGCACAGGATTAACTTGAAACTAATATCCTTATTTAAACCCCAAACTAAGTATTTCCTTTTCTGACTGGGAAACAACTGGGTGTGGACACGGAATCCAAAACCACTGGATTCTCTCTGCCTCAACGGAGCCCAGGCACTTAGGAGGCAGAATGGGGGCGGGGAGGGGGGTCCAGGCTGGTAAGTGGGAGGTAGCTCAGGCAAGCCCATCAGCCTCCCCTAGCTTTAGTGGTCCTGTCCGTAAATGAGGCGCACAGATGGCCATGACCTGACAAGCCCCTGAAAGCCCTCCCTGGTTCTGTGTGATCAGTGAGTCGTTGCAAGGAGGGAACCAGAGGACCAGGCAGGGCCCTTCTCAGCAGCGCATGTGCATTGCAGGCAAACCATGCCAAGGACAGAAGCGGGATGACCCTCACACCCACACCGCTGTGTCAGAAGTGTAATCTCCAGGCTGGACTGCTATTTGGAATGTAGATTCTGCTAGAAGACACCCTGAAAGTTTGCTAAGTCAAACAGATTTGAGATGCCAGCTGCGTATGTTTTTATTATGATCACAGGATAAAAACTTAGAAAGTAACAGAAATAGAGCTCAAGCAATGGAATCACCTGTAACAAATGCTGTTAGCCAAGACTGACTCAACAAATAGGCTCTACTAGCAAACTAAAGATTCAACATACAAAGGTCATTTCTCAAAAAAAAAAGGACATTTTATAAAAAATAAGCCAATCTATTTTTATGAAGCAGCTACTCCAAGATCCTGAACCACTCCAAAGCCATCAGAGTCAGAATGCCTAGTACACGCAGACAGGAAGCACAGGGTAAGGGTTAAGATCACAGATCCTAGGAGGGATCCAACATGGCCGATTAGGAGCTGCTCAGGATTGCAGCTCCCAGTGAAAGCGCGGAGGGTGAGTGGACGCCGCATTTACAGACGGATTTTTATTGCGCACAGACCAGGAGATTGCCAGGCAGAGGAGCCCCATGGGTCGCCACGCTGGTTTGGCCGGCATGGCTGTTTTCGCGGGCTCAGCTGTTTCGGCCGGCGCGCCCTGGCCCAGCGATTCTCCATACAAAATACACAGGTCCGGGCACCGTTTTAGCTGGCGATTGGAGCTCCAGGAAGGCAGAGTCGCCCATTCATCTGATTAAAAGGGGGACTGAAACACGGAGCCAGGCCAGGAGACTCCCAGACAAAAAAGGGCCGCGAATCTCAGCCCCGCTGTTTCAGCTGGGGCACTGGGTCACTGCATGCGAAATCACACAGATCCTGGCGCCTTCCCAACAGGTGACTGGAACACCTGGGAGACAGTCGACCGTTCAACTAAAAAAAAGGCTCTCAGGCAGGGAGCCAGGTGTTCAGGCTCGGCTCATCCCACCCCCCACAAAAAAACAGCAATCGGAAACGCTCTGGATTTAGAGTTTCACAGCAAGCACAGCTGAACCCCGGACAGTCCCGCTTGTGGGGGAGGGGCGTCTGCCATTACCTAGGCAGCCTGCCACTACGGAGGTAGTTTGCCATTGCAGAGGCAGCCCGCCATTACGGAGAGAGTCCGCCATTATAGAGGTGGGTCGCCATTGCGGAGGCAGTTCTAACTACACCCATAAAAACAGGACTGCACGGAAGTTCACACGGCAGCTGGGCAGAGCCCACAGCAGCTCAGAAAAGCCTCTGCAGGCAGACAGTGACTAGGCTGTCTCCTCGCTGGGCAGGGCAGCACTGAAAAAAAGGCAGCAGCACAATGGAAACTCATAAATAAAGCCCTAACTCTCCGGGACAGAGCACCTGGGGAAAAAAAGGGGTTTATAAGTTCTGCTGCAGCAGACTTAAACATACCTGCCCAGCAGCTCTGAATAAACAACAGAGCTCACAGCTCAGCACTTGAGCTCCTATAAAGGACACGCTGTCTCCTCAAGCAGCTCCCTGACCCCTGTATATCCAAAGAGTCACCTCATAAAGGAGAGCTCAGACATCTGGCAGGTATCCTTCTGGGACAAAGATAGCAGAAGAAGAAACTGGCAGCAACCCTTACTGCTCTGCAGCTGCTGCAGGTGATCCCCAGGCAAGCAGGGCCTGGAGTGGACCTCAGCAGTCCTACAGCAGAGGGGCCAAACTGTTAGAAGGAAAACTAAGAAACACAAAGAAACAACTTCATCATCAACAAACTGGACGTACACTCAGAGACCCAATCTGAAAGTCAACAACTACAAAGACGACAGGTGGATAAATATGCAAAGATGGGAAGTAACCAGCGCAAAAAGGATGAAAACACACAAAACCAGAACGCCTCTCCTCCTACAAGGGATCACAACTCCTCACCAGCAAGGGAACAAGGCTGGATGGAGAATGAGTGTGATGAATTGACAGAATCAGACTTCAGAAGGTGGGTAATAAGAAACTTCTGTGAGCTAAAAGAACATGTTCTAACCCAATACAAAGAAACTAAGAACCTTGAAAAAAGATTTGACAAAATGCTAATGAGAATAAACAGTTTAGAGAGGAATGTAAGTGAATTGATGGAGCTGAAAAACACAACATGAGAACTCAGCGAAGCATGCACAAGTTTCAACAGCCAAATTGACCAAGCAGAAGAAAGGATATCAGAGGTCGAAGATCAACTCAATGAAATAAAAGGAGAAGGCAAGATTACAGAGAAAGGGTAAAAAGGAATCAACAAAATCTCCAAGAAATATGGGACTATGTGAAAAGACCTAATCTGCGTTTGATAGGTGTACCTGAATGTGGTGGAGAGAATGAATCCCAGCTGGAAAATACTCTTCAGGATATTATCCAGGAAAACTTCCCCAACCTAGCAAGGCAGACCAATATTCAAGTCCAGGAAATAAAGAGAACACCACAAAGATATTCCTCAAGAAGAACAACCCCAAGGCACATAATCATCAGATTCACCAGAGTTGAAATGAAGGAGAAAATGCTAAGGTCAGCCAGAGAGAAAGGTCGGGTTGCCCACAAAGAGAAGCCCATCAGACTCAGAGCAGATCTCTCAGCAGAAACCCTACAAGCCAGAAGAGAGTGGGGGCCAATATTCAACATCCATAAAGAAAAGAACTTTCAACCCAGAATTTCATATCCAGCCAAACTAAGCTTCATGAGTGAAGGAAAAATAAAATCCTTTGCAGACAAGCAAGTACTCAGAGATTTCATCACCACCAGGTCTGCTTTACAAGAGCTCCTGAAAGAGGCACTAAACATAGAAAGGAACAATCAGTACCAGCCACTCCAAAAACACACCAAACGGTAAAGAGCATCAACACAATGAAGAAACTGCATCAACTAACGGGCAAAACAGCCAGCTAGCATCAAAATGGCAGGATCAAATTCACACATATCAATATTAACCCTAAATGTAAATGGGCTAAATGCCCCAATCAAAAGACATAGACTGGCAAATTGGATAAAAAGCCAAAACCCATCGCTGTGCTGTATCCAGGAAACGCATCTCACATGCAAGGATACACAAAGGCTCAAAATAAAGGGATGGAGGAAGATTTACCAAGCAAATGGAGAGCAAAAAACAGCAGGAGTTGCAATTCTCATCTCTGATAAAATAGACTTTAAACCAACAAAGATCAAAAGAGACAAAGAAGGACATTACACAATGGTAAAAGGATCAATGCAACAAGAAGAGCTAATGATCCTAAATATATATGCACCCAATACAGGAGCACCCAGATACATAAGGCAAGTTCTTAATCACTTACAAAGAGACTTAGACTCCCACACAATAATAGAGGGAGACTTTAACACCCCATTGTCAATATTACATCAATGAGACAGTAAATTAACAAGGATATCCAGGACTTGAACTGAGACCTGGACCAAGCAAACCTAACAGACATTTACAGAACTCTCCACCCCAAATCCACAGAATATACATTCTTCTCAGCACCACACCACACCTATTCTAAAATTAACCACATAATTGGAAGTAAATCACTCCTCAGCAAATGCAAAAGAACAGAAATCATAACACAGTCTCTCAGACCACAGTGCAATCAAGTTAGAACTCAGAATTCAGAAACTACCTCAGAACCACACAGCTTCATGGAAACTGAACAACTGGCTCTTGAATGTTGACTGGATAAACAATGAAATGAAGGCAGAAATAAAGATGTTCTTCGAAACCAATGAGAATGAAGACACAATGTACCAGAATCTCTGGAACACATTTAAAGCAGTCTCCAGAGGAAAATATATAGCAATAAATGCCCAAATGGGAAGCAAGGAGAGATCTAAAATCGACACCCTATCGTCAAAATTAAAAGAGCCAGAGGAGCAAGATCAAAAAAACTCAAAACCTAGCAGAAGACAAGAAATAACTAAGATCAGAGCAGAACTGAAGGAGACAAAAACACAAAAAACCCTTCAAAAAAATCAATAAATCCAGGAGCTGGTTTTTCAAAAAGATCAACAAAATAGACCACTAGCCAGATTAATAAAAAAGAAAAGAGAAAATAATCCAAAAGATGCAATAAAAAACGATAAAGGTGTATCACCGTAGATTCCACAGAAATTCAAACCATCATCAGAGATTATTACAAACAACTCTATGCACATAAACTAGTAAACCTGCAAGAAATGGATAAATTCCTGGACACTTGCATCCTTCCAAGCCTAAACCAGGAAGAAGTCGAAACCCTGAATAGACCAATAACAAGGTCTGAAGTTGAGGCAGCAATTAAGAGCCTACCACGCAAAACAAACCCAGGTCTAGAAGGGTTCACAGCCGACTTCTACCAGACATACAAAGAGGAGCTGGTACCATTCCTTCTGAAACTATTCCCAACAATCCTAAAAGAGAGAATCCTTCCCAAATCATTTTATGAGACCAACATCATCCTGACGCCAAAACCCAGCAGAGACTCAACAAGAAAAGAAAACTTCAGGCCAATATCCATGATGAACATAGATGCAAAAATCTTCAATACTGGCAAACCAATTGCAACAGCACATCAAAAAGCTTATCCACCATGATCAAGTAGGATTCATCCCGGGGATGCAAGGCTGGTTCAACACACACAAGTCTATAAACATAATTCACCACATAAATAGAACCAAAGACAAAAACCGCATGATTATCTCAACTGATGCAGAGAAGGCCTTTGACAAAATTCAACAGCCCTTTATGCTAAAAACCCTTAATAAACTAGGTATTGACGGAACATATCTCAAAATGATAAAAGCTATTTACGACAAACCAACAGCCAATATCATACTGAATGGGCAAAAACTGGAAGCATTCCCTTTGAAATCTGGCACTAGACAAGGACGCCCCTCTCTCACCACTCCTATTCAATACAGTACTGGAAGTTCTAGCCAGAGCAATCAGGCAAGAAAAAGAAATAAAGGGTATTCAAATAGGAAAGGAGGAAGTCAAATTGTCTCTATTTGCAGACGATATGATTGTATATCTAGAAGACCCCATCGTCTCAGCCCAAAATCTCCTGAAACTGATAAGCAACTTCAGCAAAGTCTCAGGATACAAAATCAATGTGCAAAAATCACAAGCATTCCTATACACCAATAACAGACTTAAAGAGGGCCAAATCAAGAAGGAACTGCCATTCACAATTGCTACAAAGAGAATAAAATACCTAGGAATACAACTAACAAGGAACGTAAGGGACCTCTTCAAGGAGAACTGCAAACCACTGCTCAACGAAATAAGGGAGGACACAAACAGATGGAGAAACATTCCATGTTCATCGTCAGTAAGAATCAATATCGTGAAAATGGCCATACTGCCCAAAGTAATTTACAGATTCAACACTATCCCCCATCAAGTTACCAATGACCTTCTTCACAGAACTGGAAAAAACCATCTTAAACTTCATATGGAACCAAAGAGAGCCCGCATAGCCAAGTCAATTCTAAGCAAAAAGAACAAAGCAGGAGGCATCACACTACTGGACTTCAAACTATATTACAAGGCTACAGTAATCAAAACAGCATGGTACTGGTACCAACACAGAGATATAGATCAATGGAACAGAACAGAGGCCTAGGAAACAACACAATACATCTACAGCCATCCGATCTTTGACAAACCTGACAAAAACAAGCAATGGGGAAAGAAGTCCCTGTTTAATAAATGGAGTTGGACAAACTGGCTAGCCACGTGCAGAAAGCAGAAACTGGACCCCTTCCTGACACCTTACACTAAAATTAACTCCAGATGGATTAAAGACTTAAACATAAGACCTAACACCATAAAAACCCTAGAAGAAAATCTAGGCAAAACCTTTCAGGACATAGGCATAGGCAAGGACTTCATGACCAAAACACCAAAAGCAGTGGCAACAAAAGCCAAAATAGACAAATGGGACCTAATCAAACTCCTCAGCTTCTGCATGGCAAAAGAAACAGTCACTAGAGTAAATCGGCAACCAACAGAATGGGAAAAAATTTTTGCGGTCTACCCATCTGACAAAGGGCTGATAACCAGAATCTACATAGAACTAAAACAGATTTACAAGAAAAAAAAACAAGCCCATTCAAAAGTGGGCGAAGGATATGAACAGACACTTTACAAAAGAAGACATACATGAGGCCAACAAACATATGAAAAAATGCTCATCACCACTGGTCATTAGAGAAATGCAAATCAAAACTACATTGAGATACCATCTCACGCCAGTTAGAATGGTGATCATTAAAAAATCTGGAGACAACAGATGCTGGAGAGGATGTGGAGAAACAGGAACACTTTTACACTGTTGGTGGGAGTGTAAATTAGTTCAACCATTGTGGAAGACAGTGTGGCGATTCCTCAAGGACCTAGAAATAGAAATTCCATGTGACCCAGCAATCCCATTACTGGGTATATATCCAAAGGATTAGAAATCGTTCTACTATAAGGACACATGCACACGAATGTTCATTGCAGCACAGTTTACAATAGCAAAGACCTGGAACCAACCCAAATGCCCATCGATGATAGACTGGACAGGGAAAATGTGGCACATGTACACCATGGAATATTATGCAGCCATCAAAAATGATGAGTTCGTGTCCTTTGTAGTGACATGGATGAACCTGGAAACCATCATTCTCAGCAAACTGACACAAGAACAGAAAATCAAACACCGCATGTTCTCACTCATAGGCGGGTGTTGAACAATGAGAACACATGGACACAGGGAGGGGAGCATCACACACTGGGGTCTGTCGGGGGAAATAGGGGAGGGACAGCAGGGGATGGGGAGTTAGGGAGAGATAGCATGGGGAGAAATGCCAGATATAGGTGATGGGGAGGAAGGCAGCAAACCACACTGCCATGTGTGTACCTATGCAACAATTTTGCATGTTCTTCACATATACTCCAAGACCTAAAATGCAACTTAAAAAAAAAAGATCACAGATCCTAGAGCCAGGCTGCCTTGGTCCAATTCCTGGCTTACGGGATCCTAAGCAGTTACTTAAGCTTTCTGTAGTTTAGTGTCTTTATCTGTAAAATGGAGATAAAAACAGGATCTACCTCATAGGAATGTTAAGAGGCTAAATAAGTAAAACATTAATATTACACAATGGCTTGTAAGTAAATCCATCCACATAAATGTAACTCTTACCATCATATGTATATACAAAAACAAGAATACTGATTAGGAGTAACTGATTATTATCCTATTCACAAGAGGGAGAGATTCAACAATGGCTAATAAAGACCTCCATTGCTCTAAAAGTAATATTACACAAAAAAAATCTAAATAGAAAAACATGAATCTAAATGCTGTACTAAAAATTCAACTCAAAGTTTGGCCCATACTTTCCAGAATAATTTAAGATAGCTACCTAAGTTATGAAAATTTACCTGATCTTTTAATTAAAGGTATTACCTTTTTTATTAGGTAGATAAATGATATTTCTCTAAACTTCTTTTCAACTTGATAGAAAATTTGGTCATTTTTTATTACAAACTGTCCAAATTTTTTTGAAAAGAAAAATTTGTTTCAAAAATCATCTATTCACTCATCCAAAAGGAAACATCATATATTTAAATTTACCACCATTATTAAATGGTATTTTCATTAATCTCTACCAAATACACCAATTAAGGCTTATTTAGAGAGCTACTATAGGGAATTCAACATGGAAGCCTCTTGTTGATTCCAGTATACATACTTTAAAAAGCCCAAAAACCCATAAACAAAAAAATCTTGCAGTTTCATCAATGATAAGTAATTCTACATACCAAAAAGTATGCAAAGTACTACAAAATAAAGAGTATCTCACATACAATTATGAATCTCGTTCTCAGGTATGGAATGTGGAATTTGACTGATACATCTTCCTCAGAAGACAAAAGGGCAAAATTGTGCACGGAACTTGTTCAAGACATCTGTGCTTCTCCTGCCCAGTGCTGCCTACATCCTTGGGAAGACAACTCAATTGCTTACTAAGCATGTCACATTTTATTATGCTTCAATTACACAGTTCCTCTGATCAATCATGTTAGCATTTAATTACCATGCAATTAACTCACTGCACTAACTCAAGCTCATGGGCATTTCTTCTTTGGCCACAGCAATCAAAGAGTTGATATCCAAAGCCCACCCTGCACTTTACCCCCACCCACCTGTGCTCTACCTCCCAGGCACTGGCCTGCGTTATGATTATGAAATTTCCAAAGAAGAGCAGTTATTCTCCAAATTCAGCCAAAGCTGCCCAAAGAAGGACCAGCCTTGGGGCAAGGGACTCACAGTATAAACATGCCTACTTGACGGGGACTTAGTAATGGGCGGTGGGCAACTCAAGCATCACACTGGGGTCTCAATGAGATGATCAGTTACCAGACTTTGGTATTCCATAGCAGAATACCCCCACCTTTCCCAAATTGTGCTGACTGATAACTCTGTCTTGAGAAACCAACCTTGAACCATGTTCTCATTAAAAGCAGACATTTTAACACCTAAGAAGTAAAAAGAATAGTACCTTTTAATAAAAAGCAATTATCTGAGCATTATTTATCTTAGAACCATCATCCTTCTTTTTCTACTTTTGACTTTATATCAATTCCTGGACCAGTTCTTTGGGGAAAACTAGATTAATCTTAAAATCATTTCTAATCTTTACATCAGCTGATCGAAGTTTAGCAAGTGTTATCTGTCACCAGTAAATATAACAAATGTCTTGTCATTCACTTCACAGATGCTGAAATGACAGATATATATAAGCAAAAATAAAAAATTAAAATAAAGGTAGGCTGGGCATGGTGGCTCACACCTATAATCCCAGCACTTTGAGAAGCCGAGGCAGGCACATAACCTGAGGTTGGGAATTCAAGGCCAGCCTGTCAAACACGGAGAAACCCCGTCTCTACTAAAAACACAAAATTAGGTGGGTGTGGTGATGCATGCCTGTAATCCCAGCTACTTGGAAGGCTGAGGCAAGAGAATCACTTGAACCCAGGAGGCGGAGGTTACAGTGAGCCGAGATCAGGTCATTGCATTCAAGCCTGGGCAAAAAGAGTGGAACTCCATCTCAAAAAGTAAAAAAATAAGGGCAGAGGAAGAGGAAGTATTCTGTTTTCCTGGTATAATTTCTAGGAAGATTAATATCCTGTTTGAATGCCATGCTGCTCACACATGATTCTGAAGAGTGCTTTCTGCTCTACAACAAGAGTGGAATCCGCTGTTTTAACTTGAGAGTGTAACTCTCAAGTTGCTTATTTATAACTTCAGAGCAATGCCTGCTTCTGCCATATCAAAGTATGCAAGACCCTAGGGAAAGGTCAGAAGACAATGTTGCTTGTTTCAAACACACTGGCAATTTAAAACTCCCCCACACCTCCATGGGAGAGCTTTCATATTGGGAATGCTCCAGAAAAAACTAAAGGGTCTCCTGGCAGGAGGGCTGTCATCTTTCCCAGGTTCAGCACAGTTCCTAGGAATTCCAAATGTTAATGTGAAGAGCTGGAATCCAGTCTGGTGTTTGTAATACCACCCAAGTGACTACCTCATGCAGATATGCATTTGCTCAACAAATATTTGCTGAACATTTCCTATTTGGAAGGCACCATAGCAGAGTTTCCTCACTCTCTGCCCCTCACCACACCCAAAAAAGGTCTGACCCAGTACAGTTTCCCAGAGGGTAGCCTAAACCCTCATACAAGCAGCAACTGGATAATGTGCTATAATCACTGCCACACTCTTGGAACCTGGAACACAGAAATGATTTCAGAGGACAGAGAGGTCCCTTCCCCCCGGGAGATATCACAGTTTCTGGGATTTGTGCTGGGTTTTTAGAGAACGATACGAGAGAGAAAGTAACAGGAAATTTGGACTCCCCAGAACGAAGGCTCCATTAGGGCCAGATCTTTATGAGTCTTGTTCAAAATTGTTTTCCCCATGTCTAGAACAATGCCTGCCAAAAAGTAAATGCTCTCTTTTGTTCCATAAATAGAATAAAGGAAAGAATGATCTTAGACCTGGCATTGACTTAGCCATCACGTAACTAGCCTCAAGTCACGGAGGTTCAATGGTATTTGGCTAATGTAAGTTCAGGCTACCCAAAGAGGCAGATACTCCCCTTCCCCCTGTCCCCCTACCCAAAGGCAGACAAGGTCAAAAACTGTATGTTATAGATTAAGTTTAGGGAGAACTTACTTCCCCCTTCCTCATGTACCAGTTGTAAATTCCCTAATTTGCTTCCTACAGATGTCACAAATCAATCCTTAACCCAGCATGGGGAAGAGGGAGATTGACTTGAAGTTTCACCTAACATGTTTGTGCCTAAGACAGTGCCAACAATGTAGTTCTGAGAAGTCCAGGAAAAACTCTAGCCTGAGGCCACAAGATAAATTACAGAGCTGTGCAAGGATCTAGTCAGCAGCTGTGGACCTCAATTAGGGGGCAGGTGGGCTCCAGTGGGTAGGAACTCAGGACAGGAACTCTGGAAGAACACTGGCTAAACAGAAGGATTTCTTGCTTACTAACATGATGCCAGGATTTCCTTGTACATTTTTAAATAGGTTTAAATCAATGTAAGCCAGATTTAAGACAACTCTTCATGAGCACTGAGTATAAGCTAAAGTAAGATCTGCTTACAAAATAAGAGCAAGAGAAGGGCAAGGTGGGAGAACCAAAAATTATCCTCTGAAGGTACCAGTAAGAAACATGTTTTTGGCTGGGAACAGTGGCTCATGCCTGTATTCCCAGCACTTTGGGAGCCCGAGGTGGGCGAATCACAAGTTCCGGAGTTCAAGACCAGCCCAGTCAACACGGTGAAACCCTATCTCTACTAAAAATACAAACAATTAGCTGGGCGTGGTGGCACAGACCTGTAATCCCAGCTACTCAGGAGGCTGAGGCAGGAGAATTGCTTGAACTTGCAAGGCGGAGGTAGCAGTGAGCCAAGATGGCGCCACTGTACTCCAGCCCAGGTGACAGAGTGAGACTCCATCTCCAAGAACCAAAAAAAAAAAGTAAACATGTTTTTGTTTTTTGATGTTACTAGTCAACAAAAAAGAGGGCAGTGAGGCAGAGTTTAGAATGACCCAGAGTCTCACTCACACTCACACACACACACACACACACACACACACACACCACCAACTACTTTCCGTTACCCCCTCTTCCTGTTACCCTCTCAGCACATAGCACTGTGGCTCCTCCCTCGTGCTGATAATAAATAAGTAGCCTAATGGAACTACTGGAAGTTTTACTTAAAGTCTATGATCCATCTCCAAATAATTTTTGTATATGGTATAACCTAAGGATCAAGGTTCCCTTTTTTCCATATGGATACCCAACTGTTTTAGCATCGCTTGTGGAAAAGCCCATCCATTCTCCATTGAATTACGTTGGCCCCTTTGATGAAAATCTGTTGATCACACATGTGTGGGTCTATTTCTGGACTCTATTCTGTTCCATGCATCTAATATGTCTGCCCTTACACAAATACCCTGCTGTCTTGCTTTCTATAGCTTTGAAGTAAACCTTGAAATCAGGTAGTGTAAGCCCTCCAACTATGTTCTTTTCCAAAAACGAATTTGGCTACTCTGAGCCCTTTGCATTTCCATGTAAATTTTAGAATCAGCTTGTTGATGTATTAAAACAAACACCTACACCCATTCCGGGATTTGAATGAGAATGCAATGGACCTATAGATCAATTTGGGGAGACAACACCTTAATCATGTTGAGTCTTCTAATCCATAAAAACAGTACCTGTTTCCTTTTTATTTGAGGGACCTATCAGAGTTTAACAAGAACAACAACAAAATCTAGAGCTACTATGTGTGTGTCAAAAGGAGGGAGGAATAGAGCCAGGCACAGTGGCTCATGCCTGTAATCCCAGCACTTTGGGAGGCAGAGGCGGGTGGATCATAAGGTCAGGAGTTCAAGACCAGCCTGGCCAACATGATGAAACCCCATCTCTACTAAAGACACAACAAACTAGTCGGGCGTGGTGGTGGATGCCAATAATGCCAGCTACAAGGGAGGCTGAGGCAGGAGAATCGCTTGAACCCAGGAGGTGGAGGTTGCAGTGAGTGGAGACCGTGCCATTGCACTCCAGCCTGGGCGACAGGGGTCTCGAAAAACAAAAGGGAAGAACAGCTGGCAAACAGCAAATCTCTGCACAATAATTCGTACATAAAACCTTACATGCAACTGATTCTAGTGATTTTTTTTAAAGGCTCAAAAAAGCACAGATGAAGAAACAGGCAGATGTGGAGCCCAAATCGAAGACTCTTTTCTCTACTTCAGATTCCAGGGTCTTTGATACTGTACAGTTTACTGAAAACTAAGAATCAAAGGGAGGCTGGCAGGAGAGAGAAAAAGAACTGGGGAAGGGAAGGGATGTGAGCCCAGCTCCAGGACCTGCTCCCAGAAGCTAAGTGAGGCTTCCAGGTTCTCAGACAAGCTCACAGAACAGAGAAATGAGAAGAAACAAATAAAGATGATGAAAAATTCAGAGCAGGACACTATCCTTGTAGAAAGGCCCCAAGCTGGCCAAGAGCCAAGAGAGGAAGTGGGGCAGGCATACTGCAGGAGGTCCACAGAGCACAGCCAAGGGCAGACACATTGGCCATCAAGATGCCTGGGAATTTCCAAGAAGAGATGGGTTAAAGAGCAAGGCAGGGCCGGCGTGGTGGCTCACGCCTGTAATCCCAGCACTTTGGGAGGCCAAGGCGGGTGGATTACGAGGTCAGGAGTTCAAGACCAGCCTGGCCAACATAGCGAAACTCCGTCTCTACTAAAAATACAAAAAATTAGCCGGGCATGGTGGTGGGTGCCTGTAATCCCAGCTACTCGGGAGGCTGAGGCAGGAGAACCACTTGAACCCAAGAGGCGGAGATTGCAGTGAGCTGAGATCGTGCCACTGCACTCCAGCCCAGATGACAGTGCAAGACTCCATTTCGGGGCGGGGGAGAGGAGAGAGAGCAAGGCAGGCATTGTTATTTCCTTTTCACTCCACAGAAAGAAAATCACTTTCCTAAAAAGCTGTAGTAGACTGTGGCAGTGAGAATCACTAATCACTTAAGAAGTCTCTCTGTGTATAAAGCACACAAGGGTTAAGCAGAGAAATCAGTGTTAAAAGTTGCAGTAAGTGGAGCATTCAAGCTCAGGGTAGAATAATTACATAGCACACACAAATATGTGGAGAAGTCCTGCTGATCCCAGGTGTCTGCTCGTGGTTAGTTCAGATCTTAGTGCTGGTCACACAGGACTGAGGGCCACTTCCTAGGTGGGTCAGTTCATTGGTTTCACTGAGTGACTTTTATTCTCTTTTTATTTTTCTATGTTTATAGATTATCTACCGAGAACACATAGTACTTTTATAATAAAGAACAATGGATGTACATATATTTTAATGGCTATAAAGGGAACTTGTTAACTCTGCTGCAGCAGAGTTCGAAATCCAGCCACATAAATCCAGGCATTATGACTCAGAGTGGCCAGGCCATAAGGCACACACCACCCAGCCTTGGAAGAGGGGGTGGCTAATCAAACAGTATTTGAAAATGCAGCAAACGGAACTGTAAAGTCAACTCTTCCAGGCTTCACAAAGTTTTCCTCAGCGAACCTCTGGACTCTTTAACAGCCAAAATGAAAGGACTCACCTCAAAGTCGTTACCGAACAGTACAAGAGCAAGGAAGGGTGACAGAGGTGACATGAAAACAGAGAAGCCCAAGACCATCTACCACCGAGCCCTTCTATCTCACACTCACTTGCATTTTTGCAAGTGGCAGTTCTCATAACCTGCCTGTGTGTTTTCAAATTCCGTCTCCAAATCTGGATCCAGAACCAGATACCCCCGTCTCTTCTCCCTCAGCCAGGCCAGAAGCCAAGCACAGATGATACAGCACGAGTCTTTATGGATCAATACAGTCATGATTACCAGCTTTGGAATCAGGTACAGATGATTTCTGTCGAAATTCACCATTTAAACAGACCCCACACATCACCAGGCCTAGCGCTTCGGCAATAAACCCGACGCCTGTAGCCTAGAGCAACCTGTCCCAGATCAGGCACCAGGAGCGGCACAGGCTTGACACCCTGGCTGACTCCCCTCCCAGTGCTTGTCCCACATGTCACAAAGACATTCTTAGAAATTTTAAAACCCCAAAACTAAACTAATATTCTCACAACAGGAAGTCAGCAGTTCAAGTCTTTGTTTTTTGGCAACTCCATGTTTTGAAAGCATTTGAGAAAAGCTGTCAAATGTAGTAAATTCAAGCTGCCATGCCTTTCCCTAGAAAAAAAACAACGCATATTGTGTTTTTAAATGAAAACACAAAGGAAGTGGCAGCCTGTCAAGGAGAATAAGCCTCACAATTCCGTAAAGTTTCCTTCAGCGAAAGGAAGTTGTGGCAATGCCTTCTAATCCATGCATTAGGCAGGCATATTCACAAAGGCAGAGCCACCTGTGACTAGTTCTCCTATTGGGCCCGTCATAGGCTTCGGACAAAGAGAGCGAGGAAGGTCACAAAGCCATATCACAAGCGGTGCTTCACATCCAACCCACTGATACCAAGGTGCCCAAACTACATCCTAACTGGCTTTCAGCTAGTATTCTTGGTATTTGACCCTCCATGGAAATGATGCCCATTCATTAGTTCCCTACTTTGGAAATAATCATCTCAAAAATCAGGCATAAGGCTTATATGATTCTTCAAAATAGATACTTAAAAATTAAATAAAAAACATGAAAAGCTCAGTGAACCTTCATCAGAATCATAAAGCACGCAATCATCTACCACCTTCAAATTCTGCTGATATAATGTCCACTCAAAGAAAAAACAACATTCAAAGATTCACTCACATCAGTGCGGATGGGTCCCTCTAATTGTGACCCTTCCCTTCCAAGAAATACCTGTCAGTCACTTCTGAAATGCTGACATTCTGCACCACAACAGGTAGTCTTACTGTTTAGGGCATGACAGAAGCATGAAAAGCCCTAACCAAGAATTCAGGCTTTCCCAGGGCAGTGTGAGTGCAAGCTTCATTTTCTGAGAGCCAACCAAACAACTAAGTGTATCTACTGACCTCATGGGAGGGTCGCTCTCTGGTCCAAGCCTAACAAGGATGAAATTGATGGAGATTCTCAATGGCTAGTCATGGGCATCCACCCCAGCCCTGCCCTTGGCCTCAGCTGGAGGCTTGTTGGAGAAATTCAGGCAGAGAGACACATATGGCCTACTCAGGAGAAATGGGAACAAAAGGGACTTTTTTAGCCCTGAGTATGCCAACAGATGACCCAATCTACTTCTTTTGGCCAAGTAGAAGCAAGAAGTAGAGATAAAAATTCCTCCTTTACTTAAGCAATGAACAGAGGGAGGCTTACCCGTCCCAAGCTCCTTCAGCCTTCTGAGAAGGCTCAATGGGATGGTCTATAACATGCCCCATGGCACATTGCACATTTAAGCAGAATATTTCTAAGCTCCCAAACTTGCACAAGATGCGTTTTTCCAGCAGCACTATTTGTGAGGAACAGAAGTGCCCTGGCAGGAGCTCAAGCCCCCTCAGGTTACCAATTCCAAACACACAACACTGTGCTGCTGCAGGGACTGTGGTGGGGCCTGCACACTTGGAAAAGATGGCCAAGAGCAGCCTGGGAGAACTGTCTTGAAACAATACTATCTTTCTTCTGCATCTTTAACTGCTTAAGAAGAGCATGCATATTAAATAGCAGGGAAAAGTTACTCAATTGAGGCAAAAATTCCTTTCCAAACAGCACTCCCTCAAGAAGGAATTTCACATTGTGCCCAACTTCAAGTGGGCATTGATGTCACTTCAGATTGCCACAGCAGATATTCGGGTCGTTCTCAGCCATTTCCGAGAGAATTCTGCTTAACGAAATCTTTGTTCCCTTGCCTCCATTGATGTTTGCCTGCTATAAGCTTGGCTTTGGCTAGACACCAAGCGTCCAAAGGCCACTTAGACTCTGCCTGACCCACCTGGAACCTAGTTTAAACATTCTAATCCACCGCAAAGGTGTCTTCTTGTTTTGCAGTATGGAGGTCAACCACAATGCCTCCCTACGTACTAAGCATGGTGGAGACAATGAATATTTGTTCCCCCAGCAATCAAAGTTCCGTGGAGCTATTTGGGCCAGAAAAGCCCTGCTGCATTCATTTTAAACAGGAGAAAAACCACCAATGCCCACCATCCATTTTCGACCTTCACTCCTCCTCTCTCACCTGAATTGTAATTTTGAATTATAATTTTTTTAAAGAAACTCTGCTAATTTAAGGACTGGCAAACTGTGGCAAACTACGTTCATCAGTTGGCATGTTGGCCCTGCCTCCTTTTCCCCAGTTTTAAAACACATTTGCTTAAAAGAGGCCTGGTTTCAAGCCATATCCAGGCCATTTCTCTATTTTATTTTATTTTTTTTTTTGGAGACATTGTGTCACCCAGGCTGGAGTGCAGTGATAACCTCTGCTTACCGTAACCTCTGCCTCCTGGGCTCAAGCAATCCTCCCAAGTAGCTGCGACTACAGGTGAGCACCACCATGCCTGGCCAATTGGCACATTTTTTGGTGGACACAGGGTTTCGCCATGTTGCCCAGGCTGATTCTGGGACTCCTGAGCTCAAGCGATGCTCCTGCCTCAGCCTCCCCAAGTGCTGGGATTACAGCCATAAGCCCCTCTAGTCAATGTTTCGTAATAAATAAAAATAATGTCCCAGGGAACAGAAAGAACAGATTGAAAATATAAACACAGCCTAGAAAAAAAAATTCCGTCATCAAGTTTATTCCTAGAAACAATCATAAAGTTCACACAGCAAGTTCTTTGATTCTGCCATTAAGAAGTACAGTGGCAAAGACCAAATCCTCTTGGTCTTTCACTAGTCATTAAGTTGGCAATGACTTTAGACTCTCCACATTCCACTAACTGATCTCTACTCTGTTGAACAGTAACAATAACCCCTATACAGCTCTCTTCAGAGTGGGTCAATTCCTTTAACAATTTTGCCAAATTCCTTTTAATAATTTTTCATGTTCTCCACAGACTCTTCCATCCCTAAAATGTAATGAATTGGTGACTGATTAGTATTTATACATCAAAAGAACTACAAGGAAAAAAAATCCTCCTAGGAAGCAAATTTTGTGGGAAAGATACCCCCAAAATATTGGGCATCAGCTAATACGTGGATGTACTTCACTTTCCTGTGACAGACACTGGGATATCATCAGACTTACGGCGACCCCAGTTCTCTAGAACACAGCCACCGACACAGAAGCATATTATTTTAAAATATCCCTTGGCAAATGAAGAGGCTGTCCAACAGCCCCACAATTCCTAGGAAAGCCAGTTACTTTTGCTTAAACTCAGAACTCTGATTATTGTATATGCATAATTCCAACAAACTTGTCACAAGGCCTTCCAGCCAGATCCCAAGTAGCCACTAAGACTACAACAGGCAAGTTGACAGTAGGGGAACTGACCACTGGCCACTCAAGGACTGAACACTAAAACTGTACAAAATGTTTAGGGTCAGCCTTTGCAGGATCTAACTCAGTCATAACCATAAAGAGATAATTAGCAAACTCAGGTTAAGTAAGAAGAACCAGGGTATTTACTTTACAATTTAAAAATCTAATTCTTATTTATATGTTTTTTGTTTTTTTTTTTTTTTTTTTTCAAGGCAGAGTTTCGCTCTTGTCGCCCAAGCTAGCATGCAGTGGCGTGATCTCAGCTCACTGCGACCTCTGCCTCCCGGGTTCAAGCAATTCTCCAGCCTCAGCCTCCCGAGTAGCTGGAATTGCAGGCGCCCGCCACCACCCCTAGCTAATTTTTGTATTTTTGGTAGAGATGGGGTTTCACCATGTTAGCCAGGCTGGTCTCAAACTCCTGACCTCAGGTGATCCGCCCGCCTCGGCATCCCAAAGAGCTGGGATTATAGGCACTAGCCACCATGTCTGGCCTCTTATTAATATCTTTAGCAGGCATAAAAATTCTAGACTTTTTCTTTTTTTTTTTTTTTTTTTTTGAGGCAGGGTCTCACGCTGTCTCCCAGGCTGGAGTACAGTGGCATGATCATGGCTAATTTTTGCACTTTTTGTACAAAAAGTTTCACCATGTTACCCAAGCTGGTCTCAAACTCCTAAGCTCAAGCAATCTGCCTGCCTCAGCCTCCCAAAATGCTGGGATTGTTGGAGTGAGCCACCATACCTGGCCAAATTCCACACTTTAAATCTCTCAAGACAGGAAGCATGGACCTTTTCTTGTCTTCAAAACAGCAAACCACAACTTTCCATGCTTGCTCAGCAGCATGGGGAAGCTCGGAATGCTGTATAACAGAAGAACACCCACAACCCCATCATGGAAAAAAAAGAACCAGACGAGCACTGGAAATCGTTGTTCTTTAAAATGTACAACTATAAATGTATCTTCTCAAATATGAACTGCTTAAAGTTCTACTAAACTGAATGTACAATCTCTCAGCATAAAACCATCCTCCAGGAAAAAAAATCCTATTGCAACCAGGCCATTGCTATCACTGAGTCATTTGTGGCTAACTCGGTGCTAAGTGACCACGACTTTAGGACAGAGCTCTGAGAAAACGATTTTCAGAATTACCGACAAAAATGACTCCTGGACTAGGAAATGGGATTGTTCCCACACAGAGGAAGCAGGCATCCTGCATCCATCGGTGGGCAAGGAACCAACTGCTGGAGTTCCAGAAGGAGCAGAGGAAAGTACCACTGGGGAAACAAATCACCCAGAAAGGATCTAACTAAGAGTGTGACCGCTTAGCCTAACTGCATTTCACCTTCAAAGATTTAAACTTCTGGATTCTAGTACTCTCATTGTCAATAGAAAATGAAGTGACTCTTATATGCTGCCCCAGATATTTTGGGGGAGGAAGGAATGGAGAAAATGCTGCCCCAGATATTTTGGGGAGGAAGGAATGGATGAGTGGGGCTCATGACTGAGAGCTACATATACCATACGCAGGGTATACTGACAGCTCTCAATCATCAGCTCCACTCATCCATTCACTCCCCCAGTGAGCATTTATTGAATCCCTGCTATGTATTAAGTATGCCCTCTTAGACACAGGGGATGAAGCTATGAATAACAAGGGCCTCATTCCCACAGGTGTCAGAAATGTCAGCAAAAAATTCCAACGCACAGGGCAAGTGCAGTCACAATCACACATGTAAGCGAAAGTCATAATCCAGAGGAGGAGAAAATTGACTCCATCTGAGGGGAGGGAGGCACAACCAGAGACTACTTAACAACACCAGGAGCAGAGGTCTGTGTTCTGCCTGTGTACATGCAATAAAGGCAGAACACAAACAAATACTCCTATCTGGCTATAGAACACAGCTCATTTTACAAATTAAGTATATTTAAATGAACCACATTGTTGTGTGTATGCTGGACAATAGAAGGCAAAGCAACTAAGCAGTTGGTCGCGATCCACAACAGAGATGATTCACATTATAATTTTTAAAAATCGGATCTATGCAGATGTTGGCTAAGTTCTCAGAAGCAGAGGCATTGGTAAACCAGGGCCATCAATGCATAGGGTCAGTGTTCCATTTCCAGGACCAATCAAGCACTGATCATACCACATGCCATATTGGAGCAGGACTTCTCCATCCTTCAAACTGCGAGTTCTGATGCAAGAAGCCTGGTGGAATCTGGGAGTCTGCATTCCTGATAAGCTCACAGAAGACAGCAAGCTGCCAGGCCATGCCCACACTCCGCACAGTGAGGGTGAGGAAGGCAGACCGTGCTGAGTCCTGATGGCCATCCTAGTCACAGGTGGGGCTCTATAATACACATTCCAATCCTTATCTGAAAGGGAATCAGGGAATCTCTAGGAGATGTGGTCCCTGTCATTTCTTTTAAGCTGTACAGGTGATGATGAGGCACAGCCAGGCTTGTGAACTACATTCAAGCAGGCCTTTTGAGAAGTAAGTCTTCTCTGGGCATGCCTCACCCCAGGAAACGAGCTGCTTCTCTTTGTAGACAGGTAAGAACCAGCAGCTTCCAGAGATCCATGAGGACAGTGAGTCAGAAAGAGGAGCCCAGCAAAGCTGGCCAGGCTCATCACTTCAACCAAGTGAAGGCTGGAATCATGGCCTCTGCAGGCTGACATCTGGCGTAGAATCCATCCTGACCCTTGCCATCCACTATAATTGCTTTCCAAAGCCAGTGCTTAGATCATGATCATCATCTGTTTAGCTTCATAAAAAGCACACAAAGAAGAAAAACAGTTTTTTTTTTTTTGGCCTAGCAATTACAGATGAGGGGTCATCCATGATGAAAGACTGGAAAGCAGCCAAAAGGCAACATGCAATTAGCCAACCTCCCGCCTCCGGGCTCCCATCTTTAAAGGGCTCTGTGGCCACACCCCACCTTGCTGCAAAGTGCAATTTTGTTAATAAAAGGGATCAAGTGGAATGTGGCCCTTTGGGGCTTTTACACACAAACTGCTTCTGGAAAAAGGAGGAGTAATAAAAGTCTACCCTCTCCAGGTGGAATAGGTCTAGGCCCATTTAAAATACCAGCATTTCAAATTTTCCTCCATCTACTTTTCATTTAACAAGGCACTTCAAAAAAATTCTGTCTGTGTTTTCAGCCTCTTGCTCCCAATTTCTCCCCCTGTCATTAAAAGTCATATTCTTTCCCTTGCTTATGGCATGCTTAGCTGACAGAGGGCAGGACAACTTTTCAACAGGGAGGTCCCCCTTTACCACTAATCCTGGAAATGCCATTCCAGTGAGAGGCTTTCCTAAGATTGCTTTCAGAAGTGTCACAGCTGGGGTCAACAGGCGGGGTCATGTTCTGCTCTCCCTCTAGTGGCATTCTCTCTGGGGGAGAAGATCCTAGGCTTTCTCAACCATCAGTGGATCACTCAAAACAAAACAAAAAGCAGCAGCAACTTACAATTCCTGCCACGTGTGTATCACGTTCATCTCTCTATTCTTAGGTCTTGGGAGGGTAATTGTATAAAGAAATGAATGACTAGATAAATGACTAGAAATAATAGGATGAACAGCATCCTGTCCTCCAGGAGTTCCATTTCTAGCCAGGAGACTGAGAAGGCATTGCACAGACCAACTGCAAGTGCAGTGAAGGAAATCCAGGCTCAGGGGCCCAGAACGGCATAGCTAGGAGGTGGTAAAAGCTGCTGCTGGGCCTGGGTCTTCCAGCTCCACATCCGTGCATCATTCTCTTTTACCCAGTATTGTCTTCTTGGTAACAGAAGCAAACAGTGTTCCGGGAACCAAGAGGAACGAGGGCTGTGTGGGGAGCAGGCAGCATCTCCATCAAGCCTGGAGGAGTTAAGCAGGCTGGCAGTAAGGGACAGCGTCACAGCCCAGCTGTAGCAAGGGGGCTGCCTAGAATCCCCTGACCACTTTCTAGCACCGAATGAAAACATGGTGGGAGCAGGGCGCATACAACACTGAGTTCTCAAATAAACGTCGTTTTTCTTCTTCCTTTAAAAAAAATCTTTACCCTTGACTTATAGAGCTGGAAAGGGACGTAAATCTATGACATGCAAGAAATATGAACAGAGATTTTCTTTTTCAACTAAAGCATGGGGGAGGGAAGAGTTAAAAGTTACTGACAATTTAATCACATCTGGGGAAACATGACTCTCGAAAGGAAGAATCACCCAGAAGATCCCCTCTGGGGCCTGAACTTCTGCCATTAATGATTTCTCCTTCTTGAGGGAAAAAGGTTAACAAAGTGTAGCCATTTTTCTAAATAGGGTCACACAGCCCTTTCCCAAGCAGATATCTGCTCGGAGGAGAATTAACACCACATACAAATCCCCAGCCTGAATGCACATCTCCCTAATCTACTTCTGGAGAGGCTCCTGCTTTTGTTTAAAGCCCCCGAGACCCTGCCAGCTGAGGTCCAGCCATAAGCAGAGACGGTAATTAAATTCTGTCAAGAGTCCACTGCCCTCAGCCTGGGGAAAGTCATCCTTGAGTGAAGGCTGGAGGGCCCTGGAGCCCCCATGGCTATGCCCACCTAAACTGAGGCAAAACATGGGCTTGGAGCACTCGGATAATTGAAGATGTGAAAAGCACTGAAAATAAAAAGTCATGTGAAAACTACCACAGCCAGCCTCCTGCATGGCTTCCTCCCAGTTGTCTTCTTGAGAATAAAAAGAATCCCAGGATCACCCAGACAAACGAGCTGTATCCATAATTTTGACAGATCTAAAAAAGACTCATCAACAGTGTCCTCCCTTCTTTAAGACAAGGAAATTGTTATTTACTTACCTAAGGGGCAACCTCTGCCCGGTGCGGTGGCTCACACCTGTAATCCCAGCACTTTGGAAGGCTGAGGCAGGCAGATCACCTGGGGTCAGGAGTTGAAGACCAGCGTGGCCAACATGGTAAAATCTCCTATCTACTAAAAATACAAAAATTAACTGGGCATAGAGGTGTGTGCCTGCAGTCCCAGCTACTTGGGAGGCTGAAGCAGGAGAATCGCTCAAACCCAGTAGACGGTGAGCCAAGATCGTACCACTGCACTCTAGCCTGGGCGACAAAGTAAGACTGCATCTCAAAACAAAAAAAAAAAAAAAAAAACACACACACACAAAAGAGGCAACCTCCACAATGTTGGGCCAGCTTCCTATGTGGGACAGCGTAACAGGTGGTGGCTGAGTGGATTTGGGGACCTTTTATAATGCAAGCTTAGAACAGACTGAGTCCTGACAATAATCTGTTCAAACCCATCCTATACTCAATTGTAACCCTACAATAGCAAGGGGAGGACAGGACCTTACGAGTGATCATGAGCCAGGCATGTGTGTTGTTTAACGCTCACGGCACAACAAACCTACAGGGGTGGGTACATCACTAGTGTTTGACACGTGAGGAAACGAGGCCCAAAAGCTTCATCATAGCTAGCCTGTAGTCAGAGCCATTAGGTGGGAGAGGCAGGATTTGAACTCAGGTCCTGCAACAAGCACCTGGGAGCAGAGTTCTGTTATTTCCGACAAAATTTCAGACCACTGGAGGGAAGCTCACTTGTGCTTGCCCAGTTTCCAGTGCAGCAGCTTGCAGACAGCTGTTCAGGGACCAGACTTCCCAGATCACGATTTACGCCCATCATCTGGCTCCCAAGCCAGGAACCATGAACATCCGACCAAGCACCCCAAAGAAGGCCAGAGGGAACACAAATGCAATTAGTGAGTTCCAGATTTTCAATCATTCTTATACTTCTACCCCTAACAGGAAGCCACAATAACACTCTGAATCCTCAAATGTCAGTGACAGCAGGAAGAGTGGCCAGAATGTCCTGGGCTACCCCCCTTTTCCAAACCAGCATCAAAAATCCTCTTTCAAGGACTATTAGAGACACAAAGATTTACCAGAATTTTTCTGCTATGGAATTCTGTGGAGTCTGCTACGGTAGAATTCTGTGATTACTCAAATTCTACCATAACAAAAGGCAATTGTTTGGAATAAATGAATGGGAAATTAAAACTTAGGTATACATTTCATTTATAACATTTCACAATTTGGGACATTCTGAATCTACAGGGGGAAATGTTTTGAAAAAAAAAAATTTCAAAAGGAAACTGACATAGGGCCAAATTCATTATTTTAAAAACAGAGACTATCTCCAGACATTGAGACTATTGGAATAGTTTTTATTTGCCTTTGCTGGACCAAATCTTCTAATTTATCTATAAGAGTAGTTACAGAATAAGTAAGTTATAAAATGCATCTGAATAACTTAGCTTACTCATAAATTTATTCTGTTAGACATTTAGTAAATCATTAAAATACATACATATTTACCAGAAATTGAGAGAAAAGGATTCCCCCACTAATACTCCCTGCTCCAATCCTCAGAGGTCAATTATTTGTCTTTTTTTCCCTTGGTAAGATAAGGCTTCCTCTAGTTTGTAAATTCCTGAATAAGGAAAAGAACACAGAAAAATCGTCCACTGAAGGACAGAGTCCTTTCTGCAGCAGAAAGCAGGTAGTGAGGTTCTGCCCCTGACTGCTATGCAACTCCAAGCACTACCTCACTGTAAGAGTTGTGAAGGAAAATGAATCTTAGGACCCCAAAAGCAGTAAGTCAAAGGGAAAAGTTAAGCTGGGAGCTGCTTAGGGCAAACCTGCCTCCCATTCTGTTCCTAAAAAAGATAGCTACTACCATTAAAAAAGCTATCTATATAACTTCCTCACAAGGAATTTCCTTGTGGACAAAGGACAGACAGAACTCAGTTATCCCTCTGCTAACTGAGATAAACCTGCCTCTTGGAGGGGCTAATCAGAAACACAGAAGAATGCAAGCATTTGTCTTTTATCTACCTCTGACCTGGAAGCTCCCCTCCCCCGACTTCGAGTTGTCTCACCTTTCTAGGAAGAACCAATGTACATCTTACACACACACACACACACACACCTTTTTTTTTTTTTTGAGACAGTCTGGCTCTGTCACCCAGACTGGAATGCAGTGGCATGATCTTGGCTCACGACAACCTCTGCTCCCAGGTTCACGTGACACGATTCTCCTGCCTCAGCTTCCCAAGTAGCTCAGATTACAGGCATGTACCACCATACCCAGCTAATTGTTGTATTTTTAGTAGAGATGGGGTTTCACCATATTGACCAGGCTGGTCTAGAACTCCTGACCTCAGGTGATCCATCCGCCTCGGCCTCCCACAGTGCTGGGATTACAAGAGTGTGCCACTGCGCTCGGCCATCTTACATATTTTGATGTCTCATGTCTCCCTAAAATGTATAAAACCAAGATGTGTTCCAACCGCCTTGGGCCTATGTCATCAGGATCTCCTAAGGCTGTGTCAAGGGTGTATGCCCTTGGCAAAATAAACTTCCTAAACTGACTGAGAGCCACCTCAGATTTGGGGTTTCAGAGTTAAAGGTGGGAATGATCCCAAAGCCATCTGACGGGAACCTGGAAATCACTTCTGGCATTTCTAGCACTAGCACATTTACCTGGCATTTTTGTATCAAACACAGACGACTCATGTGAAAAAGGTGATGTGTATACCTGGCCAAAGCCCCTTCGTCGTGCAAAAAATTCCACAGGTAGAACAGCAAGTTACATATAGCTGTGTCTTTAAAAAGTAGGAACACACACAACACTGAGAAGCTCCTGCTAATACCGAGGCATGGGATAAGGAGTAATTAAATAACTAACATATTTTTGGGGAAGATGGAACATCTCCAAATATCTTTTCCTAAGGCTGCCTGTTATTTTTACTCCAATTTTACATACAAGTACAACCTCTGGGAATACATGCCCAAGCATATTTATGTTTCCAACCAGCTGTCTTTGGGATGTGCTGAAGGCCTGCCGCCACAGCCAATTCCTCTGAGGACACGGACAAACGCGTGCCAAGTCACACAGAGATAACCCCCATAAGTTCAAGCATTAACAACTGCCCAGAACAAATAATTTTTAAAAAATTCAAAAACAAATGAATCCACAAATCAATTTTATCATAGTATCAATCCCTTTAAAATAAACACCAGGGGAGGAAACTGGTTAATATATCTATCACATGATGTTACCTATCACTTTAAAAGCCTCAAAATAATGCTTAAAGTAATAAAATCACTGTGGATTATGTCTCAGGGCTAGTGAGTCTCACTATGAATATGCTAAAATCACTGCTGAAGATCTAGGTCTATTATTTACTGTAGGTGCTGCATAACCAATTACCCCCTAACGCAAGGCCTTCACATAAACACAATCTCACGGATTTCATGCATCAGGAATTTGAGAGTGGCTTAACAAGGTGGTTCTTTCACTGAGTTGGACTCAGGATGTGGACAGGAGCAACAATCATCTGAAGGTTTGTCAACATGGGGTACTCACATGGCTGTGGACAATGGGCAACATGCAGTTCTTCACTCTCTGGGACTCTCTATCAGCTGCCTGAGCACCTTCACAATATGGCAGCTGACTTCTTTCAGAGGAAGCAATCCCAGAGAGAGAACAAGCAGGACACGGTGTCTTTTGTCATTTGGTCTCTGCCACCACATGTCATCCCTTCCACCTGATTCTATACACTATGACTCACTTCTAAGTCCAACCCATATCTAAGAGGAAGGGAATTAGGCTCTGTCCCCTTAAAGAGAGGAGAGCCAAAAATTTGGAGACTTGACTTTAAAACCACCAGGATGAGGTATTTGTGCTTCAGGGGTAGCGTGGATGGGAGAAGGAGAGTGTTAAAAACGAAGTCAGGATCCAGGAATTACCAGTTCTCCAATTACTAAGGGTTATATGAAAAGTTACAGGGAAGGTTTCTTAGAAGGGAATGGTTGCACTGTGTTATTTTTAAAAGTGCATCTGAGATAAACTGTTTAATTATTTGAGACACATATGCATGCGCTGTTTGAAAAGTTGTGACTGAGTTTGTTGTGTAAACTGTTTGGTTTTTCACAGATTATGAAACATTGAAGATACCAAAGCACTGTTGTAGAAAAAGTGCAGAAAAGGAGCAAAAAAGGACCCCTGAGTACACTTTCATGTCATTCATAGAGCTGTGCATTCTATATTCATATCTTCAACCATTCATGGCATGTGTACCTTATTAGTCTTGGAATGCTCATATTCATCCTGTCTTCTTTTGGGGATAAATCAGCAACTCAGCAGAACATTATCACACTGTGAGGCTCAGTAAATATTTTGAGATCAATTAGAAGCCATTTGGCTGATCATTGTATTCTGAAAATAATCATTCAGGCAGTAATATTACATTATAAAGGCTTTCTGTTTATGTTTCATCAGACAGAATTGGAAGACTGGTCTCATCCAAGTTTTGTTTTAATTGGCAATGCTGTGTAGTCATTGAATAATTACTCAGATTTTCCCACAAACATAAATTCTGACCATTTTGCAGTGATTCTCACAGTGTAGTCCCACTGGATCTTGCTGGTGGTCTGCAAGGGTGAGTTTTTATTACCAAACGTGAGCCTATTATCACTGCCCTATTCTTACCAACAATTCCCATTCTCACTCCAGTCTCTAAGGCTCAGCTCAGGTACACCGCTTGGTTAAACCTTTCCTGACCTCTTCAGCTTAAAAGATGTCCCCATTCTACTCCCACCAGTATCTGTACTCCTTCGGCACATCAGGAACTGTGTCCCACTCCTTTATATGTTTGCCCAGGTTATTAACTGTACTATGGAGGACAGTCGTGATATACTGTTGTTTCTAATGTACATTTTTGCGTGTGTGATCATTTATCCTATTTTGTTTTACAAAGTACCATTTTCTCTATTAATGGTGAAGTGGATTACATGTGACCATGTATTTGTTACTTTTTTTCTTTTTTTTTTTTTTTGAGACAAGTGTCGCACTCTGTTGCCCACGCTAGAGTTGCAGGGGTGCTATCACAGCTCACTGCAGCCTCTCCCTCCTGGGCTCAAGTGATCCTCCTACCTCAGCGTCCCAAGTGGGTGAGACTACAGGCATGTGCCACCATGCCTGGCAAATTTTCATTTTTATTTTTTATAGTCAGATCTCCCTATGTTGCCCAGGCTGGTCTTGAATTCCTGGGCTCAAGCGAGCCTCCCACCTCGGCCTCCGAAAGTGCTGGAATTACAGGCTCAAGCCACTGCATCCAGCAAGTGTTTGACAAGTGGGAACGATAGGTCTGTGGGTCTGCAAGGTCAAATGCCCAACAATTGGGCATTTGTAAACAATTCAATTGTAAAACGATTCACAAACTGAAAGAAGTTTGAGAAGCACTGACCCAAAATAATACTAGCAATAATCAAACTAAAAATGTCCAGAGTTCTAAGAAGCATACCTTTCCTACATGGTGGCCTCCTGAGTTCTGAGAATCATTTCTACAAGGAATCTCATAATCGGTGAATGAGCAGCCAGGGCAGATCTGACTATCCTGGTATGTACCCATCACACAAGGTAACCACACCGAATCAACCCAACAAGTCAATGATAGAAGACAAGAGACTTACAAGGAAGAAAATGCAGTGACAGCAGCCCAGACCATCATCTTCAGCATTGACAGAACTGTCAAATGTGCAAGGAGGAGACTTTTCCATGTCCTAATCTATTTTTCCCACTCCTAGGAACTCAGAGGCAACCAGAATAGTTAGATAGAGTTAAAGGGAACCCACCATGGACACTGCATTTGTGCTTCTATCTCTGGGATGGACCTCACAGTTGTTACAAAGGCGGAGATAACGGTGTGTCTGAATCTCAGGCAATTTATTCCTCACTATGAGCTCTCTGCAAACCTTAGCCCTTCTACCTGTAGCAAAGAGCATACCCACCCCCGCAAAGAGCAAGGGTATCTACTTTAGAAAAATCCAACAGACCAAAAAATACTTGCAAACCAGACACAACTTTAGAGGACAATGCCCTCTTTAAACTCCTGATTTTAAATGCTCAACTCCTGTAGAACAGATAGATTACGTTATGCAAATTTAACACTACATTAACTAAGAGACTGAAACTAATGTCTCCAGTAATGAGACAAAATGACATCATGTGCCTCCTGATGTGATGGACGGAGGAGGAGGCAAAACACCATTCATACAGCACGCCTGACAAAAATAGACATAATTGTGGAAAATCTAATAGTGAGAAAATACCACCCAAACCAAAATAGCTACCAAATAACCGACCTGGATTGTTTAAAAATGTCAATGTCATGAATGGCAAAAAAAAAAAAAAAGACAGAGGAACTGTTCCTGATTAAAAGAGACTGAAGAGACATGACAACTGAGTACACAAGCTGCGTAATCCTGGATTGAATCCTAGAGCAAGGGAAGAATTACTATCAAGGACATTATTGTGTTAAGTGGCAAAATTTGGATATGAACTGCATACTGGATAATAGTATTACATGCCTTGTTTTTAACTAATTGAACAATGGTTATGAAAGGACTATCTGCCAGCAAGGTCGGGCTAGCAAAAAAGAAAAGAAGAAAAGAAATGCCCTTGATCTTAAAAAAACGTATTTAGTAGCAAAGGGACAGGAAAGTTGACAGCAACTTTCAAAAGGTTCAGAAAAAAACAATATATAACACAGAGAATAAGCAAATATGGCAAAATGTTTAAAATTAATGAATTTAGGTAACACCATACAGAAATGCTTTGTTTTTGTGTGTGTGTGTTTTTTTTTTTTTTTACAACTTTTCTATAAGTCTGAGATCATTTTAAAATAAAGTCTTTTAAAACAACACACTCAGCGGCCAGGTGTGGCTCACACCTGTAATCCCAGGACTTTGGGAGTCCAAGGCGGGCAGAACATGAGGTCAGGAGATCGAGACCATTCTGGCCAACACGGTAAAACCTGTCTCTACTAAAAATACAAAAATTAGCCAGGTGTGGTTGCAGGTACCTGTAGTCCCAGCTACTCGGGAGGCTGAGGCAAGAGAATCACTTGAACCCAGGAGGCAGATAATACAGTGAGCTGAGATCGTGCCACTGAACTCCAGCCTGGCTACAGAGCGAGATTCCATCTCAAAAAAACAAAAAACTCACTTGATTAAAACACTTGATTTGCACCAAGTGTTTCCATAGTAATGTCTGTTAAATAAAGCAAAGCACCCCATATTAAATTCATCTGTCACCATCCTCCAACCCAGAGACCCAGGTAACTGTGTCCCTCTCCACTTCCAAGTCAACTGGACACCCATCCAAACTCAGCCATGCAGATCCATCTCCTAGGCATTACAGACAGGCACACAGATTGAGCCGGGAAGCTGTGAAGAGCACAGAACAGAGGCAAGTTTCAGGTGTGAGGTCTCCATAAGAAGTGTAGGGAAAGAAGCTTATCTGATTTAATTAAGCAGGGGAGTGGGAGAGAGGAGGAGAGGGAGTGTCCCCACCCACTTCATTTAGACTAGTCTGACAGTAACCATAAACAATTCCAGAACAAGGTCAAGCTGTCAGAGCACAACCACCTACCCCCACCCCACACTTCTGCCCTTTTCCCATGGAAAGCGATGACTCCTGTTCTCATGTCCACAGCCTCTCATCCAGGAACAAAGTAGCTGCAGTGAAGGGTGCAGGCTGAGACTGAGACTGAGACTACGCAGCCAGGCATGGAACAGCACAGCAAACAGCAGGAAGGAAAGGGCTGAAGCACTGACCCTTGGACCTGCTGCAGCCACTCACCTCCCTGTAATCCTGGTAAACCTGACCCTATGGCTGCCAGAACTATAGTCCCCAGAGATGTCCATGTCCTATTCTCCAGAACCTGTGAATGTGTTACCTTACATGGCAAAATGGACTTTGCAGATGTGATCAAGTTAAAGACTTTGAGATGGGGAGATTATCCTGGATGATCTAGGCGGGCCCAAGGTAGGGCCAAAGGTTCTGAAAAGCAGAGAACCTTTCCCAGTTGTGGTCCAAGGGAGATGTGAAGATGAAAGGAGGGTCAGAGAGAGAGAGATCACATAGCTGGATTTGAAGAGGAAGGAATGGTGTCCCTCTCTGAGTAATGCAGGCTGCTGCTAGGTGGAAAAACAAGGAAATGGATTCTCCCTTGGAGCTCCCAGAAGGAACGCAGCCCTCCTCACACCTTGATTCCAGCCCAGTGAGAACTGTAAGGTTATACATTTATGTTGTTTCAAGTCACAAGTTTAAGGTCATTTGTTGCAGCAGCAACAAAAACTAAAGCAAACCCTGCTCCATTATCAGAAATGAGTTTTCATCCGTTTTGAGAAGTGAGGTGAGTGGAACCTGGAGTCCACTCTTGACCCCACAAAGCCCTTGGGGCATCAGTAGAAAAACCACAGCCCAGCTGGGCGAGGTGGCTCAAGACTGTAATCCCAGCAGTTTGGGAGGCCGAGGTGGGCAGATCATGAGGGCAGGAGTTCAAGACCAGCCTGGTCAACATGGTGAAACCCTGTCTCTACCAAAGATACAAAAAATTAGCCAGGCGTGGTGATGTGTGCCTGTAATCCCAGCTACTCGGGAGGCTGAGGCAGCAAAATCACTTGAACCCAGGAGGCAGAGGTTGCAGTGAGCTAAGATCATGCCATTGCACTCCAGCCTGGGCAACAGGACCAAACTCCGTCTCAAAAAAAAAGAAAAGAAAAGAAAAACCAAAGCCCTTAGACCAGTGGATCTGTAAAGATAATTCACAAAATGAATGACCTCCAAGTCAGCTGAACTTCCTTGGTACCATCTGCTCTTGTTTTGCAGGATACTTTGCCACCAGAATGCTAATATTTCTTGTTTTAGTAATAAAATTTGCTCATTTTGACTAAGTCATTGGCAGACACCAGCGGCCCAGAACACTAGCATCCAAGTCTCCAAGTCCCATCCACTTCATCAGTAAACTCCCAGCAGCCACAGCCACACTGACCCAGCTTTTGTCTTTCCTCTGATCCTACAGATCACTACAGCTGCCTTCCAGATCCCAGTCAGCGGCAGTGTTGCAAGCCCAAGCAGCAGCAGCAGCTGGACAGTAAGCTGGGGGTAGCAAGGCCCAATCCTAGCCCTGGGAATTCCGCTGCTGCACAAGGGTCACCTCCTCCCTACTTCCACCCCACCACTTTCCCTCACATCTTCTCCATGCACTACCCTTTTATCTGCTGGGAGCCATGCAGCTGGCCAAAGGACATGCTGCCAAATGTAATCCATGGGTGTGGTGGCTAGCTCCAGTTACACAACAGGAGCCACTTAACTGATTGCCTCTGCTCTCAGAAGGGAGTTTGAAGGTATTTTTATCATTGAAATATTTCCATTGAACAAAACATCTGGGGGAGACAGCTACTGTCCCAACTAATAAGGCCCATGCCCAGCCTCAAAGCTTTTATCAAGAAGATTTGTTTTAGAGAGGAGCCTATTTGGAGCTCCCACTTCTCATGTCCACCCACAGCTGAAGAGAACGTACCAATCACCAGAGCGATTCCAGAGGAAGGAGGTCAAAACAACCCAAGGTAGACCCAGAAACAAAGAGCAGCAATTGCTTTTAATGATTTGCATTCCACATACTTAAAACAGAGGCCGGCTGTCTGGGAGATCTATCCAGAGACAGAGAACATCATTTTTAAAGAACAGCACAATTAAGCCGAGAACTTGCACTTGAAATGGTTCTGGCCCGAAGAGAGGTCTGTTCTAAGCACCTTGGTACAGCAACGAGCCGGGCAGGGTGCTGGCTACAACACAGAAGGAAGCAGCCTGCTGGGGGTGGGCAGGTCAGCAGAGCTCACCCTGCAGGGAGTCTTATCAGCCTTTTATTATCCTGTCATTGTCCATTCCTGTTAAATGCAAGATCTGCCAGAGATGCCCGCGGAGAATGACAGAGAAGGGCTGTGACTCTGCCATTAAGAAATGTGCTTCCAACAAACATCAGAGTAATTCTGGGTTCCTGGAAGATCCCAGCTAATGCAGACAGACCAGCATGACCAAAGCAAGCCAGCAAAGGAACTTCCCTCTCAGCAAGAACAGAGGGAGGGGAACTGGGCAAGGAAGACAGGCAAGGCTGCTGCAGGCCCGGACTAGGAGCAGTCTCCCACTAACACCATCTTTGCTCTCATTCATACCTGCACAAGAAGGGGTTGCTCCTGAGCATCTGCCCATACAAAACACCACAGCTACAACAAGAACAGGAGGGATGCAGAAAGAGGAGCCCACAGGTAGGGCTGGGGAAGTCCAGGGAAACCCCACAATGAGGCCATGAAGGCTAAACCACAAGACCAGAAACTGCATCCTGGCCACCCCTGGGTCTGCTGGTTAGAAGACTCTGAAGCCCTGTGAATTCTCAGATCTGAAACAGCCATTTTTTTTTTAACTCTTTTGTATTTATTTTGCTTCTAAAATGGAAAAAAAAAAAATTTTAAACAGGCCAGGCACAGTGACTCACGCCTGTAATACCAGCACTTGGGGAAGCTGAGGCAGGCGGAGTTTGAGACCAGCCTGGCCAACATGGTAAAACGTCATCTCTACTAAAAATACAAAAATTAGCCGGGCATGGTGGCATGCACCTTAATCCCAGATACTCAGGAGACTGAGGCAGGAAAGTTGCTTGAACCCAGGAGGCGGAGGCTGCAGTGAGCTGAGATTGTATCACTGCACTCCAGCCTGGGAAACACAGCAAGACTCAGTCTCAGAAAAAAAAAAAAAAAAAAAAATTAAAGATTAATAACATTCTGTACTAGTGAGGGCCCTCATGGTTGTTGGAGACATAAATTCTATCATCTTTTAAAAGGGAAATTTTCAATGGAGCATATCCTTTGACCTTAAAATTCTACAGAATTGCCCATAAGGGTCTACAGTGTGGCATTACAGAAATGTGCAATCCAGTTTGCTTTTATAAATTGCCAGGGGGTGGGGGACACCCAGGAACAGAGGAATGAGTGGTTACATACTTTATCTTTCTATATAAAAATAATATGTAACAATTAATATAAAGAAATAGCCAGACACAGTGGCTCACGCCTGTAATCCCAGCACTTTGGGAAGCTGAGGCAGGTGGATCACCTGAGATCAGGAGTTCAAGACCAGCCTGGCCAACATGGTGAAACCTGTCTCTAATAAAAACGCAAAAATTAGCAGGGTGTGGTGGCAGGTGCCCGTAATCCCAGCTACTCAGGAGGCTGAGGCAGGACCATCGCTTGAACCTGGGAGGCGGAGGCTGCAGTGAGCCGAGATCACTCCAATGCACTCCAGCCTGGCCAACAAGAGCGGGACTTTGTCTCAAAAAAAAAAAAAAACCAATATAATAATATATAGTCTTTAAATATGGGATAGAGTTGAATTAGAAGTAAATATCTATATTAGTTTTTAAAATACATTACACAGAACAGTATTATTTTTGTTTTAAAAAAACACTTTCTTTGCTGGGTGTGGGGGCTCACACTTATAATACCAGCACTTTGGGAGACTGAGGTGGGAGGATCGTGTGAGCCAAGAGTCTGGACCAACCTGGGCATCGTAGTGCAACCCTGTGGCTACAAAAAAATAAAAAATTAGCCAGGCATGGTGGCATGTGCCCATAGTTCCAGCCACTCAGGAAGCTGAGGCAGGACAATCGTTTGCACCTAGGAGTTCACAACTGCAGTGAGCTGGGTAATGGATTGAAACCTGTCTCAAAAAAAAAAAAAAAAAAAAAAATCCACACATACTTTCTCACACACAAGGGGTCATCAGTGTTCTACGTACTATTGCATACTGATACTACCTTGAAAATATTTTTTCTTCTCACAAATAGCAAATGTGGTTAACATTATAGTTTGTTGTTTTTAAGCCAAGTGAGACTCTCTTTGCAGGAGAAAAAAGGAAAAAGAAAACCTTGCAACTTCTCAGTTAAATGATTTCTTTCATTAGAAAAATCATGCTTTTTAATGAACAGAAACATGCCCCTCAGGATCCCGGATGAGGAAGAGAATTGTGATCGGACGTCCCTATGGACTCATCATTTGAGACAACGTTAAAAAGATAAAATGGATCCGTTCGCTGGAATGGGACTACCTATGGGTACTTAGCCATAGGCGGCAGGTAAAATTCTTCTGTGCCCCACACCCCAACTGCCCTGGGAGCAGTGCTGGCTCTGGGATGCGGACATTTTGAATGACGAAGATTGACAGAATTGCACCTTGAGGCAAAGCCAGGAAGCAAAGAAAGCAATGAAGGAAAGGTCTGAACACTTTAGCACAGCATCTGAAGGGGAAAGGGCTTGTGTCTCTGGCCATCTAAAATTTATATTACATGGTGACTTAAAAAAAAAAAAAAAAAAAAAAAGTACAGCCTGGCACAATGAGAGAGAAGAGTCCCAAGTGTGGTAACAGAGGGCATGCAATGCAGGACCAGAAGACTGGATGCACTGCCAGGTACCAGGGTGATGACGACTACTATGGAAAAAGCTGCTTTCCCTTTTTATAAACATGTTTACTTCTTTTTCTAATTTTTAAATATACCCACAGGCTGTAAATTACTTTTGTTACTTTGTAAAATAAGAAGACATTTTAAAGAAATATAGGCTGAGTGCAGTGGCTCACATCTGTAATCCCAGCACTTTGGGAGGCCGAGGGAGCTGGATCACTTGAGGCCAGGAGTTTGAGATCAGCCTGGCCAACACGGCTAACATGGTGAAACCCAATCTCTACGACAAATACAAAAATTAGCCAGGCGTGGTGGTGCATGCCTGTACTCCCAGCTACTCAGGAAGTTGAGGCGGGCCAATCACTTGAACCCAGGAGGCAGTGGTTGCAGAGAGCTGAGATTGCACCACTGCACTCCAGCCTGGGCAACAGAGTGAGATTCTGTCTCAAAAAAACAAAATAAATATAAACAAAATCTGTTATAGGAAGGAACGAACACTTCTTGGAGATACTCATCCAACATCTTCCACCCACCTGCTCTACCCCTTTACTCAAATAAAGAAGATCCCAGAGAGGTCTTCACTCCTAAAGTCCACGGAAGACAAGGAAACACCTGCTGACTTTTTATGAGGAGGCTTGCAATGATGGGAGACCAAGCTGGACCACCACCACCACTCCCGGGTCTGCTCAAGTATTCGCCAATGCTCACTATTAATCACTCTTCAGGTAGCTGGCTTTAGGCAAGCAAATGGAAGAAGGGAATTACTTTGTTGAGTTCATTTAACAGATGTGTACTGAGCTTAGGGTCACATGCTGGGCCCTGGGACACAAGGATGAAGCACAGTCCCTGCCCTCAAGGGGCTCACTGTCTAAAGACAAAGAAGGCTGGGCACAGTGGCTCACACATGTAATTCCAGCACTTTGGGAGGCCAAGGTGGGCAGATCACTTGAGGCCAGGAGTTCAAGACCAGCCTGGCCAATGTGGTGAAACCCCATCTCTACTAAAAATACAAAATTAGCTGGGTGTGGTAGTGTACGCCTGTAATCCCAGCTACTTAGGAGGCTGAGGCACTGAGGCAGAAGAACTGCTTGAACCTAGGAGATGGAGGTTGCAGTGAGCCAAGACTGTGCCACTGCACTCCAGCCTGGGTGACAGAGTGAGACTCTGTCTCAGAAATACAAAAATAAAAATAAAGTCAAAGAAGTTTGCTTCAGACGATGGGAAAGTGCTCGATTAGAGGGGATGAGCCAGATGCAAGGGGAAGGGGACACTTCAAACGATCCTTGAAGGATGAGTAGCCAGGGTAAGTACACAGCAGTCTAAGGGCACAGATCAAAAACAACCCTGCAAAACAAAATCATCTCTCTCCTCTACTGTGTTGGAAATAAGCCCAGAGAATAGGGGCCACCAGTCCTTGGTGCCTATGTGAGAAACTGAAGCCTAGGTAAAGGCACACAGGCATAAGGTTATCACGTGACACAGCTGGGCTTTGAATCCAGCTTCCACAAGCTCCAGGGGCTCGACTAGATGGAAAGGTAAGCTTAGCCCTGCCAAGTCTAAACAAGCAAGAAGAAGCTGCTTTTAAGATCCAATTCCATCCCACTGCTGGATGGATATCCCAGCATTCCAGAAGGGAGGTATAGGCATGGATTTAGGAACAGAGTTTATAACACAAAAGTGACAGCATGGTTCCCATCTGCCATTGCCTAAGACATAAGAACTGCAACACATACCCGGCCATGGAAGCCTGGCTAAGTGGGTTCAACTTAATTCTGCATTTGGTGAGTGGCTCGGCCCAGCCCAGAACTAAGCATATACATGAAGCCAAAAATCGAGAAGCCTAATGAAAATTTAAAATCCCTAAGATACTAGAACTGTGTATCTCATACAGAATAGACAAAATAATTCTGAGCAGAGTGAGGTCACTTGGAGATTGTCTCATACAGCAATCCCACCAGGTAGCAAGAAAACAGTCATCAGAACACACTGAATCAACCCCAACCCACCCCTCACCTCCTACCTCCCGGCCTTAGCCCTCAAGGACTAAGTCTTGGCACTGGCTCTCCAGATCACCAGAAACAGTCAGAGTCCCCCTGGAGAGCTGTTCTGCTGAGCCTGGCGGAGGCGGGCAGAAGTAGACAAGAAGTCTGCCTCCAAAATGAACACACACTTTTTCTCTTCCCTGTTCATGTCTGCCCCCACATTGTCCAAGTTTCCCCCCCCCACTTCAGGGAGGTAGAGTGCTACGGAAGCAACATTTTAAAGTTGCCATACAGGGGAGGGCCCTATCTGGGGTTATGCTGAGGGTGGGTAAAAGAAGAAAATGACAAATAACCTCAGGTGCAAATAATAAGCAACCCCATCTTGCCACTAGCTGTAAAATCCCACTTCTTGTCAGGATGCAAAAGGCAAAAGCAAGAGAAGGAGCCCCACGTGCGGTCTGACAGACCAGGCTGGATCCTGGCTGCACACTCTCGCTGTGTGACCCACTGGGCAAGTTCCTTCACCCCTGGGCCTCAGTCTCCTCCCTGTGTAAATCAGGAGCTGCACCTGCCTCCTGGGCTGCAGGGAGGGTTAAGTTACAAGAACGTATGCCACACACTTAGTCCAACGCCTAGGACACCAGAAGTGCTCCGAGAATGCTGTTGGAACTGTTAACTATTCAGGGCGAGGATCAATTTAGCTGCTTGTGAAAATAAAGTAAGGTTTTTTGAGAAGGTGTACTGCAGCAGCTGGACAATGCTGAACCTGTAACACCCCTAACCCCCGCCCCCCGGTTTCAGGAGCACAACCCCGGGGCCAAGTCGCTGCTTGGACCCAAGCCTCTCTTTGACAGCAGTGCCCTGCATCCCTCCTGCCCTCAGTCCACCTGCTCGAAGGTTTCTGCCCCAGCACAGCTTCCAGTATGGTCTCCTTTCTCAACACACCGCTGCAAGTGCCCCGTGGGTCCAGCTGATACAGCCTGCTCTTAAAAACCAAACATCTGGGCAGGCGTGGTGGCTCACATCTGCAGTCCCAGCACTTTGGAAGGCTGAGGTGGATGGATCACCTGAGGTCAGGAGTTCAAGACCAGCCTGACCAATATGGAGAAACCCCGCCTGTATTAAAAAAACAACAACAACAAAATTAGCCAGGCATGGTGGTGCATGCCTGTAATCCCAGCTACTTGGGGGGCTGAGGCAGGAGAATCGCTTGAACCCGGGAGGTGGAGGTTGCGGTAAGCCAAGATCACACTATTACACTCCAGCCTGGGCAACAGGAGCAAAACTGTCTCAAAAAAACAAAAAACTGAACACCCTCAGTATTTCCAGAAATGCTAACTTACACAGAACATACCCTGCAGAGAGGCCCTGTACAATTTCACCAAGTGAATGTGAAAAGCACAACATTTAAGGGAGGGTTCAATGGCCGAAACTACAACGTAAGATAACCTTAAGGAGGACAAACACACAGATGCAGGTGATGGTAATAGGTTCCCCTACTGTTCAGTCAGGCTCATGTCTCAGACCACTCAGTCTCCTGCAGCTGGAAGAGACTCCATGGCCAGACAAAACCCTGAGGGTCTCCGGTTACTTTACCCACATCCGCCCAGGCAGTTCAGCAAAGAGTCACACTCCAGGACAAGTCTTATTTGCATCAAAAAGCTGAGAGCCTTACTTCTCCAAGTGTGATCTACAAGGCAGCTGCATCACCCGGATCTTGTGAGAAATGCAGACTCTCAGGTCCACCCACACCTACCGAGTTAGGATCTGTTTTAACAAGATGCCCAGGATGCTTTAGAGTCATCAGAACAAAGCAATCTGCCAAAATAGCATGATGGTTTACTTAGGCTTTTACTTGATCTAGTCTTTCTTCATGGATTGGAAGTTTCTAGACAGCACAGACTGCCCATCTCAGATGCTGGTCACAGTAAATACCCGAGAAATATTTTTTGAATGAATGGACAAATAGGCAGTCCACTAACGACTGACTGAAGAGATCTATCCTGTTGTAAGTGCAAAGACAGACACACGTAAGGATCAGAGACAGAAACAGAGGAAGCATGTCTGGGAGTGGAGAAAGACATTTAAACAGGTAGTCAGATAAGCATCTCTACAGAGGGTGGCATTAGGACGAGATATGATGGATAGAAAGGTATATGCCAGGGAAGAGGATGGTGGGCAGAGCTCCATCTGCCACCATAAAGACAACGCTTTCTCGAAGGCCAGTGAAGACAGGCCAGTGCGGCTGCAGCAAAGTGAAAGAGAGGAAAGTGGTCAAAACTCCCCTAACTGCCAAAGAAGAGAATCAGGACTCGTAGGTTTGGCTCTGGTGATGGAACAAGGTAGCTCTAAGAAGGTAGACTCAGAAGGCCCCAAAACCATTATGACTGTTGCAGACAACAGAAGGGTCCTGTACTGAGTCCCCGCTGCCATCTTCCAGGTTCCTGGGGTTGGTGTGGAGAGGCTGGCCACAGAGGGCAGGAGTCCATCAGCCAGACGTGGCTGGAGATGCCACGGGTCTAGAGCTGCTTGCAAAGTAGAAATGAAGACCACTCATGGTTTTCACTAAGTTGATCCAGGAACTAGTGGGCAGCCGAGCATCCGAGGGCTGAGGAGGCCAGTCAAGATGTGACCTGCAGCCGCCCCGTGGCAGAAGGACACAAATGACATGTGTCAGCACAGGCAGCCATGTCAGCGAGCAAGCGACATCCTCCCAACACTGAACAACACTGCTAGGACTCAGATGACAAAGCAGGAGGAAAGAAAACTGCCACACAGCGTTCGTGCTCTTGGGATCTGTGCAGCAACACAGCTGGCAACACCTCTGCCCCCAGTTTTGGTGCCAGACCACAAGCAGCAGCTCCAGAGAAGCCTCTCCGCAAATATCCCACCATGGAGTCCGGTCACATGGCTTCTAAGGGCCCTTGGAAATACTCAGGCCTAAGCTCCTCTTTACACAGATCAGAAAAGCCAAGACTCAGAAGACAGGCCTTGCCACAAATCAGCAGCGAGGAATGGCAAGGCCAGGAACAGAATTACAGAATCAAGTCTATAAAGCTTACATTTTACCTGTAAATCACCTCCCTAATAAAACTCGGTTTCTAAACAAATGTTATTTTTGCTCTGCCTGACTCCTAACTGAAGAGACAAAGCAGCGTGCAGTTCCAGATCTTAACCATGCCCCCAGTTCTCTCTCCTTAATCCCAAAAGACTTGCATCAGCCAAACTGAAACTCCTGGTTTTCATCAAAAACAAAGTTCAAGAAAGAACTGTTCATATTTGAGCAGGGGAAGAAAATCTAAAAATTGTAGAGGGGAAACCTAAAAACTTTTTTCAAAAATCTGAATGTATGAGATATAAAGAATACGGAGAAGAAGAAAAGCTCTTGTTCCATACATCAAGTTCACAGACCCAAGACCGGAACCCATCCCAGGAAATAAATGCTTGGAGACTACAGTAATTCATGCCTTTGAAAGGTTGGTAGGCTAAGACTGTTGTCTACAAAACCAAGGTTTTATTTTGGTGAAATGAAGTAGATGACCAAAAAGCTAACTGTCTAAGAAACAAAGCTTCTGACTTTTTTTTTAATTAAACTTTCATCTAATTATATATTTAAATATAATCATCTAAATAATTGCTAGCTGAATTCTGATTTCAGCTAGCCCTGACACATCAATGCAATCTCAAGCAGATGACACCTAACTTTGCAGACATTTGGTCAACTCATCTATAAAATGAGAAGTGTGATAAAACTCAGGTGTCCTTCAACTAGAAAACTCTAAAATTCCATTACACTTTTAGAATAGAACTGAAAATGGTTTCCATTAAGTTGACCTATACAAAGTTCATTTTCTTACAATGAAGAAACGAATGTCAGTCATTATAAATTCATTTATAATCTCTTAGAAAATAATTACTAAGCTGGTGTCAAAGTGCTTGCATTCTGTTTCTAGGGAGTAAGCTTCAGCAATGACAAATCGTTAAATGAATCTTTAGGGAAACAGAGCCAAATATCCCACCCTTACTAAATGGGTATTTGGCTCTATTTCCCCAAAGGTCCAGCATTATTTATAAGGCAAAACTTAGGGTTGCTTTTGCATAGCGTAGAACTCAGGCAGTGAGGTCATTTGTTTTGAAACTACAGCAACCAGTCCAACTTTTTTTTTCCCCCATTAGCATTCTAGTTACTCTGGGTCAAGAGAGTGAGAGGCAGATTGCAGAGAACAAGCAAAGGCTGCAAGGCCACCCACAGCCTGGTCAAGGATTCCACCTGGGATAGCCCAGAGCATAACTCAATGCTCATTTTGCTTCTCAAATGTGAGAAGCCAATGAAGACTCTGACACAAGCAAACCAAACATATTTCAAGGAATCGTCAACAGCCTCAGGGTCCATTTAAAAAACAAAACACTACCATAACGTCCACATCACTCCTTATTCTTTTTTGAGACAGGGTCTCACCCTGCCCTCCTGGTTCATGGACAATGGTGACATCATAGCTCACTGCAGCCTCAAACTCCTGGCTCAAGTGATCCTCCTATCTCACCCTCCCGAGTAGCTAGGACTACAGGCATGCACTGCCACACCTGGCTAATTATTTTCTTATTTTATTGTTTGTAGAGACAGGGTCTCATTACGTTGGTCTCAAACTCCCAGGCTCAAGCAATCCTTTCACCTCAGCCTCCCAAAGCACTAGGATTACAGGCATGTACCACCGAGCCTGGCCCATATTATCCCTTATTCTTGTTGAGTGAAAAAAAAAGCGGAGAGGGGTTAATAAATTCCTCTGAGAATATGATAGACCCTTTCACCTAAAAAGGAGAACATGAAACAATTATGAACCCTCTGAAATATTCCTTCTGAACCTCAGGTTTAGGACCCCTGTGAAATGAACATGTGAAAAGGAATTCCTCTTTCATAAGTCTCTCAGAATGCTGCACAACTCCTTTGGTTTGGGTTTGTTTTTAGACCGAGTTTCGCTCTTGTTACCCAGGTTGGTGTGCAATGGTGCAATCTCAGCTCACTGCAACCTCCGCCTCCTGGGTTCAAGCGATTCTCCTGCCCCAGCCTCCAGAGTAGCTGGGATTACAGGCGTGTGCCACCACACCTGGCTACTTTTTGTATTTTTAGTAGAGACAGGGTTTCACCATGTTGGCCAGGCTGCTCTTGAACTCCTGACCTCAGGTAATCCGCCCACCTCAGCTTCCCAAAGTGCTGGGATTACAGGCAAGAATCACCACTCCTGGACTTGTACAACTCCTGTCTAAACAGAGTTGTGAATGGCAACCCCAATTACAAAGGGACACACAGAAAGAGCAGGGTCCAGCGAGGAAACTGGCTTCTTGCAGCACTGACGGGGGAGAAGTATGACTTTTGAGCTCATACAACTGTTGAAGCCCTCTGCTTTTCCTAGGATTCTTCACTTAATAGTTTTCAGTAGGAACCTTCCCATTCCAACACAGGTTTTGTGCTTTGTACTCAATCTTTCAAAGGAAGAACAATAATAAGCAAAAGCATACATTGTTGAGGAAGGCATACATAGGTAGTGCAATTATGAAAAGCAAAGATCAGTGAAAATTAAAAGTTGAGATGGGAAGGACTTCGAAGGTATTTGTAGCCTGGTTGTTGACTCCACAGGTGTTCGCATTACTCTTTAAATTATACCTACATTTTACATACTCTTCTGTATGTATATGGAAATCAAGCACTTAAAAAAAAAGAAAAAGCAGAGTTTTGTGTTAGTGACAGGAACCTCCAAGCTTTACTCTCAGAGTTACTTCCAGCCCCATTTTAAGACACACCAATAAAACTGAAGTGAGCCCAGTGCTGTCAAAGGGTGGGGCCTGACAAGGAACAGCTGGAGGTTCTGTCCCCAGGGCCACCATCTATAAATACACTTTCATTTTTAAAAGCCCACGCCCTGCGACAGTCCTGTGCTCTGGGCTAACGCCACGCTGACCTCTGAGGCTGCCTCCCAGTCTGGGAAAAGTCAGTGTTGGATTTCTGCAAACCCACTGGTCCTTCCTCTTACACATTCTGCAGGCCTATTTCCTGTGGCACATTCTGTGACCAGGAACAGTCTCATTAAGGCACCCTTGACAGCTGAGGAAGGAGCAAAGCAGCAGCCACAATCACAGACTTTGGAGGAACCCTGAGCCACCTGCTTCCTCAGCTGCATACAGAGGCCTGGCTTCCTTGCCTCTCCTCCTCCAGGCCCCTCATGGTCACGTCCTCAGAGGAATTCTGCTCATTCAACGAATGTTCAAGTCATCCACTGGTCAGATAAATAGGTAAAGGCTACAGGGGCATGATCGGTGTGTCTCAATTACTAACCTTTCCCACACTCACCACTACTATTTTGACCAAGTAAGGAGGACACACTCCTTTCCTAATCATTTGAACAAGAGTATGTGGGGCTGGGCATGGTGGCTCAGGCCTCTAATCCCAGCACTTTGGGAGCCCGAGGCGGGCGGATCACCTGAGGTCCGGAATTCGAGACCAGCCTAGCCAACATGGTGAAACCCCATCTCTACTAAAAATACAAAAATAAGCCGAATGTGGTGGCACGTGACTGTAATTCCGGCTACTCAGGAGCCTGGGGCAGGAGAATCGCTTGAACCCAGGAGGAGGAGGTTGCAGTGAGCCGAGATCATGCCACTGCACTCCAGCCTGGCGACAGAGCGAGACTCTGTCTAAAAAGAGTATGTCATCCAAAAAGACATTTTTTTCTAATCTCACTAGTAGACAAAGCTGTCATTTTTATGTTTTAGTTACAATAGCCAAAAATTGACACCATGACAACAAGCAACATTTGAACCCAGTTTTGGACGGCCCACACCCCATACTCAGTGCAGGACTGAAGCACGAGAGAAGTGCCTGAGTCCTTACTGTTGGCTAAGCTTTGTGCCAGATGCTCTCTAGGGTCCAAAGGCGAAGGTAGCTGCATCCGTATCAGGAACTCACGCTAGTGCAGGTGAAAGGCACACAGAAGGAGCCCTCTGGCATGAAGGTTCTCACCATGGGACAAAGGCGAGGAGGATGCACGCAAGGAGTCATCTCAAAGGCTGGGGACATGTGACGTGGGATTGGGGGAAGAAAGAGTTCTATGAGATAGGTGGTGTGGGGAAGGGTCTGCTGGAAGGAATGACTTGGACACAGACCCCCAAGTGGGTGAATGAAAGGCAGGATGTGGTGGGGTGAGGAGATTCCCAGACATCAGTCCTTGGGACTGACTTGTACGGGGGTGGATGCATGGGAAAGGTGGGAGACAGGAGCTGAACCGGGGGAAATCAGGTGAGCATCTAAGTCTGAAGGGCCTCCTATCCCAAAGTAAGAAATTGGAACCTTATTCTGAATGCAGTGGGGAATGTGAAATGCAGAGGAGAAGGAATAAAGCAGGCAGGGGAGAAGGAATAAAGCAGGCAGGGAATGTACCACTGCAAGCTGGGCAGAAAGGCTCAAGAAAGAAGGAATCCCTCTGCCTCTGCCCCTCATCCTCCTGCTACCGTCTGACTGATGAGAGAGGCTGAGCTGTACACCTGCCTGAAGCCTTTGGGAAGACTGTTGGAATTTGTCTTGTATCTTTATTACAGTCCTGAGCTTTCAAACCTGAATGTGAAATCATGGAATTAAGCTGGCCTCTCAGGCAAGAGGGCCAGGCTAGCCTGCCCCCACCAACTGTTACCGTTCATCTGTTACCTCTAGATCCTCGTAAAGAAGCATCTTCCCCCTCTTCCCACCCTTTCCGTAGCATAACTCTCTTCAGTGCCAGGCCCCAGATAAAGGGCTAGGGAGTCAGCAGGAAAGGGCTGTTCTTGCCCTCAGGGAACTCCTGGTTGTCAGAGACAAAGGAACAGACAATCCTAGAGCAGCATAAAGGGGCCAGTGGAGGGGACTTCCCTGCAAGGGCCATGCAGGACACCTGTATACAGGGTGCGCCTGGGATAGCACACTGGAGCCCAACCAAACTCACGTGGTGACACAGTTTACACCTTATTTCAAAAACATGTATATATTTTTTTTTTGAGATGGAGTTTCACTCTTGTTGCCTGGGCTAGAGTGCAATGGCGTGATCTCGGCTCACTGCAGCCTTGACCTCCTGGGCTCAGGTGATCCCACCTCTCAGGCTCCGGAGTAGCTGGGAGTATAGGCACACACCAGCTAATTTTTTGTAGAGGTGGGGTTTTACCATGTTGCCCAGGCTCTCCTGGAACTCCTGGGCTCAAGCCATCCTCCTGCCTCAGCCTCCCAAAAGTGCTGGGATTACAGGTGTGAGCTACCATGCCCAGCCTTGTGTGTGTTTTTACCCCTACCCTAACCCCAGTTTGGAGTAAAATAGAGGATTTTTATCATGTTGTGTCAGTTATTCAAGAGATCCATCCCATACATGTCAAGTATTATCTACAGAACAGATTAACAATGTCCCAGAATTATATTTTGTTACTTTTAAAATGTATATAGGGCTGCGATGACTCATGAAATGTGAATTCACTCGATAGTCTTTTTGTCTTGCTATGGTCTCTCTCCAAGGATACTGCCTGCAGGGGAGCTGTCGCCAAACTCTTAGACCTTCAAAGATGTCTCCGCCTTTGTCTCCCAGCACAGTGCCTGCACTGGCTCGGTGTGTAACAGAGGCAGTGGCGCTGTGTCCGAGCTCCTGCATGCGCATCCCACCTTCCTCTTGAGAAGTGCCTGCCATTCTCACCTCCCCAGCACCTGCTCCAGCCCACTCTTAGGGATGCTGGGCACAGGGGGCATCAGGAGGCCTGGAGCGTGCAACCTCTTCCTGCCCGAGCTCTCTGAGGCGTGTGAGGGCCAGCTAGTGTGAGTCACCAGGAATTAAAGTTTGGCAGTCTAGTGCCCCAGAGATGCAGAGCTGCTATCAGAGGTCCACTGTCAGTTCTGGTCCAGGCCTTTGACTTCACAGAACTCGCCATTGGATGTAGTGACTAATGCCTGAACGTAAGCCAGGGTCTCGTCCCTCACTGAAGAGTTGCAGCCCCTCCTTCGCTGAGGAGCCCGGGTGAGTCGACTGTCTGGGTTAAACATCAAAGAGCTACCTCTGGAATCTATTTCCTGGTTTGGCCATCCTCCTGAACGGGTCCCATAGGGTGGAAACACTGACTGTATCTGTAAGTGAGCACTCAGAAGTTGAGAAGGATCCCACTTATGTGCAGTCTCAGTGGGAAAGGGGCATGAGATCATTTTGTTCCCATGTAAGTTGCTGAAACCCTTTGTCCTTCTGGAATTGGCAGGCCTTTACTTTTCCTGAGCTCTTAGCAATGGTTTCCCTATAAACCTATTGTTTTGAGTCAATCAAGAAAAATGCTGGACTTACATGTGCGTGTGAATGCGCACTCTCTCTCTCACACACACACACACACACACACACACACACACACACACACACACACACACACAAACACGAGAGCCATGCCCATCTTGAGCTCAGGAAAGATGGCAAAATCTAGGTGGATGTTTTGTCTTTGAAGAAGGTGACATATTGAGGAGTGGGTTCTGTATTCTTAATTTGGCTTTTGCTTTTTTAAACTACAGACTTAGCTAGAAGAGAGTCAGTAAGAGCAAAGGGATTAAAATATTTCCTTCATTAGGCATCCACTTAGGAACTGCCTGTGTCTTAGTGCTTTAAGGGTGCTTGTGGGTGGCTCTCAAGAGTGCCAACTCCAGAATCAAGCCAAGCACACAAGCAGCCGGACAAGAGGAGAGGTTTGCTTTGCACACTCCACCAACATGAAGTATTCAGTCACATTGGTCCATCCCTTCAGGCCCTATTTCCCAATGGCAGAACAACTAGACTTCCTCTGCAAACTCCAGCATTCCTTGGGGGGCCAATTTAAAAAAGGCTGGGACTTCAAAATCCACGGGCACATGTTTCTTTATAAAGAACAGTCTGGGTAAGCAGCACTGTGAAAGGAGCTGCATTTATAAATCCATACAAAAGCCAGGTATGTCTTTTGAGACAGTCAACTCACACACTTTTCCTTCTGACTCACTGTGTGTGCTATCTGGTCTATCTAGAATTTAGACAGTTCCCTAGGTCAGAAAACGCATTTGCTCATGAACAGACACAAATGGCAATGTTCTTAACACTTGTCTTAGATGAGAAGTCTGCTTACATGCTCACAATAGAATAAGGAAGCAATATTAGACTCCAGTCAAGAAGCCTCTGGAATCTTTTTTCCAACACAAATGTTTCTCATTTGGTCCAAGCTCTGTTTCAATTACATGCCAAGAAAAGACAAAGAAAACCCCCTCTACCACCTACTCCTGCCTTCATGAAAACATTATAAATTATCTTTATTACATCATATAGAAAAGTCATCTCACATACGGTAAATTGTTGACAAATGGTTACAGCAGCCGTTTTCTGGACAATTGCTTTATTCGTAGGTGTTTTTTTGGCTCAGCTGCCAGGTCCTGGCCTTATCTCTCTCAAGAAAACAGCATGGAAATGAGCATCCCTGTCTGAAGCCTTTGACATTAGTTTCTATAGAAGTATCACGAACATCAACATCAAAACACAACTCCTTGGAACACTAAATAATTTCAGAAACAAAAACTGACTGGCTGGAGTGTCTTAATATCTTAACTTTCCCCAGTTGAGCGACCCCAGCTGTGCAGGGAATGGCAGTAGTTTAACTTTCACATGGACCCCAGTGCCAACACCCTTGTCATCTTTCTGTTACAGGCATTTCAAAGAAGTTTGAATAAGCATGCTATCCCCTCTGGCTCATTTCTGAGATTAGGTAAAGTCTTAGGTGGTAATACTTAAGCTCTGAGGGTCCCACACCAAAATGAGGCCTGCTCTCTTTTCATTTTTGGTTATGGGCTCACACTCCAGAATAGAAGGCAAAAGCTTTCCAATTTACACCAAAAGGAAGGAAGGAAAACTTAAGTGTCTGGATTCTTAAAGGCAAGGCAACTTGTATTATTATTGTTTATTCTTTCTAAGGCTCTGCCTGCTGATAAGTGTGTGAACTTACCCAAGACGCTACACCAAAGACGTGTCTTTTCTGCTCCACCCAGAAATTTAAGATGCAGAAGGAACTTTGGAAATCTGGCCCCACAGGGATTATCAAATTATCTGGCCAAAACTCCATTAAGAACTAAAGGGGTGGGCCACCAGACACTAGGAAAGCCATTGACAGCAAGTCTGAGGTTTCCTTCGTTTATGAAGTTCTGTGTTCTAGCTTAAGTTCATGTCATGCAAATTTTGTGAGTATTCAATATGTGCATACTTATTTTCACACTAAAATATATATATATATATATATATATATTTTTTTTTTTTTTTTTTTTCAGATGAAGTCTTACTCTGTCACCTAGGCTAGAGTTCAGTGGTGTGATCTTGGCTCACTGCAACCTCTGCCTCCCAGGTTCAACTGATTCTCCTGCCTCAGCCTCCCAAGTAGCTGGGATTACAAGCAAGTGCCACCATGCCCAGCTAATTTTGTATTTTTAGTAGAGACAGGGTTTTGCCATGTTGGTCAGGCTGGTCTCTAACTCCTGACCCTGTGATCCACCCGCCTCAGACTCCCAAAGTGCTGGGATTACAGGTGTGAGCCACTGTGCCCAGCCTTAAAACAATTTTTGTCTTCCATATTCCGTAAGTAAAATTAAGGATCCAATAAGATATTTTAGGTTTATCTTGTGGTTTCACAAATCCAGGCGCACCCCTATCTGGGAAGCAGACATTTTGTCTGTCTCCTTCCCCCTCCAGACAATAACCTACTGCTCAATTATGTTTGGTGACTTGACCAGAGACCTGGAAGCTGGCCAAGGCACAGAGCCCACGTCTCCAGCCTCCTGGTATGGCGCTCTTACCCACTTCACATCCATCAAGTTCACAGGCACCCACAGCCATTCTGTGACTCATAAGGCGACGGTCAACTTTAAAATCTGCCCACATGTCTTCTCTATACTGAGAGAGGTTTAAGTTGGTGAGAGTCCTCCCCCAAGCTGAGGCAAGGCTCACAAAAACGGAGGCCTGATTCTTCACTGGCTTTCAGAGTACCGAAATCTTATCCGCTTTTGGAATATTTTGACATCTTCCCCACCCACTGGGCACTTTGTTCCCATTCACAGCCATTTGCTAAATGAAAAGTACAAGCTGCTTAGTGGAGACAAGTCAGAGCCGGTATCATCAGCATCCCAAATCTGAAAATAAAACCCAATTCAAATCTCCTCAGGGGAAAACTGTCAATCCAAACACAAGGCGGTTTAATTCAGAACGATGTAGACCACTTCCCCATCAACAGCCTTCCAGCCAGTGTGGTCGTCTACTGGAAGAGCTATAGTAAGTACTAAAAACCTCAGCTGTGCATTTTATATTCCAAAGCAAAAAGAGAAAAGGGATTATGTTAATATAAAAGCTGTTTCACGGCTGAGCACGGTGGCTCACGCCTATAATCCCAGCACTTTGGGAGGCCGAGGTGGGCGGATCGCCAGGTCAGGAGTTCGAGACCAGCCTGACCAACACGATGAAACCCCATCTCTACTAAAAATACAAAAATTAGCTGGGCGTGGTGGCATGCACCTGTAATCCCAGCACTCTGGGAACCCGAGGCAGGAGGATCATGAGATCAGGAATTTGAGACCAGCCTGTCCAACATGGTGCAACCCCATCTCTACTAAAAATGCAAAAATTAGCTGGGCATGGTGGCGCATGCCTGTAATCCCAGCTACTCAGGAGGCTGAGGCAGGAGAATCACTTGAACCAGGAGGCAGAGGTTGCAGTGAGCCAAGATCACACCACTGCACTCCAGCCTGGATGACAGAACAAGACTCCGTCTCAAAAAAAAAAAGCTGTTTTACAAATTCCCAGGGGCATCAGATTCCTCTAAAGCAATAGTTCTCAACAAGGAGCAATTTTACCCCTCAGGGAGCATCTGGCAATGTCCGGAGACCTTTTTGGCTGTCACACCTAAAAGGGGTGGGGATGCTAGTGGCCCTAGTGGGTAGAGAGGCCAGGGAGGCTGCTAAACACCCTACGATGCACAGGCCAGCCCCACACAACAAAGAATCATCCAGCCCAAAATGCCAACATGCTGAGGATTGGGAAGCCCTAAAATGTAGGGAGCAGGAGAAGACTGGAGCAAAGTCATGAGCCCTAATTCAATCCCTGATGGGCTGCTTGTTCCAGACACACCACGGACCTCCCTGGGTCTCTGGTTCATTGTCACTGAACAGAGAGGTTGGCCTGTTTCAGAGGTTGTGCAACCCATAGATTTAATTTAACCATTAATTCTCCAAGTCTTAAAGTGTGGCTGTTCTCCAGGCCTGCAGCCGCTGCCTCTCATCACACCTGCCCTAATTGGGGGCACTTCCCTCCAGTTCTCTCAAAGCCCTACCACATTTCCACTGGAAAGGGAGCAATGCTAAAAGCAACTTCTTTCTCCCTATCACCAGCCACCACGCCAAGTCGCTGGTGACCTCCAGGGCACAGGAATGAGACGCAGGGCTTCCTGGACTCCATAATCTCATTTCGACCCTAATACCTATGACTCTGTTAAGTCAAAAAACTAAGGACAGATGTGGACGCTTCATTTCCAATTGTATGTTCTGCTTTGCAGAAATGCATAGGCAGAAGAGAAAAAAGCACTTTACAATAAAATTAAAAGAAAATAGTATGGCTGCAATTGCATTCAATGTAAGTATGAGAATTTTCCATTTTCATAATACTTAGCAACCATAAAATCAGCCCATCACCCCATCTTAGGGGATAGACTTAGTATTAAAGCCACTATTTTGTGGATAGAAAAACGTGCTACCACCTTTCCATTCCCCAAACCTTCTCCACTGGCTCCAGCCGTTTACACAGCTCCATGGAAGACAACAACTTAGCCGAGAGGCTACGCTCCTCCACACACAATCCGATGGTCTCGAGAACCACAGAACACAGGAACACAGGGACTATTTTACAAGTAAAATTTCCACATCCAGGAAAAGGAAGATAGCTGGCCTGACTAGGGGAGAGGATTACAGTTTCCACTGCCTCCATACAGTTATCATCACACTCGTTCTCTGAAAGAGTCGGAGACAGAACCACTTCCCCAGCTGCACAGGAATCCCATTATCTCCATTCACAACCCAAGCCACGGATTTTCCAGGTGGCAAGGTGGGGACAGGGCGGGTAGGCCAAGGGGGAGAGTGAGAGACAGCTCCCAGTGAAGAGAGAGAACCAGAGAAATCTTCTAAGGCTAAAAGGAAACAGCACATACTGCTGCTGCCAAGTAGAAGAGCTAAAGGGCTCTGCACATTTCATTTACCTTAAAAACAACAACCAAACAAAACCAAAACACGCTCAACACAAATTTCCCAAGTACGTGCATCATTCATAGAGCACATGGAGAGAGGAAATCAAAAGATCATTTAAGGGAGGAAAGACTCGTAGAAACTGAGTAATCTCACATGCACCCCCATAGTGTCCTTGGGCAACAGAGGGTTAACATCCCAGGGCAATGTTTCCTTTCAGCAAGTGCAAATCTGAAATCATCATAAAGATGCTGAGGGATTTAGTCATGAGCCCTCCCCTCAACCATCAGAAGGAATGGCAAAAATGCAGAGTGAGTGCTGGGAGCCAGAACAATTTCATTTTCCTCCTAAGTGTGCAAAGAATTTGCATTTCAAATGAGCATTTCAAGAATGCCCGATAGTTGGCTGCTAACATGAACAAGAATAAAAGTGATCCATCCCCCACAACACCAAATTTTGTTGCAATTATATCATTGCAAGAAAGGTATTTGGGTACTCTAGCAGACTGAAGAACACTTCTGACTAATTACATCTGACAAGTCAGGTGTCAGATTAACTCTTAAAATGCATTCACCTGCAGTTAACAAAAGTTAACAAGGAAACGAGGTACCTTCTTCGTGGCTAAGCTTCCCCATAATCGCTTTCTACACCATTTCAGATTTACAATCTAAGTGAAATAGAGAAATAAATCGGAAAACAAAGACCTGTCAATTAACACCAACGGTTCTCACCATTCATATCTAAAAACACAAAACTGCAGTTTGATTTTTGAAGGGAGGAAGAGATCCAGAGCGGAACACAGAAGTCGGGGGGTTGGAAAGTGGGAAGTCCGTGGATGGCTGTAGCTTTGCTCTGCAAGAGGGACAGTTTCAAGAAGTTCATGAAAGACCCAAGAGGCTTTTATCTTCTTTCCTCACTAATAAAATTGGAGGGTGAAAACACACACTAGAAAAACATCCAGAGAAGTTCAGAAAAGGGCTGCCAGAGGTGGGGGGTTGAGGGAAAGGCAAGGGGCACCCCTACTCTGGTGGGGGAATAAGTAATCCTGTGGCCACGGCCATCAGCCAGGCTGCAGAGCAAAGAGGGGAACTCTAGGGAGTCTGCCGCTGTCCTTAGTGTCTCCTTCCACATCCTCCTCCTTATGGGGGTGGCAGCTCTGCGGTCAGCAGAGATTTCCCAGAACTAGACAATTTCCTAACAAGGGCATTTTCATTACAAATGAGACACAAGGCAATGAATGAGGGAAAGAGAAATGGCCAGAGGAGGCTGTGCAGCCTGCAGCCTGCATGTGGGATTCATTCCCCCAAAGCCTCACACCACACAGATTCTGGTTCTGGAAGGGAAATCTGGACACCGGCTGGCAAGAGCCACAACCACAGTGCTGTGCCATTTCCTCCTGCTCTGGTGTCTCATTGTTCAGCCTATAGCACTACCTCACTCTTCTCCTAAAAACAGGGGTCCTCTCTGGCTAACCAGACTTCCCTGCATCTCCAAGACACTAACATGCCTGGCACACTCTCAGCCTGGGAATCTGGACCCTAAGGGTCCAGCGAAGATGAGTCACTGGCTAAAAACCAGAAACCCAATGGGTAGCGCTGGTTTCCAAAACAGATGGGCCTAACAACGTGTCCAGCCAATTCTCTCAAGTGGAGAGCCCACGGGCCTTCCAGAAGACCCAGGCAGGGGGCCACCTCTGGACAGCACAAAGCAAAGTGCACGTTGCCTGGTCCTCTCCTGGGGGCTTCTGTGAAGCAGCCCACTGTGGTCCTCCTTCTATCATTTAGTTTATTTTTAAAAATACAGACAGACATAGCCCTTCCTCCTCACTCCAACAATGAAAAGTTAAATGTCCCAGGGCATGACTTCATCAACCTGAATAGGGTCTAGCCAACAGCTGGACACTCTGTGCTGACTGGGCCACTCTTGAGCCAGCAGCAATTTCTGTGAGTGCTCCTGTGTGTGTTCTTCCCCTTGCATGGAGTACTCTTCTCTAGATGCCTTTTACCTGGTGGGCTTGCTCTCATCCTTCAAGCCCTTGATGAAATGTCGACTCTTCAGAGGCCATCCAGAACAGCTGCCTCTCTCCAGCCTTCTCCCCCTACTACACCTTGCTTGTCTCGTTTCTGCTCCGACCCCAGGGCCTGAGGCAGAGCTTGGCCCACAGTGATACTCAATAACTATTTACTCAATAAACAAAACGAACTAGGAAAAGCAAAGCAAACACATCTCAATACTACATCTAGGCCGGGCGAGGTGGCTCAAACCTGGAATCCCAGCACTTGGGGAGGTCAAGGCGGGCAGATCACCTGAGATGGGGTGTCGAGACCAGCTTGATCAACATGTAGAAACCCCATCACTACTAAAAATACAAAATTAGCCGGGCATGGTGGCACATGCCTATAATCCCAGCTACTCGGGAGGCTGAGGCAGAAGAATCACTTGAACCTGGGAGGTGGAGGTTGCAGTGAGCCAAGATCGCGCCACTGCACTCCAGCCTGGGGAGACAGGAGCGAAACTCTGTTTCAAAATAATTAATTAATACATACGACATCTAGGTATAAACCCATCCGTGTCAACGGCATAAATAACATTACTCATATTGCTCTATAGATCACAGCTGGAGTCTGGAAACTGCCTACATGCCCACATATAGAAGAATAATACGAAAAAAATGAATGAGTACCATACTATGATGAGAATGACAGACCCACAACTCACACAAAAATGGAGGCAAATCTCACAAACATCATGTTGAACAAAACCAGAAATAAGAGGATGCACTGGGCAGGTCCATCTACATTAAGTTCAAAAACAGGCAAAATTAAGTCAAGATTAAGACCATGGGAAGGTGAGGCACCAGCAGGGGTGTCAGGGGGCTTCTCAAGTTCTAATCGGGTTCTTTCTTGAGCTGGACGTGGCTTACACAGGTGAGCTGAGTTGGTGAAAATTCATCAAATTGTCCATTTATGATTTGTGTTCATTTCTCTATGCTCTATTTCAACAAAACTTCATTGCAAAGAGAGATAACACATCTGAAATAAACACGGAATTCTTATTTTTCTTAACAAAGCCAGCTAAAGATTCCCATCCATCATGAAGATTGGCACCTGATAGAGCCTCCCTTGGATGAGCGGCACACAACACCTGCCTCTTCACACAAGACCATGTGGCTAGTTATTCAGGTGAGGTGTGAACACATCAAATGCACCCTGAAGCTGAAACCTGCCAGGACACATGGCTGGTTGCTGCAATCTTCTTCCCCCTTTGCAGTCCTAGAAAATATGGGTCCCAATAAATATGAGTGGCTTTAAATGGAAACAGGTGGTAGGAATGTCACTGCCTGAGGCTGACGCAGCACCTGGGCAGAACTCTGAAGCTGCAACTCTGCTCACAGCCTACAGAGCTAAGGTCCTGGATCACACCAGAGGAGGAAAATAACAATCATGGGTCACCTGCTGCCTCTTTCTAGTAATTTCTTCCTTTTAAATTATTTCATGAAAATTGATCACTCAAGGGGAAAATCCTCTCTGAGACAGGGGGGAAAAAAACTACATGTACTCATTTCTTCCTTTTCGCATTCCTCTGCTATCTCTGCCCTCCTCTTTGGTGGCTAGAAGACCTAAGGAGCAATCGCTTTGGCTCACTCCAAAGCTTAGGACCTCAGACAGCTAGGCGGCCCAGGCCAACTATGACCCAAAGGACAAGCCCCTGGAACAGGATCACAGGAGGAGAAAAGAAAAAAACTGAAGCCTGCCCCAGGACACCTACTAAGACTTAATTCAAAGTTACCAATGGGCTTGCATATTCTTTTGCACTAAAGGACCCAGACAAGTACTGGTTGGATGTTGTCAGCCTGAAAAATAGAAGTTCAGACCTGACTTGCCCAGCACACCTGTGCACATTCATTCACACACTCATACACAGGCAGGCACACTTTCCTACTCAAACTCCAGGAAATTTTTCTCTATCATAAATTTTTAACTTACTGGGACGTTCAGCGCTTGAGGAATAGTATAAAGGCATCATTACTGATTTGTAAGACACATCTCCTTTTAAAATAAAGTGCATTTTTTTTTGTCATCCTATTCATACATCTGCCCTGTGAGTTAGAAAGAGAAAACCGATTTCCATTTTACTTAAAAAAAAAAAAAATACAGAGTCTACTGCTTTCCAAATAGAGCTAGTGCCACATAAACCAGCAGATTCCTGAAACAGAAGTTTAGCCGCTATGGCCTCCCCTCCTTAGGTCTTCTAGCCACCAAAGAGGAGGGCAGAGATAGGAAAGGAAGGCAAAAAGGAAGAAATGCTGCAGATTAAGTAAGCCGGGACAGGCAAGGAGAGTCGCACTCAAGCCCTGCATTGCCCTTGAGGTTTTTTTGTCTTTATTTTTTTTGAGACGGGATCTCGTTCTGCCGCCCAGGTTGGAGTGCAGTGGTGCCATCAGGGCTCACTGCAGCCTTGAGCTCCTTGACTCAGGTGACCCTCCCACCTCAGCCTTCAGAGTAGCTGGGACTATAGATGTGCACCACCACACCCAGCTCATTTTTGTTTTTTTGTTTTTTATAGAGATGAGGTTTGGCCATGTTCCCCAGGCTGCCCCCCTCAAGAAGATATTTCTTAATCACGTATCTTCAAGAGGAACCTCTCTCCCTCCTAGAGCTATGTGAGACTCTCCAGGAATGGCAAAGAGAAAACATGACCAACTAGGAACATCTCTTTATTAACAAGTAATCAATGTGCCATCTGTCATTAGGCCCAGCTCAGAATGAGCAACTGGAAAGGCACAAGATGCCAAGTCACCAATGTGAAAGAGATTCCAAACGTGCTATTTCTAACACCCATCTCAAGGAATCAGGGAGAGGCGGCAGGCGGCAGGGGTGGAGGGGTGACCCCACCTGGCCTTTAGCATGGAGAGAAGCTAGAAAAAGGCCTGGGAACAAGAGTAAGCCTTGTCCCCACCGGCCATCGCTACATAGACCCTAGCTCCCACCAACGAGATGCCCACGCCACTGCAGAGGCAGCACGCTCTGAGAGCCACCAGCAATAAAGGCTCTATTGTTGACTCATACAAAAACTTCAGAATCCCAAGAAGGGGATGCCAAGGCCCACCAACTATGGATGAGGGACCGTTGATCAGATCTGACCATCATGTCACTGTTAACTGAAAAACATTTTTTCCGGTTTTCTGGCAGAGTTGTTTCCAAACCATCCCAAACTTCCAAAACATGGCTAATTACACAAAGTAACATGAGTCATGACAAGTGACACAAAGGAAAAACACCGCAGGAATCCGTTCTAGGTGCTCACTGCAGGAGGTGACACAGGAGAGGGGGACCTGAAGCCAAGCAGTGAAGTGGGCAAAATGGGACTCCACATTCCCTCCAGCCCCCAGGGCTCCCTCCCCTGCCAACCAGCTCCCATGCAGGGGCAGCATTTTTCCTGTGCACCCTCCGGCATCCCTCCCCTTTGTCAAGTCCCTCTGCTGGCCATGGCTTCATCATCTAGACATGAGGAATACACCAACACAAACCAGCCAGCTCCCTGCCCTGCCACCAGAATGCTGTCCCTCTCTCCCAGCAAGATTCTTCCTGGGTCACTGGAAAAGGTGCTTACTGGAGGTCTGAACCCCAACGAAGACAGGGCCCAGTTCCTCTGCAGTAACCAGCCTCTGCCTCAAACAATCTGCAGCTCAAAAACCTCCAAGAATCCCTGCCATGAACTCAATCATGTCCCCTCAAAACTCCTCTGCTGAAGCCCTAACCCCCAGGGGGATGGAGCTGGAGACAGGGTCTTTGGGAGAGAACTAGGTTTAGATGAGGTCAGCAGTGGAGCCTTCAAAATGGGGTTAGTGCCCTGGTAAGAAGAGACGCCAGACAGCCTGCTTGTGCATGCTCACTCACATGTTCTCCCTCCCTCGCTCTGTCATGTGAAGACACAGCCAGAAGGCAGCTGCCTATAAGCCAGAAAGAAGGCCTTCATCAGAACCCAACCATGCTAGCGCCCTGATCTCAGACTTCCAGCCTCTAGAACTGTGAAAAAAATTTATTTCTATTGCTTAAGTCATCCAGTCCATGGCATTTTGCAATAGCAACCTGAGCTGACTAAAATCTTCCCCAGGGAGATTCCCCTTGACCAAGGGTAGACAGGACCACAGGCAAACTAAACAGTAGGTCAAGCATTCACACGTTGTAAAAAGTAGCTTGTGAGGCATAGTGCCCTGCTGTCAAATCCTCCCCAACCCTGAATCCCCATCCCACAGCTTGGTGACCTGATGCCAGAATGTCAAGGAGCCCTGAACCCCCTTTTCTGCCACAAGGCAGCAGAAGGGGACAGAACCAGGGAGAAGCTGTGCGGTGAGACGACGGATGAACAGTAAGCCCCAGGGAACAGAACTGGCCACAGAACCTTTATACCTGTAGTCTCAGGGAGATCAGCCTCTGAAAGCATACCGTCTGTGTGACAAGCCCTCATTCCCAACCCCAAAACTGGAAATCTAAAATTAGCCAGAGAAAGAGTCTACTCAGCTCTGTGTCTCCTACATAGGCCCTGATAAGTGTCACTACCTCCTTTGGCAATAACTTGCCTTGGGAGTGCTATAAATACTACCTAAGCCTACCCAATGTGAATTATGAATACCAAGAATTGTTTCAGGGTTTTCAGGCACTGGCTATGTGATGGGTGTCAAATTCAAAGTCACCTGCACAAGACGCATATCCAGGGAACACAAATGCCTCAGCTCCGGCCTGCACTTTTGTAAACGGTGGGAGGACTCACTCAAGCGCACCTCCACCTTCCACACGGCTGAGGCTGCAGCTGCTTCTACTGCAGCTCCAAGGAGCCCATGAAATGCTTTTCACCTTTGGTCTAATTGCTAGGAAGCAGGAGGCTAAGAGATGAGAAGTTTGACATTACAGAAAAGGACAAAAAGGATGTGGCCTTCTTGGAGATTTAGAACTGACTCAGAGCTTTCCAGTGAAGAGGCCCTGGGAAAGGAAAGGCTGGAGAAGCGGCAGGTACCCACCGGATGACCCAGGGCTATTAGTTGTCACTTGTCTTGCTAGGGGCTTGATCCAGTAAGGTTCTTCCTTTTTTAAGAGACACAGTCATACTCTGTCACCCAGTAGGTTCTTAACAGATGTCTGTGGAATGAATTTCAGTTCTTTGTGTTTCTGGGGTTCACAACTGCAGACCTGTAACTCCCAGGAGCAGGGCCAGCCGCACTGGTCTGCAAAATCAAAGTGTCAGCTGGACGCCCTGAACCTGGCCAAGAGGTAAAGCTCAGGCACAGAGAACAGGTGGTGGGGGCGGAGGAGGGGTAATGGCTCTGAGGACAGGACGCTGGGGAAGGGAGATGTGTGTCCGAGTCAGGATAGCAGAGGGGGATTGGAAAAGGGCCCATGAAGGCATATGGAGTCCCAGAGGCAAAAGGGAGAGAGGGTGTCAGAGGATGATAAGCAGTGACCCATGATGGGCAGCCCCTAGCAGGGCACCTGGCAACAAACTGTGAGATTTGGCCACCAAAGGGTTGCCGGAGGCCTTCCAGAATGGCGCTCTGGCGTGGTGGTAACCGCAGAAGTCAATAAGCAGGAACAAGGTATAGGTTACTCTTCCTAAAAGTCAACAGACAGCTCACAACTGACACCAGGCCAGTGGTTTAAAAAACAAACAAAAACATCACTCCCCCTACAGTGCAGAGCCCCAGTCCTTTAACAACCCCTGTGCTATCTGACTTTGTCCCACTGTGCGGTCCATCTTTTTGTCTTGGTTCACTCCGTCTCTGCAATTCAGAACACTCTCTCCCACTGGCTTTTTGACATTCTGCAGATTGCTGCAGGCATGGCTGACGTGCACCTCCAGGAACCCCTTCCTGAGCTGCCCATCACATCCCCTCCATCGTGTACCTCTCTTCTGACCTGGAAACTGCAGGGGTTTTGTTTCCCCATCTACCCACACACTCCTGCAGGCAGAGTCAGGGGCTCACTGCCTCTGTATCACTCTCAGGAGGCGCCACAATCTTTTGCCCATGACAGAGCCTCAAAAAGAAGAGTCCATTGAATATGATGGTTCTCTTTAAAAAAGCTGTTTATTTTTCTCCCTCCTTTGCTCAAATTCCTCGTGCTTAGTAACAGACATAACTGCCCACCACAAAACTCGTGTCCTATGTTTCACAAGTTTGATTCCGTCAGCCCCCCCAGTGGGGGAGAAAAAGTGAGGAACGGGCTGTGTGGAGGGACTTGGGATTGGGGGATGATAATGTCTGATCTCTTCTGTCCCCACCCTGCCCTAATGTCACAGGGTCAGCAGAAGGCAGGGTCTTGGGAAGAATGCTCTGGAAGCCATGCCAAGGAGTTCAGTCCTTGCTAGGCCTACTCTGGGCCACTCCTCTAAAGGGCTGAATGAAGGAAGCCAGTTTTCCAAGGGTCTAAGGCCAACTAAGGAGCCGGACCTAACTGCTCAAGACTAAACTCTCCCTCTTGCCCATGCCCTTGCCCTCTCCCTCACCCCCCGTGTCAAGCTGAAGTCCTAGGAGATGAGCGGGAGGGAGACTCATGGAAGTGATGGGGCACAGTGGCTGCTGCTACACCCCACTTCTTGAAAGATTTGCTCTAAGACATCTGCCAGACAACCCACCCCTAATGACCAGACCTAAAAATAATCCCATGCACCATGAGGGGTGCCCCCACCTGGCATCCCAAAGTCCTCATGGAGAACCCAGTCAGAGAACCAGAAGGCCTGCAGCAGGAGCCGGTCCTCAGGTGCCATTCATTCCAGCTTCAACCAGACCCCTCCAGTGAGTCTAGAAGTAAAAGTCAGGGCTTGGCCTCCCTAGTGTGGGAGGCAGCAGTTGAAGCCCATTCTTGAGGTTCCGAAGTGCACCCTAGCCTCTTCCTTCCCTTTCTGCCTCCTTCCCGCACAAACATTTGCTTGAGGACTGCTCTATAAACTGACATCAGTGGAAAAGAAACATCCGGATAACAATCAGAGTTGAGTCATTCAACATCACTGAGTCCCTTAGGGGAAGAAAAAGGCCAGAATAAGCCACTAAATGCTAGGGCTTCAAAACCCCAAAATAAAGCATGTCTGCCACTGCTCTGAAGGCAGCATCGCGTGTGTCCGTCTCCTCCAAGCCACAGAGGCCCTTGTAGCAGCCAGCCACTCAGACTCCCGCACAGTGGCCAGGGGTGAGCCACCCGCACCTGGGGGTGGGCCTGGCCTGTGGACAAGACCAGCAAAACTGATTTTATCCACCTACCCACCAGCAGCTGCAAGAAGGGCTCACACTGTTTGCAAACCCTGAGAACTATCATTTTATGTCCTCGAAAACACCGAGGAGAACACAAACCAGCCACAGGAGCCTAGATCCAACGGGGAGGAGGTAAGTGAAAAACAGCCACACTGAAAACGCAGAGAGAGGGATTCAATGCCGGCCTGACTTACTCAGTGTAGATGCATTTTTGGTGAATTCTCACACGGGGGCTGATTCAAAGTACCACCGAAAAATATATTCGAGGACAGTCTGACTAGTTCATTAAACGGGAAGGGACAAGAGGGAAACTTAGAGTCAAGTTTCAGTTACTCACACGACATAAAATCACCTCTCAGCAGCTGCTGCAATCAGTCAACAACATAAACCATGGCCAGGGGCAGATAAGCAGCTGGCTCTGGGTAGCTCTTCAAGAACTGCCCTCCAGTCCCTGCTAGCAGTCAGATAGCCCAGCACCTGCACAGGAAGAAAGGGCCTTGTATTAGAGCACGCTTTGGCACCCCCCATGTGCAGATCATATTCTCATCAGCCAGTACTAGCTGCTTGTTTCTCCGAAGACACAAATGACAGGAGTCCATGCAGCTACTTTCCAATCCTACTTTTAGGATCCAAGTTAACATTCCATCAAAAAAACAGGTTGACAATGCCAAATCACCTCTTTCTCCACACCAACAAATCTGCTCATCTCCCAAGATCTTTCTAGCCAAATGCATGGCCTTTTGCCAATGAGTGGCTTTATTTTACGTTCACCATTGGATTACCCAGATTTAGCAAGCAAAAAATGCAGGAAATCTAGTTTAACTTGAATTTCAGGTAAACCAAAGATAATTCTGCAGTATAAGTATTTCCCATGCAATCTTTGGAAGATACTTATACTAAAAATGACAGACTTATTTATGTGAGATTTAATTCAACTGGGCAGCCTGTATTTAATCTGGCAACCCTGCTTCACCTTCATTCCAGAGAAAACACTAAAGCCCAGGAACAGCTGGAAGCAAACTTCGAGAGCCCCCAGCTGTCAGCCCATTCTACACAGAGGATTAGCAGCACACTTGCCCGCCACTCTGGGCAACAAGGACAGGCAGAAGGGAGGAGGAGGACTGCCTCCAAAGGAGAGGCAAGTCAAGTCCCTTCTCCCCTTAACTTCAACACAGAAAAATGTAAACTTAAAAAAAAAAAACAAATACTGTATGATTCCACTGACTGAGGTACATAGAGTAGTCCAAATCATAAAGGCTGCCAAGGGCTGGAGGGGAAGGAGGATGAACAGTAATGGGCAGCATTTCAGTTTTACAAGATGAAAGAGCTCTGGAGATGCATGGTGGGGATGCTGTCCAACAATGCAAACGTACTTAATGCCACTCTACTATACACTTAAAATGGTTAAAGTCATACATTTTACGTTATGCCTCTTTTTAACCACAATGTGTTTTTAAACTGTCAATTTCCTTCTCATTTCCAGTTTAGCCAGGTCTTTCTCTCTCGTGTCTAATTCATCTCTAACTTCATGGAATAGGTATCTACTAAGAACCTTACACAACGCAAAAGGAAATCAGATCAGCAGCAGGATACAAATTAAACACAAGGAAGGCCAGGGCAGAGGGAGAAGCAGGTTTGCAGCTTGGGGGGACATCTTGCAAGCCCGCCTGGCTCCTGTCTGGCTCACGTTTGTCTGGGCCTTGGGGCTCCCTGCAGAAGCACCCTCACAAACCCACTGTTCTTTCAACCTTGGTGCGTCCTAAGGGCCTTGGCATCACCCCATGCTCAGCTCTAAAACACAATCTAAAACCAGAAGCCAGGAGGTGATGAAGCTAATCTCCACAGGCACAAGGGAGGCCTCAGGGCTGGAGGACACGTGGTCTCTGCAGTTGGAATAACCCTTTGCCCAAAAATATCAACATGTACACACACATGCACCCCCTCTGACTCTGGAAACCCCAAAGCAGGCATCACGTCACATAAGTATATGATTTAAAACTGCAGTTCGTCTGCCTTGGAGGGTATTTGACACAAAACAAGATTTGAGGCACTCCAGCCACGGCTCCGACATGTACCATCAAAAGATAAAACAGAGCCAAGGGCAGAAAGCATTCGTGAAGCTCATGGACCTCTGCAAGGCCCAAAGACTAGTTGAGGATGGTAGCAAAGGCTCCCTTACCACAGTCCTGGTCAGTCTCTGGCCAGGTAATTATGGAGCCAACTCCTTTTTTTTTTTTGGGAGATTGAGTCTCACTCTGTCGCCCAGGCTGGAGTGCAGTGGTAGGATCCCAGCTCACTGCAACCTCCACCTCCCAGGTTCAAGCAATTCTCCTATCTCATCCTTCCGAGTAGCTGGGATTACAGGAGCACACCACCACGCCCGGCTAGTTTTTTGTATTTTTAGTAAAGACCAGGATTCACCATGTTAGCCAGGATGCTCTTGATCTCCTGACCTTGTGATCCGCCTGCCTCGGCCTCCCAAAGCACTGGGTTATAGGCGTGAGCCACCACTCCCAGCGCAGCCAACTCCTCTTAAGAATCCAGATTCTCCTTGGCAGCTTTTACCTGCCCACCCAACCCTGACCTGGCCAGAATGCCACAACTAGCCCCTCACATCATGCCCAGACACATGGGGCAGTTCCACGGACTCCAGGGACTGAGAAGTGGGGGCTGTGGTGCACATGGCCCTCAGAATCATATCAGTGTGTCCTGGTCCTCTCCTGGACTCCACTCTGGGTCTGCAGTAGGGCCCAGGAATCTTCAAATTTAGCAAGACCAGGCAGGTCAGGCACAGTGGCTCACACCTATAATCCACTAAAGCATTCTGACAGGCCAAGGTAAGAGAATCACTTGAGGCCAGGAGTTCAAGACCAGCCTGGGCAACATAGCAAGACCTCATCTCTACAAAAAAGAAAAAAAAAAAAAAAAGAAAACTCCAGAAAATTGTAAAGGCAGGTATCCTCAGACCATACATTAAAATAACAAAAATGGAGAAGCAATATTTGAGCTAAAATACACACATACACACACACACGCCAGGTGTGGTGGCTCACGCCTATAATCCCAACATTTTAGGAGGCTGAGGTAGAAGAACAGCTTGAGCCCAGGAGTTCGAGACCAGCCTGGGCAATATTACAAGACCCCATTTCTACAAAGTATATTAGCTAGGCATAGTAGCACACAGGACGTAGTACTCAGCTACTCAGGAGGCTGAGGGAAGATGATCACTTGAGCCCAAGAAGTGGAGGCTACAGTGAGCAGCGTTCTTCCCCACCGCACTCCAGCCCGGGTGACAAAGCGAGACCCTGTCTCAAAACAAACTAACTACCCCCACCACACACACACACACACACACACACAATGGGGGCTATTTAATGATGTAGGGCAATACTCACAGATGTTAGGTTAAAAAAAGCTGAATCCCCCAACTGTATCTCCTACAGGGGACTACCTATGCTGAATATGCATTCATATACAAGTTAAACCTGTGCCCGAGTTAACTAAAGGATAAGCTTTCTGTAAACATGGTGACTCGGACACACCATCAGCTTCTGCGTTTGCCTCCTCGCTCGGCTTCAGCCATCACACTCTAGTGCACAAGCAACAGCAATTCCCCACTCATGCTCCATCCAAAAGCAGGATCTAGTGGATGGTGGGGAGAAGAGTGTTTTAGGGCAAGGAGTCTGAGTAAAAGCCAAAAGGTAAAGACTCTACTGAGATACACACTAAGAGGTCAGCCTGGAAGCTGCGTGGCCAGAGGAGAGATCCTGGAAGAGACAGTAGAAAACATTAGGAAAGTAAGTTGGGACCCAGGTACGAGGGCAACTGGGAGCTACTGAAGGATTGTGAGCAAGAGAGTGACAGTGGCACAACTCCACCAGAAGCCCAAATTCTTTCACAATCATGACAGAGAAGAAACAGCAAGAGGAAGCCAGCAGGGAGTGGTGATGAGAGAAAACGGAGGCAGAAAATCATGGAACCTGCACTTTGATTGTGAATGCTAAGCCTGGAAATATGGCTACTCCCCAGCTTTTCTCTTGTCTTTTCTGTGCATAGCTTTGGCCAAGGTTCTGCTGTCGTTTTCTCAAAAACAGGGTTTGGCTCTGTCACCCAGACTGGGGTGCAGTGGGTCTATCAGAGCTCACTGCAGCCTTAACCTCCTGGGCTCAAGCAATCTTCCCACTTCAGTCTCCCAAGTCGCTGGGACTACAGGCCATGTCCAGCAATTTTTATTTTTATTTATTTACCTCCTGGGCTCAAGCAGCCCTCCTGCCTCCGCCTCCCAGAGTGCTGGGATTACAGGCGTGAGCCACCACACCCAGCCTGTTTTAAAGGGGAATTTGGCACTCGAAGGACAGTGATTCTTGACACCAGAGCAGTCCTGATACAGAAAGTACTGCACGGGAATTTGTAAACTTGCCTGCCCTCCGCCCGCACATCTTCTTTCTGGGCTATCAAGCATCTACCGCAGCCCCAAGGATCCTGGCAGAGGAGAGAGGAACAGGAAGAAAGCACTCCAGATTCAGGACCAAACACTGACAAAGACCCTCCCGTAGAAACAAAAGATCTGGGTCATGCATAAGACTTTTCAAGACCTATGCATGGAAAGATACAGCCCCAGATAGCCCTCCCCATACCACCCACCAATCTATTTGGGCCCCCTCCTCTTAAGCCTTGCGGCATCGCCGGGGCTTCTGTTGATGAGTTAAGCCACTTCATTTCAGGTTTTGAAAACTAATGCTCTCTGACACGTTATTTTTCCTGCTGCCAAAGAGTTTAATACCCAGCATTCACTATTTTATATTAAAATCAGTTATCATTTTTACTACACATCGAAAGCTCATTTCCCCCTAAAACTGCAAAGCTGAGACACCACTAAGGAATATAAGGAGTAGAAGCCAGTTCCCCTGCAAAATTATGCAACTAATGCCCTCTCTCTGAGGGAAAAAGAAGCCCCCTAGACAAATAAAGAAGAAGAAACTCAAAGAGCATACTCTTATAGTAGTTTTCTCCTGATGGGATGAGCTGCACTTTAACATTTTAAACTAGGTCAGTACTTAGGTTCTGATGCTGGGCTTTAAAAGGACTTGCTTGCTTCAGATTTGGGATAACAGATCAGTGAATCTAGAGACCTCTCTGTGAGTTACTGTTCCTAACAACCAAAGCTTATTTCTAACATTTTGTATCTCAGTTTAAACAAACCTCAGTCTTTCTCTCTATGATTAAAAATAAGCTACACCACAGGATTACAACGTCAATGTCTTTCCCTTCCCCCGCATTTCAAGTGTTCTCACCCTTAAAAGTAATAAACCCGGCATCTCTCTGTAATAAATAATTCCACACAGGTTTTAGAAAAGCAGCACACGACTGAGATACTGGAGGGAAGAGCAAACACACAACAGAAGAAACCGCATCCAGGGGTGAATCTCATTCAGCCTGCCCAGTGCAAGCCTAATTTTCTCCTCCCTGGATCCTCTAGTATGATCATGCATTTCTATAACTACATTTGCTTGTGAGTGACTCAATAACTGCTACCTAATTCTGTAAAGTATTGGGATGCACTTGTTCGAGGGACGCTATATGGAATCAGGCCCTTAACAACTGGGAATCCTGTTACTCCTCAGTGTTATGGACTGGAGCCCACAGCACACAGATCGCCCAAGCCTTCCCTAGAGCAACTGAGAGGATCCAGTGAAACCTAACGTAAGGAGGTGCTATGTAGGCTCCCTGGGCCCAATCAGAGCCATGCTGCTTCTGTCCAAGTGCAACTCCTAAATCCCAGGCCTTGGGGCTTGTTGGAAATACAGATTCCGGCGCTCCTCCTCAGAAGATTCTGCATCAGTGGCAGCCAGCCCTCAGCCAGCCTTTGGAAGCTCAGTCCTGGCCCACTCACAGTGAGGAGTAGCCAATTTCTATGCTGGTGTCACGAGCACCTCACAGTAGCCCGTCAGACTGAGCAAGCCTAGGAATTGGCTTGTGATGGGACATAGCAGGAGCAAAACCAGAAATGAACATGAATGAGTGGGGTGGGGCCCGAGTGCCCTTATAGCTTCAGGGGATTTTGAAGCTATGAAGAAAAGTTAACGCTGTCCAAGAAGCACATGTGGGAAAAAGAATGAGCCTCAGAGATTGTGAAGTGTGAAGCATCCACCACTCCATTCCATTCACTTGTCTCACAGCTCAGCCCCAGGCTGTTTCCATGAGCTCCTCCAAGCCTCTGCCACTGTGCAAACCCACCCCTGCGTTCTGGACCCAGCACCTTGTAAAACTTTCCTTGGCCATCCAGGTTGAAACTACCTCTCCCACCTTAAACTCCTAACACACTTAGCACTAATACCAGCCTACCAAGTTGCACTTCACTCAATTAGTGAATAGTTCCTGATTTAAAAAAAAAAAAAAAATTAAGGGCTTCTTGAACAAACTCTAGGAAACCAAAGATTATACAGCTATGCATTCATTATGGAGATTAACTCATTAAAGGCCCCAAGAAGTCTTTAAACTGTTTGATTTTGTTTGACCCAACATTTTCTTAATGCCACTGACCTAAAAACTCATTTGTCCAGGAAGCCCTGCTAAACTTCTTGCAGAACTGATGATCCACGTTAGAGTTTGGGAAATTCATCTAACAACTAATTATGCCACGTCTGACTTCAATGGTTATTTAATCTTGCATTATTTAGCTCTGTGTGTATTTACATATTATCTTAAGTACAATATTCGTTTGAGCTACAAGCACATCTTACATGTCTTTGAGCCCCCAGTCCGGCCCTTGCAGAGATACTGAATACGTTGTTCAATTTGTAAGTGTTAGATGTGTCTTAGAACACAAAAAAAATGTTTACAAACACAGCGATCATGAAGGTTCCATTCATTTTTTATATAAGGAAACTGAAGTCCAGAAATGTAAAATGGATTGTCCAAAGTCACAAAAAGTCAATTGTAGAACCATGACTAGAACCCAAGACTTCTGACTCACTAGCTAATGTTCCTTCTGTGATTTAAGTAAGCCTTACTCTTCTAGGCTTCAACTGGTTCCTTCAACCAGGTAAAGGAACCTAAGGTATTCTAGTGATCTGAATACCACAGGCAGTACGACACAGGTTTACCAATTACAAGGAATTAAAATACAAAAAGAAGATCCAAGCTCTGCTAAATGGGAGTTAAGCACTCTGAAGATTCCAGAATGCTTATTAGGAGTTTAAGGCTTCAGAGCTCAGTATTAAGAATATCAAGAAAGGGCCAGTAAGCAGTGGCTCATGCCTGTAATCCCAGCACTTTGGGAGGATCCCTTGAGCCCAGAAGTCAAGACCAGCCCACGGCAACACAGTAAACCCTCATCTCTACCAAAAATTTAAAATTTAGCTGGGCATGGTGGCATGTGCCTGTAATTCCAGCTACTTGGAGGCTGAGGTGAAAGGATTCTTTGAGCCCACGAAGTCGAGGCTGCAGTGTTCTGTGATCAGGCCATTGCACTCCATCCTCGCTGACAGGGCAACATGCTGTCTCCCCCGCACCCACCCTCAAAAAAAAAAAAAAAATCAAGACTGACATATGTAGTTTGTATAGCTAAATAAGACACTTGACTGACTTTTTACTGAAACATCACATTAATAGTTTCAGCATTTTACTTCTCAGACAGCTACATTTATGTTTACTTATATACTATGTAAGGCCTGATTATTTTCAAACAAATGCTACTTAAGGGTATTTGTGCACCAGTGTATTATGCATGTGAGTCACTGTTCCGAAAGAGTTCCAGGAAGGGCGCGGTAGCTCACGTCTGTAATCTCAGCACTCTGGGAGGTCGACGCAGGAGGATCACAAGGTCAGGAGTTCAAGACCAGCCTGACCAATATGGTGAAACCCCATCTCTACTAAAAAGACAAAAATTAGCTGGGTGTGGTGGTGCATGTCTGTAGTTCCAGCTACTCGGGAGGCTGAGGCAGGAGAATGGCTTGAACTCAGGAGGCGGAGACGGAGGTTGCAGTGAGCCGGGATTGCCCCACTGTACTCCAAACTGGATGACAGAGTGAGACTCCAACTCAAAAAAAAAAAAAAAAAAAGAAAACAAAAGAGTTCCAATGATGAAACTGTGATACCTCTTATTCCTTTACAGGAAATAAGTATACTTTTATGAGTATACAACCTAAAAGTATCATGAGATAAACTCTTACACACAAAGCATAGACATTAGTATTGCTTGGGGGCAGTGGAGAAGGGAGTTATTTGCTAATGCAGATTCAAGACCTCCAAAGGTGGAGGTGGAGGTCTCCATACTCTTACAAAGCCCACAGGTGATTCCCATCCATAGGCAGGGATCAGAACTACTGCTCAGAAGGCCTGCGGTCAGTTGGGTCACATGTGCAGGTGCTGCAGCCAGGGCATTTCAACAGCTCCAGTTCTATCTTAAAGATCAATTCCTCCAACAAGGCATCCCTGATGCCTGGTATCCCCAAGCCTGGTATTCTCTCTCCTGCTCACAACTTGACCTGGATAGCTTACACTGAGCATCACCTGGTAACTCCATGGTCACAATACATAATAATTGTAATTTTGTTCAAGCATAGTCTTTGTTTGTACTTTTAGTTCATCAGTAAGGCCCAGTGGCTCTCAACCAACCCCCAAACACACACATGCACCAGCACTGCAGATGACAGGCAATGCTGCACAACCCCACACGCCTTTGTCAGCATCCAACACCATATGCACCCCAGCAGCAACTGGCTCTGCTTCTGCCCCTTCCGCTCCACTCAAGTGAAGCACACTGGAATATGTACATGGGAAGAGCAGTATTATAGGAGTTGTCTTGCTTCCTATTTTCTAGTAAGTCATCCATCAAGTTTAGACCTTAGTCAGTAATTAGAAGCAAATGACTTCACCACGCCTCACCATCGGTCATGACACACGAGTGAGTCAAGACCCTGCGGTGAAGAACCACTGACGGCACCAGTTACTAACAGCCTTGTGCTGGTGCTGGAAACGGAGACAAAGGCGAAGGGACTAAGAAATGATGGCTCTTTAGAAAGCAGAAATATCGGCCAACTCAAAATCTTCAAAGTCTACATTATTGCATGTTACAGGGTAAGTTATATGCTACGGGAGTATTCACAAATTTGGGAATTCACAAAAGCTCAAAAAAAAAAAGGCCTATGCCACTTCATGGAACTTATTTCACATGAGATTCAAACCACTCCATTCAGAGAATGAAGTCATCTGAAGATACGGTCCACATGGGACTTGTCACCTCCATGGAGACCAGTGACCTCACATCATCAAAGACCAAGGCCATTTCTCAGACCTCCTTGTCCTGCCCTCTAAGCAGCACCCAGAATTCCTAACCTTACCCTCCTCCTCAAAATTTCCCTGGCCAGCCTTCTCCCTCTCTGGCTGCGGCTTCTCAGACCTCTTTCTTCACAGGTTCAAGTGGCTCCACCACACCATTAACTATTAAAATCCCTCCAAGGCTCACATCAGTAGGTGCTCAATAAAGGTTCTTGACTGGATGGTAAACTGTTAACATCAATGAACTGCTAGAAACTGGATTACCCCCTTTATTTATTTATTTGTTTTTTGAGGGTCTTGCTCTGTCACCCAGGCAGGAGCAGAATGGCGCAATCATGGCTCACTGCAGCATTGCCTTCCTGGGCTCAAGGGATCCTCCCACCTCAATGTCTCAAGTAGCTAGGACTACAGCCACGTATCACCATGCCTGGCTAATTGTTTACTGTACAGACAGGGTTTCACTGTTACCCAGGTTCATCTCAAACTCATGGGCTCAAGCGATCCTCTGTCCTCCGCCTCCCAAAGTGCTGGGATTACAGGCATGAGCCACTGCATCTAGCCCAGACCCCCATTTCATACACACCCTATAGACTGAATCTCAGATTCTCCAGTCACCAGGTGAAATCAGGGAAAATGAGGGAGGCATGTCCATACTCCATACGCTACTCTCATATCATCTCTTTCCAATGATCCTTTAATCTGAAGTTTGAAGTTCAGGAATTTTAATAGATAGGGCCTCCTTTGAAGTAGTTGGAAATAAAAACTGATGAAGAGGAAATCTTCCTTTACAGCTTTAATAAAGAGCTCTTTCATAGCCCAAAATATGTTCTATTGCCTAAGTGTTAATATTATAACAAAGATGCAGAACTTTTGCCAATTAAGGTCACTGTCCAAAAGAAATTGTTAATGGTAATAAAATAAAGTTTTATATTAGAACCAGTTAAGGAAGCAGGAAGGGCACAAAAACCAAACACTGCAATCAGAAGAGATAGCAGAGGCATTTATTAAACTAGACTGCCAAAGAATGTAACAAATTTAGTATTAAAATTACAACCACAATAGTCTGAATAATGGTCCCCAACAACGTTCACACCCCAATCCTCAGAGCCTGTGAATGTTACCTTACATGGCAAAAGGAACTTTACAAACATGATTAAGGAGATCTTGAGATGGGGAGACTAGCCTGGATTATCCAGGTGCACCCTGCATAATCACAAAGGTCCTGAAAAGAGGGGGAAGTAGGCAGACCAAAGTCAGAAGAAAGGAGGTAGCAGAGTGGAAGGAGGGGTGAGAGGGAGCTTAGAAGACGTGGCACTGCTGGCTTGGAAGACAGAAGATAGGACCATAGGCCAAGGACTGCAGGCGGTCTCAAGAAGCTGGAAAAAGCAAAGAAAGGAATTCTCCCATAGAACCTCCAGGAGGATCACAGCCCTGCTGACCCCTTGAGTTTAGGACTTCTGAACTCCAGAACCCCAAGTTAATAAGTGTTTGTCGCTTCACGCTACTCAATGTGTAGTGATGTGCCACAGCAGCAAAATGTTTCTGCTTTGATCTTACTTTGAAGGTTGAGACGGTCTTACTCTGTCGCCCAGGATGGAGTGCCATGGCACAATCTCAGCTCACTGCAATCTCTACCTTCCGGGTTCAAGCGATTCTCCTGCGCCAGCCTCCTGCGTAGCTGGGATTACAGGCATGCACTACCATTCCCATTCATTTTTGTATTTTTAGTAGAGACAGGATTTCACCATGTTGGCCAGGCTAGTCTCGAACTCCTGACCTCAGGTAATCCACTCACCTCGGCTTCCCAAAGTGCTGGGATTACAGGCATGAGCCACCACACCGGGCCACATCCTCTAATTAAACTCAATTCTGACACTATTAGATTGAGTTAAATTAGAGGATGTGGCTCAGTTTCGCAAGACTGTCCCCCCACAAGCCCCAGGTTGTGACCTGTGCTTCTGACTAACAAGCTAAAAACCAGGGCTCCCATGACTCCACCCTTAGGTTCACTTAATTTGTTGAGCAGCTCACAGCACTCAAGGAAACATTTCATTTATCATTACCCTTTTATTATTATTATTTTTAGATGGAGTTTCATACTTGTTGCCCAAGCTGGAATGCAGCGGCATGATCTCGGCTCACCGCAACCTCTCCTGGGTTCAAGCGATTCTCCTGCCTCAGCCTCCCGAGTCGCTGAGATTACAGTCATGTACCACCATGCCAACTAATTTTGTATTTTTAGTAGAAACGAGGTTTCTCCATGTTGCCCAGGCTGGTCTCGAACTCCTAACCTCAGGTGATCCGCCCATCCCCCAAAGTGCTGAGATTACAGGCGTGAGCCATCATGCCCTGCCTACCCTTTTATTATTAACAACATTACAAAGCATAAAGATGAACAGCCAGATAGAAGAGATGCTTAGGGCAAGGTATGCGGGAAGGGGTGTGAAGCTTCCATGCCTTCTTGGGGGGGGCACACCACCCCTCCACCAACCTCCTCATTTTTATCCATCTGGAAGCTCATCTGAACCCAGTGCTTCATGTTTTTAATTGAGGCTTCATTAAACAGGCATGATTGATCTTATCATTGGCCATAGGTGATCAATTTAACCTTTGGCCCCTCTCTCTTCCCAACAGTGGGGACTGGCATCTGAATGCAGGCAATCTTGTGGGGCTAAACCCTCAACCTATGGGATCTGACCCTATATCTCCAGGTAGATAGTGTAAAAATTGAGTTAAATTAGAGGACACCCAGTTGGTGTCCACTGAAGAATGTGCTGAAGAATTTTTTACCCCTAACACACGACGGTGTCAGGAGTGTTGAGTGACTGTGAAAGAGCAGAGAGTAGGGAAAAAAAAATGGTTTGTTCTGTCTTTAGTTTCCCTCCAAGTTTTCTGCTTACTTGTATCCAGGGGTGGGTTCACATGAAGCTCACACAAGTTAAAAAGCCAGGCATGGTTGCACGTGGCTGTACTCCCAGCTACTCGGGAGGCTGTAGCACAGAGATCACTTGAGTCCAGGAGTTTGAGACTGCAGTCAGCTACGATTGTGCCACTGCACTCCAGCCTAGGTGACAGAGCAAGACGGTGTCTCAAGAAATTAAAGATAAGTAAATAATACAAATTAGCACAGGGCCTTGGAAGGGTTCCCTCTATGTGAGGGGTCCTGAAGCTAAACTTAGGACAAATCCATGTCTGCTCATACTGGAACGGTGTTACACTTACCCACACCTGACCAATCACTAGCTCAATGGATTTTTATCAGGAAATGAGTTTCATTATGAAACACTGTCCCAGAGCATGAATGCGAAGTGGGCAGGAATGGATAAAGCACTTGATGAACCAGCTATTGTGTACCAATGTGACTATATCCAGAATCTGGCTTTGTTGCCACAGGCAGTTTTCCAAAAGACAGAAATTGCCTTGTTTTATAGACTGCTTCCTTCAGAGCAGTATTTGCTGTCACAGTCATTCGTACTTTCAGTATTTGCTGAGCACCACATGGGGAGGACATAAAAAACGGTTAGAATGCCTCAAGGAGCTAAACTTTTGAAGGAGTAAGAGATGTACACCAGTATCACATGCTGCTTTCCATGACAGCTCTGTTTTAGAAAGGAGGTATCAGAAGTAAAAGTAGGACGGTCAATAATCCCTGCTGTGGGGATCCAGGAGGCCACAGCCAAGGGCAAGACAGGGATAGGGGTGGAGAGGAAAGAAAGAGAGGTTGCCATGGAAACCTTCACCAAAGCAGAGGAGGACAGTGAGGACAGTCAGCACCCGCCTCCCCGGTCCTGGGCACAAACACCACCCCACCCATTAGGTTAGGAGTCTGTTACAGAAAAAAATGCTCTGCCATTTGGTTGTATTTATGGATCTGCAGACAGGACTATGCTCTTGCCAAGTTCACAATGCTCTTCTCCCAATGAATGAAACCTGTACCATATGCTTAAGCAAGGAGAGGGGGAAGATATATAAGAATGAAGGACAATTTGGTCTCTATCTCAAAATTTCAATAACACTTACATGTAAGTTACATACTCCCTCTGAGAGGCACAAAGAATCCAGTTCACAAGAGGCCCAAACTGAGACTTGAAAGAAAGACCATGGGATCAAGGAGACAGGTGGGCCAAGGTATAAAATGACCCTGGGATGGACAGCAGTGTCCAGCACATGGCAGGTTCTTCATGAACATCTGTGAAAAGAGTAAATATGAACACACCTAAACCAAGTAAAGGAAGAGACCATCCAGTTTATCCTGCCCTGTCTAAAATCCAGTCATTGCCCTGAGAGTCCTGCCGTGCATGATATCAGAGCCCATTTCCGCACAGGGAGTTCCTGTCCCTGGAATAACCCTGACCCTGGTTAACCCAGAGACAGCTGAAATACAGAAACACCAAGTATCTTCTTGCCCCCTAATTAATGGCCTCTGACTTTAAGCCAAATCAACTTTCAAAATTGTAAGCTCACTGGAATCAAGGCCAAAAATCTCAACATTCTCATAGGACAATGCATAACCAAAGGGGGGAAAATCTAACACTAGCCAGAGGCTTTCACAATTAGAGAGTCATTGACTTTGGCCATTCACCAGAAATAAACATTTGTTCTCACTATGGGGCTTCCAGAGGCTGGTGGTATGCTGACCCAACCCATAAAAACTGGCTAAGATAGGCCGGGTGCAGTGGCTCATGCCTGTAATCCCAGCACTTTGGGAGGCTGAGGCAGGCGGATCACCTGAGGTCAGAAATTCAAGACCAGCCTGGCCAATATGGCTAAACCCTATCTCTACTAAAAATACAAAAGTTAGCTAGGCGTGGTGGTGCGCACCTGTAATCCCAGCTACTCAGGAGGCTGAGGCAGAAGAATCACTTGAAACCAGCAAACAGAAGTTGCAAGGAGTCCAGATCACGCCACAGCACTACAGCCTGGGGGGCAGAGCAAGATTCAATCTCAAAAAAAAAACTGGCTCAGATAGGTCAAATGTTCTGCATCCCAGGATCAGTCTATTAATAGATCTAGGCTGACACACAGGTTTTATCACATGTGGCAACTCCGATCGACTGGCAGTGGCTGCCTTTCCTAGGATACGTGATAAAGTGTCATGACCTTCTAGCAATGTCTGCCATGAGAGCAAGAGAAGAAGTCCTGGCACAGGGGTCAGGCATTTACTATCCTTGATCCTAATTATACTGTATACATACGCATAATACATGTATTTATAACCACATATAATCATCTTTTTCCCTAATTGGCTTTTAAAAAATAAAGAAAACCCATATTACAGACAGCCACATCTAAATCACAGCCATACTGTTAAATCCTAAGTACAAAAGAAAAAGGAAATTAAGAGTAGGAAGCATGACTTTAATCCGAGTCCAGCATGTGCTAGCACAGCTATTGCTAGAAGAATCCAACTGTTGAGGCAGGCTCAGCCAGGGGACCCTTCCCTCCCTAGGTCCTTAAGATCACCTGATCATCTGTCTTGGTCCAGGCATATCACACATAGGGGAACTTGGCGGGGTGAAGAGGACTGACTCTGCAGAGTGCCATTTACTAGACAAGGCACTGTTCCAGGGAGTCTATGTGGTCTCAATAGCCTTGTGCTCATCCTTATTCCCAGGCTCAGACCTAAACATGATGAATGTTGGCCCCACCTACCTCCCTTACTTCCCTCTTACACCTTCCATGCTGTAAACAACATGGGCTGATTGATTATGCATCAAACTGTATGGGACAAACAAATGCTGCAAGTGGCCAGAGGTAAGGAGATCACCAACTCCTAATGTTTAAAGGTTGACATGTTTACAACAAAATCTTACCACATAAAGCTGCATTTTCATCTATAGAGGGGGAATGAGGCTGACTGGAATTTGGATAGGAAAGGACCTGTCAGATAAACTAAGCCTTACAGACAAGGTTGTCTTCAACTTTTAACAAAGATACGCCATATTTCCACAGGGAAAAGTGCAATAGATCCCCACCCCCTGCCAAATGTACAAAAAGCAAGGATGTGATCTGGCTGCTACGCGGTGCCCCTCTGTTTTCCCTTAAATAACCACTACTACATTAGGTCATGTCGTGGACTTTCCAGAGGGGCAAGTGATGGCTCTTTGCCAGACATCCTGGAAGTAAGTTTGACTACCTGATCAAGCTGGCTTGTAATGGTTCTCTAAATGCTGTTTGGCCCTGAGCTCATACCACTACATCCTCTCTAACGCTTGCCTTCCCCAGTGAACTCTCAAGGACCAGGGTACATCAGCTCCCACCAGAGGTGACGATGGGAAAGGGGATGGTTCACAGATGTGTGGCGCTCCTCCTACACCCGAAGGCCTGTAAATCAATCCACTGCACTGCCAGTTGTCACATAAATGATTCATGACTATGTTAATCAATACATTTTTGCAGATGCTATTAACCCTGATCGTTTCAAGGGGAAAATATAACTCAGGATGCAGACGCCACTGCACCAACTGGTAGACAGACACAAACACACACACACACACACACACACACACACACACCCCATGGTGTTTTTTTCAAAGTACAGTTTTACAGGGGAAAAAAACAGACCTAAACAGAGGCATCAGTATCCTTAGGCAGGGGCTAGGATTTGAAGCTCATGTCAGTAAGGAGAATGGCTCCAGATGTCCCCAAGGCAACAGTACTATGATTATGACTCTTGCCCAAATTTACCTATACCAACAAACTCCTAGGGGCAGGGTGAAATAGCACCTTTCAGCCAGGTGTGGTGACACCTATAATCTATATCACACCTATAATCTCAGCACTTTAGGAGGCAGACGCAGAAGGCTGCTTGAGCCCAGGAATTCATGACTAGCCTTGGGCAACATTGTGAGATCCCGTCTCTGCAAAAAAAAAAAAAAAAAAAAAAGTTAGCTGTGTGTGGTGGCTTTCACTTACAGTCCCAGCTACTTGGGAGGCTGAGGTGGGAAAATCACTTGAGCCTGGGAACTCAAGGCTGCAGTGAGCTGTTCACACCACTGCACTCAAGCCTGAGTGACAAAGCAAGACCCTATCTAAAAAAAAAAAAAAAGAATTAAATAAAAAAAAACCCAACAACAACAAAAAAGAAAAGAAATATCACCTTTATAATGAATGTTCTAGATCACAAATGGCAAACAGGAGGCAATGTGGCAGTAACTTCCACCTCCACAATGTGGCAAATATTAATCCGTCACCATACTCTTGACCGTGGAAGCTGACCTGGCCCTCATGATCTCTCTCAGCAGCCACCACCAATCACCAGGAGGTAAAACTGAAGATGAAACGCATATGTGTCCCCCATAACTCCTAACATGCTGCTGTTGAAGAATGTGCTCATCAGAAAGGATTCCTAGACCTCTGGCAGGCTGTACACCAGCATGGGAGATGCTCTTATAAGAGCCCTTGATGGCTTTTTTCCTAAAGCAGCTCATAATCAATGAGAGATGAAACATAACTGTGCAAATAACAGAAAGCCAAAGTGATAAAAAGTCCATTGAACAAATTGTTAGGAAGTCTACTGAAATGTCAGAGGATGTATACAAAAGAGAAATCATAGAATTGAGCTGGGCACAGCAGTTCATGCCTGTTAACTCCAACACTTAGGGAGGCCAAAGCGGGAGGATCACTTGGGGTTGGGAATTTGAGACCATCCTGGGCAACATAGTTAGACCCTGTCTCTACAAAAAAAAAATTAATAATTAGTCAGGCACGGTGGTGCATGCATGCCTGTAGTCCCAGTTACTCAGAGGCCAAGGCAGGGGATCTCTTGAATCCAGAAATTTGAGGCTGCAGTGAGCTATGACTGGGTAAGAGTGAGACCCTGCCTTTAAAAACAAAATAAAGAGAAATCAAACAACTATGGAGAAAACGACCAAATCCATAACATCCCGGAGACACTCCTCAAACAACCTGATTCCTCCAAAGCTCCTGAGACCTCTTCTCATGGGCCTGCTCCAGCCACACTGGTCTTTACTAGTTTCTCAAACACATCAAGCTCCTGTCCACTGCAGAGCTTTCCCTAGGCAGCTTTCTCAACAGAGAAGCTCTCTTCCTCTTCCTCCACTGACATCCTGCCACCTGTTCACGAAACCCTGGCAAACTCTCACTCAGGTTATAGGGTTGGACATATTACCTCAAGGAAGCCTTCCCCTGATGACCCTTCTGCCTCACCCCAGGCCAGGGTAGAACACCAGGTCCTCCCACACAGCATCCCCGCAGTTGCCAAGGACTCTTAGTCTGAATTCCATCTAAGTGGAAGCCTGGCTATGCTTTCCATGAGCTCCTGAGTGTAGGGCACATACTCACCACTGTATCTTTAACACACAGCACAGTGCCTGGAACTTAGAGGGAACATGGAATCAATGAGCTAAGAGATCAATGGATGATTGAATAAATGATGAGGCAGACTACTAAATGAGAACTGCAGGTCAAACGGGAGGTTACTGGGACATTTGTGACGCAGAAAGCAATGGGGAGTACGGAGAAATGTGTTTGTGACATAAATTTAATACCATTAGGCACAAGAAACATCCTCACAGAGCGGAGAGGGCACACAACAGTGATATGGAGCATGAAACAAAATCCAAAATTCATAAAGATTAAGAAATTTGACTACATAAAACAAATCTTCTGCAGTGAAAAAGCTAGTAACAAGGACAAAATGAGGGAAAGTATTCATAGCGTGTGACAGATGCTAATTTCCATAACATATAAAAAGCAAGGCCTGGGGTGGTGGCTTATGCCTGTAATCCCTGAACTTTGGGAGGCCGAGGCTGACAGATCACCTGAGGTCAGGAGTTCAAGACCAGCCTGGCCAACAAGGAGAAGCCCCGTCTCTACTAAAAATACAAAAATTAGCCAGGCGTGGTGGCAGGTGCCTGTAATCCCAGCTACTTGGGAGGCTGACGCAGAAGAATTGCTTGAACCCAGGAGTCGGAGGTTGCAGTAAGCTGAGATTGTGCCAATGAACTCCAGCCTGGACAACAAGAACAAAACTCCATCTCAAAATAACTAAATAAAAGTTAAAAAAAAAAAAAGGGGGGGGGCAAATACAAATCAAGAAAAAGACAACACAATAGACAAATAGACAAAGGACACAAAGAGTGCACAGAAGAAGAAATTAAAATAGCTTAAGCATATAAAAGACAGTCAACCTCTGCAGAGAGAAATGAATGATTTTACACTGTTGGTGGCAGCGTAAATTAGTTCAACCATTGTGGAAGACAGCGTGGCAATTCTGCAAAGATCTAGAGGCAGAAATACCATTTGACCCAGCAATCCTATTACTAAGTATGTGCCCAAAAGAATATAAATCATTCTGTTACGGAGATACACGGATGCGTATGTTCACTGCAGCACTATTCACTATAGCAAAGACATGGAATCAATCCAAATTCCCATCAATGATAGACTGGATAAAGAAAATGTGGGATATATACACCATGGAATACTGTGCAGCCATAAAAAAAGAACAAGATCATGGTCCTTTGCAGGGACAGGAATGGAGCTGAAAGCCATTATCCTCAGCAAACTAAGGCAGGAACAGAAAACCAAACACTGCATATTCTTACTGATAAGTGGGAGCTGAACAATGAGAACACATGGACACATAGCAGGGAACAACACACTTTGGGGGTGTGGGGGTGGAAAGGAGAGGATCACGAAGAATAGCTAATGGATGCTCAGCTTAATACCTAAGTGACAGGTTGATCCGAGCAGCAAACCACCATGGCACACATTTACCTATGTAACAAACCTACACACTCTGCACACGTACCCCAGAACTTAAAAGTTGAAGGGGGAAAAAAAAGATGCTCAACCTCACATCACACACCATAAGTGATACAAGATTTGATTTTTACCTAGTAGACTGGCAAATATAGGCAGTCTGACAACACTCTGTGTTGGCAAGGACTCCTGGGAATAGGCACTCTCATACATTGTTGGTTAAATGATTAAAAAGGATACAACTTCTTTGGAAGACAATTTAGCAATATTAAATTAAAGATGAATAAGATGAATATACTTTCTGACTTAATCATTTTAGGACTTTATCCCACAGATGTTACTCACAATTGTATGCAAGAGAAAGAGCACACACATGTGCAAGAGTGCACACATATCAGCAAAAGACAAAAGATGAACCCAGTATCAACAGGGAGCCAGTTAAAAGATGCAATGGAATACACTATCATGGAATATAATACTGCAGTTAAGAAAGAATGAGGCTATTCTATATCATCTAACAGGATATAACTTACAATGTTAACTTTTTAAGTAAGATGCATAAATACACATACCTTACATACTAGAGAGAGTATTCAGAGGGGAAGGGAGTCAGAACATAAAGACACATACACATAATTTCTGGGATAATATACAATTACCACTAACAGTGGTTGCCCTTAAGAAGGGACCTTAATTTTTAGTGGATGGCTTTGAGCAGACTTACTTTTTACTGCATACCTCTTTCTACCGGTTTTAATTTATACCACATGTGAAATTTAACTTTTTGAAAATTAAAATTATATTAAAAAAAAAAAGAGGAGGACAGATGGGCCTAAATTAGAGAGACAAACTTTTTTTTTTTGAGACAGAGTCTTGCTCTCTTGCCCAGGCTGGAGTACAATGGCAGGACCTCAGCTCACTGCAACCTCCACCTCCTGAGTTCAAGTGATTCTCCTGTCTCAGCCTCCTGAGTAGCCGGGATTACATGCCCGGCTACTTTTTGTATTTTTAGTAGAGAAAGGGTTTCACCATACTGGCCAGGCAGTCTTGAAATCCTGACCTCAAGTGATCCACAAGAAGGGAAAAGAATCCAGACAAGAGACTTGATTCACTCAAGCTTCCAATAACCGATGCAGGTGTAAGATAGTATCCCTTACACCAGAACAGGGGCCCTTATGTACAAAGGCCATCTGGGGGGAAAGACCAGGGAGTGACAATCTTGACTCAAAAGCAGAAAACACAACTCAGCCTGTGAGCAGACCCAGTGCAAGCAGGTAACACATTCACAGTCCATAGACAAAAGGATTAAACACAGAATTCACACACCTGAGATTGGCTACCACCAAGACTAGAAACAGAGGCGGTATGCCCCAGAGATCTGCCTCGGTGACAGTCACATGGTACAGGGATTTGTCCTCTGCTTCTTAGCAGGCCCTATGGGGTTTTAGAACTTTGGCAAATTGGGGCTCTGGACCAGGAATCAATCAGTCCAGAGGGACACTACAGCCTTAGAGTTGATGTAATAAAGATATAATAAGAAGTACCAAGGCAAAACCCCTCAGGTTTCTGTATCAGGTTTTCCCCTGGGTCCCTGTGGCCTGCAACAGGTATAGATGATAGCCTCTGAATGAACCACCCAGGCCGGAGCCCTGTCACAGCTGCAGTCTTCTTCCCAGAAAACACTGCAATTTGTATTTCAGGTTGAAATTCACATCACCAGATGAAGACACCCAGTTCGTCACCCTAGGAGTACACATCTCATACCCTCTGCCCCTCTATTTGGGAACCAATGCCTCTGTCAACGTAACTATCTTAAAATAGAAACCAAGTGGCATGTGCTGTGGTCTATTTCAGAAACTATGTCAAACACATCTGGACGAGTACTCCCAATGCCTGCCTGGCAAGGGCTTCTCCTTGGCTGGTAGGAAAATAGGGCACAGACACTTCTTTCTCCCCTGCCAGTTATGTGAGGGGTTTTCTGGAGTCAGCATGTTTCACAGGAGGTGTAGAAATTCTATAAATACCCATTCTAGGGCATAAACCAAAGGACCTTAAATTAGTCATCGCCAACTACTAGTTTTAAATACATGTACTCAAAGGAGCAAAACAACTCCTAGTAAATTGCCAAGAACATAGTAAAAGTTCCATAAAACACCTCCTCAGTTTCTTCACCTCTAAGAACCCAAACCTCAAAACATTTAAAAGTAAAATTAAATCAAATCACGTAACACACATTAGCATGTCTCTGGTTGCTTTCAAAGTGCCTTCACACACATCATCTCAATATGGTACCCTGTGTACACCTAGCTCAACACAAGTGGAGCTGAAGCCTAGAACACAGCTGCTCCTCAGTAAATGATAAATGAGTCATTATCTTTGTGAAAAATGTACGTTTTCTGGAAATATAAGAGAAGTAACCACCTTTCCATTTTCATACACAATGGTTAGATTATAAAAGTCAGTCAATCCTAGCCCTCCACAGCCCAGAAACATTAATTTAGATACTCTTAGAAACTTCTCAATGTCCCCTATTTTTCCATCACACTAATGTCACTGCTATTATCTAAATGTATCATCTAGAATTCATATGTTAGAAACAATCCCCAGTGCAACAGTGTCGAGAGGTGTTTAGGTAAAGAGGGCTCCAACCTCAGGAACGGATTAATGTCACTAAAAAGGAATTGCAGGAGTGGATTTGCTCTTTTGCCCTTCTATCACTGAGGACACAGCAAGAAGGCACTCATCAAAAGCCAGCATGTTGGTTTTAGACCTCTCAGCCTCCAGAACTCTAAGAAATAAATGTCTGATTTGTGGTGGTGGTGGTGGTGTTTTTTGAGACAGAGTCTCAATCTGTCATCAGGCTGGCAGTGGCGCGATCTTGGCTCACTGCCACCTCCGCACCCCAGGTTCAAACGATTCTCCTGCCTCATCCTCCCGAGTAGCTAGGACGCCAGCGTGTGCCACCACACCCAGTTAATTTTTGTATTCTTAGTAGAAACAGGTTTTCACCATGTTGACCAGGATGGTCTCGATCTCCTGACCTTGTGATCTGCCCGCCTTGGCCTCCCAAAGTGCTGGGATTACAGGTGTGAGCCACTGTGCCCGGCCTATGTCTATGTTTTTAAAATTACTCAGTCTCAGGCATTTGGTTCTGCAGCATGAAGCAGACTAAGATGGTCGTTTTGTCTTCAAATACAGGATTACCTTCCCAGAGTGTTTAATTCTTTTCCAGAGAACCTAATGAAAAATTCGATGAAAAAATCTAATAAAGATACAGTAATAAAAAGTAAAAAAATTTAATTAAACACACTGACACACTGAAGGACACAGCCCCACTGCTATTATACCACGGCGAGGCCTGCTATGATTCTGAGTCACAGGTGAATTTGTTGTCTGCATTCAGGAGCTAAAAGAGCAACATGCCATTTCTGTGGAGCTTTCCATAAGTCCCACTGACCAACAGCAAGAGATGGGCCTGGGACCAGGCCCAGGGCCTGAAGCCTGGAGCAGCTTGCCCACTCTGTATTTGTACCCCTGATATTTTGTTCAATAGAGATGAAATCCAGAAAACATTTACACCAAGGTTCAGCAGGGGCATAGAACTAAATATACATGGATTTCTGGTCTTCCATTTTTAGAAATTTCACTTACTTGTATTCACATATTTGAGGAACAACCGATGCAATTTTCCCTTTCTTCCTTCTGAGTGTTTTTCCAAATGCAGAAAGCTAAAGAAAGCTGCACAAGTCCACGTTTGCTGAGCTATAAAGATTCTTTGAGCATCCAAACTTAAACCATCAAATTCAAACAAGCCATTTGTCAATGTTTGGTTTCAAAGTTCCAGAGTCTAAGGCTACATGTGATCTTTCCAGGCACGAACCCTGAAAAACCATACAAGCAGTATGGTCACGTTCACAGTTACCTGTTCCGGTGTCCTCGGGATATGGCACGTGTTTAAATTGCCTAATTACGTAATTGTCTAATTTTGTGTTTAACATATCATCAGTGCACAGTCAAATTACATTCCACAAATATGTAGAGGAGAACACTCGGCCTTAATTAGCTGTTTATTCCTAGCTGCGCTGCTCTCATCTCAGATTCAAAAATGTTATTGAACTAGGTATTTTTTTAACGTTCACTTTAACATATATGCACATAGGTAAGCGTATTTCCCTTCTCCAAGGGAAAAGCCCCACACACAATGTTACATGTTCCAGCAGGCTTGTCACCAAGGATTGAGGACACTCTGGTAGGCAGAGTCCTCTGCTCAAACCCTGGGAGCCCTTCAGAGAAATGTCTACCTGTTAACAGTCCTTCCCCTCAAGCCTCCCTCAGTGGGCCTGGGGCTCAAAAGTCAGCTCAAGGTCATTATTTCTTAACAAGAATCCAGAGCAAGGTATAAGCCTCTCAGATCCTCCCTTGCTCTTGATCATGCAAATTACCACCATCATCCTGGAAAGAGTGGAGTGGGGTTTTTTTGTTTATTTGCTTTTCCTGCTTTATAATCTTTCTCACCTCCTCCAGGAAGCCTTTCAGACTTTCAGACAAAATTGATCTCTCCAATGGCTAATATGAATATCACTCAGTAACTGTCCCAAACAATTTACCCTGAATTACTCACACGTATACATCACCTTGTGATCATTCCCCCTACCCATCTTACAGCTCAATCTTAAATACTGGGCCATGATTTATACTTTACTCACGATCCACGTGGGGTTGGAGTACAATGCAGGGCACCAGTAAATGCTCAATACATATTTATTGGTGCGTTTGACTAACTCTCAAACAGAAATGCGATCTGTCCACTATACATCTGAACTCCTGCACAATTAAAGTCACCGTGCCCCAAAATGTGGTACAAATCATTAAATCAAACAAGTGCTACCTCCTCCCAAATCATCCAGATTAGTGTAATTGAGAGGACAAACATCTAGAAAAGAAAACAGAAGCTAAAGTTCTAATGGAGGCCAAGATTCCTCTAAGCAGGAAGAGTTTGGACAGGAAACAAAAGTTTGGATGGTAGAGTTGTTTTTGATAGTTTCTATGACTTAAATTTAACCATGAATGGCCCAATAAGACAGATATACGATTTCCAAAGTCATACAAATTTGCTTTCCACTTAAGAGACCAGTTGTTTAACTTTCTAGATGGTGGTATATTCTCCAAAGTCAATTAAACTGTACTAGAAATTTTGCCCTTTGAAACACCAATAATAAACCCTAGCTTATAACACAAGTCCAGTAAGTGTTCAGAATATGTAAACATAGACACAAAGACCTCATTTTTTCCTTTTTAAAATCTGTACACTTATGTACACATCCCAGAGTACTAAAAAGAGAACTAGAATAAACCAGTTTGGGAATACCACTAAATTGGAATCATTGTAAAATCAAAACTTTTTTCTTATCAGTTCGGGTCAGGTCTCTCAGGAAATCTCTGCATTTATATCAGTTATGTAAAAACCTTAACTAGTGATCTTGGATAAGTCACGTATAGGCTGAAAGGACATGACAGTTCTTGGGAAAATGCATTATCTCAATTATATTATTATGGGCCTGAATCATCTCTGCCAACGAAAATAAACAGAGGTCAGTGAAAACACTTCAGCATTAAGTTATGTTTGCTTCTAGAAACAAACATTTCTGATATTGGTATTTCTGATATTCTGGTATTTCTGATATTGGTATGCCTGATGTTTTAGGAATTCACAATAAAAATGACCAAACCACCCTAGGCACCTTGACCAGGAGAAAGCCACAGCATCTTCCAGTTTCCACCCCCAAAACTAACCCAAACCTGCTGGCATGTCTCAAGAAAACTTCCACACTACTTCCTCTCTCCAGCTTCTCCAAAAAGCACTGGCAATTAAATACACTGGCCAGAGTGAAGTTCCCTGGTAAACTACAAACCTGGCATGCCAAATTTCAGAGGGTAACTAAACACCAGCCAAGGCAGGTCTCAAGTTGGGTTGAAAGAAGTCTCACTTGCTATAAACCACAGTGCAGAGCTGGCCAGACACAATCATAACACACGTGCTTTTCATAAACTGTAAGTCTTCCGATTTTCAAAGCAGCTGAAGGAAAAGTTTCAGAGGGCTTCACAAACCCATTAATCAATTCATCGTCCCGGCTTCCAAGAACAGCAAACTCAGATATCCCAGGCAGAACCATCGACCCACACAGGCCTCCCCCTCGGTTTGCTGCCAGGCACCTTCTCCTCCTCCTTCCTGAAACAGTGACATCGAAGATCACTGCACTCCCAGAGTGACTGCTTAGGGCTCACCACAACCCCCGCCCCCACAAGCCGGAGCCACAAGCTTAAGCGGCCTGGTGACCTGTCGAAACTGGCATGCTGCTCCAGGGCCAGTCTCCAGACCAAAGTCAGGCTGATGGCATCTGTCTCCCCCGGGGAAGCTTTTCATAGGGCCCCAGGTCCCACCCCGAGATGCTCTGAGTCAGTGAGTCTGGGTGAGATTCTGAAATCTGTATTTTCAAAGCTGTCTCAGGTAATTCTTGAAGATCAGTCAGGATCAAAAATTAATGCATACTAAATTCATATTACTAACAACCACACATTATAACATTACCTACTGGAAACCACAGTAGCATTCTCAGAATTCACACTTTTAACACACGACATATGACACGTGGCACATGCATCAGTATACCTTTCCCAGAGGTACCTGCCAGGTTTCACATGCCATCTCTTTAAAGAAAGAAGCACATGTGACTCTCATAAAAAGAGCGTTTCCTCTTCTCAAAGGCATTTCCCACTTTCAGCTGTGGGAAAGAACCTAAAGAGATTCCCCTGTGACTATGGAAAGGGGAACTTAATCAACCCACTCCAGACACACCGGGCAAGGCGTGAAAAAGGCCTTAATAAGCTGGGTGATCAAAGCACATGGCTTCACATGCTTTCTTCCCTGAACCAAGTTTACATCCTGCTCCTACTGTTGTTCTTAAAATAAATTCTGGAGGCACAAACATTATGTCTACATTAAACACAAACCACAGGAACCAAGTAAAGAAGGAAACGTCTGAACAACCACAAAGACAAACAAAATAAGCTTCTAGCTGGAGACCTTTACTGCGTGCATTAACTGGATTCAGGCTGCAGATGAGTTGTCACCGTGAAGGCCACCACAGCAAGATGTGCCTCCATCCCTCTTCCCATCACTCTTCCACCTAATTTCTAAAGTTCCCTGTACGAAATGCAAACGTACCTGGGAAAGGTAACATTTATGAACTATTAAACCTTATTTGTCTTCCAATAAATAAATCAATCATCTCCTTTCTTGGTAACAGACTGTGAAACCCAAGACCAGCACAATGGGGGTTGGGGGGGTTTGCAATGATGAATGTTCACGAACAGAAGGCTGAGGGTCTTGATGCCTTCTCCCACTACGGACCCTATAGATCCTATATTTTGAGAAAGAGGGAGGGAATAAAATATATGTGTCACATACATCACGTATGTCACTCTACAAAGTCGTATTGATGGCTTCCACGAATCTGGCACTGCCCAGCCCTAGGAACAAACCTCACAGTTTTCCGGCAAGAAATGAGGCAATTACCACAGAGTTTGGAGGGCAATAGCCAAGATGAGCAACAAACAGGGAGTTGAGGCTTCCCAAGGAAGAGACCCCAAAACCGAGATCCAATTTACATGTTTGTTGTCTGCATGGCATGGGCAGGGAGCAGAAACTGGAAATTGCCCCAGAGAGACAGGGCAGGGGTCACCAGGGACTTAGATCCCAAGGGCATCGTCTGGAAGGCAAATGAAGGTTGAAATCTGGAAGGGATGCTGCTGAGGAAGGGGAGGGGCAGGAGTGCCAGACTGGTCTCATCCACCTACCGCCCAGCAGGGGTAAACATGGTTCCTGTTTCCAAGTTCCGTCCAGCTCTCACCCCGACTCCATGCCCCTCGCCCCCTCCTCTCGTTGCCTTCCTCTTCCTGCCACCTTCAAGTCCCACTTGGGGGACTCACCCCAAGTCACTCAGCAAGTGGAGGACATCTCAGAATAGGGACCATACCAAGGATAAGGTATTAGAAGCTTAGGCCAAGGAGAACAAAAGTAAGAGAACCTCAAGTAGACAGAACTTTCTATGCCCAGCCATAAATCTATGCTGGGCCCACAAACTACCCCCACAGTTCCTGGGAGACACACACTATCACAGTCCTCCTCTTCAGACCCATAAATCCTAATGTTTGTGAACAAAAACATAAAATAAGTTCTAGAGGGGTATCATGCAGATAAAGATCTCAAAATCAACATGCACAAACCCTCCCCGCCCATCACTGATACTGGCCACTAAAGCACCCAGGCCAATAACCTCGGGGTTCCTCCTGATACCTCCAATCACTCAAAACCCTCTGCTGGCTCTGCCTCCTGCAGAACCACTGAGCCAGCCCCTTGTCACCTTTACCAGAGCAAAGCTTCTCCACCTTTTGCATAAACTATAAATGGAGAGGGGCAGTCTGTGTGGCTTGTTATTAACAAAAATGCAGATTTAGTAGCATGAGGTGAGGCAAGAGAATCTGCCATTTTAACAAGCACAGAAAGTGATTCCGATGCAGCTGCTCCCAGACCACACTTGGCCCAGCAGACTTCGGAATCTCAGCCCCTGGAGAGCAGCCACCATGGTCAACTCTGTCCCCAGCAGTGGCCACAAGGTAGGGCCTCCCAAAAACAATGTTTGCCGAGGGAATGAAAAAAATTCCATGAAGCTGTGGACCAACTAGAAACCACAGTGGAAAGACAGAACTGAATGAGCCGCTCACTCCCAGCACTCCCCCGGCCCCCAGTGATCTGACTGGGAGTTAGTTTAGGCAAATTTCCATACTTGAGGCTTACTTCCCATCATCATGCAAAGAATTACCAGCTGGTCCAGGCTGAGGTCTGTCTGGGTCTGACAGGCTCTTGTCCATATTACCTCTTCTTCCCATCCCAATCCCTGCCAGTTAAAGCCTACAGCAGGCATCTATCTGTCTCCTCCCACTCAGAGCCAAGGCAGTAAGGTACAGATCTGGCTCCCAGACTAGAGGGGCAGCCCCAGGAGGACAGCAACCGCTTTCTCCTAGAGAGGAGACCCTAAGTATAGAGGCTAATAAATGTCTGCTGAAACACTGAAATGGGGAGAGGGGAAAGGGTGAACCGTTACAGGCCATACCTACCCTACTTTCAGCCTTGATACAGGCACTTGGCAGCCCCCTCAAAGGATGCAAGACAAAGGGAGTGACAGCTGGAGTCACCTTGATGACACCACCCCAGGGCTTCTCCAAGGCCCTCCTCAGGCAGGGTCTTAGAACAAATGCTTCTATGGAAATGTGAGATGGGGCTTCCCAGGCGTTGGAGAAAGGCAATTCCTGTAACTCCCCATTCCCCCACCCACTAAAGAAGCAGTTAACAAGTTAAGAGGACTTAGAAATTGAAAACCACAGAAGAGTAGTGGTTTATTTTTATGTATTTATTTCTTGAGACAGAGTCTCACTCTGTTGCCCAGGCTGGAGTGCAGTGGCGCGATCTCGGCTCACTGCAACCTCCACCTCCCAGGTTTTCAAACGATTCTCCTGCCTCAGCCTCCCGAGTAGCTGGGATTACAGGTGCCCACGACCACACCAAGCTAATTCTTATACTTTTAATGGAGACAGGGTTTTGCCATGTTGGCCAGGCTGGTCTCAAACTCCTGACCTCAAGTGATCCGCGAGCCTTGACCTCCCAAAGTGTTCAGATTACAGGTGTGAGCCACCACGCCCAGACAAGAGTAGCGGTTTAAATGGCTCCTGGCAGCTCTAATGCAGCCCGGGCTGAAGACTCTCAACAAAGAAATGATTTATTCCATGTGGGCCAATGAGTAGGTTCTCCCCTCAAACAATGATGGCAAATCAACTGAGCATCTATTGCTAAAAGCAACAATGCACACACACACACTGCATACCAACTGAGTCCTGCAGAAGGCAGGCAGGCTGAGGAGGCTCCAACCTTGGAGTACCAGCACTTGCAGAAGGTGAAATTAAACCCAAGGAGGGCATATCCCTTGTAAGCATTTTCACACCGCTCATACAACAGAGTACAATTACGACAGTACAAAAGGAGACGAGCACCAAAGCAAGAAGACTCACTCCCTTTTAATGTTAAAAAGCTGACACACAGCCTGGCCAGTACGTGAAACGCTTTCTCTACTAAAGATACAAAAAATTAGCCAGGTGTGGTGGTGTGCACCTGTAATCCCAGCTACTTGGGGGACTGAGGCAGGAGAATTGCTTGAACCCGGGAGGCGGAGGTTGCAGTGAGCTGAGATTGTGCCATTGCACTCCAGCCTGGGCCACAGGGCGACACTCCATCTCAAAAAAAAAAAAAGCTGATACAATTCTCGCAGTCCCCTTGGTAAAGGTCTCTGGTAACACCTAACCCTCCTCTATAAAAATCCACCCAGCCTCCGTGATGCTAAGAAGGCTTTGTCTCGTGACAGGATCCCACTGAAGTCAGAGCCCCTCAGTGCCACTGCTAGGGGAGGGCAAGGGGCCCCATGCAAGAAAGGGAGTTACCAGGCTGTGACGATGCGCATCCCAAGGCAGAGCTCAGAGAACACGGGAGAATCTGCTGGAGATCAACCTCGGGCAGTCTTCCCAAGGGTTTCTCGTGCCCTAGCAGCACATTAGAATCACCTGGGAAGCTTTTAAGGAAAATAGGGACTGGGCGCAGTGGTTCACACCTGTAATCCTCAGGACTTCAGGAAGCTGAGGGGGGCAGATCACTTGAGGCCAGGAGTTTGAGACCAGCCTGGCCAACACAGCAAAACTCCACCTCTACTAAAAATACAAAAATTAGCTAGGTGTGGTGGGAGGCACCTGTGGTCCCAGCTACTCAGGAGGCTGAGGCAGGAGACTTGCTTGAATGGGGGAGCTAGAGGTTGCAGTGAGCTGAGACAGGGCCACTGCATTCCAGCCTGGGCAACAGAGCAAGACTCTATCTCAAAAAAAAAACAAAAAGGCCAGGCATGGTGGCTCACGCCTGTGATGCCAGCACTTTGGGAGGCCAAAGTGAGTGGAACATTTGAAACCAGCCTGGCCAACATGGTGAAACCCCGCCTCTACTAAAAATACAAAAGTTAGCCGGGCGTGGTGGCACACACCTGTGGTCCCAGCTACTCAGGAGGCTGAGGCAGAATAATCACTTGAACCGGGGAGGCAGAGATTACAGTGAGCCAAGATTGGACCACTAGACTCCAGCCTGGGTGACAGAGCAAGACTCTATCTCAAAACAAAACAAAACAAAAAAAAAAAGGAAAAGAAAAATAGGGCTGCCTGGACTGCAGTTTCAGGTTCAACTGGTGTGCGGCAGGACTAGGCCCTCGTGTGGTTTAAAAGCTCCCAGGTGAGCCTAATGAGTGGTCAGCGGCAAGGCTCTTTGGCTACTCCCAGGAGAAAGCAAGAGACGCAGGTGGAGGCGCGCACACACACCAATAGCCAAGTACAGTGTTCTTGCTGTTTCCTGCCACCAGAGCCATCCTTCCCTACCCCCTGCAGAGCTCACTCAAGGAAGACAGGACCAAGCCTGCCTGAGGCCTTCACCACTCAGCGCCTCACCCCTCTCCTTTCTTCAGCCACTCACAATGCCAGCTGCCTCCATTAAGAGAAGCCTCATCCATGGACCTCAAAGGGAGCATAAGGCAGCAAATCATGATAAAAGTGGGCTCCCCACAACCATCCCGATCAGTACCATCTTTAGGCTTAAGGCCTCATGCTATGTGCCTCGTATGCAACATCTCAATCCCACCACAACCCACTGAGGTAGTTACTATTATCATCCCTATTTACAAATAAGAAAACTGAGGCATGGACAGTTAAGAACTTACATAATGCTTCACAGCAAGTCTATGTCTCAACCAGGATTCAAATCCCAGTGCAGGGCTCTAAGTCTGTGTGTTTAACCATTTTGCTACCCCGATTACATCTAGTTGCAATTAACATCAACGTTGGTCAGCCTTCAAAAAGAGGAAAAGTTACCAAATGCAAGCACAGAGTCAATTAAAGCTCTGAATTTGGTGTCTTAAAAATCAATTTCAGGCTACGCACAGTGAGTCATGCCTGTAATCCCAAAACTTTGGGAGGCCAAGATGGGCGGATCACCTGAGGTCAGGAGTTCGAGACCAGCCTGCAGCGAAACCCCGTCTCTACAAAAATACAAAAATTAGCGGGCTGTGGTGGCACCTGTTATCCCAGCTACTTGAGAGTCTGAGGCACAAGAATTGCTTGAACCCAGGAGGCAGAGTTGCAGTGAACTGAGATCATGCCACTGCACTCCAGTCTGGACAACAGAGCGAGACTCTATCTAAAAAAAAAAATCAATTTCATTAGTATAGATGGGCAAGCCCTGATTTTTACTGGCAGTTCATGTGAAAAAGATCTGTGGTTTCAGGTGACCATAAATTCATTCACACACATTTGCAGGACACCTATTATAGGTCAAGTACAGGGCTAGGTGCTGGTGACATGGAGACACAGGTCATACCCTTCCCCCTCGATGACTTGGTTTTGTTTGGTTTAGTTTTGTTGTGGTGGTTGTTTTTAAAAAACAGGGTCTCACTCTATCCCCTGGGCTAGAGTACAATGACACAATCATGGCTCAGTGCAGCCTCAACATCCCAGGCTCAGGTGATCCTCCTGCCTCAGCCTCCCAAATAGCTGGGACTACAGGCTCACGACAACATGCCAAGCTGATTTTTTTTTTGTATTTTTTGTAGAGATGAAGTGTCACGATGTTGCCCGGGCTGGTTTTGAACTCCTGAACTTAAGCAATCCACCTGCCTTGGCCTCTCAAAGTGCTGGGAGGCGTGAGCCACCGCACCAGGTCCCAATGACTTAAGAGCTAATGGGATCCTGGGCAGCATTAGGATAACCTCTTCCTTCTGGGAGAGCCAGCTGCAGGCTGCATGACTCTATGCAGACTGTGCAGGGGGCCTCCAAAGGAAGCTGTCTATGGGCTTGTCTGAGTGATTAGGTGGTTTCCCAACACTGGTGTTCAAGAACAGCACCCACGCTCTGCTCCAGACCATCTAAATTAGCATCTCCAGGAGAGGGGTCCAGGCATCACCAGCTCACAAGTTTCTACAAGTCTTTCTGAGCAGCCAGAATTGGAAACCAGTCTCCAAAGGATGGAAGAAAGAAGGTGAAAAATTCAGAAACTACACACAGGAGGAGTTGAAGATGGGTTGGTGAAAGATGGCAGAGGGATGGGAGTGGGACTGGGGCCTTCCTGTGGAAGGCATTTCTGCATTGCTGCTAGAGTGCCAGGGGATGCGATGAGGACCAAGGGTAGAAACTCTTAAGAGAAGGTATCCCTGGTACCTTCAATTTGGAGACCTCCGGGGCTCCTCTGAACTCTATCTTGGTCTGAAAAGCCACATAGTAAATGGCCTAATGCTGAGATAATTTGGGTAGACAATTACTGTAATACAGTGAAAACTATAATTTTAAATTAATAGCAATTAACTGCTTTAATTCTGCTGCACAAGAAACAATCTGAAATCATGCACCCATTAGTGTGTCCATTTAGGCAATATAGAAGTTTTAAAAATCCACATTCCTGGGCCTTCTCTCCATCCATGACATCCGCACTTTCAACAGCATCTTAGGTGATTCACCTCTGACGAGGGTTGATGCATGCACTGCACTTTGAGAAATGCTTTGACAGGCAAGTCCTTTTTTGCGGGGTTTTTTTCTTTTTTTTTTTTTTTTGAGACAGTTTTGTTCTTGTTGCCCAGTCTAAAGTGCAATCGCACAATCTTGGCTCACTGCAACCTCCGCCTCCTGGATTCAACTGATTTTCCTGCCTTGGCCTCCTGAATAGCTGAAATTACAGGCATGTGCCACCAGGCCCAGCTACTTTTGTATTTGTAGTAGAGACAAGGTTTCACCATGTTGGTCAGGCTGGTCTCAAACTCCCAACCTCAGGAGATCCACCTGCCTTGGCCTCCCAAAGTGCTGGGATTACAGGCGTGAGCCACTGTACCTGGCCCAATAGGCAAGTCTGACACAAAAAATGACTCCCTAAAACATTATCCAATGCAGTAATAATTCCTCCTAACGCTACCCTCAACAACACTCGTTTTTTTTGGTTGCTTAAGTTAGAAGACATAATATTGCTAAAGAAACTTCCCCTGTAATTTTATTTAACTTTTAAGTTCAGGGATACATGTACAGGTTTGTTATATAGGTAAACTTGTGTCACAGGGCTTTGTTGTACAGATTATTTCATCACCCCAGTATTAAGTCTGGGTTATTTTTCCTGATCCTCTCCCTCCTCCCATCCCCTGCCCTCCAATAGGCCCCAGAGTGTGTTTTCCCCTCTATATGTCCATCTGTCCTCATCATTTAGTTCCCACTTATAAGTGAGAACATATGGTATTTGGTTTCCTGTTCCTGCATTAGTTTGCTAAAGATAAGGGCCTCCAGCTCCATCCATATCTCTGCAAAGGACATGATCTCATTCTTTTTTATGGCTGTATAGCATTCCATGTACCATATGTACATAAAGGTATAGGTATGTTAACCTGCCCCCTAGTAAAATGACATTTTACACCCCTGTCTATGCTTAAAAAACATCAAGTAGGGGCTGGGTGCAGTGGTTCATGCCTGTAATCTCAGCACTTTGGGAGGCCAAGGCGGGCAGATCACCTGAGGCCAGGAGTTCAAGACCAGCCATGGCCAACATGGTAAAACCCCATTGTTCCCAAACCAAACTGAGGGGCAGGCTGCTGTTTCTCATGGCCCAATAACCAGATGCAGATGAACTGGGGAGGAAGACAGTTTTTATTTCTCTAACTGGTTACAGAGACAAGGCTTGGAAATTATCACCAGACCAACTCAAAATTATGAAGTTTTCCAGAGCTTACATATCTTCTAAACTATTATGTCTAAGTGTAAGTGTGCATTCATCTAAAGATGTAAGTGATCAACTTATTTTAATCTATAACTAAGGCATGAATCCTGAAAACCTTTTTCTGGAGCTCCAGGTAAGTTTACTTAATGGGTCCAGGTGCTGGGGTGAGTACCCTTATACTGCCTCCTGCTAAATCAGGAAGGTTTGAGGAATTCCTTCAGACTCCCATTAAACTTGTTTGTGGAGGCCTGGGGAGTTTCTTCAGACCCACAATAAAACTTGTTTAATCCTAAATGGGTCCCGTTAAGAATTCCTTCCTTCAGGCCCAGGAAAGGCCTAGGCAAAACTCTTGATAGGCTTTTGTTACATCCCAGCCTTTGTATAAGGGCACTGGCTTTTAATATTTAACTTAACCACTCAGTACTGAAACAGTTGTTAGTGAGACTTGGCCTGCCACACAATCTCTACTAAAAATACAAGAATTAAGGCTGGGCGAGGTGGCTCACGCCTGTAATCCCAACACTTTGGAAGGTGGAGGAGGGCAGATCGCCTGAGGTCAGGAATTTGAGACCAGCCTGACCAACATGGTGAAACCCATCTCTACTAAAAATACAGAAAAAATTAGCCAGGCGTGGTGGTAGCACGCCTGTAATCCCAGCTACTCAGGAGGCTGAGGCAGGAGAATTGCTTGAACCCGGGAGGCGAAGGTTGCAGTGAGCCAAGATTGCACCACTGCACTCCAGCCTGGGAGGCAAAGCGACACTCTGACTCAAAAAAATAAAAAAAATACACCAAGTAGGATATCTACACACAGGGGTGATCCAAGAACATTTTCTTAACCACCTATTAACATAATGTCAATTTTTGAAAAATCTGGACTGGTTAATCATTACCATCCAAAATGTCATGAAATTCTATTGAAAATATTTATTTAACTCAAACTGTTTTATCTTTTAAATTAAGCATTTAAAATTTTTAAATACAATTCCACTAGTTGATGCTGGCCCACCACTCCACTATGAATACATTAAATTCTAGACCACACAGCTTTCAGCAAGTCTGCTATAGAGTGAATCAGCACTTTTAACTTTCCAGTTTTACAAAGCTGATTTGTGTTATCATTCTTCAGTTGAGGTCCTAACATAAGAAATAAGAACAAAGTAAAGTGAGATCAACAGGGGAATCTCAAAGAACCCTGGCAGAGGCCCATCTTTGGGAAAGTAAACCGGACAGGGATAGGAACCCCTTGGGTTGTCAGGGAATAAAGAATTCAGGAGGGGGTGCTGTGGCTCACACCTGTAATCCCAGCACCTTGGGAGGCCAAGGTGGGGGTACTGCTTGAGCCCAGGAGCTGGAGACAAGACCATAGGTAACATGGTCTACTAAAAATACAAAAATTAGCCAGGTCTGGTGGTGTGTACCTGTAGTCCCAGCTGCTCAGGAGGATGAGGCAGGAGGATAGCTTGAGCTCCACAGGTCAAGGATGCAGTGAGCTGAGGTTGTGCCACTGCACTCCAGCCTGGGCACAACCAAAAAAAGTCTCTGCTTCTTCCTGGAACAGTGCAACCTTTCTGAAAAAAAGGTGCTCTCTCCAACTTGATCCCAGAGGTACCGTATTAAGGTCAGGAGGATGCTCCAGTGGTTCCGGTTTGTAAGTGGCAGCTCTGATGCATAATGTAGGCAGGTCACCAAGGAAGACTCCAGAAAGCAACATTCTCTCCAGGAACAGAAGCACCAGCAGCTGTCTTGTGCCCTTGACACCGGTTTTAGACAGGCCAAGGCCTAAGGCAACACTGTCCATCAGAAATACGATGTGTGTGTATGTGATTTTAAATGGTCTAGTAGCCATATTTTAAAACATAAAAAGAAACATAGGAACTTACTATTAATAATATATTTTATTTAACTCAATATATCTAAAATATTATCATTTCAACATGTAACCAATATAAAAAATTAGTTGGATATTTTATATTCTTTTTTCTGTTTGCCAAGGCTTTGAAATCTGGTGTGTGTTTTACATTTACAGCACATATCTCAATCTGAATGCTAAATCTTCATCGGAAATGCTTGATCTATATTTCGATCTCGTAACATTTATAGCTGAAAGAGCTGATTCACATATCCAAGTTATTCCAAATGTGCTTAAAAGTTTTCCAATAACTAGTTTTAAATTTAAATAAAATAAAATCAGAAATGCAGCTCCTCAGTCCCACCAGTCACAATTCAAGTGTTCAATAACCATTCTGGGCAGTGACAACAGAGGTCTAAGGATTTTTCTTTCCAAATTATTCCATACCAAATGCTTTCCTTTCTTAATCATCAGAAGATATAAGAGCAACTCAAAGGACAAAATCATGAGGGATTTGTGTTGTTTGATTCTAGAATGGTCTACCATTGCAATGTTGTGTCTTAAGGATGAGTAGGAGTGTACCAGGCACAACTGGGAGAGAGGAGGGCTCACTAAGAGAAAAGGGGGAAGGCAGATTCCCAGAGCCCCCACTGTGGGTCAACCACTGCACCCAGCATGCAACATCCACTGAACCATTTGGTCCCTACCATCTTGTAGGTGACATATTAAGTGGATTTAATAGATACAGAATCTGAGATTAGTCACAATGGAAACTTGTCCACATCTATTCCCAGAGAGACCCTTCCTTCCTCACCTTGCCACATCAGGATCCAAGGACAAAGGGGGAAAAAGCAACGTGTGTCCTCTCTACATTAAATACCAGGCAGAACTTAAGACGGGCCAGGGGGCAGGCGACCAAAGGTGGCAAAGCCAAGCACTCGAACAACCACACCCTGGTCTGAAAGTGAATGTAGTATGGAAAGGGGAACCAGAGGGGGTAAATGGGAGGGGAAGGTCCAGACAAGCCTAGCTTTTACATTTTTATCACACTGAATACATAATTCCTCCAATGGTGCTACTTTGATGCCGCCTGGTCCATGGGTACTGCTGTGGCTGAAAGTCAAGTACCGTACCGAATCTCTACCACCAGGGCTTGTAGCCCTCAGGGAGCTTTTCTTAGCTCTGAACTCACAAACCTCCTTGCAGACTGGATTCAGTTCTTCCTGAACCCAGATGCCAAGTCTGAGGTTCCCACGGTAGGGCTCAATCAGACAGGGAAAGCAATTTTCTGATCCAGTAATTGAAGGGTGAATTAAGTAACCGAAGCAGTATCTGAGAGGATGTTTCTGCATGTGAACACTGTCACTTAACTCAAAGTTTCTTGGAGAGTCCATAATAAGGACATGGTAAAGCAATTTTCTAAGCTGCTTCGGGCATTGGAGGAAGCATAATACGCTTGGTCTAAAAAGCATGGAAAGCCTTACCATTTCCTCTAGAGATAGCCCAGAAACGAAGCTGATGAGAAAACAAAGATTTTCCCAGATTCTGACTGGAGAGCAAAGAAGGGACAACGATGCTGAAGGAAGCAAGCTGGAGAGGGCGGCAGGCAAATTAAACGAGTTAAATAAAGTCATAGAGGCAGAACGAGCCAGACAGGAAGAGCAAGGACTAGACAAATATCAGATGCAGAATTGTCCCCCCAGAGACCTTCGCACCTTGGGGAGGAGGAGGTGACCTTGCCAAAGGGTGCTCCAATAACACCTGATGCCATCTCCATGGCACTTCCCAACATCAGCTCCAAAAGCTGCTCTGTAACTTGATGATCTGCAGAATACACTAGTCAGGTTTCTGAGCCTTTCACAACTGCTGGCCCGGATGTTCTGGAGATAAAAAAGAAGAGAAATGGCAGCTTGGGGGAAATGGGGAGGAGAACAGAGCCCCCATGCCATGGCATCACAGCACTCCAGTCCAACTCCTCATTTTTCAGGTGAGGATCCTGAGGCCAGCAAGGGGAGGTAATTATCTAAGGTCAACGCCCTTATCGCAGGCAGAGCCCAGTCTCCTGGGAGCCTCTATGAGCTCAGAGCAAGCCTTGAATTCCAGGACACTCAAGCCACCCTCCTCTGGGTAAAGAAGCAGGACAGCTACGGTCAGGACAAATGCTAAATAATCCTCTCTCACAATGGCTTGAGTGTCATCTCTTTGAAATGTAGTATCAAGGAAGATAATGCTATATTCTGGGGGAGGAAATGGGCCTAATTTCAGCTGTCACCTGATTCCAAATTGCAAACCCTACCTCCAGCCTCAAAGATAAGTTAAATTTAGCTATTTCACCTTGAAAACATAAATATAATGAGTTGTATCTACTTAGCTACATAAAAGAGCAGCCTTTCTTCCTGTTTTTCAATTCCTTTAGCAGACTGCCTGTGATATACATCACATTCTGGCTTAATAATAAAACTGTGTTTTCTCTTCTACCTTTCTGGAGAGGTTTTCTGGACTGAAGAGAGATTTTGTTTTTAATTAATTAATCTACTTATTTATTTTTTGAGATAGAGTCTTGCTCTGTTACCCAGGCTAGAATGCAGTGGCGATCACAGCTCACTGCAGCCTTGACCTCCTGGGCTTAAATGATCCTCCTGCCTCAGCTTCCCAAGTAGCTGGGACTACAGGCACATGCCACCATGCCTGGCTAATTTTTGTATTTTTTTTTGTAGAGACGGGGGTCTCCCCATGTTGTTCAGGCTGGTCGTGAACTCCTGAGCTCAAGGGATCCTTCCACCTTGGCCTCCCAAAATGCTGGGATTATAGGCATGAGCCACTGTACCCAGCCAATTTTGTTTTTAATTTATATTTCCCCAACATTCTTCTCAGAATCATCCCAGCCTCCACCCAGACCTGACTCCCTTTAAATTATTTTTAAGTCAATTACATCTTCAACTAAAATAGGGTCCATTTAAGTTTTATGATGTGATTTACTACATGGACATGGAGGGCCACTCCCCCCCATCCCCCACAACTCAGAGATCCTAAAACTTGGCACGTGGACCTCTGAACATAGCTTAGTGACAATCTCTCAACCTCATACACTGCAAAGACCACAAACTCCAACCAGAGCAAAACTCCCTGCCAGTCACAGAGCCCCTGAGCTCACTGGCCCAACCCTTGGAACGTACTGTTCCCTGTCCCAGGAGGGCCTGGCAGTGGGCCCCTTCCTCTGGGTCACCCCAGCAGAGCGGGACTCCTGTTTTGCTGGGCTGCTGTTTCCCCAGAATGAAGCAAGCAGGAGTTGAAAGAATGGGCACTGTTAGCTGTCCTCCTTCCCCCTCAAAGTCAAAGTAAATACTATCTCAACATTTAGTTTGTTTCAGTTGGAATCATTTGTTCCACCAGGAAATGTTTCTTAAACAGAGAGCTCTGTTTTAACTGTTACAATGAAAAAGTCCTTTCAGCAGCAGCTGAACATTCATTTTTGCTATCATGCAGCCAGCAGAACACAGGTGAAAAACATCCGTATCCATGTCTTAGTGCTGCCACTTGCTACACTTCCTCAGCAGAAACCTGCACAGCTATCAGTCAGTTCAGGCACCTCTCCTATCCGTTCCTCCCAGAAATCTGTCCATCTCTGTCCCTAACAGGAACATGACTAGCAAAGGCATCCTTGACACAGTGGCTCACACCTGTAATCCCAGCTCTTTGGGAGACTGAGGTGGGCAGATCACCTGAAGTCAGGAGTTCAAGACCAACCTGGCCAAACAGTGAAACCCCGCCTCTATAAGAAACACAAAAATTAGCTGGGCATGGTGGCACATGACTGTAATCCCAGCTACTCAGACGGCTGAGGCAGGAGAATTGCTTGAACTCGGGAGGGAGAGGTGAGCCAAGATCGCTCCATTGCACTCCAGTTTGGGCAACAAGAGCAAAACTCCATCTCAAAATAAATAAATAAATAAAAATTTTAAAAAGGCATCCTTGAAAGGAAAAATTCTTTTATTTAATCCTCCTTTGGTCACAACCAGAGTCTGCTTTTGGCAGAGCTAAGTTGGAGGTAGACTCGAGGGTTCCGTCCAGCCAGATCTTGGAGCTGTCATTAATTATCACTAAGCACTAATGGAAATCTAACTTTATTTACCCCCATCAACTTGGCCTGTGTTACCAGAACAAAGAAGCAACCAAACATGAAATGCTTTTGGCAACGACCCACCAGACTGAACGTCCAAATCACTTTTGCTGTTACATATTGTATGACAGCGGTTCTCAAACCTCCGTGTGCAGAATACCCATGAGAACTTGTTAAAACACCAGTTCCTGAGCCCCAGGCCAGAGTGTATGGTTAAGTGGGTTGGGGGCAAGGTTGGAGAATCTGCATTTGCAGTAGGTTCCCTGGTGTTACTGCTGCTGCCTCTGCTCCTGGACCACACTTTGAGGAGCCTGCTGAACACAGCACCTCAGCCACTAGTTGAAGGACAAACTAGCTTCTTACTGGACTCAGTGGCAAGACTAAGCCCACTGGTTCTCAAACACACCGCTTGCAACACTGGTGGTTCCACCACTGAAATCAAAGCATGGGCTGACTCCCCTCCCTGACATTCTCAAATCAAATTAAACCTCAAGCACCACTTACTTGCTTCTACTATAATCTGAAAGGATTTAATTTCTCAAATTATATCCCTTTTGCTAATGCTTCACTGAGTTCAACCAATATGACATATGATTATGAAGAAATTGTAATGGCCTGGCTGCCACAGCCAACATCACATGGAAGGACACCAAAATTCAGTGCACTCGGCCTCTAGCTCAAGTTAAACTTCTCAAGGCAATCTCCCTTGACCACTGCAGCCGGATGCTCTAATCATTTACCATGGCCTCAGACTGCCAGATAAATGAAGGGCTTGGTTCCTGCCTCTAAGACTCAGTCTAGCAGACAAAAATAAAATGGGCATACATATTAAACCATTTTTAATCAAGACAATGTGTAATCTATTGCTGAACTGTGCAGCATAAACGTCAAAGGCTTCAGATTTTCTGCACAAGCAATCTGGTGTTTCGTCACAGAAAAGGGCTCTATCCACCCCATGCCTCTGCACTGCAGCCCTTTCAGATCCCCTACTCATGCTATAAGAATCATTGTAAAGTTTCAGCCTTTCTACAATTTAAGTTTAAAAACTTAAGGTGCACCTGTCCTTGCAGATTTTGGCAACAGCATATAGATCCATGACGTGACTTTGAACACAAACATCTTCCACTTACAGTGCAGAGGTTTCCCTGTCCTGTGTTCTACAGGCTGCTCTATCTGGTGCCTCAAGCCAAGAGAAACAGCCTGGTGTAGCATCCCCAACAATAGGGATATTTACTGGTTTGAGATTTTTCTTTCCTGACCTTTATGCCTTGTATACTGAAGAAGGACTAGCAATAAAACCCGCTATGTAAGCGTTGGGGTAGGGGCAGGGCCAGCACATCTGGATCCAATCATTGTAAATTTACATTCTTAGCATCTTCCAAGGCAGCAGAGCACGAGGGGCAGCATGGACTAAATAAGATCCCAGGATCCAGATCAAGCTTTATCCCTAACCCCATGTGTCACCTCGGGCAGGGCCCTAACCTCATCAGGGCTCAGTTTTTTAAAGAGTCTTCCAAGGCCAGGATACCAGTGCTAATTAGTAATAGGAATCAAGTGCTGGTGAATTTATAATGACTTTTCCTTTTCCATTTGATTTTATCTGCAAAGATTTCAATTCTCCTTGGAGGAGATACAGGCGACATTGTTCATTCCTCCCGAGGGCACGTTACTCCCTTTTCCCTTCCTCCCTGCCTTCTACTCTCCCAAGCCTGGCAGTCTCTCCATTTCCCTAGTTCAGCTTCTCAGAGAAGGGGCTATGATGAGAAAGAGCCCCCGGGAGAGTTTCCCAAATTGGCACTGGGCGCTCTCCAACTAATGTCTAGCACAGCAGGCCTTTAGTTCCTCAAATAAGTTTCTAATTGTCTTTTCGGAAATGTGCACGGACGCTTATTTCAAGCCATTTGGCAAGTGCCTCGCAGGGTATTTTCTCTGACATTGTGCTTGGAGAAACGGGATTTAAGAGTCTAGGGGACTATTAGAAAAATTGTACTCCATCTGATTCTGCCCTTGGACAAAAATAAAACAACTTTTTCAGGGACCCACCACTGGTATGATGTAAACCCCTACAGGTCTTCAAACACTCAAAGTTGCTGACTTTTACATTTGAATGTTAACTCTTTACCCAGGGGCAACAAGGTGGTGTCCCAACAGAGTTAATGGATGCCAAGGACTGTGACACATTTGGGTGGTCCCAGTCGTGCCAAAAAATGCACGCTCCTGTCTCCCTGAACATCATTCTTCCAGGGTCAACATTAGCAGAAGGACAGCTAGGGCCCTGAAGATGACAGACCACAGGGTCAATCTGGAGCCAGAAACGTGAGTTCAAATTCCAGACCTCCATCTCTTCCAAATCCTCAAAGAGGTATCAGCCCTTGTTACCACCACCTCACTGGTTTCAAATGCTGACAGGTGTCCCTGTCCTCTAGGCAAGCCTTTCCCCAAATTTAGTACGCATACAAGTTAATCTCAGGATCTGATTTAACATGAAGATTCTGAGTCTATGGGTCCGGACTAACTTAAGATTCTGCATTTCCAACAAGTTTCCAGGTGATGCTGATGCTGCTAGTCCACAGACCAACTTTAAGTTGCAGGGACAAAGAGACTTATGATCCAACCCAGTGTTTCTCAAATGTCCCTGGTAAGAATTACATGGGATAACTATTAAATACACCAGAGCATGCCCAGCAAACTACATAAATTTACTGTTACTACTCAGGTGAGTCTTATCAGAGAAGTTTGGGAAACCCCAAACTAGTTCATCCACATCCCTCTTGTAAAGGAGACAAAGGCATCCACATAACCCATGGGTGCCCTTGTCTCCTTTCCATTGTTCTCTTTAGTTAACTTTAAATCTAATAGCCTAGGCCCTGCTTCTAGGGCCCCCATTTCAAGAGCTGAATGATCTCCCATACTCTTCCAAGTCCTGGTGTACTTGAAAAATCATCATGTCTGTAGGGCCTAAGTCCTGGCAGCCCCAGAGGAAAGGAGGAAGGACTAAAGGCATCAGTCACTATCTCAGCTCACCTGTTAGCATCATTCAGCTCCCTGACAAGAAAGCTCTGCTCCAACCTCAACCTCATTAGTCAACGGCAAAACTACCAGAGCCCTCCAACATATCTCCCCATTGTGAAGATGACCCAAAAGAAAAAATAATACCAAACTCCTATCCTGAGGTTGCCTACAAGGGCCAATGCAGCATGGGGACAAACACACACACACACACACACACACACACACACATCCATTACTCACACACTCTAAGGAAGAATAACATCTAATTACCATGTGCCCAGGAACATGAACTATCTGTTTTACATCCATCACCTACTAAATCCTTGCAACAACTTCCTTACTTGGGGATGATGTACATGTTTTACTCATGAGGACACTGAGGCTTGCAGTGGTTAGGTGACTAGCCCAAGGTCACATTAAATGATGGCCACTGTGTGGTGGGTTCCCACATCAGCATGAATGTGACCACTGCAGCACTCATCCCTCTTCTGTTTGTGTTCATGCCTGGGTCCATGCATCCCTTTCCAGACTGTGCTCTCCATGAGGACAGGGCTCAGGTCTGTTTTGTTGCAGGCTGTATCCACCATGCACTTAGCAGACACCCAGAAAAAGATCTGCCAAACTGACGAATGACTCCAAAGCCAGGGCTCTTCTATAACAATAGGCTGCTTCCAAAACCACAGGAAGCATGCAGGTGCACCCTGGTTTAAAAGACTCCCAAACTATAAAACACAATTTACAAGACACACATTGGAGAATGCATAGTGGAAGGGCACTGGCCTAGGAGTCAGAAGACCAAAGGACTCTTCTCCCACTTAAGCTGCCTTAACATCACATTTGAACAAGCTCCTTCACCTCTCTGCACCTTGGCTTCTTCATCAATCTGATGGTTTAATTCATCCCCTAAACCTTTGTGAACTCCCACCATGTGCCAGATGTGGTTCTAAGAAAGAAATGATTAAGAGTAATGGATAAGAGGCCGCGCCCGCCCCTCAGTAGCCCTGCACCAATGCCACTCCACCCAGCCCACTAAGCACCAAGAGAGAATGCACAAAGAACAGTTTTCAAACAAGTATGAAACAGAGAGGGTCCTTGAGGAAACACATCCTTCACAAAAGGAATTTTTACTTTGCAAGCTAACTCACAAAAAGCATGGCTAAAGTGACAAGTTCCCCTGACACATTTTTTTTAAATCAGGTTTATTAAATTATGTAGAGTAAAATTCATCCTTTTTAGGGATACAGTTCTACAAATTTTGACAAACACATGCAATTCCTGCTGCAATTTTTAAAGTTTACTTATCCCTAACTTTTCAAGAATACATTATATAATGTGAGCGTATATGACCCAAAGACTTAAAATTAATTTTAGCCCCCTTTCTAAAAGTAAAGGTTTCCCATTCTGCCAGAAATAGGAACACAGAACTAAAAATCTTGTCTCCTGGGGGGAAAAAAATGGATTTGCAGAAACATCTGCAAAGCACGGAACTTAGAATACCAAGATCTATTGCACTGGTCAAGACAACTGAATTTCTTCTACCAATAAGAAAGTATCTCTTCCCAACCCTCCCTCCCATATGAAAGCATTTACCAATTTTTGAAATATGCACACAGAGTCCAAGAATATAAATATATTTCAACCACGGTCATTCCTAACTACCTGTGCAGTTTAAAACCACAAAGCCTTCTTGAATTAACTCCAAAAAGCTCTAATATATTTCACATACTATCCATGATCCAAAAGAATTTACTTCGATGATGAACATAATTTTTTAGAAGACTATCTTAAAATGAATTGCATGAGCTTTTCTAAAAAAATGAGAAGGGGAGTGGTTATTCAAATAGAAAGCTAACAATCTATTAAGATTTCACCACTGTTGCAGAATAAGATCCTGGTAGATAACAGCAAAAAGGAAATAAACGCCACTATAAACAATCTAACAGTATTTACAACCCTACTGTGTGACTGGCTTCTGGTCAAAAGCAGAACTGATTTCCAAACCTACTTCAGTGACATTTAAACTTCAGTATACCTAAGAATATAAAACTACAAGGTGCAATGGCTCATGCCTGTAATCCCAACACTTTGGGAGCCTGAGGCAGGCAGAAGGCTTGAGCTCAGGAGTTGAGACCGGCCATGGGCAACATGGCCGGTCTCTACAAAAAAAATCCCAGACATCCAGTTATGGTGGTACCACCTGTGGTCCCAGCTACTCAGAAGGCTGAAGCAGGAGAACCACTTGAGCCCAGAGGGCAGAGGTTGCAGTGAGCCGAAATCACACCACTACAGTCCAGTCTGGGAGACAGAGTGAGACACTGTCTCAAATCCCAGCACTTTGCAAGGCCAAGGCAGGAGGATTGTTTGAGCTCAGGAGGTCAAGAATAGCCTGGGCAACAAAGCAAGACCTAGTCTCTACAAGAAAGGAAAAAAAGGAAAGAAAGGAAAGAAAGAGAAGAGAGAAGAGACAAGAGAAGAGACAGAGGAGAAGAGAGGAGAGGAGGAGAGGAGAGAAGGGGAGGGGAGGAGAGGAGAGAAGGGGAGGGGAGGAGAGGAGAGAAGGGGAGGGGAGGGGAGGAGAGGAGAGGAGGGAGGGAGGGAGGAGGAAGGAAGAGAAAGAGGAGGAGGAGGAGAAAAGAAAATTACAAGTTCTTGAGCCACACAATTAATTTGGACTACCAAATTAAAATCTCCAGTGATTGGGCAGTTAGAATACTTAACTTAATCACAGATAACTCTGATGGTGGTGATCCAAAGAGACTACACTCTAAGAAACACAACCCTAGCTAAGAGACCACGTATTTTACTATATAACCACTAGAATAAGGCTAATATGGTGAAATAATTTAGAAATTAGTCCTGAATATGAGTTATAATCTACAGGCTAGTGGCCAAAGCTTATAAATAGTTTCATTATTCAGAGAGACTATCATTGTAATCTCAAAAGCTGAACTATACAGTGACAATATTGCATTAATACTGGGCTGCTTGCTCTAAGTGTGGTCTCCTGACCAGCAGCTCGGAATTTTGGGGGCCCATCTTAGACTTGCTGAAAGAAAATCTCTGGGTGTGGGGCCCAGGCACCCATGTTTTAAAAAATGTATCCAGGTGTGTCTTCTGCACTGTGCCTGCTTGAACACATGTTAATTAATACAAATACACTTTATAACAATAAATACTTAATAATCACAATTTTTTTCTTGCCTTGTCCTCTTGCTGGTTTTATTTTTGCTTTGATAAACCATGCAGTGACTCATTTGTGGCCACACCCTCTCAGTTAATCTCCCACCCGCCACCCCACTGTGGTACAAGGTACATCTGTGTAGCACAGAAAGTTCAAACCAGATTTATTTTCTACTAACTAAGGGACAATTAGCATGGCATGGGCAGCAAAGATCTAGTCTCTGCTCACAAGTATGGTGGCAGGGGTACTGTAAAAGAAGCCAACCCCCTTGAGCTCTAAGGTTTGAAATGTGAGTACCTTTCCTTTCTTTCTTTTTTCTTTTTTTTTTTTTTTTTTTTTTGAGACAGAGTGTTACTCTCTCACTGTGTCACCCAGGCTGGAGTGCAGTAGCACGATCTCAGTTCACTGCAACCTCTGCCTCCCTGGTTCCAGCGATTCTCATGCCTCAGCCTCCGAAGTAGCTAGGATTACAGGCGCCCGCCACCACACCAGCTAATTTTTGTACTTTAGTAGAGATGGGGTTTCTCCATGTTGGCCAGGCTGGTCTCGAACTCAAGTGATCCACCCACCTCAGCCTCCCAAAGTGCTGGGATTACAGGAACAAGCATTGCACCCAGCTCAGTAAGCACCTTTCCATGACATCTCCTAGGAATTCTGATACAAGCCAGCTAACAAAAATCAAATGAAAACTTGGTGGTGATGGTGGTTTTCACCCTCTAAATTATGTCCATGATAGAGTACATTTGTCCTCATATCTTTGAATGCATTGAAATCTCCAGGAGTAACAATAAAAATACATATTTCGTGGTTGCAACCTAGCTTCCAATTCTCAAGTATTCCATAAGGCCTCCCAAATCTGTATTTTTAATGAGTTGCCTAGGAGATTCTTATGCATATCAAGGTTTCAGACTCACTGGTATCGTGGGAGAAACCTATGTTACTGAGAGCTCAGCTTCAGTTACACTTACCTACTATTTAGTGTACAAACCTTGCTACATCTTAGCTTCCTCCAAGTAGTAATAATAATACCTGCCTAACAGGATTATGATGGTAATCAGTGTGCAAGACCTTAATAAAATGTAAAGCCAATAAAACCAGCAGGTGCAGAATTCCACAACTGAGGGAACTGTGAAATTCTGCACCTGCTGGTTCTGTTGACTTTACTGAAGGGAATTTCTCAATTAGGGTCCCTTAGGCAGTAAAGGTAACTTCACTAACAAGCATTCTAAGACAGATGCAGATTCTGAGACAGAAGTCAGTCTGACAATTTGTGTTATGAGTTTAACTGTGCCCCCTCCATCCCAAAAAATATGTTAAAGTCCAATCCCCTAGGACCTCAGAATGGGACCTTATTTGGAGATAAGGTCTTTACAGAGATAATCAAGTGGAAATGAGATCATTAGGGTGCCCCTAATCCAATATGACTGTTGTCCTTATAAAAAGTGGAAATGTGAACACGGAAACAGACACACCAGGACAGAGGTGAGGCAGGAGGTGAGGCTTAGACATCAGACCAGACTGAGGACTAGCTAAGACAGGGCCGGGGTGAAAGCAGCTTTCAGTCAGACATACCCACCAATATGCCATGTCAATTTACCATTGCCATGGCAACACCCAGGAGTTACCATCCTTTCCATGGCAATGATCTAATGACCCAAAAGTTACTATCCCTTCCCTAGAAACTTCCACATAAATCACTCCTTAATCTGCATTTTATTAAAAGTGGGTATAAGTCCGGGCGCAGTAACTCACGCCTGTAATCTCAGCACTTTGAGAGGCCAAACAGGGCGAATCACCTTAGGTCAGGAGTTCGAGACCAGCCTGACCAACATGGAGAAACCCCATCTCTACTAAAAATACAAAATTAGCAGGGTGTGATGGTGCATGCCTGTAGGAGACTAAGGCAGGAAAATCGCTTGAACCCGGGAGGCAGAGGTTGCAGTGAGCTAGGATCAAGCCATTGCACTCCAGTCTGGGCAATAGAGCGAAGCTCCATCTTAAAAAAAAAAACTGGGTAAAAATATGACTGCAAAACTGCCTGAGCTGCTTCCATCAGCACACTGCCTGTGGGGCAGCCCTGCTCTGTAGGAGTGAGCACGGACCTATGACACTGCCAGAGCTATGCTTCAGCAAAGCTGTTTTCCTGTACCTTTAGCTGGCCCTTGAATTCTTTCCTGGGCAAGGCCAAGAACCCTTATGGTCAAAGCCCCACTTTGGGGCTCGTTGCCCTGCATCAGAGGGATGACAATGAAGAGACAGGGAGAAGATGCCCCTCTACAAGAAACCCTGAGAAGCATGGAACAGGTTCCCCTCACAGTCCTCAGAGGGAATCGACCCTTGTTTTTAGACTTCTAGCTTCCAGAATGGACACAATACATTTCTATGATCCCAGCCACCCAGTCTGTGGAACTTTGTTACAGCAGCTCTAGAAAACTAATACAATCTGTCAGCATCCAATTCAAGAGAAAAATGCCCTTCTCCTGTCCCTATAGTTAGGGACATGGCCACCTGATGCTTCTCAGATTCCCCAGGGCTCGCTCTGGGCCCTTCACCAGGCACGTTCATAAAGCTCCATCTAAACAACTTCTGAGGTTCATCAAAGAGCCAGCTCAGTGGGACAAGGCATTGCTGCAGGCTTCGCTGGACTGGCTCCAGCCTATAGCAACTGTCACAAGATCAGGGCACTCAAACATGTGACAATTTCACCAGCACAAATCAGCCAACAATTTACCATCCTTTGTAACTGTCAAAATCCATCCCTGCACAGCCAGTTTGTATCCTCTGTTCCTTCTGTCAGAGCAGCACTCACGAGCAGCTTCTGGTTCCCCCACCAGCTTTTTCCAGAGCTGGTTGAACCCAAACCCCACCGCAGAGCCAGCCCAGCACTCACCTAGGGACCCTCATCAAGAGGATTCATAAAAACCCTCAGGGAGGTGATTTCCTCACACTGAATGCAGCTTGCTTTCATTCTCACCTAAGTAGGACAAAACACATTGGGAAAATGCCAGAAAATTAAATTTCCCAAAGAAAATAAAAAACCCTTTCTATGTGCATTTTAAATAGAACCCTACAGGGTCTGTCTTGGTAACCAGAAGCGGTGCAGGAGAATGAGGAGCAAACTGTGACCCAGTCAGTTGAGATGGGTGTGATGTCTCAGGAAGGAGTCCAGTCTGTCCAGTGTGTGTGGCCAGCAGGCATCTAACCTGCAGGGTGCCTGTCCCCAGTCCCCTGGATGCCTTGACCTCCTACACATCTTTCTTAGGCAACCTTCCTAGGGTCTTCCCTAGAGCTCCCAATTCAGTTCAGTGAGTCGGGTGCAGTTTAGGAACCAGCAGTTTTAATAAGCTTCCCTAGAGATTCTGATGCACACCCAGGGCTGAGAACCACAACCCTGAATTACAGACATGTTGCAACAGCACATCCCAAGAAAAGGAGGAAGCGGGGTTCTAGTGCCAGCTTTATCAAGTGTCACACCCTTCTGAGCCTCAGTTCTTTCCCTGTCAAAGGGAGACACCCCACCTACAACCATACAGACCACCCTTTCTTTAAAATACAACACTGATAATAAAAGTAAACTTCTCTCGAGTCACTGAGATGTCCCACACAGACATCTGCCCTGTCTTCTTGGGTGTACTAAACCTAACAGCTTTGTGGCTGCGTCTCAGGCAGTCCTTGGCTGGTATCTTATCCACAGGACAAGCTCCTTTAACCCCATCAGGGAGAGCCTAGGAGTGACAGGTGTTGAGTCCAGTAGAGAGCCCTTCAAGGAGAAAATTAAGCCTCTTAAAGTACTCTCCATGTAATCTCTCAAACCCAGGAATAATCCATGCTCCCCCTTGGAAAATCCGCCATGCATGACCTCAGGCTACACTTGGGAAATAGCCTCGCTTACATCAAACTAGGACCTCGGTGGTGCCAAGTAATTAAATGGACCGTATTGAAGCAATGCAAACTGAAGAAAGAGAGGAGGTTTCATTTAAACACAGGAGGAGGATGCTTTGGGGTTCTTTTAACCTGTCTGAAAGCAGTGCAGAAGGCCCAATGAACTCCCCAATGAGCTCAAATCCTTAGGAGAAGACATCTCCCGATGTGATGAAGTGGACTCTGGGGATGAATGATTCACCAAAACAAGTCACCAGAACATTAAGGTCAATGATAAACACTTCAGACAAGTCCATTTATCATCTTCAACCCAGTGACAAAAGTTGCTAAGTAGACTGCTTAAGTGCCCTCTTCAGAGATAAAGATGAGAACTGAAACCATTTGTCTCCATCCAGCTGTCTCCGCAGGTGCCTTCTATCACTCAACAAGTATTTAACAAGGATGTGCTTCCTTCATTCAGTACGTGAACCCCTAACTTTCGACACATGACCTAAACATACTGCACCGTGTAAGACACTGCTTTTCCACTTCAACATTATGCTCTTCCTTAGCTCAAGCCTGGAAAAGACTTCTTTTTCCTCATCCAAGGCTAACCTCTAACCAGTAAGCTTCTTTCATCAATTATTCATTAAGAATTTTTTGACTCGTACCAATCGTGTGCCGGGTATTCTTCCAGGCACTTGGGGATACAGCAGCAGAGATGATTTCTCTTCTGGAGCTTATGTTCTAAATGCATTGAGACAGACGATAAGTGAGTCCGGTATGCAAGAACAGGAAATAATAAACGACAGGAAAACAAGGAAGAAGCTTGAGAATAGGGGCTGGAGGATGCCAGCGTGACCTCATAAGAGGTGATACTGGAGCAGATTCCTAAATGAAGGGAAAGGTGAGAGAGTGCCCCCAACATTCAGCCAGGAAGAAACATCCAGCAACAAGGCTGGAGCTGGAGAAGCCAGGGAGGAGAAGAACCAGGCTGTGACATGGAAGCCAGTGGAAGGGTTCCAGAGAGAAAACAATGACCTAGCCAAATGCTGAAGAAAGCCTGTAGAAGATGACAACTGAAGAGTTAGCCACTGGATTTCACCACATGGATACTGCTGCTACCTTAAGAAGTATGGTTCTGGGAGGGGCACAGTGGCTCATGCCTGTAATCCCAACACTTTGGGAGGCCACAGAAGGCAGATCACTTGAACCCAAAAGTTCAAGACCAGCCTGGGAAACGTGGAAAAACAAAAAACAAAAATTGGCAAAAGCCAGATTGGAGTGAGTTCAAGAAAGAATGAGAGAGGAGGAAATGGTGTCAGCGAGTATGACAGTTCTTTCAAATATTTTTACTATGAAGGGAGTATACAGGAATGGACGACCAGCAGACTAGGACATAGGGTCAAGAGTGTTTTGTTGCTGCTGTTTTTTTTCCCTTTAGATGAGAAGTACTACTGCATGTTTCTGATGGGGGAAATCCATCAGAGTGGAGAACAGCCTGGGGAACAAGAGTGGGAAACTGAATATGCAAAAGGGAAAGGAGATAGCTGCATGAATGAAAGCCAAGAGAGGACAAGATCTCATCCACATGTGATTACAGGCGCTGGTAGGTTAGTAGGTTTAGTATAGGAAGATGAAATTGCTTCTTCTCTCAGTGAAATAAGCCAGGCCATCAGCAGACAGTGATGTGGGTCTAGAAACATAGTAAACCTGGAAGTGTCAAGAGTCCCCCTGAGGTTTGTGGTTATAAATTAAAAGCAAGATGATACAGAGGCATATGTGTTTTCTCCAGCCAGGACCATGAGCCTGCAGCTGACGGAGGGTCAGCAGAGGGTGGGCCTAAACAAGGATGGGGTTTTCCCAGGACAGTAAGACAAAGGAGGTAAAAGTCAAGGGAGTCGAGGGTATATGCAAGAACCTCAGCTGGGTAAGAAGGATAAGGAAGGGGTGAGGGACAATGAAAAAAAAAGAGTCACCAGGTCAGAAGCCCTTGTAGGGTGAAAGCTAGGTGGAACCGAGTACTAGAGCCAATAAGACGAAAGAGAAAAGGGGAGGGTCAGACTGGTGAGCTTGTCAAGATTTTGGTGGAAGTGCAGTTATCAGTTTTTCAAATGATGGGGTGCAAGCTTAGCGGGTAGTGAAATCCATTTAGTGGGTTACAACCAGCATCTTATTTTTTTAATGAAACAATAAGTATCAAAGTGCATTATACCCACTAAGAGTAAATACTATTTTGTGAAACTTTTGCGTGTTTGGGTCACCACATAAGATATATTTCTCCTGTGGCTTGGGGCTAAAAAAAACTGCAGACACTAGAGCAAGGTTTCTCAACCCTGGAACTACTGACATTTCGGACAGCATAATTCTTTGTTATGCGGGTCTGTCCTGTGCATTGTAGGATGTACAGCAGCCTCACTAGATGCCAACAGTACCTCTTCTTCCTCCAAAGTTGTGGCAGTCAAAAAAGTCTCTAGATATTGCCAAATATCCTCCTTGTTGCAAAAATCACTGAGAATCAGTGCTCTAGAGATAACCGTGAGAGCGGTGGCTGAAGCAGGGTAGAGAAAAAGTTAACTGAAAGGGAGTTGGTCAAGGGACTGAGAGGTTGGGAAGTGGGTGGACAACCTATATAGATGTTCAAGTCACCAAAAATGTTGATGGGAGGAAGGACCGCAGGCTAGATGCTAAAATCTCCAAAGAATGAGGCAAGGTGACCCAGAGGACTGTAGATGAGTGGTCCTCTACCCTGGCTGCACGTTAGAATCACCTGGAGAACTTACCCACCAATGCCCAGGTCCCATCCCAAACCAACCACATCAGAATCTCCGGGTGATACCAATGTGCAGCCAGGTCCAGGAACACTGCAAAAGAACCCCATCCTGCAGACCCCCTCTTAAACATGACCTCCTTCATGACAATTTCCCTTCCAGGTCTCTTTGTTTCCTGCACTCCACTATCACTACCAATTTTGCTTTGCTTAGAGCCAATATAGGAAATCAGCAGAAAAATATTCAAGGTTGTAAAACTAAGTGGCTAGCACTCCAGTCTGAGTGACAGAGCAAGACCCTGTCTCTAAAAATAAACAAAACAAATTAAAACTAAGTGGCTGAAAACAGAATAAATGTTCATCTGCTAAGAAATTTTAGAACTAGGAGATGAGTGAGAAGGAAAGCCTTTTAGGGAATACTCTGCTTGAGCTTTGAGTCATCCAAATCTCTCAAGGACATCCAGACAAGCGAGGGTCCCAAAGGACAGCCAAACACTTATGTGTCGTTGATAAGCATCATTAGAAACATAACCCTTTTGGGAGGCCGAGGCAAGCAGATCACTTGAGCTCAGGAGTTGGAGAACAGCCTGGGGAACATGGTGAAATTCTGTCTCTGCTAAAAATACAAAAATTAGCCGGGTATGGTGGCACACGGCTGTAACCCCAGCTATTAGGGTGGCTGAGGCAAGACAATCACTTGAACCCAGGAGGCATCGGCTGCAGTGAGCCAAGATTACACCACTGCACTCCAGCCTGGATGACACAGTGAGACCCTACCAAAAAAAAAAAAAAAGACCTGGAAACATAATCCCTTTGCTGACACTGCAATAAACATTTGTTGAAATTAATGGCTACTGCACTTAATTTCCTCCAAAACATGCACAAATGATCAGATTATGACACAATTTATGCCATATTTATAATCTGGTCACCATATTATTCTCAATACCCTTCACATGTAGCCAATTTTTCATTAAAAGAAATTAATGACATCAAATCTTGAATATGCATGATGGGAAAAAACAGGAGTAAGAATCTCCTCTTTCCCGAAAGAATTCACTATTGACTATTTAGAATGATACCCATGAATTCTCACTTTCACTGCTGATGAAACATACATCTATCTATAAAACATCATTAAATCCCCAAATATCTACAAGAAATTCAGACAACAATTAAGTAATATGACTCAAATATTTATTCCGACCAGTTTGGGGAAATTGGCAGAATAGTGTTAAATGTGCCTTGGCTGAGATTTTAACTTTCACATGTATTAGTCCATTCTCACATTGCTGTAAGGACATACCTGAGACTGCGTAATTTATAAAGGAAACAGGTTTAATTGAGTCACAGTTCAGCATGGCTGGGGAGGTCTCAGAAAACTTAAAATAATGGTGTAAGGGCAAGTAAACATGTCCTTCTTCATATGGCAGTAGGAGAGAGAAGTGCCAAGCAAAGGGGAAAAGCCCCTCATAAAATCATCAGATCTCGTGAGATCTCACTATCACAAGAACAGCATGGGGGTAACCACCCCCATGATTCAATTACCTCCCACCGGTGCCTCCCACAACACAAGGGGATTATGGGAACTAAAATTCAAGATGAGATTTTTGTGTGGGGACACAGCCAAACCATAACAGTCCACCCCTGACCCCTCCCAAATCTCACATTTTAAAACACAATCATGCCTTTCCAACAGTCCCCCAAAGTCTTAGTTCATTCCAGCATTAACCCAAAAGTCCAAGTCCAAAGTCTCATCTGAGACAAGGCAAGTCCCTTCTGCCTAATGAGCCTGTAAAATCAAAAGCAAGTCAGTTACTTCCTAGATACAAAGTGTGTACAGGCATTGGCTAACTACACTCGTTCCAAATGGGACTCTGTGGGGGGGATTTCAACCCGACATTTTCCTTCTGCACTGCTCTAGCAGAGGTTCTCCATCAGGGCTCCACCCCTGCAGCAAAATTCTGCCTGGACATCCAGGCAATTCATTACATCCTCTGAAATGTAGGCAGAGGTTCCCAAACCTCGATTCTCTGCCCACCTGCATGACCAACATCACATGGAAGCTGCCAAGGCTTGGGGCTTGCAGCCTATGAAGCAATGGCCTAAGTTGTACTTCAGCCCTTTTTATCCACTGCTGGAGTGGCTGGGATGTAGGACACCAAGTCCCAAGGCTTCACATAGCAGGGGGGCCCTGGACCCAGCCCAGGAAACCATTTTTCCCTCTTAGGACTCTGGGCCCCAGGTGGGTGGTGCTGCAGCAAAGGTCTCTGACATGCCCTGCAGACATTTTCCCCTTTATCTTGGTGATTAGCATTTGGCTGCTCCTTACTTACACAAATTTCTGAAACTGGCTTGAATTTCACCCCAGAAAATGGGTTTTTCTTTTCTACTGTATCATCACGCTGCAAATTTTCTAAACTTTTATGCTCTGTCACCTCCTAAATGCTCTGCTGCTCAGAAATATCTTCTGCCAAATACCCTAAATCTCTCTCAAATTCAAAGTTCCATAGATCTCTAGAGCAGGGGCAAAAGCCACCAGTATTTTTGCTAAAGCATAGCAAGAGTCGCCTTAGCTCTAGATACCAAGAAGTTTCTCATCTCCATCTGAGACCACTTTAGCCTGGAATTTATTGTCCATATCACTATCAGCATTTTGGTCAAAACCATTCAAAAAGTCTCTGGGAAGTTCCAAACTTTCCTGTATCTTCCTGTCTTCTTCTGAGCCCTCCAAACTGTTCTAATGTCATTTCCACATATTTGGATGTCTTTATAGCAGCACCCCACTCTCTGTGGTACCAATTTACTCTATTAGTCCATTCTCATGTTGCTAAAAGGACATATCCGAGACTGGATAATTTGTAAAGGAAACAGGTTTTAACTGATTCACAGTTCAGCATGACTGAGGCGTGGGGGCGGATCACAAAACTTACAATCATGATGAAAGGGGAAGCAAACACATCCTTCTTCACATGAGGGCAGGAGAGAGAAGTGCCAAGCAAAGGGGGAAAAGCCCCTTATGAAACCATGAGGTCTCATGAGATCTCACTATCATGAGAACAGCATGAGTGTAACCACCCCCATGGTTCAATTACCTCCCACCGGGTCCTTCCCACCCACACACATGGGGATTATGGCAACTACAATTCAAGATGAGATTCTGGGTGGGGACAAAGCCAAACCATATCACATCCATAGCATGGCTGGCTAGAAAAGAGCACAAGACCCATGGAAGAGAGGTAGCTAGTTCCTCTAAACCAGTGGTTCTCCACAGAACTTATCAGTTCTATAAAGATTTCAAAAATAACATTAAAGATGTGGGTTGAAAATGGCAGAGGCAGAACAGCCAGCTAAGCCAGGGATCGTATGGAAAGACATCTGGGTTCAAACATCAGCCTAGCCCTCTCTGGCTGACCCACAAGATCAGCCTCTTCTGGAAACTTGTTAAAAATGCAAATCAAACCCCACCAAGGACCCACAGAATCTGAAACTCAGGCCCAATAATCTGGGGTTTAACAAGACCTGTAGGTGACTCCCATGCATTTTAGTTTGGAAACCACTGATGTAATCTCAAGCATGGTTTTCAAATTGTGCAGCCCTGGCTTCCAGTTGGTTGAGATGCCAGATCTCCCATCAGGACTCACAGAATCACACAGTATGTGCTTTTTTTAGCACATACTAAAAAAATTATGGTGGCATAATGATTACAATTATGGTGGCAAGCTCCTGTAGTCCCAGCTTCACAAGAGGCTAAGGCAGGAGTTTGAGGCTGTAATGAGGTGTGACTGTAGAACTGCACTCCAGCTTGGGCATCAGAGAGACCCTGTCTCTAAAAATATTATTCAGATAAAAAATAAAAATAAAATGTGAAATGCTTTTGAAAGATTGGTTTTAGCTGCAACTGCCAAAAACTCATCAGTTCCATGAAGGTTTCAAAAATCACATTAAGAAGCTCGGTTGAAAATGGTAAAGGTGGAACAGCCAGCTACGCCAGGGATCGTATGGAAAGAGAGAGACCTGGGTTCAAACACCAGCCTAGTCCTTTCTGGGCCGCAAATAGAAAAACTCAGGCCAGGCACCGTGGCTCAAGCCTGTAATTCCAGCACTTTGGGAGGCCAAAGCAGGTGAACTGCCAGAGCCAGGAGTTCCAGACAGGCCTGGCCAACATGGTGAAACCCCATCTCTACTAAAAATACAAAAATTAGCTGGGAGTGGAGGCACATGCCTATAATCCCAACTACTCAGGAGGCTGAGGCATAAGCATCACTTGAACCCAGGAGGTTGAGGTTGCAGTGAGCCGAGCTCATGCCACTGCACTCCAGCTAGCTAGACCCTGTCTAAAAATTTTTATTAAAAAAAGGCTTCTCAATTGGCAAGTAGCTCTCTCTGCAGGGGCCATTATTGGTGGTCCCTCAGAATGGGATCAGAGAAAGTTAAGATAAAGGAGTACTCGTAAGAGCTTTCCTGAAGTCTTACCTTCACCACCTCCTGGGGGCAGAGGGAAACAGCTTTTTCTGAAGCTATCCTTTACACTGAAGGTATACTCTTAAAGCTGAGAAATAAAAGGATTTTAGAAAACAATTAACTGAAAATTTCCAAAGAGATAAGAGATTGCTATAGGAGGAGGCAACAGAGAAAGTAAGCGTGATATTTCCCAGCCTTTTTTTCTAAATGGTTGCTGGTGAATTTCTTATCCATTAACCAAATATTTTTTTACCTTGTTTTCATATAGAAAACGCTGCATGTTTGAACAAGTCAACCAACTGAAGTGTATATGGAGAAAGTTAATTACCTTCCCCTCCTCACTGCTAATCTTAAACAATCTTAACTTTTGGGTGTCCTTACACATCTTTCTCCAAGGTCATACACATAGGGCTTCTTTTTTAAAATCAGAAATACAGTCATACAACACATGATACTCTGCAACTAGCTTTTATTTTACATATTTTAATATGTCATGCACAACCCTCACAAAATAATCCATACTACGTATGTACCTTATTTTATTCATTTTACTAACGAACATTTGTTACTTCTCATTTATTTACTGCAAAACATCCTACAACAAACATCCTTACTCCCAGACCCTTACATGCCAATGTTTTTCCTTCTGTAAAACAAGGTTGCAAATGCGGGATTGCTGGGTTACACAGCACCCGTGCTCCAAACTTTCACGGAAACCATCTGCTTTTCCCAAAGGTTGTAACAATTCACACTTGCACCAACAGAGTCTGAGAATTCCCATCCTGCCCCCCATCTAACCGAGAGTATCACCAACCTTTTAAAAGATGTATCAATCGTATGGACAGGAAATATTATCTATTTTTAAATTATATTTCTCTGGCCACTAGGGGAGGTTGAGAAGAGATGCAATAATTTGCATCCCTTCTTCTGGGAATTGCCTGGTCACATCCTTTTCTCATCTTTCTATAGTGTTGTATTTCAGTATTACTGTTTCATCACATACTCATCTCCCCGCCCCCGCCCCCCGCCCTGGCTACTAGATACACAAAGTACAGAAGAGTAAGGATGAAAGAGTATCACCTCCCAGAAACACAATGTGTGGGCATTGTGAGGGCAAGGGATATCTTCTCAGCATGAAGTGCATGCCAAACCCTCAAAAACATTCACTGAATAAGTGAGTAACAGAGGTAGGGAATTACATTTGTTAAAATTGCAGCTAAAAGAGTAAAAAGGAAATTACTAATGTTCATTCCTTGTTCTACATTTTCAGAACAGCATCAGTTTGGCTGAAATTAAATTGTTGGTTAAGAGAAAAACAAAACCATGCTCTTGGCACTGTCTCTGAAACTCCGCTGTGAAATGGGTGGCAAATGAGCCCAGTCCTAATTCATAGCTCTGGGCGACACATAAATAAGGACTCTCACAACTAAAGCATTTTGTACCCAGCCTTATCCACCAGCTGTCATTCAAATGGCACCTAGCACTGAGCCAAAGATTGTCAGGGTGGTCAATGCACAAGAGCGGCTTACCTTAAGCACACCATCTCCCCTTCCTCCAGCCTGACTTCTTTGCTTTTCTCCAGCTTATTGAGGAGGGGGTGTGGGCCCTGCGGGGGAAATCTGACTGAGTTCAGATTCCTTAACTCTTTGAACTTTAGGCAAAACATCTGGTCATACCCACCATTTATCCCTATTATTTGTAATAGTTATGTTTGGCTTATGTTTTAACTAGTCTCCTTATTAGGTATAAAAGTGATACAATTAAAAAGTTCTGAGGAAGGTACTGTAATAAAAAGGCACAGGTGGGTATGTTAGGCTATAATTCTGGCCCTGCTTATTATGTTTTCCTTCTTGTCTTTAAAATTCTTGTACCTAATAAAAATAACTGAATTATTTAACTCTTTTTCAGTACTTCCTGTACCAGCCAACAGCCACTCAAAATCACCAAAAAAACATTATGAGTCAAAAGTTCTGAAGCAATAATGTCACAGATCACAAGTTGTAGACACTGTCTTAAGAGTCTGGACATGCCACACACGCATCACGATACCATTACACAGACTGGTAAAGAGACAGGCAACTTTCCAAAACACATACTCGTTTTCTAACATTTTGAAGTTACAAAATCTTTTTTTTTTTTTTTGTACTTTTAGTAGAAACGGAGATGGCGTCACCCAGGCTGGAGTGCAGTGGGCGATCTTGGCTCACTACAACCTCCGCCTCCTGGGTTCAAGCGATTCTCCTGCCTCACCCTCCTGAGTAGCTCGGACTATAGGTGTGTGCCACCAAGCCCGGATAATTTTTTGTATTTTACTAGTAATGGGGTTTCACCATGTTAGCCAGGATGGTCTCGATCTCCTGACCTCGTGATCCGCCCACCTCTGCCTCCCAAAGTGCTGGGATTGCAGGCATGAGCCACTGTGCCCAGCCACAAAATCTTAAAAGGGAAAAAAAAATGCGCCGGGCGTGGTGGCTCACGTCTGTAATCCTAGCACTTTGGGAGGCCGAGGTGGGTGGATCACCTGAGGTCAGGAGTTCAAAACCAGCCTGGCCATCATGGTGAAACCCCATCTTTAAAAAAAAAAAAAAAATGCAAGAAATTTGGTCAAGCCATTAAGTTATGATAATAAGAATCAGGGTGGCCAGGTGCGGTGGCTCGTGCCTGTAATCCCAGTACCCTGGGAGGCCCAGACGGGTGGATCATCTGAGGTCAGGAATTCAACATCAGCCTGGCCAACCTGGTGAAACCCTGTCTCTACTAAAAATACGAAAATTAGCTGGGTGTGGTGGTGCATGCCTGTAATTCCAGCTACTTGGAAGGCTGAGGTGACAGAGCAAGACTCCATCTCAAAAAAAAAAAAAGAATCAGGCAAGAGGCAACAAAGCACAATTTATAACAATTTGTTGAGAGAGGCCTAAAAAAATCGATAAATATTAAGGTGGTAAACTTGGGAATAAAGATTGGAGGGTTTGCAATAAAGCTTCTTTAATTTTTATTATATAAAGTTTAACATATGCATAAAATATATGTGGTATATATGTAGTTAAAAAACATAATGCTAAAATGCATAAATACATATTTAGATACATAGGGTTTTTTCAGAGCATAGTTGGTAAAAACATACTGTTCACCACCTGTAATCGTCCTTTACAGCTCTAAGGAACTCATGATGTTCTGGGAGTGAGGGGTGAAGGAGGGGGAAAATCAGATTAATTTTGAAATAGAAAAAAGAGATACTGACTAGAAAAGACCATACCCATCTCTTCCTAAACCCTAACTTCACTTAAAAATACTCTAGGGAACAGTGTTTGCAAACCTGAATGAGTCAGCAGTAGGTATGAGTTCAAAACACATATACAGCCTATACCTGTACAGAATATCCCTAGTAACTCATTCAAAAGGGCCAAGTTTTTAAAAGTTCACTTTCTCTTTGGAGGTAGAAGCCCCAAATCAATGCCAAAAAGAGAGACTCTCTAATACTCTTTGTAATCTCCCTGATAACTTGAATGGGTACAAAGGCAGAAAGAAAGCAGTGGCTTTCCCAATTTGAAGAGACCTATTTCTGTGATTAAGGTACTCCCCTCTAAAACTGGAAACTTAAACTGATTCCTCTTCTAAACTAGCTATGCTAATTTTGGAAAAATGTATCTTGGGCTCTGGGTGTTTTCCACTATTCTAGTGCTCAATGAAAAAAAAAAAAGGGAATTCGTATAGGCATCTCTCTTCTCTGAAGGCCACTTGTCACACTCACACCCACAGCCATCCTCTGGTTTCACGTAGAGGACCCAAATAAGCAATCAAGGTAGATAAAGTCTTAGCTGACGTTCATACAGAAGAGACTTTTGCAGGCGCTTCCTGAAATGAATGAGGGAAAGAGCTGCCTAATCCCTAACATCTCCAGGCACATCTCCCGCATGAGAGCTTCTTCCCTCCCTCTACACACCTAACCCCCAACCCCAGAGGTTTTTGTGGTCCCTTCTAGCCTCTTCAATGACAAAGACCAGAAGTGCCGACAAGACCTCAATACTATGACATCATTTCAGTAACACACCAAGGAGAACACGTTCCTGCACTCGGCTGCCTGTAGGTCAGCAAATACGCCCCTACTCTGCCCCTTCACAAAGCAGAGGTGACAGTCTATTTCAAAAGTAAAGATTCCCCACTCCGGCTTCCTCCTCACTCCAGGGAGGTCGCTACCTCCAAGCTCTGGATAAGGGAGGTCAGCATGCAACCCGACAATGCCACAACTCAACACACCTAGGTACTATTAGAAGGAAAAGTAAGTGGTACTTACAGCACCAGGGCAATTTATGTGTATTTTGGGGTCCACTTCTCCAGGACATCATCCCTACCCATCTTTAATTATATCTTTGACAACGCCAACACTTCGGCTCATTCCTCTCTGATCTTCTGGAAATACCCAGAAGTTTTAACTATAAGATACAGGAATTCTGGCCTAAGTTGTCCCAGCTCTTCACGGACAGCAAGAATCCAAGTTTCCCCACGCGTCACCTGAAGCCCCAACTTCTGGAAAGGCCCTCCTTTCCTTGCCTCCAGGAGCTGGCAGAGCAGAGCACGCAGCCACGGGCGCTACTGCTGTCGCTGCCAAAGCCAAGGAGGCGACTGGAAGCTCAGGTTGGTTGGCTGCCTCGGGGCGACCACAACCAGGCCCTGGTTCCGATCCGCGAACCAAGGCGCTTCCTCTCCCCCAGGGAGTGAGCTCCCGCGCCCCGCGGAGCACCCAGGCGAGCCCTGGCGCCGGGTAGAACGCTCTGCACTCGGCGCCCAGCCCCGGGACGCCGCCAAGCGCACGGCTCCGGAGGAGCGCCCGGGGAGCGCTGCGGGGAAGAGGGGCGTGTTCCCTGAGCCTCCGAGCCCCAAGGCCGGGTCCAGGCTGGACAGCTGAAGGCGGCAAGCCAAGCACGCTATCCGTGACGGCGGCCCTCGGCCCCGGCCCCAAACCCCGCCGGCCGGCGTGGCGACGCGCTGTAGCCCGCGCGCCCTTGCAGGGACAGGAGTCGTGCGCGCCCTGCACGGCCGCCTCCGCGCGTGCTTCGGCGCGCAAACTTTCCCGGCGACAACCGCTCAGGCCTCTCCGGCGGGGACGCGGCGCTCTCCCCGGGGCCCAGAAACTGCTCGCCCCCTCCCCTCCGCAGCCAAGACCCACTGAAAATATGGCGCCCTCGAAAGTCGCTCCTCGATCCCCTCAGGGTTCCCGAAATGCCCGTCTCCAGGTCCCTTCAGCTCCCAATGGGCGCGAAATTTCAGCTAGTGGGACCGAGGAAGGAGAGGGGAGCTGCTGAGTCTGTGTGAGACCAGCCGTACTGGATGCGAAGCCTGTCCCCGCTCTCAGCCCGGCACTGCCCGGGTCGCTCAGAGGCCAGCAGTTCGCCCGTGGCGAGATTGCCAAGTAAAGGGCAGTCGTGGGATCGGCAGGTCTGAGTGTCCGGCACTGGAAAAGGAGCTCCGCACTGGCGGACTGTCTTAGCCCAGAGCCTCGGCGAGAGACTTGTTTGCAAAGTGGCGCTGGAGTCCGGGCGGCCAGTGCTGGAATGAAGCCGCTCCGCCCGCGCCAACTCGCCTGGCGCGGGGGCCCGGCTGGGGTCGAGGGGACACTAGGCAGGCGGGGCCGCTTTTCAAAGCCCAGTTACCGGAAACCCAGCGAGAGCCCCAGAGGAGACCGGCCGCCCACGGCCAGGAATCCGCTCTCTGGCGCCGGCTGCGAGGCTGTCTGCAAATCGCTGCGCCCGGGTCCAGTGCAGAGAAACATACATGTGCAATAGACAGGTGCATTAATTTCATTTTATTTTTATTTTCCTGCAAGAAGCCCTCCTAGACCATCAAATCTGGGAGCTTTACGGGTTTTTCCTGCATTGGCATCACTCACGAGAAGCAAAAGGGAGGAAAAAAAACACCCACATTTTCCTTCTGGAGAGGGGGAGGGAAAAGACACGAGAAATTCATGCAACGTGCATGCAGCTGGAGGAAGGAAAACCCGAGTGAGCCGTGCGCCTTACCGGGGGGATGCATTTACTGTCTCATTGCAGAGTGCCTGCCCGGGAGTGCAGCCCGCGTCCCCACGCGCGCTGGGCGACCACTCCGCTCCCGCAGCCGCCTCAGCCGCTGCTGCCGCCGCCGCTGGCTCCGGGCGCGGAACAAGAGCCGAGGGCGAGCGCGAGCGCACGGCCCGCGAGCGCTGGGAGGGCAGGAAGCGCGTCATCATTAGGGGACGGCGCGGCTCCGGTCCGGTCGCGCGGCACCGAGGTTGGGCCGCCACCGAGGCTCGGGCGCCTCTCCTGGGTCTCTCCCCCGGGTGGGGTGAGGCTGAAAGGGTCCGCGAGGGAAGGCGACGCAGCGGTCCAGCTGTCACGGGGAAGGGAGGATCAGGGTGACCCCGGCTTCCCAGAACTGGGGCTCTGCTGTGTAAAGGGGATGACTGGAGGACGCGGCGTCTTGTGGGCTGGGGCCCCTAGGTCCGTAGAGTGCCTTCTCGGGACCTCTGGCCAGGTCCTGGGGGAAGCGAGGTGTGGCTGACCCGGAGGGCCGTGGCGGGCGGTGAGGTCTTGGTACGATGCCGAGGGCCGTGACCCCAGTCGAGCCTGCTCCTTTAAGCACAGGGACCCTGAAACCTTGCTGGTCAGGGGTCACTTAGGAATTTGGAGAACGACTATAGGGATGAGTGGCGGTAGGGGCGTGCTCTGTTAACAAGAAGAAAATAATTTATTCCTGCTTGCCATTCCCTGAATAAAGTCAGTTATATACCTCTTAGGTTTACAGTCATTATTAGTAAATACTGTAAGTACCATGGAACAGTGTGAAGGTTATTTAAGGAGGTGAGGAGACAAAACACTATACCGTATGGTGCCATTTTTTACAACTGTGATTTATGGAGAAAGGCAGAAAAGACTGGATGAATAAACACCAATGAGTCTCAGTGATTGGTGGAATTGTGAGTGATTTTACTTATCTGTAAGGGACACATTACTCTTGTAATTTTTTTAAAAAGTAGGATTTCTCCTTGTTGGCCAGACTGGTCTTGAATCCCTAACCTCAGGTGATCGTCTTTAAAAAAAAAAGTAACAAGAAAAGAATTAGCCATGACCCCTTTACTCCTAACACTTTGGGAGGCCAAAGCAAGAAGATCGCAAGCCCAAGGAGTTTAAGATCGGCCTGAGCAATATAGGGAGACCCCATCTCTACAGAAAATTTTAAAAATTAGCCAGGTGTGGTGGCGCATGCCTGTAGTCCCAGCTACTGGGGAGAATGTTGGGAGGATCACTTGCGCCCAGAAGCTGGAAGGCTGCAGTGAGAGGGATCGCACCACTGCACTCCAGCCTGGATGACAGAGCAGCACCCAGTCTAAGAAAGAAAAAAAAAAGGAAAGACCATATTTTTCCATTCCAGTACAGAATGACCAGGATAGGCCTCTCTCCAAGAAATAGGTAGCAAATCTCTTCAGTTACCCGAAACTGCTGGCCACTTTTTAGTGTCTCAGAGGATGAAACTGCTGTCACCATAAACCAGAGAGTGAATTGATTTGTAAATAATCGAAATTATTTTGAATAATTCCATTGGGGCATTGGATAAGGCAGGACATTCTATAAGAACAATAGCCTGTCCTTGTCCAGGCTGATAAACCGGATTGTATCATAACAGCAAAGACCTTTACAAGCTTTGGGTACAACTTTGTAACTTACTGCAGAAAATAATCTATAAATCTAATAAAGTATAAATACATATGAATGCATAGTGAGAGAATCGATTACTTGGCAACTTGAGAAAGTCCTAAAAGTTGCAGGGCACAATTTCTAATTGTACAGGGAAAGTATTTCTGTTCACCACATCTTTTTAAATTCAGCAGTCTCACAGAATAACTAGTGGTGGCAGCAAGCCACCTCAGGGACTGTTAAAAAGTACATGTTTATTGATTTCTGTAGCAGCCTGGTAATAAGCTCACTAAATTAATGCGACCTAAATTGTTCCTTGGTTTACTAACAAAGAATAACCATATTTTTATGGTCCGAATGCCAGGTTTACATAAAAGGCTCATCCAGAAGGAGAGGGGGAAAAAACTGGTTGCAACTAAAGTTATTTTCCCCTTCTACTTAGTCCTCAGTTCATAGGGCCCAATAGCTTCCTAGCAAGCATCTCAAAATCTTTCTGACACCTGGATTTCAAGATTTTCCATTACTTAATGCATCCTCCTGGAAGTATCCCCCACACTTTTCCACTACCCATCAGTGGGATGCCATTCAGCATTAGAAGCTACATTCCATGAGAGCAAGAACTTTATCTGTATCTCTGTGTCTGAAATAGCCTGGCACATAGTATTTAATAGGTACTCAGTAAAAATCTGTTTTATGAAAATAGCCTTATTTGTTCACTGTTTATTTTACTAGTTCCTGAAACATTTGAAAAGTTATCTCTCCTATTAGAGTGTCAGCATAATTCTGGGATGCTAAGATCCTGTAGAGTTACAGCCTTGGTTTGGTTCAGTTACTTTTCAAAGTTGCAGCTAAATCCTAAGGCATTCAGAAGGGTGAAGTGCAGGTGTCTGAATATTTGTGCATTAATAATCTAATTAGCATTATTTTGTGACTTTCCAAAGTCAATTAAATCCTTTCCCCCCAGTAAGAAAGAACATCAGCCTTAGAACTCAGCTTTAGTTCTAGCTTCAAATCAGTTGGCTTTGGCTACTTCTTAATTTTACAGCTCCTCATTTTTCTAACCACTCTTATGACTTCAAAGCCATTTACTGTTTTTTTTTTAGAGAAGTCAACTAGCCATTCTATTATTATATCTAGCATATTTTTCAAAAATTTCCGCAGTAGAATAAAAGTGGTTTTGCTAGTAACTTTTACTAACTTTTCTGAAATTGAGATGCCTACCTAGACCTAAAAAGAGTTATTTCTAAATTTAGAGTCAGCTACTAGTAGTCTGTCTTTACTGTTCAGGATGATCATAGTTATTTGTAGACCAGCAGAAAAAAAAAAAAAAAAAAAAAAAACTAACTTTTTTTAAACAAGATTACATTTTGGGGCTTTGTCTCTACCCAGCAGAGGAAAACATGATGGGAGATAAAACTTCGCATCTAAGCAATTTCTCAAGCCTTTACAGCCTCTTACTTCTGCCAAGCAGATCTTAAGTAACAAAATAATACATTTTGTATGAATACAGAGTGGAACATTTGGGGGAGGTAAGTCAAAGAGATAGCTTCCAAATCACTTGTAATAAATGTATCTGGAACAAAAAACCATTCTCTCCACAAGTTAGATTTGTAATTATCAAATTAAACATTGCTTGGTGCTAAAGAGCTGGATGCTGAGAGATTGCCCCCCCTCCTCCCATCCCACTGAGCTTTAACCTCCTGACTTCCTAGCACATGTAGGTACTGGGGGGTCACTTAGCTTTCATAGCTGAGCAAACTCAACTGTGTCAAAGTTGAAAAAAATAGAAGAAATTCCACCAAATATTTTGTTTCACTTTATTTATAAGAGCATATTTTGTGCCATATAAAAATATTTTAAAGGGCTCCCTTGATACAATACACCAACAGTTCATGATTTCCTATCCTTTCAAAAATGTTTGTATCCTTCCCAAGAGCAAGGGAGGTAGGAACCATATTTTCTAAAAATTGTCCATCATTCAGAACCAGACATGAAAATAAGATACTTAGGCTCCTATTGTAATTTGGTATCTTTAGGTTTGTAGAAATCTCTTCACCTCTTTTCTAACTAAGTTCCAGGAGAGCATATTAACCAAAAATTATAGTAGAAAACATTTTCTGAGTTGTAGTACAGGATATAGTTCATATGTTATTTCTAACTCATTTGAAAAGCAGATGTTTGACATTTTGCAAAAATTAATATATTTTAGCTTTTTAGTTATCTTGAAGCATGGGACCTCATTTTATTCCTAACTAATCAGGATAGCATGACTGACACAGATTTAAATGTCTTATTTAAAAGGGGACATTAGGCTGGGCACAGTGGCTCATGTTTGCAATCCTAGCACTTTGAGAGGCCAAGATAGAAGGATCTCCTGAGGCCAAGAGTTTCAGACCAGCCTGGTCAACATAGCAAGACCCCATCTCTTTTATTTATTTATTTATTTATTTTTTAAGAAAAAAAGGAAAAAGAGGAAATTGCTCCTATAGATTCAGGAAATGGTTATCATCGTACCCAACACAGAACATGCTTGAGATTAATTTTTCTTCTCCTACATCATATAAAACATACTACAAAAGGTACTTTGTCTCTGAAGCAACATACTGTAATATTGGGGTTCAGGGGTTCAGGGTGCCCTTAGCTCCCCTGAGAGGATGTTTTTTCAGGTTCTTGCTTTCCTGCCCTCTTAAGAATGAGAGAGGGGACGGCAGCACAGTGCGCAGTAAATGCCAGACTCAAAAGTGTAGAAAGTGATTTTATTTAAAGAGAGAGAGAAACAGGAGGAGAGAGAAAGAAACAGCTAACTCTCACACTAAGTGAGAGAATCCAGAAAGATGGAATCCGGGAGAGAAAAGCAGCTTCCACACTGAGTGCAAGGGAATAGAGAGAGAGATGGAGTTTAGGAGGCAAAGACAAGCTTCCACAAGAGAGTGTAGAAGGGGACCCCAGAGGAGAAATCCAGAAGAGAGAAAGATGGCTTCCAATAAGGGAGTGTTCCTGGAAGGGGACCCAAACATGGAGTCCCAAAGGGTGTGGAAGAAGAGGACTTTTAACCTGGAGGAACCCCCCACCTTCTCTAAGACCCCTGACCAGTAAAAGGAGTTCCTTAGGACTTCCACTGGAGTGATTGACTTTTTGTTTCTTTCCAAGTCTGCGAAATTTAAACATAAACCATTAAATCTCCTGGATGGAGAGAGATGGGAGGGAGGCATGGTGCCGGGAAATTCTTGCCCATTCTTAAAACTACGCCCCTTTGTGGACCCTGGAAAGAGAACACTTTCCCTCAATACTGTCTAGAAGAATATAATACCAATTATTATTTTGCTAAGTTGAGTTGATCCTTAATTCAAATCAAATGGTTAATATAGAGTGAATAGTACGGGGAGGCAGGATGTTTGATCTTCTGGCTGCTTGCTTGCTGACTTCAGATGTGTTTGGGGTTATACTATGGTTAAAAATCTTTTAAAAATATTTTATTGCATATTATCAAATTTGCTTTATTAAATATGTGTCATTTAAGTCTCTGGTTATTTGGGATTTTTTAAAAATATGGAACGCTTCACGAATTTGCGTATCATCCTTGCCCAGGGGCCATGCTAATCTTCTCTGTATCGTTCCAATTTTAGTGTATGTGCTGCCGAAGTGAGCACGGGAATTTTTTTAAGTTATATATAAATAGGTTTTCATGAAATTGTTCCATAATATCAAGATATAAAACTTTTAAACTAAAAAATTGTTTTAAAAATCTGTTATCACAGACAGTTGCACCCCGGGCCTTTCACTAAAATGTGTTAGCTAAGATTGGTCTTTGGGGCTCTGGAGATTTTTTATTTATTTATAGGTGCCACAGAACTCTTTTCACAAAAATAAGAAACATTTTATTTAGGGTTTTGACCAATTTTAATTTTAAAATAATATATTTATTGTCATCTAGGAAATATTATTCTAGGTCTACCTCAAATGGAATGGATTTGTTCTCAACAAAATAAGATGATTAGATCATGTCTGAGTCATTAATTGTTTTTCATTATTTAATTAAAAGTGATCAAATAAAATATAGTAAATTTAAGCGGAAATTACTTAGATATGTTTAGTATAACTTCAGGGAGGTAAGTGGGGACTATGAGTTTACATCAAAGACAAAATAAATATGTCCAGCACAATTCTTACTTGCCTATTTCTTTAAATCAATTTAACAAATATTTACTGAGTTGATGCCAGGACGTATTATGAGCAAGACACTCTCCCGCTCAGCTGTGGCAAACATCTACTCAATAAAAGAGTCTCTGCCTTCCCTTTTCAGATTAGAGAGGCCACACCAGATACTCAAATTGATTCTGTTGATAAAAGGTCTTTAAAAGTCTTCTTTCATCTTATCACTTCCTTCAGAGTTACAAGCTCCAGGAGTTTAGAAAACTTGAAAAGAAGACATTTTTTGGTAAGACCAGTCTTAGGTACAGAGTAACAGATACAGTCCTTGTTGTCCTGTCTTCTGTTGCCCAGAGCAGTCCAGAATAGCCTGGAACCTTTAAGGTTAACTTTGTACCAGGAGCTCTGATGAAATGGCTCATATATTACTTGTCTCACCATTTTGAGTGTATTTTTATTTCCCACCAGATCCATCTCCTAGAGCTCCATTAATTCAGTAAGTTTTGATTTTCTGCAGTTTGCCTCAAAAGGTGATTCCAAGGCAGGCGCGGTGGTATTCACTGCACTTTGGGAGGCCAAGGCAGGCGGATCACCTGAAGTCAGGAGTTCGAGACCAGCCCCCGTTTCTACTAAAAATAACAAAAATTAGCCGGTGTGGTGGCATGCACCTGTCATCCCAGCTACTAAGGAGGCTGAGGCAGGAGAATTGCTTGAACCCAGGAGGCGGTTGTTGCAGTGAGCTGAAATCTTGTCACTGCACTCCAGCCTGAGTGACAGAGCAAGACTCTGTCTCAAAAAAACAAAAATGATTCCATTGAGATGTGCAGACTTTTGACATTTCACATGGTTCTATATTTGTTTTTACAAATTCAGAATTTTCAGATTAGGTCAGAATCACCTTTACAAAGACTGTAGAGTTGGCATGCTACAGAGCCATATGAAAGGTAAGATGGGCTGGGCACGGTGGCTCACGCCTGTAATCCCAGCACTTTGGAAGGCCAAAGTGGGTGGATCACGAGGTCAGGAGTTCGAGACCAGCCTCCTGACCAACATGATGAAACTCCATCTCTAAAAAAAAAAAAAAAAAAGATAAGTTGGAGGGCAGCTGAGGAGAGAAGGAAACAGAAGAAAATATCCATTCAAGTGATTTGCAGTGCATCAGTTCTTAACATTATTTAAATATTTCCCCAGTGCAGTCTCAAATAAGATGAAAACAAAGAAAAAAAACAGAACCTCAAGCACCAACTCAATTAGCTTGATTTTTTCTACCCAAAACTAAAATATATTCAATATAATCCACAGCTTCACCAAAAAATTTAAAAAGTAAAATTAAAAATTAGAAGTAATTAGAAAACATTTATTTATTCATTTTTTGAGACAGAGTCTCACTCTGTTGCCCTGGCTGGAGTGCAGTGGCACAATCCCCACTAACTGCAAGCTCTGCCTCTCAGGTTCAGGCAATTCTCATGCCTCAGCCTCCAGAGTAGCTGAGATTACAGGCATGTGCCACCACACCCAGCTGATTTTTGTTTTTTAGTAGAGATGGGGTTTCATCATGTTGGCCAGACTTGTCTCGAATTTCTGATCTCAAGTGATCTGCCCACATGGGCTTCCCAAAGTGCTGGGATTACAGGCGTGAGCCACCACACCCAGCCTAGAAAACATTTTATGTTCTCTAACATTAGAAGGATGATTTGCAAAAACATCATTTGGCCCCCTATGAAATTAAAGTTTTTAAAATCTTTTTAAATCATTCATATGTAGCTTAGAACCACAAGGATACTATGGAAAAATAGGGCTCTTCATAATAGTTAGTGGAATAAAGTGGTATTTTCATATCACTGAGCTCTCTAATTCCACTTCATTCCCTTCTAACTCTTTTATTTTGTTTGCTGATTGATTGGTTGGGTTTTTTGAGACAATGTCTTACTCTGTCATCTAGGCTGGACTGCAGTGGCAGGATCTCAGCTCACTGCAGGCTTGATTGACAGGGTTCAAGGAGTCCTCCCACCTCAGCCTCCCAAATAGCTGGGGCTACAGGCACATACCACCACATCCAGCTAATTTTTTTTTTTTTTAACATTTTTTGTAGAGACGTGGTCTCACTATGTTCCCAGGCTAGTCTCAAACTCCTTAGTTCAAGCAATCCTCCCACCTCAGCCTCCCAAAGTGCTAGAATTGCAGGCATGAGCCATCTTGCCTGGCTCTCCTCTAACTCTTACTTAATGATCTTTGTTACTACAATACCTAAGTACAGAGTTTCCCTACATACAAAATTTCTAAATTCATTGGGCTTCAGTCATACTACTGACTGGTGAATCTCTTTCTCCATTGTCCATACCAATAGGTACAGATAAATAGACTTTTGAATGGATTGGAAAGATGGTAAAAATAAAAGAATTGATCATATGAAGTTTCTCTCTTTATGTCTAAAATAAAAAATAAAGCAATAGTAAACTGCTATTAAACTCTATCATTTTGATGCTGACAATGTCTGACTCATCTTTTTGTACCATAGGACCCAGCACCCATAGCAGCAGCCACTGGATATATGTTAATTAAATAACTTTCTCTACTGTCTTGTAACTCTATCAGCTAAATGTGGCCCACAGGCCAGGTGCAGTGGCTCACGCCTGTAATCCCAGCACTTTGGGAGGCAAGGTGAGTGGATCACCCGAGGTCAGGAGTTCAAGACCAGCCTGGCCAACATGGCGAAACCCTGTCTCTACTAAAAATACAAAAATTAGCCAGGCGTGGTGGCACGTGCCTGTAATCCCAACTACTTGGGAGGCTGAGGCAGGAGACTTCGCTTGAACCTGGGAGGCAGAGGATGCAGTGAGCCACGATCCTAACACTGCACTCCAGCCTGGGCGAGAGGGCAAGACTCCATCTCAAATAAATAAATGAATAAATAAATAAATAAGGCCTCACAAATGCCCAGTTTGAAACCAGCAGATGACTAGGATATTGGTAGGGAAACAAAGTAAATTCACAAGAGGACAGATCTGTGAAACTAACTTCTCTCCTTTTGTAATGTCTCCATCCCCTCTTCAAAAACTTACTTGGATAACCCCTCCCATTTCTGTCCCCCAGCCTCTTCAGAGGCAGTCACTTCTACCAGATTTTTGGGTATCTTTCTAGGATATTCTGTGCCTACACAAGCAGAGACATATGTTCACTTCTTTCCACAAATGATAGCATACTGTCCTGCTTCTTGCTATTTTGTTAATACTTTGTAGGTAGGTTTGTTTTGGAGATGGAGTCTCACTCTGTTGCCCAGGTGGGAGTGCCATGGTGCAATCTCGGCTTAGTGCAACCACCGCCTCCCAGGTTCAAGCGATTCTCCTGCCTCAGTCTCCCAAGTAGCTGGGACTACAGGTATGCGACACCAAGCCCAGCTACATTTTTGTATTTTTAGTAGAGATGGAGTTTCACCATGTTGGCCACGCTGGTCTCGAACTCCTGACCTCAGGTGATACACCTGCCTTGGCCTCCCAAAGTGCTGGAATTACAGGGGTGAGCCACCGCACCCAGACTGGTAGGTTTTATTTTTAATATGTTTCATGAAAATTTTCAAATATGTAACAAAAGTAAAGAGAATTATATAATGAACCACATATGCCCCATCACTCAACTTCAACAATCTAAAGATATTGCTACTTGGTCCATCTATCCTTTGTGTGTGCATTTTTTTTTCTTTTTGAGATGGAGTGTCGCTCTTGTTGCCCAGGCTGGAGTACAATGGCGTGATCTTGGCTCACTGCAACCTCCGCCTCCCGGGTTCAAGCAATTCTCCTGCCTCAGCCTCCCGAGTAGTAGCTGGGATTACAGGCATGCACCACCACACCCGGCTAATTTTTTGTATTTTTAGTAGAGACGGGGTTTCTCCATGTTGATCAGGCTGGTCTCAAACTCCCGACATTAGGTGATCCACCTGCCTCAGCCTCCCAAATTGCTGGTATTACAGGCATGAGCCACCATGCCCGGCATGTGTGCATGTTTTAAAGCTAATCTCAGATACCATATGATTTCACCCCTGCTCACTATATATACTCCACTCTCAACAACATACGGACATTTTCTTACATAGGCACAATGACATCACACCTATTAAAATTAGTAATAATTCCTTGATATTATCTATATTATGATCACACCCAGTCTATATTCACAGATTTCCCTGTCTTTAAAATACCAAACAGTAGATTAGTTTCCTGTGCTTCTCAACTCTCTTTTAATCTTGACATCTAGAGTAGCCCATTCTTATTTTTTCTATGGCATTAACTTGAAGAAAACTCCTTAGCTGTCTGTTCCATATTCCCGATTTATGTGTTGCTTCCTTGTGAAGTTGTTTAACTTGGTCCACTAACCTCCTATTGTAAACTTGAAGTTGGTTCTATCAGCTTAGTTCGGTTCAGGTTTGACTTTCAGGCAACCATACTTCATAGCCGGTGCTGTGTGTTCCATACTACATCATGTCAGGGGGTTCATAATGTCAGCTTGTCCATTTTTCAATGAAGCAGACTCACCAATATGTTCAGGAGGTGCCAGCTGGATCTCACCATTGTAAAATTCCCATCTGCCTTTTATTAAATGGTTTCACCTACTTATTCGTGTTGTCTGAATTGAAGATTCATTAGGGGCTGCAAAATAGAAATTTTATTATTATTATTATTATTATTATTATTATTTTGAGATGGAGTCTCACTCTTTCACCCAGGCTGGAGTGCAGTGGCGCCATCTTGGCTCAATGTAACCTCCACCTCCCGGATTTAAATGATTCTCCTGCCTCAGCCTCCTGAGTAGGTGGGATTACAGGTGCCCGCCATCATGCCCGGCTAATTTTCGTTTTTTTTTTTTTTTTTTTTAAAGTTGGGGTTTCACTGTATTGGTCAGGCTGGTCTCGAACTCCTGACCTCAGGTGATCCGCCCACCTCAGCCTCCCAAAGTGCTGGGATTACAGGTGTGAGCCACCACGCCCGGCTAATTTTCGTATTTTTAATACAGATGGGATTTCACCATGTTGGCAAGGTTGGTCTCAAACTCCTGACCTCATGTGATCTGCCCACTTCAGCCTCCCAAAGTGCTGGGATTACAGGGCTGAGCCACTGTGCCCAGCCCGGATATTCTAATTCTAGCATTAGCATGTGAAAGAATATACTTGTGGTAGGCACCTTCTTTCCCTGAAAGGTTTATGAGAGCTTAGAATTCATTGAATTAGAATGTTTATAATAAAGTTTATGGAAATACATGATCACAGGAATTAACACTAAGAAGGCACCAAATCCCCTAAATTCCATTCAAATGAAGATCAAAAAACCTTTAGTTTCAAAAGCTTTGTTTGTTATTTAAGTTTGTAAAAGTCTCCATTTAGGAGAAGCTGATATTGTCACTTTGGCAATATGTCGTATTGTCACTGTCATATTGTTGGGCAGGGGTTCTACAGTTATATAATATTTTAAATATATTTGGAAATTTTCCCCATTTGCATAATAGAGCTCATCCATATCTGCAAGAAGAAATATTCTCACCCAATCTGACATTAATTATAGAATTATTCCCTTTACATAATGTTAAAAAGATGGAAACAATCCTCTCTTAAGGGGAAATCTACAGGGAAATGAATATTCCCAGATTTCAGGTAAGGCCACACAGAGACCCACCACGAGACTGAAAGACTGGAGAGAGGGAGGCTTTCTAGACATTGGACATTTCTCTAGAAAAAGACGAGATTCACGAGACAGCTCGTTCAAATGCCTAGGCCCTGCTCCAGGAGATATGCATTTACTAAATCTTTTCCTTTAAAAATCTTTTCTGGGCTGGGAGTGGTGGCTCATGACTGTAATCCAAGCACTTTGGAGGCCAAGGCGGGCGGATCACCTGAGGTTGGGAGTTCAAGACCAGCCTGACCAACATAGTGAAACCCTGTCTTAAAAAAAAAAAAAAAAAAGTCTTTTCTGGATCATGCTGCAGCTGATCCAGAGACCACATTTGGGGAAACCTCATCATACTAATAGAATCAGGTAAAGTAGAAAACATGCTGTCGTTTGGAAGAAGGTGACCACACTTCAGACTACAGTTATGGTTTACCAGACAACCCTAGATGCCACCAATGTGGTCTCATGTTGACTCTGGTGGTTTCTTGCTCGTAAATTCTTTGGTGTTTTTTTTGAGAGCACCCTAAGAAACCATTTCTCATTTCCACAAAACGAGCATGGCTAGAGCTGCCCATTCCTTCACAAGAGATGGCAGCCTCCCACATTCCCACAGATAGACAAGTGAGGAAGCATGGAATTATTTATAAGGGGGATCTTTCTACTCCTTTATCTCAACTTTGCCCATTTTTAAGACTAAGACCAAAGATATTGGCTTGAATTTAATTCTGCAATTGAGGACTATTTTGGGGTTTCTGTTTTCTACTTTATCGGATTCTATTCAAGATTTTGCAGATCAATCCTGTCAAAAGTAATCACTCCCAATGGGGGCAGTTTACTAAAGAGGAAAATGAAAATTGAAGTGAGAATCAGGAAATCTGGGTTCTACTGGTGGCTTCACAGTAGATATGTGACCTTGGATATGTCCCTTCCCCTTAACATCATAGTGATTTTATTTGCAAAATGAACAGGTTGTGGCTCGTGCCTCAAATCCCAGCACTTCGGGATGCCAAGGCGGGCAGATTACTTGAGGTCAGGAGTTGTAGACCAGCCTGGCTAACATGGCAAAACCCTTTCTCTACCAAAAATACAAAAATTAGCCAGGTGTGGTGGTGCACACCTGTCGTCCCAGATACTCGGGAGGCTGAGATGGGAGAATCGCTTGAACCCCAGAGGTGGAGGTTGCAGTGAGCCAAGATTGCACCACCACACTTCAGCCTGGGTAGCAGAGAGACTCCATCTCAAAAAATAATAATAATAATGAACAGGTTGAGTCTAATAATTCATAATTCCACTTCTAGCCTTCTGTCATTTCTCTGCACATCTATAAAACGTGTAATTGGTGTCATTCTTATGACACTTAAAATGTACTGCCTTGCACTGTAGCTGGTGGTCTGGGCTTGCTTCCTGGAGCAGCTGAAATGTATTTCATATTGTGTAGTGGATGCTGTGGTGCATCTGCTGAGGCACTCCTCCCCATCCACTGGGGGAGTTGGCAGCTGATGGCTCTTCTGAGTCTCTCTCCAGCCCTTCCAGGCATGTGGGATGTGGGGTCGAGGGAGTTGACAGCCAGCATCCAGTGACCATGTGATTGGCATTCAAATATGGGGAACCACTTCCTTCCTTCCATATAGGTAGTGGGCAACAAAGGCCACGGGGAAAGCTCTAAAGAGCTACTTTGGCATCAGAGCCTCCCTTGCAATGGGCCAAGGTCTTTTCATGACTGCATCACAGTCCAACCTCTTCCTCGTGTAGCCTGTTTTCCTTACTCCCTCAAAAGTGTGTTCCTGAAAGCACTCCCCCAGTCAACCCACTCCATGCAAATTTCAGAGTCTCAGGGTCTGTTTTCTCATGATAGTAATTCTCTTCCTCACCACTTTCCTGTCTCTCTCGTGTACCCACCCACCCCCAGTGCAAGGTAGGCTGAATTGAACTAACATCAGCAGGGGCTGCGGCAGCATGAGAGAGCAGCCCATGCTGGGAGAAGCCCTGGTCTTTGTCTCCACAAATGCTGAAACTGACAGTGTTTCTGCCAGAATCCAAGTCTCCATTAGCCAAGCCAAGAACAGAGGAAATGTTCTCCACTGGTAAGGCTCACGGTATTTTGTGCCTGCTCATCTCTTTCCATGTGTGTATCTAATGCCTGGCAGCAGCTAGAGCCGAGGGACTGGATCCTACATAACTTGACTAAGACCAACAGAATATTGAAAAGTTGGCCTATCTTTTTGTTCTAAAATCGGAGAAAACCCCCGTTTTTCAACCTGCTTACTCTTTCAAAAGAAAACCAGGATGAAACTGATTACACAGTGATGGTCTGGGATCCATCATCATAGATGGTGTCAAGATTTCAGTAGGGTTTGCTGTTCCCTTCCATAATAAAGGGAAACATTGCTTTTAGCCAACCCCTGGCTCCTCACATATTGTAACACACCAACTTCATTGTTGCTCTTCTGAGAGTGGTGTGCAATTTTAAACTAGATTACTTCAAAATTAACACAGACACACACGCATCTTTTTTTTTTTTTTTGGTGCCGTGTCTCGGATTTTTTTTTTTTTTTTTTTTGATAGCGTCTTGCTCTTTCACCCATATTGGAATAGAGTGGCTCACTCATGGCTCACTGCAGCCTCTACCTCCTGGGCTCAAGCAATCCTCCCACCTCAGCCTCTCTAGGAGGCTGGATAACAGGAATGCACTACCACGTCCCGTAATTTTTGTGTTTTTGTAGAGACAGGGTTTTGCCATCTTGCCCAGGCTCACAAACATCTTTGCCTTTAGGGCCAACCGAGTGCATTATGTCCTCTTGTGTTTACATAAACCTTTGAAACAATGGATACTGACTTTCATTACGCAGTATCATTTCCTTCTGCTGTATACTTTCCTTCAACAGCCAGGAGTATCTGTGCCTGATTTTTTTTTTCACTCAATTTTTTGGTCAGGATCTCAGACGTTTGATATGATTTATAGAAACACAATCTTTTGAAATAAGACAGAACTGCAGACTTGGGCCTATTTAAATTATTCAAACATTGTCTAACATTGTGTGGTTCCAAGAGGAAAGAAGAACCATCGACACCAGAAAATTTCCTGCTGGAATTCTGCCAACGAATAGCTGGCCATCCTAGGGAGGTCCATCATTATGGGACTTTGTTGTTTGTAAATGTAATAAATGACTCACATCTGCTTATAATATCATGGAAGTCTATGTGAAAAATACTTCTTATATAAAGCACATGGCTTTCTTCTTGTAGTATTTGTCAGCATATACAGGAAAAACACTACACCTGTATTTACACTTAAGAGTCTAGGCCACAGCATGCAGGTCCTACTTGCGCTTTGAGTCACAGCATGGTATGGCTGAGACCTTAGAAATCATCTAGCCTCTCCCCATTACAGTGCCACCAAGGCCCAGAGACAAAGGACACCAGGGCAGTGCACATGCAGTTAGTGCCAGTCAGGGCTCAGAGGGTGCCACAGCCCTTCCCTCCTTCCTTTCTCTCTCCGTCCCTCCTTCCTTCCCTCCCTTCTTAGATATTTCCTTCCCTGCTTGCTTCCTTCCTTCCCTCCTTCCTTCCCTCCTCCTTCCTTCCTTCCCCTCCCTCCCAACTTGCCTTCCTTCCTCCATTTTTTCCTCCTCCCTCCCTCCCTTCCTTTCTTCCTTCCTTCTTTCCTTCCCCACTTTCTTCCTCCCTTCCTCCCTCCCTCCCTCCCTTCTTTTCTGCCTTTCTTCTTGTGGACTAGGTTACTTAGACTCCTTGGTTTATGGCACATTAGCAGCATCACTGGCTGTCCACTGTTCCTCTTACATTTTATTCCAATGGACCACTCCCTTCCTCCCATACAGGCAGCATTCTAATTGTTTAATGTGCATGATATTAATTTTTACATATTTAAAAAATGTGGGTCCTCTCCTCCCCACCTTGCAGTATGCTTGAAGATCTGCCCACATTGTCCTGCACATGAGCTCATAGCCCATTGCTTCCCGCTCCTGCAGTTCTCCAAGTCTACAGCTTCTCCTGTCGTATCCCCTGGTCTCCTAGCCAATTCATCCAACAGTAGTTCCATGACAGCCAATCTTGGCTCACTTGCCCTCTTTCAAGAAAAAATCACGTTTTCCCTTATTAAATGTATAAGGCAGAACAAGTCCAAGGAATATAAGTGATTTAGCAGTGGCTTCAATAACCTTTCACCTCTAGATAAATTACTGGTATGATTTAATATAATACAGACATAAAGTATCCAAAAGCTGTTTTTATTCTATCAAAATGGGTGGAGTGCTTTTAAGATGTTTTGCCAGCACTACAGTTCTCAAGACAAAAATATCTTCATTGCCCTAAAAAAAAAAAAAAAAAAGGAAAGAAAGTTGGCAGGAGGATGGGGGGATTGAACCATTTTTCTGAAGGGCAATTTGCCAATATGTTTCTAAAGCCTTTGATCTAGTAATTCCACTTCTAGGAATTTATCATAAGGCAATAATAAAGAGTAGGTGCAAAGATTCATCAAAGAATGTTCACTGCAGCAGTATTTATAATTGTGAGAAAACTAGAATCAATCTCAGTGTGCCACAATAAAAGATGAGTTGAACTATGACATATTCTACTAATTAATTCATTCAACATATATTTATTGGGTTTCTGCTGTGTACCAGTATGGTGCTAAACGCTGGGAATATCAACAGGATCAAAATAAACAGGGTTCCATCCTGGAAAACAGTGGGCCATGAAACCTGCTGCTCTGGGAATACTCGTGATACAATCAATGATTAAAGCAGGACACAAAGAAAAGCATGATTTTGGAGGGTGTTTTTTGTTTGTTTTTGAGAGACAGAGTCTTGCTATGTTTCCCAAGCAGTGGTTATTCACAGGCACTATCATAGCTCACTGCAGCCTTGAACACCTGGCCTCAAATGATCTCTTGCTTCAGCCTCCCCCAGTAATTAGGATTACAGGTCTGTGCCACCACACCCACATAACACATTATTATTATTATTATTATTATTGAGACAGGGTCTCACTCTGTCACCCAGGCTGGAGGGTAGTGGTGCAATCTCAGCTCACTGCAACCTCCTTTCCAGGTTCAAGGGATTCTTCTGCCTCAACCTCCTTAGTAGCTGGGATTACAGGCATGCGCCACCATGTCTAATTTTTTTTTTTTTTTTTCAGTAGAGGTGGGGTTTCAGCATGTTGGTCAGTCTGGTCTCAAATGTTCTCACTATAAAAAAGTGATGAATATTCAAGGTGATGGATATGTTCATTAGTTTCATTTAATCATTGCACATTGTATACATATATGATAACAGCACTTTGTACCCTATAAATATAAACAATTACAATTTGTCAATTTCCAATGAAATGTTTTAAAAAGCCGGGCGTGGTGGCTCACGCCTGTAATCCCAGCACTTTGGGAGGCCGAAGCGGGTAGATCACCAGAAGTCGGGAGTTCAAGATCAGCCTCGCTAACGTGGTGAAACCCCATCTCTACTAAACACACAAAATTAGCTGGGTGTGGTAGTGTGCACCTGTAATCCCAGCTACTCGGGAGGCTGAGGCAGCAGAATTGCTTGAACCCAGGAGGTAGAGGTTGCAGTGAGCTGGGCCACTGTACTCCAGCCTGGGCGACAGAGTAAGACTCGGTCTCCAAAAAAAAAAAAGATTTTTTTTAAAGTAAAAAAAATTGTTTTAAAGAACAAACTTTTTCTGTAAGTTCAATACAAAACAACAGACATATTTTTTAAAAAATAATTATTCAGGACAGCAACCCTTCAGCAGAGCAGCCAGGTACACCCTCTGAGACAGTGATGACGTGATGCCCAGAGGCTGCTATACTTGGGGCAGGTTAGCGCTGACTTTATCATAAGGAGCCTGGTAACCCTTGGGCCACTGGGCTAATTGCTGAGAGGTGTGAGTTCCAGTTAGGGCAGCGTGTAGTCAAAGACAAGCTTCCATCTGTTCATGACTCCATTTCTCATCTGTAAAATTAGGTGCTGGACTTAGGGTCCCCTGTGATTCCCTTGATTCATTCCTAGAGTTCTTCCTTTTCTCTTGATTGTATTTCACATGCTGTCATTTTCCTATTTTTGCCTGTGTTGTGACATGTTTGTGCTTTTTAACTCTCTGAGTGATGGAACTGGGTCACTGCTGCAGAAATCCAATTGTCAGTCTGTCAGCTGTGGAAATGACTGGAAATACTGATGGTCCATGCTGAGAACAGTTAAGTCACGTGGTACCAGTGTGTCCTTAGGGTTTGCTTCTCCAAGGCGTATGCTACTAGTCAGTAAGTAATAAGACTGATTCCACCAACCACCCACCAAACAGCCAGGATGTTTATAGTTCTCTCCTGCATCCTCTTCCTAATAAAAGTGTGTATTTAGCTAATTTACCTCCTAAACTGGATTTTAAAATTTCTCATTTTGTTTTAGAATTAGCAAGTCAAATGCTATTTCAAAATAAGAGCATATTATTCCATCAAAACCCATGGAAACATTACCTTAAAATTTGTTATTTTAAAATTATAAAACATATAATTTTGTAATAAAATTATATTTTAAAAGACCTTTTCTGATTGCCACTGTACAGATGATTAGACTTTAAAAAACAAACAGGGACACATGTGGTGGCTCACACTTGTAATCCTAGCACTTTGGGAGGCCAAGGCAGGAGGATCTCTTGAAGCCAGGAGTTCAACACCAGACTGGACAACAGTGGAACCCTCATCTCTGCAAAAATGTTTGGGGCTTTTTGAGACGAAGTCTTGCTCTGTCGCCCAGGCTGGAGTGCAGTGGCGCTATCTCAGCTCATTGCAATCTCCACCTCCTGGGTTTAAGCAATTCTCTGCCTCAGCCTCCTGAGTAGCTGGGATTACAGGCACGTGCCAGCATGCCTGGCTAATTTTTGTAGTTTTTAGTAGAGACAGGGTTTCACCATCTGGCCAGGCTGGTCTTGAACTCCTGACCTCGTGGTCTACCTGCCTTGGCCTCCCAAAGTGCTTAGATTACAGGTGTGAGCCACCAGACCTGGCCCCAGTTTCTTTTTTAGAAAATTAGCAGGGTGTGTTGGCATGTGCCTATAGCCTCAGCTATTTGGGAAAGTAACACAACACAGGAGGATCAGAACTATTATGGTGTTATGATATATATTGGTGCTCTTCCATGGTTCCTGGCTAATAACCCCTGTATTAGTCAGGAGAGTTTATTAAGTATTAACTCACACGATCACAAGGTCTCACAATAGGCCGTCTGCAGGCTGAGGAGCAAGAAGAGCCAGTTCAAGTTCCAAAACTGAAGAACTTGAAGTCCAATATTTGAGGGCAGGAAGAATCTAGCATGGGAGAAGTATGTAGGCTGGGAGGCTAGGCCAGTCTCTCTTTTCACATTTTTCTGCCTGCTTATATTCTAGCTTATATTCTGGCAGCTGATTTGATTGTGCCCACCCAGATTAAGGGTGGGTCTGCCTTTCCCAACCCACTGACTCAAAATGTTAATCTCCTTGGCAACACCCTCACAGACACACCCAGAAGCAATACTTTGTATCCTTCGATCCAATCAAGTTGACACTCAGTATTAACCATCACCACCGCCACAGCCCTTGTTGCAGTCTTTGATTATAATGTTGGGTGTGTGAGGCCGCAGTGGCAGCCTCTGACCTCCTTTCTTCCTTTCACTTGCTCCCAGGCAGGACTCCAGTGCTTGTGCACCTTTCTGAATGTGGGTCCTAGGGGAAGGAATGCTCACATCATGAAGCTTCCATAAAAACCCAAGAGGGCTTGGTTCAGTGAGCTTCTGGATAGCTGAACACATGGGGGTTCGTGGAGGGTGGCACCAGGGTGGGGGGTCATGGAAGCTTTATGCCCCTTCCCCCATTCCTTGCCCTAAGCATGTTTTCATCTATATCCTTTATAATAAACTGGTAAATGTAAGTGTTTCCCTGAGTTCTGTGAGCGACTTCAGCAAATTAATCCATCCCAAAAGGGAATCATAGGAGCCCCAACTTGAAGCCAGTTGGTCAGAAGTTCCAGAGGCCCGGACATGTGACTGATGTGTGTTGAGGGGGGGCAGTCTTGGGGACTGAGCCCTCATCCTATGGGATCTGACATCATTTCCAGGTAGATAGTGTTGGAAATGAACTAGAGAACACTGAACTAGTGTCCCCTGCTTGGCGTGGGGGAAACCCCCACACATTTGGTCACAGAAGTCTTCTGTGTTGATGACTGTTGTGGCATGAGAGTAGAGGAAAAAGAGAGTTTTTACACAACTATATTTGAAATTTTTTCCAACCCTGGGCATCTAGACTTCCAATAAACTATGCTTTTGCTAAGAAAAAGGGAGGAAGCCAATCCTTGAACCAGATCTCTGGTGACCTGAGATGGAATCTGACATGGCCCGAACACTACGCCTGACACCCGGGGACTCACTCTTTTGTAGGAATACAAGATTGATTATACTTTTCTTCTTCCATCTCAGTGAGAGGAATAATATCCAAAGTTTTCATTATTCTTTTTTTTTTTTTGAGACAGAGTCTCACTCTGTCACCCAGGCCGGAGTGCGGTGGCACTATCTTGGCTCACTACAACCTTCGCCTCCTGGGTTCAAGTGGTTCTCCTGCCTCAGCCTCCCGAGCAGCTGGGATTACAGGCACCCACAATGTGCCTGGCTAATTTTTTTTAATTTTTAGTAGATATGGGGTTCACCATGTTGGCCAGGCTTGTCTTGAAATCCCAACCTCAGGTGGTCTGCCTGCCTCTGTCTCAAAAGTGATGGGATTAACGAGATGAGTTCTCATTATTCTTAAATAGCTTACCCAAAGATGAAAGAATGAGCATATTTAAGGCTCTAGCGGGACTCAGTAGACCAAGGAAGGGAGAAGGAGGGAGGAAAGTAAGAGAGGATGTTAGAACCTGTAAAACACACTCTCTGAATGAAGAGACCCCCAAACAGGCTTTGTGTGAGCAACATGGCTGTTTGTTCACCCAGGTACCGGCAGGCTGAGTCCGAAAGAGAGTCAGCGGAGGGCAGTGGGATAGGAGTTGGTTTTATAGGTTTGGGGTGGGTAGTGGAAAGTTAGGGAAGTTACAGTTTAGGGCAGTTTTTTGCAAGCTGGGAGGGGGTCGTAGGTTTGCGAGCTTGGTGAGGGGGGTTATAGGTTTGCAAGCTGGGAGGGGGTCATAAGGTGTGGAGTCACGAGGTTGACCAAGGTCCAATGGCCTTATCAATTGGGGTGGGAATAAGGAACAACAGAGAATGCCTCAAAGTTAAGTAGCGCTGCAGGGGTTGATCATTTCTTCCTCTTTTCATGGTCTCCTAGTTACTTCAGATTTTCTAGGAACTCATCTGGAGTGTCCGTGCAGGTCACAGAGATTAGTTAACATGGCATCCATGTCAGTCAGCCTAAAAGATCTTACAGAATCATTGCAGCCACTGGCTGTGTGGAAACAGCTAACTGTGGGAGGCGAGAATAGCTAAGAGCTGAAGAAGGAAGCTTTTCTTTCCTCAGCATGAGAACCACTCACCCAGAGGGGATAATCACAAGGAATAATAATGTCCAAGGCAGTTACAACCACTCTTGGAAGCTTGTATCTTTTCATCCATGTCTGTAGTTATTGTTAGGTTTACCACATACTTTTATTAAAAGTTGCTCAGTAAAGTATCCAGTGTAGCTTATTTTCTTTCCATAAGAGAATTTAATAAAATTTTAGGAGTATCAAGCAAAGCTCAAGCTTTCATAGGCAGTTATTCTTGATTCAATCTGTTCCTAGAACAGATTTTTTCTTTTTTCCCCCTGAGACAGGGTGTGACTCTGGCCCAGGCTGGGGGAGTAATGGTGAGATCTTGGCTCACTGCAATCTCTGCTTCACACCTGTAATCCTAGCACTTTAGGAGGCCAAGGCAGGCTGATCACTAGAGCTCAGGAGTTAGAGAACAAATTTCTGACATAAAAGCTATCCTTCATTTGACAGCTATTTCCCTGAGACCTCTGTGGTCCATTCCACTTTTTGACTCTATTTATCAATGCATTTTAAAAAATCTGTAAGCAGTTATGGTCATTTCCTGATAAAAAGTATTGAACTTTTCAGACATAGTCCCTTTATGTATGTTCACTACGAATCGTCGGAGAAATCTAAAGCAATATACAGACAGTTCCTGACTTGCGATGGTTTGAGTCAAGATTTTTCAACTTTACAGTTATTCGAAGGCAATTTTGAAAAATCTCAAGTTGCATCATTGCAAGTCAGAAACTGTCTGTGTGTTGCTTTAGAACCAAGTTGAACACAGACAGTAGAAACTGCACTTTGAGTACACATACAGCCATTCTGTTTCTTACTTTCAGTATAGTATTCAATATATTACATGAAATGTTAACACTTTCTTATAAAATAGGCTTTTTGTGAGAGGATTTAGCCCAACAGTGGGTGAGGCTAAGCTACGATGTTCTGTGGGCTAGGTATATTAAATGTACTTTTGATTTATGATATGTTCAACCTTTGATGGGTTTATGGGAACTGCAACCTTATCATAAGTTGAGGAGCCCATCTCTGCTTGTGTGAAACTTGTGCAATGAAACTTCCCTGGGACTGAGCATTAGGAAACCTCAATTTGAATCCCTTCTTTACCACCTTGAACTAAATCACTTCAGGTTTTTGAGCCATCTACCTGTAACATCTGCTTAACAGGGATGCTGTGAAGATTAAATAAAATGACATGTGGGAATGTGTTTGTGCTCCAATACATGGTTGTTAGATTAATCTGTGAATCATTGAATTGATCATTAAATCAGCATCACTACCTTTTTTTAGAGAGTTCCCAATACTTTAAAAAATTCTTAGGCTGGGGTCAGTGGCTCACGTCTGTAGTCTCAGCACTTTGGGAGGCCAAGGCAAGAGGATTGCTTGAGCCCAGGAGTTCAAGACCAGCCTGGTCAACATAGGGAGCCATCATGTTTGCAAAAAAAAAAAATACTTAAACACTTGCTGGGCATGGTGGTGCACGCCTTTAACCCCAGCTACTTGGGAGGCTGAGGCAGGAGGATAACTTGGGCCTGGTAGGAGGAGATTGTAGTAAGCTGTGATCATACCACTGCGCTTCAGCCTAAGCAACAGAACAAGATTATGTCTCAAATATATATATATATAATATAAATACATAATTTAAACAAATAGTTATTTAGAACAGACCATGAACCAGGCCTGTGTTCCATGGTGCAGTGAAAAACAGTAAACAAGACGGTTATAATCCTTGTTCTCATAGAACCTATAGTCTAGAAAGGAACACAGACTGGCCGGGTGTGGTGGCTCATGCCTGGAATCCCAGCACTTTGGGAGGCCAAGGCAGGTGGATCACGAGGTCAGTAATTTGAGACCAGCCTGGCCAACATGGTGAAACTCCATCTCTTAAAAAAAAGAAAATGAAAAAAACAAACAAAAAAAGGAATACAGACTAATATGCAGATAGTTACAAAGAGGGGTGCCAAGGGATATGATGTAACAATACTTTTTTATTCTCATATGGTATTCACCCCAAATTTGCATCTATGTAGCTTTTATAGTCTGTGAAGCCAGGATATAAAAGAGTTGGACAGTCTCAGGGCACAATTTTGCCACATGACAGATCCATTATTGGGCTTGAAGGCAGGTGCCCTATGTGACTCAACACAGGAATGGTAGAATGGCCACACCTTACCCACTTCAACAGCCATTGCAAGATTTTTTCCCTTATGAGATTTTATTGCGAAAGCTTTTGTGCCATCAAGACCCCAGGCTAAAGTCAGTCCTTGTTTTGTCTTTTTTTTTTTTTTTAAGAAAAATTTAATTTTGGCCAGGTGCAGTGACTCACACCTGTAATTCCAGTACTTTGGGATGCTGAGGCAGGTGGGTCCCTTGAGTCCAGGAGTCCAAGAGCAGCTTGGGCACTGTGGCAAAACCCTATCTCTACAAAAAATACAAAAAATTAGCTGGGTATGGTGGCACACACCTGTGGTCCCAGCTACTTGGGAGGCTGAGGTGGGAGGATTGCTTGATCCTGAGTTTCAGGCTACAGTGAGCCATGTTCGTGCCACTGCACTCCAGCCTGGGTGACAGAGTGAGACTCTGTCTCAAAAAAAAAAAAAAATAGTTTTAGTGAGGTATAAAATTAACTCATTTTAAGTGTACAATCTAATGATTTTTAGTAAATTTACAGAGTTGTACACCCATTACTGCAATCTAGTTTTTAGAACATTTTCCATCACCCATAAAAGAAACCTTAGGTCCTTTTGCAGGCATTCTCTGTTCTTACTCTCAGCCCCTGGCAGTCACTAATCTATTTTCTGTCTCTGCAGATTTGCCTATTTTGGACATTTCACATAAATGGAATCAAACAATGTGCAGTCTTTTATGTCTCACTTCTTTCATTTAGCATCACGTTTTTGAGGGGCACCCGTGTTGTAGCATGGATCAGTATCTTTTTCTATTACTAAATAGTATTCCACTATGTGAATAGTCCACATGTGTTACCTATTCATTGGCTGATGGACATTTGAATTGCTCCCACTTTTTGATGACTATTCTTGATTTCACTTAGCCCTTCCACAAATGGGCCAGATTTCTGACAGTTATCTTTGTTTTTGCCCCAACTACAAAAACACAGTGGCATTTTCGCCATCTTCCCACTTGGTCTCTATTTTTTTTTCTTTTGCCATTTTCTGCTTGAGGTCTATCTTTCTCATGCCTTTCCCTGTTGCTTCTCCCTTTTTCTTGCCTCACCATCTGTTAGTAAGCGGACAGCAGGATTCACAAATAAAAGCCTTGAGTCACAAGCAGAAACACCTGGGTAGAAGTCTGGTTTAAGCCTGCTGTTAACTAGACTCTCTCTGGGCCATAGATACTTAATTTAGGAGAGTTAGACTAGAACAATTTTATTCTTTTAGCAGAATCATTTCCTTCAAATTTACTTAAAATCCTGAGATGTGACAGATTAGATTGCCCCAAGGTTTGAAGTGGAGGGTGGATCTTGGGGTCCTGCTGACTCTCCCTGGAATAGTCTGTGGACCTCTAAGCTCTAGAGTACTCAGTTTAAAATCCCCTGGGTAAGTGCAGTTCTAAGAGTGTATAAAAGCGTTTTTAAAACCTCAGCTATCCTAGTCCTTTTCCAACATATCCACATGAAAGGAATCAGGAGTAGTGGCAAAAGCACTAGATATGGAAATCAGAGGACCTGGCTCCAGGACTTCTTACCTCTGTCATCTCGGGCAAATTGTTTAACCCGAATCCTACTTTCCCTAAGCGTCAATTGGAAGTGGTAATGTGTACAGTGGTGACATATCATATGCACATTTAACATACAGGAATTCAAGGATAGAATAGCACAAAGAGAATTTAGTTATAGTGCTGGACCTGCTATTTGTCCTCAGCACCACTCCTCACCTTTCACCTGCTGTGCGTCTTGGGCAAGGAAGCTGACCCCTGCAGGCTGCATCAGACAGATGTCCTTTCTGCTGGCTTCCAGCTGTGATCTGCCTACAGAAGGCACCAGTGGGAGACTGGAGGGCAGGAAGAAGGTCTCGGGTATTTCTCCTCATTCTTCTCTTCTTGGGTGGCTTCTCTAGTACTGGCTGCATTTCCTTTATGGCTCCACCTCTCGCTGAACAGGCCTACCGTGTTTCAGCTTAACTTCAGCCATCCCAGCTCCTAGTTCTGGTGTAATTTCCTTCAGCAAAGGGGTGGCAGAGGCTTTCAGAAATCAGGAATGGCTGGGTTGCTTCACTGTCTTTTATTTGGCTTCTGTATTAGTCTGTTCTCAGGCTGCTAATAAAGACATACCCAAGACTGGGTAATTTATAAAGGAAAAGGTTTAATGGACTCACAGTTCCACATGGCTGGGGAGCCCTCACTATCATACAAAAGGCAAAGGAAAAGCAAAAGCACATCTTACATGGCACCAGGAAAAGAGCTTGTGCAGGGGGAACTCAGATCTCGTGAGATTTATTCACTACCACGAGAACAGTAAGGGGGAGACTGCCCCCATGATTCAGTTGCTTCCACCTGGCCCTGCCCTTGTCATGGTGGGGATTATCACAATTCAAGGGGGGGATTTGGGTGAGGACATAGTCAAACCATATCAGCTTCTTAACCCTCTTCTGGACATTCCTATCCCCTGGGCAATTCCCCATAATGAAGCCCCTCTGAATACCTAGAATGGTTTCTGTTTTCCTGATTGGACCCTAACCAATGCAACTAAACTCTTGACAAAAAAGAGGGAAAGAATAAGAATCTAAACAGGCTAGGCAATTCCACTAGCCATCCCTCTCAATGAGCCTGTGCCCTGGAGTGAGGGTGAGGTAGAAGGCATGGAACACTCAGTCTCAGGTCTTAGTGTCCCTCATTGGGTTTTCGTTTGTTTGTTTGTTTGTTTGTTTTGAGATGGAGTCTCACTCTGTTGCCCGGGCTGGAGTGCAGTGGTGTGATCTCGGCTCACTGCAAACTCTGCCTCCTGGATTCAAGCCATTCTCTTGCCCCAGCCTTTCGAGTAGCTGGGATTACAGGCGTGTGCCACCATACCCTCTAATTTTTGTATTTTTTTAGTAGAGTCAGGGATTTACCATGTTGGCCAGGCTGTTCTCAAACTCCTGTCCTCAAGTGATCCAGCGGCCTTGACCTCTCAAAGTGCTGGGATTACAGGTGTGAGATACTGTGCCCAGCCCCTACATTGGGTTTTAAGTTGTGGAGGTTTTGGTATATCCTGGCCTTTAAGGCAAATGAACTTATTTACATAGACACAAAATGATGTATTCTATATTTCATGGTCCGGAGATGTTAAGTGTATGTGATTTTACCTTCCTTGGTGGCTATGGAGCTCAACGCATCATGCAAGATGAACCTCTGCTGAGAATCACAGGGCAATATGAGGATCAGATGAAATAGTATGAGTAAAAGCACATTATAAACTGTAAAATTGCAAACAAATATAGGGCATTATTATTACTTACATTCGAAACCCCCATCATCCAGGAACAATGCAATTTAAGTCTTTTTATAGGACTTGAGAAGTTACTTTGAAGGTTTTCTAGGGTTCTCCATTGTTTTCTGTCTTATTATTTTATTTTCCTTCTTTGGAGACGGGGTCTCACTCTGTCACCCAGGCTGGAGTGCACTGTGGTATGATCATAGTTCATTGTAACCTTGAATTCCTAGGCTCAAGTGATCCTCCCACCTCAGCCTCCCAAAGTGCTGGGATTACCAGGAGACCCACTGTGCCTGGCCTTTCCATTGTTTTCTACAAAAAAAAAAGGAAACGAAATTATGATCCCTAGGGAAGATAAGGAGAGTGCATTTAACCTAATGGTCTCATTCCTTAACTAGAAACACAAGAAACAAAAAGTTATTTGAGCCCAGGAGTTGGAGGCCAACCTGGGCAACATAGGGAGACTCCTGTCTCTTCTACAAAAAAGTTTAAAATCCAGCCTGACCAACACAGAGGAACCCCGTCTCTACTAAAAATACAAAATTACCTGGGCATGGTGGCGCACGCCTGTAATCCCAGCTACTTGGGAGGCTGAGGCAGGAGAATCACTTGAACCCAGGAGGTGGAGGTTGTGGTGAGCCAAGATCGGTCCATAGTCCATGGCATTCCAGCCTGGGCAACAAGAGCAAAACTCCATATTAAAAAAAAAAAAAAATTAAAATCAGCTGGGTGGCACATGCCTGTAGTCCCAGCTACTTAGGAGGCTGAGGTGGGAGGATTGCTTGAGGTCAGGAGTTCAAGGCTGCAGTGAGCAGTGATTATGCCACTGCATTCCAGCCTGGGCAACAGAGTGAGACCCTGTCTAAAAAAAAAAAAAAAAAAAAGTTCCATTCTTTTTTTTCGCCCTGTAAAATGCGTAAGCATTTACAGAATTATAAAAAGAGTATCCTGTTCTTTGTCTTGGAGATGAAATTGGTATGGGATTTGGCTTTTCTTGCTAAGTGCTCAATGTTAGGTTAATGTTCCTTAGTATTTCCCTATGTTTCTTCTAAAATCAATGCTAAACTTAGAAAAGAAAAAGAAGCTTACAATTTTGTTATTCTCTTCTCTGAGTTAGACAAGAAAAATCAGAAAGATGTTTTTTGATGATAAGATTTTCACACTGCTGAAGTAAACCACAAATTATACTGATGTGAACGAGGTCCCTACACATTTTTCTTCCACAAATATGATCTTGTGGCGATCTATTTTGAATCGATGTCTTCTCTTAAGCCTTTGTTGAAATCTTCCTTCAAATTGCTTCATGACCCCTATCTTATAAGACCAAGGACTGAACATTCTTTTTTATTCTAAAAGGTAAAGAAGCTAAGGAAGCTAACGGGACACTAGTGCAAGCTGACCTCGTCAGTTACTAATTTCCATTTTACAAAATTATAACCACAATGACGGTGATGACAAGTGCCCGAAGACTGCTATCTTGGGTTTCTTAAATTAGAGTTGAGAAACCGTTGCTAACCAAACCTCCCAAGAGTTATTCCCTGGTTGCTGTGTTTGATAAATTTGTCTCTCTGGTGACACATACCCGGCTGGACCAATAGAGTGATGAAATTCTCTCCTTCTTGCCTAATTTTTCTTTTGGACTCTACTCAGCAATATGTCTGAACTTCTGTGTAGGTGTCCAGCTTTTAGATTTTTCCAAGTGTTTCCAAAAATGTAATAAAATGGGCATGGTGGCTGAAGCCTACAATCCCAGCACTTTGGGAGGCCAAGGAAGGAGGGTAGCTTGAGCCCAGGAGTTTGAGACCAGCCAACTAAAAATTAGAAAAAAAATTTTCTGATTTTTGTAGAGATGGCAAAACCCGATCTCTACAAAATTTAGAAAATTAGCTAGGTGTAGGGGTGCTCCTGTAGCCTCAGCTCCTGTGAGGCTGAGGTGGGAGGATCATTTGAGCCCAGGAGGTTGAGGCTGCAGTAGCTATGACTATGCCACTGCACTCCAGCCTGGGTGGAGTGAGACCCTGTCTCAAAAAAATATAAATAAAATAGAGAGCCCAAATCAGTGTTTTGAATAGTTTGAAATCAGTCTTTTCTACTGAGACAAGTACTAACGGATGTTGCTAGATTCCTGCCACCTCTGTGTGTGTGGCAGGGGAAGGGATGCTGGGGGAGAGGAGAATGGAGAGGGATAGGCAGGGCCTGCTCTGTTTTACACAGGGCTGAAATCTTACAACACATGCCATGTAATCAGGCTAAGGACAAATAATCCCTCTGAATAAATTTACAGTGAATTGACCTATATTTCACATTAGATAAAACACACTTAAGTCATTAAATGAATTTCTCCCTCTGATTCATTAGTTCCCAGCATGCTCTGATCCTTTGCTCATTTGTCATATGGCTCATGAAAGCTGAATATGGTAAAAAGAAACTAAATCACTGTGTCTGTCCCCTTACTAGGTCAGGATATGTTCCCTATGGAGGAGTTATTACCATGTTGGAGATTGACTGGTTCTACTGCTGGTCTTGGCTAAGAGACTGAGAAGCTACACTCGACATATCGGCCTTGTGGCATTCTGCCAAGTACTGTGCACATTAGCAATGATGTGCCCATGCTCACATTACCCAGGAGTCGTCTGATGCTAAGAGCTTAGATTCAGCATTATAAGAGCTCTTGAGAATGGGTCTCATCAGAGTTCTGAGCAGCAGGGTTGATGAGTAAAGAGGCTGACCTTTAAAAAAACTCTCACTTGGAAATGCCAGATATAGGTGATGGGGAGGAAGGCAGCAAATCACACTGCCATGTGTGTACCTATGCAACAATCTTCCATGTTCTTCACATGTACCCCCAAACCTAAAATGCAATAAAAAAAAAAAAACTCTCACTTGAAGCTCAAACTTTCAAGTTTTCCTTTCGTCTCTTGAGGTACTCATTGAGTAAAGGTGTTGTAGAGGGAACCATTGTGGGTTAGTATCTGCTGTGGCATGTAGGTCCAAGTGGACCTATTTTTTAATGGTGATAATATTCTTGGTGTGGAACTCATGGTATTTCATGAAGCTGCTGGTCTGGCTTTGGAGAGTCTGAGAAACAAGTCAACATTATAACATTAGCTATTCTAATGAGCCTGGGAGCAGATGAGTGCAGCATTTTAATACATGAGGGACAACATATAGTACTCCTCTAGAGTAGGAACAGGAGCTCTGAAAAACACAAAGGAGAGTAGCATGAACAGGACGGACTGTGTCATCAATGGCTGCCCCCAAAGCTCAAGGGGTCTTAGTTGGTATCACTGGAGGTATGGACAGTGGACAGAAGGTGCACTGGGGAGACTGAAGCTCTGATATTTGTCCAGCATTTTGGCCAATGTTTTTAGAGGCAAAGTGGAACATGTTCAGGGTAATATAAGAGATGCCATATAAAAAATGATTCTGTCCAAACAACATACACTAAGCCAAACCCAGAGCCAGGGGCTACAGAAGACAGAGATGGAGGTGATGCCTCCCCCACTCTCAAGGAGATCATAGTAATGGCTGAAAGAATATAAGATTCATAGTTAGGTAAAAAGGAAACTCTGTATGCTCAAATATTTGAAAAGTAATCATATGGAAGAGGATCAGTCCTGCTCTCTGTGTTACTGAGGTGGAATTAAATCCAGTGGGTGGAAGCCACAAAGACTCAGTTTAGTTCAATATGAGATTGAAATGACACAGTGAGAGGAATCTAAAGGTGCAATGGACAGCTTGAGAAAGTTGTGAGATCCTGGTTGTCAGACATTTAAAAACAGGCCTGACCAGGCACAGTGGCTCATGCCTGAGACCCCAGCACTTTGAGAGATTGAGGTGGAAGGATCACTTGAGATCAGGAGTTTGAGGCTGCAGTGAGCCAAGATCATGCCACTGCACTCCAGCATGGGCAACAGAAAGAGAGACCCTGTCTCTAAAAAAGAAAGAAAGAAAGAAAGAAAAAGAACAGGCTGATGGGGCGCAGTGGCTCATACCTTGGGAGGCTGAGGTGGATGGATCACTTGAGCCCAGGAGTTTGAGACCAGCCTGGGCAACATAGTGAAACCCTGTCTCAACTGAAAATATAAAAATAAGCCAGGCGTGGTGGCATGTAATCCCAGCTACTCAGGAAGCTGAGGCAAAAGAATTGCTTGAACCCGGAAAGCAGAGGTTCCAGTGAGCTGAGATCACATCACTGCACTCCAGCCTGGGCAACACAGCAAGACTCCGTCTCAAAAAAAAAAAAAAAAAAAAAACCAACAAAAACAAAAACAAAAGGTAGCCAGTTTGATAACCTGGTCTCAAAATAAATAAATAAATAGATAAAAATTTTTAAATTAATTTTTTAATTAAAAAAAAAACAAGCCTAATGACCAGTAGTAGAGATGGTGACTGGTACATATACTCCCCTATTCAATGCACCAAGTACATTCCTGTGTTCCAAATTTTATGGATATACTGGTGAGCAAAATCAAAGAGCCTTCTCTCATGTAGCTTATACCTCATGTGAAGAGACACACAAGAATCGAACAATCACATAAGTATATGTAAAACTGCAACTGGGAAAGTGTTTGATGGAAAGGTCCATTGAGTGTTATAAGAACAGATGAAAGTGTGTTTGACCTATCGTGGGAGGCCAGGGACAACCGTGATGAGGAACCCTCAACTGAGCTGAGATCTGCAGGCTGGGTTGAGGTACAGAAGGGCGTTCCAGCCAAGAAGGACAGACTGTACAGGGTTCTGTGGTAGGAAGAAAGCTCTTAGATAACAGGGAGGTGATTCTCGATGTTTAAGGTCTGTTTCTTTTTTACAAATTTTTATTTATTTATTGAATAGGTAATAGAGAAATTGAACAAATTTCAAAGGTACAGAAGGGTACAGAGAGAAGAGTAAGTCTCCCTTACTGCTCTGACCTTCTAGAGAATCACCGTTGCCAGGTTTTTCTGCTCCTCCTAAAGGTATTAGATGCATCAACTAATATTCCCTTTTCTTCCCTCCACAAAATTGTAGTGTGCTATACATCATTTTACATCTTTCTTTATTCTTCTAACAATATATCTGAGGCTCTTTCAGCACATTCAGAGCTGTCTTGCAGGATGCAGCCACACAGCAATCCAGTGAAGGAGACATGATAGTTCTGTTAGCCTCCCCTTTACCGAGGCCATGTAGGAGGATTACAAGCAAAACAGCAGTGAATATCCATGTATGCACATAATTTTGCAAATCTACGATTATGTCTGTTTTGCAAACTTTGGTTTTCTTCTTTCATATTGTTTCTGATTACAACAGTAATACATGCTTACAGGAAAATATTTGCACAAATACATCATGCAGAACGTGAAACTGCTCAAGAATCTCACCTTTCATAACTGCTATGGCTATTAATTTGTCCAGATGATTTCTAATCTAGAATAATTGAAAAAGAAAGGGTATGTGGCACACAGAGCATATGGTAGATTTCAAAATCTCTCACTCTCTATGGTTTGGAGTTGGTATGGAGAGAAGCTGTAATTCTTCCCAGAGGGTGCAGATGCATTCCTCTACCATAACACGTGTTTTTAAGTTGGATTCCACAGATGACTTTGGGATAGAGATTAATTTGTTAACAAAGGTGTATTTTCAAAGTAAGGAATCTAAAGCTTTCATCAGATTCTTTATTGTTTGTTTGTTTGAGATGGAGTTTCACTCTTGTCATCCAGGCTGGAGTGCAATGGTACAATCTTGGCTCACTGCACCCTCCACCTCCTGGGTTCAAGCTATTCTCCTGCCTCAATCTACCAAGTACCTGGGATTACAGATGTCAGCCACCACACCTGGCTAATTTTTGTATTTTTAGTAGAGATGGGATTTCACCATGTTGGCCAGGTTGGTCTCGAACTCCTGACCTCAGGTGATCTGCTCTCTTTAGCCTCCCAAAGTGCTGAGATTACAGACTTGAGCTGCTGTGCCAGTCTCATCAGATTTTTAAAGGGGTATATGACCCCCCCACAAAAAGTTAAGAGTATCTACTAGTAGAGAGAGCCATAAGTTTCATTTCTCATTGAAGAATGGTATTAAATCCTGCCAATTACACCAAAAAGAAAAAAGAGTGGTGTTAGTCTTGGCAGAGGGCTTTTCCAAGGGTTCCTAAATTATTGCAGAATTTAAATAAATTATTTAGCCTCATCTATTAAATAAGGAATAATAATGGCAACTCATGGGGTGGTTATGAGGCTTAAATAAGTTAATATGTGCAAGCACTTAGAAAGTTGCTGTCAAATCATACACCCTATTACATACATGTTTGTAAAGTAACACTAGCTCACGTGTTCCTGGCCTGCCCTAACCCCAAGGAGAAAACCAAGGTCCATAGTAAAGAGCAGAAGACTTTTGACAAGCAGCCAGACCTCCTGAATAATTTCTCACACAGAACCTTCCCCAGGCAGCATGCTGTCCCTATCCAGAGATCAAAACATATCTAGGTCATCTGAGAGAGTAGCCAGGCAAGAGGATGCTGAAGGGCTGCAGTGCAACTCAATGTTAGTTATGCAGCTAGGAAGGATGGCTTTTTGTAACAAAAAAAAAAAAAAAAACAAATTATATATTATATATATAAAAATGTGTGTATGTATGCACATATGTGTGTGTATCATATTTATAAGAAATTATTTAATTTTAAATTGAGGGATTATTTTTTCCAACAGCAAAAGAAGGAGCTACCTCTAAACTAAAATACCTGAAAATTTATAGTTCAGGATGTGTAACCATCCTTACTCTTTCCTCATCACCTCCTCTTGCCAAAAACTATGTATGTACACGTAGACATAATCATATCATTTTATTAATTATAGAATGATGCAATTGAATTATGTTGTCTAAAAAGCACTTTAAGTGTTTCAGATGCTTTGAGGACTGTTGAAAAAGTGCCTGCGCACGTCGATCCCTGGTCCTACTTTTTTCTCCTTCCATCTCACCATGCTGTGCCGTGGAGTCCCAGCCCTGCACTCACTAAGCCTTAGGTGGGGGAATTAATTCGGTTCTGTCTCATTAAGTACTGAGCACAATGACCAGGTGCGGTTGCTCACGCCTGTAATCGCAGTGCTCCGGGAGGCTGAGAGGGGCAAATTGCCTGAGCCCAGGAGTTGGAGACCAGCCAGAGCAACATGGTAAAACCCTGTCTCTACTAAAAATACAAAAATCAGCTGGGTGTGGTGACATGTGCCTCTAATCCCAGCTACTCGGGAGGCCGAGGCACACGGATTGCTTGAATCTGGAAGGTGGAAATCGGAGTGAGCCCAGATGGCACCACTGCACTCCAGTCAGAGCAAGACTCTGTCTCCAAAACAACAACAACAACTAGTTCTGAGCATCTAGTCTGTGCCAGGAGCATGGCATAAAGCAAAGAGAAATCAAATGGATTCCCTAGGCTCTGCCTCTGTCAGCTTGTCTATAAAATAAGGTGCTTGAATTAGATGATTAATCTGTCTTTTCCTAGCTCTGACTTCTATGACTTCTATGATGTTGAAATAAAACCAAGCAATCGTTTGTAACCAAAAATCTTCAGAATACTTACCAATAAGCTTCATGATCATCAAATTGCCACACAAATCTCATCATCTCTACTGTGTTCTCTCTGGCACTTGAATCATTAGCAATGTATCATTAATGCTGATAATGCGTCAATAATGACAGGTTATTTGTACAGTGCATCATAAGACCAAGAACTCTTCACAATAACTGTGGGCCAGAGAGCTCCAGCAGTCTCATCCTTGTTTTTACAGACGAGGAAACTGAGACTGAGAAAGGTGGAAGGTGGCAGAATAAGGACTTGAACCCAGGTTTGACTTGTGGTGAGGGCTCTTTCCACACTTGCTGCCACTGCACTTATGAAATGCTATTGGGCATTGTCCCCACTGTGTGCCTCCATCTTCCCTCCCATCCACATGAGCAGGGGCAGTCCTATATAATTTCTTTATTGCACATACAACATTGTGCCTGCTGGGCACCTACTTCCCTCCGCACCTAGTGCAGGCTCCATCCCACATTTGCTTGGCAGGGCTGGGAGCTGCTCTGGGGTGAATCAGGGCTCTGTGGCCCAGCCCAAGACAAAGTAGTTTAATAGAGAGATCCAGGCACAGGCCTTGGCTGCCTGCCTTGGCAGAGGCACTCCCAAGGGCAGAAGTACAAACCCATAGTTCTTTGACCATCTTATCCCAGCATTAGCAGGCCCTAAATTGTTCATTTCCTTGAAGGAAGCTTGCTGTCAATTAGACTTGTCCTGTTTAAGGTTTTGATCTCAATAAAGATGAGTGGGTCATTTCAGTGCTTTTGTGTGTGAATCTGAGAGACCTGCAGCCAAGGCTGCCCGCCAGCCGGCCTCAGCCGTCCAGAGCATGCTCCTACATTGACCTGCCTGAGGCCAGCCCTCGTGAGATGTTTCCAATAGTAATGATAAAAAATGTGCTTGAGCTTAGGTGGCAGTGGGAATGTTTTTCAAAGCACAATCACACTTAAATAAACATTGGAGCAGGCATGACCAACTCCTTTAGAACCTAGGGAAGAGAGATTAGCCATGGGGACTTGGGTCCACGGAGCTGTTAGGTTGCAAAATTGAGACAGGAACGCAGATCTTCTATATCCAGCTGTATGATCTCTGCATTCTACCAGCCATCCACCACCCTGAAGGGCTGGTCAGGTTTATGTTGGATACCTTCTCTCCTGCTCCAGGTTCCAGGGCTCTTCAAGAGCCAGAGGGCCAGGCGCAGTGGCTCATACCTGTAATCCCAGCATGTTGGGAGGCTGAGGCGGGTGGGTCATCTGAAGTCAGGAGTTCGAGACCAGCCTGGCCAATATGGTGAAACCCTATCTCTACTGAAAATACAAAAATTAGCCAGGCATGCTGATGGGTGTCTGTAATCTCAGCTAATCAGGAGGCTGAGGCAGGAGAATCTTTTGAATCTGGAAAGCAGAGGTTGCGTGAGACAAGAGGGAGCCACTGCACTCCATCCTGGGTGACAAGAGTGAAACTCCATCACAAAAAAAAAAAAAAAGTCAGAGAACCCCGACCTCATCATGAAGCTGAGTTCTGTCTTTCCCTTGTGAATGGCATCAGTTCTTAAGTTGCCCTCTTCTTCTCTGTCCACCTCATGAAACCTCTTACTGTCTTTCTAAACAGATCACAGCTCCAAGGGAAGAACAGTGGGATTACCTGTATTTGCACACAGATGTGAACTGATAAATAAATGTTAACATATTTGTCAGGAATACTTGTGGAATCCCAAAACACAGGACTCTTTAAGGGTGAAATTTCAGTAGCTATTTGTGAGCACACAAAATGCACTGTAAGGTGTCTGTTTACTCCTTAAACTCTATTCTAGCTGCCCCACACAGCATGGAGGTTTGGTGGGGCTGGAGAGAGGAGATGCTCAGGCCCAGAGCATCTTTGCAGTTCTGAGCCCACGAGCAATGACAGTAAGAAAAGTGGGCAGATAGAATGCAAAGAGCTGTGCCCAATTCAAGTACAGACAATGGATTACCCCAGGTGACATGGCTGCTGAGAACCAAGTCAGGTTCATGACACCACAGACCAATTTCTACTGATGATCCAGAGGTCCTGCATGTTCCCAAATCATCCTAGAACTGTTGAACTGGGTTCCCAGCACTGTGAGGCCACCAAGCTCCAGAGCAGCCATTCTTTTGCCACTCTCACTCCTTACCCCTGGTTGTTCGGAAGCCCAGGTGCACTTCTGCAGCAAAGGAGCACCAAAGAATCCACTCCGACCGGGCGCGGTGGCTCACACCTGTAGTCCCAGCACTTTGGGAGGCCGAGGCGGGTAGAGCAGGAGGTCAGGAGAGCAATATCATCCTGGCCAACATAGGGAAACCCCACCTCTACTAACAATACAAAAAATTAGTTGGGCATGGTGGCACATGCATGTAATCCCAGCGACTCAGGAGGCTGAGGCAGGAGAATGGCTTGAACAAGGGAGTTGGAGGTTGCAGTGATCCGAGATCACACCACTGTACTCCCAGGCAACAGAGCGAGTCTCTGTCTCAAAAAAAAAAAAAAAAAAAAATCCACCCCAAGACTCCGGGGCTTGTGCCAGACTGTGGACTTTTCCACGGAACCTTGCGGATCATTGGTTTATCAATTTCCCCAATCAAAAAACAAAGAATCCCAGGTACCTCTCCATTCCACATACTGTTGTTACACATCTTTCCAGACTGTCTCTGAATCTCCTGCTTTCATCTCTGCTGTGATTAAAGTGGACACTTTAGAAGCAGATGCATTTTCTCTCCTGTCTGCTCTGGGCTTTCAGTTTCATACAGCAGTGCTCCCCCAAAGCCCAGCTATTCCCTTCCTCGCTAAGAGTCCCTCCACTAATGTGCCATCAGGAACCCCTGCTGCTAGCAAGAGGAACGTGAATGCTAACCTTAGCTGGGCACTGATCACAGATCAGGCTCCACGCTAAGTGCTTGGCTTGCATACACCCACTGTTTGTACTCTGTTATACAAAATATACACCCTCTTATTGTATTCTATTATAAAAAATATACACTCACAATTTTTACTCTGTTATAAAAATATACTCAGTCAAAAACTTGACTTTTACAAAGAAAATAAACCCTCTATTTGTACTATGTTACAAAATACATACACATTCTCTGTGTACACTATTATAAAATATATATGGCCTCTCTTTTTACTCTGCTATAAAAAATACACACTCTATTTCTACTCTGTTATAAAAAATATACACACTCTATTTGTACACTGTTATAAAATATATACACCCATATTTTATCCTCTGTTATACAAAATATACACACTCACAATAAAGCATTTTACAAAAAGTATAAACCCTATATTGTACTCTGTTGTAAAGTAGATACACCCTCCCATTGTACTGTGTAAGAAATTGTATACACCCTCTATTGTACTCTGTTATAAAAAAAAACACCCTCTATTTATAATCTGTTATAAATAAAATACACACTCACAACCTGGTGCTTTCAAAAAATATAAATCCTCTATTTTTACTCTGTTATAAATAATATACACCCTCCCTGCTAACTCTGTTATAAAAATATACACCCACAATTTTTACTCTGTTACAAATATGTACTCAGTCACAAATTTGACTTTTACCAAAAAAAAATAAACCCTCTATTTGTACTCACTTATAAAATATAGACACATTCTCTATGTACACTATTATAAAATATATACGCCCTCTATTTTTATTCTGTTATAAAAAATACACACTCTGTTTCTACTTTGTTATAAAAATATTCACACTCTATTTGAACAGTTATACAAAATATACACCCGCAATTTATACTCTGGTATAAAAAATATACACACCCAAAATAAAGTATTTTACAAAAAGGATAAACCCTATACTGTACTCTGTTATAATGTATATACACTCTCTCTTTGTACTGTGTAAGAAATTACATACACCCTCTATTGTACTCTGTTATTAAAAATAAACACCCTCTATATTTATAATCTATTATAAAAAATATACACACTCACAACCTAGTCCTTTAAAAAAATATAAATCCTCTATTTTTACTCTGTTAGAAATAATATACATCCTTCCTTTTTACTCTGCTATAAAAAATATACACCCTTTATTTTTATTCTGTTATAAAAAATATACACCCACTATTTGTACTCTCTTATAAAAATATATACACTTTATTTGTACTCTCTTATAAAAAACATACACCCTCCTTATGTACAGTGTCATAAAATATATACACCCTCTATTTGTTCTCTGGCATAAAAAATATACACACGCACAAAATAGTCCTTTAAAAATATATAAACACTCTATTTGTACTCTGTTATAAAACATATTCACCATCTGTTTGTTCTCTGTTAGAACAGATATAAGCACTCGAAAAATAGGTTTTTACGAGAAATATGCACCCTCTATATGTAGTCTGTTATAAAATATATGCAACCTCTATATGTACTCTGTCATAAAAAGATATACCCTCTATTCGTACTTTCTTATAAAAAATATACACCCTGTATTTGTACTCTGTTATAAATATAAACACCATCTATTTGTACTCTCTTATAAAAAATATACAAACTCACGATATTGTCATTTATAAAAAATACAAACCCTATATTGTACTCTGTGATAAAATATATACACCCTCTATTTGTACTCTGTTATAAAAATAATACACACTCACATAATAGAATTTATAAAAAACAGAATCCCTCTATTTGTACTCTGTTATAAAGTATAAACAACCTCTCTATGTACTCTCTTATAAAATATATACTCCCTCTATTTTCACACTTATTAATTATATACTGATTCAGAAAATTTTCTTCTATACAAAATATAAACCCTCTCTTTGTGCTGTTATTGAATATATACACCCTCTATTTGTACTCGGTTATGAAAAATATACACATTCACAAAATTGTCATTTTTTAAATATATACACTTTCTACCTGTACTCTGTTATAAACAATATAAACCCTATTTACTCTGTTTAAAACAAATATGCACCCTCTCTTTGGAGTCTGTTATAAAAAATATACACCGTCTATTTGTACTCTGTTAGAAAGAATATACACACTCACAAAATAGTCTTTCGTAACAAATATATACCTTGTATTTTTACTCTCTTAAATATACCTAATGCACAGTAAGTACTCAGTGAATGTCAGTCATCTATTTTTTCTCACTCATATTCCATTTATGTATCAATTAAATTACTCAATTACAATAACACATTGAACTGGTCCAAACAAGTTTAGGAATTCACGCAATTGGCTCTCGATATGCTTTCAGTCCAAACGGAGGGAACCAAATTAGAGTGGCATGTAAGACAACAACAACCAGAACATGCAGCACTAGTTGCCAGTAGTATGTTTTGCAGAAGGAATGGAGACCAGCAGGTAAGTTAAATGGAGGTCACCGAAGAGAGCTGCTTCTTTGATGAAGCTCTAACCTCTCCCCCTGAAGACTCTATTCCCAACCAGGGCTGATGCTTAATGTGGCACAGGCTGTGGCCTGCACAAAGATACCCAGCTGAGAGGGTGAGTGGGGTGTTGGAACCCATCCATGCTCCAAAGGAAGAGACACCTTTCCCTAATTCACACGTCCATTCTCCCTCCTTCTTCCCTAACCCTGCCTCCTACTCAAGCCCACGCATTATGACATAGAACACAATTAGTCAGGTGAAAGCACTGTCAAGGATGCTCTCATTCAAAACAACAGCACAGTCAAACAGAGAGCATGCTTGCATATGAAATGGGATGAATTCTTTCAGACATGGCTCGTGATGACTGGGGCCACACCACCAGGACAGCAGCTCTGCTCTGCACCGAGCCTTACTGTGTGCCTGGCCACACCCCAAAATGCTTCCTACTCTCTCATTTCACCCTCAGAGGCAGACAAGAGGACTGTAAGGGACTCATGTCGTCTCCCATGCTCTCTGAAAAGGACTCCCATTTCTCCTGGGGACCAAAAGTAACAACAAAAGTAGCTTGTGACTGGTAGAGCACACAACTTTTTCAAAGTACAGAGCTAAAACTGTCCCTGCTTTAAGTGCGAAAGCACTTAAAGCAGGGAACGACTAGCAAAGTTTTAGCTCTGTATTTTGAAAAACTTGTCTCCCTTGAAGTGCTGTAGCTGATGAAGTTAGAATGAGTGATCTGTGTCCACTGGAGCATTCTTGTAGTAAGAAAGGATTCGGTGACTTTTTAATTCTTTAGAACTGATCCTCATTCTTGTCAATCAACTGTGAATTTTCTGTGTTCATTTCTATTTGTATTCTGTTTTTAAAAAATATAAACCCTCTCTTTGTATTCTGTTATAAAAAAATAAATACACTCACAAAATAGTCTAATAAAAAATAGAAACCCCCTATTTGTACTCTGGTATAAAAAATATCCAAACTCTCTTGTACTCTATTATAAGATATATACACCCTCTATTTTAACACTGTTATGAAAACCATACAGCCGTGTTTGTACTCTGTTATAAAAAATATACACCCTCTATTTGTACAGTGTAAGAAAATATATACACCCTCTATTTGTACGCTGGCATAAAAAATATACACACTCTCAAAATAGTCCTTTAAATATATAAAAACACACTATTTGTACTCTGTTATACAGCATATTCACCTTCTGTTTGTTCTCTGTTAGAAAACGTGTACACACTCAAAAAATAGTCTTTTATGGAAAATATGCACCCTCTGTATGTTCTCCGTTTTAAAAATATGCACCCTCTCTATGTACTCAGTCATAAAATGATATACCCTCTATTTGTACTCTGTTATAAAAAATACACACCCTCTATTTGTACTCTGTTATAAAAAATGTAAACCCTCTATTTTACTCGGTTATAAATATATACACAATTGCAAAATATTTTTATAAAAATATGAATCCTCTATTTGTACTCTGTTGTACAATATATACACCCCCAATTATTACTCTGGTATAAAAATATACAAAGTACAAAATAGACTTTTGCAAAACATATAAACCCTCTATTTCTACTCTGTTATAAAATATATACACCCTCTATGGGTACACTATTATTAAAATTATACACCCTCTATTTTTACACTGTTATACAAAATACACACTCTATGTGTACTCTGTTATAGAAAATATACACCTTCTATTGTACTCTGTTATAAGAAATGTACACCATTTGTACTCTGTTATAAAAAATATACACACTCAAACAATAGCCTTTTATAAGATATATAAACTCTCTCTTTGTACTGTTATAAAAAATATACACAATCTATTTCTACCCTGTTATAAAATATATGAACACTCTATTAGTAGTCTCTTATCAAATATATGCATACTCACAAAATAGTCTTTTCTTCAAAATATAAACCCTCTATTTTTACTCTGTTATAAAATAATACACCCTCTATTTGTACTATGTTTTAAAACATGTAAACCATCTACTTGTACTCTCTTCTAAAATCATACAAACTTCCAAAGTATCTTTATAAAAAATATAAACCCTCTCTTTGTACTCTGTTATAAAAAATATACACCCTCTGTTTCTACTCCGTTATATAAAATATACACACTAACAAAAGATTTTATAAAAAATAGACGCACTCTATTTATACTCTGTAATAAAAAATATACACCCTCTGTTTGTACTCTGTTACACAAAATATACACCCTCTAATTGTATTCTATTATAAAAAATATACACCCACAATTTTTACTCTGTTATAAAAATATACTCAGTCAAAAACTTGACTTTTACAAAGAAAATAAACCCTCTATTTGTACTGTGTTACAAAATACATACACATTCTCTGTGTACACTATTATAAAATACATACGGCCTCTCTTTTTACTCTGCTATAAAAAATACACACTCTATTTCTACTCTGTTATAAAAAATATACACACTCTATTTATACACTGTTATAAAATATATACACCCATATTTTATCCTCTGTTATACAAAATATACACACTCACAATAAAGCATTTTACAAAAAGTATAAACCCTATATTGTACTCTGTTATAAAGTAGATACACCCTCCCTTTGTACTGTGTAAGGAATTGTATACACCCTCTATTGTACTCTGTTATAAACAATCAACACCCTCTATTTATAATGGTATAATAAAGATACGCACTCACAACCTAGTGCGTTAGAAAAATATAAATCCTCTATTTTTACTCTGTTATAAATAATATACACCCTCCCTGCTAACTCTTTATAAAAAATATACACCCACAATTTTTACTCTCTTATAACAATGTACTCAGTCACAAATTTGACTTTTACCAAAAAATAAAATAAACCCTCTATCTGTACTCACTTATAAAATATAGACACATTCTCTATGTACACTATTATAAAATATATACGCCCTCAATTTTTACTCTGGTATAAAAAATACACACTCTGTTTCTACTCTCTTATAAAAATATTCACACTCTATTTGAACACGTTATACAAAATATACACCCACAATTTACACTCTGTTATAAAAAATATACACACTCAAAAGAAAGTATTTTACAAAAAGGATAAACCCTATACTGTTCTCTGTTATAAATTATATACACCCTCTCTTTGTACTGTGTAAGAAATTATATACACCCTCTATTGTACTCTCTTATTAAAAATAAACACCCTGTATTTATAATGTGTTATAAAAAATATACACACTCACAACCTAGTCCTTTAAAAAAATATAAATCCTCTATTTTTACTCTGTTAGAAATAATATACACCCTTCCTTTTTACTCCGCTATAAAAAATATACACCCTTTATTTTTATTCTGTTATAAAAAATATACACCCACTATTTGTACTCTCCTATAAAAATATATACCCTTTATTTGTACTCTGTTATAAAAAACATACACCCTCCTTATGTACAGTGTCATAAAATATATACACCCTCTATTTGTACTCTGGCATAAAAAATATACACACTCACAAAATAGTCCTTTAAAAATATATAAACACTCTATTTGTACTCTGTTATAAAACATATTCACCATCTGTTTGTTCTCTGTTAGAAAAGATATAAGCACTTGAAAAATAGGTTTTTATGAGAAATATGCACCCTCTACATGTGGTCTGTTATAAAATATATGCACCCTCTATATGTACTCTGTCATAAAAAGATATACCCTCTATTCGTACTCTCTTATAGAAAATATACACCCTGTATTTGTACTCTGTTATAAATATAAACACCGTCTATTTGTACTCTCTTATAAAAAATATACAAACTCACGAAATTGTCATTTATAAAAAATACAAACCCTATATTGTACTCTGTGATAAAATATATACACCCTCTATTTGTACTGTGTTATAAAATATATACACCCTCTATTTGTACTCTGTTATAAAAATTATACACACTCACATAATAGAATTTATATAAAATAGAATCCCTCCATTTGTACTCTGTTTTAAAGTGTATACAACCTCCCTATGTACTCTCCTATAAAATATATACTCCCTCTATTTTCACACTTATTAATTATATACTTATTCAGAAAATTTTCTTCTCTACAAAATATAAACCCTCTCTTTGTGCTGTTATTGAATATATAAACCCTCTATTTGTACTCAGTTATGAAAAATATACACATTCACAAAATTGTTATTTATAAAAAATGGAAACCCTATATTGTACTCTGTCATAAAATATATACACGCTCTATTTGTACCGTGTTATAAAATATATACACCATTTATTGCACTCTGTTATAAAAAATGTACACCATTTGTACTCTGTTATAAAAATTATACACACTCATATAATGGATTTTTTAAAAATAGAATCCCTCTATTTGTACTCTGTTTCAAAATATATACAACCTCTCTATGTACTCTCTTATAAAATATATACTCCCTCTATTTTCACACTTATTAATTATATACTTATTCAGAAAAATTTTCTTCTATACAAAATATAAACCCTGTCATTGTGCTGTTATTGAATATATATACCCTCTATTTATACACACTAACACAATTTTCTATAAAAAATAGACACACTCTCTTTATACTCTGTAATAAAAAATATACACCTTCTGAGTGTGCTCTGTTTTACAAAATATACACCCTCTAATTGTATTCTATTATAAAAAATATACACCCCACAATTTTTCTCTGTTATAAAAATTTACTCAGTCAAAAAGTTGATTTTTACAAAAAAAAATAAACCCTATATTTGTACTATGTTATAAAATACATATACATTCTCTGTGTACACTGTTATAAAACATATGTACGGCCTCTCTTTTTACACTGCTATAAAAAATACACACTCTATTTCTACTCTGTTATAAAATATATACAACCTCTACATGTACTCTGTTTTAAAATAAATACACCCTCTATTTCTACTCTATTATACCAAATATATACCTTCAAATTGTACAGTGTTATGAAAATATACACCCTCTACATGTACTCTGTTTTAAAATAAATACACCCTCTATTTCTACACTGTCGTAAAAAATATACACCCTCAATTTGTACTCTGTTATAAAAATATACTCCCTCCACATGTACTCTGTTTTATAATAAATACAACCTCTATTTGTACTCTGTTATAGTAAATATTCACCCTCACTTTGTACTCTGTTATAAAAAATATATACCCTCTAGTTGTACTCTGTTTTAAAATAAATACTACGTCTATTTGTACTCTGTTATAAAAAATATACACCCTCAATTTGCACTGTGTTATAAAAAAATATACTCCCTTTGCATGTACTGTTTTAAAATAAATACACCATCTATATCTACTCTGTTATAAAACATATACACCCTCCACATGTACTCTGTTCTAAAAAATATATACCCTCAATTTGTACTCTGTAATAAAAAATATACACCCTCTAAATGTACTCTGTTTTCAAATAGCTACACCCTCTATTTCTACCCTCTTATGAAAAATATACACCCTCAATTTGTACAGTGTTTTAAGAAATATACACCCTCTGCATGTACTCTGTTTTAAAATAAATACACCATCTATATCTACTCTGTTATAAAAATATACACCCTCCACATGTACTCCGTTCTAAAATATATACACACTCATTTTTGTACTGTTATAAAAATATACACCCTCTACATGTACTCTGTTTTAAAATAAATACGCCCTCTATTTCTACTCTGTTATAAAAAATATACACACTCAATTTTTACTGTGTTACAAAAAATATAAACCCTGTGCATGTACTCTGCTTTTCAATAAATACACTCTCTATTTCTACTCTGTTATAAAAAATATACACCCTCAATTTTTACTGTGTTGTAAAAAATATACACCCTCTGCATATGTGTTTTAAAATAAATACACCATCGATTTCTACACTGTTATAAAAAATATACACCCTCCACATGTACTCTGTTTTAATTAATATACACAATCAATTCGTACTCTGTTATAAAAAATATACACCCTCTACATATACTCTGTTTTAAAATAAGTAAACGCTCTATTTCTACTCTGTTATAAAAAACCTACACCCTCAATTTTTACTCTTATAAAAAAACACCCTCTGCATGTACTCTCTTTTAAAATAAATACACCATCTATATCTACTCTGTTATAAAAAAATATACACCCTCCACATATACTCTGTTTTAAATAATATACACAATCAATTTGTACTCTGTTATAAAAATATACACCCTCCACTTGTACTCTGTTTTAAAATAAATACACCCTTTATTTCTACTCTGTTATAAAATATATACAACCTCAATTTTTGCTGCATTATAAAAAATACCCCCCTCTGCATATACTCTGTTTTAAAATAAATACAACCTCTATTACTACTCTGTTATAAAAAACATACAACATCAACACGTAATCTGTTTTAAAATAAATACACCCTCTATTTCCACTCTGTTATAAACACTATGCACCCTCAATATTTACTGTTATAAAAAATATACACCCTCTGCATGAAATCTGTTTTAAAATAAATACACCCTCTATTTCTACTATGTTATAAAAAATATACACCCTCCACATGTACTCTGTTTTAAATAATATACAAAATCAATTTGTACTCTGTTATAAAAGATATACACATTCTAAATATACTCTGTTTAAAATAAATACACCCTCTTTTTCTACTCTGTTATAAAATATATACAACCTCATTTGTACTCTGTTATAAAAATATTCTCCCTTTACATGTACTCTGATTTAAAATAAATACGCCCTCTATTTCTACTCTGTTATAAAATATATACAACCTCATTTGTACTCTGTTATAAAAAATATACACCCTCTACATGTACTCTGTTTTAAAATAAATACAACCTCTATTTCTACTCTGTTACACAAAATACACACCCTAAAATTGTGTTTTAAAAATATACACCCTCTACATGTACTCTTTTAAAATAAATACACCATCTATTTCTACTATGTTATAAAAAATATACCCCCTCTACATGTACTGTTTTAAAATAAGTACACCCTCTATTTCTACTCTGTTATAAAAAATATACACTCCCAATTTGTACTGTGTTATAAAAAATATACACCCTCTGCAAGTACTCTGTTTTAAAATAAATACACCCTCTATTTCTACTCTGTTATAAAATGTATACAACCTCATTTGCACTCTGTTATAAAAAATATTCTCCCTCTACATGTACTCTGTTTTAAAATAAATACACCCAGTATTTCTACTCTGTTATAAAAATATACAACCTCTAAATGTATTCTGTTTAAAAATAAATACACCCTATATTTCTACTCTGTTATACAAAATATACACCATCAAATTGTACAGTGTTATAAAAATATACACCCTCTACCTGTACTCTCTTTAAAATAAATAGACTATTTCTACTCTATTTATAAAAATATGCACCCTCTACGTGTACTGTGTTTTAAAATAAATACATACTCTATTTCTACACTGTTATAAAAAATACACACAATCAATTTGTACTCTGTTATAAAAATATACTCCCTCTACATGTTCTCTGTGTTAAAATAAATACAACCTCTATTTTTACTCTGTTATAAAAAATATTTGCCCTCACTTTGTACTCTGTTATAAAAAATATATAACCTCTAGGTGTAGTCTGTTTTAAAATAAATACTACCTCTTTGTGTATTCTGTTATAAAAAATTTACACCCTCCATATATACTGTGTTTTAAATAATATACACAATCAATTTGTACTCTTATAAAAAATATACACCCTCTACATGTACTCTATTTTAAAATAAATACAACCTCTATTTCTACTCTGTTATACAAAATGTGCACCCTCAAATTGTACAGTGTTTTAAAAATATACACCTTCTACATGTACTCTCTTTTAAAATAAATACACCATCTATTTCTACTATGTTATAAAAAATATACCCCCTCTACATGTACTCTGTTTTAAAATAACTACACCCTCTATTTCTACTCTGTTATAAAAAATATATACTCTCAATTTGTACTGTTATAAAAAATATACACCCTCTGCAAGTACTCTGTTTTAAAATAAATACACCCTCTATTTCTACTCTGTTATAAAATATATACAACCTCTACATATACTCTGTTTCAAAATAAATATACCCCTCTATTTCTACTCTGTTATAAAAAATATACACCCTTAATTTGTACTGTGTTACAAAAAATATATACCCTCTGCATGTACTCTGTTTTAAAATAAATGCTCCATCTGTTTCTACTCTATTATAAAAAATATACACCCTGCATATATACAGTGTTTTAAATAATATACACAATCAATTTGTACTCTGTTATAAAAAATATACACCCTCTGCATGTACTCTGTTTTAACATAAATACACGATCTATTTCTACTCTGTTATAAAAATATACACCCTCCACATGTACTCCATTTTAAAAAATATACACCCTCAATTTGTACTCTGTTATTAAAAAATATACTGCCTCTACATGTACTCTGTTTTAAAATAAATACACCCTCTATTTCTCCCGTTATGAAAAATATACAACCTCTACATATACACTATTTTAAAATAAATACACCCTCTATTTCTACTCTGTTATACAAAATATACACCCTCAATTTTTGCTGTGTTGTAAAAAATATGCACCCTCTACACATTCTCTGTTTTAAAATAAATACACAGATTTCTTCACTGTTATAAAAAACATACACCCTCAATTTGTACTCTGTTATGAAAAATATACTCCCTCTACATGTACTCTGTTTTAAAATAAATACAACCTCTATTTCTTCTCTGTTATAAAAAATATTCACCCTCACTTTGTACTCTGTTATAAAAATGTATACCCTCTAGTTGTACTCTGTTTAAAATAAAAATTACCTCTATTTCTACTTTGTTATACAAAATATACACCCCTCAATTTTTACTGTTACAAAAAATATACACCCTCTGCATGTACTCTGTTTTAAAATAAATACACCCTCTATTTCTACTCTGTTATAAAAAATATACACCCTCCAAATTTACTCCGCTCTGAAAAATATACACCCTCAAATTGTAGTATGTTTTAAAAAGTATACACCCACTACATGTACTCTGATTTAAAATAAATGCACCCTTTATTTCTACACTTTTATAAAAAATATACACCCTCAATTTTTACTTTGTTATAAAAAATATACACCCTCTGCATGTACTCTGTTTTAAAATAAATACACCCTCTAATTCTACTCTATTATAAAAATATACACCCTCCACATGTACTGTGTTTAATATACACAATCAATTTGTACTGTTATAAAAATATACACCCTCCACATGTACTCTGTTTTAAATAACACACACAATCAATTTGTATTCCACTATAAAAAAATATACATCCTCTACATATACTCTGTTTTAAACTAAATGCACCCTCTATTTCTACTCTGTTATAAAATATATACAAACTCATTTGTACTCTGTTATAAAAATATACACCTTCTACATGTACTCTGTTTTAAAATAAATACACCCTCTATTTCTACTGTTATAAAAAATATACAACCACTACATATACTTTGTTTTAAAATAAATACCCCTATATTTCTACTCTGTTACACAAAATATACACCCTCAATTTTTACCCTTTTATAAAAAATATACACCCTCTGCATGTACTCTGTTTAAAATAAATACACCATCTATTTCTACTCTGTTATAAATATATACACCCTCCACATGTACTCTGTTTTAAATAATTCACACAATCAATTTATACTCTGGTTTAAAATATACACATCCTCCACATGTACTCTGTTTAAAATAAATACACCCTCTATTTCTACTCTGTTATAAAATACATACAACCTCATTTGTACCCTTTTATAAAAATATACACCCTCTACATTTACTTTTGTTTTAAAATAAATTCACCCTCTATTTCTACTCTGTTATAAAAAATATACACATTCACTTTTTACTGTTATAAAAATATACACCCTCTACATGTGCTGTTTGTAAATATCTACACCCTCTATTTCTACACTGTTATAAATATATACACCCTCAATTTGTACTGTTATAAAAAATATACACCTAATGCATATACACTGTTTTAAAATAAATACACCATCTATGTCTATTCTGTTATAAAAAATATTCACCCTCCGCATGTACTCCATTCTTAAAAATACACACCCTCAATTTGTCCTCTTTTATAAAAAATATACACCCTCAATTTTTGCTATGTTATAAAAAATATGCTCCCTCTCACACGTACTTTGTTTTAAAATAAATACAACCACTATATCTACTCTGTTATAAAACATATAAACCCTCACTTTTACTCTGTTATAAAAAACATATACCCTCTACGTGTACTCTGTTTTAAAATAAATACTACCTCTATTTGTACTCTGGTATAAAAAATATACAACCTCTATATGTGCTCTGTTTTAAAGTATCTACACCCTCTATTTCTACCCAGTTATAAAAATATGCACCCTCAATTTTTACTGTGTTATAAAAAATATACACCCTCTGCATATACTCTGTTTTTAAAAAAATACACCATCGATTTCTACTCTGTTATAAAAATATACACCCTCCACATGTACTCTGTTCTAAAATATATACACCCTCAATTTGTACTCTGTTCTAAAAAATATACACCCCTCAACTTGTACTCTGTTATAAAAGATATACACCCTCTACATGTTCTCTGTTTTAAAATAAATACTAACTCTATTTCAACACTGTTATAAAAAATATACATCCTCAATTTGTACTGTGTTATAAAAAATATACACCCTCTACATGTACTCTGTTTTAAATAATATACACAATCAGTTTGTGCTCTGTTATAAAAAATATACACCCTCTACATGTACTCTGTATTAAAATAAATACACCTTCAATTTCTACTCTGTTATAAAAATATACAACCTCATTTGTAATCTGTTATAAAAATATACTCCCTCCAGATGTACTGTTTTAAAATAACTACACCACTATTTCTACTCTGTTATAAAACATATACACCCTCTGCATATACTCTGTATTGAAATAAATACACCATCTATATCTACTGTTATAAAAAATAGACACCCTCCACACGTACTCCATTCTAAAAAATGTACACTCTCAATTGTACTATGTTATAAAAAATATACTCCCTCTACATGTACTCTGTTTTAAAGTAAATACCCCCTGTATTTCTACTTTGTTATAAAAAATATACACCCTCAATTTTTACTGTGTTATAAAAAATATACACCCTCTGCATGTACTCTGTTTTAAAATAAATACACCATCTATATTTACTCTGTTACAAAAATATACATGCTCCACATGTACTGTTTTAAATAATATACATAATCAATTTGTACTCTGTTATAAAATATATACGCCTTCTACATATACTCTGTTTTAAAATAAATACACCATCTATATTTACTCTGTTATAAAAATATACATGCTCCACATGTACTGTTTTAAATAATATACACAATCAATTTGTATTCTGTTATAAAATATATACACCCTCTACATGTACTCTGTTTTAAAATAAATACTCCCTCTATTTCTACTCTGTTATAAAACATATACAACCTAATTTGTACTATGTTATAAAAATATACACCTTCTACATGTACTCTGTTTTAAAATAAATACACTCTCAATTTCTACTCTGTTATAAAAAATATACATCCTCAGTTTTTACTGTGTTATAAAAAACATACTCTCTGCATGTACCCTGTTTTAAAATAAACACATCATCTATTTCTACTCTGTTATAAAAAATATACAGCCTCCACATGTACTCTGTTTTAAATAATAAACACAATGAATTTGTACTCTGTTATAAAAAATATACACATTCTACATGTACTCTGTTTTAAAATAAATACATCCTCTTTTTCAACTCTGTTATAAAATATATAAAACCTCATTTGTACTATATTATAAAAAATATAATCCCTCTACATGTACTCTGCTTTAAAATAAATACACCATCTATATCTTCTCTGTTATAAAAAATATACACCTTCCACAGTTACTCCGTTCTTAAAAATATACACCCCCAATTTTTACTATGTTATAAAAAATATACAACCTCTAAATATACCCTGTTTTCAAATAACTACACCCTCTATTTCTACCTCTGTTATAAAAATATACACCCTCAATTTGTACTGTTTTATAAAAAATATACACCCTCTTACATGTACTCTATTTTAAATAATATACGCAATCAGTTTGTGCTCTGTTATAAAAAATATACACCCTCTACATATACTCTGTTTTAAAATAAATACACCTTCAATTTCTACTCTGTTATAAAATATATACAACCTCATTTTTTAATCTGTTATAAAAATATACTCCCTCCAGATGTACTCTGTTTTAAAATAACTATACCACTATTTCTACTCTATTATAAAAAATATACACCCCCTGCATATACTATGTATTAAAATAAATACACCATCTATATCTACTCTGTTATAAAAAATATACATCCTCCACATGTACTCTGTTTTAAATAACATACACAATGAATTTGTACTCTGTTATAAAAATATACACATTCTACATGTACTCTGTTTTAAAATAAATACACTCTCTTTTCTACTCTGTTATAAAATATATAAAACCTCATTTGTACTATGTTATAAAAATATAATCCCTCTACATGTACTCTGTCTAAAAAAATGCATCTATTTTTTCTACTCTGTTATAAAAAATATACACCCTCTACATGTACTCTGTTTTAAAATAAATACAACCACTATTTCTACTCTGTTATAAAAAATATTCACCCTCCGTTTGTACTCTGTCATAAAAAATATATACCCTCAAGGTGTACTCTGTTTTAAAATAAATACTACCTCTATTTGTACTCTGTTATAAAAAACATACACCCTCAATTTGTACTGTGTTATAAAAAAATATACACCCATTGTATGTACTCTGTTTTAAAATAAATACACCATCTATATCTACTCTATTATAAAACATATACACACTCCACATGTACTCGGTTCTAAAAAATATACACCCTCAATTTGTACTGTGTTATAAAAAATATACAACCTCTGCATGTACTCTGTTTTAAAATAAATACACCCCTCTATTTCTACACTGTTATAAAAAAGTACACCCTCAATTAGTTCTCTGTTATAAAAAATATACTCCCCGCTACATGTAGTCTGTTTAAAATAAATACAACCTTTATTTCTACTCTGTTATAAAAAATATATACCCTCTAGGTGTACTCTGTTTTAAAATAAATACTACCCTTTTTTGTGCTCTGTTATAAAAAATATACACCCTCCATATATACTGTGTTTTAAATAATATACACCATCACATTGTACTCTGTTATAAAAAATATACACCCTCTGCATGTACTCTGTTTTAAAATAAATACACCATCTATATCTACTCTGTTATAAAAAATATACACCCTCCACATGTACTCCATTCTAAAAAATATACACCTTCAAATTTTACTATGTTATAAAAAATATACATCATCTAAATGTACTCTGTTTTCAAATAGTTACACCCTCTATTTCTACTCTGTTATAATAAATATACACCCTCTACTTGTACTGTGATATCAAAATATACAACCTGTGCATGTACTCTGTTTTAAAATAAATACACCATCTATGTCTACTCTGTTATAAAAAATATACACCCTGCACATATACAGCGTTCTAAAAAATATACACTCTCAATTTGTACTCTGTTATAAAATATATACACGTTATACATGTACTCGGTTTTAAAATAAATACACCCTCTATTACTACTGTTATAACAAATATACATCCTCAATTTGTACTCTGTTATAAAAATATACGCCCTCTACATGTACTCCATTTTTTAAAAATACACCCTCTATTTCTACTCTGTTACAAGAAATATACACCCTCAATTTTTGCTGCATTATAAAAAATATACACCCTCTGAATATACTCTGTTTTAAACTAAATACACCATCTATTTCTACTCTGTTATAAAAAATATACATGCTCCACATGTACTCTGTTTTAAATAATATACACAATCAATTTGTACTCTTATAAAAAATATACACCCTCTACATGTACTCCGTTTTAAAATAAATACACCCTCTATTTCTACTCTGTTATAAGAAATAAACACCTCGATTTACTGCATTATAAAAAATATACACCTTCTGCATGTACTCTGTTTTAAAATAAATACACCATCTAATTCTTGTCTGTTATAAAAAATATACACCCTCCACATATACTCTGTTTTAAATAATATACACAATCAATTTGTACTGTGTTATAAAAAATATACACCCACTACATATACTCTGTTTTAAAATAAATACACCCTCTATTTCTACTCTGTTATTAAAAATATTCACCCTCACTTTGTACTCTGTTATAAAAAATATATACCTTCTAGTTGTACTCTATATTAAAATAACTACTACGTCTATTTGTACTCTGTTATAAAAATATACACGCTCAATTTGTACTCTGTTATAAAAAATATACACCCTCTACATGTACTGTGTTTTAAAATAAATACACCCTCTGTTTCTACTCTGTTATAAAATATATACAACCTCTATTGTACTCTGTTATAAAAAATATACACCCTTTGCATGTACTCTGTTTTACTATAAATACACCATCTATATCTACTCTGTTATAAAACGTATACACCCTCCACATGTACTATGTTCTAAAAAAATACGCCCTCAATTTGTACTATGTTATAAAAAATATACACCCTCTACATGTACTCTGTTTTAGAATAAATACAGTCTCAATTTCTACTGTTATAAAAAATATACACTCTCAATTTTTACTGTTATAAACAATATACACCCTCTGCATGTACTCTGTTTTAAAACAAATACACCCTCTATTTCTATTCTCTTATAAAAAATTTATACCCTCGTTTTTTACTGTTATAAAAAATATACACCCTGTGAATGTACTCTTTTAAAATAAATACACCATATATTTCTACTCTGTTATAAAGAATATACTTGCTCTGCATGTACTCTGTTTTAAATGATATACACAATCAGTTTGTACTCTGTTATAAAAAATATACACCCTATACATGTACTCTGTTTTAAAATAAATACACCATCTATTTCTACTCTGTTATAAAATATATACAACCTCATTTGTTCTCTGTTATAAAAAATATATTCCCTGTATATGTACTCTGTTTTAAAATAACTACACCATCTATTTCTACTCTGTTATAAAAAATATACTTGCTCTGCATGTACTCTGTTTTAAATAATATACACAATCAATTTGTACTCTCTTATAAAAATATACACCCTCTACATATACTCTGTTTTAAAATAAATACACCCTCTGTTTCTACTTTGTTATAAAATATATACAACTTCATTTATACTGTTATAAAAAATATACTCCCTCTACATGTACTCGGTTTTAAAATAAATACACCCACTATTTCTACTATATTTTACAGATGCTGGAGAGGATGTGGAGAAATAGGAACGCTTTTACACTGTTGGTGGGAGTGTAAATTAGTTCAACCATTGTGGAAGATGGTGTGGCGATTCCTCAAGGACCTAGAAATAGAAATTCCATTTGATCCAGCAATCCCATTACTGGGTATATATTCAAAAGACTATAAATCGTTCTACTATAAGGACACATGCACACGAATGTTCATTGCGGCACAGTTTACAATAGCAAAGACCTGGAACCAACCCAAATGCCCATCGATGATAGACTGGACAGGGAAAATGTGGCACATATACACCATGGAATATTATGCAGCCATCAAAAACGATGAGTTCGTGTCCTTTGTAGGGACATGGATGAACCTGGAAACCATCATTCTCAGCAAACTGACACAAGAACAGAAAATCAAACACCGCATGTTCTCACTCATAGGCGGGTGTTGAACAATGGGAACACATGGACACAGGGAGGGGGGAGTATCACACACTGGGGGTCTGTGGGGGAAAAAGGGGAGGGATAGTGGGGGGGTGGGGGAGTTGGGGAGGGGATAGCATGGGGAGAAATGCCAGATATAGGTGATGGGGAGGAAGGCAGCAAATCACACTGCCATGTGTGTACCTATGCAACAATCTTCCATGTTCTTCACATGTACCCCCAAACCTAAAATGCAATAAAAAAAATAAAAAAAATAAAAAAAAAAAAATAAATAAATAAAGATATACAACCTCTACATATATTCAGTTTTAAAATAAATACACCCTCTGTTTCTACTCTGTTATACAAAATATACACCTTCAAATTGTACAGTGTTATAAAAATATACACCGCTAGCTGTATTCTGTTTAAAAATAATTACACCATCTATTTCTACTCTATTATAAAAAATATACACACTCTACATGTACTCTGTTTTAAAATAAATATATCCTCTATTTCTACACTGTTACAAAAAATATACACCCTCAATTTGTACTCTGTTATAAAAAATATACTCCCTCTACATGTACTCTGTTTTAAAATAAATGCAACCTCTATTTCTACTCTGATATAAAAAATATTCACCCTCACATTGTACTCTGTTACAAAAAGATACATATCATCTAGGAGTACTCTGTTTTAAAATAAATACTGCCACTTTTGGTTCTCTGTTATAAAAAATATACACCCTCCATATATACTGTGTTTTAAATAATATACACAAGCAATTTGTACTCTGTTATAAAAAATATACACCCTCTATTTCTACTCTGTTATAAAATATATTCAACCTCATTTGTACTCTTTATATAAAATATACTCCCTCTACATGTATTCTATTTTAAAATAAATACACACTCTATTTCTACTCTGTTATACAAAATATACACCCTCAAATTGTACACTGTTACGAAAATATACACCCTCTAGCTGTACTCTCTTTAAAAATAATTACACCATCCATTTCTACTGTATTATAAAAAAATATACACACTCCACATGTACTCTGTTTTAAAATAAATATACCCTCTATTTCTACACTGTCATAAAAATATACACACTCAATTTGTACTCTGTTGTAAAAAATATACTCCCTCTACATGTACTCTGTTTTAAAATAAACACACCCTCTATTTCTACTCTGATATATAAAATATTCACCCTCACTTTGTACTCTGTTATAAAAAAATATATACCCTCTAGGAGTACTCTGTTTTTAAATAAATATTACCTCATTTGTACTGTGTTATAAAAAATATACACCCTATATATACTGTGTTTTAAATAATATACACAATCAATTTGTACTCTGTAATAAAAAATATAAACCCTGTACATGTACTCTGTTTTAAAATAAATACTCCCTCTATTTCTACTCTGTTATAAAATATATACAACCTCATTTGTACTCTCTTATAAAAATATACTCCCTCTACCTGTACTCTGTTTAAAATAAATACACTGTCTATTTCTACTCTATTATTAAAAATATACACCCTCTACATATACTCTGTTTTAAAATAAATACACCCTCTCTTTCTACACTGTTATAAGAAATATACACCTTCAATTTGTACTCTGTTATGAAAAATATACTCCCTCTTCATGAAATCTGTTTAAAATAAATACAACCTGTATTTCTCTCTGTTATAAAAAATATTCACCATCACTTTGTACTGTTATAAAAATTATACACCCTCTACATGTACTCTCTTTTAAAATAAATACACCCTCATTTCTACTCTGTTATAGCAATATACACCCACAAATTTTAGTGTGTTATAAAAAACATAAACAATCGGCATGTACCCTGTTTAAAATAAATACACCATCTATTTCTACTCTGTTATAAAAAATATACACCATCAATATATACTGTTTTAAATAATATACACAATCAATTTTTACTCTGTTATAAAAAATATACACCCCTACATGTATTCTGTATTAAAATAAATACACCATCTATTTCTACTCTGTTATGAAATATGTACAACCTCATATGTACTCTGTTATAAAAAATATATACCCTCTTGGTGTACTGTTTTAAAATAAATACTACCTCTATTTGTTCTCTGTTATAAGAAATATACACCCTGAATTTGCACTGTGTTATAAATATATACACCCTTTGCATATACTCTGTTTTAATATAAATACACCATCTAAATCTACTCTGTTATAAAACATATACATCCTCCACATGTACTCTGTTCTAAAAAATATACACCCTAAATTTGTACTCTGTTATAAAAAAGATACACCCTCTACATGTACTCTGTTTTCAAATAGCTACACACTTTATTTCTACTCTGTTATAAAAAATATATACCTTAAATTTGTGCTGTGTTATAAAAAATATACACCTACTGCATGTACTCTGTTTTAAAATAAATACGCCATCTATATCTACTCTGTTATAAAAAATATACACCCTCAACAGGTACTCTGTTCTAAAAATATACACCCTCAATTTGTACTATGTTATAAAAAATATACACCCTCTGCATGTACTCTGTTTTAAAATAAATTCACCCCCTATTTCCACTCTGTTATAAAATATATACAACCTCTTTTGCACTGTTATAAAAAATATACATATTCTACTTGTAATAGGTTTTAAAATAAATAAACCCTCTATTTCTGCTCTGTTATAAAAAATATACACCCTCAATTTGTACTGTGTTATACAAAATATACACCCTCTGCATGTACTCTGTTTAAAATAACTACACCTATCTATATGTATTCTGTTTGTAAAAAATATACACCCTCCAAATGTACTCCGTTCTAAAAAATATACACTCTCAATTTGTACTGTGTTATAAAAAATATACACCCTCTACATGTACTCTGTTTAACATAAATACACCCTCTATTTCTACTCTGTTATAAAAAATATACACCCTCAACAGATACTCCATTCTAAAAATATACACCCTCAATTTGTACTCTGTTATAAAAAATATACACCCTCTACATGTACTCTGTTTAAAATAAATACACCCTCTATTTCTACTCTGTTATAAAAAATATACAGCCTCAATTTTTACTGTGTTATAATATACACGCTCTGCATGTACTCTGTATAAAATAAATACACCATGTATATCTACACTGTTATAAAAAACATACACCCTCCATATGTACGCTGTTCTAAAAAATATACACCCTCAATTTGTACTCTGTTATAAAATACTATACACCTTCTACATGTACTCTGTTGTAAAATAAATAAACCTTCTATTTCTACTCTGTTATAGAAATATACACCCACAAATTTTAGTGTGTTATAAAAAATATAAACCCTCTGCATGTACCCTGTTTAAAATAAATACACCATCTATTTTTACTCTGTTATAAGAAATATACATCCTCAATATATACTGTTTTAAATAATATACACAATCAATTTGTACTCTGTTATAAAAAATATACACCCTCTACATGTACTCTGTTTTAAATTAAATACACGCTCTATTTCTACTCTGTTATAAAAAAAATGCACCCTCAATTTGTACTGTGTTATAAAAAATATACACCCTCTGCATGTACTCTGTTTAAAATAAATACACCATCTATTTAGACTCTGTTATAAAAAATATACACCCTCCACATGTACTCTGTTTTAAACAGTATACACAATCAATTGGTACAGTGTTATAAAAATATACACCCTCTACATGTACTCTGTTTTTAAATAAATACACCATCTATTTCTTTTTTTTTTTTTTTTTTTTTTTATTTTTTTTTTTATTTTTTTTATTTTTTATTGCATTTTAGGTTTGGGGGTACATGTGAAGAACATGGAAGTTGTTGCATAGGTACACACATGGCAGTGTGATTTGCTGCCTCCTCCCCATCACCTATATCTGGCATTTCTCCCCATGCTATCCCTCCCCAACTCCCCACCCCCACTATCCCTCCCCTTTTTCCCCGACAGACTCCAGTGTGTGATGCTCCCCTCCCTGTGTCCATGTGTTCCCATTGTTCAACACCCGCCTATGAGTGAGAACATGCGGTGTTTGATTTTCTGTTCCTGTGTCAGTTTGCTGAGAATGATGCTTTACAGGTTCATCCATGTCCCTACAAAGAACACAAGGCCTCATCGTTTTTGATGGCTGCATAATATTCCATGGGCTGTATATGTGCCACATTTTCCCTGTCCGGTCTATGATCGATGGGGCATTAGGGTTGGTTACAGGTCTTTGCTATTGTAAACTGTGCTGCAATGAACATTCGTGTGCATGTGTCCCTATAGTAGAACGATTTATAGTCTTTGGATATATACCCAGTAATGTCACCGAATATTCTTTATAAAAAATATAATCCCTCTATTTGTACTCTGTTTTAAAAAATATACACCCTCTAATTGTACTCGGTTAGAAAAAATATACTCATTCTATCTCTACCCTGTTATAGAAAGTATACACCCTCTATTTGTACTCTGTTATAAAAAATATGCAACTTCTATTTGTACTCTGTTATATAAAATGTACACTTCTCACAAAATAGTCTTTTATAAGAAATATCTAAACGGTCTAATTTTACTCTGTTATAAAAAACATACACACTCAATTTGTACTCTGTTATAGAATATATACACCCTCTTCTTGTACTCTGTTATAAAGAGTATACACTCACTATTTTACTTTGTTGTAAAAAATATAAACATTCACAAAATAGTATTTTACAAAAAATATAAACCGTCTATTGTTACACTGTTATAACAAGTATAAAACCTCTATTTGTACTCTGTTATAAAAAATATGCACACTCACAAAATAGTGTTTTTTAAAAAATATAAACCCTCTATTTCTACTCTGTTATAAAAAATATACACCCTCTATTTGTACTCTCATATAAAAAATATACAGACTGACAGTATAGCCATTTATAAAAAGTATAAAACCTCCATTTGTACTCTGTTATAAAAATTATACACTGTCTGAATTTACTGTTATAAAAAATATACACACTCACAAAATAGTCATTTACAAAAAATATAAACATTATATTTGTACTCTGTAAAAAAAGCATACACCCAGTATTTGTAATCTGTTATATAAAAATATACATACTCAGAAAGCAGGGCTTTATAAATAATATTAACCCTCTATTTGTACTCTGTTTTAAAAAATATACACCCTGTATTTGTATTCTGTTATACAAAGTATACACGCTCACAAAATAGTCTTTTACAAAAAATATGAACCATTATACTCTGTTATAAATATATGCAACCCCTATTTGTACTGTGTTATAAAAAATATACACCCTCTGTTTGTACTCTGTTATAATAAATATACACTCTCAATTTGTACTCTGTTATAAAAAATAATCACACTCACAAAATAGTCTTTTATAAAAAATATAAGCCCTCAATTTATACTCTGTTTTACAAAGTATGCACCCTCTAATTGTATTCTGTTGTAAAAATATACACACTCACAAAATAGTCTTTTATAAAAAATATAAACCCTCTATTTGTACTCTGTTATAATAAATAAATACCCTCAATTTTAACACTGTTATAAAAATATACACCCTCTATTTTTACTCTGTTATGAAAAATAAAAATTCTCACCAAATATTCATTTACAAAAATATAAACCCTATATTTTACTCTGTTATAAAATATATGCAGCCTCTATTTGTACTGTGTTATAAAATATATACACCCTCAATTATACTTTGTTATAAATCATACAACCTCTATTTCTACTCTGTTATAAAAATTATACAAACTGACAAAACAGATTTTATAAAAATATAAACCCTCTATTTGTAATCTGTTATAAAGAATATACACCCACTATATGTACTCTGTTATAAAAAATATTCACCCTCTGTTTGTACTGTGTTATAAAAATTTACACTCGCTATTTGTACTCTGTTATAAAAAATATGAACCCTCACAAATTAGTGTTTTACAAAAAAAATATAAACCGTATATTTGTACCCTGTTATAAAATATATACATCCTCTATTTTTACTCTGTTTTAAAAAATATACACCCTCTGTTTGTACTCTGTTATGATAAATATACACCCTCTATTTGTACTCTGTTATAAAAAATATACACCCTCTATTTGTACTCTGGTATAATCAATATACAGGTTCACAAAATTGTCTTATATTAAAAATATAAACCCTCTACCTGTACTCTGTTATAAAGAATATAAACCCTCTATTTGGACTCTATTTAAAAATGTACACCCTCTATTTTAACTCCCTTGTAAATAATATACACACTCAAAAAATAGTCTTTTATGAAAAATATAATCCCCAATTTGTACTCTGTTATAAAAGTATACTCCCTCACTTTGTACTCTCTTATATAAATGTACACTCTTTATTTGTACACTGTTATAAAAAAATATACACCTTCTTATGTACTCTGTTATAAAATTATACACACTCTTTTTGTACTCTGTTATAAAAAGTATCACAGTCACAAAATTGTTTTTATAAAAAATGTAAACCCTATATTGCACTCTGTTATAAAGTATATACACCCTCCATTTTTACTGTGTTAAAAAAGTATACACCCTCTACTTGTACTCTGTTATAAAAATTACATATCCTCAATTTTTACTGTTATAAAAAATATACAGCCTTTATTTTTACTCTGTTATAGAAAATATACACCCTCTATTGTACTCTGTTATAAAAAATATACACCCTCCATTTGTACTCTGTTATAGAAAATGTACCACTCTCTATTTGTACTATGTTATAAAAAATATACACACTCATAAAATAGACTTTTATAAAAAATATAAACCCTCTATTTGTACTCTGTTTCAAAAATACACACCCTCTAATTTTCTATGTTACACAATAAATATACAGACTAACAAAGTAGACTTTTATAAAAAACATTATCCCTCTATTTGTACTCTGGTTTAAAAATCAATACAGGGAACAAAAAGTCAAGTTAGGCCAGGCGTGGTGGCTCACGCCTGTAATCCCAGAAATTTGGGAGGCCGAGGCAGGCAGATCACCTGTCACCAGGAGTTCAAGAACAGCCTGGCCAACATGACAAAACCCTGTCTCTACTAAAACACACAAAAAATTTAGCCAGGTGTGGTGCCGGGTGCCTGTAATCCCAGCTACTGGGGAGATTGAGGCTGGAGAAGCGCTTGAAACCAGGAGGCGGAGGCTGCAGTGAGCTGAGACCGCGCCATTGCACTCTAGCCTGGCAACAAGAGTGAAACTCTGCTTTCAAACAGAATAGAATAGAATTAAAAAAAAAGCCAAGTTAATGTTAGTCAACCCTTGGGAGTGGGGCAGTTCTTTCACCTGGTACCAACAGATCCCTGTCCCTTTTAAAACAGATTCATACTGAATCTGAGATTCAAGCAGACATTATTGTTTAGTAAATAGTTTAAACTTCATAATGAAGAAAAAGTTGGTGTTTTCATTTATTTCAGCTCTTTAAGAAATGGACAAATAAATATGTAAAATCTTGGAAATAACCTGTTCTATTCATGGGGAGGCTTTATAAATAAAATCATGGTTGTTAAACAGAACAAGGAAGAGTTTTTATGTAACAAGCCTCGGCGAAACCGTCAGGCCCAGGCATGGTGGCTCATGTGCCTATGGTCAGGCCAGCATTTTGGGAGGTGCGAGGCAGAGAGGATCAGTGGAGCCCAGAGAGGGTGAGACCAGTGTCGGCAACATGGGGAAAACGCTGGTTCTAAAAAAATAGAATAAAATAAAAATTAAAGAAAACAAAAATGAATGTGAAAGGGATTGTTAGAGAAGAAAGCTAGGTATACTGAGAAAATATGTGTATAGTACCAAATCCTTTCGTGTCTAAGGAAGAGAAAATAAAGTAACCCATCAACTTAAACATATGCTTATTAAGATTTATATATTCGTATAGTTCTGTGGAAAGATGAAGCAACCACTGACTGGGCTCCTTGATGGGTGCCAATGACCACAGGGGAAATCCCTCTAGCTGTTTCTGTGGGGTGTTTGAACTCAGAGATAAAATGTATTTTTAGTGTGAAATGAAAAGAAATAGTGGCGTGTAAAAAGTCAAGTGTCACATTTTGGTAAAGGAGTACCAAATGCTGAGGGCTGATGTGTTTTGAATGATGAGGAGAAAAATGGAAAACTTTCTTATCAACAAAGATTAAATACAGGGATTTGCTGTTTTCGTTCTTTTTCTTGTTTATTTTTATTTTTTTATAGAGATGGAGACCCACCGTGTTGGCCAGGCTAGTCTCGGACTCCTGACTCCATCATCCACCCACCTCGGCTACACAAAGTGCTAAGGATTGCAGGCATGCGCCAGCAGGGCAGTGAGAAATATACTATTTTCTAGAGTAGCGTTGCATCAAGTACAACATTAATAGTCTTCAGCCTGGGCAACATATGGTGAAAACCCATGTCTGAGAAAAAAAAAAATCAGCTGGGCATGGTGGCACATGCCTGTAGTCCCAGCTACTCAGGAAGCTGAGGTGGGAGGATCACCTGTAACCTCGGGAGGTAGAGGTTGCAGTGAACCGTGATTGTGTGCCGATGCACTCCAGCCTGGGTGACAGAGTGAGACTATTGTCTAAAAAAAAAAAAAGTGTCTAACCTTCGTAAGCCTTATTAGGGACAGTTGGTTAAGATTTCAGAAGAAGGGGAAAACTGAGACTCGGGGAGGTCAGTGGTCTTGCCCAAGTTTCCCCATCTGTAGGTGAAGGAGCTAGTCCTCTGGACTCGAGCTCTAGATTATGTGTACAACAAAAGGAGACGAAGGGGGAGGATCCAAGTAAAAGATCTCCAGCCTGGGCTGATGCAGGGATTCAAGCATGACCTGGGCAGGGGACACCACCTGGGTAGGGTAGGCGGCTGTTCCACTGTCGGCTGTATGGCCAGCCGCCAAGTTCCGTTGCCTCTAGGAGAGCTGGTCACCTGTACACCGGCAATAATGGTTCTGTCCTCCCAAGATGATTCTTGAACTGGGATAATTGTATGTAAAACTCTAAGTACGGTGCCTGGCACGAACAATCAAAATTTACGATTGTCAAAGTGTTTTCTTTAAATAACTAGCCAGCGGTCTAATTTTTGAGATAAGTCTCACTCTTGCCAGTTAGCGTATGGTCATTCTCGACTCCTCCAACCTAAGGCTCCTGACGCGCCAGATGTAGGTCAACTGAACTCCCTATAGTTCGTCATTCCCCATATGCCTGCCACATAAATTAAGAGGGGAGGCTAGGTGCAGTGGCTCATGCCTATAATCCCAGCACTTTGGGAGGCCGAGGTGGATTAGATCACAAGGTGAGACTAATCACCTGAGTTTGAAACCAGGTGAAACCCTGTCTCTACTAAAAATACAACAGGTGCGCCGGGCGTGGTGGCACATGCCTGTAGTCAAGCTACTCCGGGAGGCTGAGGTGGGAGTATTGCTTGAACCAGGTGTAGGCAGAGGTTGTAGGTGGGCCTGGATTGCGCCAGCCACTCAACACCAGCCTGGGCCCAAATACCGCGAGACTTGCATCTCCCCAAAAAAAAGACGGGGGGAAGCATTGGAGAACTGAAGGAAGTAGAAGAAAACCACGTTTGCCCCTAAAAGAGTATTTATGGGTTTATTTTTGTAGACAACCTAACAGGAGGCCCACACAGCCTTTCTAGGAATACAGTTTATTACTGTCAATGTTGAGTTTAAACTTTTCTATTCGAGCCTGCATTGTAAAGTGCGGATGCAGGTGGGATTGTTTACCCACGTTTATGTGCGTGGGTATCGATGAACCTCGGCAAATTTCACAGTGATAGTGAAGTGTTGCTTTTTCAGATGCTTCGTATTTCATTTTATAATCGGGCGTGTTAGGGTGGGTATAACGGATACACTTGGTGCCATTTTGAACTCCGGACATCATTTTCTGTCCTTGGATGTCCAGCTATAACTGTGGCTACGCCCTGCCACAGGCGCACATCCAGGTCTGCAATCATCCCGCATCCACGCTGCTTGGCATTGTGGGTGGTGTCAGATGGTGGTACTCCCTTGTGTTCTCCTTGACCATCTATATAATTTTTTTTTGTACAAGCTTCCATTTACACATGTCGTCGTTTAATTCTATTAACCTGCTGTGATCCTCACTTTGGGCTTCTGGCATTAATAGACTAGAAAAATACTAACAGATTAGTGCTGAATTTCATTAAAAATTATACAATTAAGAACAGCAGACATTCCACAATGTACACATATCTTAAACACCACACCGAGCCAGACATGGTGATGATGCCTGAAGCCCAGCGTCTTGGCGGGGCAGGGGGTGAGGTGGGAGTCTCGAGTTGAGTCCAGGGGTTCAAGCCTGCTGGTGGCAGCCTGGCAAAGCCCTATCTCTACAAAAAAACGTAAAAATCATCATCTGTATCTATCTATCTATCATAGTTTATCTGTGGTTGTTCTATCTTATCTATCATCTCATCTCATCTCCTCCGATCCAGTCCATCTATCCAGGCACGTCATGGCACCGCACCTGCGGTCCTAGCCACTTTGGAGGCTGCCAGCTGGAGAATTGCTCGAGCCCTAGGAATATGGAGAAGAGAGATGCAGTCAGTGCTGTAAGTAAATTTAAGGTTGAACTGGAGCATCCTACACAGTGAGCCTTGATGCCACTGCACTGCCAGCCTGGGTCTAGAGTGAGACCTTGTTTCAAACAAAACAAAACCAAGATAAAAAACATCATCACATTGTGCCCCATAAGTATATACAATTATTATTTCGTCCATTAAAACTCAAAAATTTAAATTAAAAGTAGAAACAGCAGAATCGTTCATTATAGTTCACTATCTTCTCCCAAAGTTCTCAAGTACAGGGACTGTAACACTCCAGTCTGAAAGGGAAAAGCCCTGGCTTCCTCTTTCTCTTGCAGAGAGGGCCACAGACGCGTTACTCGCCTAGGGTAGCTTGGTTCTGGGTGTCAACACTTACACCTGTCACCACTTGAGGATGTGGCTGGAAGATGCTGTTAGGTTTTGTCAGCCTCAGAAGGGGAAAGAGAGGCCAGGAAAACAAAAGCAAAGGAATAAAGGTTAATAATGTGGAAAGATGAGATTAGGTGGTTTGGGTCCCACCTAAAGCTGCTCACAGGCTGGAAGCAGGGGCGCTTCATTGGATCCTGCTGCCTCTTGCAGAAACAAAACTGACAAGAAGAGACCCCTTCCAAAGGACTTGGGACTTCTGGGTTTCAGTAAGCAGATTCTGATGTCCAAGCTTTTCTCCAGGCAACGTGTGGACTTGCAGTCATGCCTAGGATTTGGAAAGGAGCAGGAGACAGAGGGGTCCCAAACTATAATGGAAAATGTCTAGGTCCCTTGTATGAACAGCAACATAGAAAAAGCTGTCTGCAAGATGTTCAGGAAGTGACAAAGCAAGGCAGTGCATGTCTAACAGAGTGTAGAGGGTCCCTGCAGGGCCACAGTGCATGTCTAACAGAGTGTAGAGGATCCATCCAGGGCCACAGTGCATGTCTAACAGAGTGTAGAGGATCCACCAGGGCCACAGTGCATGTCTAACAGAGTGTAGAGGGTCCTATCCAGGGACACCACAGTGCATGTCTAACAGAGTGTGAGAGGATCCATCCAGGGCCACAGTGCATGTCTAACAGAGTGTAGAGGGTCCATCCAGGGCCACAGTGCATGTCTAACAGAGTGTAGAGGGTCCATCCAGGGCCACAGTGCATGTCTAACAGAGTGTAGAGGGTCCATCCAGGGCCACAGTGCATGTCTAACAGAGTGTAGAGCGGTCCATCCAGGGCCACAGTGCATGTCTAACTGAGTGTAGAGGGTCCATCCAGGGACACCACAGTGCATGTCTAACAGAGTGTAGAGGATCCATCCAGGGCCACAGTGCATGTCTAACAGATTGTAGAGGATCCATCCAGGGCCACAGTGCATGTCTAACAGAGTGTAGAGGATCCATCCAGGGCCACAGTGCATGTCTAACAGAGTGTAGAGGATCCGTCCAGGGCCACAGTGCATGTCTAACAGAGTGTAGAGGGTCCGTCCAGGGCCACAGTGCATGTCTGACAGAGTGTAGAGGGTCCGTCCAGGGCCACACTGCATGTCTGACAGAGTGTAGAGGGTCCGTCCAGGGCCACAGTGCATGTCTGACAGAGTGTAGAGGTCCGTCCAGGGCCACAGTGCATGTCTAACAGAGTGTAGAGGGTCGGTCCAGGGCCACAGTGCATGTCTAACAGAGTGTAGAGGGTCCGTCCAGGGCCACAGTGCATGTCTAACAGAGTGTAGAGGGTCCGTCCAGGGCCACAGTGCATGTCTAACAGAGTGTAGAGGGTCCGTCCAGGGCCACAGTGCATGTCTAACAGAGTGTAGAGGGTCCGTGAGGGCCACAGTGCATGTCTAACAGAGTGCAGAGGATCCATCCAGGGCCACAGTGCATGTCTAACAGAGTGTAGAGGGTCCCTCCAGGGCCACAGTGCATGTCTAACAGAGTGTCGAGGATCAATCCAGGGCCACAGTGCATGTCTAACAGAGTGTAGAGGATCCACCCAGGGCCACAGTGCATGTCTAACAGAGTGTAAGGGTCCATCCAGGGACACCACAGTGCATGTCTAACAGAGTGTAGAGGATCCATCCAGGGCCACAGTGCATGTCTAACAGAGTGTAGGATCCACCCAGGGCCACAGTGCATGTCTAACAGAGTGTAGAGGGTCCATCCAGGGCCACCACAGTGCATGTCTAACAGAGTGTAGAGGTTCCATCCAGGGCCACAGTGCATGTCTAACAGAGTGTAGAGGATCCATCCAGGGCCACAGCACACGTCTAACAGAGTGTAGAGGGTCCATCCAGGGCCACAGTGCATGTCTAACAGACTGTAGGGCATCCACCTAGGGCCACAGTGCATGTCTAACAGAGTGTAGAGGGTCCATCCAGGGCCACAGTGCATGTCTAACAGAGTGTAGAGGGTCCATCCAGGGCCACAGTGCATGTCTAACAGACTGTAGGGCATCCATCCAGGGCCACCACAGTGCATGTCTAACAGAGTGTAGAGGGTCCATCCAGGGCCACCACAGTGCATGTCTAACAGAGTGTAGAGGATCCATCCAGGGCTACAGTGCATGTCTAACAGAGTGTGAGAGGACATCCAGGGCCCAGTGCATGTCTAACAGAGTGTAGAGGGTCCGTCCAGGGCCACAGCGCATGTCTAACAGAGTGTAGAGGGTCCATCCAGGGCCACAGTGCATGTCTAATAGAGTGTAGAGGGTCCATCCAGGGCCACAGTGCATGTCTAACAGAGTGTAGAGGGTCCATCCAGGGCCACCACAGTGCCTGTCTAACAGAGTGTAGAGGATCCATCCAGGGCCACAGTGCATGTCTAACAGAGCGTAGAGGGTCCATCCAGGGCCACAGTGCATGTCTAGCAGAGTGTAGAGGGTCCATCCAGGGCCACAGTGCATGTCTAACAGAGTGTAGAGGGTCCATCCAGGGCCACAGTGCATGTCTAACAGAGTGTAGAGGGTCCATCCAGGGCCACAGTGCATGTCTAACAGAGTGTAGAGGGTCCATCCAGGGCCACAGTGCATGTCTAACAGAGTGTAGAGGGTCCATCCAGGGCCACAGTGCATGTCTAACAGAGTGTAGAAGGGTTCATCCAGGGCCACAGTGCATGTCTAACAGAGTGTAGAGGGTCCATCCAGGGCCACAGTGCATGTCTAACAGACTGTAGGGCATCCATCCAGGGCCACCACAGTGATGTCTAACAGAGTGTAGAGGGTCCATCCAGGGCCACCACAGTGCATGTCTAACAGAGTGTAAAGGATCCATCCAGGGCTACAGTGCATGTCTAACAGAGTGTAGAGGATCCATCCAGGGCCACAGTGCATGTCTAACAGAGTGTAGAGGGTCCGTCCAGGGCCACAGCGCATGTCTAACAGAGTGTAGAGGGTCCATCCAGGGCCACAGTGCATGTCTAACAGAGTGTAGAGGGTCCATCCAGGGCCACAGTGCATGTCTAACAGAGTGTAGAGGGTCCATCCAGGGCCACCACAGTGCATGTCTAACAGAGTGTAGAAGGTCCATCCAGGGCCACAGTGCATGACTAACAAAGTGTAGAGGGTCCATCCAGGGCCACAGTGCATGTCTAACAGACTGTAGGGCATCCATCCAGGGCCACCACAGTGCATGTCTAACAGAGTGTAGAGGATCCATCCAGGGCCACGGTGCCTGTCTAACAGAGTGTAGAGGTTCCATCCAGGGCCACAGTGCATGTCTAACAGAGTGTAGAGGATCCATCCAGGGCCACAGTGCATGTCTAACAGAGTGTAGAGGATCCATCCAGGGCCACAGTGCTTGTCTAACAGAGTGTAGAGGGTCCATCCAGGGCCACAGAGCATGTCTAACAGAGTGTAGAGGGTCCATCCAGGACCACAGTGCATGTCTAACAGAGTGTAGAGGATCCATCCAGGGCCACAGTGCATGTCTAACAGAGTGTAGAGGGTCCATCCAGTGCCACCACAGTGCATGTCTAACAGAGTGTAGAGGGTCCATCCAGGGCCACCACAGTGCATGTCTAACAGAGTGTAAAGGATCCATCCAGGGCCACAGTGCTGTCTAACAGAGTGTAGAGGGTCCATCCAGGGCCACCACAGTGCATGTCTAACAAAGTGTAGAGGATCCATCCAGGGCTACAGTGCATGTCTAACAGAGTGTAGAGGATCCATCCAGGGCCACAGTGCATGTCTAACAGAATGTAGAGGGTCATCCAGGGCCACAGTGCATGTCTAACAGAGTGTAGGGGATCCATCCAGGGCCGCCACAGTGCATGTCTTTCTATGAATTAAAATAAGATGATCCTCTCTGGGTGAACCAGTTACAGAAAGGCATCCCTTCCTCTGGGCTAATCTAGTGGATATAGGCAGAGTTCCAGCCTTCCTCATACCCTCCAGGCTGTGTGATGAGACCAGCGGCTCCGTGTCCAGTCCCACCATCTGAACGACCACGTCAAATGGGAAAACAAGGTGTGGAACAATGTGTAAAACAGGATGCCTTTAATATATTTGAGCATGTGTGCTTTATATTTTCTCTAAGGGTAGCAATACAAAATGTGTGTGTTAATGAGTAGAAAAGAACTGGGAGGAATACATGCCTTCCTGCAATAGGTGTTACCTCTGGGGAGGCCAGGGGGTAAAAACCATTGGTCAAAGTGGCCTTTAGCTTTTAAGATGTGTTTTGGATTAGCTTTTACAAGAAGAATGTACTTTGCTATAATTTGCATCATGGACTTGAAAGTTGGATTTTAAACTTAAAACTGAAGAGTAGAAAGGTGAACTTTGGGGACAGAAGGAGAAACTTATGCCATCCTAGGTGATAAGGCACCATCACCACCAGCACTGTCAACACCAGATTTAAAGGCACACGGCTGCGGTGGGCAGAGCAATGTTATGTGATTAGCTGGTTACATTGGTATTGCTGGAAGAAAGAATCAACATGAAGTATCTGGAGACTTCAGTTACATTATTATTTGCTTTTTAAAAAATCTATAATTTTTACAGAAAAAGAAGCATACCTAGAATGTAATTATAAATCTCCAAAAAAAAATCTGCTTCTTTAAAATGTATATAGTGTTAGCTTTGGATCTCTTTATACTCAACACTCTGATTGAGTGTAATGCTAGAAGTTGCAGTGCCTTCATTCTTTCTACTGTGACCCTCAAAGGTATATACAGGTATAAACGGGTGTTTTCTAAACTGTAGTTTTTGAACAAATATTTTTCCACATTCATTTTATTTTTAGATTTTCTCTCCAATATAAATTATCTGATGTTCAACAAAGTTTGAGCATCTGCTTTATGGTTTTCCTTTAATATAAAATGTGTGCAATAAAATATGTAATACAACTAAAGGCACTACAATCCTCTTTATGTTGTAATGTTTGCCTTCAGAATAAATAGTCTTTACTTTAAAAGCCTATATTTTCAGAAAGGTTCTTTTACAGTAATCACATTTATAACATTTTTTGTTTGTTTGTTTTTAAGATAAAGTCTTGCTCTGTCACCCAGGCTACAGTGTAGTGGCTCAATCTTGGCTCACTGCAACTTCTGCCTCCTGAATTAAAGAAATTCTCTCTTCCTTGTAGCTGGGCTTAGAGGTCCATGCCACCATGCCCTGCTAATTTATGTTTTTTTAGTAGACACAGGGTTTCAATATGTTGGTCAGGATGGTCTTGATCCCTTGACCTCTTTAACTACCTGCCTTAGCCCCCTGAAGAGCTGGGACTAAAGGCATGAGCCACGGCACCCAGAACAAGCTGAATTCTCTTATGTACAAAATGGTTTGGAACTGATTTAAGGCTTGCCTACATTCTCCACACTTGTAGTGATTTTTACCAGTATAAATTATTTTGTGTATTATAAGGTCTGAGGGCTGGACTTTGCCACATTATTCATATTTGTAGGGTTACTCTCCAGTATGAATTATTTTGTGATTAGCAAGACCTGAAGACTACTCAAAAGCTTTGTCACATTCTCCATATCTGTAGGGTTTCTCTTCAGTATGAGTCCTCTTATGAGTATTAAGAGTTGAGGATAAGGTAAAGGCTTTCCCACTTTCTTTACATTTGTAGGGTTTGCATCTAGTATGAATTATCTTATGTTTCTTAAGATTTGAGGAGCAGTAAAAGGCTTTGCCACATTCTTCACATGTGTAGGGTTTCTCTCCAGTATGAATTCTCTTGTGGCAAGTGAGGTGTGAGGATAAGATAAAAGCTTTGCCACATTCTTCACATCTGTAGGGTCTCTCTCCAGTATGAATTCTCTTGTGGTAAGTAAGGGTTTGGGGATAAGCTAAAGGTTTTGCCACATTCTTCACATCTGTAGGGTCTCTCTCCAGTATGAATTCTCTTGTGGTAAGTAAGGGTTGTGGAGCTGCGAAAGGCTTTGCCACATTCTTCACATGTGTAGGGTCTCTCCAGTATAATTTCTTGTGGTTAGTAAGGGTTGTGGAGCAGTGAAAGGCTTTGCCACATTCTTCACATGTGTAGGGTCTCTCTCCAGTATGAATTCTCTTGTGCTTAGTAAGGGTTCTGGAGTAGCGAAAGGCTTTGCCACATTCTTCACATGTGTAGGGTTTCTCTCCAGTATGAATTCTCTTGTGATTAGTAAGGTTTGTGGAGCAGCTAAATGCTTTGCCACATTCTTCACATGTATAGGGTTTCTCTCCACTATGAATTCTCTTGTGGTTAGTAAGGTTTGAGGACCAGCGAAAAGCTTTGCCACATTCCTCACATCTGTAGGGTTTCTCTCCAGTATGAATTCTTTGATGTTTAGTAAGGGTTGAGGAGCAGTTAAAGGATTTGCTGCATTCTTTGCATTTATAGACATTCTCCCTAGTATGAATTATCTGGTGTTGATTTAGGTGTGAAAGCACGCAAAATGATTTGCCATATTGTTTACATTTGAAATGTTTCTTTCTAGTATATGTTGTCTTAGGTCTATTGGAATTTGCAAATTTACCAAAGACTTGGACATATTTATGAGTCTGAATTTTGTTTTGGGTTATTGACAAACATTGGTTAACTTCATTATAACCTCCTTGGCCACCTCACACTCACCCACACTTTCACAGCATTTTTTAAATTGTAAATTCTGATGTTCACATTTTCCATATCTTCTTGGTATTACTTTTTGGAGTGAATCTTTTACGCCCTTCTCTGGCTGTAGCTCTTGGGTGAAATAAGAATACATAACTAAAAGACATAAAAATTGCAACTTACTTCACTTAGTAGACTCAGATTAATGTACTTTACAAATCAAATATATAAAATTATACAAGGTACATTTGCAAAATGTCAGATCCAAATACTACAGGACATAATTTCTTCATAGATGTATAAATGTAACAAAAACAGTAATAAAAATACCTTTGTTAGAAATATATAAATAAAATGTGTTCACCAGGTGAGAACAATGCCAAGAGAAATATAGAAAGAAAAGTCTGCTACATCTACCCAACACAGCCCTTCCTCATCCCCAATAGAAGAACACGTGCCTTTAGGAGTAAACTGTCAACTTCTGGCTTGTATATCAAAAGAAAAGAAAAATACCTGCCACTATATCTTACTTTTGGCTAATGGGACCTTTTCTGTCTTCCAGGACAGAAAGTGCTAAATGAAATGGTGGTATACATTGAAATGACAGCTTTAAGTCTTCTGAGACCAAAATGTTACAACTGCAGAAAGACTGCAGTACCACGGACAGAAAGTAGGTGTAGAAAGTTACTGACCGGTAAGAAGAAACACATGGCAAAGTCTTTTAACTGAAGAATAAATACAAAACTGCACAAAAAACACATGCTAAGCACATGTGTGAGAGACTTCCAGAATCTCTAGCCAAGACAATTGGTTTCAGGCTATGCCGTGGTTTTATAATAATGTCAAAATCTCAAGCAAATATTACAATGTATATAAAATATCAGGACAACATGCTCCAATCAAAAAAATCAAAAAAAAAATTGAAAAAGCCACTATAAAAAGAAAGATGTATATATGAACTTTAACAATTTTAGGTAATTCATATTATGCTCAATGAGAAAAATGGAAAACCAGACACCTAAGTAAAATCAGAAAAATAACAATATCAACAAAAGGCTTGGAACAATAAACATAAACAAGTTGTGAATATAAAAAAATAATGGAAAAAATAAAGTAAAAAATTAAGAAGCTAAGCAAACTAAGATACACACAAGAAGATCCATAACATATGTTTAAGCAAAGTTCAAAGAATCACAAACCAGAAGATAATCTTGGGAGCTGCAAGATAAAAGTGACGTAGTATTTATAAGCATAGTCCACTGAGAAAACCAGTGAAATTGTGAACAGAAACTTGGCAGGTTAGAAAAGAACTGTGTTAAATGGTCAAAGTGCTGAAAAAAAAAACTTCATCATGAGAATAATATAACCAGCAAAAATGTCCTACAAAATAAAAAAAAAATCTTCCAGAATAAACAAATTCTGGAAAAGCATATAAGCACTGCATGTGCCTTAAATAACATGCTGAAGAGAGGTCCTTCTTCTTAAAATAACATGATAAAAAATACATAATAATATGAAAATACATAACTTTCTGAAAAACAAATGAATATCCAAAAACATTCTGTGGCATTATTGTGATTCTACAGAAAGCATTTTGTAGTTCTTCTTTGAATACACATTCTTCAAGGTCACCTGGAGCATTCACCAAGATAGACCACATTCTGGGCCATAAAACACAACTTAATAAACTTAAAAGAATAGAAATCATACAATGTCTGCTCTCAGACCACAGTAGAATTAAACTAGAAATCAATAGCATAAAGGTAGCCGAAATATACCAAAGTACATACTTCTAAGAAACAGAAGCAAAATTTAAGGATATTTTAAATAAACTAAATGAAAATGGAAATGAAAATTATCAAAACTGTGGGATGCAACATAATAATGTTTAGAGGAAATTTAGAGCATTGAATTCTTATAATAAAAAAGAAGAAAGACCTAAAATTAACTATCTATGCTTACACCATGAGAAACCAGATAAAAGAGAGCAAATTAAATCCAAAGAGAAAGATAAATAGTAAAAGCTAGAGTAGAGATCAACAAAATTGAAAAGAGGAAATCAGTGAAAGCAAAAGCTGGATCTTGGAAAAGACTTATCACAAGAGAAATGATAATTCTCTAGCTATGCTAACTAACAAAAAAAGAAAGGTGATACAAATTATAAATGTCAGAAATAAAAGAGAGACATCACTATAGATCCCATGGCCATTAAAAGATTAATAAAGAAACATTATGAAGAACTCTATGTTCACAAATGTAATAACCTGGATGAAATGGGTCATTTCCCCAAAAGAAACAATCTCCGTACCCATGCTAGAAGAAATAGATTTTGAATAGGCCTATACATATTAAAGAAATAGAAACAATAACTACTGACCTTCCAACACAGAAAGTTGCAGGTACACATGGGTTCACTGGTAAATTAACTTTGAAGCAAGAAGTTCTATTAGTACTCAGCAATCTCTTCCATAAGATAAACACAGAGAGAACCTACTAACCCATTTTATCAGAGGAGCATTACTCTAATGCCCAAACCAGACAAAGACATTATAAGAAAGGAACATCACAGAAAAGTCTCTCTCATGAACATAGATGCAAAGAGTCTCAAAACATTGTTAGTAAGTTAAATACAACAATGTATGAAAAACAATTATATCCTATACCATTGGGGGATTTCTCCAAAGTATTCAAAGTCTGGTTCAACATTCTAAAATCAAGGAATGTAATTCACATTAACAACGTAAAGATAAAAGCTGGGCCTGGTGGCTCATGCCTGTAATCCCAGCACTTTGGGAGGCTGAGGCGGGCAGATCTCCTGAGGTCAGGAGTTCGAGAGACCAGCCTGGCCAACATGGAGAAATCCCATCTCTACTAAAAATACACAATTAGCCTGGTGTGGTGGCACATGCCTGTAATCCCAGCTACTCGGGAGGATGAGGCAGGAGAATCACTTGAACCCGGGAGGCGGAGGTTGTGGTGAGCTGAGATCACACCATTACCCCTGGGCAACAAGAATGAAACTCTGTCTCAAAAAAAAAAAAAAAGAAAAAAACATGATTATGTCAATACATACAAAAGAAGCATTTGGCAAAATCTAACACTCTTTTACGATAAAAGCTCTCAACACACTAGGAACAGACAGGAACTTCCTCAACTTGATAAAGAACATCTACAAAAAACCTACAGCTAATATCTTGCATCATGGTGAGAAATTTAGGCTTTTCTCCTAAGATCAGTAACAAGGCAAGATGTCCCCCTCCCAACACTTCTTTTCAATATTATAATGGAAGTCCCAGCTCATACAGTAAGAAAAGAATAGGAAATAAAATGCATACAGGAAGAAATAAAACTGTCTATGCTCTCAGAAAACATGATCGTCTGTGTAGAAAACTGAAAGAATCAACAAAAAAGCTCCCAGACTGAGGTACCACCGAACACTTATTAGAATGTCAAAAATTCAACACACTGACAACATCAGCTTTGGAAGATAGTTTGGCAGGTTTTTGTATTTTTTTTTAAACAAAACTAAACCTACTCTTACCATCTGATCCAGCAATCATGCTTCTATGTTTTCACAAAAATCTGCACATGGATGTTTATAGCAGCTTAATTAGTAATTGCCAAAACTTGGAACCAACCAAGTTATTCTTCAGTAGTTGATCGAATAAATAAACTCTGGTGCATTCAGACAATGGAATATTATTCAGCACTAAAAAGAAATGAGCTATCAAGTCATGAAAAGAGATAGTGGAAACTTAAATACATGTTAGCAAGTAAAAGAAGCCAATCTGAAAATGCTAAACGCGGTATGATTCCAAATAAATGGCAATCTTGAAAGGCAGAATTGGGGGGGAAGTGAAAAGATTAGTGGTTGAAATGAGTTAGGGAGAAAGGTGAGATAAATAGGCAGAACACAGATCATTATTAGGACATAGTATAGTGAAACTATTTTATACAATACTACAATGGTGGATACATGTCATTATATGTTTGTAAAAACCCATAGAATGTACAACCCTGGGCCAGGCGTGGTGGCTCATGCCTGTAATCCCATCACTTTGGGAGGCCAAGGTGGGCGGATCACGAGGTCAAGAGATCGAGACCATCCTGGCCAACAGAGTGAAACCCTGTCTCTACTAAAAATACACACAAAAAATTAGCCGGGCGTGGTGGCATGGGCATGTGGTCCCAGCTACTTGGGAGGCTGAGGCAGAAGAATCGCTTGAACCAGGAGGTGGAGGTTGCAGTGAGCCGAGATTGCGCCACTGCACTCCAGCCTGGCAACAGAGCAAGACTCTGTCTCAAAAAAAAAAAAAAAAAAAAAAAAAAAAGGATGTACAACACTGAGTGAATCCTAATGTAAATTACAGTGACAGTGATGTGTTGAGGTTGGTTCATCAGCTGTAACAAATATACCAATCTGGCAGGGGAGGTTGATAGTGAGGGAGATTGTGTGTGGGGCTGGGGGTAAGGGAACTCTCTGTACTTTCCACCCAATTTTGCTGAAAGGCTAAAACTGCTCAAATAAAGTTTATTGACTAAAATGCTCAGTAATCTACATAAATAATATCAATGCAATATTTTAAAAATCACTATTAATGAAAAAGTTTATGATGAACAAAATATCAACATTTTATGTAAAGACGAGATCGGTGTCAGCATCAATGCTATGCTGAGCAATATTGAAGCAAAAGAAAAAAATCATAATAATGATACTGTCTTTAAAAATATTTTGATACTTAATTTGTTATAATTTTTTACATTGGTGTGGATTATTAAAAATATTGCATTAGCATATCATCGATCTTAATTGGTGAAATTTTTGGTGGCCCTTACATTTTGCATGTATTCACTTCATTCTGCTGAATTCTTAGTTTAATCATCTCAAAACTGTGGATGGTAGCGATACCTCTCATAGAAGGGTGGTGGGGCACTAGGTTCTTATCTGCTTGGCATGTGACAAATCAATACATTTCAACATGAATATTAATGCTGCCACTACTTACTAGTTGTATTGTTTTTTAATACTATGGCCAAATTGTTTGCTCTTGGGGGAGGAAGGATGCAAAGCAACTGGCCTATGATTCATTTCTTTTCCAGTTACCAAGGCGATGCTCCCAAAGAAAGAAATTAGGTGGCATGATTTCATTTTTGGCAAACGTGCTGAAAACCAGCGACATTTGCAATGACTAGAGAGTTCTTACCTATAGAGAGCTCCTTGCAGGATATCCCTGGTAGAGAGTAAGGTAGAGATGTTTTATAACCTAAATTCTGCTGGCTCTGTGAAGCGACCACACTGATAATAGAGAGCTTCTCTTCTGGTGCTCTCCTGGAGAGTCAATCCGGAAGTCCAAAGCCTCTCTCTTCTTTGTCTATGCTTCTCAATTGTATTATTGAAATTGTTTGTAAAGGCTGGATCTTGGGTAAGATGTCTGATTTGACACACTGATTTTTTTGGTTTAGTTCTCACTCAAGTTACACGTTGGTTATGATTCAATGACAGCTTTGTTCTGGATCCCACACATTTCCTTCATTGTATTATCTGGGCTAAAGTCTCATCCCCCCATCTATGACATGCAGTTGATAGGCAGAGGGAAGGAGAAATGAGTTGTGCAATGGCCCTTAAAGCCTCCAGTTGGATATCACTTGCATTCATATTTCATGGGCCAAGTAAAATCCCACAGGAGGACTTATCTCTGTAAGTCACATGGGAATGGGCACAGCTGTATAGTTTCTCCTATAGAGAGGAAAGTGAACAGTTGCTAATAATAGTGCCATATGCCACAATAGAAGAGAAATAAGCTTAATATATGAGCCATTAATAATACTGATATAAAGTTGGCTATTAAATGACAAAATGATGGAAAGAAATACAATTTAGGATATTTAGTATACCTCATTTATCCAGCTTTGAAAGTTTTTAACATATTTATGTTTAGTTAAGTACAATAATTGGGGGAGAAACACTGGTGATTTGGTATATTGAAATGTTTTGAAGTCTTATTTTTAAGCTATTTTCCTTTTCATAATTGAAACAACTATTTTTTTTCTGGGTGCAAAACTCATACCTATTCATTAAAAATTAGATAATATAAGTACTATAATGTAAATTCATTTCCTATCCTTCCATAATATTTTACGTATATGAATGTACATTACAAAAATAGGTAATACTATAGATAACATTTTTTAATCTTATAACCATATTAAGGAACGTCTTTTTACATTAATAAGTTCTCTTATCATCATTTTCAATAATTGTGTAGCACGATAATTTGTTACCATTCTATTGCTGAACATTTATGTCATTATCCAATATTTATTCATTTGTCAATTCCTCAATAAAGACACATTTGGATGCACTGAGTTAATTAGTGAAGAATTGGTAGACGAAAATAAACACACTTTACTTCATAATAGCTATTCCGACTGATGCAAGATGACATCTCTTTGTGGCTTTAATTTGCATTGCTCTGATGATTAGTGATGTCAAACATTTTCTCATGTGTTTCTTGGCCACTCATATGTCTTCTTTTGAAAAGTTAGACACAGTTTTTGATGAGGAGATTTGAGTCGGAGTCCAGGGCTAGACTGAGTTTCCTCCAGTCTGGTTGACTTGCTCCTCTAGGGTGCTTGGTTGTCAGTTGAATGACTTAATTCTGACCCTTCTTTCTAATGTTTTATTTCCATGTCTTTATTTCTCTTTAGCCTTAAAATAAAGGAAATACTAGCTCCTCCACCTATTTTAGAGGGCATTATGGTCATGAAAAAAGCAACGTATTGAAATACAAAATAGTCTCGCAGATATATTATTATTTATTCCTTAAGAAGGAATTTCTCAATTCTAAGAATAAATTACTTAATTTTTTTTCAGATTTCTTGGGAGAAGAAAATATCATTTTCAAATGCCAATTAGAATTGTATATGGACACTTTCACCTAAAATCTGATGTAGAAACAATAAATATAATTTTTGATAGATAAAATATATAAACATTATAAGTAAAAGTTGTTGAGCATAACAAACTTAATTCTTCAGCTTTTACAAAACCCCAGAGAATTGAGGTTATTCTTTCTGGGCATAAATTCTAACCATAGTAATATGGAAACTTATAGGGTAAAAGTCATTTGGGTTTTAAGGGTTTGGCTTTATTGTTAGTTTTCTCCTTATAAGATAAAAGTCATTTGGGTTTTAAGAGTTTGGATTTATTGTTCATTTCCTCCCCAGTATGTTAAAGAAATGGGTATTTTTTAAAATGTGCCTTTGTAAATGAAGATTATAATTAAGGGTTTCTAATGTAGATATAGTCATACACATATACATGTATGTGTGAGTATGTGTTGTATGCAATTATAATAAATACATTGTGCCAAGATCATTTTTCATTTTATTTTATGGATGTTTTACAGGTTTATACTGATTCTATTTGAAATAGAAATCATGAAAAATATATTTTAGCTTGTCTAAATGTTAGCAGAATAACAAAATGCAAAGACAGAAGCATTTGCATGTAGTTATGTTTTTGTAGACTCTTTAATGAAAAGATACTGGTCAATATCATTGTCTCTTGGGGAGCACATATTTTTAAAATAACATGAAATATTAATTAACTTGATTGCAGTAATCATTTTATGATGTAGGTACATATCAAATCATTATATTGTACATCTTAAATACAAATATATATTTTATGTATAATAAAACAGACACCTCTTTTTAAAAATATATTTTTTTTAAAACACTTCATGGTCCCACTTACAATCAGAATGGAAAACACCAAAAGAGTAGTGGAAAAATATTTGAGGAATACTTCATAGTTGGAACTGTGAAGAAAACCCCAGGATTTCATCGTGGGAAACCAGCTCTGCTTTGCAGATTTAAGTAGCTAAAATAATTGTGATAACTCTGTAGTAGTAAGCATCCCTGTGTTTCAGTGCTTGTTGGAAATGAGCCTCCTCCTCATGGCCTGGGGCTGCTGGAGGAACTCCTTCTTCTGTCTTGCAGAGCCATAACCCATGGGCCTGGATACCATTAGCTGTACCCAGGGTGAGAAGTTGGAATATTTGAAGGCATGTCATCAGATTTCTTTCAGTGTACACTCAGTCTCATAAAAGCCTTTTTAGATAACTGCGTGTGAAAATTCAGACCTAGAAGTAATGCACTTTTTTTTTTTTGTTCAGCTGTTTGCCCACTGCACCACTGAACCGGGCAGATAGATTTGCCTGGCCTTTGGACTGTGACAATAGATCCAAATTAATAATCCTCGTGGCCTAAGCCTCTAGGATTTTCTAATAGTGACTTTTTCTTTTCCCTTTAGTGATCTTTTGGTATACCAGCCCACAATCCCAACAAATACAGAAACGTACCTAGAAGAAAATAAACAGCAGGATTTGAAAAAGGATGTCAGGATCTCTCAGTGAGAGAAAAAATACTCCCAAGAAAACACTGAGAGAGAAATGAGGACATAAGTTAAAAAATTATTTGAGACTTGTAGAGAAAAAGACAAGCTAATTGATTATTTTTTAAAAGTCTGAGTAAATAATGTGAGTCAAAAGGGTTAATAGAAGGTGGCTAAATCTGTATAAATATAAAAAGAAGAATATGTACTATAGAGGAATGCTCGCACCACTGAGCAATTTCAGAGTGCTTTCATCTTCAAAGAATCTTGCATGTTAACTAATTAATCCTTCCAACACCCTTGTGACGTAGACATGACAAACAAGGACAGAAGCCAGCCTAAAATGACTAAGCTACCAAACTCACTGGTTGGGGAAGAATTATGAAAGCATGACAATTTCTAATGAGGAGGATCCTGTCTATTAATGATAGGGATTTTATAGTTGTAATTTTGCTTTCCTTCATGCTTTCTGTTTATTAAAACCAAGCTGCAGCAGGATATTATACGTGTGCATACGTGTGTGTGTGTGTGTGTGTCTGTGTGTACTTTTAAAACTTGTTCACACAAACACAGAGCCCATAGTAAGATATCAAGGAAAGAACTGATCGACCTTGAGCTCAGTTAATTTTTTACTAACGTGAAATTCTCAAACACAAACATAAACCATCAATATTAGCGGCAGTTAGGTAGTTGCTTTGTATAATCGTAATTGACGAATGTAGATGAGAAGCACCAACTGTAAATTTCAATGGGGTAAAGGAAATAACACATCTGGGCAGCTAAGTCTGCCCAATCTTGTGACATGCAGTCTATAAACTCTTTCTTAGTCATTTGAACACCAAGACAAGTATGCAAGGCCTGGTGAAATGAGAGGTCTGAAAATTATAAGTTCTTAATCACCAAGCATTTATTCTGGAAACTTATCACTGAGGTTCTAGCTGACTACAAATGCCATCAGGATCGTAATAAACTTCTACCTCTTCCAACGTTCTGAACTCATTCTCAGTGGCAGGTAAGAATCTCATTCCTGTTTCTCTTACATGATGACTAGTGCTAAAACTTGAGTTATTTTGAAGTAGCTTAAAGAGAACCAAAGTGCCTAGAAACTCTGGCTTTATACTCGGAAATATTTCTAGGTAACTTTACTCCCCAAAAGGGTCTATATAATCATCATTTCTGATAAAAAGGAGACAAAGAAAGAATCCCCCTTGTGTAAGCACTTGGAAAATTACCTCTAACAACTTTATGTTTTCTCTTGTCTTTGCAAGCATAGAAATAGCACATTTTAATTCATTTAAAAATAATTTAATATTAGTTAAGGGAGTTTTTGGTTTCTCTTAAAGGTACTAATTTTCTTCAAGAAAAATGATTAAAAATATATATTTTATGTAATGTATCTGTTACAAAAACCTGGGTAATGCTATCTATTAATAGAAACATCTATCAATGTATGCTAACAAAATTATTATAAAATAAAAGTAGGTGGTTAATACTCATAAAATTATAGGAGATTAGTTGATTTTTTTGTCTTCATCAACTAGAAAATAAATTCTATAGTTTTAAGATTTAATTAAATGTAGAAAATTATGTTTTAGTCATCTTATTTGTTTCATCTACAAATGTTCCCCATCCTACTTCCAATATAAATGCCTTTCTCATATAATTTGGTTTTAGTTTTAAATCTTAGTAATCAATGCCTGTAGCTAGCTTTTTAAAGACCCCAATCTGTTTCCCTGTCTCTGCCTGTCTGTGTAGTACTGTGACACTTGTCTATTATTCCCCTGCTGTGACACCAACATATCTTTCCCCAAACTCACAGAAAAAATAGCATGAGCTCGTGACCGCTCTGGAATGACACCGGCAGTGCTGGGCTGTTAGCACGCTGAGGTGATGGTAGCAGGGAGTCACCTTATTCACTTGCAGTAACAGCCATTCCATCTCAGCTTAACAGGGATAACAGCGGTGAGTCTCACTGATTAGAAACCCGCTAACATATGCATCATCCTTCCTTTCCTTTCCTTTAGGATAATCCTCATTGTGGGCATATTTAGCCTTATTGTGTTGTTCTTAAAATTGCTACTAAGACCTTTGATAGGGTATTGGCCCACAAATGATAAATGACTAAATATATTTCCAAAAAGAAGCTTGGCTGCCTTTTCTGAACCACTGCTACAAGATTTTCCTTCCAATAGCTTAGGAGCAGAGAGTGCAATTGGGTTGAGCTCTCACCCTTATCCTTCTCTGCATTGCTCCACAATATTACAAGTTTGTGTCTTTCCTTTCCTCTCTCTTTTCTCCCTGTCTTTCCTTCCCTAAAAATAAGCATTAATTTTCATCTCAGTCTGTAATCTCCTTAACACTGTGTCTGGGTAACTAAAGTCATGTCTATTATTGCCCCAAATTTTTAAATATAATGCAGACTTGAAGACAATATTCATTCAGTTATTCAATTAAACAGATGTTTGTTGAGTGCCTACTGTATGCCAATCACAGTTTTAGGCACTAATGTCACAACAGGAAATAGGAGAAATGTCCTGCCCTGGTGGCGGAAGTCACCGGAGAGGCGCTGGAGTACTCTTAATGAACAGCTGTCCACTTCTGTCCGGTCACAAAATCCAATCCATCTACTAGATTCCAATCACTCACATACTTTCTGCTGTTTTTAATTTCTTCCTGCATTTTTTGTGTTGCTACCTGAGATTATTTTCCTTCTGCCACATCAAATCTACAACACAGCATGGTAACTGTAGTTTGTGACGAGGTATTGTATTCTTGAAAAAGGCTGAGAAAGTGGACGTTAAGTGTTCTTGCAAGAAAAATGACAACGGCGTGAGGTAATGCCTTGTTAATTAGCTAAATCTCACCATGCCAAATGAATATGCACTTCAAAACATCCTGTTGTATACAATAAATACATGCAATTTTATATGTTGATTTTAAAAATTATTCCCCTACTGTGACACCAACATATCTTTCCCCAAACTCCCAGAAAAAATAGCATGAGCTCGTGACCATGTTTGGAAAAAGGGAAACGATTTCTTTTTTGTATATTCTTGTCTGCTGGCAACAAATTCTCTCAGTTTTTGTATGTATGGTAATATCAATTTCTCCTTCACTTTTGAGAAATATTTTCTCTAGGTACAGAATTCTAGTTTGGCTGTTTTTTTTTTTTTCTTTTTTTAGAAGAAAAAAAAAGGGAGAGAGAACGGGAATCTTGCTCTATTGCCCAGGCTAGAATGCAGTCTAAAAATGGATATCAAAAGCTTTTTTTATACTAATAATTGTGTTATACAATGGAGACAGGAAGGAATAAGGGAGGAAAATAACAAACAAACAGCCAACCAATATTTCATTTAAACCTATGAAATGCTATGCAATTGCTAGGGAGTGATTTACTCCCAACCATGTGGTCACTTTTAGAATAAACATGATGTGTTACTGAAAAAAAAATGTATGTTTTGTGGATTTGGAGTAGAGAGTTCTGTAAATGTTTATTAAGTTTACTTGTTTGAGGTTTAAGTTCAAGTCCCGGGTATCCTTCTTAACCTTCTGTCTCATTAATTTGTCCAATATTGACAATGTTATGTTAAAGTCTCCCACTATTATTGTGTGGGAGTCCAGGTCTCTTTGTAAGTCACCAAGAAGTTGCCCTATGTATCTGGGTGCTCCTATATTGGGTGCGCATACACTTAGGATCGTTAGCTCTTCCCGTTACATTGATCCCTCTACCATTATACAATGTCCTTCTTATCTCTTTCGGTTTCTATTACTTTAAAGTCTATTTTATCAGAGATGAGAATTGCAACTACTGCTTTTTTTTTTTTTGCTCTCCATTTGGTTGGCAAATCTTCCTCCATCCCTTTGTTTTGAGTCTCTGTATATCCTTGCATGTAAGATGGATCTGGATGCAGCTTACTGATGGGTGTTTTTGAAGTGGCTGATACTGGTTGTTCCTTTCTATATATAGTGCCTCTTTCAGAAGCTCTTGTAAAGCAGGCCTGGTGGTAATGAAATCTCTGAGTACTTGCTTGTTTGTAAAAAACTGTATTTTTCCTTCACTTATGAAACTTAGTTTGGCTGGATATGAAATTCTGGGTTGAAAGTTCTTTTCTTTAAAGATGTTGAATACTGGCCCCCACTCTCTTCTGGCTTGTAGGGTTTCTGCTGAGAGATCAGCTGTGAGTCTGATAGGCTTCCCCTTGTGGGTAACCTGACCTTCTCTCTGGCCGCCCGTAGTATTTTCTCCTTTGTTTCAACCCTGATGAATCTAATGATTATGTGCCTTGGGGTTGCTTTTTGAGGAATATCTTTGTGGTGTTTTCTGTATTACCTGGAGTTGGGTATTGTGTTGCCTTGCTAGGTTAGGAAAGTTTTCCTGGATAATATCCTGAAAAATATTTTCCAGCTTGGATTCATTCTCTTCATCACATTCAGGTACACCTATCAAACGTAGATTAGGTCTTTTCACATAGTCCCATATTTCTTGGAGACTTTGCTCATTCCTTTTTACCCTTTTTTCTCTAATCTTGTCTTCTCATTTTATTTCATTAAGTTGGTCTTCGATCTCTGAAATCCTTTCTTCTGCTTGATCAATTCGACTGTTAAAACTTGTGCATAATTCTCGAAGTTCTCGTATTGTGTTTTTCAGCTCCATTAATTCACTTATATTCCTCTTTAAATTGTCCATTCTCATGAACATTTCGTGAAACCTTTTTTCAAGGTTCTTAGTTTCCTTACATTGGGCTAGAACATGTTCTTTTAGCTCACAGAAGTTTCTCATTATCCACCTTCTGAAGCCTGATTCTGTCGATTCCTCACATTCATTCTCGATCAGGCCTTATTCAATTGGTGATGAGGCTCTGCAATCCTCTGTAGGAGGAGAGGCATTCTTATTTCCGGTGTTTTCAGCCTTTTTGCGCTGGTTTCTTCCCATCTTCGTGGATTTATCCACCTGTCGTCTGTGTAATTGCTGACTTTCAGATTAGGTCTCTGAGTGGACGTCCAGCTTGTTGGTGATAAAGTTTCTTCTATTTCTTAATTTTCCTTTGGTGGATGCCCCTCCCCCACAGAGGAGGACCTTCCCGGGTTCAGCTGTACTTGCTGTGAAACTCTCAATCTTCAGCAGCTCCAACTGCTGTTTTTATTTTTATTTTTTGTGGAGGGGGGTACCAGCCTTCCCCTGCGGCGACCCACTATGCCGGCTGAAACAGCAGCATTAAGATTCATGGCGCTTTTCTGCCTGGGAATCTCCCGGTCTGGTTCCCCACTTCAGTCCGCTTTTCAATCAGCTGAATGGGAGACTCTGTCTTCCCGGAGCTCCAAACGCCAACCAAAAGGGTACTCAGTCCCGTATACTCCGGACTGAGAACCGCCGTGTCGGGGCGCCTGCAAAATGGCTGCGCCTTCCAAAAGGGTCACGCTGTGGACCCGTGGGGCTCCTCCGCAAAGAATCTCTTGGTCCGTGGGCAATGAAATTTCGTCTGAAAATGTTGCGTCAACTCACTCTCTGCGCTTTCAGTGGAAGCTACAATCCTGAGCTGCTGCTCATCGGCCATCTTGGATCTCTCTAAATGAGATGGCTTGACAATGTGTGCCTTCAACTTAGAGAGTTACACTTATGTGTGTATGTAGCAGTTTGAGGAACGTTTTTTGACGAACAATGTCAAAACTGATGTTTCAAGTAAATTCCGTATCGTACGAAATGGCCAGGTAAGACTACCGCTAAAGCAGAGCAGAAGAATCCTATACAAGAGAGAAACTGATATCGTGTGTGTTTAGTTCAGCTAAGAGAGCTGAAACTTTGCTTACAGTCAACACCTTAGAGACACAACTCTTACAGAACCTGTCTTGTAATTTTAAGAGGGGAAAGGTGGCATGTGCTGTAATGGGAAAGATCTCACCCTTATACACGGTAGATAGGAAGCTATAAGATGGAGATTTCTTAACAAATAAAGTAGCAGCAAGGCCGCCGGTAAAGCACAGTGGACAAACCTCTGTGAAACTGATATGGTGTGTGTTGATTCAACTATTAGAGCTGAAAGTGTATTTAGATTCAGCAGCTTTAGAAACTCAACTCTTAAAGAAGCTAAATTGGGATATTACAAACGCAACGTGTGCATGTGCTGTAATTTGAAATATCTCACCTTAACACGTAATCCGAAACGATAGCGGAGATGGCCTGATAATGTGTGCATTCAACTCAGAGAGTTACACTGATGTGTGTATGTAGCAGTTCGAGAAGGTTTTCTGGCCGGAGTGTCAAGACTAGTATTTGCCGAGGAAAATGCCGCTAGTAACTCGAAATAGCAGTAAGACTACCTTAAAACGGAGAAGAAACATGTCTGTGAAACTGATATGGTGTGCATTCGTACATTCAACATAGAGAGTTGAAACTTTGTTTTAGATTCAGCAGCTTAGAAACACATTCCTTACAGAAGCTAGATTGGGATATTACAAACGGAAAGTGGGCATGTGCTGTAATGGGAAAGGTCTCACCTTGAAGACTAATAGGAAGCTTTAGCGGAGATGGATTCGACAATGTCTTGCTTGGACTCAAAGAGTTATACTGACGTGTGTATGTAGCAGTTTGAGAAAACTTTGTGAATAGAGAATATCAAAAGTGATGTTTCCAAGTAAATCCCGCGTTGTACGGAACAGGCAGTATCACTGCCGGTGAAGCACCGGAAGAGCATATCTGTAAAACTTGATATGCTGTATCTCGATCAGGCTAAGAGAGTTGAAAATTTGCTTAGATTCAGCAGCTTAGAAACACATTTCTTACAGAAGCTAGATTGGGATATTACAGACGGAAAGCTTCAGCTCCCTTAGTTGAAACGAACACACAGCAGAGCAGTTTGAATGATGCGTTTCTTCTGTGTTTTAGACGCACTATTACTGCTTTTTCTTATGTGCCTGGATTTGGCTGGAAATGACAGTTTTGCATCTCTGCACAGAAAGGGTTTCTAAACTGCTGCAAACACACACGAGTTTAACTCTGTAAGTTGAATGCACACATTGACAAGCATTTAGTTAGATTGCTCCGTTTTGGTTTTAGAGCGAGATATTTCTCTTTACAGCATATGCTCCCTTTCGCTCTGGAAAATCCAACGCAGTTCCTAGAAGAAACGTGTTGCTAACTCGCTGAACGAAACACAGCTTCAGCTCCCTTAGTTGAAACGAACACACAGCAGAGCAGTTTGAATGATGCGTTTCTTCTGTGTTTTAGACGCACTATTACTGCTTTTTCTTATGTGCCTGGATTTGGCTGGAAATGACAGTTTTGCATCTCTGCACAGAAAGGGTTTCTAAACTGCTGCAAACACACACGAGTTTAACTCTGTAAGTTGAATGCACACATTGACAAGCATTCAGTTAGATTGCTCCGTTTTGGTTTTAGAGCGAGATATTTCTCTGTACAGCATATGCTCCCTTTCGCTCTGGAAAATCCAAACGCAGTTCCTAGAAGAAACGTGTTGCTAACTCGCTGAACGAAACACAGCTTCAGCTCCCTTAGTTGAAACGAACACACAGCAGAGCAGTTTGAATGATGCGTTTCTTCTGTGTTTTAGACGCACTATTACTGCTTTTCCTTATGTGCCTGGATTTGGCTGGAAATGACAGTTTTGCATCTCTGCACAGAAAGGGTTTCTAAACTGCTGCAAACACACACGAGTTTAACTCTGTAAGTTGAATGCACACATTGACAAGCATTCAGTTAGATTGCTCCGTTTTGGTTTTAGAGCGAGATATTTCTCTTTACAGCATATGCTCCCTTTTGCTCTGCAAAATCCAAACGCAGTTCCTAGAAGAAACGTGTTGCTAACTCGCTCAACGAAACACAGCTTCAGCTCCCTTAGTTGAAACCAACACATAGCAGAGCAGTTTGAATGATGCGTTTCTTCTGTGTTTGATAGTGGGCAGGTGATGTAATGGGAATAATCTCACCTTAAACACTAATAGGAAGCTATCAAGGAGATTACTTGACAATGTGTGCATTAACATAGAGGGTTACACTGATGTGTGTATGTCGCAGATTGAAAACGATTTCTGACGAGAATATCAAAACTGATGTTTCCAAGCAAAATCCCTTGTCGTAAGAAGTACCAGTAAGACTGCTGTAAAGCACAGAAGAAACCTATCTGTGAAACTGATATAATGTGTGTCCGTTCAACTAAGACAGTTGAAACTTTCTTTAGATTCAGCAGCTTAGAAACACATTTCTTACAGAACCTAGAGGTGGATATTCCAGACGGAAAGTGGGCATGCGTTGTCATGGGAAATATCTCACCTTAACAACTATTAGGAAGCTATCACGGAGATAGCTTGACAATGTGTGCATTGAACTTAGAGAGTTACACTGACGTGTGTATGTAGCAATTTGAGAAAGTTTTGTGACGATAATATGACAACTGATGTTTCCAGGCAAAATCCCGTGTCGTACAAAATAGCAGTAAGACTGACAGTAAAGTACAGAAAAAGCATGTCTGTGAAACTGATATGGTGTGTGTTCGTTCAACTAAGAGAGCTGAAACTTTGTTTAGATTCAGCAGCTTAGAAACTCATTTCTTTAAGAAGCTAGATGGGGATATTCCAGAGGGAACGTGGGCACGTGCTCCAATATTAAAGAACTCACTTTAAACACTAATAGGAAGCTATCATGGAGATTTCTTGACAAAGTGTCCATTCAACTTAGAGAGTTTCACTGATGTGTGTATGCAGCAGTTTGAGAATTCTTTCTGACGAGAATATCAAAACTGATGTTTCCAAGCAAAATCCCATGTCGTACGAAATAGCAGTAACACTGCCGGTAAAGCACAGAAAAAACAAGTCTGTGAAACTGATATGGTGTGCATTCGTTCAACTAAGAGAGTTGAAACTTTGTTTAGATTCAGCAGCTTAGAAACACATTTCTTACAGGAGCTATATTGGGGAGATTAAAGATGGAATGTGATCATCTGCTGTAACCCGAAAGATGTCACTTTACACACTAATAGGAAGCTATCGGGGAGATTTCTTGACAATGTGTGCATTCAACTTAGAGAGTTACACTGATGTGTTTATGTAGCAGTTTGAGAACGTTTTCTGACGAGAATATAAAAATGGATGTTTCCAAGCAAATTCCCGTGTCGTAAGAAATACCAGTAAGACTGCTGATAAAGCACAGAGGAAACATATGTGTGAAACTGATATGGTGTGTGTTCGCTCAACTAAGAGAGTTGAAACTTTGTTTAGATTCATCACCTTAGAAACACATTTCTTACAGGAGCCAGATTGGGAGATTCCAGACGGAACGTGGGCATGTGCTGTAATATGAAAGATCTCACTTTACACACTTACAGGAAGCTATCAGGGAGATTTCTTGACAATGTGTGCATTCATCTTACAGAGTTACACTGATGTGTGTATGCATAAGTTTGAGAAGGTTTTGTGATGAGAATATCAAAACGGATGTTTCCCAGCAAAATCCCGTGTCATACGAAATAGCAGTAAGACTGTCGGTAAAACACAGAAGAAACATGTCTGTGAAACTGATATGGTGTGAGTTCGTTCAACTAAGAGAGTTGAAACTTTGCTTAGATTCAGCAGATTAGAAACACATTTCTTACTGAAGCTAGAATGGGATATTCCAGGCGGAAATTGCGCATGGGTTGTAATGGGAATGATATCACATTAAACACTAATAGGAAGCTATCAAGGAGAAAGATTGACAATGTACGCCTTCAACTTAGAGAGTTATACTGACGTGTGTATGTAGCAGTTTGAGAAATTGTTGTGACGAGAATATCAATACTGATGTTTAGAAGCAGAATCCCGTGTCATAGGAAATAGCAGTAACACTACCGGTAAAGCACAGAAGAAACGTATCAGTGAAATATACGGTGTGTGTTCGTTCAACTAAGAGATTTGAAATATTGTTTAGATTCAGCAGCTTAGAACACATTTCTTACAGAAGCTACATTGGGATATTCCAGACTGGAAGTGGGCATGTGCTGAAATGGGAAAGATCTCACCTTAAAAACTAATAGGAAGCTGTCACGGAGATTTCCTGACAATGTGTGCATTAACTTAGAGAGTTACACTGATGTCTGTATGTAGCAGTTTGAGACGTTTTCTGACCAGAATATCAAAACTGATGTTTCCAAGCAAAATCACGTGTCGTACGAAATAGTAGTAAGACGGCCGGTAAAGCACAGAGAAACATATCTGTGAAACTGATATGGTGTGTGTTCGTTCAACGAAGAGAGTTGAAACTTTGTTTAGATTCAGCAGCTTAGAAACACATTTCTTGCAGAAGCTAGATTGGGATACTCCAGATGGAAAGTGGGCATGTGAAGTAATGGGAAAAATCTCACCTTAACCACTAATAGGAAGCTATAACGGAGATGGCTTGACAATGTGTGCATTAACTTAGAGAGTTACACTGATGTGTGTATGTAGCAGTTTGAGAACGTTTTCTGACGACAATATCAAAACTGATGTTTCCAGTCAAATTCCGTATCGTACGAAATAGCAGTAAGACTGCCGCTAAAGCACAGAAGAAACATATCAGAGAAACTGATATGGTGTGTGTTGGTTCAGCTAAGAGAGCTGAAACTTTGCTTACACTCAACAGCTTAGAAACACATTTCTTCCAGAACCTATCTTGGGGATTTTAAAGAGGGAAAGTTGGCATGTGCTGTAATGGGAAAGATCTCACCTTATACACTAATGGGAAGCTATCATGGAGATTTCTTAACAAAGTGTGCATTAACTTAGAGAGTTACACTGATGTGTGTATGCAGCAGTTTGAGAAGGTTTTCTAATGAGAATATCAAAACTGATGTTTCGAGGCAAAATCCCGTGTCGTACGAAAGAGCAGTAAGACTGCCGGTAAAGGCCAGAAGAAACATACCTGTGAAACTGATATGGCGCGTGTTCATTCAACTAAGAGAGTTGAAACTTTGTTTAGATTCAGCAGCTTGGAAACACATTTCTTACAGAAGCTAGATTGGGATATTCCAGACGGATAGTGGGCAGGTGGTGTAATGGGAAAAATCTCACCTTAAACACTAATAGGAAGCTATCACGGAGATGGCTTGACAATGTGTGCCTTCAACTTAGAGAGTTACACTTATGTGTGTATGTAGCAGTTTGAGAACGTTTTCTGACGAGAATAACAAAACTGATGTTTCCAAGACAAATCCCCTGTCATCCGAAATAGCAGTAACACTGACGGTAAAGCACAGATGAAACATATCTGTGAAACTGATACGGTGTGTGTTCATTCAACTAAGAGTGCTGAAACTTTGTTTAGATTCAGCAGCTAAAAAACACATTTCTTACAGAAGCTAGATTGGGATATTAAAGAGGGAAAGTGGGCATGTGCTGTAATAGGCAAGATCTCACCTTATACACTAATAGGAAGCTGTCACGGAGATTTCTTGACAATGTGTGCATTAACTAAGAGAGTTACACTGACGTGTGTATGTAGCAGTTTGAGAAGGTTTTCTGACGAGAATATCAAAAGTGATGTTTCCAAGCAAAATCCCGTGTCTTTTGAAATAGCAGTAAGACTGCGGGTAAAGCACAGAAGAAACATATCTTTGAAACCGATATGGTGTGTGTTCGTTCAACTAAGAGAGTTGAAACTTTGTTTAGGTTCAGCAGCTTTGAAACACGTTTCTTACAGTAGCTAGGTTGGGATATTCCAGACGGAAACTGGGGATGTGTTGTAATGGGAAAGATCTCACCTTAAACACTAATAGGAGCTTTCATGGAGATTTCCTGACAATGTGTGCATTCATTGTAGAGAGTTTCACTGATGTGTGTATGTAGCAGTTTGAGAAAGTTTTGTGACGAGAATATCAAAACTGATGTTTCCAAGCAAAATCCCGTGTCGTACGAAAAAGCAGTAAGACTGCTTGTTAAGCACAGAAGAAACATAGCTGTGAAACTGATATGGTGTGTGTTTGTTTAACTAGGAGAGTTGAAACTGTGTTTAGATTCAGCAGCTTAGAAACACATTTCTTACGGAAGCTAGATAGGGATATTCCAGACGGAAAGTTGGCATGTGCTGTAATGGGAAAGTTCTCCCCCTTAAACACTAATTGGAAGATATCACGGAGATTTCTTGACAACGTGTGCATTAACTTAGAGAGTTACACTGATGTGTGTATGTAGCAGTTTGAGAACGTTTTCTGACGAGAATATCAAAACTGATGTTTCCAAGAAAAACTCCCGAGTCATACAAAATAGCAGTAACACTGCCGGTAAAGCACAGAAGAAACATATCTGTGAAAATCATATGGTGTGTCTTCGTTCAACTAAGAGTAGTTGAAACTTTGTTTAGATTCAGCAGCTTAGAAACACATTTCTTATAGAAGCTTCATTGGGATATTCCAGACGGAAAGTGGGCAAGTGCTGTAATGGGAGAAGTCTCAAATTAAACACGAATGGGAAGCTACCACGGAGATGGTTTGACAATATGTGCATTCAACTTAGAGAGTTACACAGACGTGTGTATGTAGCACTTTGAGAAAGTTTTGTGACGAGAATATCAAAACTGATGTTTCCAAGCAAAATCCTGTGTCATACGAAGTAGCAGTAAGACTGCCGGTAAAGCACAGAATAAACATAGCTGTGAAAATGATATGGTGTGTGTTCATTCAACTAGGAGAGCTGAAACTGTATTTAGATTCAGCAGCTTAGAAACTCATTTCTTAAAGAAGCTAGATTGGGATATTCCAGACGGAACGTGTGCATGTGCTGTAATTTGAAATATCTCACCTTAAGCACTAATAGGAAACAATCACGGAGATGGCCTGATAATGTGTGCATTCAACTCAGAGAGTTACACTGATGTGTGTATGTAGCAGTTTGAGAAGGTTTTCTGACGAGAATATCAAAACTGGTGTTTCCCAGGAAAATATCGTGTCATTAGAAATAGCAGTAAGACTGCCTTTAAAACGGAGAAGAAACGTGTCTGTGAAACTGATATGGTGTGCGTTCGTTCAACTAAGAGAGTTGAAACTTTGTTTAGATTCAGCAGCTTAGAAACACATTTCTTACAGAAGCTAGATTGGGATATTCCAGACGGAAAGTGGGCATGTGCTGTAATGGGAAAGGTCTCACCTTAAAGACTAATAGGAAGCTTTCACGGAGATGGATTGACAATGTGTGCCTTCAACTTAGAGAGTTATACTGACGTGTGTATGTAGCAGTTTGAGAAAGTTTTCTGATGAGAATATCAAAAGTGATGTTTCCAAGTAAAATCCCCGCGTTGTACGAAACAGCAGTATCACTGCCGGTAAAGCACAGAAAAAGCATATCTGTAAAACTGATATGCTGTGTGTTCGTTCAACTAAGAGAGTTGAAAATTTGCTTAGATTCAGCAGCTTAGAAACACATTTCTTACAGAAGCTAGATTGGGATATTCCAGACGGAAAGTGGGCATGTGCTGAAATGGGAAAAATCTCACCTTAAACACTAATAGGAAGCTATCAAGGAGATTACTTGACAATGTGTGCATTAACATAGAGGGTTACACTGATGTGTGTATGTCGCAGATTGAAAACGATTTCTGACGAGAATATCAAAACTGATGTTTCCAAGCAAAATCCCTTGTCGTAAGAAGTACCAGTAAGACTGCTGTAAAGCACAGAAGAAACCTATCTGTGAAACTGATATAATGTGTGTCCGTTCAACTAAGACAGTTGAAACTTTCTTTAGATTCAGCAGCTTAGAAACACATTTCTTACAGAACCTAGAGGTGGATATACCAGACGGAAAGTGGGCATGCGTTGTCATGGGAAAGATCTCACCTTAACAACTATTAGGAAGCTATCACGGAGATAGTTTGACAATGTGTGCATTGAACTTAGAGAGTTACACTGACGTGTGTATGTAGCAATTTGAGAAAGTTTTGTGACGATAATATGACAACTGATGTTTCCAGGCAAAATCCCGTGTCGTACAAAATAGCAGTAAGACTGACAGTAAAGTACAGAAAAAGCATGTCTGTGAAACTGATATGGTGTGTGTTCGTTCAACTAAGAGAGCTGAAACTTTGTTTAGATTCAGCAGCTTAGAAACTCATTTCTTTAAGAAGCTAGATGGGGATATTCCAGAGGGAACGTGGGCACGTGCTCCAATATTAAAGAACTCACTTTAAACACTAATAGGAAGCTATCATGGAGATTTCTTGACAAAGTGTCCATTCAACTTAGAGAGTTTCACTGATGTGTGTATGCAGCAGTTTGAGAATTCTTTCTGACGAGAATATCAAAACTGATGTTTCCAAGCAAAATCCCATGTCGTACGAAATAGCAGTAACACTGCCGGTAAAGCACAGAAGAAGCATATCTGTGAAACTCATATGGTGTGTGTCGTTCAACTAAGAGAGTTGAAACGTTGTTTAGATTCAGCAGCTAAGAAACATATTTCTTACAGAAGTTAGGTTGATATTCCAGACGGAAAGTGTTCATGTGCTGTAATGGGAAAAATCTCACGTTAAACACTAATTGGAAGCTATCACGGAGATTTCTTGACAACGTGTGCACTAACTTAGAGAGTTACACTGATGTGTGTATGTAGCAGGTTGAAAACCTTTTCTGACGAGAATATCAAAACTGATGTTTCCAAGCAATATCCCATGTCCTATGAAAGAGCACTTTCACTCCTGGTAAAGCACAGAAGAAACATACCTGTGAAACTGATATGTTGTGTGTTTGTTCAACTAAGAGAGTTGAAAATTTGATTAGATTCAGTAGCTTAGAAACACATTTCTTACAGAGCTAGATTGGGATATTCAAGAGTTAACGTGGGCATGTGCTGTAATGGGAAATATCTCACCTTAAACAGTAATAGAAAGCTATCACGGAGATTTATTCACAATTTGTGTGTTAACTTAGAGAGTTAAACAGATGTGTGTATGTAGCAGTTTGAAAACGTTTTCTGACGAGAATATCAAAATGGATGTTTCCAAAAAAATTCCGTGTCGTATGAAATAGCAGTAAGACTGCTGGTAAGACAGAGGAGAAACATATCTGTGAAACTGATATGGTGTGTGTTCGTTAAACTAAGAGAGTTGAAACTTTGTTTAGATTCAGCAGCTTTGAAATACATTTCTTACAGCAGCTAGATTGGGATATTCCAGACAGAAAGTGGGTGTGTGCTGTAATGGGAAAGATCTCACCTTAAACACTAATAGGAAGCTATCACGGAGATGGCTTGACAATGTGTGCATTCAACTTAGAGAGTTACACTGACGTGTGTATGTAACAGTTTGAGAAAGTTTTGCAATGAGAATATCAAAACTGATGTTTCCAAGCAAAATCCCCTGTCATACGAAATAGCTATAACACTGCCAGTAAGGCCCAGAAAAAACTTACCTGTGAAACTGATATGGTGAGTGTTCGTTCAACTAAGAGAGGTAAAAGTTTGTTTTGATTCAGCAGCTTAGAAACACATTTCTTGCAGAAGCTAGATTGGGATATTCCAGACGGAAACTGGGCATGTGCTGTAATGGGAAAGATCTCACCTTAAACACTAATAGGAAGCGATCAGGGAGATGGCTTGACAGTATGTTCATTCAACTTAGAGAGTTACACTGACCTGTGTATGTAGCAGTTTGAGAAAGTTTTGTGATGAGAATATCAAAACTGATGTTTCCATGCAAAATCCAGTGTCAGACGAAACAGCAGTCAGACTGCTGCTAAAGCACAGATGAATGATATCTTTGAAACTGATTTAGTGTGTGTTCGTTCAACTAAAAGATTTGATACTTTATTTAGATTCACCAGCTTAGAAACACATTTCTTACAGAAGGTAGATAGGGATATTCCAGAAGGAAAGTGGGCATGTTTTGCAATGGGAAGGAACTCACCTTAAACACTAAAATGAAGCTATCATGGAGATTTGTTGACAATGTTTGCATTCAACTTGGAGAGTTTCTCTGATGTGTGTATGTAGCAGTTTGAGAACGTTTTCTGACAAGAATATCAAAGCTGATGTTTCCAAGTAAAATCCCATGTTGTACGAAATAGCAGTAACACTGCCGGTAAAGCACAGAAAAAACATATCAGTGAAACTGATATGCTGTGTGTTCTTTCAACTAAGAGAGTTGAAACTTTGTTTAGATTCAGCAGCTTAGAAACACATTTCTTACAGAAGCTAGATTGGTATATTCCAGACGGAAAGTGGGCATGTGCTGTAATGGGAAAGATCTCACCTTAAACACTAATAGGGAGCTATCACGGAGATGGATTTACAATGTGTGCATTCAACTTAGAGAGTTACACTGATGTTTGTATGTAGCAGTTTAAGAACGTTCTCTTGACGAGAGTATCAAAACTGATGTTTCCAAGCAAAGTCCTGTGTCATACAAAATAGCGGTAAGACTGGTGATAAAGCACAGAATAAACATATCTGTGAAACTGATATGGTGTGTGTTCGGTCAATTAAGAGAGTTGAAACTTTGTTTAGATTTAGCAGCTTAGAAACACATTTCTTACAGAAGCTAGATTGGGATATTCCAGACGGAAAGTGGGCATGTACTGTAATTTAAAGATCTCACCTTAAACACTAATAGGAAACTATCACGGAGATGGCCTGACAATGTGTACATTCAAGTTAGAGAGTTACACTGATGTTTGTATGCATCAGTTTGAGAACGTTTTCTGACGAGAATATCAAAACGGATATTTCCAAGCAAAATCCCGTGTTGTACGAAATAGCCATAAGACTGCTGATAAAGCACAGAGGAATCATATCTGTGAAACTGATATTGTGTGTGTTCGTTCAACTAATAGAGTTGAAACATTGTTTAGATTTAGCAGCTTAGAAACACATTTCTTACAGAAGCTAGACTGGGATATTCCAGACGGAAAGTGGGCGTGTGCTGTAATGTTAAAGATCTCAACTTAAACACTAATAGGAAGCTATCACGGAGATGGATTGACAATGTATGCCTTCAACTTATTGAGTTACACTGACGTGTGCATGTAGCAGTTTGAGAAGATTTTCTGATGGGAATATCAAAACTGATGTTTCCAAGCAAAATCCCGTGTCTTTTGAAATAGCAGTAAGACTGTGGGTAAAGCACAGAAGAAACATATCTTTGAAACTGATATGGTGTGTGTTCGTTCAACTAAGAGAGCTGAAACTTTGTTTAGGTTCCGCAGCTTTGAAACACGTTTCTTACAGTAGCTAGGTTGGGATATTCCAGACGGAAACTGGTGATGTGTTGTAATGTGAAAGATCTCACCTTAAACACTAATAGGAGCTTTCACGGAGATTTCTTGACAATGTGTGCATTGAACATAAAGAGTTACACTGATGTGCGTATGTAGCAGTTTGACAAAGTTTTGTGACGAGAATATCAAAAGTGATGTTTCCCCACCAAAATCCCGTGTGGTACGAAATAGCACTTAGATTTCCGCTAAAGCAGAGAAGAAACATATCTGTGAAACTGATATGCTGTGTGTTCGTTCAGCTAAGAGAGTTGAAAATTTGTTTACATTCAGCACCTTAGAAACACATTTCTTACAGAAGCTAGATTGGGATATTCCAGACGGAAAGTGGGCGTGTGCTGCAATGGGAAACATCTCCCCTTAAACACTAATAGGAAGCTATCACGGAGATTTATTGACAATGTGTGCATTAACTTAGAGAGTTACACTGATGTGTGTATGTAGCAGTTTGAGAAAGTTTTCTGACGAGAATATGAAAACTGATGTTTCCAAGCAAAATCCCGTGACATACGAAATAGCAGTAAGACTGCTTTAAAGGCAGAAGAAACATATCTGTGAAACTGATATGGTCTGTGTTCGTTCAACTAAGAGAGTTGAAACTTTGTTTAGATTCAGCAGCTTAGAAACACATTTCTTACAGAAGCTAGATTGGGATATTCCAGAGGGAAAGTGGGCATGTGCTGTAATTTGGAAGATCTCACCTTAAACACTAACAGGAAGCTATCAGGGAGATTTCTTGACAATGTGTGCATTCAAATCGCAGAGTTACACTGACGTCTGTATGTAGCAGTTTGAGAACGTTTTGTGACGAGAATATCAAAACTGATGTTTCCCAGTAAAATCCCGTGTCATACGAAATAGCAGTAATATTGCCGGTAAAGCACAGAAGAAACATATCTGTGAAACTGATATTTTGTGTGTTCATTCAACTAAGAGAGCTGAAACTTTGTTTAGATTCAGCAGCTTAGAAACAAATTTCTTACAGAAGCTAGATTGAGATATTCCAGATGGAAAGTAGGCATGTGCTGTAATGGGAAAGATCTCACCTTTAACACTAATAGGAGCTTTCACGGAGATTTCTTGACAATGTGTTCATTCAACTTAGAGAGTTTCACTGATGTGCGTATGTAGCAGTTTGAGAAAGTTTTGTGACGAGAATATAAAAACTGATGTTTCCAAGCAAAATCCCGTGTCGTACGAAAAAGCAGTAAGACTGCTTGTTAAGCACAGAAGAAACATAGCTGCGAAACTGATATGGTGTGTGTTCGTTAAACTAAGAGAGATGAAACTGTGTTTAGATTCAGCAGCTTAGAAACACATTTCTTACTGAAGCTAGATAGGGATATTCAACACGGAAAGTGGGCGTGTGCAGTAATGGGGAAACTTCTCCCCTTAAACACTAATAGTAAGATATCACAGAGATTTCTTGACAACGTGTGCACTAACGTAGAGAGTTACACTGATGTGTGTATGTAGCAGTTTCAGAACGTTTTCTGACGAGAATATCAAAACTGATGTTTCCAAGACAAATCCCTTGTCATCCAAAATAGCAGTAACACTGACGGTAAAGCACAGATGAAACATATTTGTGAAACTGATATGGTGTGTGTTGGTTCAACTAAGAGTAGTTGAAACTTTGTTTAGATTCAGCAGCTTAGAAACACATTTCTTACAGAAGCTAGATTGGGATATTAAAGAAGGAAAGTTGGCATGTGCTGTAATGGGAAAGATCTCACGTTATACACTAATAGGAAGCTGTCACGGAGATGGCTTGACAATGTGTGCATTCAACTTAGAGAGTTACACTGACGTGTGTATATAGCAGTTTGAGAAAGTTTTCTGACAAGAATATCAAAACCGATGCTTCCAAGCAAAATCCCGTGTCATACGAAATAGGAGTAAGACTTCCAGTAAAACACAGAAAAACATATCTGTGAAATTGATATGGTGTTTGCTCGTTCAACTAAGAGAGTTGAAACTTTGTTTTGATCAGCAGCTTAGAAACACATTTCTTACAGAAGCTAGATTGGGATATTCCAGACGAGAAGTGGGCATGCGTTGCAATGGGAAAGATCACACCTTAAACGGTAATAGGAGCTTTCACGGAGATTTCTTGACAATGTGTGCGTTCAACTTATAGAGTTACACTGATGTGTGTATATAGCAGTTTGAGAAGGTTTTCTGACGAGAATATCAAAACTGATGTTTCCAAGCAAAATCCCGTGTCGTACGAAATAGCGGTAACACTGCCAGTAAAGCACAGAAGAAACATATCTGTTAAACTGCTATGGTGTGTGGTTCGTTCAACTAAGACAGTTGAAACTTTGTTTAGATTCTGCAGCTTAGAAACACATTTCTTACAAAAGCTAGATTGGGATAGTAGAGACTGAAAGTGGGCATGGGCTGTAATGGGAAAAATCTCAACTTAAACACTAATAGAAAGCTATCACGTATATTTCTTGACAATGTGTGCATTAACTTAGAGAGATACACTGATGTGTGTATGTAGCAGTTTGAAAACGTTTTCTGACGAGAATATCAAAACTGATGTTTCCAAGAAAAATCCCGTGTCATACGAAGTAGTATTAAGACTGCCGGGAAAACACAGAAGAAACATATCTGTGAAACTGATATGGTGTGTGTTCGTTCAACTACGAGAGTTGAAACTTTTTTTAGATTCAGCAGCTTAGAACCACATTTGTTACAGAACCTAGACTGGGATATTTCAGACGGAAAGTGGGCATGTGTTGTAATGGGAAAGATCTCACCTTAATCACTAATAGGAAGCTATCATGGAGATTTCTTGACAATGTGTGCATTAATTTAGAGAGTTACACTGATGTGTTTATGAAGCAGTTTGAAAACGTTTTCTGACGAGAATATCAAAACTGATGTTTCCAAGCAAAATCCCGTGTTTCATGAGATAGCAGTAAGACTGCTATCAGTTTTGGTATTCTCTATGTATTAACTTAGAGAGTTACACTGATGTGTGTATGTAGCAGTTTGAGAACGTTTTCTGACGAGAATATAAAAACTGCTGTTTCAAATCAAAATCCCATGTCGTAAGAAATAGCAGCAAGAGTGCCTTTAAAGCACAGAAGAATCACATCTGTGAAACTGATACGGTGTATGTTCGTTCATCTAAGAGACATGAAACTTTGTTTAGATTCAGCAGCTTTGAAACACATGTCTTACAGAAGCTAGATTGGGATAATGCAGACAGAAACAGGGCGTGTGCTGTAATGGGAAAGATCTCCACTTAAACACTAATAGGAAGCTATCACGGAGATGGCGTGACAATGTGTGCATTCAACTTAGAGAGTTACACTGACTTGTGTATGTAGCAGTTTTAGAAAGTTTTGTGACGAGAATATCAAAATTGATGTTTCTAAGCTAAATTCCGTGTCATACGAAATAGCACTAACACTGCCGGTAAAGCACAGATAAAACATATCTGTGAACCTGATATGGTGTGTGTTCGTTCAACTAAGAGAGTTGAAACTTTGTTTAGATTCAACAGCTTAGAAACATATTTCTTAAAGAAGACTGACTGGGATATTCCAGAGGGAAAGTGGGCATGTGCTGTAATTTGAAAGAGCTCACCTTAAACACTAATAGGAATCTATCACGGAGATGGCTTGACAATGTGTGCATTCAACTTAGAGAGTTACACTGACGTGTGTATATAGCAGTTTGAGAAAGTTTTCTGACAAGAATATCAAAACCGATGCTTGCAAGCAAAATCCCGTGTCATACGAAATAGGAGTAAGACTTCCGGTAAAACACAGAAAAACATATCTGTGAAACTGATATGGTGTTTGCTCGTTCAACTAAGAGAGTTGAAACTTTGTTTTGATCAGCAGAGAGGGAATCCTTCCTAAATCATTTTATGAGACCAACATCATCCTGATACCAAAACCTGGCAGAGACTCAGCAAGAAAAGAAAACTTCAGGCCAATATCCATGATGAACATAGATGCAAAAATCTTCAATAAAATACTGGCAAACCGATTGCAACAGCACATCAAAAAGCTTATCCACCATGATCAAGTAGGCTTCATCCCGGGGATGCAAGGCTGGTTCAACATACGCAAATCTATAAACATAATCCACCACATAAACAGAACCAAAGACAAAAACCACATGATTATCTCAATTGATGCAGAGAAGGCCTTTGACAAAATTCAACAGCCCTTTATGCTAAAAACTCTCAATAAACTAGGTATTGATGGAACGTATCTCAAAACGATAAAAGCTATTTACGACAAACCAACAGCCAATATCAATCATACTGAATGGGCAAAAACTGGAAGCATTCCCTTTGAAATCTGGCACTAGACAAGGATGTCCTCTCTCACCACTCTTATTCAATATAGTACTGGAAGTTCTAGCCAGAGCAATCAGGCAAGAAAAAGAAATAAAGGGTATTCAAATAGGAAAGGAGGAAGTCAAATTGTCTTTATTTGCAGACGATATGATTGTATATCTAGAAGACCCCATCGTCTCAGCCCAAAATCTCCTGAAACTGATAAGCAACTTCAGCAAAGTCTCAGGATATAAAATCAATGTGCAAAAATCACAAGCATTCCTATACACCAATAACAGACTTAAAGACAGCCAAATCAAGAACCAACTGCCATTCACAATTGCTACAAAGAGAATAAAATACCTAGGAATACAACTAACAAGGAACGTAAAGGACCTCTTCAAGGAGAACTACAAACCACTGTTCAATGAAATAAGAGAGGACACAAACAGATGGAGAAATATTCCATGTTCATGGCTAGGAAGAATCAATATTGTCAAAATGGCCATACTGCCCAGAGTAATTTACAGATTCAACGCTATCCCTATCAAGCTACCAATGACCTTCTTTGAAGAACTGGAAAAAACCACCTTAAACTTCATATGGAACCAAAAGAGAGCACGCATAGCCAAGTCAATTCTAAGCAAAAAGAACAAAGCTGGAGGTATCACACTCCCGGACTTCAAATTATACTACAAAGCTACAGTAATCAAAACAGCATGGTACTGGTACCAAAACAGAGATATAGACCAATGGAACAGGACAGAGACCTCCGACGCAACACAACACATCTACAACCACCTGATCTTTGACAAACCTGACAAAAACAAACAATGTGGAAGCGAGTCCCTGTTTAATAAACGGTGTTGGGAAAACTGGCTAGTCATGTGCAGAAAGCAGATGCTGGACCCCTTCCTGACACCTTACACTAAAATTAACTCCAGATGGATTAAAGACTTAAACATAAGACCTAACACCATTAAAAACCTAGAAGAAAATCTAGGCAAAACCATTCAGGACATAGGTGTAGGCAAGGACTTCATGACCAAAACACCAAAAGCAGTGGCAACAAAAGCCAAAATAGACAAATGGGACCTAATCAAACTCCATAGCTTCTGCACAGCAAAAGAAACAGTCATTAGAGTGAATCGGCAACCAACAGAATGGGAAAAAATTTTTGCAGTCTACCCATCTGACAAAGGGCTGATAACCAGAATCTACAAAGAACTGAAACACATTTACAAGAAAAAAACAAACAAGCCCATTCAAAAGTGGGCAAAGGATATGAACAGACACTTTACAAAAGAAGACATACGTGAAGCCAACAAACATATGAAAAAATGCTCATCATCACTGGTCATTAGAGAAATGCAAATCAAAACTACATTGAGATACCATCTCACGCCAGTTAGAATGGCGATCATTAAAAAATCTGGAGACAACAGATGCTGGAGAGGATGTGGAGAAATAGGAACGCTTTTACACTGTTGGTGGGAGTGTAAATTAGTTCAAACATTGTGGAAGACGGTGTGGCGATTCCTCAAGGACCTAGAAATAGAAATTCCATTTGATCCAGCAATCCCATTACTGGGTATATATCCAAAAGACTATAAATCGTTCTACTATAAGGACACATGCACACGAATGTTCATTGCAGCACAGTTTACAATAGCAAAGACCTGGAACCAACCCAAATGCCCATCGATGATAGACTGGACAGGGAAAATGTGGCACATATACACCATGGAATATTATGCAGCCATCAAAAACGATGAGTTCTTGTCCTTTGTAGGGACATGGATGAACCTGGAAACCATCATTCTCAGCAAACTGACACAAGAACAGAAAATCAAACACCGCATGTTCTCACTCATAGGCGGGTGCTGAACAATGGGAACACATGGACACAGGGAGGGGAGTATCACACACTGGGGTCTGTGGGCGGGGGAAAAAGGGGAGGGATAGTGGGGGGTTGGGGGAGTTGGGGGAGGGATAGCATGGGGAGAAATGCCAGATATAGGTGATGGGGGAGGAAGGCAGCAAATCACACTGCCATGTGTGTACCTATGCAAAAATCTTCCATGTTCTTCACATGTACCCCCAATCCTAAAATGCAATAAAAAAAAAAATAGTAAACTATCACGGAGATTTCTTGACAATGTGTGCATTCAACTTAGAGAGATGCACTGATGTGTCTATGTAGCAGTTTGAGAACGTTTTCTGACGAGAATATCAAAACTGATGTTTCCAAGCAAAATCCCGTGTCATACGAAATAGCAGTAAGACTGCCGGTAAAACAGAGAAGAAACATATCTGTGAAACTGACATGGTGTATATTCACTCAAGTAACAGAGTTGAAACTTTGTTTAGATTCAGCAGCTTAGAAACACATTTCTTACAGAAGCTAGATTGGGATACTCCAGACGGAAATTGGGCATGTGCTGTAGTGGGAAAGATCTCACCTTAGACACTAATAGGAAGATATCACGGACATGGCTTGACAATATTGCATTAAACTTAGAGAGTTACACTGACGTGTGTATGTAACAGTCTGAGAAAATTTTGTGATGAGAATATCAGAACTGTGGTTTCCCAGGAAAATCAGATGTCATAAGAAATAGCAGAAAGACTGCTGGTAAAACACAGAAGAAACATATCTGTGAAACTGCAATGGTGTGTCTTCATTCAACTAAGAGGTTTGAAACTTTGTTTAGATTCAGCAGCTTAGAAACACATTTCTTGCAGAAGCTAGATTGGGATATTCCAGACGCAAAGTGGGCATGTGCTGTAATGGGAAAAATCTCACCTTAAATGCTAATAGGAAGCTATCACGGAAATTTCTTGAAAATTTGTGCATTAAGTTAGAGAGTTACACTGATGTGTGTATGTAGCAGTTTGAGAACGTTTTCTGACGAGAATATAAAAACTGATGTTTCAAAGCAAAATCCCATGTCTTAAGAAATAGCAGTAAGACTGCCTTTAAAGCACAGAAGAAACATATCTGTGAAACTGATATGGTGTGTGTTCGTTCATCTAAGAGAGTTGAAACTTTGTTTAGATTCAGCAACTTAGAAACACATTTCTTACACAAGCTATATTGGGATATTCCAGAGGGAAAGTGGGCATGTGTTGTAATTTGAAAGATGTCACCCTAAACATTAATAGGAAGCTATCAGGGAGATGGCTTGACAATGTGTGCATTCAACTAAGAGAGTTACACTGATGAGTGTATGTGCAGTTTTAGAACATTCTCTGACGAGAATATCAAAACTGATGTTTCCAGGCAAAATCCCGTGTCACAGGAAATAGCACTAACGCTCGTGTAAAGCACAGAAGAAACATATCTGTGAAACTGCTATGGTGTGTCTTCGTTCAACTAAGAGAGTTGAAACTTTGTTTAGATTCAGCACCTTAGAAACACATTTCTTACAGGAGATAGACTGGGATATTCCAGACGGAACGTGGGCATGTGCTGCAATGGGAAAGATCTCACTTTACACAGTAATAGGAGGCTATCAGGGAGATTTCCTGACAATGTGTACATTCAACTTAGAGAGTTAAACTGATGTGTGTATGTAGCAGTTTGGGGTGCGTTTTCTGAGGAGAATATCAAAACTGATGTTTAAAAGCAAAATACCGCCTCTCCTACGAAATAGCAGTAAGACTGCCTTTAAAGCACAGAAGAAACGTATCTGTGAAAATGATATGGTGTGTGTTCGTTCAAGTTAGAGAGTTGAAACTTTGTTTGGATTCAGCAGCTTAGAAACACATTTCTTACAGAAGATAGATAGGGATATTCCAGAGGGGAAAGGGGGCATGTACTGTAATTTGAATGATCTCACCTTAAACACTAAGAGGAAGCTATCACGGACATGGCTTGAAAATGTGTGCATTAACTTAGAGAGTTACACTGATGTGTGGTTGTAGCAGTTTGAGAAGGTTTTCTGACGAGAATATCCAAACTGATGTTTCCCAGCAAAATCCCATGTCATGCGAAATAGCAGTAAGACTTCCAGTAAAACACAGAAGAAACATATCTGTGAAACTGACATGGTGTGTGTTCTTTCAACTAAGAGAGTTGAAACTTTGTTCAGATTCAGCAGCTTAGAAACACAATCCTTACAGAATCTATGATTGGGATATTGCAGACAGAAAGTGGGCATGTGCTGTAATGGGAAAGATCTCACCTTAAACACTAATAGGAAGCTGTCACGGAGATGGCTTGACAATGTGTGCATTCAACTTAGAGAGATACACTGATGTGTCTATGTAGCAGTTTGAGAAAGTTTTCTGAGGAGAATATCAAAACTGATGTTTCCAAGCAAAATCCCGTGTCATACGAAATAGCAGTAAGACTGCCAGTAAAAACAGAGAAGAAACATATCTGTGAAACTGACATGGTGTATATTCACTCAAGTAACAGAATTGAAACTTTGTTAGATTCAGCAGCTTAGAAACACATTTCTTACAGAAGCTAGATTGGGATACTCCAGACGGAAATTGGGCATGTGCTGTATTGGGAAAGATCTCACCTTAGACACTAATAGGAAGATATCACGGAAATGGTTTGACAATATGTGCATTAAACTTAGAGATTTACACTGACGTGTGTATGTAGCAGTCTGAGATAGTTTTGTGATGCGAATATCAGAACTGTGGTTTCCCAGCAAAATCATATGTCATAAGAAATAGCAGAAAGACTGCTGGTAAAACACAGAAGAAACATATCTGTGAAACTGATATGGTGTGTGTTCGTTCAACTAAGAGCGTTGAAACGTTGCTTAGATTCGGCAGCTTAGAAACACATTTCTTGCAGAAGCTAGATTGGGATATTCCAGACGGAAAGTGGGCATGTGCTGTAATTTGAAAGATCTCACCTTCAACACTAATAGGAAACTATCACGGAGATTTCTTGACAATGTGTGCATTAACTTAGGGAGTTACACTGATGTGTGCATGTTGCAGTTTGAGAAAGTTTTCTGATGATAATATCAAAACTGATGTTTCCAAGAAAAATCCAGTGTTGTACGAAATAGCAGTAAGACTGCCAGTAAAGCACAGAAGAAAGATATCTTTGAAACTGATATGACGTGTGTTCGTTCAGCTAACAGAGTTGAAACTTTGTTTAGATCCAGTAGCTTAGAAACACTTTCTTACAGAGGCTAGATTGGGATATTCCAGACGGAAAGTTGGCATGTGCTGTAATGGGAAAGATCTCAACTTAAAAACTAATATTGAAGCTATCACGGAGAAAGATTGGCATTGTGTGCATTCAAGGTAGAGAATTACAGTGATGTGTGTATGTAGTAGTTTGAGAATGTTTTCTGAAGAGAATGTCAAAGCTGAGGTTTCCAAGAAAAATCCCCCTGTTGTACAAAATAGCAGTAAGACTTCCGGTAAAGCACAGAAGAAAGATATCTTTAAAATTGATATGGTGTGTGTTCATTCAGCTAACAGAGTTGAAACTTGGTTAGATTCAGTAGCTTAGAAAACGTTTTCTTACAGAAGCTAGATTGGGATATTCCCGACGGAAAGTGGGCATGTGCTGTAATGGGAAAGATCTCATCTTAAACACTAATAGGAAGCTATCACGGAGATTTCTTGACAATGTGTGCATTAACGCAGAGAGTTACACTGAAGTGTGTATGTAGCAGTTTGAGAACGTTTTCTGACGAGAAAATCAAAACTGATGTTTCCAAGCAAAATCCCATCTTGTACAAATAACAGTAAGACTGCCGGTAAAGCACAGAATAAACATGTCTGTGAAACTGATATAGTGTGTGTTCGTTCAACTAAGAGAGTTGAAACTTTGTTTAGAATCAGCAGCTTAGAAACACATTTCTTACACAAGCTATTTTGGGATATTCCAGACGGAAAGTGTTCATGTGCTGTAATGGGAAAGATCTCACCTTAAACACTAACAGGAAGATCTCACGGAGATTTCTTGACAATGTATGCATTAACTAATAGAGTTGCACTGATGTGTGTATGTAGCAGTTTGAGAACGTATTCTGACAATAATGTCAAAACTGATGTTTCCAGGAAAAATCCCGTGTCATACGAAATAGCAGTAAGACTGCCGTTAAAGCACAGAAGAAAGATATCTTTGAAACTGATATGGTGTGTGTTCCTTCAGCTAACAGAGATGAAACTTTGTTTAGATTCAGTAGCTTAGAAACACTTTTCTTACAGAAGCTAGATTGGGACATTCCAGACGGAAAGTGGGCATGTGCTGTAATGGGAAAGATCTCACCTTAAACACTAAAAGGGAGCAATAACGGAGAAGGATTGACATTGTGTGCATTCAACTTAGAGAGTTACACTGATGTGTATATGTAGTAGTTTGAGAAAGTTTTCTGACGAGAATATCAAAACTGATGTTTCCAAGCAAAATCCCGTGTCGTACGAAATGGTACTAACACTGCCGGTAAAGTACAGAAAAATCATATCTGTGAAACTGATATGGGGTGTGTTCGTTCACCTAAGAGAGTTGAAACTTTGTTTAGATTCAGCAGCTTAGAAACACATTTCTTACAGAAGCTAGATTACGATATTCCAGACGGAAAGTGGGCATGTGCTGTAGTGGAAAGATCTCACCTTCAACACTAGTAGGAATCTTTCACGGAGATGGCTTGACAATGTTTGCATTAACTTAGAGACATACAATAACGTGTGTATGCAGCAGTTTGAGAAAGTTTTGTGACGAGAATATCAAAACTGATATTTCCAATCAAAATTCTGTGTCGTACGAAATAGCAGTAACACTGCCAGTAAGCACAGAAGAAACATATCTGTGAACTGATGTGGTGTGCTTTCGTTCAACTAAGAGAGTTGAAACTTTGTTTAGATTCAGCATCTTAGAAACAAATTTCTTACAGAAGCTAGATTGCGATATTCCAGACAGAAAGAGGGCATGTGCTGTAATGGGAAAGATCTCACCTTAAACACTAATAGGAGATTTCATGGAGATTTCTTGACAATGTGTGCATTAACTTAGAGAGTTACACTGATGTGTGTATGTAGCAGTTTGAGAACGTTCTCTGATGGGAATATCCAAACTGATGTTTCCAAGCGAAATCCCGTGTCGTATGAAATAGCAGTAAGACTGCCTGTAAACACAAAAGAAACATATCTGTGAAAATGATATGGTGTGTGTTCGTTCAACTAAGAGAGTTGAAACTTTGTTTAGATTCAGCAGCTTAGAAACACATTTCTTACAGATGCTAGACTGGGATATTCCAGACGGAAAGTGGGCTTATGCTGCAATGGGAAAGATCTCACTTTACACACTAATAGGAGGCTATCAGAGAGATTTCTTGACAATGTGTGCATTTAACTTAGAGAGTTACACTGATGTGTATATGTAGCAGTTTGAGTAGGTTTTCTGACGAGAATATCAAAACTGATGTTTCCAAGCAAAATCCCGTGTCGTACGAAACAACAGTCAGACTGCTGGTAAAACACAGAAGAAAGATATCTTTGAAACTGATATGGTGTGTGTTCGTTCAGCTAACAGAGTTGAAACTTTGTTAAGATTCAGCAGCATAGAAACACATTTCTTATGGAAGCTAGAATGGGATATTAAATGCTGAAATTTCGCATGTGCTGTAATGGGAAAGATCTCAGCTTAAACACTAATAGGAGCTTTCACGGAGATGTCTTGACAACGTGTGCCTTCAACTTAGAGAGTTACACTGACGTGTGTATGTAGAAGTTTGAGAAAGTTTTGTGACGAGAATATCAACTCTGATGTTTCCAAACAAAATTCCGTGTCGTACGAAATAGCGATAACACTACCGGTAAAGCACAGAAGAAACAAATCCGTGAAACTGATATGGTGTGTGTTCATTCCAGTAAGAGATTTGACTTTGTTTAGATTCAGCTGCTTAGAATCACATTTCTTACAGAAACTAGATTGGGATATTCCAGACGGAAAGTGGGCATGTGCTGAAATGGGAAAGATCACACTTTACACACTAATAGGAATCTGTCAGGGAGATTTCTTGACCATTTGTACATTCAACTTTGAGAGTTACACTGATGTGCATATGTAGAAGTTTGAGAACGTTTTCTGACGAAAATATCAAAAGTGATGTTTCCAAGCAAAATCCCGTGTTGTACAATATAGCAGTAACACCTCTGGTAAAGCACAGAAGAAACATATCTGTGAAACTGATATTGTGTGCTTTGGTTCAACTCAGAGAGGTGAAACTTTGTTTAGATTCAGCAGCTTAGGAACACATTTCTTTCAAAAGCTAGAATGGGTTATTGCAGACGGAAAGTTGGCCTGTGCTGTAATGATAAAGATCTCACCTTAAACACTAATAGAAAGCTACCACGGAGATTTCTTGACAATGTGTGCATTAACTTAGTGTTACACTGATGTGCATATGTAGCAGTTTGAGAACGTTTTCTGACCAGAATATCAAAACTGATTTTTCCCTGCAAAATCCTGTGTCATAAGAAATGGCAGTAACACTGCTGGTAAAGCACAGAAAAAACATATCTGTGAAACTGATATGGGGTGTGTTCGCTCAACTAAGAGAGTTGAAACTTTGTTTAGATTCAGCAGCTTAGAAACACATTTCTTACGGAAGCTAGAATGGGATATTCCTGGTGGAAAGTGCACAAGTGCTTTAATGCGAAAGATCTCACCTTAAACACTAATAGAAAGCTATCACGGAGATTTCTTGACAATGTGGGCGTTAACCTAGGGTTCCACTGATGTGTGTATGTAGCAGGTTGAAAACGTTTTCTGATGAGAATATCAAAACTGATGTTTCCAAGCAAAATCGCGTGTCATACGAAATGGCAGTAACACTGCTGGTAAAGCACAGAAAAAACATATCTGTGAAACTGATATGGGGTGTGTTCTTTCAACTAAGAGAGTTGAAACTTTGTTTAGATTCAGCAGCTTAGAAACACATTTCTTACAGAGCTAGATTGGGATATTCCAGACGGAATGTGGGCATGTGCTGTAATGGGAAAGATCTCACCTTGAACACTAATAGTAAGCAATCACATAGATTTCTTGACAATGTGTGAATTCAACTTAGAGGGTTACACTGATATGTGTATGTAGCAGTTTGAGAACGTTTTCTGAGGAGAATATCAAAACTCACGTTTCCAAGCAAAATCCCGTGTCGTACGAAATAGTTGTAAGAGTGCCGGTACAGCACAGAACATACCTGTGAAACTGATATGGTGTGTGATCGTTCAACTAGGAGAGTTGAAACTTTGTTTAAATTCAGCAGCTTAGAAACACATTTCTTACAGAAGCTAGATTGGGATATTCCAGACCTAAAGTAGGCATGTGCTGTAATGGGAAAGATCTCACCTTAATCACTAATAGAAAGCTATCACGGAGATTTCTTGACAATGTGTGCCTTAATTTAGAGAGTTACACTGATGTGTGTATGTAGCAGTTTGAAAACGTTTTGTGATGAGAAAATCAAAACTGATGTTTCCAAGCAAAATCCCGTGTTGTACTAAATAGCAGTAAGACTGCCATTAAGGCACAGATTAAACATATCTGTGAAACTGACATGGTGTGTGTTCGTTCAACTAAGAGAGTTGAATCTTCGTTTAGATTCAGCAGCTTAAAAACACGTTTCTTACAGAAAGTAGATAGGGATATTCCAGACGGAAAATGGGCATGTGCTGTAATGGGAAAGATCTCACCTAAAACACTAATAGGAAGCTATCACGGAGATTTCTTGACAATGTGTGCTTTAACTTAGAGAATTACACTGATGTGTGTATGTAGCAATTTGAGAACGTTTTCTGACGAGAATATCAAAACTGTTGCTTCCAAGCAAATACCCGTGTCATACGAAAATGGCAGTAAGACTGCCGGAAAAGCAGGGAAGAAACATACCTGTGAATCTGATATGGTGTGTGTTCATTCAACTAAGAGAGTTGAAACTTTGTTTAGATTTAGCAGCTTAGAAACACATTTCTTGAGAGATCCAAGATGGCCGATTAGCAGCAGCTCAGGACTGTAGCTCCCACTGAAAGCGCAGAGAGTGAGTGGACGCCACATTTTCAGACGAATTTTCATAGCCTACGGACCAAGAGATTCTTGGCGGAGGAGACCCACGGGTCGCCAGCGTGACCGTTTTGGAGGGCGCGGCCGTTTTGCAGGCACCCCCGACGCGACAGTTCTCAGTCCAGAGTATACGGGACTGAGTGCCCTTTTGGTTGGCGTTTGGAGCTCCGGGAAAGTAGAGTTTCCCCATTCAGCTGATTAAAAAGCGGACTGAAGTGGGGAACCAGACCGGGAGATTCCTGGGCAGAAAAGTGCCACCAATCTTAACACCGCTAAACAGCCAGCGTAGTGGGTCGCTGCAGGGGGAAAACTGGTCCCCCCCCCAACAGCAACAACAACAAAAACAGCAGTTGGAACTGCTGAGGATTGAGAGTTTCACAGGAAGTACAGCTGAACCCGGAAGGTCCAGCTCTGTGGGGGGAGGGGATATCCGCTGAAGGAAAATTAAGAAATAGAAAAATCTTTATAACCAACAAACTGGACGTCCACTCAGAGACCTAATCTGAAAGTCTGCAATTACACAGACGACAGGTGGATAAATCCACAAAAATGGGAAGAAACCAGCACAAAAAGGCTGAAAACACCCGAAATCAGAATACCTCTCCTCCTACAGAGGATTGCAGTGCCTCATCACCAATTGAACAAGGCCTGTTAGAAAATGAATGTGAGGAATCAACAGAATCAGGCTTCAGAAGGTGGATAATGAGAAACTTCTGTTAGCTAAAAGAACATGTTCTAGCCCAAAGCAAGGAAACTAAGAACCTTGAAAAAAGTTTTCACGAAATGTTCATGAGAATGGACAATTTAAAGAGGAATATAAGTGAATTAATGGAGCTGAAAAACACAATACGAGAACTTCAAGAAGTATGCACAAGTTTTAACAGTCGAATTGATCAAGCAGAAGAAAGGATTTCAGAGGTCGAAGACCAACTTAACGAAATAAAACGAGAAGACAAGATTAGAGAAAAAAGGGTAAAAAGGAATGAGCAAAGTCTCCAAGAAATATGGGACTATGTGAAAAGACCTAATCTACATTTGATAGGTGTACCTGAATGTGAGGAAGAGAATGAATCCAAGCTGGAAAATATTTTTCAGGATATTATCCAGGAAAACTTTCCTAACCTAGCAAGGCAGACTAATATTCAAGTCCAGGAAATACAGAGAACACCACAAAGATATTCCTCAAAAAGAGCAACCCCCAAGGCACATAATCATTAGATTCATCAGGGTTGAAACGAAGGAGAAAATACTACGGGCGGCCAGAGAGAAAGGTCAGGTTACCCACAAGGGGAAGCCTATCAGACTCACAGCTGATCTCTCAGCAGAAACCCTACAAGCCAGAAGAGAGTGGGGGCCAATATTCAACATCCTTAAAGAAAAGAACTTTCAACCCAGAATTTCTTATCCAGCCAAACTAAGTTTCATAAGTGAAGGAAAAATAAATTTTTTTGCAAACAAGCAAGTACTCAGAGATTTCATTACCACCAGGCCTGCTTTACAAGAGCTTCTGAAGGAGGCACTATGCATAGAGGGGAACAACCAGTATCAGCCACTTCAAAGGACCCATCGGTAAGCTGCATCCAGATCCATCTTACATGCAAGGATATACAGAGACTCAAAACAAAGGGATGGAGGAAGATTTACCAACCAAATGGAGAGAAAAAAAAAAGCAGTAGTTGCAATTCTCATCTCTGATAAAATAGACTTTAAAGTAATAGAAACCGAAAGAGATAAGAAGGACATTGTATAATGGTAGAGGGATCAACGTAACGGGAAGAGCTAACGACCCTAAGTCTATGCGCACCCAATATAGGAGCACTCAGATACATAGGGCAACTTCTTGGTGACTTACAAAGAGACTTGGACTCCCACACAAGAATAGTGGGAGACTTTAACATTACATTGTCAATATTGGACAAATTAATGAGACAGAAGATTAAGAACGATACCCGGGACTTGAACTTAAACCTCAAACAAGTAAACTTAATAAACATTTACAGAACTCTCTACTCCAAATCCACAAAATATACATTTTTTTTTTCAGTAACACATCACATTTATTCTAAAAGTGACCACATGGTTGGGAGTAAATCACTCCCTAGCAATTGCATAGCATTTCATAGGTTTAATTGAAATATTGGTTGGCTGTTTGTTTGTTATTTTCCTCCCTTATTCCTTCCTGTCTCCATTGTATAACACAATTATTAGTATAAAAAAAGCTTTTAATATCCATTTGTAGACTGCATTTTAGCCTGGGCAATAGAGCAAGATTCCTGTTCTCTCTCCCTTTTTTTTTCTTCTTTTCTCTTTATTTCATTCTTTTTTCTTCCTTTTTTCTCTTTTTCTCTTTAAAAAAAAAAAAAAGAAAAGAAACACATTTCTTACGGAAGCTAGAATGGAATATTCCAGGCCGAAAGTGCGCATGTGCTGTAATGGGAAAGATCTCACCTTAAACACTAATAGGAAGCTATCACGGAGATGGCGTGACAATGTGTGCCTTCAACTTAGAGAGCTACACGGACGGCCAAAACAGCCACGCTAGTGACCTGTGGGGCCCTCCTCCGTCTGGGAGATCTCCTGGTCTGTGGGCAATTAAAATCCGTCTGGAAATGCAGCATCCACTCACCCTCTGCACTTTCGCTGGGAGCTGCAATCCTGAGCTGCACCTAATTGGCCATCTTGGATCCATCCTCATGAAATTAACTCAAATGCCCATCAATGATAGACTGTATAAAGACAACATGGTCCATATACACCATGGAATACTATGTAGCCAGTAAAAGGAACGAGATTATGTCTTTTGCAGGGACATGGATGAAGCTAGAAACCATCAGCAAACTAATGCAGGAACAGAAAACCAAACACCACATTTTCTCAGTGATAAGTGGGAGCTGAACAATGAGAACACATGGACAAAGGGAGGGGAACAGCACACACTGGGGCCTGTTGGGGGAGGGCAGGGGGGTGGGGAGAGCATTAGGGAAAAAAGCTAATGTATGCTGTGCTTAATACCTAGGTGATGGGTTGATAGGTGCAGCAAACCACTATAGTACACGTTTACTTATGTAACAAACCTGCACATCTTGCACATGTACCCTGAAACTTAAAAAATAAAATAAAATAGCAATTTACAAAAAGTAGAACTACCATGTGGATTCAGCAATTCCATTGCTGGGTACATATCCAAAGGAAATGGAATCAGTATGTTGAAGGGATATCAGCACTCCCATGTTGACTGCAGCATTATTCACCATAGCCAAATATGGAATCAAGCCAAGTGTCCATCAATGGATGAATGGATGAATTTAATGTGGCATATATACACAACAGAATACTATTCAGCCTTTAAAAAGAAGAAAATCCTGCCATCTGTGACTACATAAATGAACCTGGAGGACATTGTGCTAAGTGAAATAGGCCAGGCACACAAAGATAAGACCACGTAATTTCACTTATATGTGAAACTTAAAAGAGATGAGCTGATAGAAGTAGAAAATAGACTGGTGATTTCCAAGGACTGGGAAGATGTTGGTCAAATTTTACAAAATTTTAGTTAGGTAGGAAGAATAAATTCAACAGATCTATTGTATAACATGGTGACTATAGTTAACTATAGTTAACTAAACTATAGTTAACTACTGAAAATTGCTAAGAGCATAGATTTTTAAGTGTTCTCACCACAAAATGATAAGTATGTGAGGCAATGCATATGTTAACTAGCTTTATTAAGCCATTACATGTATAAATATATCAAAACATGTAAATGATAAGTATATATAATTTGTATTTATCAATTAAAGAACAAATAAGTAAAAATGAAGTATTAATACACACAACAATTTGGATTGATCTTAAGGATGGATTATGTTGAGTGAAAAAAGCAGTCTCAAAAGATCACGTACTGTTTATTCCATTCATATAACATCCTTGAATTCACGAAGGTATAGAAATTTAGAATGGATTAGAGGTTATTAAGGCTTAGGGATGGTAGATTTTAGAGAGTAGGTGTGGCTGTAAATGGGTAGCATGGAGGAGTTCTTTGTGGTAATTGAATAGTTTTGTATTTTAAGTCAGTGTTGGTTATTAAAATCTACACGTGTGATAATATCAACTATATATATTATATATGTATAGAATATAGAACTATAGGCAAGCATTGTGTCAATGCCAATTTCTTGGTTTTGATATTGTGCTATAATTACATAAGATGCTACCAGCTGGGTAAACTTGAAGAAAGCTATAAAGGAACTCTTTGTATTATCTTTGAAAATTTCTCTCTATCTGTAATTATTTCAAAATAAAGTTTTTAGAGCTAATGAATGAAGAAACTATACACACAAAAATAATCAACAGAAGGCTGGTGAAATATATTGACATTAGACTGACCTGGCTTTAAAACAGAAAAACATGTAATAAAATTAAAACCTTATAAATAATGCCAAATTAAACAGCTGACTCAGAATCTGTATCAATTCTGGATATGTATAAACCAAAGAACATAGCCTCAAAATATGTAAAACAGAAACCATCAGACTTACAAGAAGAAACTGATAAATTGACAATCACTGTTGTATTACAGAATTTTAACATAATTCCTTTCAGTTATTGCTGGATGAAGCAAACCAATACTAAATAAAGATAGCAATAAATTAAATAACATAGCAAGGTTTATCTGATGGATGCATGTAAAATAAGACACTGAACAAAAAAAAATGAGTACATATTCATTCTAGAGTAAACGGAACATTTAAAAAAAGTAAACACATACTGTAACACAAAGCAAATATTACCAAAGAATCATTTATGTGGACTTCAGGCTGAGAATGGTGAGCCAGGAGCTTAAGGAGATACTGACAGCCAACTGCAATTTAATGGACTCTCACCAGGACATGATATTTGGTCTTCTCTACTGGCTCTATACTCTCTCCCTAGACGAACACATCTACTCCCATGGTTTTAAAAACCAAATATGTACTGATGACTCCCAAATTTATGTGTTTAGCCATGATGGTCTCTATGATCTCCTGACTTGTGTAGTCATCTAATTGGCTACTCATTATTGTCACTTGAATGACTAACAGGCTTTGTCTATTGAACATGCTCAAAACATAATCCTGGACTTTTCTCTCTAAATCTTCTTGTATCTCAATAAATGCCACCATTATCAAGCTAATTGCTCAAGCTAAAAACCTATTAATTATCCTTGATTCCTCCATCCAATCCATCAGCAAGTCCAGTATGTCCAGTTTCTAAATACATTCCAAAACCATCCACTTTACCTCTACTGGGCCAACATTATACCTACACATCTTCATCTCTCACCTGCAGTAGCCTCCTAACTGGTTGTTCTTCTTTCACTACTGACCTTTACAGTCTATTCATTACCCAGCTGCAAGTGTGAAATGTTTTAACTGTTAATCAGATCATGTTACTCACATGCTCTAAACTTTGTAAGAGCCTTCCACTACACTAATAATATCTAAACTTGCTACCCCAGACTTCAAGGCACATTCATGATCTGGCCTCTACCTATCACTGTAGTCTCATATTGTGGCCTCACCTCAAATGTTGCATTCCCAAAGAAGCCTTTTATTTTCTTCTTGTTTAAGGTAGTACTCTCTACCTACAGCTACTCTTTATCGCAGTACCCTGGTTAAATTCTTCATAGCATTTACTATGATCTGAAAGTAGTACACAACCCCACACTCCCACCTCTCACTCCCACTAAATTTCTTGTCCTATGATATCATGTATCTTGTCCACTTCACTTTAACAAGCCACCCAGAAACTCCAAACACTACCACCCCTGGGAGTGGGCCCAAATTTATCCAACTACAAGCTAGAATTTGTTCATATACCTGAACATTCAAATACAAAATTTAGCAAATTCTGTTCAGGCTACAAAACTTATTACAAAGAAGATGAAAATATCTTAACTGCTAAATATGCATACCTTGCACACACCATTGATAAAATAAGAGTGATCTGCTTGTCTGTAATATTGAGGTTTTCATAATGAAAGGTGTTTCAATTTTCTCAAAACATGAAGAAGCACTTACTGGGATATTTGACTATACAAAATGGAAGTAGATAGCATCCTCAGACGCATGTCTACAAGAGGGCTATTATTGTTGCCAGTCACAGAAAATATCTTAAACTGTTGGTCTGCCATAAAATCATATTTTCAAAACATGAGATAAGAAGAATGTCATTCTCTTATTTGAAAATATATTGAAGATGGGAAAGAAGAAAAGAATTAGAGTAAAACAGAATTTATGCTATTCCTCTAAAACTGAAGATCTTTAAAGAAACTTTAAGGATTTCATCAAAAAAGCTGGAGACTTGTTGAAGTTGTAAAGACAGATTTTAAAATAATTGGCAATATATTATTGCAATAGGGAAAAGCATCCAGCATAAACTGAACACAACTTCAATTTGTGGAGAGGTACCTAGGTATTATGAAGAAAAAAATGAAAGGAGAGAGGAAATGGTAAGAACTTGAGCAGAGTACAGGAAATGGAAAAATTATAAAAAGCAAGAAGGGAGGCTTGAGGTGCCTACTGAAGCAGATATATCTTAGATCACAAGTCCTTTCAAATATCTGGAAAGCCTTTCCAAGGATGATGGCTACAAAAAAGCTGAGACTGTGGTGACTACAATAAATATTGAACTCTTTAATGCCAAGACACTGAAGAGTATCTACGAGCATCAGCACCATCCAGGAAGATGACCTCACCAAATGAATGAAATAAGCCACCTGTGACCATCTTGAAAAAAAAGGGATATGTGACCTTTCAGACAGAAAATTCAAAGTAGCTGTGCTAAGAAAACTCAAAGAAATTCAAGATAACACAGAAGGAATTTAGAGCTCTATCAGATAAATTTAACAAAGAGATTGAAGTAATTAAAAAGAAGTAGAAATTCTACAGCTGAAAAATGTAACTGGCATACTGAAGAATGCATCATAGTCCTTTAATAGCAGAATTGATCAAGCAGAAGAAATAATTAGTGAAGTTAAAGACAGGCTGTTTAAAACTCACAGAGGAGACAAAAGAAAAAGCGATAAAAAGCAATGAAGCACACCTATGAGATTTAGAAAATAGAATCAAAAGGAAAAATCTAAAAGTTATTGGCCTCAAAGGGAAGACAGAGAAAGAGATAGAGATAGAAAGTTTATCCAAAGGGATACTAATAGAGAGCTTCTCAAACCTAAAGAAAGAGATCAATATCCAAATACAAGGCTATCGAACACAAAGCAGGTTTAACCTAAAGAAGACTACCTCAACACATTTTATAATCAGATTCCCAAAGATCAAGGATACAGAAAGGACCCTAAAAGCACCAAGAGAAAAGAAACAAATTACATACAGTGGAGCTCCAATACATTTGACAGCAGACATCTCAGTGAAAACTTTACAGACCAGGAGAGAAGAGTGTGACATATTTAAAATGCTGAAGGAAAAAAAATCTATTATCCTAGAATAATATATCCAGTGAAAATATTCTTCAAACATGAAGGAGAAATACTTTCCCAGCAAAGAAACAAACCACAACTTGAGGGACTTCACAAACACCCAGACTTGTCTCACAAAATGTTAAATGGATTTCTTCAATCTGAAAGAAAAAGGTGTTAACAAGCAATAAAATAAGATCTGAAGGCAAAACACTCATTGGTAATAGAAAGTACACAGACAAACACAGAATATTGTAATACTGTAGTTGTATTGTGTAAGCTACTCCTATCTTGAGTAGAAAAACTAAAAGATGAATCTATCAAAAATAATAACTAAAACATCTTTTAAAACATGGATGGTGTAATAAGATATAAATTGAACCAAGAAAAAGTTTAAAAGTAGAGGGGGAATGAAGTTAAAGTGTACATTTTTTATTAGTTTTTTTGTTGTTGTTTGTAAGTTTGTTTTGCAATCACTGTTAAGTTGTCATCACTTTAAAATAATGGGTTATAAGATGTTATTTGAAGCATTATAATAACTCCAAATCAAAAAACCAATGACAGATACCCAAAAATTAAAAGGAAATAATTTAAACATACCACTAGAGAAAATTACTTTCACAAAAAGGAAGACAGGAAGGAAGGAAGAGAAGACCACAAAACAACCAGAAAACAAATAACCAAAATGGCAGAAGTCCTTACTTGTTAATAATAATATTGAATGGAAATGGACTAAACTCTCCAATCAAAAGATAGAGTAGCTCAATGGATTCAAAAAACAAGACCCAGAGATCTGTTGCCTACAAGACACACACGTCACCTATAAGGACATGTATAGACTGAAAATAAAGGGATGGAAAAAGATATTCCATGCCAATGGAAACCAAAAAAAAAAAAAAAAAAAAAAAAAAAAATGCAGGAGTAACTATACTTATTTATATCAGAGTAAACAGATTTCAAGACCAAAACTATAAAAAGGACAAAGAGGGACATTACATATGATAAAGGGGCCAATTCAGCAAGAGGATATAACAATTGCAAATACATATGCACCCAACACTGGTGCACCTAGATATACAAATAAAATACTAATAGAGTTAAAGGGAGATGTGGATTCCAATACACTAATAGCTGGAGACTTCCGCACCCCACTTTCAGCACTGGACAGATCATCTAGACAGAAAATCAACAAAGAAACATCAGACAAATGGACCTAATAGATATTTACAGAACACTTCATCCAATGGATGAGGAATACACATTCTTCTCTTCAGTACATGGGTCATTCTCAAGGATAGATCATATGTTTTAGGCCACGAAACAAGTCTTAAGACATTGAAAATAATTGAAATCATATCAAGCGTCTTCTCTAACCATAATGAAATAAGACAAGAAGTCCAAAACAAGAGGAAGTGGAACCACCTTGACCAGTCCCCCGCCGCCCACCGCCTGGGTCCGGCAGGGCGACACCATGGAGCGCCTGGATAAAGCAGCGCTGAACGCACTGCAGCCTCCGGAGTTCCGAAATGAAAGCTCATTAGCATTTACGCTGAAGTCGCTCCTGTTCTTTACAGCTCTGATGATCACTGCTCCTATTGGGTTATATTTCACAACTAAATCTTACATATTTGAAGGCGCCTTTTGGATGTCCAATGGGCACAGCTATTTTTATGCTGCTATTGTTGCAGTGTTCGCTGTCTCTTTGTGTACGTCGCCTGGAATGAAGGCTTACAACAGTGGCCTGAGGGCAAACAGGATTAAAATGAACATCACCTTTTGATAGTATTAAATTGATTTTTTAAATGGTAAATGCTGGAATGGGAGACATCTGATTTGAATAAAATTGAAAGAACATGTTCAAGTCAAGTCTTAAGGAGTCACGTTTGAATAGTGTAAATTTTGATCCTTCTAATACATTGGTTTAATTCAGTTTTAACTGTATGAATCTCATTTGCAAATGAGAATTCAGAAAAGTTAAATTAGTTACAATAAATATGTTAATTTAGTTACACATTATTCTGGAAGGAATTTTATCTTCTTTCGACAAAATGTGTTTTATAGTATTCTGACTTACTGTTGCTTTTCGGTTTTACTCCTTTGGATATATTAAGATGCACATAGTGAAGCAAATTGGCCTCCACTTTATGCTGGAATGCTTTCCCTTAGCATGAAAATACCAGGTCCTTGGATTTGGGATTTTAATTTCCTATGGAAAGTTGCTTAAATTGTGGACACTGGAATTAATCTGAATGTCACTAAGAAATTTCACATAAAGTGTAATCCCTAGTCAATAGGAATTTTCCATTACACATTTTATGGGAAAACTAGGCTAAATCACGCCCATTCAGGTGAAAGGACTTTAGCTTACTGAAGGACCTAGAGAACAAAGCAAAGATCTCACTATTCAAACACTCAGCCTGCTTCTTTCAAGTCCTCTTGCAGGCCAGCTTTGTGCTTTGTAGACCAACTTTTTAATGAGATACTTTGCTTCCTCATTCAACATTGAAGCTAGGCTTCAATTAAAAGGTTTGAAGAAGCTTCATTTAAAATTGTTTTTCCTACTGTTTTTTTAAAATTGTAGTGTATATGATAGGAATTTGCATGTAAATATGTTCATTTTTGCATATGTTAGGTGTGGAAACAATCTTGAAAACATTATTTTTGTCACCCAAAAAGTATCCTCCTTGGGAGTATCTGATGGCAAAAAGTCTTGATTTTATTTTTGGACCTTTAGTCTGTGTTCTATCTAGTTATTTGGTACTAATTGTGTGCAATCTAAAACATTCCCTCAAATGTTTGTTTGTTTGTTTGTTTTATTATAAAACCATAATATATGTTCTTTGTAGAAAACTGGAAAAATAGATATTCAAACAAGAAAAAAAAATCAAAATTTCCCATAATGTTACCATCTAAAAATAAGCTCTATTTTAGTTTACATCTCATATACATTTTTGAAAGCCATTTCTTAATGCTAGTTTGATACACACTGAAAGTTTAGTTTACAAGTTCAAATTTTGCCAGCTTTTCCTGACAGCTATTTGCATTTTTTTCAGATGAGTGATTATTGACCATTTTTTTCCTTCCTTCCTTCCTTCCTTCCTTCTTTCTTTCTTTTTTTGCCTCATTCTGTTGCCTGGGCTGGAGTGCAGTGGCGTGATCTCAGCTCACTGCAACCTCCACCCCCTGGGTTGAAGTGATTCTTAGCCTCAGTCTCCTGAGTAGCTGGGACTGCAGATGCCCGCCACCACACCTGGCTAATTTTTTTTTTTTTTTTTTTATTTTTTAGTAGAGATGGGGGTTTCACCATGTTGGCCAGGCTGGTCTCGAACTCCTGACCCAGCCACCTCAACCTCCCAAAGTGCTGGGATTACAGGTGTGAGCCACCAACTCGGCCTTATTGGCCATTTTCTAAATTAGCACATTCTGGCTTTATTTTCTTAAAGTTCAAATTTTCTGTTGTTGCTAATTCTAATACTTAGGATTCTTGCTTAAGTATTTGAAACCATTACCGATTTGTTGTTCACATTTGTTATTCTTTATGTTGTGAAACTGGACTAAAGGAATAGAGGGATTATTAGTCATAAAAGTCAAATAGGCATTTGTGTTTAACTGTTGAGAAAAATGAAAGATCAGTATGATTATTATGGAACCGTTTTTAATTCTTGCTTAAAGACTACAATTTTTATATAATGACATTTGAGTCTAGGGTAGTGTGTGGTAGATTTCTAGATGGTCCCTACTTAAGACATATTGTTGTATTTAAGAATTGTCCACTTAATTTCTTTTTTATATAATGCCAAGGATTTTTCTTGTGGTTTTGTGATCTAATGCTGTTTGTAAAATATTACTGTCCAATGTAGAATTATTTTGTTTGGTTTCAGGCATTTGCTGAATAGGTAACGATATATGGGTATTTTTCTGCAAGTATTTAAACCAGGGGGCACATGCAAAGGCAGTTGTAATTTCCTCTTGGAAAACGCGCCAAGTGTTTGAAGGTTAAAATCAAATGGTAGGGTTGATTTTTAGGATTATTACAAAATAGACTTGTTTTCATAGCAGTTAGTTTTTCCCTAGAGTTTTAACTGTTAACTCACTAGTATGCTGCTGTTTTTAACTATGTTAAATAACATACAGTATTTGACAAATAGATTTATTTTTCAAGATGTTTCACTAGTTTCCTTTTACACAATGTATATACTTCAAGATGTATAGAAAGGAAAGCTACAGTTAAGCCCTTATACATGTTTTAAGGTAAGAATATGTTCCCTATTGTTTGAAAACTGATGGTAAGAATAACCTCAATTAGGAGGTATAACTTGAAATGTCAGCCCAGACTACTGATTTAACCCCATTTATGGTAACACATTACCTTCCTCACCTCCTGTTTTGTCCCCCAAGAATGTAGTCCTTTTTCTCAGTTGTGTTGAAGAATGAAAAGTCTGCTGTAGAATGGATCTGATGTCATTAGCTCTTCAAATGGGTACCATTGTACGTATAACAATAGAATCTGGTTTTGTGTTGTTAGTGAAAAAAATTTAAACCTGCCATTTAAAAAAACCCACGTTTCATGGAAATCTAACAGAAACACATTGCAATAATTAGAACACTTTCCTTCCTCCCTCCCTCCCTTCTTTCTTTCTTTCTTTCTTTCCTTTCTTCTTTTTCTTTCCTTCTTTCTCTTTCCTTCTTTCTTTTCTTTCTTTCTTTCTTGACAGAGTTTCACTCTTTTTACCCAGGCTGGAGCACAAGGGCGCAATCTCAGCTCACTTCAACCTCCACCTCCTGAATTCAAGCAATTCTGCTGCCTCAGCCTCCCGAGTAGCTGAGATGTCAGGCACAGGCCACCACATCCAGCTAATTTTTGTATTTTTAGTAGAAACCGGGTTTCGCAATATTAGCCAGGCTGGTCTCGAACTCCTGACCTCAGGCGATCCACCTGCCTCCACCTCTCAAAGTGCTGGGATTACAGGCGTGAGCCACCATGCCCAACCTAATAATTAGAACATTTTCATCATAAAAATCTCATCCGCTTTGCCAAAAGAAACAACTGATTGACGTGTTTGGTATTTGTTTTCCATATTTATGTAAAGTTTATATATACAATTAGAATACCCAAGGAGACCAGCAAAATCAGTTAAACAAACAGGGTGTATCCAAAGAAAGATGAAACCCAAAAGTACATAAAAAGGATGTAAATCCCATTTTAAATGTACCTAGTGTGTATTTCTTATCTCTAGACAAGTTCATGTTTATTGTTTAATTTATGCCCAAGTGAAGTTGTAAACTTATGATTCAACTCTGATAGAGAATTTGTCACTTGTCTAAGGTCAGTGGCAGGTTTCTCTGCTGTCCAACACTCTGTGTCACCAACCAGATTACTATAACTATTCATTCAGACTCTATTCCCATGTTTAAGATAATTTTTACAAGAGCTGGCTGAAGCAACACATTAGTAACCTAACAAGATTTCTTTTTCCCTTTTCAGTGGGTAAGGGTTATCTTAAAAATAAATTATTTTCAGGGACTTTGGGAATCTAATGATAAATATTACACATAATCTATGAATAGCTTAATCCTTTATGTAGTCTTTAAAATAGGAATTCCTCGATGTCGCTCCTGGCCACACTTTCCTTGCCTGTGTTGTTGCTATGTGTATTTGAGAGTAATATCTGCATTCCTTTTAAGACGTTCTATAAGTCATAGTTGTCCGTTATACAGAGTAGTCTTCCTTTTTCCCACGTTCAGTGCAGTCTCACTGAAGAGTAATAATAGCAATAGTTAACATCGGTACAACACCTTACAGTTTGCAAAGAATGTTCACACATTCTCATTTCAGTTTTGCATAGTGAACCTGTTACGAGATGTCTCTTGATGTCGATGCTAAAAGTGTTAGAATCTTTATATCACTAGAGCCATTGAATATGCTGTAGTATTGAATAGTGCCCTGACTAGAAGGAGGATTTAGGTGTGCTGCATTTCAAGCCATGTATAATCATCAGAATGGGGGGCTTGATTTCTTTAGCTACTTGAATCAGATTTACTTTTGCAAGTGATGCTTTTCTAACTGTTAGCTGGATGGATTCTGTATTCACTATATTGTAGCCTGTAATTTGTATAAATTTACCACCGGTTGTCATTTTAAAAAGTGTTCATAATGCTAAAAAAAAAAAACAAAAACAAGAGGAGCTATGGAAACTATACAAACACATGGAAATTAAAAAATATGCTGCTGAATGATCAGTGGGTCAAGGAGTAAATTAAGCAGGAAATTGAAAAAAATCATTGAAACGAATGATAATGGAAACATAATATGCCAAACTTAGGGGATACAGCAAAAGCAGTACTAAGAGGAATGCTTATAGTTATAAACACTTACATTTAAAAAGTAGAAAAACTTCCAATAAGCAACCTAACAATTCATCCTAAAGAGCTAGAAAAGTAAGAGCAAACCTAGCCTAAAATTAGTAGAAAGAAATAAATAATAAAAATCAGAGCACAAATAAATGAAACTAAAATGAAAAAAAAAAACCCAAACATCAATAAAATGAAAAGTTGGTTTCTCAAAGAGATTTTTTAAAATCGACAAAACTTAAGCCACATTAAGAAGAAAAAATACCCAAATAAATAAAATCAGAGATAAAAAGGGAGACATTACAACTGATACTGTAGAAATTCAAAGACTCATTAGAGACTTCTATGAAAAACTGTATGTCAATAAGTTGGAAAACCTAGAAGAACTGGACAAATTCCTAGACATATATGACATAGCAATATGGAACCATGAAGAAATCCAAAACCTGAAAAGACCAATAACAAGTAATGAGAGCCAAACTATAATAGTAAAAAAAAAATCTCACAGCAAAGAAAAGCCAGTGACCCCATGGCTTCACTGCTGAATTCTACCAAACATTTAAAGAAGAACTAATACCAATCCTAATTAATCTATTCCAAAAAATAGGGGATGTGTTGGAATGATTCCAAATTGATTTTATGAGGTCATTGTATAAGGTCATTACCCTGGTACCAAAACCAGACAAAGATACAGTAAAAAAAAAAGCACAAAACTATACTCCAATAACCCTGATGAATATTGATGCAAAAATCCTCAACAAAATACTAGCAAAGCGATTTCAACAACACATTAAAAATATCATTCATCATGACCAAATGGGATTTAACTCTGGGATGTGAGGATGTTTCAACGTATGCAAACCAGTCAATGTGATACATCATATGAACAGAATGAAGGACAAAAACCATATGATTAATTCACTTGATGCTGAATGAGCATTTGATAAAATTCAACATCTCTTCATGGAAAAATAAAACCTCAAAAAACTGAGTATAGAAGGAACATATCTCAACACAATGGAAACCACAAAAAACATAGATGACAGACCCACAGCTAGTATCACACTGAATGGGGGAAAAACTGAAACCCTTTCCTCTAAGATCTGGAGCAAGACAAGGATGCCCACTTTCACCACTGTTATTCAACATAGTACTAGATGTCCTAGCTAAAGCAATCAGACAAGAGAAATATATAAAGGGAATCCAAACTGGAAAGGAATAAGTCAAATTATCCTTGTTTACAGATGATAAGATCCTATATTTGGCAAAACCTAAAGACTCCACCAGAAAACTCTTAGAATCAGTAAATTCAGTAAAGTTGCAGGATACAAAATCAACATACAAAAGTTAGTAGCATTTCTATATGCCGACAGTGAACAGACTGAAGAGGAAATCATGAAACCAATCCCATTTACAAGAGCTACAAATAAAATAAAACACCTAGGAATTCACTTAGCCAAAGAAGTGAAAGATCTCTACAATGAAATATATATAACATTGATGTGATAAATTGAAGAGGACACAAAAAATAGAAAGCTATTTCATGATCATGGATTAGAAGAGTCAATATTGCTAAAATGTCCATATACCTAAAGCAATCTACAGATTCAATGTAACCCCTATCAAAATGCCAATGACATTCTTCACAGAAATTTTTTAAAAATCCTAAAATGTATGTAGAACTACAGAAAAACCAGCATAGCCAATGCCATCCTGAGCAAAATTAACAAAACTGCGGGAGTCACATTACCTGACTTCAAATTATGCTACAGAGTGATAGTAACCAAAACAGCATGGTACTGGCATTTATACAGACACATAGACCAATGGAACAAAATAGAGAGCTCAGAAATACATCCATACATCTACAGGAAACTCATTTTTTACAAATATGCTGAGAACCTACATTGGAGAAGGACAGTCTCTTTAATAAATGGCATTGGGAAAACTGGATATGCATATACAGAAGAATGAAACTAGACCCTATCTCTCACCATATACAGAAATCAAATCAAAATGGATTAAACACTTAAATCTAAGACCTCAAACTATATAACTACTAATAGGAATCATTGGAGAAACTCTCCAGGACATTGCTCTGGGCAAGTAATAATTCTTGAGTAATAACCCACAAATGCAGGCAACCAAAGCAAAAATGGACAAATGTGATCACATCTAGTTAAATAGTTTCTGCACAGCAAAGGATACAATCAACAAAGTGAAGAGACAGCCCATATAATGGGAGAAAATATTTGCAAACTGTTTATCTGACAAAGGTTTAGTAAGCAGAATATCTAAGGAGTTCAAACAACTCAACAGAAAAAAGTCTAATAATCTGATTTAAAACGAACAAAAGATCTAAATGGACGTTTCTCAAAAAGAGACATGCAGATGGCAATAGCTGCTGCCTACTTTCGATAGAGAGTGTGCTTGTAAGTTTGCCCCAGTTCCTATGTCACCGAGTCTACAAAATATATTTACATGTCCTTCTCGGTCCCTATGTGTATTTGAGTTTAGAACCCTGCTTATAAGATCATAAGATATAATTCAACTCTATCCGTCTGTGATAAAGTCAGTTCAATATTTTGCACAATTTTCAGATTCCATAAACTCCTTAACCTCTACCCATTTCCACATCAGGATATCTTTGCTCTTATTTCAGATTTTGAAATGCTCTCATCAGAACTCTCCTGCTTCCATTCTGAGTCTGTTTCTACCACCATTACCATCCTGCCACCCCCAACCCCTGATTTACAAGGTAACAAATTGTTTTATTTAGTAATCAGGCTTCTATCATTTCTTTTAATTTGACACACAAAATTGTATATATTTATGATGTACAAAATGATGTTTTGATATATGTATGCATTGTGAAACAGCTAATTCAAGCCAATTAACATATTCATTGCCTCACATACTTATCACGTTTTGTGGTGATAAAAATCTACTCTCTTTGCAATTTTCAAGTACATAATGCATCGTTATTAACTAAAGTAGCCGTGTTGTACAATGGATCTCTTGAAATTATTCCTCCTGTCTAACTGAAATTTTGTGTCCTTTGACCAACATCTTTCCAGTCCTTGCCCCTAGACTCTGAAAACCACCATACTATTCTCTGCTTCTATGAGTTCATTTTTTCAGCTGCATCATGTAAGTGAGATCATATGGTATTTATCGTTCTTTGCCTGGCCTATTTCATCTAACATTACATCTTCTGGGTTCATCCGTTTCATCACAAATGACAGGATATCCTATTTTAAGGCTGAATAGTATTCCACTGTGTGTATATACCACATTTTCTTTATCCATTCATCCATTGATAGTTTTTTTCCTCATATCTTGGCTTTTGTGAACAATGCTGCATTGATCATTGAAATGCAAAACATCTCTTTCACATACTGATTTGAATTCCTCTGGATATATACTCAGTAGTGGGATTGCTGAATCACATGCTAGTTCTATTGTTAATTTTTTGAGGAACCTCCAAACTGTTCTCCTTTCAAAGTGGGGACACGATGTATACATTTCATTTCTGCATAACACAGTGATTTGCAAAGTTATACCCAGCGGAGGTTCTCTAAGTCTAGACCCTGAGTAAGGCCAATGTGGAAATAGCACTCTTCCCACCAAAAGGAGACACATAGTGTGAGCAAAAAATTATCTGTTCATTGTTTAAAGATGCTGAAGTTTGAGAATTACTTATTACAACAGCAAAATATAACCCATCCTAGCTGATGTACTTGAACTACGGCAAATAATAATAATAAATTTTAAAATCTTTATATGCTGCCTTAATATTGGGAGCCCCTGCCCTGACAATTTTTTACTTAATAATAACAATTCTTATTGCCCTAAATAATTCTTTCCTTGATAATATACAGTTAATTGTTTCCGAGTCATTCAGCTGAATTTTTTCACCTGCTTAAAACCCCATAACTCTAAATTACTGACCACAGTTTAAAAGGCCATTGATTTCTCACTACTCCTCCCTATACAGTGTCCACTGTTCAATTGCTTATACAAGGCATACCTTTGTTGTCCTTAAGGTGACGGTTTATGCTTGGCCCCGACACTTTCACGTCTTCAAACTAGGAGCACTGTTTATACAACAGTTTTAGGATGCCCCTGCCTATGTACTTAGGACGGGGGAGGGCAAAACCTGCATTTACCAAAAGAATATGTGGAAACTATCCCCACCCTCCTCAACTGTATATTGAATGTAGAGAGTTGAATTCTATCTGTACCTTTTAGGCTACAAAGGTTTTTATTAATTTTGAAGCACTAACTCCTGATAATTGTGGAGTAAGTGGAGTAGCCTATAGATGACCTCTGGCCTCAGAGCCATTGAAGATTCCCAGGGAGGTGAGATTTAGCTCAGTTGGGATATGCCCCTTTGCTTTGTTACACCTCACAATCCTTCACACACACACACACTACCCCCTACTCCTTTAGTCTGCAGCCACACTCAACTCTTGGCTTCGTGATAAGGGCATGGGCTATGACATCAAACAAATCTGGGCTAGAATCCAGGTCACAAAACTTAACACATATGTTGAACAAATATTTGTTCTTTTTATGTCTCAGATACCTCATCTTTACAATTATAGGCATCATAGTAACTATATTATAAATGGAGCATGTATGCAGAATGCCTGGCAGAGACAAACTGCTCAAGAAATGGTCAGCATTATTATTGATACCCTGTTCCCATTCCTCTCCTGCATCCATGCTTCTAACTAGGTAAGGATCCTCCATGCTGGGCTTCCACATCCATAGGAAGGGAATGAGAATGCCCACTCTTCTGGAATTCTGTGAAGGTTTGGTAAGATAAAGTATGCCAACTTTTAAATAGAAAAGTGCTGAGTAGATGGTCTATCTCAGAGGGACCAGCGTCAGCACCTTCACATAGAACCAGAATCAAGGATAAAGGTGAGCAAGCAAATGCTGGTGTACTTATGAATGGGTGCATATCTACATGACTACATGCACGCAGGCATGCAAACGCACAAAGGGCTGAGTCTGAGGATCTCCCCTGCTTGATCAGTATAGGCTCATGAACTGGAAAAACCTAAGGCTGAGGGTCAAACATGCTAGTGACTCCAGCTGAGAGATGTTAAGGAAGGACGTAAGGAAGGAAGATACATTGCTTCATTTCTTCATTTATTCGTTCATTCATTTGATCCATCATGTCTCATTTTTTGAAGGATGTTTTATGGGCCAAACCCCACTGAGCTAGCAAGGCACACAACCCAGCATCTAAGGAATATAGACTAGTGATGGGAATCAAGTAAGTGCCTCCTTAGGAGGATCATGTTATGATCATCTTATGACCAAGAGGCCCTTGGATGAGAAGAGGCTGGAGATGAGGTAAAGAAGAAGGAGCCTGTTGCGTAAATCTACACAGACAACCCTGTAAGACAAGGAGGGTGGTGGTAGTGGGAATAGCATCATTAATGACCCACAGAACAATGTCTGGGGCATCAGGGAAGTGCACCAAAACTCCTGATTCCATCGCCTGTCAGGGATTTGATATCAGGTCTGTCATTGTGCCAGTCACAGCCTCAGATGCCTCGTGTCTACATTGGGCATCCAAATGACAGTGACCACCTAGAGATAATGCACATGAAGAATGGCAGAAGGAAGTCACTTATTCTTGATATTACGAATATTAATATGATGGATTTCAGATATATGTTGAAGTAAGAAATGCAACCACCATTCATTTCCTAAGAATAAGTGACGCAGCAGATAACACCTGGGGAAACTTCAATGTAATTGAGTACTTTTTTTAAAATTTTGAGGATGCAAATATCCCACGTCTGCCTCCAGGTTCATTCCCACTCCTAAAGAGAAAGCATGAAGGACGGTTGGCGTTCCCATTAGGAAAAGGTATGAGTATGTCCAAGAGTAGCAAAAAGGTACTCTAAAGGCACCACTGGTAGGCACCAGTCACAGAGGAGCATACAGAGTTATTTAATGCATTGAATCATTTGGTATATTTGTTCAGATTGCCCCCGTCACTTGGGGCATGTACGCACCCTGATATGCCACAGGACCCAGGATGCATTTCAGGAAGCATCATCATACCTATGATGATGGGCTCAATTTGGCGTTCTAAGAATTGTCATTTTGAGAAGAGTCCATGGGAAACCGAGTATGGGTTTACTCGTGCTTAGAAGAGAGAATCTTCTCCAAGACACAAATGTCATAGGCAATACCCAGCCCTCCCACAATTCTGAGGGGCAGGCTACACCTTGCTTTGCTCTGTGACTGTGTGTTCTGGGAGGCTGAGCATTAGTATGGCTTAAGCAGCCATTTAAAATCCAAAGATACGTCAGTAGGACAAGGTACTCAAGAGAAGCACAAGGCAGCTGACCTGCTTCTCCTTCTGTATTCTGAATCTGATCTACCCAAGCCAGAACCGGGGTGTCCCATTTAACCTGTTTCTCTCCCTCGCTGCCCAGATCCAAGAAATCCACAAGGCTTATTGCTATTGTCTCCTAAACACCTCTCATATTCATTTCCTTCTCTCCATCTTCACTCTGTTTCAGATCACTACTACCTGTAGCCTGGATGTGGGTCTTCCAGTCTCCCTCTCTCCTCCCACATAGTGTGTTTTTCTCCACACTGCAGCCAAAAAGATTTTGCTAAACCACAGATCTTATCTTCTCAGTACCTTGCTGGAAAACATTCAGTGATGCCCCATCCAGTGCCTTTGGGGTAATGTTCAACAAGCCTTATATATTGCAGAATTACGTAGTCAGACAAGTTCTGACAATAGGAAGCAGACTTCCTATTGAAGATTCAAGAAACAACCATAAATTACCTCTATTCTGACTGAACTAGAAGGAGGAATTTTAAATCATTAATCAAACATCTTGAATACAAAATTGGCTCTCATACTCCATTGGAAATATTGCCCTTTTGAGAAAATGGGCATTGCATTTTAGTGCAGCATTGTTTTTAGAAGATTAAATAAGCTGGAAATACAGTATGCTCAGCCAACAGGCAGACACTTGAAATTATGGTAAATCCATTGCAAAGAATATCATTCAGCCATTAGAATGAAAGAATTATAGGTATTAATTGAGGAGATTTCATTATTAATTAGGAAAAAGGTTTGCCTGGAAATTCAATGTGGAATGGTTTGATTTTTATAAATGAAACAAAGTAGAAAGCCATGTGCTCTATCTAAACATATACATGCCAATACATCCAGTAATCCTACTCGTTGATACTGATCCTAGAGAAACGCATTCACATGTTCACAGGGGACACGCATACAAATATTAATAAGAATATCATTTTGTTTTGGAAAAATGGAAGCTGCATAAGCATGGATCATTGGAACAAGATAAATTGAAAATGATGAAATGTACAAAATTAAAATAAACGAACTAGAGTTCCATGTAGCTACATGGGTAAGCATAAAAAGTAGAAAATTGAGCTGCAAAACCAAAGTGCTGAAAAAGGTATACAGTATGGTGATGTGCTTTAAATAAAGGAAGAGATCTTATGTTGTGTATGGACACATAAGTAGGTAGTAAATATATACAAGTCTCCATGGGTATAATAATTGCTGGCTTCATTATAGCAGAGCACAGTGGGGAGGGGAGAGAGCAGAGTGGGTCAGAGAAGACGTAAAAGGCGCATTTTACCATATCTGATATGTAAAATATAAACAGTAAGTCCTAATATTTAGATTTTATATAGCTAGCCATTGGTGTTTATAATATTAATCTCTCTTCCCTATGGTTGAGATTCATTCGCAGAAAAAAAAAAAAAAAAAAAAGCTCATGCTAAAAACAAGCAAATAAACTGCAAAAGTAATCTCATCATTTTTGCTTCATGAGGGTAGGAGTGTACATGCTATAGACTTCCGTGCAAGACCCAAATTCCTGGAAACAGTAAAGTAAGTTCAGACCTGCATTGAAAAACAATTTAGAGCAATTATCAGTGGACCAGAAACTGAGAATTCTCAGAATGTGGGACAACAGATGGAGCCAGACTACTGGTTTGAGTAAGCAATGACCCAGAACGAGTGCAAAGGTTATCCTAAATGGAGGGCTGGCTCAAGAGTGCTCTATGTCCTGGAGAGGTGCTTTCTTTGCTAAACCAAATTGATTTATTGCTAAACTTACCCAACAGGAGGGACTCGGTAGGCTCTAATTACAAAGAAAATTTCAGCCAGACAGGCATATTCATTTGTTTTTTAAGAGTTCAGTTAAGAGCACCTATAAAATCATTTCCATCACGTATTCCTTCAGCACGCATTTATTTAAATGCCACATTCACACACTGCTTCGAAAACCTTGAGAGGCAAAGTCTGTGCTTACCATGTGATAAATGCTTTTCATTTTTTTTGTCTCATTTAATTCTCACAACCCTATGAGGGCGGTACTTTAATCCCACTTTACAGATGGGAAAACAGGTTCAGAGAGAAATGGCTTGCTTAAACTAACACCTTGAATGCCATAAGAAAGAAACAGAGTGCTAGCTATAGGGCTTTCCTCAATGGAGTAAAAATGGACTCATTAACCTTTTGGGCAGATCAAGACAAGCTTCAGAGAGAAACAGGTCTGTGAGCAGCCAGATGGAATTTAGATAGTTGGAAAAGACTGAGAAGGCAGGTCAGGCAGAGCAAACAGTGAGCAAAAGCAAGCAGTAGTTGAAGTTCAGAGTATGCTCTGAAAGAAGCAAAATAAATCAGGTGTCCAGGAAGACTGGAGTCTAGAAACCTTGGGGCCAACCTGTACTCCATCACCAACTCCCCCATTCCCCACTTCTTCCATTCTGCCTGCAAAGCCTTCCAATTGTCACCTTTAAAATGTCTTTCTGCCTTTCCATCCCCATGGCAACAGCCTGAAGGTTTACTTTAGTTCCCAGTGCTTTTTACTTTAATTGCTTCCTATGTGGTCTGTCAGGAGATAGTCTGCTCTTCTCGCGAGGCTGCACAAATGCAATTCCTTTGATCCTGTCACTGCCATGCTTTCATATATACATACATACATAAGTGTGGTAGATACATGCACTATATATAAATAATGTGGTAGATATATGTACTACATATGTATGTATGTATATATAAAAGCAGGGCAGTTATATATATATATATATATATATATATATATATATATTAGTGCATATATTTACCACATTTGAAAGGCTCTGCACCTCTTTCTCCCTGTTTGTTTCTGCAGTCCCATCTCCTCACATCAACCAGCACATCTGCCATAACAATATTATCAGGGTCCTATACAGGACCACGAATTGATTAGTGTATACATAAATGGCTTCTGAAAACAGGGCGAGTGAATGAACTCGCTGTGTAAGCCAAGACAGGAAAGGAAGGCTGGAGACAGCTGACTCCTTCCAAGAATACACCCTCCCTTCTCGGACCTTCCAACCCTCAAAACACAGCCTGTTGTCAGTGGGAGTGAGCCAACTCACTCCTCTAGACCCCGGAGCCAATCTTGGGATGTTTGTACTAGACTGAATATACAGAAACTTTAAGCTATTTTTTTTCTTCTGCAAACTCCAGTCCCCACCAATCTCTAGCTGTCATTTATACCCTCGTCCCACCCCTGTAGCTGCCTGCCCTTTTCCTATCTGCTAGCGGAAGTCCCGGTGGAGGACCAGCCTACTTCCTCTTTGGTGCTAGGAGTATGCGTGGCAGGAGAGGCGGGGCCAATTTTGCCGAGCTTTCTCCCGGGCTTGCAGCTGCGCCTAGTGCTGGCGGCGGCTGCTCGCGCAAGTCAGCTGGCGTGGGAACTAGCTTTGTAGCTGAGAACCGCTGGTTTATTGCTACAAAGACTCTATTGACTTAGGTAGCTCCAGCGGCAGCAGCTGCTTACGGTATAAAGCAGTTGCTTTCTGAAGAGGCTACAAGCATCCTTCTGTAGGATTGCTGTAAGCTCTGAGCCCCTAGCAGGAAAAATGCCTCGGGGACGAAAAGAGTCGGCGCCGCCGTAATGCAAGGGCGGCAGAAGAGAACCGCAACAATCGCAAAATCCAGGCCTCAGAGGCCTCGGAGACCCCCATGGCCGCCTCTGTGGTAGCGAGCACCCCCGAAGACGACCTGAGCGGCCCCGAGGAAGACCCGAGCACTCCAGAGGAGGCCTCTACCACCCCTGAAGAAGCCTCGAGCACTGCCCAAGTACAAAAGCCTTCTGTGGCCCGGAGCAATTTTTCAGGGCACCAAGAAAAGTCTCCTGATGTCCATATTAGCGCTCATCTTCATCATGGGCAACAGCGCCAAGGAAGCTCTGGTCTGGAAAGTGCTGGGGAAGTTAGGAATGCAGCCTGGACGTCAGCACAGCATCTTTGGAGATCCGAAGAAGATCGTCACAGAAGAGTTTGTGCGCAGAGGATACCTGATTTATAAGCCGGTGCCCCGTAGCAGTCCCGTGGAGTATGAGTTCTTCTGGGGGCCCCGAGCACACGTGGAATCGAGCAAACTGAAAGTCATGCATTTTGTGGCAAGGGTTCGTAACCGATGCTCCAAAGACTGGCCTTGTAATTATGATTGGGATTCGGACGATGATGCAGAGGTTGAGGCTATCCTCAATTCAGGTGCTAGGGGTTATTCCGCCCCCTAAGCAGATCTGAGGCAGACCCTGGGGGGTGGAAAGAGGGTCACAGGTACCCCAAGTAGTAGATGGCCAGGGTCCTAAAGTTGAAAATGATGTGGATTGGGGGCGGGGAAACTATTGATATTTGTGATCAGTGATAATTGTTTAACTGCGAAATAGAGTGTTTGCTTTGGATAATGGAAAATTGTATTCGTTTTAAAATTCTGTTTGTTGAGAATAACAATATGTTTAAAAATATAATTGAACAGATTTTTTTTCTTTGATTCTTGTCATTGATATTTAGTATAACAGTTTTGCTAACGTTATAAAATGAAGTCATTCCTTCATAGTCTATGATCTGGTACAGCACATATAGAAGTAAGCTGTTCTTTTGAAGTTGAAATACCCAGTAAAATGTTGAAGAAGGATGGAGACTTCTTCATATATGACCTTTCTGAAACGTTTTGTGTCTGTTGTTGTGTGAAGACTAACATTACCATGATTTTCCTTAGTTACTGCAGAACACAGAGAAAAATAAAAGCATAATGACTAGTACATCTTGCGCATTTTCTGACCACCTGTTATGTGAGGCACCAGTCTAGGTTCTCAGGGATACTCCCTAGTACACATCCTCCAGGTCCAAAGAATGTTCTAGATTATGTGGGAGAGAAAAATAGGTAAAATGGCAATTCAGTAAACACTGCGATAGAGACTGAGCCTGAAGTGCCATGAAAATGTAGAACACATAATGTGACCTGTCTTGGGGAGAGAGGCAGGAAAGGGAGCATCATAGGATGTGTGAAAATTCAAGAGACACTTAATGAGTTTGGGGGGGACTGGAAAGGATCATCAGAATATACAATGAAAATTATGTATTAGATATTTGATTGGATACATCACCCAGCATAGGGGAGGGAACACTGGCAAAAAGAAGGGGACATCACAGGATGCCTGCCACGGAAATAGAAAATACACATAAAACCTCCTGAGAGGAGGAAGGCAGAGGGAAGGGGTGGTTGCAGGGGAAAAGGTTGTCACGGGGCACTTCAGAATTTAAAAAGATGGGACTGTTGGAAAATTGGTGGTGAGGCAACAATCTGAGGTTTGGAAATAATAGAGAAGAAGAGGAGGGAGTAAAAATGGAGGCACTGGAGGCAGCATGGACATTTGGAAATAAATTCTTCACTGAATTATTAAGGTTATACGAAGGGAAATGTAGACAACAAGGAATAAGGCAAGGGAAGAAGTGAGCAGGGCAGAGCCTCAAAGGGTGGGTATTGTGGCTGACTGTAATGACAATAAAAATTATTAATAATAATAACCCTGAAATAATTAGACAAAAGGCTGTAAAAAAGCGAGGCTTCTGAGATATTGGATGAGCCAGAGAAAAGGCTCCACCTGTGGCATCTCCGAAAGGTAACCTTACACTTCTCTCAGGAACTATGGTTCGTTAGGGTGCACACATTGTTGAAAAGGGTGTGTGTCCAAGGGGGGAAGGGGGCATTAGTATTTTCATTCTCTCCTTCAGCCAATGGAGTAAGTCCAGAGTGTACCTGGCATGATGGCCCATGCTATACTAAGTCATGTGGGATCAGGCCCAACTCCTACCACTTTAACTCCAAGAGCTAAGCACAGCATGGACTAGGTGCCCTGCTGGGGAGTGCTAGTGACAAGTGCCCGACCTAGCCCTGTGGGGCTCATGGTAGCAGCTGTAACACACAAAAGAGGGGCCAGGCGACCTCTTCCTTCTTGACATCCAGGCTTACCCTGCTTCTGGCTGTGTGCAAAGTGGGTAGTCTAGCAAATGACCTTCTGGAGAAGGCCCAGGGACCCACCATCGTCAGCCTGCAGGCCAAGTAGGCTTCAAACAAAAGCAGCAACTGTGACCCCCTTGGCAGCTCCAAATTCACTCAGCAAGCCAGAAAATAGTGAGCACCTTCTGGGGATCCAGACAGTGGGATAGAAACTGGAGCTGCAGAAAATCAAAAGGCCTGCTCTTTGCCCTGGAGAGGAGTCGTATTTATCAATACCACCTCCAGGGGTAAACAAGGTGAGAATCTGAGGTCCGGTTTCTCGGTGACTTTCCCATCTAGAGCCACAGAAGTGGCAAGAGAGAGATCCTACACAAGACCCTATGTCCATTCCCTGCAAACCCAGAGTGCTTTCCTCTAGGCCACCCTGCTGCCTGTCTCTGCCTGCAAGTGCACTCTCTAGGTCTTTGTCTTCAAAAGAAACACCACGTGAAGACAGGGGAAGAGGGGGGAGTAACCCTGGCTAGAGCATCCAATCCTTCTGGGGACCAGGCTCGATTAAATTCGTCCCTGCAGCCGCCCTTTACAGAAGGGGGCTTCAGCAGTCAGTTAGCCCCAGGTCAGTCAGCTAGTAAGTGGGAGAGCTGGAGAGTAAAAAGATTTGTTGAGCACCTGCCTGTCCCAGAGGCCTGCCACATGTTATCACTGCCAGGGCGGTATGGTGTGATTACTGCACATTTAACAGGATGCTCCCTCCACCTAGCTCAGGGGAAGAGGTAATGTCTTCCCCAGTCCTGTCTAAATCCATGCTTTCTTTGGCTCTGGTGGAGATTATCATCCACTGGTCTAAAACGGTTGTTTACAAGTACAGGCCAGGAAGCTTAGTTCAGTGACAGAACAAGCAGTACAAGAGGAGAAAGACTGGGAGAATACCTCAGCTGCCCTGTCAGAGAGATGACTACTGGAATCCGGAAGGGCTCAGGCAGGAGGCTCTGCAGGGGATTGGGAAACCAGGGATTGGGAGGTGGGTGACCTGCCCTAGCCCAAGGAGGGAGCAATCAATGAGCCAGGCTTATTCCCTTGTGGCCTGGAGGTTCAGTCTCCCTAACACACCACAGGAGTACTGCAAAGAGTTAAACTTCCCTTGATTAGGTAAGGACTGAACAAGGGCGGGACTTCCGGTGGCTGTGAAATGAAAGACAGGGCTGAGGGAGAGGCAGGGAATGAGGCTTCTGGGAGGCAGAGAGAAGAAGAACAGTCATTGTGCCATTTACAAAAATGCTTTGAGCTTTGCAGGGCGTCCAGGTGAGACATCCAGCTGCGAGCCTCTTGCTGAATACATCTGAGACCTAAACTGGCCCCACAGCAGCAGAAGTTTCCACAAAGCAAGTGGGAAAGCTGCAGTTTTAAGTGCAGGGATACCTCTGAAAAGGGATTGCATTTCTGGGTCCTAGAACACTCCAGATGTTAGGAGCACTCAAGGATAGAGAGCCCCAGGCTGCCCAAAGCCTAGCAAACGTGGCAGCTGGCATTTACCAAGTGCCTACATTGTTCCAGGCACTTTGATTGCTGTTGTCATGCATTGTGTCTAACTTTGCAATAGTCCTACAGGGAGGTGCCACCAGGCCAGGCCAAGTTTACAGAGGAGAAAAAACTAAACTCAGATCTCACAAGCAAGTTGCTAGGATCAGCTGGCTGGTCAGTGGCAGCCTTGCAGGTGGACCCCAGGGCCTGCCAAGTCTGAAGCCCACGCCGCTATGCTGCAGGGCAAGACTCAGTCTCCTGGACAGCTGGGGCTCTGCCGAGCCTCGGGGAAGTCTTCTGTTTGCAAACTCGGACAGGTTGCAGGGTAGTAGTGACTGGGAACATGCCGGGGTCACGTGAGGAGGTGTGGGAAGATAAAATTAATCTGCACTTTGGGGATTAGCTGTGGCAGTCTGGCCCTCTGTTTTGAAGGGCTGGGGGCCCACTGCCAGGCATCTTCGAGGAATTCTATGTGTGGAATGAGCATTTCCTTCCAAGACAAGTGGCCTTCCCCATCACAACACATTCCCCCAGAAACTAAATTACCAGACACCCTCCATCAGTCGTCAAAATCCTGGGTCCTGGCTTCCCCACTGTGCAGAAAGCAAATGACGATGTTTCTGAGCCTGCAACATCGCTCCGATACTGTTGCCAGTGCAGAAGGTACTGGCAGACCTCTTCCCTTGAGCAGAGCAGCCCGGGTAAGATGCTGACAGACAGCAAACGGTGGACATCCGCCCATGAAAAAAGACAGGTTCCAGGACATCCTCCTTGGACCCAGTGTTATGGCCTTGGCCTCAGTAGGCAAGTGCAGAGCAGACGATGGCCCCTGTGAGGTGGGTAGCCGGCAGGATCCCCTCCGACTCCTTTCTTTGGCAGAAAAGTAGAATTCCAGCTTTCTGGAGGAAATGATTTTGGAGTCATGGTGGAGGTGGAGAAGGGTGATTCTTGTGAAGATGTACTGAGATCTGTACATAGGTTACTCCGGGGCTCATGAGCCATGGAACAGTTAAATGCCAAAGAGCAAATGGAATTTCTTAGAAAAGCCCTGTGAGGGCACTTTGAAAAGGAGGGGCTCAGCCCAGTCAAGACTACACAGAAGAATAACTGGAGTCATCTGGGGCTCAGAGAAAGATTTTAGGGGAGAAGTGGGCTCTAGGCTTGTACTGTTAATCATGCAACAGGCTTACAAAGCTCACAAGGGTGATTTGGAGGGGAAGGCCAAGTCAGTGCACAGCTAGTGAAAATCAGGCCCCGTTCTTGACTGGTCGGCTTCTGCCGCTGTGCCTGTGGCAAACGACACCAGTGTTGCCAGTGTTATCTCCAGATGTGCAATGCACGAGAAGTGGCTGAGATCCCTCCTGTAACTCAGACCATGGCCCCCTGTGTAGTCTCACTAATAATATAGTCTATATTATTTTTCATGTCGTGCTTATCCAATAGTTCATCCATTCACTCCTTCAATGAGTACTTATTCAGGTCTACTATGTGCCAGTCATGAGTCTAGTCACCTGCGGTTCATAGGTGGACACGTCACAAACTCCCTTGCCCTCAGGAATGGTACATACAAGAGTAAGGAAACAGAAAATAAAATGCAAACCTTTTACATGACTAATTATATACAAGGGTATATGGAGACAGTCACTTTGGGTGGGGAAGGTGGTGGTGGCGGTGGTAAGCTAACACACAGCAGGGTGGGTGCATCTCGGGTCACTGAGAATGGGAGAAGAGAAAGGGAGTAGAGCATTCACTGCCATATGCAGGAGTAAGCAGGTAGGCTTCACTGGAGGGGTGACACTAGAGGGAAGAAATGAAGAAGATGAGTGGGTGAGCAGGTAGGCTTCATTGGAGGAGTGCCGTTGGAGGAAAGAAATGAAGGAGGCCAGAGGGTTTGCCTTGCGTATATATAAAGGAAGTACCATCTGGCAGAAGGTCCAGCTGGTGCAAAGGCTCTAAGGCCAGGGAGTGACTACCACGTTTGAGAAATGCCAGAGAGGCCAGCGTGGTTGCTGTAGAGTGAGCCAAAGGACGAGGGCAGGAGATGAGGTCAGAGAGATGAACAGAATACCACATTATGCAAGGCCTGGTAGGCCGTTTTAAGGACTTTGGCTCTTGGTTAGGGTGAAATGTGGGGAAGAAGCAGGGAGGCAGTGAGAGGTTGAGCAGAGGAGTAATGTGATCTGGCACATTTTTGGGAGGGAGCACTTCGATTGCTTACTATGCCGAGAATAGCATAGATAGAATTCAGGCGAGGGTAGTGGGAGTGTGGAAACCAGGTAGGAAACTACTGCTGTAAGCCAGGCTAGAGATAGTGGCAGTTTGGAGCGTCACAGTGACTGTAGATATGGGGAGAATTGCTCAGGTTCTGGATACAGTTTGAGGTAGACCCAACAGTATTCCTGATAGCTTGAATGTGGTGTGTCAGCGAGGACCAAGGCTGACTGCAAGGTTTTTTATGTTTTCGTTTCTGTTTCCTTGTTTGTTTTTGCCTGAACAATAAGTAGACTGGTATTGGTGTCAACTGATATGGGGAGTGCTGCAGTGAGAATAGGCTTTGTAGGTGGGAGGGGTTCCGGAATTCAGTTTTGTACACATTGAGTTAAGCAGTCTCTCTGACATCTGTGTGAGTCAAGTAGGCAGTTGTATATACAAGTCAGGAATTTGGCTGAAAGATCCATACCTAAAAATATGTGGATGGCACTCACAAGCCACGAGACTGTATGCGTTCCACTAGGGAGTGAGAGCACACAGAGGAGGGCAGAAGGTCACCAACAGAGCCCTGTAGCATGAAGGGATCAGAGAGAAGAGGAGACACCAGCTGAGGAGATGGGGAAATTGGCACTAGTAATGCATGGAAGAAAACCGAGTGTCCTGGGAACTGTGCAAATAAAAGTGTCTCAAGAGACGTCCAGCGGTCCCCTCTGCTCAGACTGCTGATGTCAGGGGAAATAAGAAGAGGAATGAGAATTCACCATTGCCTTTAGCAATGCAGAGGCTCCTGGTGACCTTAATAAGAGAAGCTTCTTAGAGGGACTGTGTGAAAAAGCCTGCTTGGGACAGCTTTAAGAGAGAATGGGAGGAGAGGAATCAATGAGTATGGACAAGTTTCACAAGGAGTTTTGCAGCAATGGAGAGCAAAGAAATCAGGCAGCATCTGGTGGGGAAAGAGGGAGTCAGGAAAAGGTTTACTTCGGGTGGAAGAAATACCATTGTGCTGAAGGCAAGCACCCAGTGAAGAGACATGAAATCGATAGCACAGGGGTGGCAGAGAGCATCCTTGGAGCGGCAGCTTTGAGTAGGCAGGAGGTGCAGGAACCTTGTACCAAAGGGAGATCCGGAGTATGCAGGAGGAGTTGCAAATTCGGGAGTTACTGGATTGGGTAGATGTCCGCTAGGCATTCTGACCCTCCTGAACTCCTCTAGCTGAGGTTAGGCACCTGCCTGTTTGTTGATTCTGCATGTCTGTTGAGCACCTACTATGCGTGAGACACACTTCTGGGCACCTTACTAACACTCCAAGCAAACCATTAGGTGGGTTGTGTCATAATACCTTGCTACTTGTGAGAGGTCTGCCGCTCAAGGAGGTCAGATGGATTGGCCAATGTCACTTAGCAAACAATTGGAAGAGTAAAGTTTTGAGAGACAGCCTGCCTCTCCAGGTGGGCTTGTAAAGCTCACATCCGCTGGCAAGTCAGAGAGTGGGATTACTCTTGCATCCCCTTACACTTGTAACAAGCCTGCCCACTGAGCAGCAGCAGCTTCTGATGACCACATGGAAGCCACAGTCTGTATGTCTGAGCACCTGCCTCAGTTTCCTGTGTGCCCTGCTATTTCAGTGTGCATGAGCTCGGCTCTGAGTCTGAGGCTGAGTGGCAGGGCCTCTCCATGACATTGAATCACTTAAAACAGACCTCTCCTCTGAAGGCTGGCCCAGCTTTTAGCGGAACAGACACTCCAGAACTACAGAACTACCACTGGCTTTTTAAACATCCTTACTACCTGGAGACCTGTTGCCTCACTGGGTCAGAGCAGTAAGGGCCACTGAGCCATGTGAACCATTATCATTTAGATTCACAACACACACACACACACACACACACACACACATGTATGCACAGTCCACACGAATGTGCTTGCGATCTGTTCTCAGTAGACCTCTCTCCCTCCCTGTCTCTCTCTGTGTGTGTGTGTGTGTGTGTGTGTGTGTGTGTGTGTAGGGAGAGTTAGAGAGAGAGAGAGAGTACCTACTTCATTCTGTCCTCTTCCTGCTTTCTACCAAACTTACAAACTTGCTAAGGAATGATCGTATCAAATAAGACCCCCAGAGGAATAAGCCTCATGGTGTGTGGAGCCCCTTCTGCAGGGTAAGCCTGGGTCCAGATGTGGCTTTCACAGGGTTGGGTCTCGCATTACAGGGTACAGGCCCAACCTGGGAAAGGAATAAACATTTTGCTGTTCTGAGCCAGTGAGAATGAGGCCAGAGACCATGAGAAGAAAGGAACAGAGAAGAGAATGGCCACTGCCACCATCCGAGTCTTAAATTGGGAGGCAGATTGTTTTATCAATGAGCTTGTCTAAGGCGCACACACCTATCTTCTACACACTCCAGTAGCCTTGATCACCCAGAGACAGAAATCAAGGACTTTGGGTACCCACCTCCCTCCAGATGGACATTTAGTAGCCTTTGACTCTGTTTCTCTCTCTTCAAACGCTGCTTTAGATCACACGCTTGAACGTGTCTCCCTCTGTTCAGAGACAAGCTCCACCGAGACGCTGCAGAGCCCTGCTGCAGTGACTTCCATAAAGGCTGCTGAAATGCTCTGAAGGCATCACTGGCCCACATGAGGTGGGGAGGTGAAAAGCCCCACCAGGGTTGGGTCATCTGCACTTTGGAAATCCTGGTGAGTGGCCACTGACATAAACCATGCATGTTGAGGGGAAGCATGCTGATCCTGAAGCCAGAGAGTCTACTTGATCAATAGCTTGGGGACCTGGTTGGAGTTTTCACCCTTGGGTCACCCTCCGCTTACATCTCCAAATACATGAATAATGTCTCCTGCTTTATATACATGTTGCAGAAAATACATCAGCTGAACTTCACAAAGTCCCAAACTGTTGCTTCTCAATCTCTCTGTTGTGAAGGAGGAGCATTTAATTTTTTTGCACATCAGTCACTCATGGACCAATACGTGTCTCTAACACAAGCAAAGTGAATGACTAGAACAAAAAGTAGAACAAAGACATACAAAATATAAGCCCGGATTCTTTCATCATCCAAATGACTCTCACTGCATGCTATAAAACTTCCTAAACATATGCAATCAAATGCTGTACTTACCGCAGAGAGGTAACAAACTTTTCAAAGCGACGAGAGTCCATGGACTGTGATTTCATCAGTGATGCTCTGATGCAGCAGCACCTGACCCATCACATTCATTCACTCGGTGGTTACTGTTGCAAGGGAGTTATTACAAAATATGGTTCTTATCATGAAGGAGCTTCAATAACAAGAAATTGCAACTAAAGATAAAAAGAAATACCAAAGGTTCAACTGCTGCCTATCCTGAGAGTTATGAGCCCCTGAAGCAGCAAAGGAGTTCAGAAAGCAGATATCACAACGTGCATGACTTCCATGGGGCCTCGACGATTAAGGAAGGATGGAACTTATTTTGCAGCGTTTTGTGTTCTATGATTGTAGGAAAGGAGCTTGATCACTGCTCACATTTCTGCAAGCCCTAGGAGAATAAGGCGGCTGGAAAATATTAAGAATCAGAGTTTACCTGTGCTAACATGTATGTGTACACCTTCAATGCATAGGCAGGAATACGATAATAATGATCATTATGATTGTTATAATAACCTTATATATACACATATATATGCATATACTGCTCTACACACCACAAGTTTGCAAATATTTATACCAGTTTTCTGTACGCTGCTGCAAACAAGTACCTTGACTCAGAGCTCACACTGTTGACGTCAACACGACATTGATGGGATTCCCACAGTAGTTGTGTCTGGGAGTGCCCAAAGGGCGACACAAGTCATTAACAAGGGCAATCTGCACGCTACAAGCAGCCCCGTAAAGAGCCTCACTGTAGCCTCAACCCTTGTGATGTTGACATTGCCTCTGATCAGCTCACGAAGCTGCCATGGCCCAGGTGCTAGAGCTGAACTGCATTCTGCGTGGAGGTACGTGGAATGGCCCTGTCCTCACCCTTTACCCAATCACGGACTCTGAAGCAGCTCTGGCAAACCCACACGGTCCCTCTCAGGAAGGCAAGCTCCTCACTGCCTTCCTTCCAATCAAGGTCATCGGCAAACAAATTGCCATGTACAACACAGGTCTGCAGGCAGTATGGCCAAAGATTCACACTTATTACTTAATTTCACACAGCAATCATAGGAAGCATCTCCAATTGGCCCCATTTTACAGGTTATAAAACCAAAGCACAAGGAGGTTTCTGGTAAGAGATGGAATCTCACAAACTCTGACCTGGCAGCTTCCAGTATCACACATACACACAGATAGTTTAGTTCTCTCTCTCTCTCTCGCTCTTTCTCTCTTCTCCCTCTCTCTCTTCTCTCTGTGTCTCTCTCCTCTTTCTCTCTCTCCTTGCACACTGTGCTTTGTGATCATCCATTTTCTCAGGCCTCATTGGATTCAAGCTGTCTGTACTAGTTACACCATGAGAAAAACGGATGGGATTTGGAATCAGAAGAGAAGGCTTCCTCCCTATCTCTTGGCTGTGTGACGTTGGATAGAGCTTTTCATGTCTTTGAGTCTCAGCATCCTGGACTGTAATATGGGCGTAACAACGATAACACCTACCAACAGCATAGCTAGGAAGATTAAATGAGGTACACTGTGTGCAACTGCTTTGGAAAGCACAAGGGGTGGCTAAGAAAATATGATACTTATCACTGCCAAATGCAACAATAAATAAGAAAGTTCAATGGAGCTGGTCTCATTCCTACCAAGATAGGAGAAGATCATCTATCCTGTCTGGTTTCTCTGGAAAATACTGCAAAGTCTGTGGCCAGCAAGTCGGTCCTTGCCTCTATCCATTCACCATCACTTTGCTACAACGTAAGCTTCACGGGATCAGAATTCTGCTTGCTAGAACACTTTCTTCACTGATGTGCCCCTAAAGACTAGGACAGTACCTTGTGCATATTAAACAGTCAAAATATGAAGTGTGTGGGTGAATGAATCGCTTTGATCATCTACTGGAAAGGATGTCAAGGGTAATGACTGTAAATATTTTCAGGTGGGTGAGATACTCACACAAAAATGCTCAGCTGACAGCAGAATATTATGTCACTCACTTTAAGTGAAGGATACCAAATTATCTTTAATGACGAAAACCACTGAAGCTTGGGGACGGTGCGTAAAGGATCTTAAAGCGAAGGCTACATTCTGCCGTAGCACAGCTGGAAAATGCTGTGCCAGCCTTCTCTGGAGGTGATACAGAATCCTCCCCCTGATGCCGGAGGCAGATTCCAAAATGGAGCAGGAATATGAATCTTATCCATAGCTTATATACATATTGAGCACCTATTTTGTCCTGGGTATATAGGTATATCATTTGTCTCATCCTCACCACAACCCTAAGCGACAGGAATCATATTCCTCCTTTATCCAGATGAGAAAACTCGGAATCAGAGAGGTTAGGTAGCTTATACATTGCGTATGAGGTTCATATTAAGCAGCTAAAGTAGGATCTGAAACCGGTCTCTCCAAGTCCAAAATATACACTTTGCTTTCAAACATTAGATAGCATTGCCTTCCATTATCTGCGGGCTGGTCCAAAATGCTAATATGAGAGACGTTAGTTTTAAGGTGAAGTTCTAAACCACTAGAGGGATATAGACACCATAAATTGAAACGGAGGCACATGGATACAAACTGTCTTGCTAACAGGAGCTCAGAATTCAATAGAGCATGCAGTATAGGTTGTTGTGGAAATACAAAGAAACTTGTTTGCTTTCTATAAATCATCCTACTTTTTGAGTACACAATCCAATGGTTACTACAGGTGAGCAGGGGATGACCAGTTACATTTTTCCAATGAATTAAAGATTCTTCAGCCCCTTCCAGGCTAGCTACTTTGTTTCAAGCGATCATCCAGTCAATTTAACATTATGGACATCCCCCATCTCCCTCTACAAAATCATGTCTGGGGATTGGAGGAGGGGTATGACATAAGTGATACTGGAGGGGCTGTGTGGTTGCAGTGCAGAGGGGGGTCCCCCGGTTTGAGTGCTGTGCTCTGGATTCTGCTGGTATGTGTATACAACCTGTGTTGCTTTCTTACTGAAGAGTTTTTCCCCTCTTTCAAATATGGTGGATCCATATGAGATGTGGTTGCAACTCCGAGTTGAGACTTCAGTGTAGGTGTTCAGTGTTACATTTGCTGTGGCAATGGTCTCTGATCATTTTTCATCAGACACTGTACTGGGTTGATGGTGTCCCCACCAAAACACATGTCCACCCTGAAGGTCACAAGGTGACCTTAGTTGGAGACAGGGCCTTCACAGATATAATTTGTTAAGAGGGTGGACCAATTAGGGTGGACCCTCAATCCGACATGACCGATGCCCTCATAAAATAGAGTAGAGAACACACAGAGACACAGACACACGGGGAGAAGAACACCGGCTTAACATGAAGGCAGAGATTGGAGTGAGGTGTCTACAAGCCAGGGAACACAAGGATTGCCATAACCACCAGAAGCCAGAAAGGCAAGGAAGGATTCTCCCCTGGAGGATTCAGGGGTAGCATGGTCCTGCCAACACCTTGCTTTCATACTCTCTAGTCCCAGAACTGTGGAAGAATACATTTCTGTTGTATTCAGTCACGGAGTTTGTGGTAATTTGTCACAGCAGCACTGAGAAATGAGTACACCAAGCAGCCATAAAGATGTTGAGCCCACACCTACAATCTATATATCTTTGTAAATTTACAAATTATATACTGGAAACGCTGTATAAATATGTACTTCTCAGTATAAAACACACACCAAAATTAGACTTATGCATAGACTTGCCAATACCCCCTTCCCATGCCTCAATGGCTCTTCTTGCCGCTCTCTGCATGTGCACACCTCCTTTTGTAGAACAAGGAGCTCCAAGATCTACTCATCCTGATTAGGGTGGCCATGGAGTGCTTGCCAGCAAACATTCAGCTGCCTTCTGGACCCTTCCATCAGGCCGGTGGGACATTCTCAATCTCTTCTAAGATAATGGGAGCTGAGGAAAGTTCTAGGAGTGCAGGCGCGGTTTTAGTCTGTCCAAATCCACTTCAATTGACGTGTCTTCACACAGAGTATAACAGAGTATAACAAATCTTTCCTCTTACAATGGTTAGAATGGCCCCAGTGGGTTCTATGGCACATGCCCCCCATCCGGCTCTCTCATCCATTTAACGCCTCCACCTGTAGAATTTTTCCACAAAGCTCACACGTAGCTAAAGAATATACATCTCTGTCTCTGTCCCTCTCTCCATTTATTCCACCCTCTTTCTGTCTCCACTTCCTCTGGGGGTGGGGTTGGGGAGCATTGTGTTTTAACTCTTTCATCTAATTGTCAGAGACTTAATTCTCCCATATAATGTTACCCTTTTCTTCAAGGAGATATCCTCTGGGGCCATGACGGCGGCTGCAAGGCAAACCATTTGTTGTAGAAGAATCAATAATACTCACATTCATTATTTCAATATAGCAACTCCATCATATAGCTTTGCTTCTGGAAAGTAGCCAATCCTAAAAGCAGCAGAGGGTAAAGACATCACCCCCACCACCGATGGCCTCTGTCACTGCTACTGATAAAACTTACATGAGAAGCATCAAGGTAGGACTGCTCCTGTCTTGAATAGGAAGCAAAAGGAGAGGCAGGGGGTGGGGGTGATCCTCACAGGCGAAGGTGATACCTTATACCCTAGGCTCAAAATTCTACTGCTGTTCTCTGCAGAACCTAGTAAGATCTGAACGTAGTGTTTCAAAGGGGCCTCTATTTCTGGGGAACTTGAGGGTGAGGGTTAGGCAGGCCTTTTGCTCCCAGAAGTGGGCAAAGGGACAACCCACCTAAGAGCCTTCACCCTTGGGTAGGGGGAGAGAGCCTTTCCAAGGGATACTGCCAGATCTACCACTCTCTTAGTGCACTAGTGGTAAGGAGAGAAAGAAAACCCACTGCTAGAGTTCCCTAGACTGGTGTGTATGTTTTGGGGTCAAATATTGTTGGGCAGAGATGGCCTCTAATTGCTGTGAACAGAATGTGGATTGTGTACCCCCTTCCACAGTGACAATTAAAGCCAGGGCGCAGGGTCTGATTAAGGCTCTTTGCTTCTATTTACTTGCCTATTTTGCATTAGAGAAGTTTTTTATTCAGAAACATATTAATTTTGACAATGGGAAAAAGAAGAGAATCACCCAAAAGTTGCCCAGCGTTCAACCCTGTGGCTCAAGGATCAAGAGAACCATGACTGCCTTTAGCTTCCAGCCAGACTTGTGAACAGGGACCTGTTTACTTCCCCAGTCCTGGCAAGAAGTGAGGGAGGTTATATTTTCCTGAACAAATAAATGGCCTAGAAACAATGAGGGGAAAGTGGAATCTATCCTAAGACTTGAAGAGACACTCTAAATCCCATGCAATGTGTGGGAACTTTTCGGATCTTAACGGGGTCACACGAACTGCAAAAATCTTTCATTAGACAATTGGGAAAATGGAAAAGTACTGGAGAGCAGATGATGTTCAGTCAGTCTGTCATTTTCTAGGGTATGATATTGTATCCTGCTTATGTAAAAACAGGCCCTTACTTATTAAAGTTTATTTCTGGATGAAAAGATTTGATGTCTGTACTTGGCTTCTCTGTACTCCGAAAAAAAATTAAAAGTATGATGGAGGCTAGATGAAACAAAGATTGCAGTAAGTTAATGATGGTTGAAGTCGATGGCTCTTGAAATTAATGGGTTCATGGAGTACATTGTAATATGCTTTCTGCTTTTATGTGTTTGAAATTTTCATAATAAAAAGTTAAAAATCACTTGCTTGGATTAGTTTGGGTAGTGTGGGGCCATAGGTTAGGAAGAAGAAAGAGTCATGTTCATGGGAACAATTGCAAGAGAAATATGAAAAGGCCCCGCCAACGACATCTTCATGGACTTTATGCCAATTGTAGACTCTGACAAGATAAGCCATCCTTGAACAAATTGTGCTTAAAATGGCCTTGCAATATGAAAATAGTGTTTATTTTTTAAAGAAAAAACATGGAAGGAAGGAGTTGTCTTTTGGATTTCTTATCAATCAAATCTTACTTTGAAAACGCATCGTTTTGCTGTTTGTTGTTGTAGAACAAATAAACAAATTATCTCCAAAGTTACATCCCCCACCCTTGGTAAGAAAGTTATGGTGACCCGCTCGAGATTTTCTTACCTATAGGAAACTAGGTGACAGAAGGTATGAACACTCATGTGTGAGCTTGGTAGAGAAAATAATTTAGATGCAGAGAAAGTAATGAGGAGTCAGAAGCGTGGGCTCATGTCTTTACCAAAGTCAGCGCCATTTTCAAGACAATAGAAATGTAACAAAGGAAGTTTGCACTGTTTAGAAACTTCTGTTTAGGGGATTCTCTGTCTCTGGGTATCCATTACCCTGGGGAAGGAGGTGGCGTTCTTATCAGGGTGCCCCACCAAATATCACACCTCTGTTCACTGCTGCACTAGTGGTATAAGGTATGGAGTGCTAAGTGGGAAAAGTTGAGGAAGCCTGCTGATTTGGTGTGTGGCGGGGGAGCACACAGTAGTGTTCGTGCAAATGTGTGTGAGTGTGCATGTGTGCATGTGTGTGTGTGTAAGAGGTAAAATCTTGTGGGAAATGGGTGGCCTCTTACTGGAAAGGGGTGAGAAGTTGTCCCATTTTACATAAACTACATTTTAAATCAAATGTAGAGGTACATGATCTGAAAGAGGTTTTATTCTTATTTTTTTTTAATTTTTTGATCTGTAAAACATACCACATTAGCATATTATACTGATTTTGGAACAAAGAGACACCTGGCAAAGTTACCTATTACCTCACTATCACAAATTCCCACTGCACACGTTGCAATATATGCAGTCACCTCTATACGTATATTTTAGGTGGCTAAAGACAATACCATAAATGGGTTTTACATCTTGTATTTGTTTTACCTGACTGCATCCAGATTTGTGAAGGTAGGCAGGTGAGTCCTCATGAAGATGTAAAAATTGCACTCACATTTGCCCACACATTGAACAAATTGCAATTTTCATAATGATACCACTAGTATGTAATCTAATTAACTCTAATGGCGGATGGAAGGAGCCTCAAATCTCTCAGTCACTGTCAAACTGTGAGGTAGGGCCTGACAGGAGCAGTGGAGGAAAAAAAAAAAAAGGTGGTCTAAGGTCACCAATTCAACAGAGGAGTCATTGGCCCTTTTTACCGTGCAGCTCACACAAAGTGGAGCGACCACTGTTCCTGGGCACACAAACTGGTTTCTGAAAATGGGGCCACAATAGGACAATCCCAGTGGAGAATCAGGAAAGCAACTGACAGCTGAAGAGAAATCTCCCCTGCTGTCCAGAACTCCTTCCACCTCTGAAAGAGGGCCGGCAGGGGAAAGAAACCAGGAGAGCACACACAAACAAGGATGGCATTCACAATAATTTACCAAGTGTACGGTAATATCAATCAATACATAAATCTGTATATCAACAAAATATTGAAATAGGTTCCTTTATATCCCCTCAAGAAGTGATTCCTGATAAAACTATGTAACACATGATCAAAATTGTAGCTTAAACAGCTGATTTCTCTTAAAATGCTTACACATTGCCACATAGAATTTACCGAACTCCTTTTATTTTATTTTTTTCTTGTAACTTAGTCCCGATCTTGTCATCGCACGCTGGAGTGCAGTGGTACAATCTCGGCTCACAACAACCTCCACCTCACAGGTTCAAGCGATTCTCCTGCCTCAGTCTCCCAAGTAGCTGGGAATACAGGCATACGCCACCCACACCTGGCTAATTTTTGTATTTTTGTAAGCAAAATTTCCAAACTCTTTTGCAGCTGCAGTGATATAAGGAGTCTATTGGGTCCAGGGATTCTTCCTACTTTCATTCTTTCCATTTTTAGCTTTTCAGAATCTTTCTTCCTTCTGCAGGTTACTTGAAGTAAGAAAGTGAACAAAGTTTATTGAGAAAAGACTCGAATATTTGCTTTATATCCTTTATGACACCAGCCCAACACAATTGAGGTATTGTTACCAAAGGAAAACATTTCCAAAAATTATCTGAGCGTTGGCTACAATTTCAGACTTTCTTCCTATCATTCCATGGTCAACACCTTTCAAATTCTCATACATGTCCATCCCAGTATTTTTGCATTAACCTCATTCTCTCAAGCACAGCCCATAAGCTTTGGTGCATTACTTCAGATAGATTCCTCCCAAATTATACATTTTAGGTCAATTTCACTAGGCTCCTATGAAATAGTTAAATTTGCACTATCTGACTTGAGCACTCAGAGATTCCTGTGTCCGGAAACCTCTCTGAGGGACATGCCGAAGACATAGGTTTCTCACAGATGGGTGTATAAATCTGGAGTGTGAGGAAGGGACAGGCTTCTTACAGGTGGCCCCCAAAGTAGGGGCTGAAGTAATCCTGCTTTTAGTGTGAAATGGACCCGGCATCACACAGGTTATGCCCTTTCCCTAGTTTACATGGTTTATTTTTGGTGGGGGAGGGGAGGTGGAGTCTCGCACTGTCACCCGGGCTGGAGTGTGATTGGGTGATCTCGACTCACTGCAACCTCCACCTCCTGGGTTCAAGTGATTCTCCTGCCTCAACCTCCCCAGTAGCTGGGATTACAGGCGCCTCCCACCACGTCCAGTTATTTTTTTTGTATTTTTAGTAGAGATGGGGTTTCACTATGTTGGCCAGGCTGGTCTCAAACTCCTGATCTTAGGTGGTCAGCCCACCTCGGCCTCCCAAAATGCTGGGACTACAGGCGTGAGCCACCACGCCTGGCCTCCATGGTTGTTTTTATCCCCTGACTTCTGATATTGGCAACTATGATTTGGGGCCCTCAATAATGGATTGTACATGGTGACAACACTCCAAGTGATGTGAATTTAGTGCGCAACTTAAGCATGTTGCAATCCTGAGCATTAGCACTCCATGGATCAACAGTTGTGACTTGAATTGTGATAGTGCCGGTATAACTTTTAACATTGTGAATACAGAGAAATTCATTGCACATTGTGAATACAAATCTAAGAATTCACAACCCCAGTGTGTGATGCTCCCCTCCCTGTGTCCATGTGTTCTCATTGTTCAACACCCCGCCTATAAGTGAGAATATGCGGTGTTTGACTTCTGTTCTTGTGTCAGTTTGCTGAGAATGATGGTTTCCAGGTTGATCCATGTTCCTACAAAGGACACGAATTCATTGTTTTTGATGGCTGCATAATATTCCATGCCATTATATGTGCCACATATTCCCTGTCCATGGACACAGGGAGGGGAGCATCACACACTGGGGTCTGTCGGGGGGAAAGGGGAGGGACAGCGGGGGGTGGGGAGTTGGGGAGGGATGGCATGGGGAGGCATGCCCAGTATAGGTGATGGGGAGGAGGTAGCAAATCACACTGCCAGTGTGTACCTATGCAACAATCTTGTAGGTCTCTTCACATGCACCCCAAACCTAAAATGCAATAAAAAATATATATATATATAAAAATAGAATTCACAACATGAAAAATGAGAATGATGCCAGTACCACTGCCAGCATGTCCACAAAGTAATGAGATAAACTACTGTGTTATTTTAGTGACAGACGGAAGAACACCTACGACTGGATTAGGGAGGTAAATGACAAAACCAAAAAACACTACGCACAATGCAGAGATGACCCGGGGGTCAGGTATGCTGGAGAAGGGGATGTGAAAGCAATAGAAAAGACTCCCGAAAAGGTCACCAATGTCCACTGAAAACGGAGGCTGCTGAATTATTGTGGGCATACCACACTGACCCAACACACACTGTGCTTCCATTTCCTTGATTGCTCTGTGAAACCCAGTGAAGTTACATTCAGGGGCTGCGACGAATGCGTCCTGTACGTGAATAAGAGAAAGTTTGATCGCAGATGTGTTGGGGCCTTAGAACGGGTGTAGAGCTAATTCTGTCAGCTGTTACCAACTACGATGCTTTTAGAGTATATCAAATGATGCGTCCATCCAGTGGCAACAAGCAAAACATCTCCCCCAAGCTCTCACGTAATTTGATTTGGAGAATGCAGTTGCTACAAAGTCTTCGTGATTCCTGTGAAGATGTTAATGAAACTGCAGACGCATAGAAAAAAAGGCTGCCGATAGCTTCTCACAATACAAACTCAGCTTTGCTCATCATCTGCATACTGGAAAGACAGAGCAAGTGTACAACTTGGCAAGACCCATCCAGCCTACAAACTTCCTATCAGAGAAAATGAAAAGTTCTTACCTGTTAAATGTGCTTACGCAATGTACTCAACACCGACGGGAAGAAAAGTGTGATTTGCTTACCTTGTGATTTTGAGACTTATATAGTGAGTGTTTGTTGCCACTTTTTAATTTCCCTCGAACATGCAAGAAGTAGGTAATGAGTTTTTACAGAAACATGGGACTATAAGATATCTGTCATTGCTGCTGACCACAGAAAAGATGTTAAGATTTTCAGCTGCCCATAAAATCATATTTTCCAAGTGTGAGACAAGAAGAATGTCTTTTCTCTTATTTGGAAATAATGCTGAAGATAGGAATGGAGAAAAGGATTACAGTAAAATGGAGACGAGGGGGTACAGTAAAGCAGAAATGTATATGCGATTTCTCCAAAACCATCCTTGAAGAGGCCAAAAAGAGCTTAAGAGCCTATCACGTGACTGCCCCTAAATTATTCCACGTTTTGTGTAGGTTGCAATAAAAACTGACATGTAAAAGAAAAAGAAAAGAAAAGAAAAAAAAGAGAAAATAAAAAGAAAAAATGACACTCTTTATTTTTATTTTTATTTTTTGGCAAAAAAACTGCTTAAGAACTCAAGAGGAAAACAGGTCACCAGCAAAAGGCTTTCACATCAAACAGGACTTTCTGAACTTCTTTGCTAATAATCAAATTAACAGGAAATCCAACTTACAACACGGCAAGTCCAATTTGCCCTTGATCTTTTAAAACGGTTTCCCTAGAAAGAGGGATAGAAAATACAAGATGACATCCAGTGCATTTCCAAGCGTTTAAGAATTATGGGCACTTTACCTATGGACAGCCTATAGGAGGAATTATTGATACAAAGGACCTGACTGACTCAACAAAGCAAGTCTTATGTATAAAAAGGAAATGCACATTTCTGGAAACCTGGAAATGCAATTTCTAAATTTAAAACCTACTGTAGGTAGAAGCAAAATCCATGCTCACACGCTTTTGTTGAGGATATTTAGTTCAATGTCATTACACTCAACCAATGCCAGGAGGCAATCTATTGTGGCCTTGGGAAGAGGAGAACTGGATATGCCTAAGTAAATTATAAGTCTGATTGAGTGCTGATTAGCCACTACACAAAAGGGAAAAAAAGGAAGTTCTAACATGGCAGGCAGTTCAGAAAGCGTTATGACAGAAAAAATAAAACCATCTTACCATTTTGGGAGACAAATGAAAGCAAGCCAGTGGTTTTTTTTTTTAATGTAGATAAATATCTGTTTGGCAATTTCTGCTATATCTGCATATGCCTTTTAAAAAGTCTTATGATTATGTATGATAAAAAATAATAATATGGCCAACAAAAATTAACAATCCAATAAGAATTTTTTAAAAAGTTACCATAAATTGCGTGTGTCAAAGGCAGAAAGGAACATTTTGCTTTATCGTTATATTTTTCACAGCTACTCTGTAAATAGTCCATTTAATTGATACTACTATTTGCCACTGTAAAGTAGTCCCATTTCCACCTTGTTTAAACAATGGCATTTATGAAACCAAAGAAAGAAATACGGAGGATATGTAATTGTAAGTGAACTCTTAATTCTTATTTTTATGTTAGAGGAATAATGCATACATTTACTACTACTAATCATGACACAATGCTTTCCTGTCTCCAATCGATATATCCAAGGGTGATGTTCTTAAGATTTGGTCACCGCAACCTTCATTTTGTGATTTGTAAGATTTCTAAAAGGTTGCCTTCTCATTTCAGCAGACAGGTATCACAAGCGAGACTGAGTTTGGATGGCAAAGATAGAACCATCGTTTGATTTCTTTATGAAGTTTCATTAATATTTCATGGACCAAATGAGTTTTTTATTATACAAGAAGATTTTTCTTGTCAAAATTCTGATATTTTGTGACCATTTTTTTCATTTTGCTCTCTAAACACTGGGATGTAAGACTTTTTCCAATTTTCTGTAACTTCACATACATGATGGCATGGAACTGATATATGCTGATTATTTAATTTTCTTCATCATCAGTGATGGGACGTTTTACTTATTTGAAGCACGGAATATAACAGAACACAATTGTCTGTATTTAAAATGTATGGGTTTAGCAATTTTAACTTTTAGATCTGATATTGAGGACCATTTGCATCCAACATTGAATTCACCATGCAAACACAAGTACCTTTAGCTGGAGAGAGGGATGTTGTGTCTGAGTGTGGAGGTTCAATCCTGACTCTACTATCTACTAGCTGTATGACATTATTTCACCTCATCTGCAAAATGAGGACGGTAATAGTAAGCACCTCATCGAGCTATTTTTTTTCTCTAGTCGACAGACCATTCTGAAAGTTCGATATGCTTCTAATAGGAACCAAGGATATTGCAATGAGGAAAAAGAAAACCTGCCTTCCCTTGGACCATTTCGATCCTATTGGAGGAGACACTCAGATACAGGTATATTATAATGTTGGAAGTAAAGTCAAATAAAATGAATAAAGAGAAACAAAATGCCCCTTATTCCCTGAGTTGGTGGAGTGAGGGGAAAGGCCTCTCTGGGTGATATTGGAGCAGAAACCTGAATGAAGAAAAGGCAAGTCATAGGGAAAGACAGTTTCAGATAGAGGAATGTGTGAAAAGACCCTGAGAGAGAAGCAAAGCTAATGCTTTAGAGAGAGCGCAACAAGCTTACATATATTTAGCCTTCGCTATGTGACAGGCTCTGTCCTATGCACTTGCTGTTTCTGCAGCTTTCAAATTCTTGTCCACATCTCTCCAAGATAAGTGGTACTAGTATAGTCAGCCTGGTTCACGGATGAAGAATTCAAGAAACATTGCGGAAGCTCTCCGGGATACTGGTCTGGGCAAAGTAATAATTCTTGAGTAATAACCCACAAGTGCAGGCAACCAACGCCAAAAATGGACAAATGCTATCACATCTAGTTAAATAGCTTTCTGCACAGCAAAAGATACAATCAACAAAGTGAAGAGACAGCCCACGGAATGGAAGAAAACATCGCCAACTGTCATCTGACAGAGGATTAATAACCAGAATATCCAAGGAGCTCAAACAACTCAATACAAAAAAATCTAATAATCTCATTAAAATATAGGCAAAAGATCTGAATAGGCATTTCTCAAAAGAAGAGCATGCAAATGGCAAACAGGTATAGAGGAAAGGTTGTTAGGAGCGTCAGAGGCTGTCAGAGAGATGCAAATGAAGATCTACAATGAGACATCGTCTCACCCCCAGTTCAGATGGTTTTTATTCAAAAGGCAGGCAATAAGGAATGCTTTCGAGGACGTGGAGAAAAGGGAACCCTTGAGCACTGTTGGTGGGAACGTAATTAATAGAGCCACCAGGGAGAACAGTTGGAGGTCCCTGGGACAACTAAAATTAGAACTATCATGTGACCCAGCAATCCCACTGCTAGCTATATATACCCAAAAGAAAGGAAATCACTTATATTGAAGAGATATCTGCACTTCCATCTTTATTGCAGCTCTATTCACAATAGCCAAGATTTGGAAGCAACCTAAGTGTCTATCAACAGACAAATGGATAAAATAAATGTGGTACTTATGCACAGTGGAGTACTATTTCTGCCATAAAAACAATGAGATCCTCTCCTGTGCAACAACATGGATGGAACTTCAGGGCATTTTGTTAAGTGAAGTAAAATGATGGTAACCAGAGGCTCGGGAAAAGGTGGGGGGGCTGGGGGTAAAGTGGGGAGATGGTTAATGAGTTCAAAAAAATAGGTAGGTAGGAGAATTAAGATCTGGGTTCTGGGTTTTACTTGTTTATTTATATTTTGAGAACCAAGTCTCACTCCATCACCCAGGCTGGAGTGCAGTGTCCCGATCTCGGACCCCACTGCAACCTCCGCCTGCTGGGCTCAGGTGATTCTCATGCCTCAGCCTCCTGAGTAGCTGGGATTACAGGCCTGGACGAACTCTGGCCTGTGGTGTCTAATTTTCGAATTTTTAGTAGAGATGGTGTTTTTAGTAGAGACGGGGTTTCACCATACTGGCCAGGCTGGTCTCAAGCTCCTGGCCTCAAGTGATCCCAACCTCCTTGGCCTCCCAAAGTGCTGGGCATACAGGCGTGAGCCACTGGTGCCCGGCCCAGATCTGGTATTTGATACTCACAACAGGGTGATTACAGCCATATAAGAATTCATTGTACATTTAAAAGAACTAAAGAGTATAATTGGAATGTTTGTAACACAAATAAATGGTCAATGTTACAGATGATGGATACTCCATTTACCCTGATGTGATTGTTACACATTGTATGCCCATACCAAAATATCTCTTGTACCCCAAAAATATATATAGCTACTATGTACCCATAAAAATTAAAAATAAAAATTTAACATTTCTGTTCTTTGAAAAGATAGTATAAAGAGAATGAGAAGACAACCAAAGACTGGGAGAAAACATTTGCAAATCATATATCTTCTAAAGTGCTTTTATCCTTTCATTTCTCGTTTTCTAATACTTTTGTTACTTTTTAGTTACGAATGTAGACTAAATTTTGAAAAATACCTTTTTTCTTGAACCTGCTGAGAGGATCCCTTTGTTCTGTTAATGTCATGAATTGGATTTCACTCCTGAATGTTGACCTAGCCTTGTAGTTTCTAATGAATATCACTTCATTCTTATACAATATCCTCTTATAGCTTCCTTGATTCAATTTGCTAATATTTTATTGAGAATTTCTGGATCTCAGTTCATGAGGGACTTGGGTCTTTTCTGATAATAAAAGACCAACAGGGTCTTTTATTGGTCCTATATCTATGTCAGGCTTGGCTCTTTCTTCTTTGACTCATGGGTTATTTAGAAATATGATTTGTAAGCACCATATGATTGAGACTTTTCTATGTATCCCAATGTTACTGACTTTCTAATTGGGTGTGAGCACAGACATACTTTGTCTGATTTTTTCTGCCTTTGGAATTAGATAAAATTTGTTTTATGGTCCCAGAATATAGCACATCTTAGGGTTGGCAAAGTATGCCCTGTGGGCTGGCAGCTTGTGTATTGTCAATTAAGGGCTTTTTTTTTGTTTGTTTGTTTGTTTGAATACAGTCACACCAATTTATTTGTATATTATTTCTGGATGCTTTTAGTATAAAACGTCAAAGTTGAGTAGTTTACAAAGCCTAAAATATTTACTATTTTTCTCTCTAAGAAAAGCTCCCAATTCTTGCATCTTACTGAATACTAAGCACATTTCAAAAGATGTGTACAGTCAGCCCTCTATATCTGCAGCTTACACATCCGTGGTTACAACCAACTGACAATTGAAAATCTTTTTGAACAAAACATAAAAATAAAAATGGCAATACATTAAGAAAAGTAATCATACAAATTAAAAAATACAGCATAACCATACTCACATAGCATTTGCATCGTATTAGGTATGGTAAGTCGTCTAGAGATGATTTAAACTACACGGGAGTATGCGCATAGGTGATATGCAAATAATATATCATTTTATATAAGAGACCTGAGCATCCGAGGATCTTGGTATTTAGGGGAGTACCGGAACCAGTCCTCGGCAGATACTGAAAGGAAGACTGTATTTTCTTTCATCGGTGGTGTATTTTATAACTATCAGTTACGACAAGTCGGTCATAGTGTTGTTCAATTTTCTACAACTTTATTGACTTATGGCCTTTTGTTTTTCTCTAAATTATTGGAAGAGCAGTGTTAAAATATCCCGACAATGACTGTTGGGTTTTCTATGTATTCCTTTAATTTGTCAGTTTTAAATGTCAATACATTTATGATTTTGAAATAATGCAATTTGTTTTTGTATCACTCTATCTTTGAAAATGGGAGAATATCAAAGTTTTTGTGAAAAAAAAAGAGAAAGAGAAGACAATATGCTCTCAATAAAATGGTCTGTAATTCTTTGGCCCGCTAGCAGGCAAAGTGCTCAGGTCATAGTGAAGCAAGCCTAGTGAGCTTGGAATTCAGAGGACTGCATATGCATGTGGGGGAAAGCACTGTGTCTTTATTTTCACCCACCTTTAAATTAAAGCGATCATGTCCTAAAACTATAAGCCTAGGCATGGAACTCCATTGATATTAGTACTCACATGTGACTGTCACCAGTAAAAATTTTGGTGTCACATTACACATCTTTCATTTCTAGAAAATATCACTTATGCCCAGCACTATTTTGAAACTATGGTAGTTATTATACCCACCTTGTGATAGTTATTTAAGGTTTAATTAAAAAACCACATCTCTTCATATCACAATGACTTTCGAAAAATACAAAATGGCATCTCCATACAACAATTTTTTTATAACCCCGTGCATTTAGTATATATATATTTCTGTTAAAAATATTGTTGTCTTAGGGGATGCACAGGCTGTACCAGGAAACCAAAGGGATCCAAGGCACCAAAAGGCTAGAGGATCCCTACTGGGATGGTTAATGTTAGGTGTCAACTTGATTGGATTGAATTGCAGGATGCCTAGATAGCTGATAAAGTATTGTTTCTGGGTGCATCTGTGAAGGTGTTGCCAGAGGAGATTGACGTGTGAGTCCGTGGACTGGGAGAGGAAGACCCATCCTCAATGTGGGTGGGTACCACCAAGCGGCGCCAGTGCAGGTAAGGCAAGGCAGATGGAAGTAGGTGGGGCAAGCTAGTGTGCTAAGTGTTCTGGCTTTCATCCTTCTCCCGTACTGGATGCTTCCTTCTGTTCCTCCTGCCCTTGGACATCACACTCCAGGTTCTTCGGCCTTCGGACTCTTGGACTTACACCAAGTGGTTTGCAGGGGGGCTCTCGGGCCTTGGGACACAGACTGATGGCTACACTGTTGGCTTTCCTACGCTTGAGGCTTCTGGACTCAGAGTCAGTACTGGCTACTTCTTCCCAAGCTTGCTGACGGCCTATCATCGGACTTTGCCTTGTGATCATGTGAGACAAATTCTCCTGATAAACCCCTTTTCATATACAGATATGTGTGTGTGTATGTGTGTATATACATATGTAGGATGCATATATCCCATTAGTCTGTCCCCATGGAGAACCCCAGCTTAAAGCGCCTATTCTAGGGGATGTTTTGAAATGAGCATCCAAGGGCAAAGGGAAAGCAATGGGGCTCACAGGTCGATGTTTTCACATATGTAATCTGATGTGCACAGACAATTACAGAGGCTTCTGTGGTTGGAAAGTGCTGGAGCCTCAAAAAGAAAGTGAAGCTGTAAGGGTTGGACCTACTCAGGGGGTGGGGGGGGAGTTGGAGTAAGCTGGGCAGTCTCCATTTGAACCAAGAGACCACAGGGAGGTCACCATGGGTCTGTGGGCAGGAGAGGGCACACCTCCAGTGGTGCTTTGTGGTTGTTGCTTCAGGAAAAGCCGGGGAGGCAAGCCGGCTCGGAGCTGGGAGCACGCAGAAAGGAACAGAAGAGGGGGTGCAACCAGTGAAAGGCGACGGGCAGGAGTCTGAGCAGACAAATGTAGTGACCAAAGGACTGGAACCCAGTCCATGGCACCAACTCCTAGGCAGGGACAGGTAATGGCTGCAAGTCTACCCTTCGGGATGCTGGCCTCTGAGAAGCGAGGTCATTGAGGGGAAAGAGGTCCAGGTTGGGAGAAGAAGCCTGTGTGAGGCTTCAGGCGTCCAGTTTTCAAGGTACTGGAGTGAGCTACCAGGAGAGGACACTGAGGCAGCTTTTCCCAATACCTGTTCTTTCATCTAGCCACACCCAGCCTGCAAAGGGCCCCTACGACCACACACACACACCTGCCGCAGCTACAATCTTGAGGGCGCCTAGGTGGCACGATCCTGGGAAACCAGCTCCCATCAAACATCGCTGGTCCCACCAAGGAGTGTAGAGGCACCTTGACCTGGGCTTCTTTACACATTATCCCACAGCAGTGCTTCTGGGAGTGCCTTGTCCATACCAGTAGCATCCGCATAGGCTGGTTAAGCTAATTGAAAAATGTAAATTATTCGGACTCACACCAATCCACTGAACTGGGGACTATGGGAGTAGGGTGTGGTATGCTCTTGTGCCAAGTCCACCAAAAGGTACAGTGTAGCTTGAGTTTTGGAGGAACCAGTGTGAACTCCAGGAAAGGCCTAAACCATGCAGGAACGCATTCACTTTCATGTTCGACGGAAGTAAACCATCACGCTGTTCTGAGGTTTCCTTACCAGGAGAAGTGCCAATAAAGAAATCCTTTGTTTGGTCACAATCACGTGTGGGCTAGACTTAAAGGTGTGTCTAGCTCAATAACAACTGTTTTTAGGAAGAACTTGTGAAGCATTGTAACAATCCCAAATGTTAAGTTGTTGATTACAAGAAGAAAGTGATTTTCTAGGCCTTTATTGACTAACATTAATCTTCACAGCACATTCCTATGCATTTCCTGATGTGGACCTCAGGCAGGGACTCTGACTTGCTTTTGTGCCCAGTTCTGTTTGGCTGTGTATTCGTAGTGCCTGGTGCCACAATCGGTGTTCTTTACATATCTGCTGAATCAATGAACCTAGGTAGGGCTGGCATTTTCATGATTCTGATTTTGCACAGGAGAAAGTGAAGGCTCAGAAGACAGAAGTATTTATAAATTGTGCCCTGCCTCCCTGTCTGCATAAAGGCTGCAAGGCTGTCTCAGAGCAGCTGGGATCCAAGCCACAGGTGGCACAGCTAGCAAATGACTGACTCAGCATTTCCTTCTAGGTCTGCTCACCCAGAGAGGAGCAACTCTTTGGTTAGCTGTGGCTGAGAAATGTCTCTACAATTAAAAAAAACAAAGAAGGAAAAAAGGTATAATTCATATTCAGTAACGTTCACACCTTTTACTATACAATTCTGTTTTAACAAATGCATAGTCATGGAACTACTACTGTAATCAAGACGTACAATAGTTTATAATCCCCTAAATTTCCATCTGTATATTGTAGTTAATGCTCCCCACATCCCTTCATCTGGCAGCCGCTGTCAGTTTTCTGTTCTTGTAGTCTCTCCTTTTTGAGACAGACACAGAAATAGAATCATAGCATATATACCTTTTAAGTTTGGCTAGCATCACACATTTGTGATTCATCTACATTTCTGTCTACGTTAATAGTTTATCCCTTTTTATTGCTGAGTTGTTTTCTATGGTATGAATATGCTACAGTCTATCCATTCACCAACTGAGCGACACTGGGATTTTTCCAGTGCCTTCCTAGTATTCTGTTTCCCTCCACTTGTCTATGGGAAGCTTTCTAGAGAATCACTGTGATACTAACCAGGTATATTTGGTATTTCTTTTGAGGACAAAGTTTTTTGGGCAGCATCCCCCCAAGACAACTTGTACAATTGTGTACTGAGTGGTCCTTTATGGTGATGAGATGGTAGCGGTGGTGTCACTGTGCCTGTCTGATTGATTGGCAGCTCACCATTCGGCCATCCCTGGTTATTCTCTGCTGCTTCCTCTGGTGAACAACATGGTTTCTTTGATGTTGATACCAATTAGGTGTGTTACGAGGACTTCTCTGAAAACTCAGAACCCAAATGTAACCGTCTCCAGATGCTGTTTCTACTTCAAAAACAGCTGGAGGATTGTAAGCCAGAATTTCTTCCCATTAGCAGTGGGGGCCAAGAAGGAAGGGGAGGAAAGAAGCAGTTGCCGGGGAATCTTGGACTATGAAAGATGACACCTGGAGGTGAAGGGCCCGTGACGGTGTTAGTTGTCTGTGACTATTTAGCTGGTGGAAACAAAATGCCATAAACATTCTGTAAGAGCAAACCCTGGTGTAGAGCTTCACTCTGCCTGTTTAGGTGTCGATCTTCGAGTGACTGTGAAAGTACCCATTGAAGATACCCTGCTTTTGCCTTTGACTTATGTGCTCTTGAGCATTGTACGTCCTTGGGCTAATCACTTGCCTTTAGATCCTCTGCTCTAGGGGGGAGGGGCTTGGAGGAGATGGGCCTCCTGGGTCTCTCACACTGATTCCCTCCTCTCAGGATCCCCATGCCCAATAGTCTTTGCAGCCTGCTGGGTCTGCAAGTCTAGAAACAGCAACCCCATGCCACAGGAACATTCTGCTTCCATTGTTGCTCACCGGCCAGCCTTACACAGATGACCATGTGCTGTACAGGCAGTGCCCGGGCTGGCCAAGGTGGCTCCAGCAGAGGGCAAAACAGACCTTGCTCCTGCTGACGTGAGGTTCATTCCTGGAATTAGATACTCTCTGCATATAGGTCTATAAGGAAGGTAACCTAGCAAAAGATCCCCAAAGCCTTTAAACACCACTTAAATAGGTGTGTGTGCAATATTGTCTTCCATTAACAAATACATCAAAACACAAGCCTAATGTTTTCTTCGGACAGTTTCCAAACACCGAGCTTCTTCCTGAACTATTACTGGCCAGATTATTGGGACTGTTCCCAGGTGTTTAATTCACATCCTCCTGTTTTTGCAAGTGACATTTAAAATACTTCTTTGAAGCATGCATGTTAAGCCAGGAGAAAATCCTAGGATGGGAAGCAGTCTTATGGCTGAGGCCTTGTCTGCGAGCAATGGTTTGCTGACCAAAATGCCGAAGCCCCCCCTTTGCTGCCACATTCTACTGACTTTGAAATGGGAAACTAAATTTCAGAAACCTTCCGATCGCATACATGCATCCCCACGGTATTTCATACACCAATACGTATATAGGTAGTTTGAATTCTGTGCACCAAGCCACTTGTGTTGACGTTGATACTAATGTACTGTGGAAGAGCAGCATACTTTAAACACTTGCCTCTATGAATCAGACTTGAGAGAACTTCAGCGTGGGTAAGTACCTTGATTCCTTATTTTGTTACAGTGCCTTTTCTAATCCCTCTTCCTGGAATGCTCTTCCCCCAGAGAATCACATAGCTAACTCTCATCACTGGCAGCATTTGTTCAGATGTCACCTTCTCAGCGAAGCCAAACTGACCTCCCTATAAAAATCACCTCCAACCTCACACCATACCCCATTTTCTGCCATACTTTACTCTGGTATATGACCTTCCAGGAACATTTGACTGCTAAGGGAAGAATGCTTTAAGGGAGCATGTGTACGATTCCAGTAAACACACTGTGTGTGCTCACCTCCCAAGTGCTAGCAGGCCACTGAGCCTGCGGATAGCCACCCCAAGGGAAGAATTGGGAAAAGGGACACAAGACCCCAGAAGTATGACAGTGTGTAAAACCCCAAGTTAAAAGGTTAATCTCTCAAGTCACCTTCTGAGCCCTCTTCCAAGTGTACTTTATACTTCCTTTCATTCCTGCTTTAAAGCTTTTTAATAAACTTTCACTCCTGCTCTAAAACTTGCCTCAGTCTGTCTTCTACCTTATGCCCCTTGGTCGAATTCCTTCTTCTGAGGAGGCAAGAATTGAGGTTGCTGCAGACCCGTATGGATTTGCCACCAGGTACACTAGTACCTAGTAGTTTCTAAATTAAAAATTAAGGGTATCATTTATTCTGTAACTCTTTGAGCAGAGATTGTGTCTGTTTTATCCCAAGCATCTACAACAGTGCTTGCCTGACACATAGTAGATGCTCAGTAAAAAGTTATGGAGTGAATGCCTACATTCTCTGGGGGATGCAAGGCATAGTCTTCGGATTATCAATTTGTGTTTATTTCTTGACTATAAAGGTGGAGGAAGGGCCCAGGTGTCACAGGAGGGGGACAGAGCTTTAACAGTATATGGAATGCAGTGGATATTCCTTTATCTGCAAGGACCATTGACTGCATTGAGGCTGCCTGGAGCAAGGAAGCTACCAGACCCATGGGGCTCAGGCTAGGCTGGGAGAGTGCCAGGAGGCGAGTCCCTGTCACCTGCCCCTAGAACAACAGGTCAGACCTGTTCTGTTGTTCTGCGGTCATCTGCTCTAAATTTCTTCCTGTTCACCTCTGGCCCTTTAAATGTGGGATTCGTGAGAATGGTTGGTGCGAAGGAGGAGCTGACACCTCCCTAACTTCCCTGTGCCTCTCCAGCTTCCCAGAACCCCTGCTTCCTCCCTAAGATCATGAGAACCGCCTTAGAGATCTACGCGGAGGAAATGAGAGAATGTGCCTAAGTCCTTATCACAGTGCTGTTTCTATTATTTAGGCTTTTCCACTCTGGGATTTGGAATAGAAAAATCACAGCCTAATCTTGCCCCTTTCTTTTTCCCAGTAAGAACTTCTATGGTTCATCTCATATTCTATTGTTATTATTCCACGCACCATAACTTAGAAGACTTTCCTGAATGTGAGAAATAAGCTGACCCTGAGCCTGCCACTTTCATTTGGTCGTCTGAAGTCCTGGGGAAGCAGTTGAGAGATCTTGTAACTTTTAGTGTTAACCTAAAGACGTTGTCTAACCAACACAGGTTGTATCACCACTTCCTACATCTAGCCCTCATAAGGTAGCTTGACTTTAAATGTGCAAGCTAATTTCAAGTCTGCTTTGTATGGGGAATTTATATGAAGCACCTTAACAACCTCAGTGTCTCCAAGGGTCAAATCTTATGTCTACTTTCCTTGACTTGTTTTGAAATTGGAAGAGGAAGTTAATATGCAGCCCCATGCACTCCCTTTTAGATTTAATAATGGATGAAAAGTTCTTTTATCCACTGTACTTCTTCAGATATTTCAGAATAATTTCCTTCTGTTTGAGGAATATGAAGTTAGTTCTTTAAAAAGATAGACCTGCTATTTAATTTTTAAACCCCACCTTCATAGGGAATTCTGACATTATGGGACAGACTGAGCCAATTTCCCTTTGTGACATTGGGGTTTCATGTGCCAGAGCCACATGAAGGATTCACAGAGGGGAGTCTTCCTGTCACAGGTGGGAGCAAACATCCAAGGAAACCACCAAGGGTCCCTTTGAAGGTCAGCCTCCCTGGAACAAAGGTAGTGATTGGGGCCAGACCAATGACCTCTCCATATTTATGCAGGTCTCTTCTTCAAAGGAAATTTTAAGTAACTTCCTTGCCAGGGGGGATGGAGCAGCTGTGAGCCACGCATTAGCATCAGGCCTTTTAAAAACAGATACCAATGAATTCAAGAAATGCTTAGCCTTTGGATAGACAAGTGGAAGCTTGGATCTATTTTAAAGTGTCTGTCTAACCCCTTCTCTCTAGTGTGAAGGGACTGCGGGTAGAGATCTATGTCAAAAATGTTATTTAAGGAAAAAACGCTCTGATTACTGCATGTTGCCTGCAGTGGGCTCAGTGAGCTTTTCATTTCCACTGCAGTGTGGAGCATGGCTTGTGTATGAGTCCCCCTCAGACTAGAGGGCTGGTCTTCTATCCATGCCTGATGTTCATGCCCAATGTTCACTGCCAGTAGCTGGCTGGAGTTCATTACTGGTGCCACCAGCCTCTGGCTTGGTCATTCAAAGAACAAACAATATTTGAAAAAGGGCCTGATTTTTACCTTGAGCCTTTCCTATGTTTTCTTCATAGAGCATCTAATACTTTGTAATTTGGGAAACCAGAATAAATAGAAAAAAGAATAGTTAGGACGGTGAGTCCATCTGAAGGCTTTGTAGGTGGTGCAGGGAGAAGTTGGGGTAAGAGGGCTTCACTACACAGCAAAGACTGGAGTGTCTCAGACTGGTGCAAACTGTGCTGCAATATTGACCTGAGGATGAGTAGATAAAGGCAGAGGAGCAGTCACTTCAGTGTAATGCTGAGAAAAAACAGTCCTCTCTCCAATCTAGGGCATTGAATGTCACAACCAGGATTATGCCCAGGATTTCATACAGGTGCTGTATATTGTACAAAGCTTAAAAGGCTGGTTGCCTGAAAGTTCAACTATTGTCTTACTGTTTTTTATGAACATAAGGGAATCTCCATAGAATTTTAGAGAATATTGGAATGCAGGAAGAGAGGCAAGTCTGAGAGGTGGGTGTCAGTTCAGAGAAGTCCCCAGGGCCCTTTAAGGGCCTCATTATTATGCAGTAGTTTTCCCCATGTGTGCCCCCTGGGCTGATATTTTCTTTATAATGTGTTCTAGAAAATGCTTAGAGCTTATGGGCCTGACTCTTGGTTTCCCCCACCCCCACCGCTTTCTTTTTGAGATGGAGTTTCACTCTTGTCACCCAGGCTGGAGTGCAGTGGCACCATCTCAGGTCACTGCAACCTCCACCCCCTGGGTTCAAGTGATTCTCCTGCCTCAGCCTCCCGAGTAGCTGGGATTACAGGTGCCCACCACCACACCCAGCTAATTTTTGTATTTTTAGTGGAGACAGGGTTTTACCATGTTGACCAGGTTGGCCTCAAACATCTGACCTCAGGTGATTCACCCACCTCGGTCTCCCAAAGTGCTGGGATTACACGAAGGAGCCACTGTACCGGGCCGGTTTTGCCTTTTAAGAGTCATCATCATTACTAAAAAACACATTCCTCCACAGGCCTTAGTGCTGAGTTAGGCCCGATCTCTTCTTTCTGGCCAAATTGGGATTAATGACACCCTTTGATTTCCTCATGTTGGCAATCACATCGTGCCATGATTAACCGGTGCCAGACGTCGCCAAGTCCTATGGTTTACTTCAAGGGTCAGCAAACTGTAACTCCAAGGCCAAATCTGGCCCACTGTGTATGTATAGAGCCCCTGTGCTAATAATTTTTTACATTTTTAAATGATTGGAAAAGGTTTTTAAAAAGAACAGTATTTTATGCCTTGTGAAAATTGTATGAGATTCAGATTTTAGTATTCATAAATAAAGTTTTACTGGAACACACCCATGCCCATTTGTTTGCTCTCTGATTGCTTTCACAACAATGGCAGAGTTGAGTCGTGGTGGTGGAGACCATGTGGCCCTCAAACCTGAGAATATTTATCCTCTAATCTTTTGCAGAAAGTTTGCCAACCCCTGGTTTATATCATTAGGGTAATCAGGTTGTACATTTATCTTATGATTTTAAATAAAATTCCAAAATCTAAAATGTATTCTTTTCATGTATATTATAATCTAAAAATTCTTATTTTCATAGCATTTTTATACCCCTATACAAAACCGAAAATGCTAGACAATGAAAGAAATGTGTAAACTGTGGAATATATGGAGCCAGGTATTCATAATAGAGCCAGCTGATGCTCTGAGAGATGAAAAACCTCATGTCTCCTCTCCTACCCTCTCCCTCTTTTCTTCCAATGTTTTATTATGAAAATTTTTAAATACACAGAGAAGTTGGTGGAACTGCCCAGTAACACCAATTTGCCCTCCACTCAAAGATTATAATTACATCTTGCCACATTTCCTTTGTCACATATCTAGACAATCATCTGTCCATCTAAACTTTGATGCATTTCAAACTAAGTTGCAGATGTTAGTACATTTCAACTATGGGTTGCTTTTATTTCCACTGTTGATTAGGCATAGTCTGAAGGGTGTGGAATAGTTTCATTTCCTGAATGGAATAAAAGGTGGGAGTTAAAAGCAGATGGGAACAAGCAGAATGATATAAATGTAATTAAGGTCTGGCTTAAAAAAATATGTGTGCCTGTATATACACACACACATTGTACATTTTGTGTATACTCACATATAAAATATACATACACATGCGTGTGTGTATATATGTATGCATGTCTATATGTGCAAATAAAAAGAATGAAATTGTCCATAAAGTAATGCAGTCTTTGAGAACCTGCTGGGAGAACTACATTCATCAGTGGGTAGGCACCAAATCAGTATTGTGAAATTAAAGATGCTGAAGTCTTTGACATCTTTAACTTTTACAAAACATTTATGTTCTCTCAGAGCACATCCAGAGGCAGGAGAAGGATGTTCGTGTGCTCACAGACAGCACCAGCCAGGTGGACAGGTCCAAGACCTCAGGCCAAGTCAGGCTGGAAGGCACCTGTGCCTGTGGGGTGCTGGCCATCACTGGGAACAGAGATGAACAGAGAAGGCTGCTGGAGCACCTTTGAAAGGCATTAAGCAAACTGCTACCTGAAGGACCCAGGAGGAACCTTTCGATGGTCAAACAGTTCTTTTATGATAGGAACAATCTCTAATTGGTCCACGTGTCCACTCATTTTCTTTTTTCTTTTTTTTTTTGAGATGGAATCTCACTCTGTTGTCCAGGCTGGAATGCAGTGGCATGATCTTAGTTCACTGCAGCCTCCGCCTCCTAGGCTCAAGTGATTCTCCTGCCTCAGCCTCCTGAGTAGCTGGGATTACAGGCACGTGCCACCACACCCGGCTAATTTCTGTATTTTTAGTAGAGACGGTGTTTTGCCATGTTGGCCAGGCTGATCTCAAACCCCTGACCTTAAGTGATCTCCCGCCTTGGCCTCCCAAAGTGCTAGGATTACAGGTGTGAGCCACCATGCCCGGCTGTGCCTGCTCATTTTCTAACAGCAGTTCTCAGGTTCCTATCCTTAAGGCCCATTTAATTATACATTTGCATATTGCTTTGCAATTTTTAAGACACTTTTCTTGGGCTGTGATCCTGTGGGAATTATTATTCTAATTTCTTAGGATTTTTTTTTTTAATTTTGCAAGCTGCTATGAATTCTTGGGGGAAAAATGCATGATAAACATTAGGCATACTTTTCAGTATATGCACAATGTGTGACATGCCACACATATGGCCAAAATGCAGTTGGCTCATTTTGACTTTTTAATTTTAAAAAAATGCTGCCATGCTGTTCCAGTTGGGTTGGCTTGGAAAATTTTAAATTGACAATTTCTGCCTCTCCCAGTCGTTGCTCTGAAGGGCAGGGGTACCACATTGGACATTTCATTGAATCTTCGGAGGCCCTACATACAATGCTGATTCCCAGAGAGATACTCCATAGATGTTACTTTCCATTGAGTTTGAGTTATTAGTAGGATGCCTTAGTTTGGATTCCACTTCCAACTTGAGGATCAGCAAAAACTGTTTTACGCATCTTCAGTGTTCTCGTTAGGTAAGCACTGTAGGAACAGGTAGAGTGAATGGTTTAAATGCCTCCCTGTTAGGTACCCTTATTTTTAAAGTGTGAGGTGTCCTTTCTTAATTTATTTTCTTTTTGTTTTGAGATGGAGTCTTCTCTCTGTCACCCAGGCTGGAGTGTAGTGGGACAATCTGGGCTCACTGCAATGTCCACCTCCCAGGTTCAAGAGATTCTCCTGCCTCAGCCTCCCAAGTAGCTGGGATTACAGGCACGTACCATCACGCCTGGCTAATTTTTGTGTTTTTAGTACAGACAGGGTTCTCCATGTTGGCCAGGCTGATCTCAAACTCCTCACCTCAAGTGATCCACCCACCTTGGCCTCCCAAAGGGCTGGATTACAGGCATGAGCCACTGTGCCTGGCTCTTGATTTCTTTTCTGTAATTGATTTGATGTGTGCAAATGTGTTTAGCAGTAGGAAGAACACTTTCTGGAAAAGCATTATTCAGAAGATTAAAGGAAAATCCTCACCATGAGTTCTTAGTTTCTTGAAGCCGTGATGGAAATGGATAAACAGATGACACAGAGTCCATCCATTTTTCTGTGTTCTGTGTGTTTCTAGCCCCAGGCAAATCCTGCCAAGCTCTGTCTATTGTAATGGCCCCTGTTTCTGGTGTCACCTCTGGCTTGAGAACTGCATTTCCATTAGCCCCCTTTCCTGCACTTTAAGGAGGAGGGGATTATTGTTCTCCAGGCATCATCAAGCAGAAAATCAGCACAGAGATGCTTATGAGCACTCTGTATCACACTAGTGTTTTTTAGATTTATTTTAGTGTTTAATTCTAATACTTTACAGGAAACTAATCTGGTTTTTGATATTGAATTACATAAAAATTTTAAGCCCTGCTAAGCTTTGAGTGTGATTAAAAAACAGCTGAACATTTGAAATTTGGTCTATATGGGATCCTAATTTGGTATTCTCATGTGTGAAGGTCTCCTTTGATATCAAATATATAATATTCCTTTAATGTAATATTGTCTATAAATGTGATTTCTTTTTCTCCAAGAAAGGTTATAGTCTCTGCCCTACTTAACCTAACTATATAGCCCATCAGTGTTTTATTTCTCTTTATCATGGGAACGTAGTTCAAGAAATCTTAGACTATACCAATTCATAAACTTTCTAAATAAATTCTTTACAAAATCATTAGATATATATTATTTTAAATAAAGTAGTCAATGGTATAGTAATATCCTTCCCCCAAGACATACAATTAAGGCAACTTAATATGTTTGTATGTAAGAGAGGAAAAAAGGTGACACAGATGTAAACCAGAAGACCCATGGTGCTTATCTTTGGGGGAGAGGATTACATCTGGGTGATTTTTATTTTCCATTTGCTCATTGGTTTTCTGAAATTTCCACAGTGGACTGTTATCTTGGTAATGAAAACAAAATGATACTTGATTTTTCAAAGAGGGTCATTTATACCTGTTCCCCAGCCTCTTCCCCCTCCCAAGTGAAGTGGGGCTTGCCAGCTGATTCATTTATGTTCTTTCTTGTTTTCTAGGTTAGCATGTTGCTCAAATCAGCCCCTGGTTGCTCTAGGAGCTCAGGAGCAGTTTGGTGTCCTCAAAGCAGCCCCTCCCCTAAAGCTATAGCCTCTGGGTTAAGGACTTGTAGCAGAGGTACTAGTGTGAAGTGTCTGGGTTTTCTGGTTTGTTCTTGGACCCACAAAGCACAGAGAGCTCCCAAACATGTTCTCAGGATGGGCAAGGGTAGAAGGTGTAAGTCATGGTGCCTATATGCAAGTGAAGACTTTTTTAAAACACCATGTGCATGAGCACGTGCCCCAGATGCGGTTTATGATGCAGACTTTTTTCTCTGGGGAAAGGATAAATAATTAAAGCTCTTATCTGTCTGTACTGATTTTTAAAGCCAAGAGCCTAAGATTCTGACAATTGAATTAGTTAAAAAAAATATGCAAGTCCTGTGGGAATTGTAAAAATATTTTGGGGACTAATAATTTTAACTTAACCTATAAATAACACAATAACAATTAAAGCACTTAAAATACTGATTTAAGTGCTTTATTTATTATTGTATTAATAAATCAGGAAGCTGATTTCCCCCACCACCCTCTACCCATGTCAGACTTAAATGTAACTAGCATCATTTTGTTCCTTTTGCAAATTACTATATTTATAGCTACTTTTCCTATATTATTTGCCTTCAGGGCAAATTACATTCTCTTTGAGAATATTTTATTCTTATTTAAATTCTTTATTGTCTTGAATAGCCACAGTTACAATAAATTTATTCAAAATTCAATAATAGGGAAGAACGTTAATTAACCTGATTATTTCATATTTTTCTAGTGGAGTAGTGGTGTTATTCTATCACCTGAGCAATAATAGTTGTTTTAGATTCAGTTTTACCTTGAAAAAGTTGATATTGGAGACAGGAGGCTTTCATGTGTTTTGGAAGCTCTCCTTAGTGTATCAGTGTCCCCTGTCATGTGGTGCATATGCAACCAGCTCTGCATGGGTATATGGGGGAGATGTTTCTGGGTATGGTGTGGGGTTTTGTGTGTGTGTGTGTTTGGTGTGTTGTGAATGTGGTGTGTGTATATGTACTTGTGTATTTCATATGTGTAGTTTGTGGATGGTCTGTGCATGTGTGTAGTATGTGATATATATGGTGTGTGTGGATGTGGTGTGCACGTCTGTAGAGTATCTGGTATATGTGGAGATGTGTAGCTTGTGTGGCGTACATAGTAAGTGTGGATATATGTATGTGGCATATATGATACAATCTGTGTGTGTGCATTAGTGTGTCTGCAGGAGCACTGGAGAATGGCACGGAGGATGCATTTCTTATCTTCTGTTCTTAATGGAGAAGGATTTCTGGAAGCAGCAGATGGTGTGAAGTGTGCAGTTGTGAAGTTAGAAGAAAATCTTAGTAAGGACCAGATTGGTTCTGAGGCCCAGGAAGGAGTATCCTCATAAAATCAAGCACCTAAAGCTATAAACATCAGATAGCAGGGCCCCAGGCAAGCTGGGGGTTGAGAGGGGTCACAATGTGCTCTCATTTACAAAAGTAGTGGCTGCCAGCTTTTTATCTAAAATCCCTTAGGAATTACAGTTGTTTTATGGGCCCCAAAATGCTTTGTAACTCAGCAGATGGCTTGAAGACTTCAGTATCTTCCCATTTTTACTTTAAGGTCAAAAGGATTCTAATTAAAGCTAAAGCTAGAATTTCAATGTCATTGTTTAAATGAATTCACCAAGACTATAGCTGTGGAATCTTTTCAGAGGAAATTTAAGATGTTAATTTCCCACTGAAGTATAGTCTAATAATTGAGCCAAATAATGGCACTAAAGAATGACGTGGGGGTTTGCCCTCTTGGAGTCCATTTATTCTTAAGGAAAGATTTTTCCTCTTAATTATCAAAGTAGTAATGGCCATTGGAGGTGGAGAACTGGAAAGAGAAAAAAAAATCACCAATAATCCCATTCCCAAAGAGAATCATTGTAAATATTCAGTCATTTCCCAAGCATATCTGTAGGTGTCTGAGAGTGTTAGACGTCGGTTTTGGATTATTTTGCAGATCTGTGCTCATGTTATATACATAAAGCCCGTGTCCTCCATTTGCCTTAAGATTCTATCATTTTCTCACTTTGAAAGGCCTTTAACTGAAGTCCACTGAAATATTCAATAACACAGTTCATTTGTGTTTGAGATGGGTTGTTAGAACAAAAATGTGAACAGTTCTTTTAAAATACTGAAATAAGTGAGACCCAGTATCTGTGGGAGTGACTTTCTGCCCAGCTGTTTTCTTGCTGGCTGATTCCACAGGAATTGCCCACATATGAAAAAGAAAATTGTAATAAATTGAAAAACAAAACTTCATCTGCTTGACATTAAATGTTACTTGTAATTTAAAAAATTAAGTTATAAAACCACAATGAATTATTAGAGCTGTGTAAACCATTCATTGACTTTTAAAAACTTTAATTCGTTTTAAAAATTAAGTGTTTTTGTGTCATTGGTGGTGATGAATCTTTGTGCTTGTTAGTAAGTTTGTTTGGATGCTAAGAAATGTGCTAAACAGCCCCACTGGATTTTATATATTTAAAATATATATTTCTTAAAACAGATATTTTATTTATATTTAAACACATACTTTAAAATATAAAATTAAATTATAACTAAGATTAATTTTATTGCTAACATACAATAAAAGCCTGCATATATAAAAATATAGATACTACATATATATATATATAAAACATATAGATGCTACATATATCTTATATATGTAGACTTTATGAAGACTCTTTGTATGTTAGCTTAAATTAAGTCTTCGGAAAGTGATAAGAATTGTATTATATTAAAGCAATTACTGAAGTTTAAGATGTACAGATGTGTAGCTTATGACATGGATTTTATGTGATTGTGAAAGCTAAGTACAGTAGTCCTCTGTTATCCTTGGTGTTGCTTTCTGAGGTTAAAGTTACCCATGTTCAACCTCAATATGAAAATGTTAAATAGAAAATTCCAGAAATACACAATTTATAAGTTTTAAATTTCGCACCTTTTTCTTTCTTTCTTTCTTTCTTTCCTTTGAGATGGAGAGCTGGCTTTGTCTCCCAGGCTGGAGTACAGTGGCGCGATCTCGGCTCACTGCAATCTCCGCCTTCCGGGTTCAAGCGATTCTCCTGCTTCAGCTTCCCAGGTAGCTGAAATTACAGACGTGCACCACCATACCCAGCTAATTTTTGTATTTTTAGTAGAAATGGGGTTTCATCATGTTGCCCAGGCTGGTCCACAACTCCTGACCTTAGGTGATCCACCCGCCTGGCCTCCCAGAGTGCTGGGATTACAGGCGTGAGCCACCACGCCTGGCCAAATTTCACACCTTTCTGAGGAGCGTGATCATATCTCTCACTGTCCAGTGCCATCCAAGATACGCAGCATCTTTTGTCCAGCTAGTCACGATGTCTGCCTACACTCACTGACTGTCTATACTCCCTGCCTGTTAGCCACTCAGGAGCCCTCTTCGTATCAACGACTGTCATGGTCTGGCAGTGCTTGCGTTCAAGGCGCCCTTATTTTACTTACTAATGGCCCCAAAGCCCAAGAGTAGTGATGCCGGCAGCTCGGATGTGCCAAAAAGAAGTCTTGAAGAGCTTCCTTTAAGTGAAAAGGTGAAAGTTCTCGACTTAATGAGGAAAGAAAAAAAAATATTCGCTAGGTCGCTAAGGTATATGGTAGAAGGTATTTTGAGAGAGTGAGAGACCACATTCACATGACTTTTGTTACAGTATATTGTTATAGTTGTATTTATTACTAGTTGTTGTTTTGTTAATCTTTTTTTTTTTTTTTTTTTTTTTTTTTGAGACAGAGTCTCCTTCTGTCATCCAGGCTGGAGTGCTGTGGTGTGATCTCGGCTCACTGCGACCTGCCCCTCTCGGATTCAAGCGATTCTCCTGCCTCGGCCTTCTGAGTAGCTGGGATTACAGGCATGTGCCACGACGCCCGGCTAATTTTTGTGTTTTGAGTAAAGACTGGGTTTGCCATATTGGCCAGGCTAGTCTCCAACTCCCAACCTCAGGGGATCTGCCTGCCTCAGCCTCCCAGAGTGCTGGGATTATTGACGTGAGCTGCCGCACCCGGCCTGTTGTTAATCTCTTACCATGTCTAATTAATAAATTAAACTTCATCACAGGTATGTTACATAGGAAGAAACATAGTAGATACAGCGTGCAGTACTTTCCATGGCTTGATGCATCCACTGGGGGTTTTGGAATGGATCCCCCCGTGAGTAAAGGGGAACTACTATGTAATCTTCTCCTGAAAGCTATTAAATCAGTCTGCTAAGATAAATAATTATAACTGATAATAGGCTTATCAGTGAGACCATAGTAACTAATTCCATTATTATGTACATCATACCACAACGTAGTTGCTCACTTACCTATCTCATAGGGGAACCTGCATCTGAAATCATCTTTTAATTTTTAGGACTGGCATATAGTTGACCCATAATTGTTGAATTAGTAAACTCACACCAAACTGTTTTTTCTTTCCCTGAGTTTATCTGAACTGTGACATACATACCACAGAAGTATGTTCTGAGTTTTTCTTACCAGCCTAAGCTTCACATAGAAATGAAAGTAATTTGAAATAATTATCAGGAACATTCTTGTACTTTATCACATTTTAATGAAAACACTTCAAATTCCTCAAACGGTAATATTATTGGTTGTGTACACATTATCAAAACCATTCTTAGAAAATACAAAATCGCAACATTCAATAGAACATCTTTTTAATTAACATTGAATATTGGTTCCTACTTTTATTTCACTTGTGGGAAGTGCTTGTGTGTTCCTATGTAATTTATGTCCATCCCAAGTGTAAGTGGTTTCTTCTGTAAACACTTAAAGAATGATGGAGGGCCAGGCATGGTGGCTCACACCTGTAATACCAGCACTTTGGGAGGCCAAGGCGGGCAGATCACTTGAGGCCAGGAGTTCGAGACCAGCCTGGCCAACATGGCAAAACCCTGTCTCTACTGAATATGCAAAAAATTTACTGGGTGTGGAGGTGTGTGCCTACAATCCCAGTTGTTCAGGAGGCTGAGGCATGAGAGTTGCTTGAACCAGGGAGGCAAAGGTTGCAGTGAGCAGAGATGGCACCATTCCACTCCTATGTAAGCAGCAGAGCAAGACTGTGTCTCAAAAAAAAAAAAAAAAAGAATGATGGAGAAAGACTTTGTAGGCTGTTGTAGTTTAGACTCTGTCCAACTAGAAGCAACATGTGGCTTTAACCAATATTAGACACTCTATTTAACCAATAAAGAAATAAAGAGGAAATGTGAGACTTATTTTCAAACTGAAGACAAGAAGGGGTAGAACTTCTCAAAGATACGTTTTCATGAACTACTATTTATGTATTATATCTCAACACATATTATGGTGACTTGTACAGCTATTACCATTACCCAATGTGATACATGTTTTCCTGTTCTATATCTACCACGTGTCTATATAGGCCATGTATATTTATGCGTTTTCTGTTTATTACGATTAGATTTTGTGTTCTGCTGCTGCTTGGGTCTCAGATCAGAGAGTGCCTTTGTTCATCTTGAAAATGGTATTGATAGTCACACAGAATCAAAATACATTTTTCAAGAAATAGAAATCAGTAGATTGTTTTAGACGGTGAATTTAATGACAGCAGCAGGAATTATAAACCCTTGGTTCTGAAGAGAAAGAGTCAGGGACTTATTTAGATAAAAATAGCTTACAAGGTTTTTCTAGGAGTCAGCAAACTTTCATACTAATCTGTACTTTTAGGACTTTATAATGATTTAGCTTAATTTAATCCCAGATTAGCAGTGAAAGATTAATACTGAGTTTTCTAAGGTGGGAAATTCCATATGAACAATAATAGGTAACATTTCCTGAGTACTGAAGACAGGTCAGACTGTGTCAGAGTTTAGCATTGCTTCTTATGGATCATCTCATGAATCATCACAACAGCCCTAAGAGGCTGATGCCATCATGCCCATTTTACAGATGAGGAAATTGAGGGATTTACCGACAGTGACACAGAGAGAGAGTAAGGGATAAAGTCATGCTATGAGCCAGGCATCCCTGAGCCTGTGGTCAGCATTTCAGTGTCATACTATAAGCAGCATGCACATCATTCCTTACTTTACCAGAGCTGCCCCTGTGCCATGGGGATTCCGGCTGGCTTTTCCTATACATGGTCTCTGCATCATAAGAGAAGTCAGTATTTACCAAGTACCTATGGTACTGGCTGGCTTACACTCAGTGACTTACAAGAGGAAGGCTCACCAAACCCTCTGAGGTAGGAAAGATCATTCCCATTTTAAGGATAAAGAAACTGTGGCTGAGTGGCTAAAGTTTAGTGCCATTTGCCTAAAGACAGATGGCCAGTGAGAAGGGAAACCCAAGTCTATCTGAGTCCACGATTAATGCCCTTGCTGTTGCCTAGATCTGTCTGGCTTTGGAGTCAATGTGGAACCCCTCACTGGGCCTTCAGGGATGGGATGCCTGCATGCATGCCTCACCCTCCCCAGGACAGAGTTCATGGAAATACACGAAATGGCATCATGATCAGAAATAGATATTCTATTAACTTGGCTCATTGTTAGCATGTCTTTTTACTATGAATTAGCGTAATACAGACTACATGGGTGACATTAGAAAAATTTTTATTGCTTTTTTAATGAAGTTTGTGGACATTTTATAAGAATTATTTTAATAAGTAGGGATTTAAAATATGGCATATGTTGTGTAGAGCAAGTTAGAGAATGTTAAAATAAAAGAATATGTAAAAGTGCTCCTTAAGATTTCACATTTATGTGCAAAACAATGTATAATTCTTGATGGGGGCTGTGATAGTTTTGCTAAGAATGTCTAAAACAAATAATCTGATAAAGAAGTTGCTCTTACCACAGTAGAGGTGAAAAGGGAAGAAGGAGACCTTCACATAAAAATAAAATTATAATGGCCTCCTTAATGGGCATAAGTCTGAGTCTCTCTCAGTGCCTGTCAATAACAAATGAACACTTTTCATACACACAGTTTCCATTGCCTACTAGTTGAATATGACTATGAATCATTTTGAATGCAATTTCTTTAAAATGCATTGTTAATAATGTTCTCTGGAGAGGTGGAAAGGTGGATTCTTATGTAGTTGATAAAAATAACACCATCAGCCAAAATGACTCAGGGTTATTTTTTCATTTCATGGAGCTTTCTGCAAATTAATCATTTGTCCTTATCTGAGATTTTCTAAATAGTTGCTTTATTAACATTGCAATGTTTGGCAGTGCAGTTTGTGACCTGGATAAGGTGATAAAAACTTGGGAAAAATGTAAAAGACTCACTTTTTAACTCTCTAGATTAAATGCATCATCTACACTGTGTTCGAGTGGTCTCTCGTGGTTCTGTAAGATCGACCATTTTGTTGCATCCTCAAAAAGCGTAAAAGCAGAAGGTTTTGTTTTTTTCTTTTTGTTTTTGCAGCCCTGTGTGTTTGAATTTTGTTTATTATAGTGTTATGCTATAGTTTTAAGGATGAGGATTCAGAAGATTTCTTGTGGCCTTAATTAGCAGTCTGCCATATTTAAAAACAAACTCATGTTGAAATAATAAAGGTAGAAGTTGTAAATATATAATCTCCTGGAAGGCAGGGATTCTGTCTATGAAATTACTTCAGTTAAAGTTTCAGAAGAGGAACACACATGACTAAGTATATAAATATGTTAACTTAACTTTAACAAATTATACTAAAAACATAATTCATTATCTAAATTGTAGAAAAATGAGAAAAATCACCCATAACACCACTAACTCAAATCTGTCATGAGTTTTAGTTAACAAATACTTTCTGACAATGACAAATTTTCAATTTTAGATATTGCATGTATGAACAGGGAAAATTTCATAGTGATATTATGCTGAAGAATATATAGTACTTGAGAATATGTATGTATGTATGTGTGTATGCATGCATAGATACACACTTGTGAACATTAATGTATGTACATGTAAATATGCATATAAGTATACACACACATCAGAAAATTTCCCTAATGCTCCTTCCAAACACAATCTTCAGCTTTCTGAAAATCATTACTTTTGTGACGTTTTTAGCGATTGCAACATTTATTTTTATTTTATTTTATTCTATTCTATTCTATTCTATTTTTTTGAGACAAAGTCTCACTCTGTTGCCCAAACTGGAATGCAGTGGTGCAATCTTGGCTCACTGCAACCTCCACCTCCTGGGTTCAAGCAATTCTCCTGCCTCAGCCTCCTGAGTAGCTGGAATTACAGGTGTGCACCACCACACCCAGCTAATTTTTGTATTTTTAATAGAGATGGGGTTTCACCATGTTGGTGAGGCTGGTCTCCAACTCCTGACCTCTTGACCCACCCACCTCAGCCTCCCAAAGTGCTGGGATTGTAGGGGTGAGCCACTGCCCCCAGCCAAAATTTATTTTTAATAGCTGGCTTTGGGTAGTCCCTACACACAGTCCCTCACACACTGGTGAGATAGACTATGCACGTAAGACTTCAAACATGCATAATCCATGGGAACAAAACCATCATTTTGAAAGGCGTGTTTAAAATGGACATAAAGCTAATTTTCCCACCAGTACCCAAAATGCAAGAAGAGAGACATTTTTCTAGAGCATGAAATTGAGCAATAAAGATTTTAATTTGGTCCCATTCCCTATCCCCGCTACCTAAGGTAGTGACACAGCTCTGCTTCCATGCACATTTGCAGCCCCGTCCCCAGCCTCTCACAGACAAGGCCACTCTGGACCTGAGGACAAGCCCATCTTCCATAGTGTCGGTGGTTGTCCCCACACACTCTAGGTTACTTTTGGGATTTGATGGATGGCTTTTCAAATTTGCCTTCCTATCTGGAAGATTATCATCAGCTATCCCTGTATTTTGCAGCAAGTACAAAACTCCTGAAGAGCAGGGGCTGTCAGACCAGCTGCCAAAGTGCTTCACACCTTTTATTCAGAAAATCTGAGGCCTCCACTTGACTGGTCTCCCTAATTCTCCTTGCAGACCGGGCTCCCGGGCACAGTGTTAGGAAGTGCTTAATGAGCTTCAGAAAGGGTTCCTGAACCAACAGCTAAACTGTTGTTAATAATCTCAGCTCCAGTAGTTACTTGGGATGAAGAGATCTTAATAGCTGCTCTAATTAAAATATACACAATACTAGAGGATTAGTAGACCATGAGCAAGAACTCTAAGTAATTCATTAGTTTTTCTCAATTTAGGTGAATGTGGAAGGTACTAGAAGAAAATATGCAAACTAGACAGGCATCAGTCAGAATGTTTAGCCTTGCCTCTGCTGGTGAGCCTGGGTGAGGCATTTCAGCATTTTTTTTTTTTTTTTTTTTTTGAGATGGAGTTTTGCTCTTGTTGCCCAGGCTGGAGTGCAATGGCGGGTTCGAGCAATTCTCCTGTCTCAGTCTCCCAAGTAGCTGGGAATACAGGCATGCGCCACTACACCTGGCTAATTTTTGTATTTTTAGTAGAGATGGGGTTTCACCATGTTGGCCAGGCTGGTCTCAAACTCCTGACCTCAGGTGATCCACCCGCCTCGGCCTCCCAAAGTACTGGGATTACAGGTGTGAGCCACCACACCTGGCCGCATTTCAGCTTTAAAATAAAGGGGTTCATCCAATTGTCTCATCAGTTCCGTAAGATGCTATGTTTCAGTGATTGCTTATGATTCTGTAAGATGGACCATTGTGTTGCATCCTCAGAAGGTGTAAAAGAAGAGGGTTTGTTTTTTGTTTTTGTTTTTGCAGTACTTACACATTCGCAGTACTTCCCATAGCATAGAGGGTTGAGTCATAGAGTCCAGCCAGCTCTTTGGCTGGGAAGTTGATTTTCAGTTAAATAAACTTGAGCTTTCATGTGGTGAGACTGGGTGTGGTGGAGCAAAGCCATTTTAAAATGTAGGTTTTATTCAGATATGGTGAAGCTGACAGATCTGAGAGATGGCTGCCAGTGAAAAAATCTCACAGTTCCCAAGAGGAAGAGCTTCCTATGAGATTCAAGACTGCACCAAGAAGCAGCAGAGTCCATCAGGAGGTAGAGGGAGTGAGGGGAAAATGAGGGCAAGAGCCTTTACTTCGGTTTCTGCAGAAAGGAATGGGCAGGATTGAGGGCTGGCTAGTTTGCGAAATTTCAGCAAACTCTGGGAGGTAGATACTGCCCCTGGTTGCCTGGCACCTGGCCCTTGGTTGGTTAAGGCAGAATTGTGGCTCAGAGGAGGTAGGTGTGGGTGGTCTGGGCTCTGAATTGGTTGGCTTGCATAGGAAAGATGTGCTGACCAGTGAGTTTACAGTCTCTAGGAATCCTCTCTAGGAATCTGCTAGTTCTGGGAGGGGCAGTGCCTCCAGGGTCAGCCAGGCCTCAATGCTAAAGCATCAGGCATTCAGAAAACAGAAATGTGGGCTCAATCCAGAGACAGACAGCGTGTTGTTTTTGGGTGACAAGATGTATGAGCCTTTCTCTGTCTTTCCCCATCCTCTCTCCACCCAGCTCTCTTTTCTCTCTTGTATTCCATTCTCCCACCTTTCCATCTCATCTCTTTGTTTTCCTTACCCGTTCTTTCAACAGAGGACTCAGATGAGGTGAGAGGCTACACAGCCTAGAGCAATCTGCATTCCATTTTACCTTTATAAAGAAAAAAAATCAACCCAGTGCAGGGACTCCTGTCTACAGTCCCAGCACTTTGGGAGGCTGAGGTGGGTGGATCTCTTGAGTTCAAGAGTTCAAAACCAGCCTGGGCAACACGATGAAACCCCATCTCTACAAAATATACAAAAATTAGTGGGGTGTAGTGGCACGTGTCTGTCATCCCAGCTGCTCGTGGGGCTGAGGTGGGAGGATGCTTTAAGCCCAGGAGGTGGAAGTTCAGTGAGCCCAGACCATACCACCATCACACCACCCCAGCCTGTCTCAAAAAACAAAAAAAGCAAAAAATTATAGGAGGCTTTGAAAAGCTGATATAATAGTAACAATAGTAATTTGATATAATAATAATAAAAAAATTTGATGTTGTAATAATGACGGTGATGATGATAATGCCAAGAACCACACTATTGTCTTGGCAAACCTGTTACTGGCTTCCAGAGAAAAGATTCATTTCCTTCTCTAGATCAGCACTGTCCAAAACACCTTTGCACAGCGGTGGAAATGTTCTGTGCTGAACATACAGTATCCCCTACCCGTGTGTAGCTACTGAGCACTCAGTAAGACTGAGGAACTGAATTTTTAATTTTTGTGGACTTTAGTTAATTTAAGATCAATTTAAATAGCAACATGTATTAGGGTTTTTCAGAGAAACAGAACCAAAAGTGTGTGTGAAAAGAAGAGAGTGTGTGTGTGTGTGTGTGTGTGTGTGTGTGTGTAGGTGGGGATTGATTTTAAGGAGTTGGCTCCTGTGATTGTGGAGGCTGGCAAGTCCAGAATTTGCTGGGGGTAGTCGGGGTGGGGGTAGGGTACAGGGTGGAGACCGGGGAAGGGCTGATGCTGCATCTGGACTCTGAAGACCATCTGCTGGCAGAATCCCCCCTTTCCCGGAAAAGGTTGTTCTCTTTCTATTCAAGACCTTCTTCTGATTAGATGATCCCATCCACCCCCATTACAGAGAGTGGTTGGCTTTACTCAGAGTCTGGTGATTTAGATGTTAATCTCATGTAAAATGCACCTTCACAGAAACATCTAGAATAATGTTTGGCCACATATCTGGGTCCACAGCCCAGCCAGGTTGGCACATAAAATGAGTCACTCCCCTCGCCTGGCTGGTGGCTGCGGTGCTGACCAGCACAGGTCTGGAGTCAGTCTGCATGTACAGGGCTGGGCATTATTCTAAGCAGTTCAGTGGGCTTCTGACAGATGGACACTGTTATGCTGCCTTCTGTAGGCAGCAACAATAATGCAGCACAAAGAGTAAGGCTCGCCTGAGGTCACACAGCCAGCAAATCAGGATTCACTCTCCAGCTTGGCAGCAGAGGCTGAGTGCTTCACTGTAACCTTCCACAAGGCCCCCTTGGTGAGGAGGGGCAAAGCTGTTTCCTAAACATCAGTCTTTTTTCTCACCAGGGCCAAAGTCTGAAGCCCTGGGTTAGAACCCTGGTTTTCCCCCCCTAAATAGCTACGTGACATGCAACATTGAACCTCAGTATCATCATCTATAAAATGGGAATGTTGATTCTCTCCTATATTTTATCTCTCTCTCTCTTTCACCGTTTTGTGGACTACATTTCTCCTGTTCCTGGGTCTGTTCTCTTGCAAAATATAAGCTTGATAATGTAATCAATAAAAAACATTTGGTGATTGAAAAGCTGAATTGATTGACACTCTTTTCTTTAAGCAAATGCCAAAACACTGGACTCCCCAACAACAGCTGAATCTTTGTATTCAGAGTTTCTTCCCTCATGCAAAGAGGAAAGCAAGGCAGTGTTATCATTTTGTAAATCTTTTCTTTGGGATAGCGTTCCATGGATTTGGCTGCCATCTCGGGAGCACAGTACTGTTCTTTCTCCTGGTGAGCATGCACTCAAGGTTTGCCCTGCACTGTACCTGAGGTTCTCAGCCAAGTTTCCTGTGTTTGTTTCAGGATCTGGCTGTGTTTTGTGGGGCTATGGACAAAGCCCACCCTCCACAGCAGGTTGTAAAGAATGCATCCTTTGGTAATTCACCACCTACCAAGTGGATTTCTTTTTTGGTCTTTAATTTTTAAGTTCAGGGGTACATGTGCAGGATGGATGTGTAGGTCTGTTACACAGGTAAATGTGTGCCATGGTGTTTTGCTGCACAGATCATCCCATCACCTAGGTATTAAGCCAGTATCCATTAGCTATTCTTCCTGATGCGCTCCCTCCCCCCAGCCCCCTGACAGGCCTCTGTGTGTGTTGTCTCCCTCCCTGTGTCCATGTGCTCTCATTGCTCAGCTCCCACTTATAAGTGAGAATATTCAGTGTTTAGTTTCCTGTTCCTGCATTAGTTTGCTGAGGATAACGGCTTCCAGCTCCATCCATGTCCCTGCAGAGGACATGAGCTCATTCCTTTTTGTGGCTGCATAGTATGCCATGCTGTATATGTACCACATTTTCTTTATCCAGTCTACATTGATGGGCATTTGGGTTGATTTCATGTCTTTGCTATTGTGAATAGTGCTGCAGTGAACATACGCATGTATATATCTTTATAATAGAATGGTTTCTGTTTTGGAGGGAGGGGTTTATACCCAGTAACGGGATTGCTGGGGATTTCATTCTAATGTAGTTTGTTGCTTTGAGTTATCCTCACTATCTCTGAAATGAAGAAAAAATTCTTAGTACCACCCAAACCCTGTTCTGTTTTAATTAAGCATTTCACACAATTTAAATTAGTTTTACAAAGAATGTAGAGTGAAGCACATGGTCACCAACAGTGCACATTTCAGCACGAAATAATGTCCCCTTGCCCCTCCTTTTAGATTGCTTTCATGACCTGCCTTCTAGAGCCCCAGCAATGCATTTGTACGGCTGGTAACAGAGCACCGGCAGAAACCATGATCAGTGTGGTAACGTTTTTTCACATTTTGTTTTGAAAAATTTCAAATGAAAGGAAAACTGGGGGGGAAAAAAGTATACCCATGTGTCTATTACCCAGATCCAATTAACATTTAACAATTAACATTTTACATCTTTCCCTCTATCACACCATCTTCACTATTTTATGCATTTCAAAGTAAATTGCAGGCATCTGTCTCCTTCACCCTCTTAATGTTTTATTATGCGGGTCGCTTCCTAGAGCTCAGTACTTGTTGCTGGTTTTTTCTGTGTTGGGTAAAGCGTATGTGTAGTGAAATGCGGAAGTCCTCAGCATGCCTTTTGATGAGGTTTGACAGGTGCATTCCTTGGGTAACCTGAACCCCTGTCCGGATAATCACAAATCATTAACCCTCACCCTAGAGAGTTCTCTCTTGCTCCTTCTCAATCATTCCCACCCCCATCCCTCCAAAGGAAACCAGTGTTCTGATTTTTTCACCATAGATTCATTTAACATGTTTGAGAACTTCGTGTGTATGAGATCCTAGAATGTGTTTACTATTTTGTGTAAGACTTCTGTTGTCAGCCACATTTGTGTGCTAGGGCTGTTGTCACAAAATACCCCAGACTGCATGGTTCAAACAAGAGAAATTTGTTGCCTCACAGTTTGGGAAGCTGGAAGTCCAAGATCAAAGTGTCATTTAGAATCTGTTCCAGGCTTCTCTGCTAGCTCCTGGAAGATCTTTGCCTTGTGGTCTGCACATGGCATTCTGCCTCTCTATGTCCAGATTTCCCCCCTGAGAACCTGGACCTACAATCCTCCTAAGGACACCTGTTATATTGAATTGGGAGTGTACCCTACGGCAGGATGACCTTGTCTTAATTAATTACATCTACAGTGACCAAATTTCCAAATAAGGCTACCTTACGAATAAGGTACCGGGGGTTAGGATGTCAGTATACAAAATTGAGGGGGTCATAATTCTACCTATGACACCAGCGTCTGGGTTGTTTTATGTACCAGTGGCTTGCTGTTAGTGCCGAGTAGTGCTCCATTGTAGAAATGGACTATAGCTACAAGCCGTAGCAAGCCATGCTGGTTGATGGGCACTGGTTTTGGCTGTCGTGAATAAAGCTGCTAGGAACATTTTTGCACCAGTGTTTCTGTGGTCATGTACTTTTACTTCTCTTGGATATATACCCTGACCCTGGGGAGGGGGCTAGCCTGGGGACAGATGTGGAAGGAGGGTCCTCTGAAGGCAGAAGGCCCAGCTGGTGGATCTCCCCACCTTGGGCAGCAGCTGGGACAACTCTTCCCAAGTACCACTCCAGTCCAATGGAGACAGCAGCTACAAACCACAGACCCTGCTTCTTAAAACTGGGCAACATCGTCCTGCCTGTTAATTTAGATTTTAAACCAATCTGTTGGTTTCCCTTTGAGGTTGCTGATGAAGTCCTTGAAGACCTAAAGGCCGAGATCCAGTCACCTGGACCAGCAAGGAAGTGGGGGAGCTGGGGGAGATTGTCCTGTTCCCAGGACAGTAGTGACAGTGGATGAAGGACAGGGCAGCAGCTTTTGAGGATAAGGGAGAGAGCGGGGGACCCAGGGACCCATCGTGGGCCCATGACTGGGAGATGGGGGCTGGCCCAGGGCCACATCCTCCTGCATCCTCAAGGGAAGGTGAGGGGCCTATGAACTCTCTCAGGGCAGTGCAGGGCCTGATACAGTGACATAGAGAAGCTGTAACTAAGCTGGAGAGAGTCACCACAGAGCCCAGGAGGAGAGACCTGAAGATAAGCATCACCCTGTGCTGTCATCTCCAAGAAGCAGGCGGTGCTGATAGACACGTGAAAGTCTAGCCTGCAGCAGATGTGAGTCTCAGATGCCCCTGTGGGCAGTCGGAATCTAGATGAACAACTACACTCTAGAATAATCTCATCTGCCAGTAAGCCAGAGGGGCTTGGAGGGCGAGGAGTCCCTGTGATAACCAAGATCAAGTTCTAAGCCGGCCTGCAGGCCTCGCTGGGCCAACTCACCTTTCAGGCTGCTGGTATTGGAAACATGAGACTGTGCCTCCTGGCTCAGGCAGGGCCCTGCCGGGGGTCCCACAGCTTCCAGGAGCCAGTAGGGAGCCCAGAGTCTGGCAAGGCCAGCAAGTGGGGGAGGGGATACTTCTTGGTAGGAAGTTCTCAGTAGAGAGTGTGAGGCTTGGTCTGCCTAGAACACCACAGCCCAGAGCTTTCTGTGCCTAGGACTCAGTCCCAATCCCACTGACCCCATCCCAAAGAGGCCAAGGGAGGGATGTTTGCAGCTGGAAGGAGTGTGCCAGCTTGAACAGTAACAGGGGCACCGCTTTCTGGAAAATATGGAAGAACCTAATGTACATTAGGGCTGTGAAACTTGTGGCCCACACACTAATTTTCTCCAGCACCCTGGCAGACATACGCACTGGTGGTATCTCTTTTTATCAAGTACTGACAGAAAAAAAATCAATTAAAATAATTTTATTTATTGTTATATAATGTACACGCTGTAAAATGTACTTTTTTTTTTTTTTGAGACAGGGTCTTGCTCTGTCACCCAGGCTAGCGTGCAGTAGTGCAATCATAGCTCACTGCAACCTCCAGCTCTGGGCTTAGGTGATCCTCCTGCCTCAGCCTCCCAAGTACCTAGGACTATAGGCATGCCCCACTGCACCCAGTTAATTTTTTTTTTTTTTTTTAGATTTCTAGTAGAGATGGGGTCCCTTGTGTTGCTCAGGTTGGTCTCAAACTCCTGGCCTTAGGCGATCCTCCCACACAGCTTCCTGCAGTGCAGGGATTACAGGTGTGAGCCATTGAGCCTGGCCATATTTATCCTTTAAACCATTTTTAAGTGCACAGTTCAGTGGCACTAAGAACATTCATGCTGTGTTGCATGCCATCACTACCACTCATCTCCAGAACTTTCTCCATCTTCCCAAGCTGAAACTATGTATCCATTAAATACTAACTCTCCATTTCTCTCTTCTCCTAGCCCCTGGCAGTGACCATTCTACTTTCTGTCTCTGAATTTAAATCTGCTTTTGAGAAGACACATTGTTCTGGTCCTGACGTTGTTGATTTTTTTTTTTTTTTTGAGGCGGAGTCTCTCCGTCACCCAGGCGGGGGTGCAATGGTGTGATCTCGGCTCACTGCAACCTCCGCCTCCTGGGTTCAAGCGATTCTCCTGCCTCAGCCTCCTGAGTAGCTGGGATTATAGGTGTGTGCCACTACACCTAGCTAATTTTTGTATTTTTAGTAGAAACGGGGTTTCACCATGTTGGTCAGGCCAGTCTCGAACTCCTGACCTCGTGATCTGCCTGCCTTGGCTTCCCAAAGTGCTGGGATTACAGGTGTGAGCCACTATGCCCAGCCCTGACGTTGTTGATATTTAAGTTCCAGCTGGCCAACTAGGCAGAAAACCAAGCAAAATCTCACTCATCAGACCTGAGTATTTTTTTCCTTGTCTTGTGTCTGTCATGTGGGTGGGGTTGAGTGATTGGAAATATTTGATATCTACACAGCAATCTTTCTGCCTTTGCCATCATCCTGTGCATATGCTTCTTGATAATAATGTGTGCCTTCAGTTAACCATTCATGCGATCTTTTCTTTCATTTGACTCTCCACCCCTTAAGGATATGGGCCCTGTCTTGTTTGTCCCCGAATCCCCCAGCCCTAAGCACTATATCTGGCACTTAGGGTGCTCAATTTATTTTCTTTTCTTTTTATTTATTTATTTATTTTCGATATGGAGTCTCGATTTGCTGCCCAGGTTGGTGTGCAGTGGCACGATCTTGGCTCGCTGTAACTTCCGCCTCCTGAGTTCAAGCGATTCTTGAGTATCAGCCTCCTGAGTACATGGGATCACAGGCACGTGCCACCACGCCTGGCTAATTTTTGTATTTTTAATAGAGAAGGGTTTCACCCTGTTAGCCAGGCTGGTCTCAAACTCCTGACCTTAAGTGATGTGTCCATCTGGGCCTCCCAAAGTGCTGGGATTACAGGCGTGAGCCACTGTGCCCGGCCTCAATATTTACTCTTATTATTCCACAGATGAGCGCAATAGGGAGAGAAAGTGGAATAAAAAGGATGAGACAGGTGGCTTGTGGGCAGAAAGGGGAGGCAGGAGAGCATTCCCAGTCTACCTTTCATTGAGTTTTTACCTCTTCACTAGAACAACAAAAGGGAACCAGATCGGCAAACTCTGCTGTCAACTAAGCAAACTCTAAATTTAACATTTGGGGGCCCCCCATGGAGAGTAGTTGAGAGCTATGTACTCCCCCTCTTCAGAAAAATACTCTCGAATATTCAGTGCATAAGCCCACAGTCTCAGCAGATTCCCAGACCCTAGGTCAGCAATCCTGTTCTAAAGAATAAATCACGGGCAGTAATTTGATTTTCATCTAAGGGACTTAGTTCATAAAGACCCACTGATCCATTAAAATTTCCACTTGATATTGCCATTAGTAATCTCTTAAACAAGTCCAAGGAAGCCAGAGGAAGCTATTTCTTGAATGCTTTTATACTCATGCTTTCAAGAGTTCGTGTTACTGACTCCCATTTTTAAAATTATTATTTTCATCTTCTGCAATGCCTTGAGGCATGTTTTTAGCTGAATAGCAATCATTATGGGATTGTGCAATATTGGAAGAAGCAGTAAAAATAAAATGTAATACCAAAAACAAAAAGTCTTCTTTTCTTCCTCTAGGAAATTCAGTTTAAAGAATTTTTACCTCCAGACATAATGGTGACTATGCTGGAACGCTGTCTCTCTGAGTCAAGCTGGATAATGGACTGGACCACCGTTGGCCTTCCACATGAAGCCCCTGCCACAGTAGAACTTAGGGCACTCATGTAGATCCCTGGGCAGTAATGTGCTAGTCGCTCCTATAGTCTGGAGGCATCTAGGGAGACCACTGATCTCCATGGCAACCTGGACCCAAATGAGCAAAGTGCCATTAGCTGGCCTCAGCCTGACTGCTTTGGAGGGAGGGAGGAAGCTGATGTTGTCTCCTGCCGAGGCCATGCAGCCATTTTCCCTACCCACACGGAGGTCTGAGAGTGAGAGGGCAGAAGGCCCTTGGCATCAGCCAGTTCTGGAGGTCACTAAAAGGAAGCCCTGCTGGTGGCAAGTTCTCTGCCACAATCTGCAGTGAGAATTTAATGATGGCTTCTGTTGTAGAGGCCCCTTGATCTCTGGAGAGGGTTCTGGGTGCCAAGGGACTTTCTAGAACTGTGGAGGAACCCTACATAGGCCTCTCAGAGCCCTGAGCAAAGAGGTGGGGAAAGCCATCTGGGTGTGCACCCGGGGTCTCATCACCCTGCTGTCCCCAAGGAAAGCCTCAGTGTCATGACTTAAGGACTATGGAGATTACATAACATCCCTTTTTCTCTAGCAAAGGAAGTTCCTTATTTCTAAACCTCATGGACCTGGAAAACCCAGTTCCTGATCTAGCCGTCCTGTTAGGGCACTTCTGTAATAGAGCACGTTCTTCAGCAGACATTCGGTCAGACAATCAGGTCCCAGCTAAGCCTTGTCTTGACCTTTTAAGCAACAGATCTGCCCTCCCTTTTGCCTTATCTCTTTTCCTTCTTGGTCACAGACACAGAGACTGGATGAGAATGACATTCTGGGGCCATCTGATATTCTTTCTTAAGAAATATTAGTAACACAACAACAGAAAAAACAAAGTGAAATTTAAAAACTCATGAAGCATTTAAAAACTTATTGTTAAGAACAAATACGCAACCATGCAAGTATGATTTACTAGTATGCTTTAACATAGTATCAAAATATTCCCAGCTTACTAAAAGGTAGGCGAGTTCCACATCAATATGATTAAACAATTGCATGGGAAAATTATTATTTAAAGGAATGGAAGTAGTCACTAGTATGTGTTGTCGGTAGATACTGTTTTATTCCTTTTTTTGTTTTGTTTTGTTTTTTACTTCCTCTGACATAGATCATAGGAAACAAGATACTGTTTTATTCCTAAAAAGACAAATGAGAAAATGAGGTATTGTGAAGGAAGAAGCAGGAGTAAATGCCACCATGGTAATTACTGCCTGGGGACAGATGAAGAGCTGTTTATTTGTATTCTAATCTCCATCACTGAAAGTGACCAGTGATGCAGGACCCGAAAATAGAAGGACATTTTGGGTGGACATGCAGTTAACAATGACTTATGTGGCCCGGCACCTGTGTGGGCTGGCATTCTTCTAAGTGCTTTTTCCTGTGTTACCTTGTTTAATCTTCACAACAGTGCTGTGAGTTTGGTACAAATATTATGTTGATTTTATGGATGAGGAAACAGGTGCAGAGAGGCGAGGTACTTTGCCCAAGCTTCCTTTGTCAAAGCTCACAGAGCTGGGAGGGTGCCCATGTGTGTGTGCCCATACCCACCATGCATGCTGCCTGCCACGGGCATTTGCTGTCTTTGAATCATGGATTTATTTGGTGTCTGTGGGAAGCCACATATGGGTAAGTATTCTGGCCACAACAGTGAAAGCTACAGTCTGACCCAATCGTGCTAGTGTCAGGAGGAGTGTGGGAAATTGGCAGACCATGGGGAGGGTGGCAGTCTCCTGCCGAAACCCTGTGGAGTAACCTCTGCTGCCCTTTCATAGAGTGGGATTTGGTCTCTGAGCAGTGAGGTCTTTTACTTGTGGTCATGGTACAAGGCTGTGGTACTTCCTGCTCCAGGAGCTTGCTGGAGAACATTTCAGCTGAGGCCTGTGTGGCTTCTCAGCCCATATCCTCAGGACAAGGAATGCCCTCCTCAGGTTTGGAATTGCTTTTCCTGGTCCTTGTTTCCAGTAGGGAGTGAGAATAGACAAGAGTTGCACCTGCTGGGAAGAGCGTTTGCTGGGCTACCTCGAGCATGTTCCCTGAGGAGCCAGCCCTGAAGCTGGGGGGTGGGAGAGAGGAGCTTCTCTGAGATGTGTCATCAGGGAACCTTGGTGGAGGTGGGCAGGTGACCTTGAGCTTTCCCCTTGACCTCCAGGGATTCATGTCTCATAAAGGACTGAAAAGAGGAGGGCAGCCTGGCCCTTCCCCTTCCCCTTCCCCTTCCCTCTTGGCGGTGTTGCCAGATGGGAAGAAAAGCTCTTCCACAACATCCTCGAAGCTCAGAGCCTGGCGTTGTAAAGCCAGTGGTTTTCAAACCTCTGGGCTCAGAACCTTTGTTCAAAGCAAGTGTTACTTGGCAGCCATGCATCCGCCCAGGCAGTCCTGTGAGGAATGCTCAGACCCCTCTTAGAAGAGTCTGCAAACCCACATCTTTATTTCCCACCGTGGCCCTGCCAGGGGAGACCCTTTGTCCCATGCCTTCCCGTCCTGTTCTCTCTCCGCTTCATCCGCTGCCTTCCTCGTCCTTCCAAATTAGATGATTCGTCTCATGAAGAAAATACGGCTTTCCTTCTGTGACTCAAAACATCCTCTTTTGTGAGCTCTAAAACCATGTGGATTAAGATATGATGAATTTAAAATAATATTAAATGTCCATAGTTTTTATTGACAAATGATCTTGGGACAGTCATTAGGAGATTTTTTTTCTGTCTCTTACAGAATCCCCCCCTCCTGTTAAAACATTACTCATTGAGAAGTGATCCATTAAAAGAAAAATGTATTGGATTTATAAAAAATACCTAATCCTTGGCAGGGTGCCGTGTTCGTGCCTGTAATTGCAGCACTTTGGGAGGCCAAGGAGGGTGGATCACTCGAGGTCAGGAGTTTGAGACCAGCCTGGCCAACATGGTGAAATCTTGTCTCTACTGAAATTACAAAAAATAGCTGGGTGTGGCCTGTAGTCCCAGCTACTTGAGAGACTGAGACTTGAGAATCACTTGAACCCAGGAGGCAGAGGTTGCAGTGAGCCGAGATCATACCATTGCACTCCAGCCTGGGCGATAGAGTGAGACTCTGTCTGAAAACAAACAAACAAACAAAACCAATAAACAAAAACCTCATCCTTTAGCCAGGTGTGTCCCTTGTTGGATAAGTCAGTTTGGAATCTTTTGGGTGTTTTTCTTCTTTCACTTGCTCAGCTATAATAAATCTTTCATTTTAATTTTGATCATCAGTATTGTGAGGTCCCACCCAGCATGGTAATGGGCAGTTAGCTCGTCACCGTCCCGTCATCTCACCAGCCCCTTGAGAGCTGCAGGAAGCTTGTGGTCTGTCTGGTTTCACATGATGGTCATGGAATCTCTTAGGGACTGGCATCTTACCTGCACAGTGGGTATGCATCTTGGCCTGCCAGCACCTCTCCCTGAAGCATCCCAGGAGATACTAACCAAAATGAATCATGCTCTCTTGTCAAGAGCAGCCCACTGGACTGCATTGCACACCCTGAGGATATACCCACAGATCAACAGGGCAGAATAAATAAAGCAAGCTGAAAAAGAAATGAAGAGATCTAGTTGAATAAGCTTCACAACTAAAAATCTTCAATGAATACAGGATCTCAGAATCACTCGATAATATGCTCCACATACATAAATACACACAGGCATACATACACATAGCCGTGTGAGTATAGATACCCAAGGTGGAAGGTGGTCATTGTACACCAACGTCCCTTTTGACGAAAATGAACAATTCCTCAATACTAGCTGGTCTCTTGGTTTCTGGTGTTTGTTACCTGTCATTGCAGGGAAGGGTGGTAATGGAGGGGGTTTCTGTTGACTTGGGCAGTAGTTCCCTTCTGTGGACCCCTTCATTGCTTCATTGGATTCATTGGACAGCCTGCCAGAGCCAACAAGGGGGCTCAGTTAGAGCCCACTCTGTGAGCTGCACCTGCCCATTTGGGCTCCCACGCACCGAAAGCATGATTGCAGTGCTCCCTGTGGGTGGACTCCTGATAGGCAGGTGGAAAAGGAGAAATCAGATGGCCTGGAACCTCCCCACAGGCCTCTACCCAGTGGGGCACCAGGGAGGTAGCTCCCATTTCAGTCATTTGTTGGAAATTGTTCCCGCTCTGTGGGTGGAGAGGGTAAATCACAGGTGTGTGTGTGTATGTGTGTGTGTGCACACGCACACACATGGGTGCACCAGCTATCTCCTCCTTCTTCTCCCCAACAAAATGACAACTGGTATTTGTGGAGCCCTGTAAGACAGGGATTTTGTACTTGATCCGTATTATCTAATTTAATCCACTTAACCCTGTAAGTTATATGAACTATTATCCTTGTTTTACAAATGAAGAAATTAATGCAGAGGTTATGTGTCACCTCTAGTACTCTAGAGTTTCCAATGCCCCAGGTGGGCTTCTTTTTATTACAGGATAGGCTAGGCTAGGGTAGGGTAGGGTAGGGTAGGCCAGGGTAGGCTAGGGTAGGGCAACCTAGGGTAGGGGTAGGGTTGGGTAGGGCAGGGTTGGGTAGGGGTAGGGTAGGGCAGGGTTGTATAGAGTTGGGTAGGGCAGGGTTGTGTAGGGTAGGGTAGGGCAGGGTTGGATAGAGTTGGGGTAGGGTAGGGTTGGATAGAGTTGGGTAGGGCAGGGTTGGGTAGGGTAGGGTAGGGCTGGGATGAGTAGGGTAGGGCAGGGTAGAGTAGGGTAGAGCAGGTCAGGGTAGTTTAGGATAGGGTAGTGTAGGGCAGGGTAGTGTAGGGTAGGGTAGTGTAGGGTAGGGTAGTGTAGGACAGGGTAGTGTAGGGTAGGGTAGTGTAGGTAGGGTAGGGTAGAGTAGTGTAGGGTAGGGGTAGGGTTGGGTAGGGTAGGGTAGGGATGAGTAGGGTAGGGTAGGGTAGGGTAGGGTAGGGTAGTGTAGGGTAGGGTAGTGTAGGGTAGGGTAGTGTAGGGATAGGGTAGGGTAGGGTAGTGTAGGGCAGGGTAGTGTAGGGTAGGGTAGGGAGGGTAGGGTAGGGTAGGGTAGGGTAGGGTAGGGTAGGGAGTAGTGTAGAGTAGGGTAGGGTAGTGTAGGGCAGGGTAGTGTAGGGTAGGAGTAGGGTAGGGTAGGGTAGGGTAGTGTAGGGTGGGTAGTGTAGGGTAGGGTAGGGTAGGGTAGGGTAGGGTAGTGTAGGGTAGGGTAGGGTAGGGTTGGGTAGGGTAGTGTAGGGTAGGGTAGGGTAGGATAGGGTAGTGTAGGGTAGGGTAGGGTAGGGTAGGGAGTAGGGTAGGGTAGTGTAGGGTAGGGTAGGGTAGGGTAGAGTTGGGTAGGGTAGGTTAGCATCTACACCAATGCTATGCATAGACCTTCTGCAATTATGGGAATGTTCTGTGTTGCCCAATGTGGTAATGGCTAGCCACATGTGATTGCTGAGCACATGAAATGTGACTAGTGTTTCCAAAAAGGTAAATTTTTAATATTCTTTAATTTTAGTTGAAGTTAAATTTCACTAGCACCGTGACTAGTAGCTACTGTGCTGGACTTTCCCTGCAGCTGTGGGCCCTCCCAGAACGCTCTCAAAAGCAGGATGTAGGAGGACTTAAACTTGAGTAGCACAATCTAGTCATTGATTGATTTGAAAGATCATTGCTGAGCCCCTCCTGGGTACTAGGCAGCTCAGGCTGTTAGAATCTCTGAACTCCAAGAATCACTCCATGGTTCTTTTTGAACTGAGACCAGTGAGCAGCGAATGTCTGCAACAGTCCCGGGTGTTGGAAAGGACTCTGGTGTATACCTGTGATGCCTGATGCCCCAGTGAGCGATCCAGTGTCACCAGACACTTGTGTACCCACTCCTCACAAGGGCCCTATCCTTCACGCCCACTATCTCACCCTTCCTCTGCCTCCATCTGCTTCTTTTGTCCCCCTCCTTGGTTTGTGAGGTCTTCCCTCTCCTCTTCCTTTGAATCTTCTTTTTCTTTTTCTATTCCTTTTCTTTCTTTCTTTTTTTTTTTTTTTTTCCCAAGATGGAGTCTTGCTTGTTGCCCAGGCTGAAGTGCAGTGGCTCGATCTCAGCTCACTACAACCTCCACCTCCTGGGTTCAAGCTATTCTCCTGCCTCAGCCTTCCTAGTATTTTTTTTTTTTTAGTAGAGACAGGGTTTCCCCATGTTGGCCAGGCTGGTCTTGAACTCCTGACCTCAGGTAATCCACCTACCTTGGCCTCCCAAAGTGCTGAGATTACAGGCGTGAGTCACCATGCCCAGCCTGCGCTTGACACTTTAAAATTTATTTGAAACTTTATTTTAATATGTGGTTACAATCACATAACATTAAATTTGCCATTTAAACATTTTAAAGTGTACAGTTCATTGTGTCAGGTATACTCATCATTGTACGACACTTCTCCAGAACTTTTTCATCTTGCAAAACTGAAACTCCATGTCCATTAAACACAAGTTCCCGCTTGCTCTAGCCCTTGGTAGATACTAATCTACTTTCTGTTTCTGTGATTTGGACTACTTTACATACGTTGCACGAGTAGACTCATACAATATTTGTGCTTTTGTGACCTGCTTACTTCACTTGGCATGATGTCCTTGAGGTTCATCCATGTTGAGACATGTGTCAGAATGTACTTCATTTTTTTTTTTTTTTTTTTGAGATGTAATCTTGCTCTGTCTCCCAGGCTGGAGTGCAATGGCACAATCTTGTCTCACTGCAACCTCCGCCTCTTGGGTTCAAGCAATTCTCCTGCCTTAGCCTCCCAAGTAGCTGGGATTACAGGTGCCCGCCACCACGCTCAGCTAATTTTTGTATTTTTGTAGAGACAGGGTTTCGCCATGTTGGCCAGGCTGGTCTCAAATTCCTGACCTCAGGTGATCCATCCACCTCAGCCTCCCAAAGTGTTGGGATTACTGGAGTGAGCCACCTTGCCCTGCCAGAATGTATTTCCTTTTTGAAGGGTGCATACTATTCCATTGTATGTATAACATGGCCTGTATTCATTCATTCATCAGTGGACATTTGAGTACCCTTCTCTATTACCTTTTCTTCCTTTCCCTTCATTTCCCCAAAATATAATATGAAATTAAAATATCTGAACCATTAATATATTAAATGAGGAGTAGTTTGTGCTTATTTCCTATTTTAAGAACAGCAAGAGTTGCACCTTTATGCCCTCCCCAATCATTGCTACAAAATACACCAAATACATTAGCCAGAGTGAATTTTTATTCTAATGAAACATTTCATTGATTTTTTTATTTTCTCTGGGTCATTAACTTCCCATTGAATAAAGAAATTCCCCAGACCTGCCCTGGGGGGATTCCCCCTGCTCCATGGAAGTTCAATAGGCTTTGCATTGGGATGCTAGAAATGGAAGCCCCTTAGACAGCAGTTTACACAAGTTAAAGGTTCATATTCTTCTCATCCAGAAGTGGGGCCATGTGTGGACAGTGCTCACATGGCAGCTCCTCAGTGCCATTGGAGACCCAGGCTCCCCTGGGTTCTGTGCCCCTCCTTAGGATGTCAGCCAGAGCTGCATCCACCAGGCCCAGGGTTCAGGCAAGGGGAAGGGAAGGGAAGCAAAATGGGGTGCACTCCTGCCTCACTCTCCCCCCGGTGGGGGGCCACGGAGATTCGGGGCCCGGGGGGGGGTGTTGGGGGGGGGGGAGGGAGAATAACTTTGGGGGGGGGGGGTGGGGGGGGGTGGGGGTGGGGGTGAGGGAGGGGGGGGAGGGGGGGGAAGAGGGAGGCCCCCTGAATGGGCATCCCTGTGAGCTACCTGCAAGGGGCTCTGCACACTTCTCATCATCCCAACTGCCGCAGGAACCCTGACTCCACCCCAGAGCATGGAGAAGAGACACACCGATGCCCTGAGTAGTGTGGGGATTCTCGGGAGAGGGAAGAGGGGTGCAGGGCAGACCTCTCTGGTAGTTCTGTATCCACCTGCTGGTCTTCAGTTTTCACCTTTTTGAGGTTCAGGTGATGGAACAAAGACACAGCAGTTGAGGATGAGCCATATGTTCATCATAGTTATATTGAGTCAGGATGGGCAAAGTCACGCCACTGTAACAAAGAACCCCAGCAGTGAACATAAGTTAATTGGAGTCTTGTCCTCATGTGTCTTAACTCCAGGACCGAAGCTAATGAAGCCTCCACTGTGTGGAAAATTGCAGTCACATTGGGAGGAAGAGGCTGTCACAAATTAAGGACTGGCTTTTAAGGCTTTCCTCCAGAACCAACACAAGGAGTCAAGCCCACTTTCACTGGCCAGAAGTCACATGGCCACACTCAGTGTGAAAGCATGGGTGTGTCCTCCTGCCTCATGATGAAAGGAGAGGACCCTGAAATACTTGATGACTGTCACTGCCACAGTAGTTATTTGAATAGAGAATTATATATTTTTATAGAAAAGAGTGTTAGGAATTGAGTCATTTTCTAACTCAAAGTCTCTACGTTATTTACACCCGAAGGAAGTTGAGATTGTCGATGTAACCACCTGACATACTGTTTTGCTTAATTTAAAGCACAATGTCCAGAAGGAAATAAATCTTGCCAAGTGTAACTTATCAAATAATAGCATGTCAGGTGCCCAAATTTGGAAGACAGATCGAAGCAAAACTCTGCTGCCACTGCAGAGCAAAGACAGTTTGCTGTATATTAAGCTTAAGGCATGATTTAAAGAGGATTCTGCCCAGGCATGATGACTTGCTCAACTTTTTTATAGAACCTAAAACAAGTGCTGACCTCTTAAACTTTTTTACTTTCTTCATGACAAATGATGTGATTTGGAGTGAAGATTGGATAATGGAAGGGGGGTGATGATCCACCTGGGGACTTGTTACTGGTGAATTTCAGGGCAGATCTTGGGTCCCTCTTTGTGAAATGATCATGTTCCTATTCTGTTGTCTAGAAGCATTTTGTAAGCAAAAGAGACTTTTTGTTCTTTAGTAACTGTACCTTTGGGCATTCTCTCCTGGTAAACTCCAATTCCTAAGCTTATCAGTACATGCATTTGTGAGAATTTAGTCAATCAATCCACAAAAATTTATTAAACACATACTGTGTGAGAAAGAATTATGGGAGCTGCAGTTGAGGGCATAAAGATAAATATGATTTTAAGCTCCTTGAATTCTTTTGAGTTTAAGGAGTTCACACTCCAGTTTGGAAGATACAGTGTGAACACCTGCACTGACACCATTTCCTTCCACTCTGGAGTGGGTTGTAGTGTTCATGGTCCCAGGGAACTGTGCCTCCTTATTGCATCTTGGCTTGACTCCCCCCTATTCTCTAAATTGGGGCTGGCCTTGTGACTTGCTCTGCCCAGCAGAGTCTTGTAGAGAGACATGTGTGATGTCCAAGGCTAGACCTTGCCCTTGTGGGACGTTTTGCTGTCATGTAAAGATGCTCTGTCAAGCCTCCTGGAGGATGAGAGGCCATGTGAAGTGAGAGGCCCAGCCATCAGCCAGCACACACCACCAGATGTTCAGGTGAGGCTGTCGGCTCACCAGCCAGCACCACTCCTCCCCTAGACCACAGACACATGACTGAGCCTAGCCAGCACCAGGAGGAGCAGACAACCTGCCCAGCTGAGCCCAGCCCATGTTACAACCCACAGAGTTATGAGCATGTGAATGATTGCCATTTGGGTCCCTAAGGTTGGAGCGGTGTGTTCGTACCCAATGGATGATCAATGTCCACTCCCTGCTCAGCCCCTCTGTGACAGCCACACAGACCTTCTTGCCATTCCCCGCAATGGCATGGATTTGGCACCATTTTGGATATGTTCTTTATTTAGTGTAGGATGCCCGTCTCCCCTTTTCCTCCTTGGAGCTTCTTTGTCCTATCTTCAAATCCCAGGTGCTTCTCCCAGATTCCCCCAGAGCCCTCCATACACATCTGTGTTACTGGCACTTTACTTTCTACATTGCACTGTGCTGATTTGTTTATAGATTATTCTGATGCTGACCTCTGCAGGAGAAGGGTCTATTTTCTCTCCACTGGCTCTTGGGTCCCAACTCAGATCCTGGCACACAGTAGGCATGGTGGGTCATTGGGTGACAAGGCATAAAGAATAACTACTGTGTGATCATGAGCACTGTGCTGGGAGTCAGGGAGTGTGGCTGACCAGTCCTGGCTGTCCGATTTACTGAGACATGTGTGACAAATGACTCAACACTTAAGCCTTGTTTTTGTTACCTGGGAAATGAGGATTGCTGTCTTCATCTACTCTTTGCTGCTATAGTAGAATACCTGAGAATGGGTAATTTATGAACTATAGAAGTTTATTTTACTTATGGTTCTGGAGGCTGGGAGGTCCAAGACCATGTCACCAGCATCTAGCTATGGCCTTCCTACTGTGTTATTTCATGGCAGAAGGCAAGAGGGATGGTGGGGGGACAGAGAGAGAGAGAGAGAAGAAGAGGAAGGAGCAAAGAGGGAGGGAGGGAGGGAGGAAGGGAGAGAGAGAGAGAGATTGAGAAAAGAGAGAGAGAGAAAGCAAGGTAAACTCATCCTTTTAATCTGGAAGCAGCTCCCGCAATAACTGCATTAATTCATTCATGAAGCAGAGGCCTCATGATCTAATCACCTCTAAAGATCTCACCTCTCAACACTGTTGCATTGGGGATTAAATTTTTAACACATCAACTTGGGGGACACATTCAAACTATACCCAGTGCCACTGACTCTTCTGATTCCAACTTTCTCATGTGGTAGAAGCAATAAAGACGCTTGGATTTCTGAAGAGGAAGAGCTGATGGCCCTGTGGGTTCATTTATTCATTGGTTTTGGCCAAAGGCAGGTGCTCTTCACTATGTCTGGGAAAACAATGCTTACCAGGAAGACCCTATCCACATTTGCTGAGTGCTGGCAGGCAACGTGCCATGGAAATTCCCAGAAAGAATTTTCACAAAGGATCTCAAAGGGCCTGAGATCACCAGTGCTCCAGAAAGCACCACCACAGCTCCTTGGTTACTCCCAGGATGTTGCAGAGGTCCTGGCAGCCTGGAAGGTGAACAGGTGAGAGCATGAAAAAGGAGTGTCGAGGCTGTAGAGAAAGGAGAACGTGAGACAGAACCCAGGGAGACAACTCTGCCTCTGGGAGCTTCTCTGAGGGGTTGAAGCAAAACACTGAAGAATCACAACCCCATCCTCTGTCCAGAGCAGAATCTGACTTCAGGATGCAGCTCTCAGGAGCAAAGGCAGAGGGGCTCGAGGCATCATCTTCCAATACCCCCCATTTTATGCTTGGGGAGAGTAAAGCCAGGAATGGTGAAATGCCTCGCTGCAGCTCATTGCAGCAGGTTAACTGGAGAAAGGGAAGTATGGTACTAACTCGGGTTACAGATTGAAGGGATTTACCTTGTGAGCTTCTGGACCTTCAAAGAAGGCTGAATGTGTGACGTTCTCTGTCTAGAAAAGAAGTAAAATGATGAGGAACTCAAATCTCACTTCTTGAAACCAGAGGTTTGGGCTTGAACCCAAACCTACCATTTTAAATATACTGTTCTTTTTCCACTTTTCCTCTCTTTCTTTTATCTTCCTGTTTCCACTGCTGCTATTATTTTTATTATTGCTACTTGTTACTCCTATTTGTACATGAACACTTATCTTTACCATATGGCAGGCACTGTGCTAAGCTCTTTACATGTATTATCTCATTTCATTCTTCCAAGAACCGTTAAGAGGCCGGCGTTATTCTCTATTTTGCCAATGATGAAACTGAGACCCAGAGAAGGTAAGCACCTTCCCTGAGGTCACACAGCATCTAGTGGCAGTGCTGAGATTTGAACTTCTGTCTCTCTGTCTCAGCATTTCATTAAGAGTTCTTGGAACTGCATCTCAGCTATCTCATTATAGAGTTGTAGTCAACTATTAAGCCATTCTTGTTCTTTAAGAAAGTAGAATCTATATATCTCCAAGATGATATGACTCAACATGGTAGGGCCTCCAAAAATTGAGGGAATAAGCAATGCCCCAAATGCTCCAATTAAAGAGGAAAAGTAGAGGGAGATACATAGTTATTGGTAAGGGAGATTTTCTAAATAAATAGGCTCAGACTTATTTAAAGGATCTACCAAAAATAAGGTGAGGAGAACCAATTGTGTAAGTAGTGATAACTACAGAACTGGCATAGACCAGACCCGGCTGATTGTGACAAATACTAACACAAAAACAAAATAAAACAAAGCAAAATTGTAGACTGATGCTTGGAATAAGAAGAACAAGGATGGGTTAGACAAGGATAGGCCAGACATATTGGTTGGGCTTTTGGAAGGATGAAAGGAAAGCAGCAAACACCAGCAAGCTGGTCATCTCAGGCCAACCATGTTTCCATATCTGGACACATCACTGCACTGATGAAACAGAAATTTTATCACAGCATACGGGGGGGGTTTGGCAGGGCGTTGGCGATGTCTGTCCTTGCAATCACCATGGAAAGAGCATTAACTGATATCTGTACATTCGGATCCCTGGTTGCAGAGAAAAATAGCAGGAAAGCTCATCAATGAAGGGTCGCTAATGCAGAGAAGTTCCCCAGAATTCATGTGGCTGGCAGTTCTTCTGAAGATATAGATGGACTGCTTATGAAATCTAGGGTTCCTTCCAAAACAAAATTATTGTGAGATTAAAATATTCTTTTTCTATTGGCAAAGCAAGTGAAGGCAAAGTCATGGGAATGTGGCTGACTTTCAAATGCCTGGCCTCTCCTCCCGTGGTGGCTGGTGCCAAGTCAATCTGTAGCTGATTATTGTCTCGAATATGTACTCAAATGAGCTGCGTAGCAGGCCATCTGCTGTCTCCTCAACTTAGCTGATAGGCCCTGGAAAAGGGAAATCCTGCCAAAATGCAAATATCCTACTAAACTGATAATATAGGGAGAGGAGATACAGGTCTGTGGGGGAATGGGGGTAGGGAAGGGAACGGGGAAGAAATAAGTGACTGTCTTCACCCCTCCTCTTTGTCTTTCCATCCTCCTGTATTTCTTCCTGTTAGAGAAAGACCAGGTGTGGATCAGGAGACCCTGCTCACAATTGGAGGGGTCAGACTGGAAGTGACCAGGGAATTAGGCAGTTGTGAGGATGCTTTTTGTACCCTCTTCATTTGAATTCAAGAACTTGTAGCCTCTTGGTTTCCTCTGGCATGCTTGCCGTGGTAGGAGCCCTCGTTAGGATTAAGCTTTTCTGAGTGCTAGAGATGGGGCTACCACCTGGATTCCTCAGATTGCTTTCGAATGAGTCTGTGAGCCCCACCCCACCAAACCTCCTCCCTCCATGGCGTCCCTCCCAAGCATGACTCAAGGTTTCTGAGTTGCTGTGTTGCACGGATTGGCTAGTGATGGTTTCCGTGTGCATACTCCTCCATCATTTCCAAATGCTTCCTGTTCCATTTCAGTTCCTTCTAATATTTATAGACACCCCCAAAAGGCTGCCACTCTTGAAATAGTAACGCTAAGGAAAATAAGGCCCCAAGAAGACTATCCAAGGTCTCATGGCTCAATGAGTAGAAGACCAGAACGGTGATTGCAAAGCCGTCACCAGCTCTGCCCCTTTAGGGTGAGTTACTGATGAAAGAGGAGTTGGCTCTGCAGACAGCAGTAAGGAGCAGTGAAGCTGCCCAGGCATAAGGCACTGGGGAGCTGCAGGCCTGTGTCCAGCTGGAGCGCATGGGGCCATCTGAAGGGGCAGTCGCTAGGCACTGGGAGCTGACTGCCTGCAGGATGCGGGCCAATGCTGCAAGCTCTTCCAAGTCTTCATGCAACGCCTGGAATTAGAGTTTTAAAATATTGACAGTGGATTCAGTTCTTTTCAAAACACGGTGCCCATGGATAAACTGTGCTCTGGATCAAACAAACACCATCCCACACAACACTCCAGTTGTGCTCAGTGGATTAAAGCAACACTCCTTGGTGAATGAGGCTTCTTTTGATGGTATTTGCCTTTTAAAAGAGTTTTGTTGAAGCAATTTAGCTTCTAATTAATGCAGTCCATGGGGGAGGTGTTTTTTCATGGAGGCATCTTCTTGTGCCTGCTCCGGGTTACCCAGCTTCAAGGAATGTTGGCTAAAGACAGTGGGAAAGTGGGATGCAGTGTGGATGGTGTCACCTCGCAGCCTGACTGTGCCTCCTCTGTCCTGTCTGCACAAGGTGACAACCCTCCAGGATATGGAAGGGGAAGGCTGTCACATGTACCTTGTGTGATGTACCCAAGTCATTACAAATCATTTGGTAAAAATCCTTGCAGAGTGGGTAATGGATATCTGAGCCATATAGTGTTGGGGCTGTTGCAAAACAGGTCCACTTTCAAATTGCAGGCCTTGATCATTTACTCCCTGGGTGGGGAAGGGGGGAGCTGTCCACAGTAAAGAGCTCAGTTCTGGTCCTCATGTGGTGGTCTAATGTGATGAGCAGACTTTATAACGAGAAAGGAATTTTAGAGGAATACAGAATCCAGCTAACTTAGTAAAAGTAATTAAAAAATACTGGAGGTGTTAGGGGGAGGCAGATTCTCTTGAGAGAGGAAATTCTCCAGGTAACATATGGTTTTTTAATAAGTAGCATCCCTTTGCACTGACCTCAGTGGTTCTCAGCCTCGGCTGCTTGGGGGAATCCCCGTGAACTTTACACTGCCTGTACCTGGGCTGAGCCTCAGAGATTAGGCTTTAATTGGTGTGGAGTCTGGTGAGGGCATCTGGACTTTCAACAGTTCCCCCCACTGACGATGGTTGAGAGTTACTACTCCAGTCTGTGAGTTTTAGACTTTACAGTGCATCAGAAGCACCCAGGAGCTCGTTAAAATGCAGATTGCTGGGCTTTGCCCTATGGACTGAATCCAGAATTTAAGGGGGAGCCCAGAATCTATTTTTAAAAGCTCTACCTCTAGTGAGACTCAGGTGATCATTGGCTTATGTGCTTCATCACAGGTGCCCATATGGAAATACACAGATGGGTTATTTCATTATTTGAATTAGTAAATATCAATACTTTAGTGTCCTACTTTTTATATATATATTTTTTATTGCATTTTAGGTTTTGGGGTACATGTGAAGAACATGCAAGATTGTTGCATAGGTACACACATGGCAGTGTGATTTGCTGCCTTCCTCCCCCATCACCTATATCTGGCATTTCTCCCCATGCTATCTCCCCCAACTCTCCACCCCCTGCCGTCCCTCCCCTTTCTCCCCCACAACAGACCCCAGTGTGTGATGCTCCCCTCCCTGTGTCCATGTGTTCTCATTGTTCAACACCCGCCTATGTGTCCTACTTTTGACAAGCAGTTGAATGGGAAATCAATTTCCTGAAATGGATGTCAATTTAGGCTCAAAACTGTGTGATTACCTAAGTTCTCACTGCAGGAGAATTCAGGCTGATAGGCTGTGTTTTTCAGAGGAGGTAGGTACAGAACAGGATCCCGGCAGTGTCAACATGGATGCATCCTTTTGTGTGTAGCAGCATCTTTGGGTTAAACCCAGGCTTTCCCTACGAGAGGTCTTCCAGTCCATTAATCTTGTGTTAAGTTTCTTGGCTGGAATGGTGGTTTCTGGAAGTGGTGCCAAACAGCTGCAAATCCAAGGCTGAGAACTATTTGTCCTCTTCCTCTATTTTTAAAACTTCAGGAAACAACTTTCACTAAAATGGTAAATGAGGTTTTTGGTATTATTTTCTGATTAAATAAATCACCATAAATGACTACTTCTAGACTTCTGAATGTCATGATTTTATTTCTGGTCTTACTATGTTTGTGTTTCTGAGGCTTAATGAGCTAGAAATGCTTATAAGACAAAAGCAATGTGTGTTTTTTCCTGCATCAGATTCTTTTACACCTTATCTTGAAGTTTGCGTAACTGAGTCACTTTCTATTTTTTTTCTTTTATCATTTTTCAATAAGAGAAAAATTTCTGTTAGTTGCAGTCCAGGAAAGAGAAGGCACAAACACTGCTGATCAAAGCTTTTATGGACTCTTGACCTCATTTTCCCTCCCATATGTACACAAGACACGCTTCATTCTTGCTCTGTTTACGCCTCTCTGTCTAATAGAAATGTCACTTCCGACTCTAACCTTGTCTAATTATTAACACGGAGAGGTACTGCAAGTAGTCAATTAGCAAAGAAGAGAAAAATTATGTTTAGGGAACTAATTTTATAACATCTTAAAATGGCTTCGATGTAAATCTGCCACATTCCTCTTTTTATATCATCAAATACTTTGCTTTACCTTGGAGAAGCTCACCCCCAGGTTGGGACATGAGCTTTCCCATTCTTTTTATTATTTTGTTATGGAAAAAAAAAAAAAAACCCAAAGCAGCCAGTTGCACCTCTCATAAATAATACGTGTTTTCCTAGGCAGAACTGTAGTCTATGTGACACCTAGACTGTCACATAGACTACAGTTCTGCCGAGGGGAAGGGACAAGCAAGGGACTGCTTGAGGAGAGAAATCTGGCTCACCCTCACGTGCACTTCTTAGGGAATTCTTTACAGGAAGGAGTCATCATTTGTGGCAGCGATTTGGAAGATTTCATTCCAAAGATTGAATTGCCCATTCAGCTGTTCAAAATGCCTGATTCCCCAGATTTCAAGGACAGCAGAGAGAGGAGAGAAACCATTTGGAAACACATAGCGTGCTGAGTAAGAGACTCAGAGATTTTCTTTCTTCCCATCTGAAGTGTCATATGCTCAGTTTGCTTCCCTTGCTTACATGTGGAACGGACCCCCTAACAGTGCTGATAAGAGAAGAATAAGAAAGTAAACACACCCAGGATTTGAGGCTGATATAAAAGTCACTTGGTTTCAGTGAACTGGACTGGAACACGAGCCTTTTGTTTGCTCTTGAAAGTTTAGCACTTGAATTTCAGGTTGGGCTGTTTAGTTCATTAAAGAAAATGTGGATGCCTCATGCCAATGCCTGTTTTCTTTAGGCCTGGAGAATAGAAGGCATTGTGTATTCCGTACACACACACTAAGGAAACAGTGACTTGATTGTACCCTGGGAACAAAAGCCATTACCTGAGGACAAGATGGGAGACCCCAGGCTCCTGCTCATTGTTTCTCTCTGCAGAGTCAATGTTGCTGGGAACCCCGAAGCAAGTGTCTGCACTGTTGCTGGTGTTTGCCTGTGAAATTGTCATCCATGGACTGGTCTCTCCTGGAGCTTAAAAATGAGGGGAACTTGGCTCTGTGGGGGACCTGGCTTCTTGTGAAGAGACCCAGAGCCTAGGCCCCATACCCCACCCCCCAACACACACACACACACACACACACACACACACACCCCCAGAAGTGAAGCAGGAGATGGAAAAGGGAACATAGAGGGTTTGGTTCTCTCATTTGATCTGTCTCCTTGCAAGCGTTCCAGTGACACAAATTGATGGTTGATTCCTGCAGCTGCCCATCTGTCTGCCAGTGATCCAGCTTCAGCTGACACCGTGTAGAGAGCATTTGCACACTTTCCTTACACAGTGATCTGCAGGCAGTGCATGTGTGCCAATGAGAGGGTTTGGGGGCCTTGGTAGTTTTGGGGGGATACCCTTGATTATTCTCTCACAGGAAGGTGGTGCCTCTGTGTCCCCCTGGGGTGAGGATGTAGGGGCTGGAGGCCTCTCTCCATCTGAGGGACTGAGTGAGGATGTGGGGGGTTGGGGGCCTCTCTCCTTCTGAGGGACTGAATGGATTATTCTCTCACAGGAAGGTGGTACCTCTGTGTCCCCTGGGGTGAGGATGTGGGGGTTGGAGGCCTCTCTCCTTCTGAGGGACTGAGTGGTTGGCTTTGCTGTTGGCTGGAGCCGCTCTTTGGTTGCGGACCCTGGAGTCCCAGGGATCTTCCTTCCAGGGCTTTTGCCTTTATGGATCAGCCAAGGCCAACTTTTAAGTGTTCTTTGTTCACTGTGGAGGATAATGTCATGTCAAGGCCTGGGAATTAAAAAGTCACAAGTAGAAAGACTTGCTTCAGGATTGGAAACTCCCATCCCTCAGTGGTTCTCTTGAGTTTTGGTAAATCTAGACTGATGAATACAGCAGCTAATTATCATAGTAGTAGCAGCAAAAACAAAGCTAGCATTCAATAACCTCTCACACAGCCCCATGCCATTTATGCATGAACACTTTTTATCCTCATAGTAAGAATCCTTTATTTTTTTAAACAAAGCAAATGAAGAGCAAGTATTTAGACTGAGTTGAATGACGATGGCTACCAAATATATTATATTCTCCTTGTAGTCAGTGCCGTTATCGATGGGAGCCAGCTTTTCTCAGAATTCAATGTGCTTATGGGTCACCTGAGGATCAGGCAGATCCCGATTCAGTAGGTAATATTGTTTGGGTATTTGTCCCCGTCCAGATCGCATGGTGAATTGTCTTCCCCCCATGTTGGAGGTGGGGCCTGGTGGGAGGTGTTTGGGTCATGAGGGTGGATCTCTCGTGTCTTGGTGCTGTCCTGGTGATAGTGAGTGAGTTTTGGTGAGATCTGGTTGCTTAAAAGTGTGGAGTTCCTCCTCTCACCTTGTTCGTGCTCTCCCCCCTGTGAAGTGCCTGCTCCCATTTCACCTTCCACCCAGAGTAAAGGCTCCGAGGCCACCCCAGAAGCCGAGCAGATGCCAGTGCCATGCTTGTGCAGCCTGCAGAATTGTGAGCCAATTAAACTTCTTTTATTTGTAATTTGCCCCTCATCAGGTACTTCTTTCTTGCATTGCAAGAGCAGCCTAACACTGTAGGTCTGAGTGGGGACTGAGATTCTGCCTTTAAAACACACATCCAGATGAACCCCATGCTGCTGGCCCACAGAACACATTGGGTGGTAAGGTTCTAAGCTAGAGATTGTCAAGCCTGGCTGAGATTCTGAAACGCACAGCTCTCCTCCCCTCTTCCAGATGCTGCTGATTCTGACGACAGGAGTTTTGCTTTTACAAAACACTGAGCAAACTGGGGTCCTAAGAGTATCTGTGATCTCTGCAAGGCCACGTGGACGGCACCCAGCCTCCTGGGGTCCAGAACGCCTTCCCGCCTCGTAATACCTCTGACTGCATGTTAAATGGCATCAGGCGCTGAAAGGTGTGCACAAGTGCATGTCTTTCCTTCTCGCTGACATCTGCCACAGCTGACAACCCACCTTGGAAGCCCAGGGAACGAGCTTCATTTCCTGCCTTGTAACCTGAGCCTGGTCTTCCTCCAGGTGAGCCCATCGTGCACTGCACATTTCTCATAGGAGGCACTAAAGCTCTGTGTCTCCTGGATGGAAACCCTGCTCCCTGGAGAGATGGTGACACTGGCTTTCTGTCCTTTGCACACAGCCATATAGTAATATAACATCCAGAGATGATAGGAGAAGGAGCAGAGAGGGAAGGAAGGGCGAGTTTGGAAGAATGGGGATATGTGGCTCTGCAGGAGGCTTGGTGTGTTTGCAGAGGACAGCACAGCTGAGGGCTTCCCCAACATGCTGTGCTGTGCTGCCTCTTCCTGACCACCAAGGATCAGACTTCTGGAAGAAGAAAGTGGCTCCAACTGCAGTCAGCACTTTATGTCTGGGTCCTGTTGTCTCAGGACTCTGACCTTCTTCTCTGGTTACTTCTACAAAGCTCCAGTACTCCAAGTGTCAGGAATTGACCAGGCTAGGGAGCCAGTGTCCAGAAATTGACCAAGCTATGAGAAATTGTCTTGTGGGCTTCACTTCATGGCCCTTATCTCTATAATTCTATTGCAAGCTCACCTTTGATCATTTGGAGTTTTGAAGGTTTCTTTAGAGATATTTTCATTACTGAATGCTTAGGATTAGTTTGGGCTGCTTGTGACAGAAAAGCTCAAATAATAATGACTTAAAGAAATAGGAGTTTATTTCTATGTCATATAGAAGGAGTCCAGGCTGATACGGCAGCTCTGTGATATCAAAGACTTTGGCTCCTTTTATTATGCCACTCTGCTATCCTAAGCATAAGACTTTGACTTCATGGCCCAAGATGACTGCTCATGCGTTAGCCATCACATCTTCATTCCACCCAGCAAGAAGAAAGAAGAGAGAAGGAAAGGCATGTCCATTCCCATGAAAGACGTTCTTTGGATATTGGACACAATAATTCTGTTTACATTCTATTGGTCAGAACATAACAACATGGCCACAGCTAGCTAGTTATGTGGCCATAAGGAAGATTAGAAAAAGTAGTCTTTATACCAAGTGGCAGATTCTCAGCTAAAAATTGGTAATTCTAGGACCCAAGACACAGTGAAGATCAAATATTGGGATAAACAACTACTGTCTCTGCCTCACCAGGGTCTTAAGGTCATTCAAACCTAGGTAATGTTTGGATTTGGTCCAAACATTTCCAACAGATGCTTCCTGGCCATTTTCTTTATATCACAGGAGGTTTGCAGTCATGCTGGGTCTCTTAGAAGAGGCAGAGCTGGCTCTTAGAGGTGATATTAATCAACCATGGCTTAATAATTTAATTAATTACAGCTGGCATGGGGTGCAAATATAAGAAGAAAACTGCTGGCAGTCATCTAAGTTTAAAGGTAGAAGGTGGCCAGGCATGGTGGCTCTCTCCTGTAATCCCAGCACTTTGGGAGGCCAAGGTGGGCAAATCACCTGAGGTCAGGAGTTTGAGAGCAGCCTGGCCAACTGGTGAAACCCCGTCTCTACTAAAAATACAAAGAAAATTAGCCAGGACATGGTGGTGTGCACCTGTAGTCCCAGCTACTCAGGAGGCTGAGGCAGGAGAATCACTTGAACCCAGGAGGTGGAGGTTGCGTTGAGCCAAGATTGCACCACTGCACTCCAGCCTGGGCAACAAAGCAAGACTCAGTCTCAAGAAAATAAATAAAATAAAATATAAAATAAAGGTAGAAGGCAAGATGCATACATTCACAGGCATTCTCTCGTTCCAGCCTCAGCTTGCTGGGGATGTGCATGTGTGTTTGGAGCTAGGCAAAGAGCTTCACAGCAACAACCACAGCAGGAGCAGAAAAATGGGCCTCGCCTCAGCACCCGAAGGAGTGGATGGGTCTGTGTCAGCATTGGCTGCTTTATGGGATGTGGTGAGGGCAATGAACCTTAAGGAGCATGTGGGTTCTGAGATCCCGATTTCAAAAAAACAAAGTCTGGAGCTGGAAGTCTCAGGCATGTCACTGTTCCTCCATGGGAGTTACAAAGGAGTAATTTGAGGAGTGGCGTCAATATTATTTAAATGTTGAGAATCAAATAGATTTTGAGAGCTAGTGCAGGGCTGAGTGGAAATTTTCCAAATTTCTTCACAGATGAAGACTCATAAGTGGGCTGAACGTTCTCTCTCCCCTCCCAACTTTTTTTGACCTAACAGCCAACACAAAGTATTCCCTTCAGAAGAGAATGTACGAAGAGTGGAAGAAAAATAGGAATAATTTTCTTCAACCTAATCATCCCAAACTCGAACAAAACAACCATCACATTCTCAGGCATTAAGGAGCTCCCTGGCAAGGGAAATCTAGGGCCAAACAGAAGGTACAGATAGAATTTTTACCATATGGGGCCCACGACAGACGCAGCCACACCTGGGTGGAAGGCTGTGAATGCAGTGAAGTCCCGAAACCCAGGAAGCCAAATCTCACGTCCTACAAATGGCTTCCGTGGTTCAGTGTTTTGCTTTTTCTCTAACCAGCTCAGGTTAGCAGTAGTCAGATGTCTCAGCATGATCATCTCTTTAATGTTAGCGTTCAGCATTCCAAACTTGAGTGGACTGTGATGAGCTCATTCTTCATACACAAACAAACACAACACACACACACACACACACATACATACACGTGGGTCAGAGTTAATGCAAATGTATTTGAGTTTGTGCTAAAGACAAGCTGAACAAATGTTTTCCTGTAGTGAATGCGTTACTTCTTCTTCTTTTTGAGATGGAATCTTGCTCTGTCACCCAGGCTGGAGTGCAATGGCACAATCTCGGCTCACTGCAATCTCCGTCTCCTGGGTTCAAGGAGTTCTCCTGTCTCAGCCTCCCGAGTAGCAGGGACTATAGGTGTGCACCACCATGCCCAGCTAATTTTTGTATTATTAGTAGGGACGGGGTTTCACCATGTTGGCCAGGATGGTCTCGATCTCCTGATCTCGTGGTCCACCTGCCTCGACCTCCCAAAGTGCTGGGATTACAGGGGTGAGCCACCGCACTCGGCCAAATGTGTTATTTCTTTATCCATGCTAATAATTATAAGAATAAAAAACAAAGCACAGTGGACTCCTATGTTTGCTCTTATGTTTTCTGCTGTCATCTAAATCATGTCTCTTCAGACAGCATGTTTGCTTCTAGGGATGGTTTTATCTTGTCAAGTGTGTTTGTTCTTGGAGGAAGGAAAGCAGACTTGGGTGACTGGCGAGCCTTAGTTGCATTTTGGCCTCCACCACTCATGAGCTGCCTGTTAATGATGAATTACTGTGTTTCTCTGGATCTCGGTTTAAATTGTCCTACAATAGCAATGGCAGTGCCCTCCTTGCAGTGCTGCTGTGAGGATGAGGTGAGCACCAGGGTGTGGACATGCAGGATCCAGCCCAGCCCCCAGCAGCCTGCAGCTGCTCAGTAAATGGGCATTTCCTTTCTCTGCCTTGATTGTCCTTTTGTCTTCTTTGGATCAAAACTTTGCTGCTGTGTTTAGGGGAAGAGGTAATATTCTGGTTTATCACTCAAATATGTGAATCTGATATGAAAGTCAAGGTCAATGAGGGACGCCTAAGAAGCTGTGGCTGTACAGCCATGGTTCCCAAAGTGTGGTTCCTGCACCTGCGTCATTATCATCATCTCCTGGCAACTTGTTAGAAATGCAGATTTTCAGGTTCCACCCCAGACTTACGGAATTGGAAACTTGGGGTGGGGCCCAGCGATCTGTGTTTTAACCAAACTTCAGGTGATTTGAATGCACACTAACATTTGAGAGCTACTAGTCTCAACATCCAAGTTATCAGACCTCCTCGGATCTTCGACTTCCCTGAGGAACAGTTTAAAATACGAAAGCCAGGGACCCTCCAAGAGATACTGATTTAATGGGTCTGGGGTAGACCCTAGGCATGAGGATGTTTTAAAAGACTCCACCAGTGATTCCAGTGTGCAGCCAGGATTGAAAACTATGCAGCCATAAAAAATGATGAGTTTGTGTTCTTTGTAGGGACATGGATGAATCTGGAAACCATCATTCTCAGCAAACTGACACAAGAACAGAAAACCAAATACCGCATGTTCTGGCTCATAGGCGGGTGTTGAGTAATGAGAACACATGAGCACAGGGGAGGGGAGCATCACATGCTGGGGTCTGTTGTGGGGGGGACTAAGGGAGGGACAGCAGTGGGGGGTGGGGAGGTTGGGGAGAGATAACACGGGGGAGAAATGTCAGATATAGGTGACAGGGGGGATGGAGGCAGCAAACCACCTTGCCATGTATGTCCCTGTGCAACAATCCTGCATGATCTGCACATGTACCCCAGAACCTAAAGTACAATAAAAAATAAAAAGAAAAATTATCCCACTGTTTTAAGGCCTACTTCCCCGCCCGAGAAGCTGCCGCCTGCCCCGGAGGTGGGGAAGGGTTAATGCCACCGAGTCTGCAGACCCGCCGAAGCCTAGAGGGCCTTGCACTGGCTCACCAGAGAAACGGAGATCTAAAAAGTGATTTGCTGAGGGTCACATACCTCAGCAGTGGCGGCTGCTAACTGGAAATAGTTCTCCTGTTGTCGTATCTTCTGCTTTTCCACTCCAATATTCATCCCTGGAAAATGAGAACCTTGTTTTCATCTTGTATCTCAGGCAATGCCTAACATAGTCACCTAGTCTCGCTCTGTCACCCAGGCTGGAGTGCAGTGGTGAGATCGTGGCTCAGTGCAACCTCTACCTCCCAGGTTCAAGTGATTCTCCTGCCTCAGCCTCCCGAGTAGCTGGGACTACAGACCTTCCAAGCCTGGGATAGGATGGATTGTGGGAAGTGGAGAACTGCAATGAGGACTCTGGGCAGCTCTCTAGTTCCTTTTAGTTTGCGCCTTTGCATCAAACATTATCATTCTTTTTTTTTTAGTGGCAATAAATTCTTAGAGTGATGGAGAGTCAGCCCAATTTTCAAAAGTACTCATTGATTCTGGAACTTCCTGTTAACTGTTTCATGTACTAGACAATAGCCATGTTGTTGGAGATAACGAAGAAAATGAATAAGAACAAGCCACCATGGGATGTGTAAGGGCCGGAGCCAAAGTGAGCATAGGAAGGGCTTTTGAGAGCACTTGGATAGCAGGGGAGGTGTCTTGAGAGGACAGTGCGTGACTTTTAAGCTGGGCTTTAAAGTTGGGGGAGCAGGGGCTGAGTTCTGCGGTGTGCCCGTGCATCTCCTGGGGAAGCTGCAAGGATCCTGGACCCTTGCCTTAGAGGCCAAGAAGAGGCCGGGCGCGGTGGCTCACGCCTGTAATCCCAGCACTTTGGGAGGCTGAAGCGGGCGGATCACGAGGTCAAGAGATCAAGACCATCCTAATCAACATGGCGAAACCCCGTCTCAACTAAAAATACAAAAAAAATTAGCTGGGTGTGGTGGCGCATGCCTGTAATCCCAGCTACTTGGGAGGCTGAGGCAGGAGAATCGCTTCAACCTGGGAGGCGGAGGTTGCGGTGAGTCAAGATTGCGCCACTGCACCCCAGCCTGCAACAAGAGAAACTCCGTAAAAAAAAAAAAAAAAAAAGGCCAAGAAAAGCAGGAAAGATAGGTTAAGGCCAGTGTCCTTGGGGGGACATAATACGATTTTAGACCGTCTGGGCCCAGGCAAATCTTGACGGCTCCACCTCCTGGATCCCTCGTCTCGGAGAACTCTAACTCCTCACTGCCCTGCTCTAGTCCACGCCTCCTTCACCCTCTGCCTTGATGACTGCTGCAGCCTCTTCAGTTTCCCTGCCCTCCTTTTCTGTCCCCCTCTCCGTTCTTGCCTGACCCTGTACCAGAGCGAGCAAACTCAAAAGAGGAGCCTCGGGCTTTAGACTCTTCGTGGGCCTCCCACTGTTTTAAGAAAGGCCCAGCCCCTGGGGCGGCCCCGCGGAGGTACCTTTCCAGTGTCCAGCTCGCACGCATCCCAGCGCGGCTCTCCCATCACGTTCCTTGGCCTTCCGCGCCTCCCCGCTAGACTGCGAGGGCCGACAGGGGGATTTTAGTGGGTGAGGTGCGCCACCGCCTTGAGTTTGGTAAAGGAAACCCCTGCGGCTGTGCGTGCCGTACGGAGCCACCCTGGCGGGCCAGGCGACAGGCCAGAGATCCGGGCGGGACGCGGGAGGGGGAGGGCGTGGCCGCGGGAGGGGGAGGGGGTGGGGAGCTTGGGAGGGGGCGTGGTCGTGGCCCTACGGGTTTGGGCCGCAGGAGGAGGACCGTCCAGAGGGGGAAGGAAAGGCTGAGATCGGGCGCAGGGACGCCTCTGCCTGCAGGAGCACAACCGATGGTGAGGGGGAGCGGCAGCCCCGAGGCCAGGGGCGGCGGTGGTGGGAGGCTTGTGGGCCCGGCTGGGTGTGAGGTGATGCGGAGCAGGAGGCCGAGGTAGCGGGGGGCCGCAGAGGCGTCTGCTTTGCCCAAGCCTGAGAAAGGAGTCTCTGGTTCTGCAAATCACTCCTGGGGATGGGGGCTTCTCCAAGAAGCCCAGGAGCTCACTCTCGTGCCGGGTGCCTGGACTCCTCCTGGAAGGCCCAGGAGAGCCAGAGAACTCCCTCAAGGGCAGCAGTACTGGCAAGAGTAGGGAACTGACCTCCCTGGGACGGAATGGAGGGCGAGCAATTCTCCACGATGTCCAAAAATATACCCTGGACTTAAAAAAAAAAAAAAGAAAAATTCTGCTCTAAAGAATTTCTGTCTCGGTCTCTCCCTTTCCCCCTCCCCCTCCTTCTCCTGTGTTTCTCCTCTTCCTTCATCTACCCTTTGGGGTGGGCATTGGAACTGGAGGAAGAAGAAAAATTCTTTTGGAACAGGTGCTCAGAGGAGATGATGGGGATGAGGCGAGAAGCCACCCACAGGCCATAGAACATTTCCATTGCCTTTACCTTATTTCCTGGTGCTCTGATATTTTTTGATGGCAGCCTTCTTCCGATTTTAAACGTTACTCATTCTCATGTAGAAAGTTTGAAAACAAAGTAGAAAACTTTGAGGGAGAAAATAGGACTCTCTCATAATCCCATCCCCAAAAGATCCCATTAAATGTTCACATTTTGCTATATTAGCTTCCAGTCCTGCATCTATATATCCTTTTAAATAGAAAATTAGGATCATACGGATGTATGTAGTTGCATAGCTTGCATTTTTAACCGAATATTACATTATGATAATGCATGATATATTTTTAATTTCATTTTCAAAGCTGGCATCAGATTGTACCATGTGGATTTATCATAATTAGCTCAGCCGTTTTCCTCTGGTGAATGTCATTCTTTTCTTCCGTGATGGGTACAAATATCCTTGTAAAGCAATCTTTGATTGCTTTTCTGATTATTTCCTTAGGATAGATTCCTAGAAGTAGATTCACTGAGCCAAAAGTTATAAACATTTTAAAGGTTCTCGTTACATGGAGCTAAATTTGTTTCCAGAAGGGTTGTGTTGTCTTTACTCCCACTCTGAATAAGACAGTGCTTGTTTCCTTGTCCTTTTGCTAAAGTTGGCTATTACCTTAAAATACAAAACTAAACCAAAACCAGAAAATAATCCCATTTGTCACTTTGCAGAACCAAGTGTTTGTGCCCTTGACCTCTAGCAGCTCTCTGGGAATGTGGTCACAGATTCCTACACCCATGTGTCTTCGTCTTTCTTTTACTCATCTTTTCAGAGTCATGTTTATCTTTCAATGGCTGACAGCTTTAGTTTGGGGATTTTCGTCTTATCTTGGGATTTGAGACCATCTGGGCTTCTCAGCTCTGCTCTTGCAGCTCCATCTTTATTGTATCTGGGCTTCATCTCTAATGCTTTTGTACCATTTAACCTCTTTGTGCCACACACACCAGCACAGACCAGTGTGGCATTTAGGATGACACCCTCAAGAGGCCCTTAATAAAAGATCTGGGATATTGCAGCAAAAGGCACACATAGCATTGCAAAGTTAAATTATTCAAGTTCACCAAAGTATATGTAATTTATTTCGAGGTGACCCTGCACCCCCCTCCTCACCAATACACACATTTTCCCCCCCATACACACATGCTCACTCCAGTGCACTTCCTCAGTGCATCACAAAGGGAAGTCTTTAAGGACCTCTGACTAAAATAATCACAGAATCCATCTTCTTGGACCTCCTTGATAAATGATATTTGATGGAAGCGGTGAATGACTTGTTGCACACTTTCCTTGCAAACTGAGTATGCATTACTTAGATAGAGGAAAAGGTAAAGCACATTTCCACCCTTTCATTTAACATCTTGTACTCATCCTAGCTTGTCACCGTGGCGAAGCCATGCAGGTTAATAACTTTAGCTTTGGGACCCTCCTGGAAGAAGCTCTGTGCTGGAAAGGTGGTGGCGAGGTGGTGGATCCCTCATAGTTTTAAAGCTGTGTCTGGCACCTTTACACCCTAGTTGCTCTACTTTGAGAATAATAGCAGAGGTACCCAGAACTGAGCATCACTTGGGAGGTAGAAAAGCTGGGAAGGACAAGAGCAGAAAGAAGAATTGAAATCTTCTATTCTGGGGTCAAGGCCACAGAGTTAAACATTCTCTTCTATTATTTCAAAGTGATTCTTCTATTTCTGTTTTTCAATTCAGGGAAATCAGCTGCAGGAATGAATGATCACTTTACTTTTATCCCAAAGGTTCCTGGACATGTTTTGTCCCATTCATCCATCCTTCCATCCTGCCATCCATTCATCCAACCATCCATCCATCCATCCATTCCTCCAATAAAAATGTATTAACTAGTATTATCCAACTTACTACTGGGAAGTAGCCACTTGTGGATCAAGGTTTTCTAAAGCCTAGCAGTGATGTGTAACACAGGAGTGTGTGTTAAATATCTGGACGCCCACGTGGTGGCTTGGTGGGCATTCACTGGTATATAGAGAATGCTGTTTTCATTGAAACTGGACTGCATGAAAAACATAGAGAATCATGCCATTATATAAGGCCTCGTTATTTAATGGCAGCAGTATAGCAGATAAAGCAGTGGAGAAGGCAGGCAGGGAATATCTTTAACTGTGGGTTAGAGAACTTCACAGTCATTGATGAAACTGCCCTGTGTGCTCTTTCTTCCTGATACTTCCTTTCATTTCCTATTTTAAAAAATAAATAAATAAAAAGGGTGGTCATTATGGTTAGCTCATTTTGGGGATGTGGCTGGATAGTGACCCCCAAACATATCCTCCTCCTAATCCCTGGGACCTGTGAATAGTTACCTTCTATGGTAAAAGGGACTTTCCAGAAATGGCGACCAGAAACCTGCATGGGGGCAGTTCTCAATGCAAAGCAATCTCAAATATTTTGTCCTAATAAATATATTTTTACTTTTTAGACAACATGCTCTAGTTTTGTGTTTGGAAAATATGATCCCCATAGCAGATGACACAGAAATGAGTTCTACCCTTTGTCTCTTTATCTTTGGAGGAATTTCTTGCTTCACAGTTGAGTTCATTGGATATTGAGCACTTACTGTATACAAGATTGTATCCACAGCTAGCATAAGACTAACTACAAAGATGAATACACGCTCCTACTCTGTATGACTTTACCACCTGCTCTAAGCCTCCTATCACTCTGGCCTTATGTGGTGTCCCAATAGTGATTAGATTGCCCTTGTAAAGAAGACACATACGGCTCTCCCACGTAGGACCAAGCGGTTAAGCTTCTAAAGAGGTTTTCTGAAGTTTTAAGGAGAAGCAGTGCTCCAAGTATGGGTCTGTCAGCATGTGGGGGACACTTAGTGTGAATATTTGATCATTATTTTAGTGTGTGCCCTTTGTACAACTTGACATTGACACTACCGTGAAATGTAAATTACATGGAATTCCATGGGACCAGTAAACCCTCCCCCGGCTCAGCTACAGAGTTAGCAGAATGAACGCGTGACCCAGTTAGATAGCTATCGCGTAACTTAACCGAGTTGTTTCTCTCCACTTGCTTTCAGTCTCCTTAACCGCTTTCAAAATCATCATGTAAAAGTCTGTTGCACACTGTTTTCCTAGCTGTTCAGACTAGCCTCCAAATGTCCATAGCTTCAGGAGACGCACGGACACCTCTATTCCCTCCAACTGCATAGTCGTGCTTTTGTTTCCATTTCCCCTTCCGAGGGGAGGAGCAGGGACTAGCAATGAATGGCACCTGGCTGGGGGTTACCCTTGAACATCCTGATATTAAGTAAATAGGCAAATAAAGTCTCTTTGTAGGCAAATAAACTCTGGTTTGCCTGAGTACAAGCCATGATGTTGGACTCAAGCTGTAACTTTAAAACAAAACAAAAAAAATCTTAGTTAATTTCACTTACAACAATATCCTGAAATCAGAATGGATTTAAAATTGCATCGCTATCATTACCAATAATTAGAGAATATGGTTACAGAGCCTGTGGTTTTGGAGGCTTTGAAGCTCATTTCAGCTGTTTGTGTGAGTTGTAGCTCGGTTGGGTTGTAAATTAGAATCTGATTCTTCCCCGTAACTACCCTAGTTCCCTTCTGGTCCTGTGGAAGATAAGCCGTTCTGGGTCAAAAGCAATGTGCTCACATGACCAGCCTACAAAACAGAGTCAGCCTTAAAATCTCCAGGACTGAACCGATTTGGAAACTTGGAGAAACTTTGCTATACAGGAAGATGTCTGCCGCCAGGGAACAAACCAGCAATTCATCTTGTGCCTTTCATCTGGAGTAGATCATGTGCCCTGAGGTCATATGTATTTTTAAACATTTATTCCCACTCATTTTCTTTAATTTGAGACTCTTGGGCTTAATGTAATAAGACATTTTAACTGAAATTTAATTTGAACAGGGCCTCACATATAGAGTTTGGTACTCTACAAAAAATAACCAAACTTTAAAAAGAAAACAAATCCAGGAGGCCTTCAAAGCTATACCACTCAATATGATCAACTTTATGTTTTTAACAAAGATTTATTTTGTACGCTGCTGGAATGTGGCCCTGTACCAAGTACGGCCTTCTCCTCCGGCTCCTTTTTTAATGAGCTGGAGTAGCTGGTGCGATCTGAAATGGGTATACATAAAACCATTCTGAAAGAGTTGCTAGAATCTTGGCTGCTTTTGATTGTACCAAGTGGTGAAAGCAAAGTGGAGTTGGAGGTGAAATGAGTTATTATAAAAGGCTAGGTGTGTCATGAAAAAGCCAGCAGAGAAACAGCGATCATTAGAGTCTCCGGGACTGAAGCGTTTAGCCTTGTTGGGGCTTGGTGATGGTTGACATTGAGTGACAGTCTTCCCTGCTCTTCAGTACAGTACTCAAGACCTAAAACATGTGGTCAGGAGCGGCTGGCAAGTTTGTTGAGACTGACGAGCCTCCTCAGTTGTTTCTGCTATGTTTACTGATGGCCATGAAGTGTTTCTCCTTACTATGGTCACGCCTTGCCAATTATTCTCTCTCTTTTTTTTTTTTTTCTTTTTGAGGTGGAGTCTTGCTCTGTCACCTAGGCTGGAGTGCAGTGGCACCATCTCGACTCACTGCAAACTCCGCCTCCCAGGTTCAAGCAGTTCTCTGCCTCAGCCTCCCGAGTAGCTGGGATTACAGGTGCCCACCACCACTCCTGGCTAATTTTTGTATTTTTAGTAGAGATGGGGTTTCACCATCTTGGCCAGGCTGGTCTTGAGCTTCTGATCTCATGATCCATCCCCCTTGACCTCCCAAAGTGCTGGGATTACAGGCGTGAGCCACTGTGCCTGGCAGTTCTCCCCACTTTTAATGGGGTCACTGACCATAAAAGACCTTGAGATATTGGGTGATTGGAACCACAGCAGCAGCAGCTGCTGCATGGTAAGTTGAGCCCCCAAATTCCTTCATCTTTTGTCAAGAGGTGGTTGATCTTGGCGATCTTGGGATTTGTCTTCTCCAGGTCAAGGGTGTTTGCAGTTGGCTACTTTAAACATGGTATTCCATTTTTCTTTCTATTATTTAGTAGGCTGAAGGAAATAAACAAAGAAATGGTAAATAAGGAGAAAGACTCTTAAGAGGTTGTAATTCACAGCCAGGTTAAGGAGGAATAATATTTCATTATTACAGATTCCCCCTTTATTGTGATATTAGAGAAAAATCCTCTCCCATCATACTATGCCTGACACATAAGTGTTCAAGGAATGCTCATTGAGTGGGTTAATAAATCAATGAATGTAAGTAGCACTCACTGGGAATGCAGGAAGAGACCCCAGTTGTTCCTCAGCATATTTAAACTTGCCTCTAGGCAGGAGCGCTAAGCACTCTACCTGTTAAATGCCTATAGCAAATGTAACAAGTCCCAAGCGATAGGCTTGTTAATTCTTACAACCCTGACAAGCAAGGGGAAGTAATGAAGATCAGTACTGTGATTGCTTGAAAGTGGAGAAGAAATGAATTGGCCCCAAGTTTAAGAAATGTGATGTATAAAGAAAGAGCAGACTTCTGTGAGCAATGAGAATCTAAGCTTGCAGCCTTCCCCTTCACTGCCCCCCTGTCATAACCTGCACCCCACCTTGGAGTTCCTTGACCATCTCATTTCCAGTCACCTTCTCCTCCACTGCGTTGCTGTCACTAGAAACTCCACCCACACCTCCGTTTCCAGGCAGCCATACTCACAGCACCTCCTTCCCACTGACTAGCCCACCCATTCCATCATGACAACTCTTCAGCCTCATTGGAAACTCACTTCACCATGTTTTCTCTATTATTGCCCTTCCTTCTTGAGTCCATGGGGTTGGAGGTGGAGATGAGGGTAACTATGAAATAATTAAGATCATACAGAAAATCCACTTACCAAGGAGGACCACGCTTTTAAAATCAGCTGAACCATAATCTCTATTTTTATTTACTATTTGGGCTGGATACGTTTTTGTGGCCATATTATTAGTATGCTGCATACAGATCTTTTTAAAATTATTTTTTAAATTGAAAGATAAAATTGCATGTATTCACTGTGTGTAACGTGATGTTTTGAAGTAGGTATGCATTGTGGAATGACTAAATTTAACTAATTAACATATGTATTACCTCACATGGTTATCATTTTTGTGGTGAGAACACTTTATATTCATTCTCTTAGCATTTTTTCAAGAATACACTACATTATTAAGTATAGTCACCATGTTGGAAAATATCTCTCTTGAACTCATTCCTCTTACCATTTTTTATGGCTGACTAGTATTTCATTGTGTATACTATACCACGTTTTCTTTATTTATTTATTCACTGATGGACACGTAGATTGACTCCATGTCTCGGCTATTGTGAATAACGCTGCAACAAACATGGGAGTGCAGATGTCTGCTTGACACACTGATTTCATTTGCTTTGGACATATACTTACTAGTGGGATTGTTGGACCATATGGTAGTTCTATTTTTAGTTCTTTGTGAAACCTCCAGATTGTTTTTCCATAATGGCTGTGCTAATTTGCACTCTCTCCAACAGTGTATGTACAAGGGTTCTCTTTTCTCCACATCCTCACCAACACTTGTCTTTTGTCTGTTTGATAGTAGCCGTTCTAACAAGTGTGAAATGATAGCTCATTGGGATTTTTTTTTCTTTTTTTTTTTTTGAGATGGAGTTTTGCTCTTGTTGCCCAGGCTGGAGTGCAGTGGCACCATCTCGGCTTACTGTGGTCTTTACCTCCCAGGTTCAAGTGATTCTCCTGGCTCAGCCATCCAAGTGGCTAGGACTATAGTCACCTGCCACTATGCCCACCTAATTTTTGTATTTGTAGTAGAGACGGGAATTTCACCATATTGTCCAGGCTGGCCTTGAACTCCTGACCTCAGGTGATCCACCCGCCTTGGCCTCCCAAAGTTCTGGGATTACAAGTGTGAGCCACCGCGCCCAGCCATATATCCTCTTTTGAGAGATGTCTGTTAAGGCCCATTGCCCATTTTTAAATCAGGTTATTTGTTTTCTTGCATTGGAGTTGAGTACCATGTATATATTTTGACTATTAACTAATTATCAGATGTATAGTTTTAAAATACTTTTTCCCATTCGGTAGGTGGTCTATTCACTGTTGATTGTTTCCTTTCGTACACAGAAGCTTTTTCGTTTGAGGTAATTCTATTTGTCTATTTTTGTTTTTGTTCCCTGTGCTTTTGGGGTCATATCCAAAAAGTCATTTCCCAGACCGTAGAAATCTTGATGTTTGCCCTTTTGGCGCCATATGCTCATTTGCATGAACCAGTTGTTATACTATCAGGGATTCGCTAAACAAGGCTGAATGGAGACTTGTAAATGCCTGCAAGTACACAAATGCTTGTTGTAACATGTAGCTTGGCCAGTTGGCTTCTGTACTCCAAACAGCAGAATACGTTTAAAAAGAAAGTTATCTTAGTGCACAAAAATTACGAGCTGGAAATGTATCACATACTTTTAAGAAAATTATCCAGGATACACAGTCTGGGTTTCTAAGCTAATTTTGGTCTCTATTATTCTTCTAATAAGGTGAACAGTCATACCTTTTATCTTCCAATGATTAATGTGCTGAATTAGCTATGGTTCACCTCAGTGACTTTGCAAGTATCTCTTCTGCTTCCCTTCTATAAATAATTAAGCTATGTCCTAGTTTTGTATTATAGCTATAAAATTAGCCTAAAGCTGTGCCGTTTGACATGACAGCCACAGGCCACTTGTGGCCATCAAGCACTTGAAGTGGAGCTGGTTCGAACAAGATGTGCTGTGTGTATAAAGCACCCACTGGGGTTCAAGCACTCAGAAAAGGGCAAACTCTGTCATAATCATTTTAATTATTGACTACAAGTTTAAATAACATTTCAATATATTGGGGTACATGAAATATTAAAGTTCGTTTTATGTTTCTTTTTACTTTTATTAGTGTGACTGCTAGAAAATTTCAAATTATACCTGGGTGTGGTGGCTCACCCCTGTAATTCCAGCACATTGGGAGGCCGAGGTGAGTGGATCACTTGAGCCAAGAGTGTGAGACCAGCCTGAGCAATATAGGTGAAACCCCACCTCTACAAAAAATACAAAAATTAGCCAGGTGTGGTGGAGAGCACCTGTAATCCCAGCTACTTGTGAGGCTGAGGTGGGAGGATTACTTGAGCCCAGGGGATCCAGGCTATAGTAAGCTGAGATGGCACCCCACTGCACTCCAGCCTGGGCAACACAGTGAGGCCCTGTCTCCAGGGGAAAAAAAAAGAAAATTTCAGATTACACATGTGGTTTGCATTTGTGGCTTGTATTATATTTCTGATGGACAACTCTGTCTTAAAGTAAGTCATTATTTTAATTTATAAATGATTATTGCTTAAAATTTAAATGTATGTGTATACATACAGTTATACTATGCATATAGTTATATATATGTATACATATATTTATATAGTTATGTAATTTGAAGATTACATAACTATAATCTACTTCCTGTGGTAAAACACTATTGGACAAGTCATTTAAAGAAATAATTGACACTAGTGCTTAAATAGATTAATGTATATCGAGTCAACCTTAAGATAATCAGACTATAAGTTTTCATAGATTTTATTATGTAAAGTTTTATTCTTTTTGCATATGTTCGAGGGAGGTTACAATTTTGGAACCAGTGCAAAGTTCATTTTCGTCTGTTTTACTCTGAATCACTAACATTAACTCTTCTGAACCTGTGACAGCCAGCACGTGTGAAGTTAATTTGAGTGTCCTAAAAGTCACCTTCTTCAGTTTGTTTACCTATCTTATTATCATAGTCTAAGTAGCTAGTAGTGAAAAACTTCTAAGTAACATTCTCTTTAGTGATTGAGCCGATAAATCAAACAATAACAAGGGAAACTTGGAATTCCAGGGACCAAGGCTGAATAAATCAATTTCATCCACCTGTCCAGTGAGCATTTGCTGAGAAAAGGAGAAGATGTACAACACTGTTCTGTGTTTTAAATTTTATATCCTTAGCAAGATCAAACTCCCCCTCCTCCCTCACCTAAAGCTGAGATTCAGAAGTACAGGATGTGTTCTAATCACTGTACAGGTTGCCTAGTTCATCAAAGTTGGGCACATGGGGCCGATCTGGAAGCTGGCAGGAAGTTTCCCTGGCAGGAAGCTTATGGCAGGAGCTCTCCTCCATGTTCCTGCCTTCATATAAGGCAGCCAGCAGCACTTTACATCGACATTAATAATAATGTTAGAAAAAGTAGATCTTTCTCTATTCCCTTAGGTTATTTAAATTTTACTTTTGACGTTTTGTTTTCTAACATTGAGCATTTCTCAGGAGCATGCTCACCGTGTGTTTCTTATACAGAGTAAGTATTGGTCTTGCATAATCAGAGCCTCCAAGTCAGCATGAGAAATTTGAGGCTTCTTTGAATTCGTGCAAGCTCGAATTAGAAACAGCCTCAAGCAGCTTCAGTTAGAGTCTTTCTTCTGTGGCTCTCCCAGAGATGGTGCAATAACTTTTAATTATCCCAGGGTGAGGTTACCCACAAAATTTGACCATTCACTTCTAAGGCCAGAAAGACATCAGAATAATGTTACTCAAGGGCCCAAGACATGGGAATTGGTCATTGTTGTTCCTGTGCTTTCCTTCGCCGTCAGTATTTCAGTATTTAGTAAGTGTAATCAGTTTTAAATGAAAGGGCGGCAACCAGCACCACATGCTGAGGTGTCCTTAAGCCAGCAGCCTTCATGGAGATCCATTCAGCAGCCCCTGCTCAAGATGGCTTCTCCAGAAAATGGTAAATGAGAGCTTGCATAGCTTTTGCCTTCTCTTATTTTCTCTAATGGGACAATGTATGAACTTTGGCACATGCCTAAGAGATGCAGATGGTTTTAAGCAACTATATACAATAATAGTAATTATATTACGTATCAGGCACTGTTGAAAGAAGTTTACATGTATAACTCATTTAATCATTACAACAGCCCTTTAAGGAAGATATGGTTAATACCTTGTTTGCCAATGAGGTACCTGAGTCACCGAGAGGTTGAGGAACTTGCCCAAGATCACACAGCTAGTAAATGGCAAAACCAGGATATAAAAGCAAGCCCTCTGCCTCCAAAGTGCGTAAGTCGTAATGCCATACAAAAGATTAAACTAATTTTATCTGTCTGGATATTTATGCTAAGTTTTAGTTTTGGAAGACTTGAATTGGTGGTTTCTGAATCCTGTTGAAAAAGCATCATTTCCTTCCTTTCCATCCCCTATTAGAAACTGACCTAAACCTATTTGGGATTCTTGGATATAGACACAGTGGTTCTGTTCCCAGCTGTGATATCTCTTAAGCCCTTCCAAATATTAACATTATATTTGTGTGGTAGCAGGCAGCATCTAAAACATAAGCATATCTTTTCATCTCTTTTGAGTGTTACAGCTGCCCTATAGGCTAAGCATTATTCAACTCAGTTTTGTTTTGTTTTGTTTTATTTCCCAAATGACCATGCTGAGACTCAGCAAAGGTCGTGAAGATCAGTGTTCACAGATGGTAAGTGGCAGAGGAGGGCAGCATCCAGATTTCTCCCCAACTGTGCATTTCCTCTCAGATTGTAGATACTCTCTGTCACTCAGAAGGCACAGATGCATAAAATATATTTCCAAATAGAGACTAGAGAAGTTGATGGAAATATGGATTTATAATAAGTTTCAATCTGGAAACATCATGATCACAGAGATTTAGAAAATGCATGAAGAAGAAAATCTGTTGTAGGATTTTTACTTTGCTCTATGCTATGTATTCTTTTAATTAAGTGAGGAGTGCACTAAATGAAAACCTCCATGAGAACCATCCAGATTAGTGCACAGCATCTTAAGGATAGAAGGAATCTTAGAGACCATAGTCCAGCCTCCCACTTGATGCTGGAATACCTTTGCAAATTCCTGGCAGATGGTCTAATTTCCTCTACCACCTTTCCAATATCGACAGTTCTCATGCCCAGAAGCAAAACCTTCTTTATTGTGCTCATCCTCCCTTGACTGCCGTCTATATATGATCAGCATCTTTCTCACTAAATGCAAGAGTCCAGACTTGAGCACAGGAGCAGTGCACCCCTTAAACTCACCAGGGGCTGCATTCATAGCATTAGCAGAGAGATTACACTGCACTTGTGTTGTCTGTGGTCAGCTAGTACCATCAAGTATTTTTTTTTTATGTGGACTGCTATTGTGCTAGGTCTTCCCAATCCTGTACTTGTGAGGTTCATTTCGTTGAACCTAAATACAGAAATTCCTGTTTATTCCTTTTGCAAATTTGATAATTCAGCCTCTTGGGAGAATTTAGATTCCAAGTTCTGTCAGTATATTAGCCATTTTTCTTTGGGTATCTTAGCCATTCAAAAGTGTGATAAATATGCTTTCATATGATATACTGAATGAAGTATCAGGGACAGGATACTCTGAAAAATACCTTGCCGAGGACAGTGTAAATACGAGAGCCTGCAGTCCATTCACCAAAATCTATTACATGGTGATTCACACGTTTCATCCACCAAAATGTCATGAAAAATGATGTCACAGGCCTTGGTGACATCAAAACACTTATAAAATCTATATTCATTTCCATTCTACTTGTCTTACAACCCAGTTGGGGTCAAGGGGAAAGTTCTTGCTACTCATTGGCCATTTGCTAAGTGTTTCTAATTCATCGGATCAAAAGTCGATTCTTGATGTTTGCTAGGAATTAATAAGCTAATTGATCTTGGAGAGGGCTCCAGTTTGGTTCCCTTTGAACATCAGTACGGCTTCACTCATTAGGATTTGTCCATGATTGCCAGCAATGATATGAAATTGCTTCTCCCACCCTGTGACTTAACTTTCTCAGACCTGGAGACTCGAATTAAAAAAAAAAAATACCTAACAGGCAATGTTTCATTGTCTCTTTTCTTACTTCAAGCTTTGGTTCCACCTTAACAATATTTTCCTGACGCTTTCCCAAGTGCAGATCACTGACCTCACAAAAAAAAAAAAGGAAGCTAAAAAGAGTCGCCTAGTTTTGTTTCCTATATGCCTATTCCATCATCGACTGTAATCAGCCATTTTAGCCCTTTTCTGTCTGTCTTCTTTCTCAGAACTGAACTAGTTTTGGAGTTTTCTTCTTTTCCAATTCTCAGTTCCTTGAGGCTTCTTGAATAATTTGTGCTACTTGAAAAAAAAATTTCTTTTTTGAGACAAGGTCTCGCTCTGTAACCCAGGCTGGAATACAGTGGCACAATCGGCCTCACTGTGGCCTCTAGCACCCGAGCTCAAGCTATCCTCTCACCTCAGCCTCCCAAGTAGCTAGAAATACAGGTGTGTACCACAAGCCCAGCTAATTTTTTAAAAAGTTTTGTAGAGATGGGGTCTCACTATGTTGCCAGAGCTGGTCTTGAACTCCCAGGCGCAAGGAATCCGCCCACCTCAGCCTCCCAAAGTGCTGGCACTGTAGGCGTGAGCCACTGTGCCCCGCCTGTTTGTGCCATTTTGCTGTACTCATACAAGATCATGATTCCTACTTTCCGATTTCCCATTTTTTTAGAAATCTGACCTCATGGAGTTAACAGATTGCATTAACCTTTCAAGGGCCAATTACAAATTACTTAAGGACTATGAATAATTCTTACTTACAGAATATTTAGATTGTGCTCCAGTTAGGGAATCTACCCAGTTACCTGAAGTTATGGCTGAAGGCAACTGCTTGCACAAAGCAATTAGCCTCTAGGAAACCAGGAGAATTCCCGTGAAGTGTCAATGGCCCATGTGAGGGCTGCCCCGTACTTTTGCTTTTCAGATGAATGTACAGGATCCAAATACACTGATTGTCCCTTAAGCTTCTAAAGTAGGTGGGCAGCTCCCACACGGCCAGCTGGGGCTCAATAAAATAATTGGAGCCCAGTAAATGAGAAAGTAAATGCATATGGACTGCCCTGAGCCAGGATGTTCTTTTTTTTGTTTGTTTAATATATAAATTTTATTGCGTTTTAGGTTTTGGGGTACATGTGAACAACATGCAAGATTGTTACATAGGTACATACATGGCAATGTGGTTTGCTGCCTTCCTCCCCATAGCCTATATCTGAGGATGTTCTTAAAACAAATGGTGGACATCTTGCATCATGTTTTTCAATGCTGGAGCAATTACTTGTTTTTCCATGTCCAGAAAGTCAGTGGAAACAATTTAAACAGATGGGTAGTCAGCATATAAATTTAGGAACCCATAAAGTGATGGGGTCAATGTGTATTATGACTAAAATTTTCTCCAAGGTACTATGTTAGGCTCTGGGGATTTGAAAGTGGTGTTAATTTTCAGAAAGAATCCTATATATAAGGGTGATTACAATTTTTTAAAAAGCTAATGCATTGGTGGGTCACTATGAAGGAAATTAAAATTTAAACTCAACAAACCAGTTCTTCCAATATTCATGTTATTTGTTTATGGGTCTCATTGTAGTGACTAGCGATGTATCTCATGTCTAACAAATGATGAAGTAGCTGGAAAAATGGGTTCTATTATTGTGTATTCACACTCCCGCTAAGTGGAAAGTAAGCTCCAGATTGTGATTTATTAAGATTCTCCAGCTTCGTAGCCAGCCTCTTCTGCCCAGAGCTTATCTCCACCGTGAAGCCCCCTTGCCACCCGGAAGCCCAGTTGCCTTCATTTCTGGAGTTGCTGTAGAAGTCAGCACCCTGGAGTAGAAAGTCTAAACAGAGGGGCTGTGGTGATACACATGTAACTAGAGGTGTGCCTGCTTCCCTGCTAGACTGTCCTCCTCTCCAGGACCATTGCCAGCATTTCCTTCGGGCCTCATGATGCTGAGCATGGTGGATGGAATCTTTAAAAAGGGCAGGCTGCCACCTCAGGTTTCCATATCACTGCAGACAAGCATAGCCTCTTGATCCACGTGACAGACCGTGTTGACCCCCAGCTCTGCAGGGACCCAAGGCCACCTATGCTGGGAGGGGTGTAGATGAAGGGACCCAAGGCCACCTATGTGGGAGGGGTGTAGATGTCCTCAGGCCCCCGCTCACTGCAGATGAGGAGGAAGAAATCCAGCAAGAGGAAGGGCTTCCCCCCCAATTCCCATCACGGGCTGTAGGAGAGGTCATTCCCCCTTCTCACCCACCAGTGGTCTTCCCATTTCACCCCGCTGCCTGCCAGGGGATGATGTTTCCATCCACAAAGCTTCTGAAGCCTCCCAATGGTGATCACTTCATGTTCCACAGAAGTCAGATTCCACACTTTTGTGGAAGCAATGCTCCATGGAAAGGTTGTCGGGTTTGCAAATCCCTGCTTCAGGAGATTTCACCTCCAAACCTCTTTCACACGAAATGTATTTTACTTTGTTTAGTGTTTGATCTGAGACTTAATTAGTGACACATTCTCTTCAAAAGCAGCACTTCCGAGAGGTAACGCCATCAGTGTCTTTGCTCTCCTGGCCGTGGTGGATACAGTCTTGCCCTGGCTCTCACGATAAGCTGCATGCTTGCTCTGATCCGGTCGCAAGGGTGAGGTCAGCCTCGTGGCTGGCTTCCAAGGAGTTCTGCTTCCATTGAGAGAATACTCAGGCTTTCCGGGAGCTCTGTTTTCTCTGTAACTTATCATCTTTCCGTTTTATCTGAGTGGCTCTCACTTCAGGTAACTCCAGCAGTGCCTTTCTCTGCCAGCCTCTTCTTGCCTGGCCTGAAGTGACCCCTGTAGTCCCCATCCCATTTTCTCCTCCCCCTAGACTTCCGCCACGAGGTCTTCCTCCTCCCCCACTTGGTTCAGAGCCAAGGTGACAGATCTGTAGACATCATAGGAAACTGCCTCACCTAGAGCACTGTGGATTCTTCTTTGCTGGGCTGACAGCCAGACACCCACTCACTGCCTCCTTGAGACCTGGGCCTGTGACTCTTGCAACCCCTGACTTGGAAGACCCTGAAGAAGCTCGGCTACCCTCAGTTGTATTCAGTCTCCAGAGCAGGACAGACCTGTGAATGATGCCCCCGAAGCACGTGGGCCACTCGGGGCTGCACTAAATGCCACATAGCGCCAGGCATAGTTGAATTTTCCCAAGACACTAAAGTGCAAACTCTTCATCAGTTCAGACCAGACTTCCCGGTGTAAGGTGGAGCTAATTCTTCCAATGACAAAGCCTGACAGAGAGTCCCAAACCTACCCTTTAAAAACAGGCAGGTGAATAGTATCTCGACCTAAATGGAGAAGAGAAACCATGAAAATATTAGACATCTTTCTTTGTTCACTTCCTCTCATGCCCCAGAGCGGAGCAGGGTGAATATTGGAGGGGGAGTATCTCACAATTCCTATTTTAATCTGGGCAGTTTAGTAGAGTATTTCCACGGTAATGACCGACACCCTCAGACTACCAAGCTCTGTCCTTTCTCTTTCCCTTTAGCTGGTTCTTCCCCGTCTTGAATCTGAGTACCCTTGAACACATCTGACTTTCTTCCTCTTCTTTTGGCCATGGAATAAGGAACTTCAGCTTAGCTTTTTGTTTGTCTTCTCTTTCCCCATGAAGTTATATGAACCTCCTGCCTTCTTTTTAAGCTTTTTTCTCCCCTGAGAGCAGCTTGCCAAGTTGAGAACAAATCATTCCCTATGGCCCAGTTAACTTTGACTCACTGGCTGAAAGGGGATTACATGACAAAGTCAGGATGATCAAATGATGGGATTGGCTCAAGGCGATAGCATGGTGAAGTCAAAGTGATCAGACAAGGAGCTGACCCCTCTGAATCTCAGCCAGGACCACTCGAGAGCCAGGGGGCTCAGCTGGGATCTTGGGGCAGGAAGCTCTAATCTCTAGCTATCCAGTGTGGTCAGCATTCATTGAAATGGAACAGCCGATCCTGGCATAACAGTAATCTGTAGATACTCTTTCGTTATAAAGGCATTTTAGTCTCCATAAAACTGGACTCAAAGTTCAGCTGTGATTCCCACGTAGGGTTTACTACATTTGGAGAAAGTGTATGGAGCATTGTTGTTTGTTTTATTTGTCTGATCCACCAGAGGCCCTGTTTAGATTGTATCAAATGATGCTTTCCCAACACTTACTTTCTTCCTTCCTTTCCGTTTTAGCTTTACAGATAAAAACCAACAGTGAGCAGCAGGCAGGTGTTTTGTGTTAGGTCCCAGGAATGGTGCTGAGTAAAGTGGGTGTAGTTCACTTAGCCTTTAGCTGAAGCCAGGGCCCCTGCTCGCTCCACACATCCCCCACTGGGCACTTGCAAGTCTGTTCCACTGACATGTCTCATTAGTAAATTCCTGAAGTCATGGACCATATCTGAAGCAGGTAGGATTCACTAGGCCAGCGAGTCACAGCAAGTGAAGGAACTGGGCCTAGAGGAAGGCAATGGTGCATCTCTGGTCTCAGGACTCTGCTCCAAGGATGTCCTCCAGGCTCTGGGCTCCTTCCTGCCACCACCATGCTCTTCCTGGGGGTTAGCTGCCATGGCCAGTATTTACTGTACTCTCTATACCTAGTCCATCTGTTCTCAGTTGCCACCCAAAATACCCAGCCCCACAGACTGCCTGAAATAAAAGAAAAACTCCAAATCCTTTGCCAGTCTCAAGTGGTGAAGAGGGCTGAATCCATCATAGATTTGCCTGTGGCCTCTAAGCAGCCCTTTCACCAGTAGCCAGAAGGAGGCAGAAGGAGCACCAGGCCTGAGGAGGTGGGTGGCCTCCTCTCCCAGGCCTGACTCAGTTGGTCCCCACCCTTCTAATGGGTCAGTCCCGGGAAGGTCTGGGGCACCTCCCACCTTCAGCTCTGTGCTTGGCTCTTCCAGCCCACCAAGGAGTCAAGCATTGTGATTGGCATCCTGCCTAGGGAATAATCTGAGAGTGCTGAAAACACAAAGGAAACAGTGAATACAGAGTCCACTTCCAGGAAGCTGCCCATTTAACCGGGAGAAAGGACCAAAGCACACCTTCCCAAGAAAACGGGACTTCAAAATGCTTATAACCAAAAATATATAAGGAAAGGAAAATGTTTTGTGGTTAACAACAACCCCAAACCATGCGAAATGCCGAATGCTATTTCTCCTCGTAGAAAGGGCCACGTCGACTGAGTCCTGCATACAGTACCCGGTTATGACTCTGTTTACCTACTTTTGCTTAAACTTGCTTGGCCATGACTCCCATTCTCCAAGCAGCATCTCTTTATATGAGCTCCAAGACCTCCTTTGGGAAATATTCTTCTAGATGGATCTTGGACCTTCCTCCTGCAAAGAAGTATCATGGGGACAAGGGGGAGTAAACGAAGGCACCCACTGCTATCTTTCTAATCTCTCCTCAGTTTAGAGTCCTCAATTGCTCTGGTTTGCAAATTTCATAATGATAAAGGGGTGTCTTGAGCCACCTAACACCCTACGTACTTGGTTTCTTTGACCCCACTTGCAATACCAGACTAGTGCATGAAGCCTGGCTCTTCCCCATGCTGGTCTTGGGTCCTCAGTTGTGCCACCTTATTCTCCTCTGCAGTCTTCCAGTGGGTCCTTGTCCTTGGGAGGATGCTATCCCCAAGGGACCCACCTCTCTTCTGCTCTCCTCGGCCCATTGTGCTCTTCACCCTTCTCTTTCTGCATCTCGTTGCTACCTCTGTGTGTTGTTCTGGTTCCCAGGGTGACGGGCTGCTGTTTATCCCCTTGGTAAACTCTGCTTCTCCCTGTTGGTGTCGTGGCAACCGGAGCTGCTTGCTCTCCAAATCACAGCCCATTTAACCGAGGCCTTGTATCAGTTTAAATAGTTTTTGGAGGGTTGTACTTTTTTTTATAATAATAATTTTTTTTAATCACCTGCTTTGTTTTTTTTGGTAAAAAGTATTGCTTTCCTCCTCATGGCTTCTCAAAGGGCAGAAAGAGAACAATTCCAAGTGTGGGCTACAATCCAAGGGAATTGTGTACCACTTGGTGCTGAAGTACTGAGTTCCCAAAGAGGGTTCGCCTTCATCCTGTGCTGAAATCCATGAAGCTGGTGGGGTTAGGATCAAAGAAGGGGTTCCCGCAGAAGGCGTGGAGAGAGTGTTTCCCCTTCACATGCATTCTGCTAAAGGTGAAGTCAGTATAGATACTCACTAGACATTCAGACCAGGCAGGAGGAAGATTAGGTAGCTGTATTTACTGGATCGTGTGTAGCAATTGGGATTTGTGTGTTTCCCAGGGTGGATATCTGCTTCACTGCAGAGACTGGGGAAGGGAAAGTTGGAGGCCAGCAGCAAGCCCTGCCCAGCCAGAACACTGAAGGCATCTCAGTCAGGGTCTTTGGGTTTTGTTGGTCGGTGTTAAGGTCCCTCCGAGGATGATGCAGCACTTTTCTTGAAAGGTGGGAAATTGTTGCCATGATGAGAAGCAAAGAACTTCAAAAGTGAGTCCATGCATGCTGATGGGATGAGAGGACCCGTTTGTCTGAGCCTGGGACAGGGCCTGCGTTCAGGGTGGCCTGGACACCCTCACTCCCTTCCTGTGCTCTCCTGTGAGGCTGCTTGTGATCTGGTCACCTTTTGTGCTGAGTCCTTCCTCTGCACAACTTCTGGGGTGATCTGTTAAACCCACCATCCAAGATTCTTCAGTGCTGTTCTGCTGATCCATTTCTGTGTACCAAACCACTATAAAATGTGGTAGCTGAAAATAGCAGTTTATGATGATCTCTTAACTCTCATGCTTCTCTGGGCTGCCTGGGCCCAGCCTGGGGGGTTTTGCCTGGGTCTCTCAGGTGGTTGCATTGAGAGGTTGGCTGGACCCGTAGGTGTCTGAAGACTTGATGACCCAGATGTCCATGACAGCTCACGCACATGGCTGGCCTCTCAAAGTTGCTGTCATCTCAGCTGGAGCTGTGGGCGGGAGCAACTGCACGCGGCCTGTCCACACAGCCTCGGCTTCTCCCAGCATGCTTGTTGGCTTCCAAGAGGGAGCTCCTAAGTACTCAGGCAGAAGTCGCAGGATCACTTCTGCCCTTCACTGGTGCCTGCTCAGATTCAGGGGGTGGAGATTGGAGGGACACACTCAGGAGAGCATGTGGGATAGAAAGATGGCTGAGCCCATCTTTGGAAGATGCTGTCTGCTTCCTATCACCTACCTCCAGCTGAAAACTTCAGCATCTAAGCAATGCTGCAGGGGCCTTTGAGGGCCAGAGGGTGCAAACCAAATACGTCTCCATCCGAAATGAAAATAGCTTTGTTGAGTTCAAATGGGGAAAAAAAATGTAGAGACTTAACATTTAGATTTCAAATTTGTTGGAGAGAAAAATGACAAGGAGAAGTTTGGTGATGCTTTTCAGCTCCTGAAATCCTATCTTCTTGGCTTCTCTGAGAAGTTCGTGAAGCTTAGACAGTTTGGTAATTTTCATCCTTTCCATGTGCTTGATGTGTTTAGAGAAAACAGTGTGCGCTCACATGCATGGCCTCATTTCATGTTGTCATCGTACTTGCACAGATGGGGAAACTGAGGCTCAGAGAGGCCTCCTGCTTTCTCAAGTTATTGGCAGAGCTGAGGCTGACACTGCTCCATCTGCACAGGGCCCTGTTTGTGTGCCTCACCCAACGCCTCTCTGTCACTCCTCTCTTCCTCTAGAAATACAAAGTAGGCTCTTTCAATGCCTCTCTGCCTCTGCTCACGCTGTTCCTCCTCTCAGAAACTCTGTCCCTACAAACACATCTTCCACTCCTGACTCACACTCAGCCTTCAGGGCACAGCCTCGGAGGCCAGCTTGGGCATGGGTCTCCTAACTGCACCCTCTCTGCAACAGCAACTGAGTCCCTTTTTTTCCCTCTTCCCACAGTAAAGTATTTCATGCTTGTCTCTCCCCCTAGTCTATAAACCCTCAAGGTCTTATCTCCTGCTGTAAATGTGAATTATTATCAGAAGTTAACTCATCCTCGAGAAACCATTTCTGTTCCTCACCCCTTACCTACAACCTGTAATTCTAATATTCTGGCAGAATTCAGGCTGTATGTTACTCTGGCAGAGAAGGTCTTCTACAAAAATAGATCACCCATAAACCACCACTAAAACCGAGCCAGGGATTTGATACGAGTTCCAAAGTAGAAATTATTTTGTGTTAATGAGAAATCATATTGCAAAGACTTGGGAGGAGCAGAAAGCTGGAACTTATCAGCTGTTAAATTTAAACCAGATCTGTTTCCAGTGTTAATGTAGGGAATTCATCATAATACTAGTTACCATAAATAATTTTTAACTGGCATGTGTGTTGAATAGATGCATATCTCAGGTAAAAACATGAAAAAGGAGATGCTGTTTTTGTCATTTCTTTGGGGGGGTCTGCACCCACCTGCTCCAGGTGGGACCTTGTTCTAATGTTGTGTCTGGATCAGGACCAGCAATGGAAAGGTTAGACCCTGGGCTTGGCACTGGCTCATGTGGCAGGCATTAACTGTCGTGTCCAGTCAGATTATGCTTTTTCCATTCTGAATGTTACATCTTCTCTGACATTGTATGTCCACACCTTCATTCTCCCATGTGAACAGAGCCTCCCACAAGTAAATAAAGTTGACAGCAAGACCTGACTGGATTAAACAAAAGTGAAACAGGTTCTTTTTAAGGCACCAGGAGAAGACCTGCAGAAATAGGAACACTGCCATCCCTGTGGCTTGACCTTGAGAATCAACTTGGGTTTCTTTCTGATCGTTACTAGAATGTTTCCTGAACACACACACGGACGTGGTGTACTTTTATTGCACAGCACCTCAGAGCATCTTAAAGCAAAGGTTTTAATTAATTAAAACACCCTGTGAGTCTTCAATTGAGGGAAGGCAACATGACCCAAACAGATTTAACCACAAACCCCTGCCCTTTGCTTTCCCCCTCACGAAGCACTTTCCTAGAGTGATGTTGGAGTCTGTCTGTAACTTCACAGTGAAATGACTTGTGTGACAAACATAATGTGTACAAGGTCCACACAGCAATGGGGCTCAGAGCCTGGAGCTTTGGAGGCAAATACACTTGAGTTGGAGTTCATTTCTCAGTTATGCAGCTCACTTGCTCGGTGATTTGGGACAGTCTTTACAGGGCAACAAGAGCAAAACTCCGTCCCAAAAAGAAATCTCTCTGAAACTTGGTTTTCTCATTGGTCAGAAGAGATGACAATGATGTGTATCTCATAGAGTTGTGATTATTAACAAAGTAATATGTGTGAAGAGCCTTGCATGTAATCCTGGTTCCAGTTTCTTCAGTGATTGCAGAGGGAGTAGTCAGATTAGATATATTAGTGAGTCAGACAGAGAAATTAGATGTCAGCTTGTTCTTTATGAAGCTTACTCCTTTTAGCCATGCATTTCCTCTTTTTAATAAAATTGGTGATTACATTTGAATCAACTTTTTAATATAAAACTCATTAAAGGAAGAATGTGTCCCATTATCTTTGTATGTATCTGACCATGAGTAGTTAAGAAATGTTTATCACATTTAGTGGAAAGTTTTTAATAGTAAAATTAATTTGGTGTCTGTATCTAATGCAACAGACTGCTCTGTCAGCTATTAAATGAGGGAGAATGTTAGTGCATTTTGGGGGGGGGAAAAACTGACATATGGTCGACTTTCATTATGTGTAAGAGTTATGTTCTAGAAATTCACTGCACACACTAAATCATTGCTCCTAGGAGAAACCCAGGGTTAGGTTCTTGTGAGTCTCTGGTCAAATCATATTTGTCATTTTTGCATAACCTTGTTTTATGTGTTTTTCTGTTTAAAGACCTCTTATTTAATACGTGTGTGTGTGTGTGTGTGTGTGTGTGTGTGTGTGAGACTCATTAACATTGAACTCATGGCCAGCAGCACATTACGCATGGCTGAATGAAGCTTATCTAACACACATAGTCTCTCCCTGAGTCACATCACAGCTTTGTTGTGCTTAGAAACACTAGACAGCACCACAGTACTATACTTGAGGGTCATTGTATACGGTGAAATTACCAATAAAAAACGTGACACTAAATGGGCCACAGAAAGCGGACTTGTTTATGGTGTGAGAGCCGAAACAAGAAAGTAGCTGTTTGACTTCAGCTGTGAATGTGTGCAGCAGCCTCTCCAGTTTTCCACGATCCGCTCCAATTTTCCACGATCAGTGCGTGTCCACAAGTGACTGTGAAAGTGCCGTAAGTATTGACTTGGAGGTTACAAATAAATTTCAGGCCTGCTGCAGTGACCCATGCCCATAATTCCAGCACTTTGGGTGTCTGAGGCGGGAGGACTGCTTGAGCCCAAGAGTTCGAGACCAGCCTAGGCAACAGAGCGAGACTCCATCTCTACAAAATATATAGAAAATTAGCTGGGTGGGGTGATGTACTCCTGTAGTTCCAGCTGCTTGGGAGGCCGAGATGGGAGGTTTGCTTGAGCTCGGGAGGTCGAGGCTGCAGTGAGCTGTGATTGTACCACCACACTCTAGCCTTGGCGGCAGAGTGAGACCCTGTCTCAAGAAAAAAAAAATTAGTAATTAGGTGAATTCACATATACAAAATCCATGAATAATAAGGATCACTTGTACTGCTTTATCAAAATTAAATGTCATAGCAAACAGAGAATTTCTGTTTTCCAGTAAAGAGCTACCTTCCCCCATCCATTGAACAGCCCTAGCAGTATTAATGGTAATTAAATAATAATGCAGCCATCTGTATTGGTGTTAATTACTGACTGGCCTCAGTGCACTGGCGTAAGGAGGGGGCAGAAGGGACAAGAGCCCCCAGCGTGGCTGCGACGGGGGCTTTGCTGCTTTGTGTGTGGTCGCTTTGCTCCCTGGTCTGTCTGAGCTCACCCTTGAAGCTGGATCACAGTATCCCTCTGGGGGCACACGATTTAGGAATCCTCACCAGAAAAGTAAGCACAAAAGCCATGTTTTCAAGTTGTTATTGTCTTTGGGGAGGTGGAGGATGGGTGAGGAGGAACTGTCCCCTAAAGGAGTCCCGATCCAGGGTGGAAAGCAGGTCCAGGCCCCACTGCCCAGGAAGGAAGGGATCGGAGCAGCAATTCACCAACAGTCCAACTCAAAATAGACCTCACAAAGCAAATTACTGTGATGAGGGAAGAGTTTCTCTGGAGTCTGCTGGCTGGAGTCACAGTTTGCTGGCCGCCAGAGAAGCCTCTGCTGTGGAAATGCCCTACAGGCTTACCCAGCGCACACAAAAGCCGCCGGGGGGGACCTGGCTGCTGGCACCTTGGCTCAGCTCGTGACTCTGAGCTCCCAAGGCCAGGCCAGCCTGCCTGAGCAGTTGTAAGTGGCAACACACCCTCTGGGTGGGGACAGGCAGCAAAAGGAGGAAGGGGGTGAGGATTTAGCAATAGTTGTACTCATTGTTAACCCAGTTCAGCCCTGTTGTGGGATTTTTTTAAAAAGCTTTTTTGTCCTATGAGGGCTCTTTTGTCTCTGGCAGTCATGAGAAGTAGGTATTTGGGGGGTAATACTGCACCACTGTGAGACTGAGGCAACACTGTGCTGATGAAAAGAACTCCAGTTGTCACAGATTCATAATAGCCTGCAGTAATTGAAGACTTCCTGTGGTCAGGTGCTGTTCTAAACACTTTATGCATATTGGCTCATTTCATCTTTCTCCCTTCAAGGTAGCCACTTGTTTATGCCCACTCTACAGATAAGGAAACCGAGGCATAGTGTGGTTAAGTCGTAAATAAACCCCGGGTTACACAGCTGGCTCCTAGCCACCACACAGTTCTGTTGGACTATAATGCAGCACCCTTTGTCTAACTCCTCGGGTTCTCAGCATTATAGATTCAGGCGTCAGCTGCAGCACGTGTGTGCTGCGCATGGACTACATGAAGCAGGCCTGCACCCAGGGCCTCCGGAGATGGGAACATGAACCTGGCAGCCCTTTGTCCTACAGGCATCGGCAGTCTGGGAGGGTGGGGAAAGGCAAGAAGGGGCAGAAAACAGCAGGTCCCCCTGATGGGTATGGGGGGCTCTGTGGACTCAGGGATATGAGAGATGGGAGGAAAGGGGATAGATGGTTAGGGGTGTCCAAGAAGAACAGGGAACAGTATCTTAAAAGAGGTGACATTGAGATAGGTCTACACCAAGTTTCTCAAGCTCATTCTAGACCCTCATTTTACTCTCTGCAGTCAGGGTTAGCCCATACCCCAGCATTCACACGGAGCTGTTCCCCCCACCAGCCCTTATCCCCCTCCTCACCAGCCAGCACGCCTGATGTGGGGGACCCTGCAGTGTGAGTGAGGGATCCATTGTCAGGTGAGAGAGTAAGTTCCCCAGGTTTTGCAGAGAACTAAGGTGCCACAGTTCACCCCAGCATGTGCACACATGACACTCAGCACCTGCCTTCATCCTGCCGGCAGGGCTAATCTGCCTTTACTTACCATCTTCCCATAATTAAAATGGAGAAACTGCCAATATAGAACATTTGGAGGTGAAAACACACATGGAAGAGTCTTTGTATCCAGGCTTGCACTGAAATTCTTTGTAACTCTCCTGCCAGGAGGTTTTTCTTTTTCTTTCTTTCTTTTTTTCTTTTTCAAGACGGAGTCTTGCTCTGTCACCCAGGCTGGAGTGCAGTGGCTCGATCTTGGCTCACTGCAACCTCCACCTCCCGGGTTCAAGCAATTCTCCTGCCTCAGCCTCCCAAGTAGCTGGGATTACAGGCACGCACCACCACACCTGACTAATTTTTGTATTTTTAGTAGAGACAGGGTTTCACCATGTTGGCCAGTCTGGTCTCAAACTCCTGACCTCATGATCCGCCCACCTTGGCCTCCCAAAGTGGTTTTTCTGTCTCTCCCTGCTCTCTCTCTCTCTCTCTCTCTTTTGGCTTTTTAGTTTTGCATTTTAAAGCACCATGATTGAAACTACTGAGTCTGCCTTGAGTTGTAAGTCCCTGAGACAAGCTGCTATGGCCATGTGTGAGGTATGAACGGGCCCAGGCTCTGGAACTATCAGCTGCTTGTTGGTTGGCTGGGCTGGGCTGGGCTGGGCTTCCCTATCCTGGGTCCTTTTGAATCCACTTGGTGGGGACACAATAACATCTTTGTAAGGAGGAGGCTGGAGTGTAAAGGAAGCAGCTGACTGGGTTTTGAATTCAAGCTGTTTTCCCTCTCTCTCCATATGCCCCATCTCTGCCACCCTCCACCCCACAACAGAGGGAAGGTCTTTACTCCTCAGAGAAATTGGATTTTGGTTGTAATAAAGTCATTACATAGACCCCATAACTGTTTAAGGTAGTGAGTTTACAGGCAGTCGGGGCTGGCATCCCAGTGTGATTTATTCTTCAGCTCCTCAGCTATCTTGCTGCAGGGGGAATGCGGGTATTAACAACCTGTCATGCAAAAAATTTGACCCGGCTATAAAGATAATCCTTCTTTCTGCATCTCTTCTTCACTGGTCTCCTCCTGCTAAAGTAAATGACTAATGTTTTAAAGTATCCATTCTTTAACATCAAAATATTATCCTTAATTTGCTTTTCTCTCTCGCTTTTGTCTTCATGTGAGGATAAAGCCAGCTAAAAATACCTGTGATAATTCTTTAGATAGCAGTTCTCCAGCAGGTGCCAAGAAACACCCAGATCCTGCGATGGGTGGATTGACCCTTCCTTGGGTACTAGGGAAGAAGGAAGGGACCAGCATAGGTACAGGAGGATCTTTCCATTGTGTTCCACTGACTGTCCGGGGGCCTGTGCACCTCTCACCATCTCACCCACTGACTGCCTACCCCTTATTATTATTCTAAGTCAAATTCTGTTATTATAGTCTTTAATACATAGGAAAGGGGAACTGGTTATTAGCTGTGGTGTTTAGAAAGAAGTAGAAAACCCATCAAACTGACTTGAGTCGTAAAAGGAATTTATTGGCTTATGCCGCTGAAACATCACAGGCAGATGGTTTCAGGCCAGAGCTGCTCCAGCGACTCGGTGGTGTCACTGCAGATCTGGTTTCTTTCCTTTTACTAGTTCTACCTTTGCAGTGGTTGTCTTCAAACCAAGAGTGGCTCTCCTCATGGTCCCAAAATAGTTGACAGTGGCTTTGGGGGATCTATCACACTCAAAAGAGAAGAGTCTCAGAAAGCCTTTGTCTCTGCATCCTCTGAAAGGTCTTACTTAGGTCATGTGCCTATCATTGTGTCCAGGAGAATGGAGTGGATTGATTGGCTCAGCCTAGGTCACATGATCCATATTTACCCTTGTGGGTGGAATCAGCTTTTCCAGAACCATAAAGATCCCTGGGTAGAGATCCTTGAGAAGGGAGGAGAGAGGAGATAATGCTGGATAAATGACCAACAAATATTTAGTATATATGACTTATTAGTTGCTTAATTGTGAACAAAATAATAGACTCTTTTTCTGTTTTATGTATTTCAGTTGGTTAATATTGGTGCTAGAAATATGGTGTTGAAGGTAGGGCTTCATATATATATATATATATATATATATATATAATATATATTTTTTTTTTTTTTTACCAATTTCCTGGTCTCAATCCCTTGATTCCCAGGGCCAGAGACCAGACATGCAGGAAAAGAGTGTGCTGGAAGTGAGGTTAGATCACAGAGTTCCTAGATGCTGTCCCAGGACCTGAAGTGGAAGGGAAGGAGGAGTGGACAGAAATGGAGACATTATCACCCTTTCAATAAAATGTACTTTAAGAGTTTGTATTCTGACCTGGCGTGGTGGCTCACGCCTGTAATCCCAGCACTTTGGGAGGCTGAGGCAGGTGGATCACCTCGGGTTGGGAGTTCGAGACCAGCCTGACCAACATGGAGAAACCCCATCTCTACTAAAAATACAAAAATTAGCTGGGCTTGGTGGTGTGTGCCTGTAATCCTAGCTACTTCGGAGGCTGAGGCAGGAGAATCTCTTGAGCCTGGGAGGCGGAGTTTGTAGTGAACTGAGATCGTGCCACTGCACTCCAGTCTGGGTGAGAAGTGAGACTGTCTCAAAAAAAAAAGTTTGTATTCCTTGCAGCATCGTTTTTAAAGACACAGGCTTAGTGAAACTGAACGATGATAAGAAACATCCCTACCTAATTTGTTACTTTTCCACAATTTGAACTTTCCTATTCACGGTTCCCTTGTCCCCCTCTGCGCCATGCCACGTCCTCACTCAGATCCAGTTGTTGTTTTTTTTGTTTTTTTTTTGTGTGAACGATAAAGAATCCCCCATCTTCTCTTTTCAGCGGACAGTTTGCGGTTGTGAAGAAATGCTGTGAGAAAAGCACGAGCCTCCAGTATGTCGCCAAATTCATCAAGAAAAGGAGGACCAAGTCCAGCCGGGGGGGCATGAGCCGCGAGGACATCGAGCGGGAGGTCAGCATCCTGAAGGAGATCCAGCACCCCAATGTCATCACCCTGCACGAGGTCTACGAGAACAAGACGGACGTCATTCTGATCCTGGAACTATGAGTGCCGCCTGGGCTGGGCTGGGGAGAGGGTGTGGCGGGCATCAGCCGCAGCTTCCTTCCAGCTGGACCGTGCCACGGCGCACCCAAGAGAGACATCAGGAATTGATTCTGCTGTACGGGGTGTGTGAACAGCGGTGCTGCCTGACCTGAGACCCAGCTGCAGAGGTCTAGAACAAACTCTCAAGAGCAGCTTCCATCACTGTGATTTCACCCAGTTTGCAAAAGGCTCTCCCTGTCTTGGGGTTCACCACTTTCTGGGGTTTTCCTGTTAAACTTCAAACCGATGTCCTTCTCCCCTCTCACTCTATTCCTGTCCTCTCTCGTTTTTCTGCTTTTCTTCCTCTGTTCTCTTCATCTCTTCCCCCATCTCTTCCTCTTCCCTCTATCTTAAATGCATGAACCCCATTTTTAACTGTTGAATCCATCAACACTAATTATATGCATGGTTAGAATTGAGCCAGAATCACTCAAATAGGACTTGTTTTTAAAGCGAGTTGCTGATTTTCTCAGGCAAGCTGTGTCCATCGGATGTTATGGGAAACTGATTGCAGTGTGTTATTCTGTGGTGTTTCTGGTCTCCCTCTCCCACCCCTCCGGTCCCCAGCTTCCTGCCTGCTGTGCTGAGTGGGCCCCACTCCCTGTGGCTGAGTCCAGCAGCACATGCTGGCAGGAGAGGAGAGGAAGCCAGCCCAGGGCACACATCTGCTCTGTCTCCGGGCTTTGGGGATGGAGGCGAGTTGTGAGTGCCTTGAGGAGGGACAGATGGAACAAAAGATTTGAGGACAAACCAGTCCTTGGTGGCTCTTAGTGATGACAGGCTCCATCTATTTCCTGGCAGCCTCTTGAATTCAGATTTGTCCTATTGCCCATCCAACAGTTTCCTTCTTTGCAATCCAACTGCCCCTTCTTTACAGATGTCTCAGGGGTAAGAAGTGAGGAGAAGGAAATGAAGGAGGAGAAGTTTAGCAGAACTGACAGGCTGGCTCCCAGGCGCCACCCTGCAGGTACCTTGGCTTCGCAGTCCCAGGTGCCTGCAGTCCCCCACAGCATCTTGTCTCACCACTGGGATTTGGGCACATTTCTTTGTGGGTCTCAGCCACAAATTTCTTAACTATAAAATGGGGTTAATAATACCTCAGAAGGTTATTGGGGGAGATAAATGAGATAAGAATTTTTAAATACCTAGCACTGTGCTGGTTTGTAGATGAGAGTGATACGTTCCCTCCCTCCCTCTCTTTCTTCCTTCCTTCCTCTTTTCCTTCCTCCCTTTCTCCCTTCCCCTTCCTCTTTTCCCCTTCCTTCCTTCCCTCCCTCCTTCCTTCCTTCCTTTCCTCCTTCCTTCCTTCTTTTCCTCCCTCCATCCCTCCTTCCCTCCTTCCTTCCTACCTCCCTTCTTCCTTTCCTCCCTTCCCCTTCCTTCTTCCCCTCCCTCCATCCCTCCTTCCCTCCTTCATTCCTTCCTTCCTCCCTTCTTTCTTTCCTCCCTTCCCCTTCCTTCTTCCCCCTCCTTCCTTCCTCCCCTCCCTCCTTCCTCCCCTGCCTCCCTCCCTCCCTCTTCCTTCCTTCCTTCATTCCTTCCTCCCTTCCTTTTTTCCTTCCTCCCTTCCCCTCCCTCCTTCCTTCCTTCCATCCTTCCTCCTCCCCCACCTTCTTCCTTCATTTCTTCCTCTCTTCCTCCCTCCCTTTTTTCCTTCCCTCCCTTCCTCTCTCCTTCCTTCTTCCCTCCCTCCCTCCAAATCAGCAGTTCTCAGTCTTGGCACCAGAGACATTTGGGGCTGAATCATTCATCCTTCAGGCTGTCCTATGCATTGTAGAATGTGTAGCAGTATCTCTGGCTTCTTCCTACTGGATGCCAGGACACTCTTCCCCCGTGTTGTAACAACTAAAAATATCTCCAGACATTGCCACATGTACCATGGGGGCAAAACCTCCTGCTTCCCCCCATACTCCACCACCCTCACAACTGAGAACTGTGGCTTTAAAGGAAGAGCAGAGCTTTAAGGGGCCAGGAGATTAAGGATCTGCTTAGGGTACACAGAGGAAAAGGGACAAATCATGGTATAATCCTCACTGAGGCTTTATGTGGCTTCTGGGAGGCAGCAGCCTAGAGTGAAGATGGGGACTGTGGAACCAGACAGAACTGGGATCAAAATCCAGGGCATATCCTTTCTTGTTTTTAAGCCTACATTTCCTGCCTTAAGACAGTGAATACAAAGTGTCTGGAAAAGAAACATAACAAATCACAACTATTTTGCATTTTCAAATAAATTCCCAGGTTGTGTCCAGTGACTCAAGAATGCTACTTATCCTCATTTCATACTAAAATATTTGAGCAATGCCTATGAGTCACTGCCCCTCTTGTGCCTGTCTGCATGTATATATTGTGCATTCAACTTCTGTTGCCTGACTCAGTTCATAGATAGTTCTCATTAGGTGCATGTGCCCTGTGTCTAAATTGGGCAGCATACAATTATTTTTTTAAACATTTGATTATTTAAAAATTTTATTTCTCATACAGCACATAGGGCGTTGGAGGAGGATGGTGTCATTCTATGAAAGTTAACACAGGTAAATCATGTAACCAGCACTCTAACCAGGACTCAGAACAGTTCCCATACTCCTAAATACTCCAGTACCCCTTTTATTAATACTGCCCCTTCATGCCTGCCCTCTACTGCCTAAGTCCTGGCAAGCCCTGAGCTGACTTTCATCACTGTTTGTATTAGTCCATTCTCACACTGTTATAAAGGCAGACCTGAGACTGGGTAATTTGTGAAGAAATGAGTTTTGACTCATGGTTCTGCAGGCTGGACAGGAAGCATGGCTGGGGAGGCCTCAGGAAACTTACAATGATGGCAGAAGGTAAAGGGGAAGCAAGCAGCATCCTCACATGGCCGGCAGGAGGAAGAGAGAGAGAAGGGGGAGGAGCTACACACTTTCAGACAACCAGATCCCCTGAGAACTCTATCAGGAGATTAGCAAGTGGGAAGTCCACCCCGTGATTTGTTCACCTCCCACCAGGCCCCTCTTCCAACATCGGGATTTATAATCCGACATGAGATTTGGGTAAGGACACAGAGCCAAACCATATCACTATTGTTTTGTCATTTGGAAATGTCCAGTGAATGGAATCATATAGCATACAACTGTTTGCAACTAGCTTCTTTCACTCAGCAGAATGCACTGGTGATTTGTGCATGAAGAGTGAGTCCATTTTTATTACTGAGCAGTATTTCATCATAAGAATTTTTGTAATCCATTCACCCATTTGGCTTGTTTGTAGTATTTGCTAATTATGAGTAAAATTGCTACAAACCTTCACATACAGACTTGTATGTGAGCATAGGTTTGCATTTCTTTTGAGGAAATACCTAGAGATCTTGGGATTGCTGGATTGCGTAGTAAATGTATGCCCAACTTTATGAGACACTGCCAAACTGTCTTCTAAAGTGAGCATGCTGTTATACAGTCCCTGCAGCAATGGATGAGAATTCCAGTTGTTCCACCAGCATGGGCCCTGTACTGTTTTTCAACTGTAGGCTTTCTGATAGATGGATTTTGGCATACAGCTTTACACTGTTAAGTGCATGATGACCCTGAATGAAAGCTGAGTGAGCTCACCAGGAACAGCTGTTAGATGGAGTGAGGTGGAGGGCTCCCAGGAGCTGGCTGCTCCTTCACAGGGCTAGACAGGTCCCTGGTTATTTGTTCTTCACAAATTCTAGCAGCCCCTGGGAGGTGACTATTCTTGCCTCTTCACCAATTAGGCATCTGAGGGGTTGTGATGGTTACTTTGATGTGTTAACTTGACTGGACCATGAGGAGCCCAGATATTTGGTCAGACATTATTCTGGGCATGTCTGTGAGGATGTTTTTGGGTGAGATTAGCATTTGAACCTGTAGGCTGAATGAAGCAGAACACACTCCCCAATGGGGGTGGCTCCATCCAATCAGTGGGAGGCCCGAATAGAACAAAAAGACTGATCCTGAGTACGAGACCATTTTTCCTGCCTAACGCGACTTTGAACTGGGACACCGGCTTTTCCTTGCATTTGGACTTAAACTGAAGCATCAGCTTTTCCTGCATCTTGAGCCTGCTGGCTTGGGCTGGAACTATACCATCAGCTCTACTGAGTCACCAGCTTGCCGACTTACCTTGCAGATTTGGGGACCTGCCAGCTTCCATAATAATGTGAGCAAATTCCTATATATGCACATGATGTGCAGGTTGCATATGCATGCTAGGATGCATGTTTCTCTGGAGAACCCTGAAAATACAGTGGTACTAAGTGCCAAGAACAGAAAGTGCACCCTTACTATTATCTTGGAAGCTTGCCCCATTTTTTATATATTTACATTGCCTTGAAGAGGTGTGCTGTAATTTTTTTTCTTTTTGCTATACTTGTTTTGGAGGTTATGTTTTATAATTTTTAATAGACTATTGAAAAGATTAAATCTGTCCAGGAGAAACAGTCATCTTTGACTTTGAGAAAATTATCTCCTAAATTCTAGTATCATTAATGGAAGCTTTAGTCATCAGTGACAGATTCCATCTCTACTTTTCTTTCTTAAGAATGCTGAAGTACAGTGGTGGTTAAGGAGAGAAGAAAAGTGAACAACTTGTTAGACTATAACCCCATGAGGTAACAGTGGCTGTTTGTCTGAATCCTCTGGCTCAGTCATTTTTGAGTGGATGTAGTTTTTGGATTTACTGCTTTGAGATCAACCTCACGGCAAGTTGAACTTCCTCTGAGGCTTGCTGAGGAAGCAGGTCCTTGGTGAAGCCTGTGCCTCTCTCTACCTTTATACATGTGAGTTCTCTCCTCCAGACTCCAGCCCATCCTTCCCACTGAAACAGACATCCCGAACTACCCTTCCACTTGGTATTTCACGAACCACTGCCACTGACCCAAAAAGGTATCTTTTCTGTCCTTTGTACAGAAACTATTTGGGATATGCGTTAAAGGTGCAGTTGTCAAATCCCAGTCCAGGACCTGCCCTTTAACATTTTCGCAAGCCTGAAAGTAGCTTTAAAGTCATGAGTTTTTCCCTGCCTTGCTCCACTGGAGAATCATTTCTCAGAGGATCTGTCATTGCAGCTCAGCATAGCATACACCTGATGGAGGCAAATGTGATGTCTTAAAATCACGATTTCAGATTTCATGTCCTCCACGTCCCATTGTTCTCTAATGAGGTCTTGCTGATACCAAAATTTCTTCTTATTGTGTTACAGCTCACCCACACGTCATCACACAGGCAAGCCACTACAAAACTTACATCTTCAGTGCTTGAATTGTTTCATAACTTGCCTTGTTATCTGGTGAAGAGTGAAGCCAAACTCACAGAACTTAAAGTCGATGCTGTTTCTAAAGTGTGTGGCCTTGTTCTTCAGCAGCCCTGCCTTCTAGCTTTCCCTTCCTAAACTTGCTGCTCAGAAACAGTGAAGGATTTTGGTCTGTGGATAGTTATGCATTTTTCTGCCTACCTCTTGTCTACCCGGCCATTGTTCAAAGCCAAGTGCCCTTAGATTTTAAAACTGAGTACACTTGGGAGGAGTTAATGTTTTGTATAAGAGATCTCAAAGTGCCCCAAATATAAATGTATATATCATAGTAGGATAAGGTTATATTTTCTTAAAACAGAGTACAAACGCAAGAGGGAGTATATTTTATATCACAAGGTACAAACTTGGGGTGTACAATTTTTAAAACAGTGTAGAAATCGAAGGTGTATTTGCTTTGAAAACAGAGTACGGGCGGAGGTCGTATATTTTTTATCACAGAGTACAAAGGATTTAGTATTTATTTTAAAATTGAGTACACAGGGAGGTTATATATTTTATATAAGAGAGTACAAAGTGACGGTGAATATTTTCTATAACAGATAGAATTACAAGGAGGCAATTTACTTTAGAACAGATGCACCGGCAGAGGAGTAATATTTTTTATCACAGAGTACAAAAGGAGTTAGTATTTATCTTAAAACTCAGTACACAGGGAGGGTATATATTTTATATGAAGACAGTACAAAGCCAGGGTGAGTATGCTCTGAAACAAACAGAGGATACTATAGGTTGAATTATTTTAAAACATACTGCCAGCAGAGGAAATATATTTTATCACAGAGTACAAAAGGAGGTATTATTTATTTTAAAACTGAGGACACAGGGAGGGGATATATTTTATATAAGAGTGTACAAAGTGAGGGTGATATTTACTATAACAGAATAGAATTGCATGTTGTATTTACTTTAAAACACATCATACCCTTACCTAATATATATTTTTATAAAGAGTAGAATTTTAGGGTGTACTATCTTTACAACAGAGTATAAATAGTAAGGTGTATTTATTTTAAGGCACAGTACATTTAGAGGGTGTGTATTATTTATAACAGGGTATAAGATAAGGTTGTATTTATTTTAAAACTCAGTACACAGGGAGGGCATATATTTTATATAAGAGAGTACAAACTGAGAGTGAATATGTTATATAACATAGTAGAATCAACGGTGGTATTTACTTTAAAACAAAGTACCGGAATACGGTGTATATTTTTATAAGAGTACAAAATGTGGTAGTATTTATTTCAAAACTGAGTAGCATACACAAATCAGTTTAACTCTGTAAGGTTAATGCACACATTGCAAAGCAGTTTCACAGATAGCTTCCTTTTAGTTTGGATGGTGAGATATTTGTCTTTTCCCTGTAGGCTTGCATTCATTCAGAAATGTCCCTTTCTACATTCTACACGAAGTGTGTTTGCAAACTACTGAATGAAGCAGCTTAACTCTCTGAGTTTAATGGACACACAACAAAGATGTTTCAAAGATATCTTTCTTCTGGGGTTTAGAGCCATTCATTCTGTTTTTTCCATAGGCAAGGGTTTCGTTGGAAATATCTGTTTTTAGATTCTGCACAAAGAGTGTTTCTAAGCTGCTGCTTACACACATTAATTTACCTCTGTAAGGTGAACGCACACATTGCAAAGCAGTTTCATAAATAGGTTCCCTTTAGCTTTTATGGTGAGATATTTCTCTTTTCCTCATAGTCCTGCATTTGCTCTCAAATGTCTCTTTCTACATATACCACGAATTGTGTTTGTAAACTGCTGAATGGAAACATAGTTTCAATTCTCTGAATTGAACGGACACCCAGCAAAGTAGTTTCAAAGATACCTTTCTTCTGGGTTTTACAGCCAGTTAGTCTGCTTTTTCCCATAGGCTGGGGTTTTGTTGGAAGTAGCTGTTTCTATATTCTGCCAAAGAGATTTTCTAAGCTGCTGCATACACACATAAGTTTACCTCTGTAAGGTGAATGCACACATTGCAAAGAAGTTTCACAAATATCTTACTTTAGTTTTCAAGGTGAGATATTTGTCTTTTCTTCATAGTCCTGCATTTGCTCTGACATGTCCCTTTCTATGTTCTACATGAAGTGTGTTTCCAAACGGATGTAATGAAACATAGGATCAACTCTCTGAGCTGTCCGGACACACAGCACAGCAGTATCCAAGATATCATTCTTCTGGGTCTTACAGCCATTAATTCTGATTTTTCCCATAAGCTGCGGTTTCATTGAAAATATCTGTTTATAGACTCTGCACAAAGAGTGTTTCCAAACTGCTGCATACACACATCAGTTTAACTCTGTAAGGTGAATGCACATATTGCAAAGCAGTTTCACAGATAGCTTCCTTTTACTTTTTATGGTGAGATATTTGTCTTTTCCCCATAATCCTGCATTCACTCTGAAATGTCCCTTTCTATATTCTTCACAAGTGTGTTTGCAAACTGCTGAATCAAAACATAGTTTCAAATATCTGAGTTGAACGTAGACACAGGTAATCAGTTTCAAAGATATCTTTCTTTTGCGTTTTACAGCCTGTCATTCTCGTTTTTCCCATAGTTTGGGGTTTCATTGGAAATATCTGTTTTTAGAGTCTGCACAAAGAGTGTTTCTAAGCTGCTGCATACACACATCAGTTTAACACTGTAAGTTGAATGCACACATTTCAAAGCAGTTTCACAAATAGGTTCCTTTTTGTTTTTATGGTGAGATATTTGTCTTTTTCCTGTATAACTACATTTGCTCTTAAGTGTCCCTTTCTGCATTCTACACGAAGTGTGTTTCAAACTGCTGAATTGAAACATAGGTTCAACTCTGAGTTTAACGGACTCACAGCAAAGCACTTTCCAATATATATTTCTTCTGGGTTTTACAGGGAGTCATTCTGGTTTTTCCCACAGACTGGGGTTTCATTGGAAATATCTGTTTTTAGATTCTGCACAAAGAGTGTTTCTAAGCTGCTTCATGCACACATCAGTTTAACTCTGTAGGGTGAATGCAATACATTGCAAAGCAGTTTCACAAATTGTTTCCTTTCAGTGTTTATGTTGAGATACTTGTCTTTTCCCAATAGTCCTGCATTCACTCAGAAATATCCTTTTCTCCATTCTTCACGAAGGGTGTTTTTAAACTGCTGAATTGAAACATAGGTTAAAATCTCCGAGTTTAGTGGACACACAGAAAAGCATTTTCAAAGATATCTTTCTTCTTGGTTTTACATCCAGACTTTCTGGTGTTTCCCATAGGCTGGGGTTTCATAGGAAATATCTGTTTTCAGATTCTGCACAAAGAGTGTTTCTAAGCTGCTGCATACACATATCAGTTTAACTCTGTAAGGTGAATGTACACATTGCAAAGGAGTTTCACAAATAGCTTCCTTTTAGTTTTTATGGTGAGATATTTCTCTTTTCCCCATAGTCCTACATTTGCTCTCTAATGTCCCTTTCTACATACACCATGAAGTGTGTTTGCAAACTGCTGAATCGAAACATAGGTTTAACTCTCTGAGTTGAACGGACATACAGCAAAGCATTTTAAAGAGTATCTTTCTTCTGGGTTTTAAAGCCAGTCATTGTGGTTTTTTCCCATAGGGCGGGTTTTTATTGGAAATATCTATTTTTTGATTCTACACAGAGTTTTAGTGTTTCTAAGGTGCTGAACACACACTTCAGTTAAACTCTGGAAGGTGAATGCACACTTTTCAAACAGTTTCACAAATATCTTTACTTCAGTTTTTATGGTGAGATATTTGTCTTTTCAGCATTGGCCAGCATTCATTCTGAAATATCCCTAAATAGAATGGCTAGCATTCTATACGAAGTGTGTTTCTAAACTGCTGAATCATTACTTAGGTTCAACTCTCTGAGTTGAATGGACACACAGCAAACTAATTTCAACTATATCCTTTTCTGGGTTTTATATGCATTCATTCTGATTTTTCCCATAGGCCAGATTTTCGTTGTAAATATCTGTTTTTATATTCTGCACAGAGTGCTTTTAAGCTGCTGCATACACCCATCAGTTTTCCTCTGTAAGTTGAATGCATACATTGCCAAGCAGTTTCACAAATAGCGTCCTTTTACTTTTTATGGTGAGATATTTGTCTTTTCCCCATAGGCCTACATTTGCTCTGAAATGTCCCTTTCTACTTTCTACATTAAATGTGTTTGTAAAATGCTGGATCAAAACATAGGATCAACTCTCTGAGTTGAACAGACCCACAATAAATTAGTTTCAAGTATATCTTTCTTCTGGGTTTTACAGACAGTCATTCTGGTTTTTCCCATAAGCTTGGGTTTCGTTGAAAATATATATTTTTCGATTATTCACAGAGAGTGTTTATAAGTTGATGAATACACATATCAGTTAAATTCTTGAAGCTGAATACACACTTTTCAAAGCAGTTTCACATGTAGCGTCCTTTTCCTTTTTATCGTGAGATATTTGTCTTTTCAGCATTGGCCGGAATTCAGTCTGAAATGTCCCTTTCTAGTTTCTATATGAATCTGCTTCTAAATTGCTGAATGAAAACATAGGTTCAATGCACTGAGATGAATGAACACACAGCAAAGCAGTTTTAAAATATCTTTCTTCTAAGTTTTACAGCCAGTCTTTCTGATTTTTACCATAAGCCGGGGCTTCATTGGAAATATCTGTTTTTATATTCTTCACAAAGAGTGCTTCTAAGCTGCTGAGCAGACACATCCATTTAACTCTTTAAGGTGAATGCACACATTGCAAAGCAGTTTCACAAATAGTTTCCTTTTAGTTTTTGTGGTGAAATATTTGTCTTTTCCCCATAGGCCTGAATTTGCTATGAAATATCCCTTTCTACAGTCTACATAAAGTGTGTTTGTAAACTGCTGAATCAAAACTTAGGTTCAACTCTCTGAATGGAACAGACACACAGCAAAGCACTTTCAAAGATATCTTTCTTCTGGGTTTTACAGCCAGTCATTCTGATTTTTCCCATAGGCTAGGGTTTCATTGGAAGTATCTAAGTCTTTCTCTGTAGAGGCTTCTTGGTCTGGCTCAGTGTCTTAACAAAGACCTGCAGTCAGCAGAGGAAAACATCGTGCGAAAGCTTTTCATGTCAGTTTCCCTCCAAACACCTTTCTGGATCATTGGACAGGTGCAATGATCATGGAGATCTGGGCTTCCATCCCCGTGTGGGACAGGGACGTTCTCTCTCTCCATGTCCCATTGGACGGCTGCCTGGAAGTCCTTTGCCCCTCCACAAGGCAGTGTTGCAATTCACCCAGCACTTCCTCTCATTCTTGAGGGCCATCCAGCTCCTTGGGGAAGTGCCTTAAAGCATTGAATATTTTGGGTGCCACAGATGCCAGGGAGTGAGCCAAAGGGATTGGGTTTCCCTGGATGCAGTGGAGGTTGCGTAGGATCACCTGCTGGCTGGTGAGGTGGGACACCAGGTCTTGGGGCCCATGGGATCTTTCTGAGCCCCAGCGAGAGGCTTGCCTCCTCTCCCATTGTAATTCCATCTCTCTTACACACGGGGGATCCAAAATGTTATCCCAGGCAGATTCCAGAGAGTCCATCAGGCACCCTGAATCTCCTCTTCCACCGGGAGCTGAAGAGAAGACTGCTCGCTCATGGAGGCCCTGAGGGCATGAGTCCTATGTGTTTGACCCTGGCTTGGTCTCACGAACGACCTTTCCTAGGCCTCCCCAATCCCGCCACTTAGCTCAGCTTTCTCCGTCACCTCCACTTCAGTCATTTTTTAAGGGGCCGCACCCTGACTTCTGTGAGACAGACGCCAGTGGAGTGGGTAAAGTTAGTGTTCATGCATGAAGCACGAGCCACCCTCGTGTTATAGTGACATTCACCATTTCCCTGGTGATGGGTTCCTGAGATGTCACAAAGGCGGAGGCCCCTGTGGTAGTGCTCAGGACCCCTCTTCTACACGGTGTCCTAGGGTAGCCTCCAGAGGCAAGGATTCATTGAAGGTGGGCTAGGAGGATGAACCTTACGCAGAGTGAGCACTGAGGGAGAGGCGGAATCCCAGTCTTTGTCTCTCCAATGGTGTACAGGTGAGTCTCCCCCAATTGTCATGTCCTGGTCATCTCCAGGACACTTCTGCCTGTGTGTCTTTGGGCTGCTCTCTCACCCAAGGGTCCTAGTGGTGAACAACAGAACCCTGCAGCTTCAGGGGCTGCCTGGGTGTGAGTGGTACTGTGCCACTCCTGTGTGTCTGTGTGTGTGGAAGGGGTGTTGTTTGTGTGTGTGCACTTTTATGTCTCTCTCTGGTTTCTCTCTCTCTTCTTTCCTGATTCCTCTCTTTCTGACTCGCTGTGTGTGTGTGTGTGTGTGTGTTGTGTGACACGTGTTTGTTGGGATGCCTGTGCCCTGTGTGCAGGAGGGTGGTTTCTTGCACGATCGCCTCTCTTTTGCTGAGCTTCTCCCCGCGTCTCTGCCTGGGTCTCATGGCCGGTCATCAGTCATTTCCCAGGCAGTTAGAGCTGCCGTTTGTGAAGGCCTGGGAAAACGTGGGGGAGGGAGCTGTATCAGACCAGCATGGATTTCAGTCACCTCCCCATCCCAAGAGGCCTCTTTCTTAGGATCAAGATGAACTCAACCCCTAGCCATGGACAAAAGTCTCACCACAGCTCACTGTCCACCTGCAGGAGGGCTGTCCATTGACCTCTACAAAGATGGTTATCACTTCTCTGGCCTTTGTTCTCACTGAGAAATCTAGCCACAGCTTGACACAGAACCAGAACAGGGCATCAAGAATGGGTTGTCAAGAATTTCTGTCACTCCACTGCTGGCCTTTTGGAAAAGTTAACCATTCTGCACTACCCCCAGATATCTGTGGAGGTGGCATTGTGCTGTATTTGGCCTGGACTCTGGCCTAGGCTCTGTCCTCCCTCTTCCCCTGTAGAGGATTCTTGGCCTGGCTCAGTGTCTTCAACAAAGAACACTCCACAGTCCAGCAGGAGGAAACGTCGTAGAGATGTGTTTCATGGCAGTTTCCCACTTCAAACCTGTTTCTGATTGATTTGGCGGGTGTGATGATTGTGGAGCTCTTGGATTCCATCCCCGTGTGGGACAGTGACACTCTCTCAGTCTCTATGTCCAAGTGGATGGCTGCCTAGGTGTCCTTTGCCCTCTCCAGAAGGTGATTTTGCATTGCACCTGCCCTTCCTCGCATTCTTGAGGGCTATCTACCTCCTCTGCTCCTGGGGAAAGTGCCTTCAACACTGAATCTTTTGGCTGCCACAGATGCCAGGGAGTGAGTCAAAGGGATTGAGTTTCCCTGGGTGCAGGAGAGGTTGCATCAGCAGTACCTGTCAGGTGTCAGGGTGGGGCACCACGCCTTGGGACCCAAGGGATCTTTCTGAGCCCCAGAGAGTGCCTTCCCTCCTCTCTACATTGTAATCCCATTCCCACTTACCCAGGTGAGATCCTAAATGGTATCCTAGGCAGAGTCCAGAAAGCCCATCAGGACTCTAAATTTTCTCTTCTGCTGGGGGCCGAAGCAGAAGACCGCTTGCTCATGGAGGACCTGAGGACACGAGTCCTATGTGTTTGACCCTGGCTTGGTCTCATGCACACCACTTTCCCAGGCCTCCCCAAACCCGCCATTTGCACCACCGCTTTCTCTGCTGCCACCTCCACTGCAGCATATCTTAAAGGGGCTGCAGCCTGACTTCTGGGAGCCAGGTCCGAGTCAAGTCAGCCACGCCAGTGCTCATGCCCAAAGCACTAACTGCTCCTCGGATCATAGTGACATTCACCATTGCCCTGGTGATGGGTTCCTGAGATGTCACAAAGAAGGAGGCCCTGTGGCACTGTCAGGAACGGTGTTCTGGCTCCTCCTCACAAGGACATTCACATGATAGCCTCTGGAGGCCAGGATTCACCAAATGTGGGCCAGGAGGAAGAAACCTCAGGTGGAGGGAGCACCAGAGGATCAGCGCAGAATCCCAGTCTCAGGTCTCCGCCAAAGGTGTACAGGTGAGTCTCCCCAATTGTCATGCTCTGGTCATCTCCAGGACACCTCTGTCTATGTGCCCGAGGGCTGCTCTCTCACTGAAGGTTCCTAGTGGTGGAAAACGGATCCCTGCAGCTTCAGGTGCTGCCTGGGTGAGAGTGATGCTGTGCCACTACTGTGTGTCTGTGTTTGTGGAAGGAGTGTTGTTTGTGTGTGTGCACCTGTATGTCTCTCTCTGGTTTCTCTCTCTCTTCTTTCCCACTCCCTCTCTTTCTGAATCACTGTGTCTGTGCATGTGCTTGTGTGTGTGTGTTGGGACGTGTGTGCCCTGTGCACCTAAGGGTGGTTTCTTGCATGATGGCCTCTTTTTTGCTGAGCCTCTCCCTGCGTCTCTGCCCGTGTGGCGTGACCAGTCATCAGTCATTTCCCCAGTGGTTCCAGCTGGCATAGGTGAAGGCCTGGGCAACTTGGGGAGTGAGCTGCGTTGAATCAGCATGGGTTTCAGTCACCTCCCAAACCTGAGCAGCCTCTTTCTTAGGACCAAGATGGTCACACCCCCAGCCATGGACCAAAGCCTCATGGAGCTCATTATCCACCTCCAGGAGGGCTGCCCAGCAACCTCTAAGAAGATGGTTCTCACTTCTCTGACCGTTGCTTTCACTGAGAAATCTAGCCATAGCTCGACACAGAGCCAGAATGGGGCACCAAGAACGTTTTGTGGCAAGCATCTCTGTCACTCCAATGCTTGCCTTTCTGGCCAAGTCAACCACTTGGCACTCCCCCATCCTGGATGCCCATGGAGGTGGCATTGTGCTGTATTTGGCCTGGACTCTGGCCTAGGCTCTATCCTCCCTCTTTCAGTGTAGAGACATCTTGGTCTGGCTCAATGTCTTCAACAAATAACACTCCCCAGTCCAGCAGGGGGAAACATCATGGGGATGCGTTTCATGGCCATTTCTCTCTCCAAACCTTTTTCTGGATGATTTGACAGGTGTGATGATCATGTAGCTCTGGGCTTCCATCATCATGTGGGACAGGGACACTCTCTTAGTCTCCATGTGCCAGTGGATGGCTGCCTGGCTGGGGTTTTCCATCTCCAACATGCACTGTTGCAATTCACCTTTCCTTCCTCTCTCATTCTTGAGGACCAACCAGCTCCTGTGCTCCTGGGGAACATGGGTTCAGGCACTGAATATTTTGGCTGACACTCTTTCTGTAGAATTTAAAAACAGATATTTCCATGAAAGCTCTGGCCTATAGGAACAACCAGAAACACTAGCTTTGAAACGCAGAGGAAAGATATCTTTGAAACAGCTTTACTGTTGGTCAGCTCAACTGAAAGAGTTGAACCTATGTTTTGATTCAGCAGTTTAGAAACACACTTCGTATAGAATCAAGAAAGGGACAATTCAGACTGAAGGGAAGCCTATGGTGAAAAGAAAAATATCTCACAATGAAAACTAAAAGGAAGATATTTGTGAAACTGTTTGCAATGTGTTCATTCTCCTTCCAGAGTTTAACTGATTTTTGTATTCAGCAGCTTAGAAATACTCTTTGTGTAGATTTTAAAAACAGATATTTCCAACGAAGCCCCGGCCTATGGAAAAAACCAGAAAGACTCTCTTTGAAACTAAGAGGAAAGATATCTTTGAAACTGCTTTGCTGTGTGATGGTTCTACTAAGAGAGTTGAACCAATGTTTTGATTCACTAGTTCAGAAACTCACTTCTGGTAGAATCTAGAAAGGGACATTTCAGACTGAATGGAGGCCTAGGGTGAAAAGACAAATATCTCACAATAAAAACTAAAAGGAAGCTATTAGTGAAACTACTTTGCAATGTGTGCATTCACCTTCCAGAGTTTAACTGATGTGTGTATTCAGCAGCTTAGAAACACATTTTGTGTACAATATAAAACAGATATTTCCAACAAAACCCTGGCTTATGGAAAAAAATGAGAAAGACTGGCTTTTTATCCTACAGGAAAGATATCTTTGAATCTTCTTTGCTGTGTGTACGTTCAACTCAGAGAGGTTGAACCTATGTTTTGTTTAAGCAGTTTAGAAACACACTTCAGGTAGAATCTAGACAGGCACATTTCAGACTGAATGGAGGCCTATGGTGAAAAGAAAAATATCTCACAATAAAAACTAAGAGGAAGATCTTTGTGAATCTGCTTTGCAATGTGGCATTCACCTTCCAGAGTTTAACTCATGTTTGTATTCAGCAGCGAAGAAACACTCTTTGTGTAGAATCTAAAAACAGATAATTCCAATGACACCCAGCCTATGCAAAAAACCAGAAAGCTGGCTTTTTAACCCAGTGGAATTATCTTTGAAACTGATTTGCTGTATGTCCTTTCAACTGAGAGAGTTGAAGGTATGTTTTATCTCAGCAGTTTAGAAACACACTTTTTATAGAATCTAGAAAGGGACATTTCAGAGTGAATGGAGGTTTATGGTTTCCCCCTGTTTGGACTGTAGAGTGTTCTTTGTTGAAGAGACTGAGCCAGACCAAGAAGCCTCTAGGCTTCTCAGAAATGAGGCAGACAGAGAAAGTGGGAGGACAGAGCCTAGGCCTGAGTCCAGGACAAATACATCACAATGCCACCACCATGGGCATCCCGTGGAGAGGAGTGCCAAATGATTGACTTGAATGTGAGACATGGAGTCAAAGGAGATCATTTTGGAGCATTGAGATTTTACTGCCCCATTGAATTTTGGACTTGCATGGAGCCTTTATCCCCTTTGTTTTAGCCCATTCTCCCACTTGGAATGGGTGTATTTATCCAATGCCTGCACTTCCATTCTATCTAGAAAGCAACTAACTTGCTATTGATTTTACAGGATCATAAGCAGAAGAGGCTTGTCTCAGATCATACTTTGGACCATGGACTTTTGAGTTTATGCTGAAATGAGTTAAGACTTTAGGGGTCTGTTGGGAAGGCATGATAGGTTTTGAAATGTGAGGACATGAGATTTAGGATGGACCAGGGTCAGAATGATATGGTTTGGCTGTGTCCCCACCCAAATTTCATTTTGAATTGTAGCTCCCATAATTCCCATGTGTTGTGGGGAGGGACCTGATGGGAGATAATTGAGTCATAGGGGTGGTTTCCACCATACTGTTCTGGTGTTAGTGAATACATCTCACAAGATCTGTTGGTTTTATAAGGGGAAACCCCTTTTTCACTTGGTTCTCATTCTCTCTTGTCTGCTGCCACATAAGATGTGCTTTTCACCTACCACCATGATTGTGAGGCCTCCCCCAGACACATGAAACTGTGAGCCCATTAAGCTACTTTTTCTTTATAAATTACCGAGTCTCAGGTATGTCTTTACCAGAAGCATGAAAACAGACTAATATAAATGACAAATAACAAGTAAAAAATCGGGAGACAACAGATGCTAGAGAGGATGTGGAGAAATAGGAACACTTTTATACTGTTGGTGGGAGTGTAAATTAGTTCAACCATTGTGGAAGACAGTGTGGAGATTCCTTAAGGACCTAGAAATAGAAATTCCATTTGACCTAGCAATCCTATTACTGGATATATATCCAAAGGATTATAATTCGTTCTATTATAAAGACACATGCACACTTATGTTCATTGTGGTACTGTTTACAATAGCAAAGTCCTGGAACCAACCCAAATGGCCATCGACGATAGACTGGACAAGGAAAATGTTGCACATATACACCATGGAATATTATGCAGCCATAAAAAATGATGAGTTAGTGTCCTTTGTAGGGACATGGATGAATCCGGAAACCATCATGCTCAGGAAACTGACACAAGAACAGAAAATCAAACATCGCATGTTCTCATTCATAGGCAGGTGTTGAACCATGAGAACACACGGACACAGGGAGGGGGAGCATCACACACTGAGGTTTGTTGAGGGTTACTAGAGGAGGAAAGCGGGGGGTAGGGAGGTTGGGGAGGGTTAACATGGGGAGAAATGGCAGATATAGGTGACGGGGGGATGGAGGCAGCAAACCACATTGCCATGTATGTACCTGTGCAACAATCCTGCATGATCTGCACGTGTACCCCAGAACATAAGGTGCAATAAAATATAGTTTTTTTGCAAGAAAATCTCCAAGCAAAAAAAAGCCTCAGACCTTATGGATACACTGCTGAATTCTACCAAACTTTTAAAGTAGTAATATTAATTCTATTCAGCAGATATTAAAAAATGGACAAACAAGGAATACTTCCAAACCATTCTACCAGTCCACTGTTACCCTGATAACAAAACCATATAAATACATATCAAAAACAAAAACTATAGGACAATATTTATTGAGCAATATTGATGCAAAAATTCTCAACAACACTGAATTTAACAAATAAAAAGGTATAACAAAGAAATGAAAGAAGATTAAAAAACAATTATAAATGACGAAAGGGATATTACCAATGACCCCACTGAAATACAAAAACCCTTCATTGACTACTGTTAACACATTTGTCTGCACAAACTGAAAAATCTAGAAGAAATAGATATATTCATGGACATATATACCCACCCAAGTTTGAACAGGAAGAAAGTGAATGGAACAGATCAGTAAGGAGCTCTGAAATTGACTCAGCAACCAATAGCCTACAAAAAAAAAAAAAAAAAAAAAAAAAGTCAGGGCTAGAAGGATTCACAGCCAAATTCTACCAGATATACAAATAGGAACTGGAACTGTTTCTGCTGAAACTATTCCCAGAAATTCAGTCAGAGAGACTCTTCCTCCATTTAATATATGAAGCCAGCAGAATCCTTATACGAAAACCTTCCAGACACACAAGAAAATAGAAAACATTAGGCCAGTATATTTGAAAATTGATGCAAAAATCCTCAACATAATACAAGCAAATTAAATCCAGCAGCACATCAAGAAGCTAATCCACCATGATCAGGTATGCTTTATCCCTGGGATGCAAAGATGAGCTCAACATACACCAATAAATAAACGTGATTTATATGATAAATTACATAAACAGAACTAAAGACAAAAACCTCATGATTATCTCAATAGATACAGAAAAGACTTTTGATAAAATTCAACATCACTTCATGTTAGAAACTCTCAACAAACCAAATATTGAAGAAGCATACCTTAAGATAATAAGAACAATCTATGACAAACCCTTAGCAAACATCAAACTGAATAGGCAAAACCTGGAAGCATATTCTTTGCAAAGCAGCACAAAGACAAAGATGCCCTCTCTCAACACTCTATTCAACACAGTATTGGAAGTAATGGCCAGAGCAATCAGGCAAGTGAAAGAAATGAAAGTCATCCAAATATAAAGAGAGAAGTCAAACTATTCTTGTTTACAGCTGACATATTCCTATATCTCACGAAATACCAATAGTCTCAGCACAGAAACTCTTTAAGCTGATATCTTCAGAATGTTTCATGATACAAGTGGTGTACAAAAATCACCAGCATTTTTATACAGCAACAACAGTGAAGCTGAGTCAAGTCCAAAACATAATTACATTCACAATTGTCGACCCGAAAGTAAAATGAAATAACTAAGAATACATGTAACCAGGGAGGTTAAATATCTCTACAATGAGAATTACAAAACACAGCTCAACAAAATCAAAGATGACACAAAGAAAAAGCATTCCATTGTAATGGATAGAAAGAATCAATATCATTAAAATGGCTATACTACCTAAAGCAATTTACAGATCCAATGTTATTCGTATCAAACTACCAATGACTACTCTCACAGAACTAGAAAAAATTATTTTAAAATTCATATGGAACCGAAATATAACCCAAATAGCCAATTAGCATTTGTTCAATCCTAAGCAAAAAGAACAAAGCGGGAAGCATCATGTTATTGGACTTCATATTACACTGAGGGCTACTGTAACCAAAACAGCCTAGACTGGTACAAAAACAGACAAACCAGTGAAACAGTATAGATAGCCAGGAAATAAGGCCACACACCTACAGCCATCTGATTTTTGACATAGCTGACAAAAACAAGCAATAGAGAGAGGACTTTATATTCAATAAATGGTAGTGGGATAATGGGCTACCCATATGCAGAAGACTGAATCTGGACTCCTTCCTAGCACCATATACAAAAATCAACTCGAGATGGATTAAAGATTTAAATGTAAAACCAAAAATTGTAAAAACCCTGGAAGACGACCTAGCCAATACCGTCCTGAACATAGGAACAGGCAAAGAGTTCATGGCAAAGACGCAAAAAGCAATTGCAACAAAAGCAAAAATTGACCAGTGGGATCTAATTAAACTTAAGAGGTTCTGCACAGCAAAAGAAACTATCAACAGAGTAAATACATAGCCTACAGAATGGGAGAAAGTATTTGCGAACTCTTCATCTCACAAAGGTCTAATATTGAGGACCTATAGGAACCTAACCAAATTTACAAGAAAAAAAAAAGAACCCCGTTAAAAAGTGAAAAAAAAACCCAAATATGAAGAGACACTTTTCAAAAGAAGACATACATATGGCCAATCATATGAAGAAAAGTTCAATATTATTGATTATCAGACAAATGCAAATGAAAGCCAAATTGAGATACCATGTCACATCAGTCAGGTTGGCTATTATTAAAGTCCAAAAATAACAGATGCTGCTGAGGTTGTGGGGAAAACTGTACACCTATACACTGTTGGTGGGAGTGTAAGTTAGCTTAACATTTGTGAAAAGCATGGTAGTGATTCTTCAAAGAGCTATAAATAGGATTACCATTCAATCCAGCAATCCCATTAGTGGGTATATAACCAATGAAATTTAAATTGTTCTGTCATAGGGACACATACAAGTGTATGTTCATTGCAGTACTATTCACTATTCAGTCTAAATGTCATGAAGATAGAGAGTAAAAGGATGGTTACCAGAGGCTAGGAAGAATAGTGGGGAGTGGTGTTGGGGGAAGTGGACATTATTGCTGGTTACAAAAAAAAAGAAAAAAAGCCTCAGTAAGACCTAGTATTTGATAGCACAACAGGGTGACTATATCAAAAATAATTGTACATTTAAAAATAACTAAAAGAGTATAATTAGATTGTCTGTAACACAAAGGATAAATGCTTGAGGTGGTAGATACCTTATTTACCATGATGTGATTATTATGCACTGCATGCATGTATCATAATATCTCATGTACCCCATAAATATATATATCTACTATGTCCCCATGTAAATAAAAAATAAAAAGTAAAACTACAGTAAGAGAAATTATAAAAAGGAACTAAATGTAAATTCTGATGCTCAGAAGAACAATAACTAAAAGAAAAAATATTTAGAGGATTCAATCATTGATTTGGGGAGACAGATGACATATTTAATTAGAAATTAGGACAACTGAGATAATCCATTTTAGGAGCAGAATGAGAAAATGATAAAATAACATTAACAGGCCTGTGAGACCTGAACTACATAAAATATACCAGTTTACAATAATTACAGTCTCAGAAAAAGAACAAGAATATTTGAATAAATTGTTACTCATTTTTCTAAAGTTTAATGGAAGACACGAATGTACATCCAAGATGCTTAAGTAATTCCAGAGCAGGATAAACTCAATGAAATCTACTGCAATAACATAGCTTTAAACATTAAGATTCTAGAAATGGAAATGCAAGGTAAACACATCACTTGGAGAAGGAAGCAAATAATAAATATTAGAATAGTAACAATGAAATTGAGAAATGGAAAACAAAAGAGAATCAATGAAACTAATATTTTGTTATTTACATTGTTCAGCAAAGGTGAATATTACTACAAACCTCACAGATACAAAAATAGTTATAAAAATTACATAAACCAACAGATTTGATAACTTAGATAATATGCACAAACTTTTAGTAACACAAACTACCAAAACTGACTCTAAAAGAAGTAGAAAATCTGAACTGACCTATAAAAAGTGAAAAGATGAACCAGTGATCAAAAACCTAACCACAGGTTAATTACCAGGACCATATGTTTTTATTGTTAAAATTTCCAAATAGTGGTATTTATTTCAGGAATGCTAAGGTGGTTGAATTTTTTTTTTAAAGTCAATCATCATAATACACCAGAATATAAGAATCCTTGTTCCAAAACAAAAAGACAAACAACTCAGCTAAAAAACAAGCAAAGGGCTTAAATAGATATTGTCCAAAGAAGATATATGAATGACCAACAAGCATTTGAATAGATGCTCAACATTACTAATTAGTAGGGAAATGCAAATGAAAATTTCAGTGATATATCACTTGACATTCACTAGGATGGCTATAATAATTTTTAAAACTATAAAATAACATGTTGGTAAGAAGGAACAGAAATTGTAACCTTCATACATTTACTGGTGGAAATGTGAAATGGTGCATTCCTTTTTTGAAAACAGTTTGAGAGTTTCTAAGAAAGACAAACATAAATTTACCCATATAAACAGTAATGTCACTCTTAGGTGTGGAATCTTCAAAAATAATTGAAAACGGATATTCATATATATATATATATATATTTGTACACAGGTGCTCACAGCAGTATTATTTACAATACCTATCAGATGGAAATACCCAAATCTCAATCAACTATAAATGAATAAATAAAATGTGTTATATCCATACAATGAAATGTTACTCAATAATTAAAAGTAATAAACTACTGATACATGCTATGTGACTGAATATTGAAAATGTCATACTAAATAAAAAATACCAGACACAAAAAGTCAAATATTGTATTGTTCCATTTGTATAAAATATTCATGGCAGCAAAATCCATACAGATGCAATGATTAATAGTTGACACGTGTTTAGAGGAGTAGGAAATTAGGACTGTCTGCTTAGTGTATTCAAGCTTGTGTGTGTGTGTGTGTGTGTGTGTGTGTGTGTGTGTGTGTGATGAACGTGTATGACACTAGATGCAAATAATGTTTGGTCAACACTTGGAATGTACTACATACGACTAAACTGTATACATTAAAATGGTTCATTTTATGTCATGTGAATTTAATCTCAAAATTTTTAAAGTACTGCTACATTGTTTTCTTTGTATTTTTAAGCTAACATATAAAAATTGTATATTTTATAGTGTATACCATGTTTTTGATATATGTATACATTTAGGAGTGGCTACATCAATATATTTAAAATATCCATTACCTCACATATTATTTCTTTTGTGATGAAAACACTTAAAATCTTCTTTCTTAGCACTTTTCAAGTATACAGTGCATTTTTATTAACTGTAGTCACAAAGTAGTACAATAGATCTCTTGAATTTATTTCTCCTGTATAATTAAAATTTTGTATTATTTCACTAATATCTCTCCAATCTTGTTACTAATCTTAGGGGAAAAGCTTTCAAATTTTCACCATTGAGTATAATGTTAGCTGTGGGCTTTTGATATGTGGCCTTTATTGTGTTGAGGTACATTCCTTCTATACCTAATTTCCGTAGATTTTCAAAGGATGTTGAATTTCTTTCTAAACTTTTTTTTGCATCTATTGAGATCTAAATTCCAATGACAATTTTCACAGAACTGGGGGGGAAAAAAAATCCTATATTTGATGTGGAGCTACAAAAGACCCTGAATTACCAAAGCAATCTTGAGCAAAAAGAACAAAGCCAGAGGCAGAGAAATAAATTTACACATTCATAGTCATTTGATTTCCAACAAATATGCCAAACTCACACAATGGAGAAAGAATAGGCTCTTGAACAAATAGCGTTAGAAAACTATATTCACATGCAAAATAGTGAAATTGGACCGTTATCTTATACTACACACAAAAATCAATTCAAAATTCATTAAAAGTTTAAATAGAAAACCAGAAACTATAAAACTCTTACAAGAAAAAATAGGGGGAGCACTGATTGGGCAATGATTTTTTTATATATGATACCAAAAGCACAGACAACAAAGGCAAAAATAGTAAAGTGGGATTGTGTCAAACTAAAAAGCTTTTTCACAGCAAAAGAATCAATTGACAGTTGAAGGGCAACTTATGAAATGGGAAAAAAATTGTGAACTTGTGAATCAGATAATGAGTTAATATTCAAAATGTATAAAAATCCCCTACAAGTAAATAGAAACAAAGCATATTATCTGGCTAAAAATAGGTAAAAGACTTGAATACACGTTTCTCCAAAGAAAGCATAGAGATGGCCAATATGTATATGAAAAGATGCTTAACATCACAAATTATAAGATTTAAATCAAAACCATAGTGACATATTACATCATACTTGTTAGGATAGCTATTATATAAAAAAGAAAATAGCAAGTGTTGGTGAGGATGTGGAGAAAAGAGAACCCTTGTTGACTGTTGCTGGAAATGAAAAATGGTGAAGTTGCTATGGAATACAGTATAGATGTTTCTCAGTAATTTTTTAAAAACCATCTGATTCAGCAGTCCCACTTGTAGTTATTTATCTAAAGAATGAAAACTAAGTCTAAAAGATAGATCTGCACTCTCCTGTTCATTGCAGCATTGTTCACAATAGCCAAGTGGTGGGCACAATATTGATGTCCATCAATAGAAAAATGGATGAAGAAAATGCAACATATGCATATAATGGAATATTGTTCAGCCATAAAAGAAGAAAATCCTGTCATATGCTACAACATGAATGAACCTTGAGAACATTATGCTAAATAAAACAAGCCAGTTTTAAAGGCACAGATAGTATATGATTATAGTTATATGAGCTATTTAGAGTAGTCAAACTAATAAAAACACTCACCGCATTTCCAAACAAGTTTACACTGCCCACAGACCAGGAGATTCCCAGTATGAAAAGTGCCACAAGTTTTTAGTGCAGCGGTTTCAGCTAGTGCTGCATTGGCTCACAGAAATTCACACAAGTCTGGATGGCCGTTTCGACTGGCACCTGGAATGCCTGGGAGACAGAGCTGCCCATTCAACCAAAAGGGAGGGGGCTGAGACAGGGAGCCAGGCAATCTGGCTCAGTGAGTACCACCCCCAAAAAATGCAATCTGAAATGCTCTGGATTGAGAGTTTCACAGCAAGTGCAGCTGGACCCAGGACCGTCCAGCTCAGTGGGGGAGGGCGTCCCCCACTACCAACGCAGTCTGACACTACCAAGGCAGTTCACACAGCAGCTGGGCGGAACCTGTGGCAGCTCAGCAACACCTCTGCTGGCAGACTGTAACTAGACTACTTTGTGCGGGGCACAGCATCTATGAAAAAAGGCAGCAGAATGACAGGAACTTATAGAATAAAGCCGACCTTCCTAGGACAGAGCACCGGGGAAAAGGGGCAATTATGAGTTTAGCTGCAGCAGACTTAAACGTACCTTCCCAGCAGCTCTGCATGGAACAGCAGAGCTCCCAGGCACAGCACTTGAGCTCCTATAAGGGACATACTGTCTCCTAGAGCAACTCCCCAACCCCCATATACCCAAAGAGACAATTCATAAAGGAGAGTTCAGGCCAATATCTGGTGGATAGCCTTCTGGGACGAGGATAGCAGAGGAAGAAATGGGCAAAACCCTTGCTGTTCTGCAGTCACTGCGGGAGATCCCCAGGCTAGTGGGGTCTGGAGTGGACCTCCAGAGGTCCTGCAGCAGAGGGGCCTGAATGTTAGAAGGAAAACTAAGAAGCAGAAAGAAACAGCTTCAACATCAACAAAAAAGATGTCCACACAGATACCCCATCCAAAAGTCACCAACTACAGAGACCACAGGTAGATCAAGCTACTAAGATGGTAAGAAACCAGCACAAAAAGGATGAAAACACCAAAAACCAGAATGCCTCTCCTCCTCCAAGAGATCACAACTCCTCACCAGCTAGGGATCAAAGATGGCTGGAGAATGAATCTGATGAATTGATAGAAACAGGCTTCAGAAGGTGAGGAATAACAAACTTCTCAGAGCTATAAGAACATGTGCTAACCCAATGCAAAGAAACTGAGAACCTAGAAAAAAGGTTAGAGGAGATGCTAACTAGAATAAACAGCTTAGAGAAGAACATAAATGCATTGACGGAGCTGAAAACACAGCTCAAGAACTTCGTGAAGCATACACAAGTTTCAATAGCCAAATCAACCAAGCAGAAGAAAGGATATCAGAGACTGAAGATCAACTCAATGAAATAAAACGAAAAGGCAAGAATAGAGAAAAAAGAGTGAAAAGAAATAAACAAAGCCTCCAAGAAATATGAGATTATGTGAAAAGACCTAATCTACGTTTGATAGGTGTAACTGAATGTGACGGAGAGAATGAGTCTAAGCTGGAAAACACTCTTCAGGATATTATCCAGGAGAACTTCCCCAACCTAACAAGGCAGGCCAACATTCAAGTCCAGGAAATACAGAGAACACCACAAAGATATTCCTCAAGAAGAGCAACGCCAAGGCACATAATCGTCAGATGCACCATGGTTGAAATGAAGGAGAAAATGCTAAGGGCAGCCAAGAGAGAAAGGTCGGGTTACCCACAAAGGGGAAGCCCATCAGACTCACAGCAGAACTCTTCAGCAGAAAACCTACAGGCCAGAACAGAGTGGGGGCCAATATTCAACATCCTTAAAGAAAAGAACTTTCAACCTAGAATTTCTTTTTTTTTTTTTTCGTTTTTCAACCTAGAATTTCATATCCAGTCAGACAGCTTCATAAGAGAAGGAGAAAGAAAATCCTTTATGGGCAAGCAATTGCTGAGAAATTTTGTCACCACCAGGCCTGCCTTACAAGAGCTCCTGAAAGAAGCACTAAAGATAGAAAGGAACAACAAATACCAGCCACTCCAGTAACGTACCAAATGGTAAAGACCATTGGTTCAATGAAGAAAATGTGTAAACTAACGGGCAAAACATCCAGCTAGCATCAAAATGGCAGGATCAAATTCACACATTACGATATTAACCTTAAATGGAAATGGACTAAATGCCCCAATCAAACGACACAAATTGGCAAATTGGATAAAAAATAAAAACCCATCAGTATGCTGTGTTCAGGAAACCCATCTTATGTTCAAGGACACACATAGGCTAAAAATAAAGGGATGGAAGAAGATTTATCAAGCAAGTGGAGAGCAAAAAAAGACAGGAGTTGCGATCCTAGTATCTGATAAAAATTGACTTAACCAACAAAGATCAAAAGTGACAAAGAAGGGCATTACATAATGGTAAAAGAATCAATGCATCAAGAACTAATGATCCTAAATATATACAAACCCAATACAGAAGCACTCAGATACATAAAGCAAGTTCTTAACGACCTACAAAGAGACTTAGACTCCCACACAATAATAGTGGAAGACTTTAAAACTCTACTGTCAATATTAGACAGATCAATGAGACACAAAATTAACAAGGATATCCAGGACTTGAACTCAGATCTGGACCAAGCGGACCTAATAGACAGCTACAGAAATCTCCACCGCAAATCCACAGAATATACATTCTTCTCCGCAAAGCATGGCACCTACTCTAAAATTGACCACATAATTGGAAGTAAATCACTCCTCAGCAAATGCAACAGAAATCATAACAAACACTCTACTCAGACCACAGTGCAATCAAATTAGAACTTAGAATTAAGAAACTAAATAACAACTGCACAACTTCATGGAAACTAAACAACTGGCTCCTGAATGTCAACTGGATAAACAATGAAATGAAGGGAGAAATAAACATGTTCTTCAAAACCAGTGAGAATGAAGACACAACATAGCAGAATCCCTGGGACACAGCAGTGTCTAGAGGGAAATTTGTGGCAATAAATGCCCACCACAGATGCGAGGGAAAGATCTGAAATCAACACCCTATCAACAAAATTGAAAGATTAAGAAGAGAAAGATAAAAACACTCAAAAGCTAGCAGAAGACAAGAAATAACTAAAATCAGAGCAGAACTAAAGGAGATAGAGACACAAAAAGTCCATCAAAAAATCAATAAATCCAGGAGCTGGTTTTTTGAAAAGATCAACAAAATAGACAGACTTCTAGCTAGATTAATAAAAAGAAAAGGGAGAAGAATCAAATAGATACAATAAAAAACGGTAAAGGGGATATCAACACTGACTCCACAAAAATACAATTTACAATAAGAAATTACTACAAACAATTCTATGCGCATAAACCAGTAAACGTGGAAGAAATGTATAAATCCCTGGATACGTGCACCCTCTGAAGCCTAAAACAGGAAAAAGTTGAAACCTTTAACAGACCAATAACAAGGGCTGAAGTTGAGGCTGTAATTAATAGCCTACCAACCAAAAAAAGTCCAGGTCCAGACGGGTTCGCAGCTAAATTCTACCAGACACACAAATAGGAGCTGTTACCATTCCTTCTAAAACTATTCCAAACAATACAAAAAGAGGGGGATCCTTCCCAAATCATTTTATGAGACCAACATCATCCTGATAACAAAACCCATCAGAGACTCAACAAAAAAGGAAACTTCAGGCCAATATTTATGATGAACATAGATGCAAAAATCTTCAATCAAATACTGGCAGACCGATTGCAACAGCAAATCAAAAAGCTTGTCCACCATGACCAAGTAGGCTTCATCCTGGGGGATGCAAGGCTTTTTCAACATACACAAGTCTATAAACGTAATCTACCACATAAACTGAACCAAAGACAAAAGCCACATGATTATCTCAATTGATGCAGAGAAGGACTTCAACAAAATTCTACAGCCCTATATGCTAAAAGCTCTTATTTAACTATGTATCAAAGTAACATATCTCAAAATAATAAAAGCTATTTATGACAAATCTGCAGCCAATATCATACTGAATGGGCAAAAACTGGAATCATTCCCTTTGAAATCCGGCAGTAGACAAGGATACTCTCTGTCACCCCCCTCCTATTCAGTATAGTATTGGAAGTTCTAGCCAGAGCAATTAGGCAAGAAAAAGAAATAAAGGGAATTCAATTAGGAAAAGAAAAAGTCAAATTGTCTTTATTTGCAGACAACATGATTGTATATTTTGAAGACCCTATCATCTAAGCCCAAAATCTCCTTAACTGATAAGCAACTTTGAAATGCAAAATTAATGTGCAGAAACCACAAGCATTTCTATACACCAATAATAGACTAATGCAGAGCCAAATCACGAGTGAACTCCATTCACAATTGCTACAAAGAGAATAAAATACCTAGGAATACAACTAACAAATGATATAAAGGACCTCTTCAAGGAGAACTACAAACCACTGCTCAAGGAAATAAGAGAGGACACAAACAAATGGAGAAACCTTCCATGCTCATGGTTAGGAAGAATCACTATCATAAAAATGGCCATAATGCCCAAAATAATTTATAGTTTCAATGCTACCCCTCATCAAGCTACCAAGGACCTTCTTTACAGAACTGGAAAAAAACACCTTAAACTTCATATGGAACCAAAAGAGAGCCCACATAGCCAAGACAATCCTAAACAAAAAGAACAAAGCCAGAGGTATCACGCTACCTGATTTCAAGCAATACTACAAAGCTACAGTAATCAAAACAGCATGGTACTGCTACCAAAATAGAGATATAGACCAGTGGAACACAACAGAGGCCTTGGAGGCAATGCCACACGTCTACAACCATCTGATTTTTGACAAACCTGACAAAAACAAGCACTGGGGAAAGGATTCCCTGTTTAATAAATGGTGTTGGGAAAACTGGCTAGCAATGTGCAGAAAGCAGAAACTGGACCCCTTCCTGACATCTTACACTAAAATTAACTCCAGATGGATTAAAGACTTAAACATAAGACCTCACACCATAAAAACCCTAGAAGAAAACATAAGTAAAACCATTCAGGACATAGGCATAGGCAAGGACTTCATGACTAAAACACCGAAAGCATTGGCAACAAAAGCCAAAATAGACAAATGGGACCTGAATTAAACTCCGGATCTTGTGTACAGCAAAAGGAACAATCAATCATCAGAGTGAGCCAGCAACCAACAGAATGACAAAAAATTTTTGCAATCTACCTATCTGACAAAGGGCTAATATCCAGAATCTACAAAGAACTAAAAACAGATTTACAAGAAAAACAAACAAACAAACCCATCCAAAAGTGGGCAAAAGATATGAACAGACACATTTCAAAAGAAGACATGTGAAGATAGCAAATATATGAAAAAATGATCATCATCTGTGATTAGAGAAATGCAAATCAAAACTACGTTGAGATACCATTCACGCCAGTTAGAATGGCAATCATTAAAAAATCTGGAGACAACAGATGCTGAAGAGGATGTGGAGAAATAGGAACAATTTTATACTGTTGGTGGGAGTGTAAACTAGTTCAACCATTGTGGAAGACAGTGTGGAGCTTTCTCAAGGACCTAGAAATAGAAATTCCATTTGTCCCAGCAATCCCATTAGTGGGTATATACCTAAAGGATTATAAAACATTCTATTATAAAGACACATGCACATGTATGTTCATAGAGGCACTGTTTACAATAGCAAAGATTTGGAACCGACCCAAATGCCCATCAACGATAGACTGAACAAGGAAAATGTAGCACATATACACCATGGAATATTATGCAGCCATAAAAAAATGATGAGTTTGTTTCCTTTGTAGGGACATGGATGACTCTGGATACCATCATTCTCATCAAACTGACACAAGAACAGAAAATCAAACACCACATGTTCTCACTCATAGGTGGGTGTTGAACAATCAGAACACATGGACACTGGGGGGGGAGCATCACACACTGGGGTTTGTTTGGGGGGGCAAGGAAGGGACAGTGGGAGGGTCAGGAGGTCAGGGAGTGATAACATGGTGAGAAATGCCAGATGTAGGTGACGGGGTTATGGAGGCAGTAAACCACATTGCCATGTGTGTACCTATGCAACAATCCCGCATAATCTGCACATGTACCCCAGAAGCTAAAGTTCTCTAAAATAGAGTATAGATCTCTTATTTTGTGGTTTTTCTTAACCACAATAAAAACAGAACAGAAAAGGTGAATGAGAACAGTCTCAAATCAATTCAAACTACTTAAGTACCAACTTTTTTCAATGCCTTGTGTATGATACATATATATATATATATATTCAATATGTTATAACATACAATATATTTAACACAATGTAGCCTGCCATCAAGGAGATCATAATATAATAGGGAAGACAGACACAGAAGCAAGTATTTGGAGAGTATTAAGTAGTATAGTAAAGGTAAGGAAGATGTGTCATGGAAAACCAAGAGGGAAAAGCTCTTAAATCTACTAAGATGTAGAGAAGTAAGGACATTTTCCCAGAAAAGGTAACATTTGAGGTTTTTAAAAGATGACTAGGTGAAGTGGGAGGATCGTTGTGAGGAGAAAATGGGTATTTCAAGAATAAAGGAGAATGTGCAAAGATAAGGAGTTGAGAAATATAATGACACTTTGAAAGAGTTGTATGTAGTTTGGCATGACTGAAGAACATATTAGGGATGGGGTCATAGGGGATATGATGCTGTAAAAATAGTCAGGGGCCAGATAATAAGTGTCTGGAACTTTATAAAATTTCTACTTCTTATCCACTAGTAGAGAATAAGTCAGGCAAATAAAACTTGGCCAGGGCAGAAATACTAGGGATTGAGTGAAGAGAAGAATTTAGTAATTATTGTGAATATAAATGAGGTAGCAACATGAATATTCCAAAAATGAAATTAAGTAAACAATTCCTGGAGAAATAACAAGTTTTGTGGGAGAACCCTTTGCAGAATATACACACATTCACTCTGGAATGTCCAAATCTAGCTGCTTTAAGAAATGTGTTTCCAATCTGCTGAATCAAAAGAGAGCTTCAATCCTCTTAGCTGAACGGAAACACAGCAGAGTGGTTTCACAGATATCTTTCCTCTGTGTTTTAAAGACTGGCTGACTGCTATTCATATAAGTCGGGATTGTGCTGGCAATATCCTTGTAGATTCTCCACAGAAAGGGTTTTTAAGCTGCTGCTTTTGCAGATCCGTTTAACACTGTAAGTTGAGTGCATACAATGACAACGATTCAGATAGCTCCCTTCTAGAGTTCAAGGTGAGATATTTCCCTTGACAGCATGTTCTCCCATTCACTCTGGAATGTCCAAGTCTAGCTCCTATGAAGAAATGTGTTTCCAAACTTCTGAATCAAAATATAGATTCCATTGTCTTATTTTAAAGGACATAGAGCGGAGCAGTTTCAAAGATGACTTTCCTCTGTGTTTTAAAGACTGACTTGCTGCTGTTTCCTATAAGCCGGGATTTTGCTGGAAATATCTGTTTTTAGATTGTCTACAGAAAGAGATTTTGCAATGCTGCAGCCACCTTACAGCTTAATTGTATAAGTTGAATATACACATTGAGAAGCTTTCTCCCCGATAGCTTCATTTTAGTTTTTAAGGTGAGATATTTCTCTTTACAGCACATAATCACATTCACTCTGGAATGTCCAAATCTAGCTCCTACAAGAAATGTATTTCTAAACTGCTGAATCAAAACATACATTCAATTCTGTTAGCTGAATGGACACACAGCCGAGCAACTTTAAAGACATCTTTCTCAAATGTTTCAACATCAGTCTTGCTGTTACTTCTCATAAGCCAGGATTCTGCTGGAAATATGTGTTTGTAGATTCTCCACAGTGAAGTTTATTAAGTTACTGCCTAACACATCAGTTTAGCTTTGTAAGTTGACTGCACACATTTGCAAACATTCTCGTAGATTCCTTGATTTTAGTTTTTAAGGTGGGATATTTCTCTTTCCCGCATATACTCACATTCACACTTTAATATCCAAATCTAGCTCCTATGAAAAATGAGTTTGCAACAAGAAGAGCTAACGATCCTAAATATATACGCACCCAATACAGGAGCACCCAGATACATAAGGCAAGTTCTTAATGACTTACAAAGAGACTTAGACTCCCACACAATAATAGTGGGGAGACTTGAACACCCCGTTGTCAATGTTAGACAGATCAACAAGACAGAAAATTAACAAGGATATCCAGGACTTGAACTCACACCTGGATCAAGCAAACCTAATAGACATTTACAGAACTCTCCACCCCAAATCCACAGAATATACATTCTTCTCAGTACCACATCGCACCTACTCTAAAATTGACCACATAATTGGAAGTAAATCACTCCTCAGCAAATGCAAAAGAACAGAAATCATAACAAACAGTCTCTCAGACCACAGTGCAATCAAGTTAGAACTCAGAATTCAGAAACTGACTCAGAACCACACAGCTTCATGGAAACTGAACAACTGGCTCTTGAATGTTGACTGGATAAACAATGAAATGAAGGCAGAAATAAAGATGTTCTTTGAAACCAACGAGAACGAAGACACAACATACCAGAATCTCTGGGACACATTTAAAGCAGTCTCTAGAGGAAAGTATATAGCAATAAATGCCCACATGAGAAGCAAGGAGAGATCTAAAATTGACACCCTATCATCAAAATTGAAAGAGCTAGAGGAGCAAGATCAAAAAAACTCAAAACCTAGCAGAAGACAAGAAATAACTAAGATCAGAGCAGAACTGAAGGAGATAGAGACACGAAAAATTCTTCAAAAAATCAACAAATCCAGGAGCTGGTTTTTTGAAAAGGTCAACAAAATAGACAGACCACTAGCCAGATTAATAAAAAAAGAAAAGAGAAAATAATCAAATAAATGCAATAAAAAACGATAAAGGGGATATCACCACAGATTCCACAGAAATTCAAACCATCATCAGAGATTATTACAAACAACTCTATGCACATAAACTAGTAAACCTGGAAGAAATGGATAAGGTCCTGGACACATGCATCCTCCCAAGCCTAAACCAGGAAGAAGTCGAAACCCTGAATAGACCAATAACAAGGTCTGAAGTTGAGGCAGCAATTAAGAGCCTACCACCCAAAAAAGCCCAGGTCCAGATGGGTTCACAGCCGAATTCTACCAGACATACAAAGAGGAGCTGGTACCATTCCTTCTGAAACTATTCCAAACAATCCAAAGAGAGGGAATCCTTCCTAAATCATTTTATGAGACCAACATCATCCTGATACCAAAACCTGGCAGAGACTCAGCAAGAAAAGAAAACTTCAGGCCAATATCCATGATGAACATAGATGCAAAAATCTTCAATAAAATACTGGCAAACCGATTGCAACAGCACATCAAAAAGCTTATCCACCATGATCAAGTAGGCTTCATCCCGGGGATGCAAGGCTGGTTCAACATACACAAATCTATAAACACAATCCACCACATAAACAGAACCAAAGACAAAAACCACATGATAATCTCAATTGATGCAGAGAAGGCCTTTGACAAAATTCAACAGCCCTTTATGCTAAAAACTCTCAATAAACTAGGTATTGATGGAACGTATCTCAAAATGATAAAAGCTATTTATGACAAACCAACAGCCAATATCATACTGAATGGGCAAAAACTAGAAGCATTCCCTTTGAAATCTGGCACTAGACAAGGATGTCCTCTCTCACCATTCCTATTCAATATAGTACCGGAAGTTCTAGCCAGAGCAATCAGGCAAGAAAAAGAAATAAAGGGTATTCAAATAGGAAAGGAGGAAGTCAAATTGTCTCTATGTGCAGACGATATGATTGTATATCTAGAAGACCCCATCATCTCAGCCCAAAATCTCCTGAAACTGATAAGCAACTTCAGCAAAGTCTCAGGATATAAAATCAATGTGCAAAAATCACAAGCATTCCTATACACCAATGACAGACTTCAAGACAGCCAAATCAAGAACCAACTGCCATTCACAATTGCTACAAAGAGAATAAAATACCTAGGAATACAACTAACAAGGAACGTAAAGGACCTCTTCAAGGAGAACTACAAACCACTGCTCAATGAAATAAGAGAGGACACCAACAGATGGAGAAATATTCCATGTTCATGGCTAGGAAGAATCAATATTGTCAAAATGGTCATACTGCCCAGAGTAATTTACAGATTCAACGCTATCCCTATCAAGCTACCAATGACCTTCTTTGAAGAACTGGAAAAAACCACCTTAAACTTCATATGGAACCAAAAGAGAGCCCGCATAGCCAAGTCAATTCTAAGCAAAAAGAACAAAGCTGGAGGCATCACACTCCCGGACTTCAAATTATACTACAAAGCTACAGTAATCAAAACAGCATGGTACTGGTACCAAAACAGAGATATAGACCAATGGAACAGGACAGAGACCTCCGACGCAACACAACACATCTACAACCACCTGATCTTTGACAAACCTGACAAAAACAAACAATGTGGAAGCGAGACCCTGTTTAATAAATGGTGTTGGGAAAACTGGCTAGTCATGTGCAGAAAGCAGAAGCTGGACCCCTTCCTGACACCTTACACTAAAATTAACTCCAGATGGATTAAAGACTTAAACATAAGACCTAACACCATAAAAACCCTAGAAGAAAATCTAGGCAAAACCATCCAGGACATAGGTGTAGGCAAGGACTTCATGACCAAAACACCAAAAGCAGTGGCAACAAAAGCCAAAATAGACAAATGGGACCTAATCAAACTCCACAGCTTCTGCACAGCAAAAGAAACAGTCATTAGAGTGAATCGGCAACCAACAGAATGGGAAAAAATTTTTGCAGTCTACCCATCTGACAAAGGGCTGATAACCAGAATCTACAAAGAACTGAAACACATTTACAAGAAAAAAGCAAACAAGCCCATTCAAAAGTGGGCGAAGGATATGAACAGACACTTTACAAAAGAAGACATACATGAAGCCAACAAACATATGAAAAAATGCTCATCATCACTGGTCATTAGAGAAATGCAAATCAAAACTACATTGAGATACCATCTCACGCCAGTTAGAATGGCGATCATTAAAAAATCTGGAGACAACAGATGCTGGAGAGGATGTGGAGAAATAGGAACGCTTTTACACTGTTGGTGGGAGTGTAAATTAGTTCAACCATTGTGGAAGACGGTGTGGTGATTCCTCAAGGACCTAGAAATAGAAATTCCATTTGATCCAGCAATCCCATTACTGGGTATATATCCAAAAGACTATAAATCGTTCTACTATAAGGACACATGCACACGAATGTTCATTGCAGCACAGTTTACAATAGCAAAGACCTGGAACCAACCCAAATGCCCATCGATGATAGACTGGACAGGGAAAATGTGGCACATATACACCATGGAATATTATGCAGCCATCAAAAACGATGAGTTCGTGTCATTTGTAGGGACATGGATGAACCTGGAAACCATCATTCTCAGCAAACTGACACAAGAACAGAAAATCAAACACCGCATGTTCTCACTCATAGGCGGGTGTGGAACAATGGGAACACATGGACACGGGGAGGGGAGTATCACACACTGGGGTCTGTCGGGGGGGAAAAAGGGGAGGGATAGTGGGGGGTGGGGAGTTGGGAGGGGATAGCATGGGGAGAAATGCCAGACATAGGTGATGGGGGAGGAAGGCAGCAAATCACACTGCCATGTGTGTACCTATGCAACAATCTTCCATGTTCTTCACATGTACCCCGAAACCTAAAATGCAGTAAAAAAAAAAAAAGAAAAAGATAAAATAAAATAAAATAAAATAAATCACAAAAAAAATAAAAAAAATAAAAAAGAAAAATGAGTTTCTAAAACGCTCAATGGAAAATAGATTTAGTTCTCTTAGTTGAATGAACACACAGCACAGCTTTTTGAAATACACATTTCTTCTGTGTTTTACAGACAGTCTTACTCGTATTTCGTATGAGCTGGGATTTTGCTGGAAATACATGTTTTCAGATTCTCAACAGAAAGGCTTTATTAACTACTGCCTGTACACTTGAGTTTAATTATGTAGGTTGAATGCACACACTGACAATTATTCCTGCAAATAGCTTTGTTTAAGTTTTTAAGGTGAAATGTTTCTCTTTACAGCATATACTCGCATTCACTTTGGAATATCCAAATCTAGCTCCTATGAGAAACTACTGAATCACAACATAGATTCAATTCTCTTAGGGCAACGGACACACAGCAGAGCACCTTCAAAGATATCTTTCTTCTGTATTTTACAGACAATCTTACTGCTATTTCATAGAAGCAGGAATTTTCCTGTAAATATCTCCTTTCAGATTATCTATAGGAAGGGTTTTTAAACAGCTGCATATTCACATCAGTTTAACTGTAAGTTGAATGCACACATTGACAAGGATTACCACAGATGTTATCTCAAAGACGTCTCGCAGATAAATTCTTTTAATTTTTAGGGGGCGATAGTTCTCTTTAGAGCATATACTCACATTCCCTCAGGAATGTCAAAGTCTAACTTCTGTAAGAAATGCTTTCCTAACCTGCTGAATCAAAACTTAGATTTAATTCTCTTAGTTGAACAGACACACAGCAGAGCAGTTTCCAACATGTCTTTGTTTTGTGTTTTAGAGACAGTTTTCCTGCTACAGAAGCTAGATTGGGATATTCCAGACTGAAAGTGGGGATGTGCTGCAATGGGAAAGATCTCAGTTTAAACACTAAAAGGAAGCTATCTGGGAGAAGGCCTGACAGTGGGTGTATTCAACTAATAGAGTTACACTGATGTGTGTATGCAGCAGTTTGAGAACACTTTCTGTGGAGAATCTCAAAAGGGAGATTTCCCAGCAAAATGCTGTGTCATATAAAATAGCAGTAAGACTGCCTGTAAAGCACAGAAGAAACGTATCAGTGAAAGTGCTATGGTGTGTTCGTTCAACTAAGAGAGTTGAAACTTTGTTTCGATTCCACAGCTTAGAAACACATTTCTAAGAAAAGCTAGCTTGGGACATTTTAGACGGAATGTGGGCCTATTCTGTAATGGGAAAGATCTCACATAAAACATTAAAAGGAAGCTATCTCGGAGATGGCATGTCAATGTGTGCATTCAACTTAGGGAGTTACACTGATGTGTGTATGGAGCAGGTTGAGAACACTTTTTGTGGAGAATCTGAAAACTGAGTTTCCAAGCAAAATCCCGTGTCATACAAAATAGCGGTAAGACTGCTGTTAAAGCACAGAAGAAACATATCAGTGAAACTGCTATGTTGTGTGTTCGTTCAACTAAGGGAGTTGAATCATTGTTTCAATTAGGCAGCTTAAAAACACATTTCTTACAGAAGCTAGATAGGGAAAATCCCCGACGGAAAGTGTGCATATGATGTAATGGGAAATATCTCAATTTAAACACTGACAGGAAGCTATCTGGGAGAAGGCTTGACAACGTGTGCATTAAACTTAGAGAGTTACACTGATGTGTGTATGTAGCAGTTTGAGGAAGCTTTCTGAGGAGAATATCAAAACTGACGTTTCCTAGCAGAATCCCGTATTGCACGAAATAGCAGTAAGACTGCCTGTAAAGCACAGAAGAAACATATCTGTGAAACTGATATGGTTTGTGTTCGTTCAACTAAGAGAGTTGAATCTTTGTTTCTATTCAGCAGCTTAGAAACACATTTCTTACAGAAGCTAGATTGGCATATTTCAGACGGAAAGTGGACATATGCTGTAAAGGGAAACATCTCACCTTCCACACTGAAAGGAAGCTGTGTGGGAGAATGCTTGACAATGTGCTCATTCAACATGGAGAGTTACACTGCTGAGTGTATGAAGCAGTTTGAGAACGCTTTGTGTGGAGAATCTCAAAACTGAAATTTCCAAGAAAATCCCGTGTCGTACGAAATAGCAATAAGGTTGAGTGTAAAACATAAAGGAAATGTGTGAGTGAAACTGCTATGCTGTGTTTTCATTCAACTAAGAGAGCTGAATCTTCGTTTTGACTCCGCAGCTTAGAAACGCATTTCTTACAGAAGCTGAATTGGGATATGCCACATGGAAGGTGGGAATATTGTGTAATGGGAAAGATCTCACCTTAAACACTAAAAGAAATGCGTCTGGGGAAGGCTTGGTAATGTGTACCTTCAACTTAGAGAGTTAAACTGACGAGTTTATGTAGCAGTTTGCGAACGTTTTCTGTGGAGAATTTCAAAACTCACGTTTCCTAGCAGAAGCCCATGTCGTAGGAAATAGCAGTAAGACTGCCTGTAAAGCACAGAAGAAACATATCTGTCAAACTGCTATGGTGTGTGTTCCTTCAACTAAGAGAGTTGAATCATTGTTGTGACTTGGCAGCTTAGAAACACATTTCTTATAGAAGATAGATTGGGACATTCCAGATGGAAAGTGGACATATGCCATAATGGGAAATATCTAACCTTAAACAATAAAAGGAAGTTATCTGGGTGAAGAATTCACAATGTGGGCATTCAACTTAGAGAGTGAGACTGATGTGTATGCAGCAGTTTGAGAACGCTTTCTGGGGGAGAATCTCAAAACTGATGTTTCTAAGCAAAATCCTGTGTCGTACAAAATAGAAGCATGACTCTCTGTAAAGAACAGAAGAAACGTATATGTGAATCTGCTCTGGTGTGCGTTCATTCAACTAAGGGACTTGAATCTTTGTTTCGATTGGGCAGCTTAGAAACACATGTCTTACAGAAGCTCGGTTGCGATGTTCCAGAGTGAAAGTGGGAATATGCTGCAATGGGGAAGATCTCAGTTTAAACACTAAAAGGAAGCTATCTGGGAGAAGGCCTGACAATGTGTGCATTCAACTAGTAGAGTTACAGTGATGTGTGTATGCAGCAGTTTGAGAACATTTTCTGTGGAGAATCTCAAAGGGGAGGTTTCCAAGCAAAACACCGTGCCATACAAAATAACAGTAAGACTGCCTGTAAAGCACAGAAGAAACGTATCAGTGAAAGTGCTATGGTGTGTTCGTTCAATTAAGAGAGTTGAAACTTTTTTCGATTCAGCCGCTTAGAAACACACTTCTTACAGAAGCTAGATTGGGACATTAAAAACCGATAGTGGGCATATGCTGTAATGCGAAAGATCTCACCTTAAACACTAAAAGGAAGCTATCTGTGAGAATGCTTGACAATGTGTGCATTCAACTTAGAGAGTTACACTGATGTGTGTATGCAGCAGTTTGAGAACGCATTCTGCGGATAATCTCAAAACTGACATTTGCAAGCAAAATCCCGTGTCATATGAAATGGCAGTATTACTTCCTGTAAAGCACAGAAGAAATGTATATGTGAAATTGCTATGGTGTGTGTTGGTTCAACTAAGAGAGTTGAATCATTGTTTCGATTATACAGCTTCAAAACACATTTCTTAGAGAAGCTAGATTAGGACATTCCAGAGGGAATGTGGGCCTATTCTGTAAATTGAAAGATCTCATCTAAAACACTAAAAGAAAGCTATCTGGGAGAAGGCTTGACAGTGTGTGCATTCAACTAGTAGAGTTACACTGATGTGTGTATGCAGCAGTTTGAGAACACTTTCTGTGGAGAATCTCAAAAGGGAGATTTCCCAGCAAAATGCTGTGTCATATAAAATAGCAGTAAGACTGCCTGTAAAGCACAGAAGAAACGTATCAGTGAAAGTGCTATGGTGTGTTCGTTAACTAAGAGAGTTGAAACTTTGTTTCGATTCCACAGCTTAGAAACACATTTCTAAGAAAAGCTAGCTTGGGACATTTTAGACGGAATGTGGGCCTATTCTGTAATGGGAAAGATCTCACATAAAACATTAAAAGGAAGCTATCTCGGAGATGGCATGTCAATGTGTGCATTCAACTTAGGGAGTTACACTGATGTGTGTATGGAGCAGGTTGAGAACACTTTTTGTGGAGAATCTGAAAACTGAGTTTCCAAGCAAAATCCCGTGTCATACAAAATAGCGGTAAGACTGCTGTTAAAGCACAGAAGAAACATATCAGTGAAACTGCTATGTTGTGTGTTCGTTAACTAAGGGAGTTGAATCATTGTTTCAATTAGGCAGCTTAAAAACACATTTCTTACAGAAGCTAGATAGGGAAAATCCCGACGGAAAGTGTGCATATGATGTAATGGGAAATATCTCAATTTAAACACTGACAGGAAGCTATCTGGGAGAAGGCTTGACAACGTGTGCATTAAACTTAGAGAGTTACACTGATGTGTGTATGTAGCAGTTTGAGGAAGCTTTCTGAGGAGAATATCAAAACTGACGTTTCCTAGCAGAATCCCGTATTGCACGAAATAGCAGTAAGACTGCCTGTAAAGCACAGAAGAAACATATCTGTGAAACTGATATGGTTTGTGTTGGTTCAACTAAGAGAGTTGAATCTTTGTTTCTATTCAGCAGCTTAGAAACACATTTCTTACAGAAGCTAGATTGGCATATTTCAGACGGAAAGTGGACATATGCTGTAAAGGGAAACATCTCACCTTCCACACTGAAAGGAAGCTGTGTGGGAGAATGCTTGACAATGTGCTCATTCAACATGGAGAGTTACACTGCTGAGTGTATGAAGCAGTTTGAGAACGCTTTGTGTGGAGAATCTCAAAACTAAAATTTCCAAGAAAATCCCGTGTCGTACGAAATAGCAATAAGGTTGAGTGTAAAACATAAAGGAAATGTGTGAGTGAAACTGCTATGCTGTGTTTTCATTCAACTAAGAGAGCTGAATCTTCGTTTTGACTCCGCAGCTTAGAAACGCATTTCTTACAGAAGCTGAATTGGGATATGCCACATGGAAGGTGGGGAATATTGTGTAATGGGAAAGATCTCACCTTAAACACTAAAAGAAATGCGTCTGGGGGAAGGCTTGGTAATGTGTACCTTCAACTTAGAGAGTTAAACTGACGAGTTTATGTAGCAGTTTGCGAACGTTTTCTGTGGAGAATTTCAAAACTCACGTTTCCTAGCAGAAGCCCATGTCGTAGGAAATAGCAGTAAGACTGCCTGTAAAGCACAGAAGAAACATATTGTCAAACTGCTATGGTGTGTGTTCCTTCAACTAAGAGAGTTGAATCATTGTTGTGACTTGGCAGCTTAGAAACACATTTCTTATAGAAGTTAGATTGGGACATTCCAGATGGAAAGTGGACATATGCCATAATGGGAAATATCTAACCTTAAACAATAAAAGGAAGTTATCTGGGTGAAGAATTCACAATGTGGGCATTCAACTTAGAGAGTGAGACTGATGTGTATGCAGCAGTTTGAGAATGCTTTGTGGGGGAGAATCTCAAAACTGATGTTTCTAAGCAAAATCCTGTGTCGTACAAAATAGAAGCATGACTCTCTGTAAAGAACAGAAGAAACGTATATGTGAATCTGCTCTGGTGTGCGTTGATTCAACTAAGGGACTTGAATCTTTGTTTCGATTGGGCAGCTTAGAAACACATGTCTTACAGAACTCGGTTGTGATGTTCCAGAGTGAAAGTGGGAATATGCTGCAATGGGGAAGATCTCAGTTTAAACACTAAAAGGAAGCTATCTGGGAGAAGGCCTGACAATGTGTGCATTCAACTAAGTAGAGTTACAGTGATGTGTGTATGCAGCAGTTTGAGAACATTTTCTGTGGAGAATCTCAAAGGGGGAGGTTTCCAAGCAAAACACCGTGCCATACAAAATAACAGTAAGACTGCCTGTAAAGCACAGAAGAAACGTATGAGTGAAAGTGCTACGGTGTGTTCGTTCAATTAAGAGAGTTGAAACTTTTTTCGATTCAGCCGCTTAAGAAACACACTTCTTACAGAAGCTAGATTGGGACATTAAAAACCGATAGTGGGCATATGCTGTAATGCGAAAGATCTCACCTTAAACACTAAAAGGAAGCTATCTGTGAGAATGCTTGACAATGTGTGCATTCAACTTAGAGAGTTACACTGATGTGTGTATGCAGCAGTTTGAGAACGCATTCTGCGGATAATCTCAAAACTTGACATTTGCAAGCAAAATCTCGTGTCATATGAAATGGCAGTATTACTTCCTGTAAAGCACAGAAGAAATGTATATGTGAAATTGCTATGGTGTGTGTTGGTTCAACTAAGAGAGTTGAATCATTGTTTCGATTATACAGCTTCGAAACACATTTCTTAGAGAAGCTAGATTAGGACATTCCAGACGGAATGTGGGCCTATTCTGTAAATTGAAAGATCTCATCTAAAACACTAAAAGAAAGCTATCTGGGAGAAGGCTTGACAGTGTGTGCATTCAACTAGTAGAGTTACACTGATGTGTGTATGCAGCAGTTTGAGAACACTTTCTGTGGAGAATCTCAAAAGGGAGATTTCCAAGCAAAATGCCATGTCATATAAAATAGCAGTAAGACTGCCTGTAAAGCACAGAAGAAACATCTCAGTGAAACTGCTATGTTGTGTGTTCATTCGGCTAAGAGACTTGAATCATTGTTTCGATTAGGCAGCTTAAAAACACATTTCTTACAGAAGCTAGATTGGGACATTCGAGATGGAATGTGGGCATATGCTCTAATGGGAAAGATCTCAACTTAAACACTGACAGGAAGCTATCTGGGAGAAGGCTTGACAATGTGTGCATTAAACTAAGAGAGTTACACTGATGTGTGTATGCAGCAGGTTGAGAACGCTTTCTGTGGAGAATCTTAAAACTGACATTTGAAAGCAAAATCCCGTGTCGTACGAAATAGCAGTAAGACTGCCTGTAAAGCACAGAAGAAACGTATCTGTCAAACTGCTATGGTGTGTGTTCCTTCAACTAAGAGAGTTGAATCATTATTGCGATTTGGCAGCTTAGAAACACTTTTGTTATAGAAGTTAGATTGGGACATTCCAGATGGAAAGTGGGCGTATGCCATAATGGGAAACATCTAACCTTAACAAATCAAATTAAGTTTTTCTGGGAGAAGAATACACAATGTGTGCATTAAACTTAGAGAGTTACACTGATGTGTGTATGTAGCAGTTTGAGGACGCTTTCTGAGGAGAATACCAAAACTGAATTTTCCTAGCAGAATCCCGTGTCGTACGAAATAGCAGTAAGACTGCCTGTAAAGCACAGAAGAAACGTATCTGTGAAACTGATATGGTTTGTGTTCGTTCAACTGAGAGAGTTGAATATTTGTTTGGATTCAGCAGCTTAGAAACACATTTCTTACAGAAGCTTGATTGGAATATTTCAGATGCAAAGTGGGCATACGGTGTAAAGGGAAACATCTCACCTTCCACACTAAAAGGAAGCTATCTGGGAGAATGCTTGATGATGTGCTCATTCAACTTAGAGAGTTACACAGATATGTGTATGAAGCAGTTTGAGAATGCTTTCTGTGGAGAATCTCAAAACTGAAGTTCCCAAGAAAATCCCGTGTCATACGAAATAGCAATAAGATTGCCTGTAAAACATAAAAGAATTTTGTGTGTGAAACTGCTATGCGGTGTTTTCATTCAACTAAGAGAGTTGAATCTTTGTTTTGACTCGGCAGCTTAGAAACACATTTCTTACAGAAGCTGAATTGGGATATGCCACATGGAAAGTGGGGATGTGCTGTAATGGGAAAGATCTCACCTTAAACACTAAAGCACAGAAGAAACGTATCTGTGAAACTGCTCTGGTGTGCCTTCACTCAACTAAGGCACTTGAATCTTTGTTTCCATTGGGCAGCTTAGAAACACATTTCTTACAGAAGCTAGGTTGGGATATTCAAGAGTTAAAGTGGGAATATGCTGTAATGGGAAAGATCTCAGTTTAAACACTAAAAGGAAGCTATCTGGGAGAAGGCCTAACAGTGTTTGCATTCAACTAGTAGAGTTACACTGATGTGTGTATGCAGCAGTTTGAGAACACTTTCTGTGGAGAATCTCAAAAGGGAGGTTTCCAAGGAAAAAGCCGTGTCATACAAAATAGCAGTAAGACTGCCTGTAAAGCACAGAAGAAACGTATCTGTGAAAGTGCTATGGTGTGTTCATTCAACTAAGAGAGTTGAAGCTTTTTCTCGGTTCAGCCTCTTAGAAACACAATTCTTATAGAAGCTAGACTGGAATATTACAAACCCATAGTGGGCATATGCTGTAATGGGTAAGATCTCACCTTAAACACTAAAAGGAAGCTATCTGTGAGAATGCTTGACAATGCGTGCATTCAACTTAGAGAGTTACACTGATGTGTGTATGCAGCAGTTTGAGAACGCATTTGAGAATCTCAAAACTGACGTTTGCAAGCAAAATCACGTGTCATACAAAATAGCAGTAACACTGCCTGTAAAGCACAGAAGAAAGGTATCTGTGAAACTTCCATGGTATTTGTTCCTTCAACTAAGGGATTTGAATCTTTGTTTCAATTCGGCAGGTTATAAACACATTTCTTACAGAAGTTAGATTGGGACATTCCTGATGGAAAGTGGGCATGTGCCGTAATGGAAAATCTCTCACCTAAAGTGCTAAAAGGAAGCTATCTGGGAGAATGCTTGACAATGCGTGCATTCAACGTAGAGAGTTACGCTGATGTGTGTATGCAGCAGTTTGAGAACAATTTCTGAGAGAATCTGAAAACTGACGTTTCCAAGCAAAATCCTGTGTCATAGGAAATAGCGGCATTACTTCCTTTAAAGCACAGAAGAAACATATCTGTGAAATTGCTATGGTGTGTGTTCGTTCAACTAAGAGAGTTGAATCATTGTTTCGATTCCACAGTTAGAAACACATTTCTTAGACAAGCTAGCTTGGGACATTCCAGACGGAATGTGCGCCTACTCTGTAATGGGAAAGATCTCACCTAAAACACTAAAAGGAACCTATCTCGGAGATGGCATGACAATGTGTGCATTCAACTTAGGGAGTTACACTGATGTGTGTATGTAGCAGTTTGAGGACGCTTTCTGAGGAGAATATCAAAACTGACATTTCCTAGCAGAATCCCGTGTTGTACGAAATAGCAGTAAGACTGCCTGTAAACCACAGAAGAAACGTATCTGTGAAATTGATATGGTTTGTGTTCATTCAACTAAGAGAGTTGAATCTTTCTTTCGATTCTGCCGCATAGAAACACACTTCTTACAGAAACTAGATTGGGACATTGAAAAACTATAGCTGGCATATGCTGTAATGGCAAAGATCTCACCTTAAACACTAAAATTAAGCTGTTTGTGAGAATGCTTGACAATGCGTGCATTCAACTTAGAGAGTTACACTGATGTGTGTATGCAACAGTTTGAGAATGCTTTGTGTGGAGAAACTCAAAACTAAAGTTTCCAAGAAAATCCCATGTCATACGAAATAGCAATAAGATTGCCTGTAAAACATAAAAGAAATGCATGTGTGAAATTGCTATGCTGGGTTTTCATACAACAAGAGAGTTGAATCTTTGTTTTGACTTGGCAGCTCAGAAACACATTTCTTACAGAAGCTGAATTGGGATTTGCCACATGGAAAGTGGGGATATGCTGTAATGGGGAAGATCTCACCTTCAACACTAAACTAAAGGTATCTGGGAGAAGGCTTGGTAATGTGTGCCTTCAACGTAGAGAGTTACACTGACGACTTTATGCAGCAGTTGGAGAACACTTTCTGTGGAGAATTTCAAAACTGACGTTTCCTAGCAGAATCGCGTGTCATATGAAATAGCAGTAAGACTGCCTGTAAAGCACAGAAGAAACGTATCTGTCAAACTGCTATGGTGTGTGTTCGTTCAACTAAGAGAGTTGAATAATTGTTGTGATGTGGCAGCCTAGAAACACATTTCTTATAGAAAAGTTAGATTGGGACATTCCAGACGGAAAGTGGGCATATGCCATAATGGGAAATATCCAACCTTAAACAATAAAAGGAAGTTATCTGGGAGAAGAATTCACAATGTGTGCATTCAACTTAGAGAGTTAGACTGATGTGTATGCAGCAGTTTGAGAACGCTTTCTGTGGAGAATCTCAAAACTGACGTTTCCAAGCTAAATCAAGTGTCCTACGAAATAGCAGCATGACTCCCTGTAAAGCACAGAAGAAACGTATCTGTGAAACTGCTGTGGTGTGCGTTCATTCAACTAAGGGACTTGAATCTTTGTTTCAATTCGGCAGCTTAGAAACACATTTCTTACAGACTCTAGGGTGGGATATTCCAGAGTGAAAATGGGAATATGTTGTAATGGGAAAGATCTCAGTTTAACCACTAAAAGGAAGGTATCTGGGAGAAGGCCTGACAATGTGTGCATTCAACTAGTAGAGTTACACTGATATGCGTATGCAGCAGTTTGAGAACACTTTCTGTGGAGAATCTCAAAAGGGAGGTTTCCAAGCAAAATGCCGTGTCATACAAAATAGCAGTAAGACTGCCTGTAAAGCACAGAAGAAACGTATCTGTGAAAGTGCTATGGTGTGTTCGTTCAAATAAGAGTGTTGAATCTTTTTTTCGATTCTGCAGTTTATAAACACACTTCTTACAGAAGCCAGATTGGGACATTACAAACTGATAGTGGGCATGTGCTGTAATGGGAAAGATCTCACCTTAAAGTACTAAAAGGTACCTATCTGGGAGAATTATTGACAATGCGTGCATTCAACATAGAAAGTTACACTGATGTGTGTATGTATCAGTTTGAGAAGGAATTCTGTGGAGGATCTCAAAATAGACGTTTGCAAGCAAAATCCCATGTCCTACAAACTAGCAGTAACGCTGCCTGTAAAGCACAGAAGAAACGTATCTGTGAAATAGCTATGGTGTGTGTTCGTTCAACTAAGAGAGTTGAATCATTGTTTCGATTAAACAACTTAGAAACACATTTCTTAGAGAAGCTAGATTGGGACATTCCAGATGGAGATGTGGGCCCATTCTGTAATGGGAAAGATCTCACTTAAACACTAAAAGGAAGGTATCTCGGAGATAGCATGACAACGTGTGCATTCAACTTAGAGAGAAACACTGATGTGTGTATACAGCAGTTTGAGAACGATTTCTGTGGAGAATCTGAAAACTGACATTTCCAAGCAAAATCCCGTGTCATATGAAATAGCAGTAACACTGCCCATAAAGCACAGAAGAAACCTATCAGTGAAACTGCTAAGTTGTGTGTTTGTTCAACTAAGAGAGTCAAATCATTGTTTCGATTAGGCAGCTTAAAACACATTGCTTACAGAAGCTAGATTGGGATATTCCAGCAGGAAAAGGGGCATGTGCTGTAATGGGAAAGATCTCACCTTAAACACTAATAGGAAGCTATCACGGAGATGGCTTGACAATATGTGCATTCAACTTAGAGAGTTACACTGATGTGTGCATGTAGCAGTTTGGGAACGTTTTCTGACGAGAATATCAAAATTGATGTTTGCAGGAAAATCCCGTGTTGTACGAAATAGCAGTAAGACTGCCCATAAAGCACAGAAGAAACAAACCTGTGAAACTGATATGATGTGTGTTCGTTCAACTAAGACAGTTGAAACTTTGCTTACATCCAGCAGCTTATAAACACATTTCTTACAGAAGCCAGATTGGGATATTCCAGATGGAAAGTAGGCATGTGCTGTAATGGGAAAGATCTCACCTTAAACACTAACAGGAAGCTATCATGGAGACGGTTTGACAATGTGTGCATTCAACATAGAGAGTTACACTGATGTGTGTATGTATCAGTTAGAGAGCGTTTTCTGATGAGAATAGCAAAACTGATGTTTCCAAGCAAAATCCCGTGTCGTACGAAGTAGCAGTAAGAATGCCGGTAAAGCACAGAAAAAAACATATCTCTGAAACGGATATGGTGTGTGTTCGTTCAACTAAGAGAGTTGAAACTTTGTTTAGATTCAGCCGCTTAGAAACACATTTCTTACAGAAGCTAGATTGGGATATTGCAGACAAAAAGTGGGCAAGTGCTGTAATGGGAAAGATGTCACCTTAAACACTAATAAGAAGCTATCACGGAAATAACTTGACAATGTGTGCATTCAACTTAGAGAGTTACACTGGTGTGTGTATGTAGCAGTTTGAGAACGTTTTCTGACGGGAATATCAAAACTGATGTTTCCAAGCAAAATCCCGTGTAGTACGAACTAGTAGCAACACTGCCAGTAAAGCATAGAATAAACATATATGTGGAACTGATATGGTGTGTGTTAATTCAACTAAGAGACTTGAAAATTTATTTAGATTCAGCTGCTTAGAAACACGTTTCTTACAGAAGCTAGATTGTTATATTCCAGATGGAACATGGGCATTTGCTTTAATGGGAAAGATCTCAAAGTAAACACTAACAGGAAGCTGTCACGCAGATTTTTTGCAATGTGTACATTCACTTACAGAGTTACATTGATGTTTGTATGTAGCAGTTTGAGAAAGTTTTCTAAGGAGAATATCAAAACTGATATTTCCAAGTAAAATCCCGTGTCGTACGAAGTAGCAGTAAGACTGCCGATAAAGCACAGAAGAAACATATCTGTGAAACTGATACGGTGTGTGTTCGTTCAACTAAGCGAGTTGAAACTTCGTTTAGATTCAGCCGCTTATAAACACGTTTGTTACAGAAGCTAGATTGGGATATTCCAGAAGGAAAGTGTTCATGTGCTGTAATTTGAAAGATCTCACCTTAAACACTAACAGGAAACTATCACGGAGATGGCTTGACAGTGTGTGCATTCAACTTAGAGAGATACACTGATGTGTGTACGTAGCAGTTTGAAAACGTTTTCTGACGAAAATATCAAAACTGATGTTTCCAAACAAAATCCTGTGTCCTAAGAAGTAGCAGTAAGACTGCCAATAAAGCACAGAAGAAACAAATCTGTGAAACTGACCTGATGTGTGTTCCTTCAACTAAGAGAGTTGAAACTTTGTTTAGACTCAGCAGCTTAGAAACACATTTCTTACAGAAGCCAGATTGGGATATTCCAGAGGGAAAGTGGGCATGTGCTGTAATGGGAAATATCTCACTTCACACACTAATAGGAAGCTATCAGGGAGACTTCCGGACAATGTGTGCATTCAACTTAGAGAGTTACACTGATGTGTGTATGTAGAAGTTTGAGGACCTTTTCTGACGAGAATATCAAAACTGATGTTTCCAAGCAAAATCCCGAGTCGTACAATACAGCACTAACACTGCCGGTAAAGCACAGAAGAAACATATCTTTGAAAATGATATGGTGTGTGTTCGTTCAACTAAGAGAGTTGAAACTTAGTTTAGATTCAGCCTCTTAGAAACACATTTGTTACAGAAGATAGATTGGGATATTCCAGAGGGAAAGTGTTCATGTGCTGTGATTTGAAAGACCTCACCCTAAACACTAATAGGAAACTATCACGGCGAAGGCTTGACAATGTGTGCATTCAACGTAGAGAGATACACTGATGTGTGTATGTAGCAGGTTGAAAACGTTTTCTGACGAGAATATCAAAACTGATGTTTCCAAGCAAAATTGCTTGTCTTACGAAATGGCAGTAACACTGCTGGTAAAGCAAAGAAAAAACATATCTGTGAAACTGATATGCTGTGTGTTCGTTCAGCTAAGAGAGTTGAAACTTTGTTTAGATTCAGCAGCTTAGAAACACATTTCTTACAGAAGCTAGATTGGGATATTCCAGACGGAAAGTGGGCTTGTGCTGTAATGGGAAAGATCTCACCCTGAACACTAGTAATAAGCTATCACATAGATTTCTTGACAATGTGTGCATTCAACTTAGAGAGTTACACTGATATGTGTAAGTAGCAGTTTGAGAACGTTTTCTGATGAGAATATCAAAACTGATGTTTCCAAGCAAAATCCCATGCTGTAGGAAATAGTAGTAAGACTGCCGGTACAGCACAGAAACATATCTGTGAAACTGATACGGTGTGTGTTCCTTCAACCAAGAGAGTTGAAACTTTGTTTAGATTCACCAGCTTAGAAACACATTTCTTACTGAACCTACATTGGGATATTCCAGAAGGAAAGTGGGCATGTGCTGTAATAAGAAAGATCTCACCTTAAACACTAATAGGAAGCTATCACGGAGATGGCTTGACAATGTGTGCATTCAACTTAGAGAGCTAAACTGATGTGTGTATGTAGCAGTTTGAGAACGTTTTCTGACGAGTATATCAAAACTGACGTTTCCCAGCAAAATCCCGTGTCTTACGAAATAGCAGTGACACTGCTTGTAAAACGCAGAAGAAACATGTCTGTGAAAGTGATATGCTGTGTGTTCATTCAACTAAGAGTAGTTCAAACTTTGTTTAGATTCAGCAGCTTAGAAACACATTTCTTACGGAAGCTAGAATGGGATATTAAGACTAGGAAAGTGGGAATGTGCTGCAATAGGAAAGATCTCCCCTTAAACACTAATAGGAAGCTATCACGGAGATGGCTTGACAATGTGTGCCTTCATCTAAGAGAGTTACACTGACGTGTGTATGCAGCAGATTTGAGAAAGTTTTATGACGAGAATATCAGAACTGATGTTTCCAAGGAAAATACCCTGTCGTACGAAATAGCTGTAACACTTTCAGTAAAGCAGAGAAGAAAAATATCTGTGAAACTGATACAGTGTGCGTTCATTCAACTAAGAGAGTTGAAACTTTGTGTAGATTCAGCAGCTTAGAAACACATTTCCTACAGAAGCTAGATTGAGGTATTCCAGATGGAATGTGAGCATGTGCTGTAATGGGAAAGATCTCACTTTACACACTAATTGGAAGCTATCAGTTAGATTTCTTGGCAATGTGTACATTCAACTTAGGGAGTTACAGTGACCTGTGTATGTAGCAGTTTGAGAACGTTTTCTGACTAGAATATCAAAACTGATGTTTATAAGCAAAATCCCGTGTCATACGAAATAGCAGTAACACTGCCAGTAAAGCATAGATGAAACATATCTGTGAAAATGATACGGTGACCCCTTCCTGACACCTTACACTAAAATTAACTCCAGATGGAGTAAAGACTTAAACATAAGACCTAACACCATAAAAACCCTAGAAGAAAATCTAGGCAAAACCATTCAGGACATAGGTGTAGGCAAGGACTTCATGACCAAAACACCAAAAGCAGTGGCAACAAAAGCCAAAATAGACAAATGGGACCTAATCAAACTCCATAGCTTCTGCACAGCAAAAGAAACAGTCATTAGAGTGAATCGGCAACCAACAGAATGGGAAAAAATTTTTGCAGTCTACCCATCTGACAAAGGGCTGATAACCAGAATCTACAAAGAACTGAAACACATTTACAAGAAAAAAGCAAACAAGCCCATTCAAAAGTGGGCGAAGGATATGAACAGACACTTTACAAAAGAAGACATACATGAAGCCAACAAACATATGAAAAAATGCTCATCATCACTGGTCATTAGAGAAATGCAAATCAAAACTACATTGAGATACCATCTCACGCCAGTTAGAATGGCGATCATTAAAAAATCTGGAGACAACAGATGCTGGAGAGGATGTGGAGAAATAGGAACGCTTTTACACTGTCGGTGGGAGTGTAAATTAGTTCAACCATTGTGGAAGACGGTGTGGCGATTCCTCAAGGACCTAGAAATAGAAATTCCATTTGATCCAGCAATCCCATTACTGGGTATATATCCAAAAGACTATAAATCGTTCTACTATAAGGACACATGCACACGAATGTTCATTACAGCACAGTTTACAATAGCAAAGACCTGGAACCAACCCAAATGCCCATCGATGATAGACTGGACAGGGAAAATGTGGCACATATACACCATGGAATATTATGCAGCCATCAAAAACGATGAGTTCGTGTCATTTGTAGGGACATGGATGAACCTGGAAACCATCATTCTCAGCAAACTGACACAAGAACAGAAAATCAAACACCGCATGTTCTCACTCATAGGCGGGGTGTTGAACAACGGGAACACATGGACACGGGGGAGGGGAGTATCACACACTGGGGTCTGTCGGGGGGAAAAAGGGGAGGGATAGTGGAGGGGTGGGGAGTTGGGGGAGGGATAGCATGGGGGAGAAATGCCAGATATAGGTGATGGGGAGGAAGGCAGCAAATCACACTACCATCTGTGTACCTATGCAACAATCTTCCATGTTCTTCACATGTACCCCCAAACCTAAAATGCAATTAAAAAAAAAATAAAAATAAATAAATAAAAAGGAAAAAAAAAAGAAAATGATACGGTGAGTGTTCGCTCAGCTAAGAGAGTTGAAACTTTGTTTAGATTCAGCTGCATAGAGACACTTTTCTTACAGAATCTAGATTGGGATATTCCAGACGGAAAGTGGGTATGTGCTGTAATTTGAAAGATCTCTCCTTAAACACTAATAGGAAGCCATCACGGAGATGGCATGACAATGTGTACATTCAACTTAGAGAGTTACACTGATGTGTGTATGTAGCAGTTTGAGAACGTTTACTGACGAGTGTATCAAAATTGATGTTTCCAAGCAAAATCCCGTGTCGTATGAAATGGCAGCCAGACTGCCGGTAAAGCACAGAAGAAAGACATCTTTGAAACTGATATGGTGCGTGTTCGTTCAACTAAGAGAGTTCAAACATTGTTTAGATTCAGCAGCTTAGAAACACATTTCTTACAGGAGATAGATTGGAATATTCCAGACGGAACGTGGGCATGTCCTGTAATGGGACAAATCTCACTTTACGCACTAATAGGAGGCCATCAGGGACATTTCTTGACAATGTGTGCATTCAACATAGAGTGTTACACTGATGTGTGTATGTAGCAGTTTGAGAACATTTTCTGAGGAGAATATCAGAACTGATGTTTCCAAGCAAAACCCCGTGTCGTACGAAATAGCTGTAAGACTGCCTTTAAAGCACAGAAGAAACGGATCTGTGAAACTGATATGGTGTGTGTTCGTTCAAATAACAGAGTTGAAACTGTGTTTAGATTCAGCAGTTTAGAAACACATTTCTGACAAAAGCTAGATTGGGATATTCCAGACGGAAAGTGGGCATGTGCTGTAATGGGAAAGGTCTCACCTTAAACACTAACAGGAAGATATCACGGAGATTTCTTGACAATGTGTGCATTAACTTCGAGAGTTACACTGATGTGTGTATGTAGCAGACTGAGAACCTTTTCTGATGAGAATATCAAAACCGATGTTTCCAAGCAAAATCCCGTGTCATACAAAATAGCAGTAACACTACCGGTAAAGCACAGAAGAAACGTGTCTTTGAAACTGATATGCTGTGTGTGTTCGTTCAACTAAGAGAGTTGAAACTTTGTTTAGATTCAGCAGCTTAGAAACACATTTCTTAGAGAAGCCAAATTGGGATATTCCAGACAGAAAGTGGGCGTTTGCTGTAATGGGAGATATCTCGCTTTAACACTAATGTGAAGCTATCACCGTGATGACTTGACAATGTGTGCCTTCAACTTAGAGAGTTGCTCTGACGTGTGTATGTAGCAGTTTCAGAACGTTTTCTGACAAGAATATCAAAACTGCTGTTTCCAGGCAAAATCCCATGTCGTACGAAATAGCAGAAAGACTACATTTGAAGCACAGAATAAACATGTCTGTGAAACTGACATAGTGTGTGTTCGTTTAACTAAGAAAATAAAACTTTGTTTAGATTCAGCAGCTTAGAAACACAGTTTTTACAGAATCTAGATTGGAATATAAAGACGGAAATTGGGCATATGCTGTAATGGGAAAGATCTGACATTAAACACTAATTGGAAGCTATCACGGAGATGGCTTAACTATGTGTGCATTATCTTAGAGCATTACACTGATATGAGTGTGAAGCAGTTTGAGAACTTTCTCTGACGAGAATATCAAAACTGATGTTTCCAAGCAAAATCCCATGTCATACGAAATAGAGGTAAGACTGCCAGTAAAACACAGAAGAAACATATCTGTGAAACTGATATGGTGTGTGTTTGTTCAACGCAGAGTGTTGAAACTTTGTTTACATTCACCAGCTTAGAAACACATTTCTTACAGGAGGTAGATTGGGATATTCCAGAAGGAAAGTGGGCATGTGCCGTAATGGGAAAGATCTCGCCTAAAACACTAATAGGGAGCTATGACGGAGATTTCTTGACAAAGTGTGCATTAACAAAGAGAGTTACACTGATGTGTGTATGTAGCAGTTTGAGAACGTTTTCTGACAAGAATATCAAAACTGATATTTCCAAGCAAAATCCCGTGTGGTAAGAAATAGTAGTAAGACTGCCAGTAAAACACAGAAGAAACTTATCTGTGAAACTGATATGGTGTGTCTTCGTTAACTAAGAGAGTTGAAACTTTGTTAGATTCAGCAGCTTAGAAACACATTTCTTACAAAAGCTAGATTAGGATATTCCAGACGGAAAGCGGGCCTATGTTGTAATGGGTATATTCTTACCTTTAACAATAATAGAAGGCTGTCATGGAGATTTCTTGACAATGTGTGCATTCAACTTTGAGAGTTACACTGATGTGTGTATGTAGCAGTTTGAGAACGTTTTTTGAGTAGAATATCAAAAATAATGTTTCCAAGCAAATTCTGTGTCTTACAAAAATAGCAGTAAGACAACCAGTAAAACACAGAAGAAACATATCTGTGAAGTTGATATGGTGTGTGTTCGTTCGACTAAGAGAGTTGAAACTTTGTTTACATTCACCAGCTTAGAAACACATTTCTTACAGGAGGTAGATTGGGATATTCCAGAAGGAAAGTGGGCATGTGCCGTAATGGGAAAGATCTCGCCTAAAACACTAATAGGGGAGCTATGACGGAGATTTCTTGACAATGTGTGCATTAACAAAGAGAGTTACACTGATGTGTGTATGTAGCAGTTTGAGAACCTTTTTTGACGAGAATATCAAAACTGATATTTCCAAGCAAAACCCCGTGTGGTAAGAAATAGTAGTAAGACTGCCAGTAAAACACAGAAGAAACTTATCTGTGAAACTGATATGGTGTGTGTTCGTTCAACAAAGAGAGTTAAAACTTTGTTTAGATTCAGCAGCTTAGAAACACATTTCTTACAGGAGGTAGATTGGGTATCCAGACGGATAGTGCGCAAGTGCTGTAATGGGAAAAATCTCACCTTAAACCCTAACAGAATGGTATAACGGAGATTTCTTGACAATCTGTGCATTAACTTAGAGAGTTACACTGTTGTGTGTATGTAGCAATTTGAAAACGTTTTCTGAGGAGAATATCAAAACTGATGTTTCCAGGCAAAATCCCGTGTCTTACGAAATAGCAGTAAGAATGTCGGTAAAACACAGAAGAAACATATCTGTGAAACTGATATGGTGTGTGTTCGTTCAACTAAGAGAGTTGAAACTTTGTTAGATTCAGCAGCTTAGAAAACACATTTCTTACAAGAGGTAATTTGGGATATTCCAGACAGAAAGTGGGCATGTGCTGTAACGGGAAAGATCTCACCATAAACACTAATAGGAAACTATCACGGAGATTTCTTGACAACGTGTGCATTAACTTAGAGAGTTACACTGATGTGTGTATGTAGCAGTTTGAAAACGTATTCTGACGAGAATATCAATACTAATGTTTCCAAGCAAAGTCCCGTGTCCTACGAAATAACAGTAAGACTGCCGGTAAAGCACAGAAGAAACGTATCTGAGAAACTGATATGGTGTGTGTTCGTTCAACTAAGAGAGTTGCAACATTGTTTAGATTCAGCAACTTGGAAACACATTTCTTACAGAGCTAGATTGGGATATTCCAAAGGGAAAGTGGGCCTGTGCTGTAATGGGAAAGATCTCCTCTTAAGCACTAATAGGAAGCTATTACGGAGATTTCATGAAAATGTGTGCATTAACGTGGAGAGTTACACTGACGAGTGTATGTAGCAGTTTGAGAACGTTTTCTGATGAGAATATCAAAACTGATGTTTCCAAGCAAAATCCCGTGTTGTACGAAATTGGAATAAGACTGCTATCAGATTTGATATTCTCTGTGCATTAATGTAGAGAGTTACACTGATGTGTGTAAAAGCAGTTTGAGAAAGTTTTCTGATGAGAATATAAAAACTGATATTTCAACTCAAAATCCTGTGTCTTAAGAAATAGCAGAAAGATTGCCTTTAAAGCACAGAAGAATAATATCTGTGAAACTGATATGGTGTATGTTCGTTCATCTAAGAGAGTTGAAACTTTGTTTAAATTCAGCAGCTTAGAAACACCTTTCTTACCTAAGCTATATTGGGATATTCCAGACGGAAAGTGGGCATGTGCTCTAATTTGAAAGCTGCCACCCTAAACACTAATAGGAAGCTATCCCGGAGATGGCTTGACAATGTGTGCATTCAACTTAGAGAGTTACACTGATGTGTATGTAGCACTTTGAGAAAGTTCTCTGACGAGAATATCAAAACTGATGTTTCCAGGCAAAATCCCGTGTCATAGGAAATAGCAGAAACACTGCCGGTAAAGCAGAGAAGAAACATATCTCTGAAACTGCTATGGTGTGTCTTCGTTCAACTTAGAGAGTTGAAACTTTGTTTAGATGCAGCAGCTTAGAAACACATGTCTTACAGAACCTAGTTTGGGATATTCCAGACGGAAATTGGGCGTGTGCTGTAACGGGAAATTTTTCACATAAACACTACTAGGGAGCTATAACGGAGATGGCTTGACAATGTGTGCATTCAACTTAGAGAGTTGCACTGACTTGTGTATATAGCAGTTTGAGAAAGTTTTGTGACGACAATATCAAAACTGATGTTTCCAAGCAAAATTCCATATCGTACGAAATAGCAGTAACACTGCCGGTAAAGCACAGAACAAACATGTCTGTGAAACGGATATGGTGTGTGTTCGTTCAACTAAGAGTGTTGAAACTTTGTTTAGATTCAGCAGCTTAGAAACACATATCTTACAGAAGATAGATTGGGATATTCCAGACGGAAAGTGGGCATGTGCTGTAATGGGAAAAATCTCACCTTAATCACTACCAGGAAATTATCACGGAGATTCCTTCAAAATGTGTACATTAACTTAGAGAGTTACACTGATGTGTGTATGTAGCAGTTTGAAAACGTTTTCTGAATAGAATATCAAAACTGGTGTTTCCAAGCAAAATCGCGTGTCATACAAAATAGCAGTAACACTACCGGTAAATCACAGAAGAAACATATCTGTGAAACTGATATGGTGTGTGTTCGTTCAACTAAGAGAGTTGAAACTTTGTTTAGATTCAGCAGATTAGAAACACATTTCTTATAGAAGCTAGATTGTGAAATTCTAAATGGATAGTGGGCATGTGCTGTAATGAGAAAGATCTCATATTAAACGCTAATAGGAAGATATCACGGCGATTTCTTGACAATGTGTGCATTAACTTAGAGTGTTACACTGATGTGTGTATGTAGCAGTTTGAGAATGTTTTCTGAGGAGTATATCAAAACTGATGTTTGCAAGCAAAATCCCGTGTCATACTAAATAACGGTAAGACTGCCGGTAAAGCACAGAAGAAACATATCTGTGAAACTGATATGGTGTGGGTTCGTTCAACTAAGAGAGTTGAAACTTTGTTTAGATTCAGCTGCTTAGAAACACATTTCTTACAGGAACTAGATTGGGATATTCCAGAGGGAAAGTGGGCATGTGCTGTAATTTGAAAGATCTCACCTTAAACACTAATAGGAAGCTGTCACGGAGATTCCTTGACAATGTGTGCATTCAACTTAGAGAGCTAAATTGATGTGTGTATGTAGCAGTTGGAGAACGTTTTCTGAGGAGACTATCAGAACTGATGTTTCCAAGCAAAACCCCGTGTCGTACGAAATAGCTGTAAGACTGCATTTAAAGCACAGAAGAAACGGATCTGTGAAACTGATATGGTGTATGTTCGTTCAAATAACAGAGTTGAAACTGTGTTTAGATTCAGCAGCTTAGAAACACATTTCTTACAAAAGCTACATTGGGATATTCCAGACGGAAAGTGGGCATGTGCTGTAATGGGAAAGGTCTCACCTTAAACACTAACAGGAAGCTATCACGGAGATTTCTTCACAATGTGTGCATTAAGTTAGAGAGTTAAACTGATGTGTGTATGTAGCAGTTTGAGAACGTTTTCTGACGAGAATATCAAAACTGATGCTTCCAAGCAAAATCCCATGTCATACGAAATAGCAGTAAGACTGCCGGTAAAACACAGAAGAAACACAGCTGTGAAACTAATATATTGTGTGTTCGTTCAACAAAGAGACTTGAAAATTTTTTAACACTCAGCATCTTAGATCCACATTTCTTACAGAAGCTAGGTTGGGATATTCCAGACTGAAAGTGGGCGTGTGCTGAAATGGGAAAAATCACAGCTTAAACACTAATAGGAAGGTGTCACGGAGATGACATGACAATGTGTGCATTCGACTTTGAGAGTTACACTGATGTGTGTAGGCAGAAGTTTGAGAACGTTTTTTGAGTAGAATATCAAACCTGATGTTTCCAAGCAAATCCCGTGTCTTACAAAAATAGCAGTAAGACAACCAATAAAACACAGAAGAAACATATCTGTGAAGCTGATATGGTGTGTGTTCGTTCAACTAAGAGAGTTGAAACTTTGTTTAGATTCATCAGCTTACAAGTACATTTCTTAGAGGAGGTAGATTGGGATATTCCAGAGTGAAAGTGGGCATGTGCTGTAGTGGGAAAAGTCTCACCTTAAACACTAGTAGAAAGGTATAATGGAGATTTCTTGACAATGTGTGCATTAACTTAGAGAGTGACACTGATGTGTGTATGTAGCAGTTTGATAACGTTTTCTGACGAGAATGCCAAAATTGATGTTTCCAAGCAAAATCCTCTGTTGTTCGAAATAGCAGTAAGACTGTCGGTAAAGCACAGAAGAAATATATCTGGGAAACTAATATGGTGAGTGTTCGTTCAACTAAGAGAGTTGAAACTTTGTTTACATTCAGTAGCTTAGAAACACATTTCTTACAGGAGTTAGATTTGCATCTTCCAGACGAAAAGTTGGCCTGTGCTGTAACGGGAAAGATCTCACCTTAAACACTAATAGAGAACTATCACGGAGATTTCTTGACAACGTGTGCATTAACTTAGAGAGTTACACAGATGTGTGTATGTAGCAGTTTAAAAACGTATTCTGACGAGAATATCAATACTGATGTTTCCAAGCAAAGTCCCGTGTCCTACGAAATAACAGTAAGACTGCTGGTAAAGCACAGAAGAAAGGTATCTGAGAAACTGATATGGTGTGTGTTCGTTCAACTAAGAGAGTTGAAACATTGTTTAGATTCAGCAGCTTGGAAACACATTTCTTACAGAAGCTAGATTGGGATATTCCAAAGGGAAAGTGGGCCTGTGCTGTAATGGGAAAGATCTCCCTCTTAAGCACTAATAGGAAGCTATTACGGAGATTTCATGAAAATGTGTGTATTAACTTCAGAGAGTTACGCTGATGTGTGTATGTAGCAGACTGAGAACCTTTTCTAACGAGAATATCAAAACCGATGTTTCCAAGCAGAATCCCATGTCATACAAAATAGCAGTAACACTACCAGTAAAGCACAGAAGAAACGTATCTTTGAAACTGATATGCTGTGTGTGTTCGTTCAACTAAGAGAGTTGAAACTTTGCTTAGATTCAGCAGCTTAGAAACACATTTTTTAGAGAAGCCGAATTGGGATATTCCAGACAGAAAGTGGGCGTTTGCTGTAATGGGAGAGATCTCGCTTTAACACTAATGTAAAGCTATCACCGAGATGACTTGACAATGTGTGCCTTCAACTTAGAGAGTTGCTCTGACGTGTGTATGTAGCAGTTTCAGAACGTTTTCTGACGAGAATATCAAAACTGCTGTTACCAAGCAAAATCCCATGTCGTACGAAATAGCAGAAAGACTACATTTGAAGCACAGAATAAACATGTCTGTGAAACTGACATGGTGTGTGTTCGTTCAACTAAGAAAATAAAACTTTGTTTGGATTCAGCAGCTTAGAAACACAGTTTTTACAGAATCTAGATTGGAATATAAAGACGGAAAGTGGACATATGCTGTAATGGGAAAGATCTGACATTAAACACTAATTGGAAGCTATCACGGAGATGGCTTAACTATGTGTGCATTATCTTAGAGCGTTACACTGATATGAGTGTGAAGCAGTTTGAGAACTTTCTCTGACGAGAATATCAAAACTGATGTTTCCAAGCAAAATCCCATGTCGTACAAAATAGAGGTAAGACTGCCAGTAAAACACAGAAGAAACATATCTGTGAAACTGATATGGTGTGTGTTTGTTCAACGCAGAGAGTTGAAACTTTGTTTACATTCACCAGCTTAGAAACACATTTCTTACAGGAGGTAGATTGGGATATTCCAGAAGGAAAGTGGGCATGTGCCGTAATGGGAAAGATCTCGCCTAAAACACTAATAGGGGAGCTATGACGGAGATTTCTTGACAATGTGTGCATTAACAAAGAGAGTTACACTGATGTGTGTATGTAGCAGTTTGAGAACATTTTCTGACGAGAATATCAAAACTGATATTTCCAAGCAAAATCCCGTGTGGTAAGAAATAGTAGTAAGACTGCCAGTAAAACACAGAAGAAACTTATCTGTGAAACTGATATCGTGTGTGTTCGTTCAACAAAGAGAGTTGAAACTTTGTTTAGATTCAGCAGCTTAGAAACACATTTCTTATAGGAGGCAGATTGGGTATTCCAGACGGATAGTGCGCAAGTGCTGTAATGGGAAAAATCTCACCTTAAACCCTAACAGAATGGTATAACGGAGATTTCTTGACAATCTGTGCATTAACTTAGAGAGTTACACTGTTGTGTGTATGTAGCAATTTGAAAACGTTTTCTGAGGAGAATGTCAAAACTGATATTTCCAGGCAAAATCCCGTGTCATACGAAATAGCAGTAAGAATGTCGGTAAAACAGAGAAGAAACATATCTGTGAAACTGATATGGTGTGTGTTCGTTCAACTAAGAGAGTTGAAACTTTGTTTAGATTCAGCAGCTTAGAAACACATTTCTTACAAGAGGTAGTTTGGGATATTCCAGACAGAAAGTGGGCATGTGCTGTAACAGGAAAAATCTCACGTTAAACACTATTAGAAAGCTGTAACGGAGATTTCTTCACAATGTGTGCATTAACTTAGAGAGTTACACTGATGTGTGTATGTAGCAGTTTGAAAACCTTTTTCTGACGAGAATATCAAAACTGATGTTTACAAGCAAAATTCCATGTCCTTCGAAATAGTAGTATGACTGTCGGTAAAGCACAGAAGAAACATAGCTGTGAAACTAATATGGTGTGTTTTCATTCAACTAACAGAGTTGAAACTATGTTTAGATTCATTAGCTTAGAAAAACATTTCTTGCAGAAGCTAGATTGGAATATTCCAGACGGAAAGTGGGCTGGTGCTGTAATGGGAAATATCTCACCTTAAACACTAATAGGAAGCTATCACGGAGATGGCTTGACAATGTGTGCATTCAACTTAGAGAGTTACACTGATGGGTGTATGTAGCAGTTTCAGAAGGTTTTCTTACGAGAATATCAAAACTGGTGTTTACAACCAAAATCCCGTGTCATACGAAATAGCACTAAGACTGCCGGTAAAACACAGAAGAAACATATCTGTGAAACTGATATGGTGTGTGTTCGTTCAACTAAGAGAGTTGAAAGTTTGTTTAGATTCAGTAGCTTAGAAACACATTTCTTCCAGAAGATAGATTGGGATATTCCAGAAGTTAAGTGGGCATGTCTTGCAATGGGAAAGATCTCACCTTAATCACTAATAGAAAACTATCACGGAGGTTTCTTGAAAATGTGTGCACTAATTTAGAGTGTTACACTGATGTGTTTATGTAGCAATTTAAAACGTTTTCTGACTAGAATATCAAAAGTGATGTTTCCAAACAAAATCCCGTGTTTTATGAGATAGCAGTAAGACTGCTATCAGTTTTGATATTCTCTGCATTTACTTAGAGAGTTACACTGATGTGTGTATGTAGCAGTTTGAGAACGTTTTCTGACGAGAATATGAAAACTGATGTTTCAAATCAAAATCCCGTGTCTTAAGAAATAGCAGCAAGAGTGCCTTTAAAGCACAGAAGAATAATATCTGTGAAACTGATATGGTGTATGTTCGTTCATCTAAGAGACATGAAACTTTGTTTAGATTCAGCAGCTAAGAAACATATTTCTTACATAAGCTAGATTTTGATATTCCAGATGGAAACTGTGCATGTGCTGTAATTTGGTAGATCTCACCCTAAACACTAATAGGAAGCTATCACGGGGATGGCTTGACAATGTGTGCATTCAACTTAGAGAGTTACACTGACGTGTGTATGTAGCAGTTTGAGAAAATTTTGTGACGAGAATATCAAAACTGATGTTTCCAGGCAAAATTCCGTATCATAGGAAATAACAGTAACACTGCTAGTAAAGCACAGAAGAAACATATCTTTGAAACTGCTATGTTGTGTCTTCGTTCAACTAAGAGAGTTGAAACTTTGTTTAGATTCAGCAGCTTAGAAAAACATTTCTTACAAAAGCTAGATTGGGATATTCCAGACGGAAAGTGGGCGTATGTTGTAATGGGTATATTCTTACCTTTAACAATAATAGAAGGCTGTCATGGAGATTTCTTGACAATGTGTGCATTCAACTTTGAGAGTTACACTGATGTGTGTATGTAGCAGTTTGAGAAGGTTTTTTGAGTAGAATATCAAAACTAATGTTTCCAAGCAAATCCCGTGTCTTACAAAAATAACAGTAAGACAACCAGTAAAACACAGAAGAAACATATCTGTGAAGCTGATATGGTGTGTGTTCGTTCAACTAAGAGAGTTGAAACTTTGTTTAGATTCATCAGCTTACAAGCACATTTCTTAGAGGAGGTAGATTGGGATATTCCAGACGGAAAGTGGGCATGTGCTGTAGTGGGAAAAGTCTCACCTTAAACACTAGTAGAAAGGTATAACGGAGATTTCTTGACAATGTGTGCATTAACTTAGAGAGTGACACTGATGTGTGTATGTAGCAGTTTGATAACGTTTTCTGATGAGAATATCAAAACTGATGTTTCCAAGCAAAATCCCCTGTCGTTCGAAATACCAGTAAGACTGTCAGTAAAGCACAGAAGAAATATATCTGGGAAACTAATATGGTGAGTGTTCGTTCTACTAAGAGAGTTGAAACTTTGTTTACATTCAGCAGCTTAGAAACACATTTCTTACAGGAGCTAGATTTGCATCTTCCAGACAAAAAGTTGGCCTGTGATGTAACGGGAAAGATCTCACCTTAAACACTAATAGGAAACTATCACGGAGATTTCTTGACAATGTGTGCATTAACTTAGAGAGTGACACTGATGTGTGTATGTAGCAGTTTGAAATCGTTTTCTGACGAGAATATCAATACTGATGTTTCCAAGTAAAATCCCGTGTCCTACGAAATAACAGTAAGACTGCCGGTAAAGCACAGAAGAAACGTATCTGAGAAACTGATATGGTGTGCGTTCGTTCAACTAGGAGAGTTGAAACATTGTTTAGATTCAGCAGCTTGGAAACACATTTCTTACAGAAGCTAGATTGGGATATTCCAAAGGGAAAGTGGGCCTGTGCTGTAATGGGAAAGATCTCCTCTTAAACACTAATAGGAAGCTATTACGGAGATTTCATGAAAATGTGTGCATTAACGTGGAGAGTTACACTGACGAGTGTATGTAGCAGTTTGAGAACGTTTTCTGATGAGAATATCAAAACTGATGTTTCCAAGCAAAATCCCGTGTTGTACGAAATTGGAATAAGACTGCTATCAGATTTGATATTCTCTGTGCATTAATGTAGAGAGTTACACTGATGTGTGTAAAAGCAGTTTGAGAAAGTTTTCTGATGAGAATATAAAAACTGATATTTCAACCCAAAATCCCGTGTCTTAAGAAATAGCAGAAAGACTGCCTTTAAAGCACAGAAGAAACATATCTGTGAAACTGATATGGTGTATGTTCGTTCATCTAAGAGAGTTGAAACTTTGTTTAGATTCAGCAGCTTAGAAACACGTTTCTTACATAAGCTATATTGGGATATTCCAGACGGAAAGTGGGCATGTGCTCTAATTTGAAAGCTCCCACCCTAAACACTAATAGGAAGCTATCCCGGAGATGGCTTGACAATGTGTGCATTCAACTTAGAGAGTTACACTGATGTTTATGTAGCACTTTGAGAAAGTTCTCTGACGAGAATATCAAAACTGATGTTTCCAGGTATAATCCCGTGTAATAGGAAATAGCAGAAACACTGCCAGTAAAGCAGAGAAGAAACATATCTCTGAAACTGCTATGGTGTGTCTTCGTTCAACTAAGAGAGTTGAAATTTGTTTAGATGCAGCAGCTTAGAAACACATGTCTTACAGAAGGTAGATTGGGATATTCCAGACGGAAATTGGGCGTGTGCTGTAATGGGAAAGATTTCCACGTAAACACTACTAGGGAGCTATCACGGAGATGGCTTGACAATGTGTACATTCAACTTAGAGAGTTGCACTGACTTGTGTATATAGCAGTTTGAGAAAGTTTTGTGACGACAATATCAAAACTGATGTTTCCAAGCAAAATCCCGTGTCATACTAAATAACGGTAACACTGCCGGTAAAGCACAGAAGAAACATATCTGTGAAACTGATATGGTGTGTGTTCGTTCAACTAAGAGAGTTGAAACTTTGTTTAGATTCAGCTAGCTTAGAAACACATTTCTTACAGAAGCTAGATTGAGATATTCCAGACGGAATGTGAGCATGTGCTGTAATGGGAAATATCTCACTTTACACACTAATTGGAAGCTATCAGTTAGATTTCTTGGCAATGTGTACATTCAAGTTAGAGAGTTACACTGACTTGTGTATGTAGCAGGTTGAGAAGGTTTTCTGACTAGAATATCAAAACTGATGTTTATAAGCAAAATCCCGTGTCATATGAAATAGCAGTAACACTGCCAGTAAAGCATAGAAGAAACATATCTGTGAAAATTATACGGTGAGTGTTCGTTCAACTAAGAGGGTTGAAACTTTGTTTAGATTCAGCTGCATAGAGACACTTTCTTACAGAATCTAGATTGGGATATTCCAGACGGAAAGTGGGCATGTGCTGTAATTTGAAAGATCTCTCCTTAAGCACTAATAGGAAGCTATCACGGAGATGGCATGACAATGTGTGCATTCAACTTAGAGAGTTACACTGATGTGTGTATGTAGCAGTTTGAGAACGTTTACTGACGAGTGTATCAAAACTGATGTTTCCAAGCAAAATCCCGTGTCGTACGAAACGGCAGCCAGACTGCCGGTAAAGCACAGAAGAAAGACATCTTTGAAACTGATATGGTGCGTGTTCGTTCGACTAAGAGAGTTCAAACATTGTTTAGATTCAGCAGCTTAGAAACACATTTCTTACAGGAGATAGATTGGAATATTCCAGACGGAACGTGGGCATGTCCTGTAATGGGACAAATCTCACTTTACACACTAATAGGAGGCCATCAGGGACATTTCTTGACAATGTGTGCATTCAACATAGAGTGTTACACTGATGTGTGTATGTAGCAGTTTGAGAACATTTTCTGAGGAGAATATCAGAACTGATGTTTCCAAGAAAACCCCGTGTCGTACGAAATAGCTGTAAGACTGCCTTTAAAGCACAGAAGAAATGGATCTGTGAAACTGATATGGTGTGTGTTCGTTCAAATAACAGAGTTGAAACTGTGTTTAGATTCAGCAGCTTAGAAACACATGTCTTAGAGAAGCCAAATTGGGATATTCCAGACAGAAAGTGGGCATTTGCTGTAATGGGAGAGATCTCGCTTTAACACTAATGTGAAGCTATCACCGAGATGACTTGACAATGTGTGCCTTCAACTTAGAGAGTTGCTCTGACGTGTGCATATAGCAGTTTCAGAACGTTTTCTGACGACAATATCAAAACTGCTGTTTCCAAGCAAAATCCCGTGTCGTACGAAATAGCAGTAAGACTGCCGGTAAAACACAGAAGAAACACATCTGTGAAACTGATATGGTGTGTGTTCGTTCAACAAAGAGACTTGAAACTTTTTTAACACTCAGCATCTTAGAACCACATTTCTTACAGAAGCTAGGTTGGGATATTCCAGACGGAAAGTGGGCGTGTGCTGAAATGGGAAAAATCTCAGCTTAAACACTAATAGGAAGGTGTCACGGAGATGACATGACAATGTGTGCATTCAACTTTGAGAGTTGCACTGATGTGTGTATGTAGCAGTTTGAGAACGTTTTCTGACGAGAGTATCAAAAATGATGTTTCCAAGCAAAATCCCGTGTCTTACGAAAGGGCAGCCAGACTGCCGGTAAAGCACAGATGAAAGACATCTTTGAAACCGATATGGTGCGTGTTCGTTCAACTAAGAGAGTTCAAACATTGTTTAGATTCAGCAGCTTAGAAACACATTTCTTACAGGAGATAGATTGGAATATTCCAGACGGAATATGGGCATGTCCTGTAATGGGAAAAATCCCACTTTACACTCTAATAGGAGGCTATAAGGGACATTTCTTGACAATGTGTGCATTCAACATAGAGTGTTACACTGATGTGTGTACGTAGCAGTTTGAGAACATTTTCTGTCGAGAATATCAGAACTGATGTTTCCAAGCAAAATCCCGTGTCATACGAAATAGCTGTAAGACTGCCTTTAAAGCACAGAAGAAACGGATTTGTGAAACTGATCTGCTGTGTGTTCGTTCAAATAACAGAGTTGAAACTGTGTTTAGATTCAGCAGCTTAGAAACACATTTCTTACAAAAGCTAGATTGGGATATTCCAGACGGAAAGTGGGCATGTGCTGTAATGCTAAAGGTCTCACCTTAAACACTAACAGTAAGCTATCACAGAGATTTCTTGACAATGTGTGCATTAAGTTAGAGAGTTACACTGATGTGTGCATGCAGCAGTTTGAGAACGTTTTTTGAGTAGAATATCAAAACTGATGTTTCCAAGCAAATCCCGTGTCTTACAAAAATAGCAGTAAGGCAACCAGTAAAACACAGAAGAAACATATCTGTGAAGCTGATATGGTGTGTGTTCGTTCAACTAAGAGAGTTGAAACTTTGTTTAGATTCATCAGCTTACAAGCACATTTCTTAGAGGAGGTAGACTGGGATATTCCAGACGGAAAGTGGGCATGTGCTGTAGTGGGAAAAATCTCACCTTAAACACTAGTAGAAAGGTATAACGGAGATTTCTTGACAATGTGTGCATTAACTTAGAGAGTGACACTGATGTGTGTATGTAGCAGTTTGAAAACTTTTTCTGACGTGAATATCAAAACTGATGTTTCCAAGCAAATCCCGTGTCATATGAAATAGAGGTAAGACTGCCGGAAAAGCACAGAAGAAACATATCTGTGAAACTGATATGGCGTGTGTTCGTTCAACTAAGATAGTTGAAACTTTGTTTAGATTCTGCAGCTAAAAAACACATTTTTTATGGAAGCTAGATTGGGATATTCCAGGCAAAAAGTGCACATGTGATGTAATGGGGAAGATCTCACCTTAAACACTAATACGAAGCTATCACGGAGATGGCTTCACGATGTGTGCCTTCAACTTAGAGAGTTACACTGACGTGCTTATATAGCAGTTTCAGAAAGTTTTGTGACGAGAATATCAAAACTGATGTTTCCATGCAAAATCCCGTGTCGTACAAAATGGCAGTATCACTGCCGGTACAGCACAGAAGAAACATATCTGTTAAACTGTTGGGATGTGTGCGCATTCAACTAAGAGAGTTGAAACTTTGTTTAGATTCAGCAGCTTAGAAACTCATTTCTTACCGAAGCTAGCGTGGGATATTCCAGATGGAAAGTGGGCATGTGCTGTAATGGGAAATATCTCACCTTAAACACTACTAGGAAGCTATCACGGAGATGGCTTGACAATGTGTGCATTCAGCTTAGAGAGTTACACTGATGTGTGTATGTAGCAGTTTCAGAACGTTTTCTGACGAGGATATCAAAACTGATGTTTCCCAGCAAAATCCTGTGTCATACGAAATAGCAGTAAGACTGCCGGTAAAATGCAGAAGAAACTTATCTGTGAAAGTGATATGCTGTTTGTTCGCTCAACTAAGAGAGTTGAAACTTTGTTTGGATTCAGCAGCTTAGAAACACATTTCTTACAGGAGCTAGATTGGGACATTCCAGATGGAAAGTGGGCATGTGCTGTAATGGGAAAGATCTCACCTTAAACTCTAACAGGAGCTTTCATGGAGATTTATTAACAATGTGTGAAATCAACTTAGAGAATTTTACTGATGTGTGTATGTAGCAGTCTAAGAAAGTTTTGTGACGAGAATATCAAAATTGATGTTTCCAAGCAAAATCCCGTGTCATACGAAAGAGCAGTAAGACTACCGGTAAAGCACAGAAGAAACATATCTGTGAAACTGATATGGTGTGTGTTCCTTCAATTAGGAGAATTGAAACTTTGTTTAGATTCAGCAGCTCAGAAACACATTTCTTACAGGAGCTAGATTGGGATATTCCAGGGGAACGTGGGCATGTGCTGTAATGGGAAAGATGTCACCTTTACACTCTAATAGGATGCTATCAGGGAGATTTCTTGACAATGTGTGCATTCAACTTAGAGAGTTACACTGATGTGTGTACGTAGCAGTTTGAGAACGTTTCTCTGATGAGAATATCAAAACTGATGTTTCTAAACAAAATCCCGTGTTGAACGAAATAGCAGTAAGACTGCCCGTGAAGGACAGAAGAAACATAATTCTGAAACTAATATGGTGTGTGCTCGTTCATCTAAGAGAGTTGAAACTTTGTTTAGATTCAGCAGCTTAGAAACACATTTCTTACAGAAGCTAGATTGGGATATTCCAGACGGAAAGTGGGCATGTGCTGTAATGGGAAAGATCTCACCTTAGACAGTAATAGGAAGCTATCACGGAGATATCTCGACAATGTGTGTATTCACCTTAGAGAGTTACACTGACGTGTGTATGTAGCAGTTTGAGAAAGTTTTCTGATGAGAATATCAAAACTGATGTTTCCAAGGAAAATCCAGTGTCATACAAAATAGCAGTGTCACTGCTGGTAAAGCACAGAAAAAACATATCTGTGAAACTGATATGCTGTGTGTTCGTTCAACTAAGAGAGTTCAAACTGTGTTTAGATTCAGCAGCTTAGAAACACATTTCTCACACAAGCCATACTGGGATATTCCAGAGGGAAAGGGGGCATGTGGTGTAATTTGAATGATCTCACCCTAAACAGTAATAGAAAGCTATCACGGAGATTTCTTGACAATGTGTGCATTAACATGGAGAGTTACACTGACGTGTGTATGTGGCAGTTTGAAAACGTTGTCTGACAAGAATATCAAAACTGATGTTTCCAAGCAAAATTCCGGGTCGTACAAAATAGCAGTAAGACTGCTAATAAAGCACAGAAGAATCATATCTGTGAAACTGATGCAGTGTGTGTTCGTTCAACTAAGAGAGTTGAAACTGTTTTTAGATTCAGCAGCTTAGTTACACATTACTTAAAACAGCTAGATTGGTATATTCCAGATGGAAAGTGGGCATGTGCTGTAATGGGAAATATCTCACCTTAAACACTACTAGGAAGCTATCACGGTGATGGTTTGACAATGTGTGCATTCATCTTAGAGAGTTACACTGATGTGTGTATGTAGCAGTTTCAGAAGGTTTTCTGAGGAGAGTATAAAAACTGGTGTTTACAAGCAAAATCACGTGTCACAGGAAATAGCAGTAAGACTGCCGATAAAACACAGAGGAAACATATCTGTGAAACTGATACGGTGTGTCTTCGCTCAACTAAGAGAGTTGAAACTTATTTAGATTCAGCAGCTTAGAAACACATTTCCTACAGAAGCTAGATTGGGATATTCCAGACGGAGAGTGGGCATGTGTTGTAATGGGAAAGATCTCACCTTAAACACAAATGGGAAGCTGTCACAGAGATGGCTTGACAATGTTTGCATTAACTTAGAGAGTTACACTGATGTGTGTATGTAGCAGTTTGAAAACGTTTTCTGAGGAGAATATCAAAACTGATATTTCCACTCAAAATCCCGTGTCGTACGAAATAGCAGTAAGACTGCCGATAAAACACAGAAGAAACATATCTGTGAAGCTGATATGGTGTGTATTCGTTGAACAAAGAGAGTTGAAACTTTGCTTAGATTCAGCAGCTTAGAAACACATTTCTTACAGAAGCTAGATTGGGATATTCCAGATAGAAAGTGGGCATGTGCAGTAATGGGAAAAATCTCACCTTAAACGCTAGTAGGACGTTATCACGGAGATTTCTGGACAATGTGTGCATTAACCTAGAGAGTTACACTGATGTCTGTATGTGGCAGTTTGAGAACATTTTCTGAGGAGAATATCAAAACTGATGTTTCCAAGCAAAATCCCGTGTCGTACGAAGTAGCAGTAAGACTGCCAGTAAAGAACAGAAGAAACATAACTGTGGAACTGGTATGGTGTGTTCTTGTTCAACTAAGAGAGTTGAAACTTTGTTTAGATTCAGCAGCTTAGAAACACATTTCTTACAGAAGCTAGATTGGGATATTCCAGACGGAAAGTGGGTGTGTGTTGTAATGGGAGAGATCTCACCATAAACACTAATAGGAAGCTATCACGGAGATGGCTTGACAATGTGTGCACTTCAACTTAGAGAGTTACACTGATGTGTGTATGTAGCAGTTTGAGAAAATTTTGTGACGAGAATATCAAAACTTATGTTTCCAAGCAAAATCCCGTGTCATAAGAAATAGCAGTAACACTGCCTGTAAAGCACAGAAGAAACACATCTGTGAAACTGATATGGTGTGTGTTCGTTCAACTAAGAGAGTTGAAACTTTGTTTAGATTCAGCAACTTAGAAACACATTTCTTACAGAAGCTAGATTGGGATATTCCAGACGGAAAGTGGGCATGTGCTGTAATGGGAGAGATCTCACCTTAAACACTAATAGGAAGCTATCACGGAGATGGCTTGACAATGTGTGCCTTCAACTTAGAGAGTTACACTGACGTGTGTATGTAGCAGTTTGAGAAAGTTTTGTGATGAGAATATCAAAACTGATGTTTCCAAGCAAAATCCAGTGTCATACGAAATAGCAGTAAGACTGCTGGTAAAGCACAGAAGAAACATATCTGTGAAACTCATATGCTGTGTGTGATTCGCTCAACTAAGAGAGTTGAAACTTTGTTTAGATTCAGCAGCTTAGAAACACATTTCTTACATAAGCTAGATTGGGATATTCCAGAGGGAAAGTGGGCATGTGCTGTAATGGGAAAGATCTCACACTTAAACACTAAGAGGAAACTATCACGGAGATGGCTTGACAATGTGTGCATTCAACTTAGAGAGTTACACTGATGTGTGTATGTAGCAGTTTGAGAACGTTCTCTGACGAGAATATCAAAACTGATGTTTCCAAGGAAAATCCCGTGTCATAGGAAATAGCAGTAACACTGCCTGTAAAGCACAGTAGAAACATATCTGTGAAACTGATATGGTGTGTCTTCGTTCAACTAAGAGAGTTGAAACTTTGTTTAGATTCAGCAGCTTAGAAACACATTTCTTACAGAAGCTAGATTGGGATATTCCAGACGGAAAGTGGGCATGTGCTGTAATAGGGAAAAGATCTCACCTTAAACACTAATAGAAAGCTATCACGGAGATTTCTTGACAATGTGTGCATTAACTTAGAGAGTTACACTGATGTGTGTATGTAGCAGTTTGAAAATTTTTTCTGAGGAGAATATCAAAACTGATTATTTCCAAGCAAAATCCCGTGTCGTACGAAATAGCAGTAAGACTGCTGATAAAACACAGAAGAAACATATCATGTGAAACTGATATGGTGTGCATTCGTTCAACTAAGAGAGTTGAAACTTTGTTTAGATTCAGCAGCTTAGAAACTCATTTCTTAAAGAAGCTAGATTGGGATATTCCAGACGGAAAGTTGGCATGTGCTCTAAATGGGAAAATCTCACCTTAAGCACTAATAGGAAGCTATCACGGAGATTTCTTGACAATTTGTGCATTAACATAGAGAGTTACACTTATGTGTGTATGTAGCAGTTTGAGAATGTTTTCTGACGAGAATATAAAAACTGATGTTTGCAAGCAAAATCCCCTGTCTTAAGAAATAGCAGTAAGACTGCCTTTAAAGCACAGAAGAAACATATCTGTGAAATTTATATTGTGTGTGTTCGTTCATCAAAGAGAGTTGAAACTTTGTTTAGATTCAGCAGCTTAGAAACACATTTCTTACAGAAGCTAGATTAGTATATTCCAGAGGGAAAGTGGGCATGTGCTGTAATTTGAAAGATCTCACCCTAAACACTAATAGGAAGATATCATGGAGATGGCTTGACAATGTGTGCATTTAACTTAGAGAGTTACACTGATGTCTGTATGTAGCAGTTTGAGAACGTTCTCTGACGAGAATATCAAAACTGATGTTTCCAAGCAAAATCCCGTGTCGTAGGAAATAGAAGTAACAACTGCCAGTAAAGCACAGAAGAAACATAACTGTGAAACTGCTATGGTGTGTGTTTGTTCAACTAAGAGAGTTGAAACTTTGTTTAGATTCAGCAGCTTAGAAACACATTTCTTACAGAAGCAAGATTGGGATATTCCAGACGGAAAGTGGGTATGTGCTGTAATGGGAAAGATCTCACCTTAAACACTAATAGAAAGCTGTCATGGAGATTTCTTGACAATGTGTGCATTAACTTAGAGAGTTACACTGATGTGTGTATGTAGCAGTTTGAGAACGTTTTCTGACGAGAATATCAAAACTGATGTTTCCAAGCAAAATCCCGTGTCATACGAAATAGCAGTAAGACTGCCGGTAAAGCACAGAAGAAACATATCTGTGAAACTGATATGGTGTGTGTTCGTTCAACTAAAGAGAGTTGAAACTTTGTTTAGATTCAGCAGCTTAGAAACACATTTCTTACGGAAGCTAGATTGGGATATTGCAGACGGAAAGTGGGCATGTGCTGTAATGGGAAAGATCTCACACTTAAACACTAATAGGAAGCTATCACGGAGATTCCTTGACAATGTGTGCATTCAACTTAGAGAGTTACACTGATGTGTGTATGTAGCAGTTTGAGAAAGTTTTCTGACGAGAATATCAAAACTGATGTTTCCAAGCAAAATCCCGTGTCATACGAAATAGCAGTAAGACTGCCAGTAAAGCACAGAAGAAACATATCTGTGAAACTGATATGGTGTGTGTTCGTTCAACTAAGAGAGTTGAAACTTTGTTTAGATTCAGCAGCTTAGAGACACATTTCTTATGGAAGCTAGATTGGGATATTCCACACGGAAAGTGGGCATGTGCTGTAATGGGAAAGATCTCACCTTAAACACTAATAGGAAGCTATCAGGGAGATGGCTTGACAATGTGTGCATTCAACTTAGAGAGTTACACTGATGTGTGTATGTAGCAGTTTGAGAAAGTTTTCTGACGAGAATATCCAAACTGATGTTTCCAAGCAAAATCCCGTGTCATACGAAATAGCAGAAAGACTGCCTGTAAAGCACAGAAGAAACATATCTGTGAAACTGATATGGTGTGTGTTCGTTCAACTAAGAGAGTTGAAACTTTGTTTAGATTCAGCAGCTTAGAAACACATTTCCTACAGAAGCTAGATTGGGATATTCCAGACGGAAAGTGGGCATGTGCTGTAATTGGAATGATCTCACCTTAAACACTAATAGGAAGCTATCACGGAGATTTCTTGACAATGTGTGCATTAACTTAGAGAGTTACACTGATGTGTGTATGTAGCAGTTTGAGAAAGTTTTCTGACGAGAATATCAAAACTGATGTTTCCAAGCAAAATCCCGTGTCGTACAAAATAGCAGTAAGACTGCCGGTAAAGCACAGAAGAAAGATATCTTTGAAACTGATATGGTGTGTGTTCGTTCAACTAAGAGAGTTGAAAGTTTGTTTAGATTCAGCAGCTTAGAAACACATTTCTTACAGAAGCTAGATTGGGATATTCCAGACGGAAAGTGGGCATGTGCTGTAATGGGAAAGATCTCACCTTAAACACTAATAGGAAGCTATCACGGAGATTTCTTGACAATGTGTGCATTCAACTTAGAGAGTTACACTGACGTGTGTATGTAGCAGTTTGAGAAACGTTTTCTGACGAGAATATCAAAACTGATGTTTCCAAGCAAAATCCCGTGTCGTACGAAATAGCAGTAACACTGCCGGTAAAGCACAGAAGAAACATATCTGTGAAACTGATATGGTGTGTGTTCGTTCAACTAAGAGAGTTGAAACTTTGTTTAGATTCAGCAGCTTAGAAACACATTTCTTACAGAAGCTAGATTGGGATATTCCAGACGGAAAGTGGGCATGTGCTGTAATGGGAAAGATCTCAACCTTAAACACTAATAGGAAGCTATCACGGAGATGGCTTGACAATGTGTGCATTAACTTAGAGAGTTACACTGATGTGTGTATGTAGCAGTTTGAGAACGTTTTCTGACGAGAATATCAAAACTGATGTTTCCAAGCAAAATCCCGGGTCATACAAAATAGCAGTAACACTGCCTGTAAAGCACAGAAGAAACATATCTGTGAAACTGATATGGTGTGTGTTCGTTCAACTAAGAGAGTTGAAACTTTGTTTAGATTCAGCAGCTTAGAGACACATTTCTTACAGAAGCTAGATTGGGATATTCCAGACGGAAAGTGGGCATGTGCTGTAATGGGAAATATCTCACCTTAAACACTAATAGGAAGCTATCACGGAGATGGCTTGACAATGTGTGCATTCAACTTAGAGAGTTACACTGACGTGTGTATGTAGCAGTTTGAGAAAGTTTTCTGACGAGAATATCAAAACTGATGTTTACAAGCAAAATCCCGGGTCATACGAAATAGCAGTAAGACTGCTTGTAAAGCACAGAAGAAACATATCTGTGAAACTGATATGGTGTGTGTTCGTTCAACTAAGAGAGTTGAAACTTTGTTTAGATTCAGCAGCTTAGAGACACATTTCTTATAGAAGCTAGATTGGGATATTCCACACAGAAAGTGGGCATGTGCTGTAATGGGAAAGATCTCACCTTAAACACTAATAGGAAGCTATCAGGGAGATGGCTTGACAATGTGTGCATTCAACTTAGAGAGTTACACTGATGTGTGTATGTAGCAGTTTGAGAAAGTTTTCTGACGAGAATATCAAAACTGATGTTTCCAAGCAAAATCCCGTGTCGTACGAAATAGCAGTAACGACTGCCGGTAAAGCACAGAAGAAACATATCTGTGAAACTGATATGGTGTGTGTTCGTTCAACTAAGAGAGTTGAAACTTTGTTTAGATTCAGCAGCTTAGAAACACATTTCTTACAGAAGCTAGATTGGGATATTCCAGACGGAAAGTGGGCATGTGCTGTAATGGGAAAGATCTCACCTTAAACACTAATAGGAAGCTATCACGGAGATTGCTTGACAATGTGTGCATTAACTTAGAGAGTTACACTGATGTGTGTATGTAGCAGTTTGAGAACGTTTTCTGACGAGAATATCAAAACTGATGTTTCCAAGCAAAATCCCGTGTCGTACGAAATAGCAGTAAGACTGCTGGTAAAGCACAGAAGAAACATATCTGTGAAACTGATATGGTGTGTGTTCGTTCAACTAAGAGAGTTGAAACTTTGTTTAGATTCAGCAGCTTAGAAACACATTTCTTACAGAAGCTAGATTGGGATATTCCATATGGAAAGTGGGCATGTGCTGTAATGGGAAAGATCTCACCTTAAACACTAATAGGAAGCTATCACGGAGATGGCTTGACAATGTGTGCATTAACTTAGAGAGTTACACTGATGTGTGTATGTAGCAGTTTGAGAAAGCTTTCTGACGAGAATATCAAAACTGATGTTTCCAAGCAAAATCCCGTGTTGTACGAAATAGCAGTAAGACTGCCGGTAAAGCACAGAAGAAACATATCTGTGAAACTGATATGGTGTGTGTTCGTTCAACTAAGAGAGTTGAAACTTTGTTTAGATTCAGCAGCTTAGAAACACATTTCTTACAGAAGCTAGATTGGGATATTCCAGATGGATAGTGGGCATGTGCTGTAATGGGAAAGATCTCACCTTAAACACTAATAGGAAGCTATCACGGAGATTTCTTGACAATGTGTGCATTCAACTTAGAGAGTTACACTGATGTGTGTATGTAGCAGTTTGAGAACGTTTTCTGACGAGAATATCAAAACTCATGTTTCCAAGCAAAATCCCGTGTCATTCGAAATAGTTATAAGACGGCCGGTAAGGCACAGAAGAAACAGTATCTGTGAAACTGATATGGTGTGTGTTCGTTCAACTAAGAGAGTTGAAACTTTGTTTAGATTCAGCAGCTTAGAAACACATTTCCTACAGAAGCTACATTGGGATATTCCAGACGGGGAAGTGGGCGTGTGCTGTAATGGGAAAGATCTCACCTTAAACACTAATAGGAAGCTATCACGGAGATGGCTTGACAGTGTGTGCCTTAACTTAGAGAGTTACACTGATGTGTGTATGTAGCAGATTTGAGAACGTTTTCTGACGAGAATATCAAAACTGATGTTTCCAAGCAAAATCCCGTGTCGTACGAAATAGCAGTAAGACTGCCGGTAAAACACAGAAGAAACATATCTATGAAACTGATATGCTGTGTGTTCGTTCAAGTAAGAGAGTTGAAACTTTGTTTAGATTCAGCAGCTTACAAACACATTTCTTACAGAATCTAGATTGGGATATTCCAGACGGAAAGTGGGCATGTGCTGTAATGGGAAAGATCTCACCTTAAACACTAATAGGAAGTTATCACGGAGATTTCTTGACAATGTGTGCATTCAACTTAGAGAGTTACACTGATGTCTGTATGTAGCAGTTTGAGAATGTTTTCTGACGAGAATATCAAAACTGATGTTTACAAGCAAAATCCCGTGTCATACAAAATAGCAGTCAGACTGCCGGTAAAGCACAGAAGAAAGATAACTTTGAAACTGATATGGTGTGTGTTCGTTCAACTAACAGAGTTGAAACTTTGATTAGATTCAGCAGCTTAGAAACTCATTTCTTACAGAAGCTAGATTTGGATATTCCAGATGGAAAGTGGGCATGTGCTGTAATGGGAAATATCTCACCTTAAACACTAATAGGAAGCTATCACGGAGATGGCTTGACAATATGTGCATTCAACTTAGAGAGTTACACTGACGTGTGTATGTAGCAGTTTGAGAAAGTTTTGGAATGAGAATATAAAAACTGATGTTTCCAAGCAAAATCCAGGGTCGTGCAAAATAGCAGTAACACTGCCGGTAAAGCACAGAAGAAACATATCTGTGAAACTAATATGACGTGTGTTCGTTCAATTAAGAGAGTTGAAACTTTGGTTAGATTCAGCAGCTTAGAAACACATTTCTTACAGAAGCTAGGTTGGGATATTCCAGACGGAAAGTGGGCATGTGCTGTAATGGGAAAGATCTCCCCTTAAACACTAATAGGGAGCTATCACGGAGATGGCTTGACAATGTGTGCATTAACTTAGAGAGTTACACTGATGTGTGTATGTAGCAGTTTGAGAACGTTTTCCGACGAGAATATCAAACTGATGTTTCCAAGGAAAATCCCGTGTCGTACGAAATAGCAGTAAGACTGCCGGTAAAACACAGAAGAAACATATCTGTGAAACTGATATGTTGTGTGTTCGTTCAACTAAGAGAGTTGAAACTTTGTTTAGATTCAGCAGCTTAGAAACACATTTCTTACAGAAGCTAGATTGGGATATTCCAGACGGAAAGTGGGCATGTGTTGTAATGGGAAAGATCTCACCTTAAACACAAATGGGAAGCTATCACGGAGATGGCTTGACAATGTGTGCATTAAACTTAGAGAGTTACACTGACCTGTGTGTATGTAGCAGTTTGAGAAAGTTTTTCTGACGAGAATATCAAAACTGATGATTCCAAGCAAAATCCCGTGTCGTACAAAATAGCAGTAACACTGCCAGTAAAGCACAGAAGAAACATATCTGTGAAACTGATATGGTGTGTGTTCGTTCACCTAAGAGAGTTGAAACATTGTGTAGATTCAGGAGCTTAGAAACACATTTCTTACAGAAGCTAGATTGGGATATTCCAGACGGAAAGTGGGCATGTGCTGTAATTGGAGAGATCTCACCTTAAACACTAATAGGGAGCTATCACGGAGATGGCTTGACATTGTGTGCATTCAACTTAGAGAGTTACACTGATGTGTGTATGTAGTAGTTTGAGAAGGTTTTCTGACGAGAATATCAAAACTGATATTTCCAAGCAAAATCCCGTGTCATACGAAATAGCAGTAAGACTGCCAGTAAAGCACAGAAGAAAGATATCTTTGAAACTGATATGGTGTGTGTTCGTTCAACTAAGAGAGTTGAAACTTTGTTTAGATTCAGTAGCCTTAGAAACACATTTCTTACAGAAGCTAGATTGGGATATTCCAGACGGAAAGTGGGCATGTGCTGTAATGGGAAAGATCTCACCTTAAACACTAATAGGGAGCTATCACGGAGAAGACTTGGCATTGTGTGCATTCAACTTATAGAGTTACACGGATGTGTGTATGTAGTAGTTTGAGAACGTTTTCTGACGAGAATATCAAAAGTGATGTTTCCAAGCAAAATCCCGTGTCCTACGAAATAGCAGTAACACTGCCGGTAAAGCACAGAAAAAACATATCTGTGAAACTGATATGGTGTGTGTTCGTTCAACTAAGAGAGTTGAAACTTTGTTTAGATTCAGCAGCTTAGAAACACATTTCTTACAGAAGCTAGATTGGGATATTCCAGAAGGAAAGTGGGCATGTGCTGTAATGGGAAAGATCTCACCTTAAACACTAATAGGAAGCTATCATGGACATGGCTTGAAAATGTGTGCATTAACTTAGAGAGTTACACTGATGTGTGTATGTAGCAGTTTGATAACGTTTTCTAACTAGAATATCAAAACTGATGTTTCCAAGCAAAATCCCGTGTTGTACTAAATAGCAGTAACACTGCCGGTAAAGCATAAAAGAATATATATCTGTGAGACTGATATGGTGTGTGTTCGTTCAACTAAGAGAGTTTAAACTTTGTTTAGATTCAGCAGCTTAGAAACACATTTCTTACAGAAGCTAGACTGGGCTATTCCAGACGGAAAGTGGGCATGTGCTGTAATGGGAAAAATCTCACCTTAAACACTAATAGAAAGCTATCACGGAGATCTCTTGACAATGTGTGCATTAACTTGGAGAGTTACACTGATGTGTGTATGTAGCAGTTTGAGAAGGTTTTGTGAAGAGAATGTCAAAACTGATGTTTCCAAGCAAAATCCCGTGTTGTACAAAATAGCAGTAACAGTGCCGGTAAAGCACAGAAGAAACATATCTGTGAAACTGATATGGTGTGTGTTCGTTCAACAAAGAGAGTTGAAACTTTGTTTAGAATCAGCAGCTTAGAAACACATTTCTTACACAAGCTATTTTGGGATATTCCCGACGGAAAGTGGGCATGTGCTGTAATTGGAAAGATCTCACCTTAAACACTAATAGGAAGCTCTCACAGAGATTTTTTGACAATGTGTGCATTAACTTAGGGAGTTACACTGATGTGTGTATGTTGCAGTTTGAGAACGTTTTCTGACAATAATATCAAAACTGATGTTTCCAAGAAAAATCCAGTGTTGTACGAAATAGCAGTAAGACTGCCAGTAAAGCACAGAAGAAACATATCTTTGAAACTGATATGGTGTGTGTTCGTTCAACTAAGAGAGTTGAAACTTTGTTTAGATTTAGTAGCTTAGAAACACATTTCTTACAGAAGCTAGGTTGGGATATTCCAGACGGAAAGTGGGCATGTGCTGTAATGGGAAAGATCTCACCTTAAACACTAATAGGGAGCTATCACGGAGATATCTTGACAATGTGTGCATTCAACTTAGAGAGTTACACTGATGTGTATATGTAGTAGTTTGAGAATGTTTTCTGACGAGAATGTCAAAACTGATGTTTCCAAGCAAAATCCCGTGTCATACAAAATAGCAGATAAGACTGCCGGTAAAGCACAGAAGAAACATATCTGTGAAACTGATATGGTGTGTGTTCGTTCAACTAAGAGAGTTGAAACATTGTTTAGATTCAGCAGCTTAGAAACACAATTCTTACAGAAGCTATTTGGGGATATTCCAGACGGAAAGTGGGCATGTACTGTAATGGGAAATATGTCACCTTCAACACTAATAGGAAGCTATCACGGAGATTTATTGACAATGTGTGCATTAACTTAGAAAATTACACTGATGTGTGTATGTTGCAGTTTGAGAACGTTTTCTGACGAGAAAATCAAAACTGATGTTTCCAAGCAAAATCCCATCTTGTACAAATAACAGTAAAACTGCCGGTAAAGCACAGAATAAACATGTCTGTGAAAGAGATATGGTGTGTGTTCGTTCAACTAAGAGAGTTGAAACTTTGTTTAGAATCAGCAGCTTAGAAACACATTTCTTACACAAGCTATTTTGGGATATTCCAGACGGAAAGTGTTCATGTGCTGTAATGGGAAAGATCTCACCTTAAACACTAATAGGAAGCTCTCACGGAGATTTCTTGACAATGTATGCATTAATGTAGAGAGTTAAACTGATGTGTGTATGTAGCAGTTTGAGAACGTATTCTGACGATAATGTCAAAACTGATGTTTCCAAGAAAAATCCCGTGTCGTACGAAATAGCAGTAAGACTGCCGTTAAAGCACAGAAGAAAGATATCTTTGAAACTGATATGGTGTGTGTTCGTTCAGCTAACAGAGTTGAAACTTTGTTTAGATTCAGTAGCTTAGAAACACTTTCTTACAGAAGCTAGATTGGGATGTTCCCAGACGGAAAGTGGGCATGTGCTGTAATGGGAAAGATCTCACCTTAAACACTAAAAGGGAGCTATAACGGAGAAGGATTGGCATTGTGTGCATTCAACTTAGAGAGTTACACTGATGTGTATATGTAGTAGTTTGAGAACGTTTTCTGACGAGAATATCAAAACTGATGTTTCCAAGCAAAATCCCGTGTCGTACGAAATGGCACTAACACTGCCGGTAAAGTACAGAAAAATCATATCTGTGAAACTGATATGGTGTGTGTTCGTTCAACTAAGACAGTTGAAACTTTGTTTAGATTCAGCAGCTTAGAAACACATTTCTTACAGAAGCTAGATTGGGATATTCCAGATGGAAAGTGGGCATGTGCTGTAATGGGAAAGATCTCACCTTCAACACTAATAGGAATCTTTCACGGAGATGGCTTGACAATGCGTGCATTAACTTAGAGAGATACAATGACGTGCGTATGCAGCAGTTTGAGAAAGTTTTGCTGACGAGAATATCAAAACTGATATTTCCAATCAAAATTCTGTGTCCTACGAAATAGCAGTAACACTGCCAGTAAGCACAGAAGAAACATATCTGTGAAATTGATGTGGTCTGTGTTCGTTCAACTAAGAGAGTTGAAACTTTGTTTAGATTCAGCATCTTAGAAACAAATTTCTTACAGAGCTAGATTGGGATATTCCAGACAGAAAGAGGGCATGTGCTGTAATGGGAAAGATCTCACCTTAAGCACTAATAGGAGATTTCATGGAGATTTCTTGACAATGTGTGCATTAACTTAGAGAGTTACACTGATGTGTGTATGTAGCAGTTTGAGAACGTTTTCTGACGGGAATATCCAAACTGATGTTTCCAAGCAAAATCCCGTGTCGTACGAAATAGCAGTAGGACTGCCAGTAAACACAAAAGAAACATATCTGTGAAAATGATATGGTGTGTGTTCGTTCCAGTAAGAGAGTTGAAACTTTGTTTAGATTCAGCAGCTTAGAAACACATTTCTTACAGAAGCTAGACTGGGATATTCTAGACGGAAAGTGGGCTTGTGCTGTAATGGGAAAGATCTCACTTTACACACTAATAGGAAGCTATCAGAGAAATTTCTTGACAATGTGTGCATTTAACTTAGAGAGTTACACTGATGTGTATATGTAGCAGTTTGAGTAGGTTTTCTGACGAGAATATCAAAACCTGATGTTTCCAAGCAAAATCCCGTGTCATACGAAACAGCAGTCAGACTGCCGTTAAAGCACAGAAGAAAGATATCTTTGAAACTGATATGGTGTGTGTTCGTTCAACTAACAGAGTTGAAACTTTGATTAGATTCAGCAGCATAGAAACACATTTATAACAGTGTGCATATAGAGGGTGTATATATTTTATAACAGAGTAGAAATAGAGGATTTATATTTTTTGTAAAAGTCTATTTTTTAATTTGTATATTTTTTGTAACAGAGTAAAAATTGTGGGAGTATATTTTTTGTGGAAGAGTACAATTAGAGGGTGTATATATCCTATAACAGAGTACAAATTTAGGGTGTATATTTTTTATAACAGAGTATAAATAGAGTGCTTATATTTTTAATAAAAGTCTATTTTGTTAAAAAGTATATTTTCTGTAACAGAGGGTGTATGTTTTTTATAACAGTACAAATAGAGCATTTATGTGGGAGTCACTCCAGCGTAGAGACCCCCAAGAGTGTCTCTGCCATAATGGAGTTTGACCCCAGAAGCATTTTCCCCCTCCTGGAGGTAGTCGAGCTATGGGAAAGCAGGAACTAAGGATGAGGAATCGTGTAAAAGGGCTATTTTGAACTTCTAGGTACTTACACAGTGGCCTGGTGATGGCTGTGTGGTTTTACTAAGACATTGTGTTTTGTCTCGGTTCCGGCTTTGGACTAGTTTTGTGACTCTGTTTATCAAGTACTGCTTGAACTCTGTTATTATTCACGTGATTCTTTAAGATTACTGTTCCTGGAATTTGTGGTGGGCCTGACCTTTAAAGAATGTTACTTTGATAAATGTAAAACTCTTTCACAATAGATAAGAAGAAGAGGATCTGCTTGTTTTGCATCATTTTGTTACTTTAAAGACTTCAGTACTGTTCTCTTTTAACTTGTATCTTATCTACTTTGCCAGATTTTGTAACCTTCTGTTCCGTTTAATGTTTTAACTGAAATAATGTGGACTGACGTCACTGTCTGAAATCTGACAGTATATATTGGGACCCTATGCACAAATAAAATTGCTGTTTAGGCATTGTTGTTTAGGCATTGCCTTTCAGCCCTCCAGACCCTGAAAAAAAAAAAAAGAAAAAAGAAACACATTTCTTATGGAAGCTAGAATGGGATATTAAATGCTGAAATTTCGTATGTGCTGTAATGGGAAAGATCTCAGCTCAAACACTAATAGGAGCTTTCCCGGAGGTGTCTTGACAACGTGTGCCTTCAACTTAGAGAGTTACACTGACGTGTGTATGTAGAAGTTTGAGAAAGTTTTGTGACGAGAATATCAACTCTGATGTTTCCAAGCAAAATCCCGTGTCGTAGGAAATAGCGGAAACACTACTGGTAAAGCACAGAAGAAACAGATCCGTGAAACTGATATGATGTGTGTTCGTTCCAGTAAGAGATTTGAAACTTTGTTTAGATTCAGCTGCTTAGAATCACATTTCTTACAGAAACTAGATTGGGATATTCCAGACAGAAAGTGGGCTTGTGCTGAAATGGGAAAGATCACACTTTACACACTAATAGGAAGCTATCAGGGAGATTTCTTGACCATCTGTGCATTCAACTTACAGAGTTACACTGATGTGCCTATGTAGAAGTTTGAGAACGTTTTGTGACGAGAATATCAAAACTGATGTTTCCAAGCAAAATCCCCTGTCGTACAAAATACCAGCAAGACTGCTGGTAAAGCACAGAAGAATCATATCTGTGAAACTGATATGGTGTGGGTTCGTTCAACTGAGAGAGTTGAAACTGTATTTAGATTCAGCAGCTTAGAAACACATTTCTTAAAGAAGCTACGTTGGGATATTCCAGACGGAAAGTGGGTATGTGCTGTAATGGGAAAGATCTCCCCTTTAACACTAACGTTAAGCTATCACGGATATTTCTTGTCAGTGTGTGCATTAACTTAGAGAGTTACACTGACGTGTGTACGTAGCAGTTTGAGAACATTTTCTGACGATAATATCAAAACTATGTTTCCAAGCAAAATCCCGTGTTGTACAATATAGCAGTAACACTGCCGGAAAAGCACAGAAGAAATATATCTGTGAAACTGATATGGTGTGTGTTCGTTCAACTAAGAGAGGTGAAACTTTGTTTAGATTCAGCAGCTTAGAAACACATTTCTTACAGAAGCTAGATTGGGATATTCCAGACGGGAAAGTGGGCATGTGCTGTAATGGGAAATGATCTCACTTTACACACTAATAGGAATCTGTCAGGGAGATTTCTTGACCATTTGTGCCTTAACTTAGAGAGTTACACTGACGTGTCTATGTAGAAGTTTGAGAAAGTTTTGTGACAATATCAAATCTGATGTTTCCAAGCAAAATCCCATGTTGTACAATATAGCAGTAACACCTCCCGGTAAAGCACAGAAGAAACAGATCTGTGAAACTGATATGGTGTGTGTTCGTTCAACTAAGAGAGATGAAACTTTATTTAGATTCAGCAGCTTAGAAACACATTTCTTACAGAAACTAGATTGGGATATTCCAGACGGAAAGGGGGCATGTGCTGTAATGGGAAATGTCTCACTTTACACACTAATAGGAATCTGTCAGGGAGATTTCTTGACCATTTGTACATTCAACTTTGAGAGTTACACTGATGTGCCTATGTAGAAGTTTGAGAACGTTTTCTGACGAGAATATCAAAACTGATGTTTCCAAGCAAAATCCCATGTTGTACAATATAGCAGTAACACCTCCGGTAAAGCACAGAAGAAACATATCTGTGAAACTGATATGGTGTGTGTTCGTTCAACTCAGAGAGGTGAAACTTTGTTTAGATTCAGCAGCTTAGGAACACATTTCTTTCAAAAGTTAGATTGGGTTATTGCAGATGGAAAGTTGGCCTGTGCTGTAATGATAAAGATCTCACCTTAAACACTAATAGAAAGCTACCACGGAGATTTCTTGACAATGTGTGCATTAACTTAGGGTTACACTGATGTGCGTATGTAGCAGTTTGAGAACGTTTTCTGACGAGAATATCAAAACTGATTTTTCCCTGCAAAATCCTCTGTCATACGAAATGGCAGTAACACTGCTGGTAAAGCACAGAAAAAACATATCTGTGAAACTGATATGGGGTGTGTTCGTTCAACTAAGAGAGTTGAAACTTTGTTTAGATTCAGCAGCTTAGAAACACATTTCTTACGGAAGCTAGAATGGGATATTCCTGGTGGAAAGTGCACAAGTGCTTTAATGTGAAAGATCTCACCTTAAACACTAATAGAAAGCTATCACGGAGATTTCTTGACAATGTTTGCATTAACTTACGGTTCCACTGATGTGTGTATGTAGCAGGTTGAAAACGTTTTCTGATGAGAATATCAAAACTGATGTTTCCAAGCAAAATCGCGTGTCATACGAAATGGCAGTAACAGTGCTGGTAAAGCACAAAAAAAACATATCTGTGAAACTGATATGGGATGTGTTCTTTCAACTAAGAGAGTTGAAACTTTGTTTAGATTCAGCAGCTTAGAAACACATTTCTTACGGAAGCTAGATTGGGATATTCCAGACGGAAAGTGGGCATGTGCTGTAATGGGAAAGATCTCACCTTGAACACTAATAGTAAGCAATCACATAGATTTCTTGACAATGTGTGAATTCAACTTAGAGGGTTACACTGATATGTGTATGTAGCAGTTTGAGAACGTTTTCTGTGGAGAATATCAAAACTCATGTTTCCAAGCAAAATCCCGTGTCATACGAAATAGTTGTAAGAGTGCCGGTACAGCACAGAACATACCTGTGAAACTGATATGGTGTGTGATCGTTCAACTAGGAGAGTTGAAACTTTGTTTAAATTCAGCAGCTTAGAAACACATTTCTTACAGAAGCTAGATTGGGATATTCCAGACCTAAAGTAGGCATGTACTGTAATGGGAAAGATCTCACCTTAATCACTAATAGAAAGCTATCACGGAGATTTCTTGACAATGTGTGCCTTAATTTAGAGAGTTACACTGATGTGTGTATGTAGCAGTTTGAAAACGTTTTGTGATGAGAAAACCAAAACTGATGTTTCCAAGCAAAATCCCGTGTTGTACTAAATAGCAGTAAGACTGCCATTAAGGCACAGAAGAAACATATCTGTGAAACTGACATGGTGTGTGTTCGTTCAACTAAGAGTGTTGAATCTTCGTTTAGATTCAGCAGCTTAAAAACACGTTCCTTACAGAAACTAGATAGGGATATTCCAGACGGAAAATGGGCATGTGTTGTAATGGGAAAGATCTCACCTAAAACAACTAATAGGAAGCTATCACGGAGATTTCTTGACAATGTGTGCATTAACTTAGAGAGTTACACTGATGTGTGTATGTAGCACTTTGAGAACGTTTTCTGACGAGAATATCAAAACTGTTGTTTCCAAGCAAATACCCGTGTCATACGAAAATGGCAGTAAGACTGCCGGAAAAGCATGGAAGAAACATATCTGTGAATCTGATATGGTGTGTGTCGTTCAACTAAGAGAGTTGAAACTTTGTTTAGATTTAGCAGCTTAGAAACACATTTCTTGAGAGATCCAAGGTGGCTGATTAGCAGCAGCTCAGGACTGTTGCTCCCACTGAAAGCACAGAGAGTGAGTGGACGCCACATTTTCAGATGAATTTTCATAGCCTACGGACCAAGAGATTCTTGGCAGAGGAGCCGCACGGGTCGCCAGTGGGACTGTTTCGGAGGGCACGGCCGTTTTGCAGGCACCCTGACGTGGCGGTTCTCAGTCCGGAGTATACGGGACTGAGTGCCCTTTTGGTTGGCGTTTGGAGCTCCGGGAAAGCACAGTCTCACATTCAGCTGATTAAAAAGCGGACTGAAGTGGGGAACCAGACCGGGAGATTCCCGGACAGAAAAGCGCCACCAATCTTAACGCCACTAAACAGCCAGCGTAGTGGGTCGCCGCAGGGGAAAGCTGGTCCTCCCCCCAACAACAACAACAAAAAAAACAGCAGTTGGAACTGCTGAGGATTGAGAGTTTCACAGCAAGCACAGCTGAACCCGGGAAGGTCCAGCTCTGTGGGGGAGGGGTATCCGCTGAAGGAAAATTAAGAAATAGAAAAAACTTTATAACCAACAAGCTGGACGTCCACTCAGAGACCTAATCTGAAAGTCAGCAATTACACAGACGACAGGTGGATAAATCCACAAACATGGGAAGAAACCAGTGCAAAAAGGCTGAAAACACCCGAAATCAGAATGCCTCTCCTCCTACAGAGGATTGCAGTGCCTCATCACCAATTGAACAAAGCCCGATAGAAAATGAATGTGAGGAGTCAACAGAATCAGGCTTCAGAAGGTGGATAATGAGAAACTTCTGTGAGCTAAAAGAACATGTTCTAGCCCAATGCAAGGAAAGTAAGAACCTTGAAAAAGGTTTCACGAAATGTTCATGAGAATGGACAATTTAAAGAGGAATATAAGTGAATTAATGGAGCTGAAAAACACAATACGAGAACTTCGAGAAGTATGCACAAGTTTTAACAGTCGAATTGATCAAGCAGAATAAAGGATTTCAGAGGTCGAAGACCAACTTAACGAAATAAAACGAGAAGACAAGATTAGAGAAAAAAGGGTAAAAAGGAATGAGCAAAGTCTCCAAGAAATATGGGACTATGTGAAAAGACCTAATCTACGTTTGATAGGTGTACCTGAATGTGACGAAGAGAATGAATCAAAGCTGGAAAATATTTTTCAGGATATTATCCAGGAAAACTTTCCTAACCTAGCAAGGCAGACTAATATTCAAGTCCAGGAAATACAGAGAACACCACAAAGATATTCCTCAAAAAGAGCAACCCCAAGGCATATAATCATTAGATTCATCAGGGTTGAAATGAAGGAGAAAATACTACGGGTGGCCAGAGAGAAAGGTCAGGTTACCCACAAGGGGAAGCCTATCAGACTCACAGCTGATCTCTCAGCAGAAACCCTACAAACCAGAAGAGAGTGGGGGCCAATATTCAGCATCCTTAAAGAAAAGAACTTTCAACCCAGAATTTCATATCCAGCCAAACTAAGTTTCATAAGTGAAGGAAAAATAGAATTTTTTGCAAACAAGCAAGTACTCAGAGATTTCATTACCACCAGGCCTGCTTTACAAGAGCTTCTGAAGGAGGCACTATGTATAGAGGGGGAACAACCAGTATCAGCCACTTCAAAGGACCCATCAGTAAGCTGCATCCAGATCCATCTTACATGCAAGGATATACAGAGACTCAAAACAAAGGGGTGGAGGAAGATTTGCCAACCAAATGGAGAGGAAAAAAAAAAAGCAGTAGTTGCAATTCTCATCTCTGATAAAATAGACTTTAAAGTAATAGAAACCAAAGAGATAAGAAGGACATTGTATAACGGTAGAGGGATCAATGTAAAGGGAAGAGCTAATGACCCTAAGTCTATGCGCACCCAATAAAGGAGCACCCAGATACATAGGGCAACTTCTTGGTGACTTACAAAGAGACTTGGACTCCCACACAATAATAGTGGCAGACTTTAACATTACATTGTCAATATTGGACAAATTAATGAGACAGAAGGTTAAGAACGATACCCGGGACTTGAACTTAAACCTCAAACAAGTAAACTTAATAAACATTTACAGAACTCTCTACTCCAAATCCACAAAATATACATTTTTTTTCAGTAACACATCACATTTACTCTAAAAGTGACCACATGGTTGGGAGTAAATCACTCCCTAGCAATTGCATAACATTTCATAGGTTTAATTGAAATATTGGGTGGCTGTTTGTTTGTTATTTTCCTCCCTTATTCCTTCCTGTCTCCATTGTATAACACAATTATTAGTATAAAAAAAAGCTTTTAATATCCATTTGTAGACTGCATTCTAGCCTGGGCAATAGAGCAAGATTCCTGTTCTCTCCCTTTTTTTCTTCTTCTTTTTCTCTTTATTTCATTCTTTTTTCTTCCTTTTTTCTCTTTTCTCTTTAAAAAAAAAAAGAAACACATTTTCTTTCTTTTTTTTTTTTTTTTTTATTGCATTTTAGGTTTGGGGTACATGTGAAGAACATGGAAGATTGTTGCATAGGTACACACATGGCAGTGTGATTTGCTGCCTTCCTCCCCCATCACCTATATCTGGCATTTCTCCCCATGCTATCCCTCCCCAACTCCCCACCCCCCACTATCCCTCCCCTTTTTCCCCCGACAGACCCCAGTGTGTGATACTCCCCTCCCTGTGTCCATGTGTTCCCATTGTTCAACACCCGCCTATGAGTGAGAACATGCGGTGTTTGATTTTCTGTTCTTGTGTCAGTTTGCTGAGAATGATGGTTTCCAGGTTCATCCATGTCCCTACAAAGGACACGAACTCGTCGTTTTTGATGGCTGCATAATATTCCATGGTGTATATGTGCCACATTTTCCCTGTCCAGTCTATCATCGATGGGCATTTGGGTTGGTTCCAGGTCTTTGCTATTGTAAACTGTGCTGCAATGAACATTCGTGTGCATGTGTCCTTATAGTAGAACGATTTATAGTCTTTTGGATATATACCCAGTAATGGGATTGCTGGATCAAATGGAATTTCTATTTCTAGGTCCTTGAGGAATCGCCACACCGTCTTCCACAATGGTTGAACTAATTTACACTCCCACCAACAGTGTAAAAGCGTTCCTATTTCTCCACATCCTCTCCAGCATCTGTTGTCTCCAGATTTTTTAATGATCGCCATTCTAACTGGCGTGAGATGGTATCTCAATGTAGTTTTGATTTGCATTTCTCTAATGACCAGTGATGATGAGCATTTTTTCATATGTTTGTTGGCTTCATGTATGTCTTCTTTTGTAAAGTGTCTGTTCATATCCTTCGCCCACTTTTGAATGGGCTTGTTTGTTTTTCTTGTAAATGTGTTTCAGTTCTTTGTAGATTCTGGTTATCAGCCCTTTGTCAGATGGGTAGACTGCAAAATTTTTTCCCATTCTGTTGGTTGCCGATTCACTCTAATGACTGTTTCTTTTGCTGTGCAGAAGCTGTGGAGTTTGATTAGGTCCCATTTGTCTATTTTGGCTTTTTGTTGCCACTGCTTTTGGTGTTTTGGTCATGAAGTCCTTGCCTACACCTATGTCCTGAATGGTTTTGCCTAGATTTTCTTCTAGGGTTTTTATGGTGTTAGGTCTTATGTTTAAGTCTTTAATCCATCTGGAGTTAATTTTAGTGTAAGGTGTCAGGAAGGGGTCCAGCTTCTGCTTCTGCACATGACTAGCCAGTTTTCCCAACACCATTTATTAAACAGGGACTCGCTTCCACATTGTTTGTTTTTGTCAGGTTTGTCAAGATCAGGTGGTTGTAGATGTGTTGTGTTGCGTCGGAGGTCTCTGTCCTGTTCCATTGGTCTATATCTCTGTTTTGGTACCAGTACCATGCTGTTTTGATTACTGTAGCTTTGTAGTATAATTTGAAGTCTGGGAGTGTGATGCCTCCAGCTTTGTTCTTTTTGCTTAGAATTGACTTGGCTATGCGGGCTCTCTTTTGGTTCCATATGAAGTTTAAGGTGGTTTTTTCCAGTTCTTCAAAGAAGGTCATTGGTAGCTTGATAGGGATAGCGTTGAATCTGTAAATTACTTTGGGCAGTATGGCCATTTTGACAATATTGATTCTTCCTAGCCATGAACATGGAATATTTCTCCATCTGTTTGTGTCCTCTCTTATTTCATTGAGCAGTGGTTTGTAGTTCTCCTTGAAGAGGTCCTTTACGTTCCTTGTTAGTTGTATTCCTAGGTATTTTATTCTCTTTGTAGCAATTGTGAATGGCAGTTGGTTCTTGATTTGGCTGTCTTTAGTCTGTTATTGGTGTATAGGAATGCTTGTGATTTTTGCACATTGATTTTATATCCTGAGACTTTGCTGAAGTTGCTTATCAGTTTCAGGAGATTTTGGGCTGAGACGATGGGGTCTTCTAGATATACAATCATATCGTCTGCAAATAGAGACAAACTTGACTTCCTCCTTTCCTATTTGAATACCCTTTATTTCTTTTTCTTGCCTGATTGCTCTGGCTAGAACTTCCAGTACTATATTGAATAGGAGTGGTGAGAGAGGGACATCCTTGTCTAGTGCCAGATTTCAAAGGGAATGCTTCTAGTTTTTGCCCATTCAGTATGATATTGGCTGTTGGTTTGTCGTAAATAGCTTTTTATCATTTTGAGATACGTTCCATCAATACCTAGTTTATTGAGAGTTTTTAGCATAAAGGGCTGTTGAATTTTGTCAAAGGCCTTCTCTGCATCAATTGAGATTATCATGTGGTTTTTGTCTTTGGTTCTGTTTATGTGGTGGATTATGTTTATAGATTTGCGTATGTTGAACCAGCCTTGCGTCCCCGGGATGAAGCCTACTTGATCATGGTGGATAAGCTTTTTGATGTGCTGTTGCAATCGGTTTGCCAGTATTTTATTGAAGATTTTTGCATCTATGTTCATCATGGATATTGGCCTGAAGTTTTCTTTTCTTGCTGAGTCTCTGCCAGGTTTTGGTATCAGGATGATGTTGGTCTCATAAAATGATTTAGGAAGGATTCCCTCTCTTTGGATTGTTTGGAATAGTTTCAGAAGGAATGGTACCAGCTCCTCTTTGTATGTCTGGAAGAATTCGGCTGTGAACCCATCTGGACCTGGGCTTTTTTTGGGTGGTAGGCTCTTAATTGCTGCCTCAACTTCAGACCTTGTTATTGATCTATTCAGGGTTTCCACTTCTTCCTGGTTTAGGCTTGGGAGGATGCATGTGTCCAGGAATTTATCCATTTCTTCCAGGTTTACTAGTTTATGTGCATAGAGTTGTTTGTAATAATCTCTGATGATGGTTTGAATTCTGTGGAATCTGTGGTGATATCCCCTTTATCGTTTTTTATTGCCATTTATTTGATTATTTTCTCTTTTCTTTTTATTAATCTGGCTAGTGGTCTGTCTATTTTGTTGACCTTTTCAAAAAACCAGCTCCTGGATTTGTTGATTTTTGAAGAGTTTTTCGTGTCTCTATCTCCTTCAGTTCTGCTCTGATCTTAGTTATTTCTTGTCTTCTTGCTAGGTTTTGATTTTTTTTTAGTCTTGCTCCTCTAGCTCTTTCAATTTTGATGATAGGGTGTCAATTTTAGATCTCTCCTTGCTTCTCATGTGGGCATTTATTGCTATATACTTTCCTCTAGAGACTGCTTTAAATGTGTCCCAGAGATTCTGGTGTATGTTGTGTCTTCGTTCTCGTTGGTTTCAAAGAACATCTTCATTTCTGCCTTCATTTCATTGTTTATCCAGTCAACATTCAAGAGCTTTAAATTGCATTTTAGGTTTTGGGGTACATGTGAAGAACATGCAAGATTGTTGCATAGGTACACACATGGCAGTGTGATTTGCTGCCTTCCTCCCCATCACCTATATCTGGCATTTCTCCCCATGCTATATCTCCCCAACTCCCCACCCTCCACTGTCCCTCCCCTAGTTCCCCCAACAGACCCCAGTATGTGATGCTCCCCTCCCTGTGTCCATGTGTTCTCACTCCTCTGTCCAACACCCACCTACGAGTGAGAACATGTGGAGTTTGGATTTTCTGTTCTTGTGTCAGTTTGCAGAGAATGATGGTTTCCAGGTTCATCCATGTCCCTACAAAGGACACGAACTCATCGTTTTTGATGGCTGCATAATATTCCATGGTGTATATGTGCCACATTTTCCCTGTCCAATAACCCCTGCACCTAGAGGGCTGGTGGGAGATTACATAAAATAAGGATGTGTGTGAATTGCATTGGCACATGTATGTATTCTTACTTAGTTTATGTTAACAGGCAAGACACACCCTCCTGGCAAATAATTTTTTTCATGACAGTTTTATCAATATAGGATGATGTTTTTGTGGTTTTTGTGATTTAGTCTATTTCTTAAGGAAAAAGTATCACTTGACCTTTGATTTTACTCTGTCTCAATAAACCTGGTTAGCTCCCAAAATTTATTTGGTACTAGTGATCTGGAGACATGTACTGCTTGATTTTAGATCACTGGCCAGGGTTCAAGACATAAGAGAATTAACAGCATGTCCTTTTATGGAAAAAATATGATATACATTTTAAAAACTATCCTTTTCATTAGTATCAAGTCGGAAAATTAAAGGTAAAAAATCTTTCTTTTACTGCTTAAAGCACTGAGAGATTTATGTTGAGGAATAAGACTTTGTTTTTTTTTGCCCCAATTTCTATCTAAAGGGTCTGGTGATTCACACCCTTCAAACTATAAAATCTTATCAGATGGGTATTATTAACTCTTATAATGTGACTTACTTTCTAACCTGATTCTGGTACAGCATCACAGATAGCAGAAGCTGAAGGAAATCAAAATATTTTACCCCCAAATGGCTGCCACAGGGCCAAGAGATAAAAATGGCTGCCACAGGGCCAAGAAGTAAAAATGGTCCTAGGAAGCTGTCTTCTGTGGGGGGAAAATGCATCTGTAAGAAGTCTTCATTAATGTAGCTAGATCTCTCCCCTTCTAGATCGTTCCAGATCTAGGAAGATTAACTAAGATTCTGATGTATTTAACATCTGAAAAAGATATTTTTACCCTCTATTTTCTCTGAGGGCTGCCAGCTATGAGGCTTCATCTACATAGTAAGAACCTTGGCCTCCATAACCACCTTATCTTAATTAAGGCATTCCTCTCTACTGGTTTCAAGTTTTAGACAGTTTCTTTACCAATTGCCACCTAAAGAATCCCAAACCCACCTATGACTTGTTAGCCCCCTCTTTTTGATGGTCCACTTTCAAGCTAAACCAACGTATGCTTTTCCTCATATTGATTTATGATTTTCCCTACAATTTCTGTCCACTGGAAATGCATAAAACCAAACTGTAATGTGACTGTCTCACAAAACATTCTCAGGATCTCTTTGAGATTGTGTAACCCAGGGCCACAGTCACCATATTGGCTCAGAATAAACCTTAACATATTTTGGCAGAATCTGGGTTGGCATAATCTCCTGTGTAACATATTTTGGCAGAATCTTAAACATATTTTGGCAGAATCTCCTGTGTAACCCAGGGCCACAGTCACCATATTGGCTCAGAATAAACCTTAAACATATTTTGGCAGAATCTGGGTTTCTCCATCATTAATATTTCCCCGAAATTTATGTGATTTTTAATGCTAAAACTGATTTAAAATGATGTTGTGTCGGTATATAAATCATTCTATATAAAGATACATGCATTTGTATGTTCATTGCAGCACTATTCACAATAGCCAACATATGGAATCAATCCAGATGTCCCTCAGTGATAAATGGGATAAAGAAAATGTGGTATATACACACCACAGAATACTATGGAGCCATAAAAATGAATGAGATCCTGCTCTCTGCAGAGACATGGATGAACCTGAAGCTGTTATCCTCAGCAAACTAACCCAGAAACAAAAACTAAACACTGAATGTTCCCACTTATAAGTAGGAGCTGAACGATGAGAACACATGGACTTGGGGAAGGGAACAACAAACACTGGGGCCTGTTGGGGTCACAAGCGAGAAGCATCAAGATCAATAGCTAATGCATGTGGGGCTTAATATCTAGGTGATGGATTGATAGGTGCAGCAAACCATCATGGTAGACATTTACCTGTGTAACAAACCTGCACATCTCACACATGTAATCCAGACCTTAAGATAAAATACAATTTGTTTAAACATTACCTTCTGCTTTATCTTCTTAATCAGAATATCCATTTTCAGTTGATGTGTTTCTAAGTCTCCGTGGAAACTGAAGTCTTCATTTCCAAATACATTTAACATACTTATTGTCATTTCTAGGAGTTTCTTGTATCTGCAGAAATGCACAGAATTAGGAAGTCAAGTATTTTTAAGAGTAAATATTTAATAATTGTTTAAACAGATATGTTATGGTATATCAAGGAAACAAATCTATAGACTACGATCTTCTCAGTTTCAACTGAACGTAGTTTGAAAGCATTCTGTATGAAACTATAATCTCAGATAAATAATATGAAGAACAATTTCTTTTTTGAGATGGAATTTTGCTCTTGTTGCCCAGGCTGAAGTGCAATGGCATGATCTTGGCTCACTGCAAACTCTGCCTCCCAGGTTCAAGTGATTCTCCTGCCTCAGTCTTCCAAATCACTGGGATTACACACATGCCCCACCACACCAGGCTAATTTTGTATTTTTAGTAGAGATGGGGTTTCACCATGTTGGTCAGGCTGATTTTGAACTCCTGACCTCAAATGATCCATCCAACTTGACCTCCCAAAGTACTGGGATTACAGGTGTGAGCCACCATGCCTGGCCTAACCATACAAGTTTTTATAAGCATCAATGAGATCACTCAATGTAGAAAAAAGAGAAGTAAGCAAATATCTTTAATATCTGAGTTGAGGAGAAAAAGGAAACAGGCAGTTTTAGAAAAAAGGAAAGGTGCAGAGAGATATGTGAAGATTTAAAGACTGAAGGGAGCTAGAGATCTTTGCTGACATAATGTCAGCAAAATGAGAGATACAAAACCATGTAGAGAAAGGCAATGACAGAAAAATGTTGATTAGAATCAGAAAACCAACTTAAGCGCTCAGTAAATAAATACAAAAGTAACTGTGTTCAGGGCTTCAAAGACACATTCCATTTTTTTAAACAAAATCTGTGATCAAAACATGAATGCTCATTTTACTGTTTTTCTTTAAGTTATATGTATAAACATATAATTTATTTCTGTAAAATGGAAGTTTAATAACATGTGTACTTCATGTATACAAAGGAAGTACCCATGTAAAATGAGTAAATTTTCATATGTTTTATATCTAAAAGGAAAAGAAGCAGAAACAAAATATAAGCTACATATCAAGATAAATTCTGATGTTAAAGAATGACACAAATAGGTCTTTAAAGAATGCAAATGCAGCAGAGAAGGATTCTACCAAAAGGAAGAAACAATGAACAAAAACAGCAAAAATATCTTCAGAAATAAAAATTCAAACTAGATGATGAAGAGCGCACTTGACACTATATGTCCAAGGCTTTGTCAATACTGTTTTCAAACTCAGTAAAGAATAAGTGTAATACTATGGCATTCAAAAAAATTTAAGATTGTGTTGTTTCTTTTTTTCACATATTTTTAATATAAATTTTTTCATCCCAACCTTGCCCCAGCAGCTCAGCTGCCTCCCGCCCCCCTGGCCCACATGCCTATAATGTCCTGTTGTGAGTTTCTAAAATACATTTTAAAATATATTTCATTTAATTATGAAAATGCAGACATAAAATGAATTTGTATCTAGGTTTAGTCAAGTAAAATTAGAGTTAAATCACTTGATAAATGATTAAAATGTTCTATAGTAGGGAAACTTACCCCATTCTCTCTTCTTCTAATTCACTATTTTTCTTTCTTATTTGATTCACATTATACTCCAGTGAGGATACTAACTCAGAAAGGTTTCTTAATTCCTCCTTTTCTTCAGGCTTGAAAAAAAAGTTTTTAAAATTATTTTTGTAAAATCTAGAGACAGTATCTAAGAGATAAAAAATATTATGTTTTGTAAGTTATTGAGTAATATGCATTTAGGCACGTATATAAAGGGCATTTTTTGTAAATCTGATGCCGATAAGGACAGATTTCAAAAATAGTCAATTTTTTTCAAACAGCTAAAAATGATTCATACTTTCATCATTTTCTTTTTCTGAAACTTAAACTGCCAGAAATGTTTGTTAAAAATGAGGGTCTCTACACATATAATACTAAACGTTAATAAGAAAAAAATAAGAGTAGTCATATTTACCTTTTTAGTTTTTAAAGACGCTCTAGAAACATTGTCATGAATGGTTTAAGATACTTCAAGTTTTGTTAATTACATCTTACTCAGATGATTTGCTTACTTAGAAAACTCTTCTCTATTTCCCACGGTATTTTTGATTCTCATCTGTCTTGAGGCTGAGCTAAATACTCTTATTCTCTCTAAGTATTCACCCATGGGTTTGAGTTTTTCCCTTTCTCTTAACCATTTCTCTTTAAATAAAGTTTCTATTTTCTCTATAATAAACAAAACCATAACTTTTGTCTACTTTTTGTGGCTTTAATATTACCCTATTTCTCCCCTTCCATTGGACTCTATGGCACATGGTCTCATCCAGAGATCTTTTTCCATCACTTACTTGTTTTTTTAATACTGAAATCTGATTTTTAATATTCCAATAAAAAAAGTTCAAGGGTCATGAAGGACTTTATCCTGCTTTACTCAACACAACTCCGAGCAGTGATCAAATGCTTGGTCTGCCTCCTGTACTGCACTTCATTTCCGAATGCATAACCTCTGATGTTTAGTCCTATCCCTTTCTATTCTTTTTAAACTCTCTCAGGACTCCTAAAATCTCAAAACTTTGACCCAGATTCCCTAATCTATATTTCCAGCTCCAACCTTTTTCTTGAGGCCTCTTCCTTCTGGTACACATATTAGAGACAATATTCTCAACCACATGCTCATACATTGCTACTTGGTGCAGATTACTTTTATAGACAATGAATCTTGTCTATTTTATGTTAATTCTATTGATGTCACCTTGAGTACAGTGCTATTTTCTAATCTCGAAGGGGACAGTCTCACCCTTAGGATATTGACCAGTATACGTTGTCCTTTTTTGCTTGCGCAATGTGGTGTTATGTTATGTATTGGTAATGTTATGTTATGTCCCTACTTGGTTCAGTTGCGTATTGCTAATGCCTGGCATATTGTACGGTAATAAACAGTGAATAATAAAAAAGAGAAGAAAGAAACTAAATGCCATTTTATCAACCTTTAACTTAGAAAAACCCGTACCTGGCTCATGAGTGGAGCCACAAGCACTTTATAGCAGATCATTTAATCCAGAACGAGATGAGGATTCTCTACAAAGCATATCATTTGCTCCAAACGCTAAACAATCAAACATAAGAATAATTAAGGCCCATTCGAAACTCTGGCACTTCCAGCCCTCAGTTCTTTCTTCTCCATAAACTGGAGCTCAAATGTAAGGTTATAAATCCTATTACTAACAATAATGCTTCACGTTGAGGAGAATTATGTTTCCCAGTCTCAACCTCAGGGATAAGGGGGAGTTCAGAAGGAAGAAAAGTTAAGGTTTGATAGGAAATAATAACGAAAGGGTCATGTAAAAGCTATCTGAATTCTTACCTAATGGATTCCACACATAATTTACAGCTAAAAGGTGAAGCTAAGGAGGGAATCATGAATTGTCCAAACATGACAGACTAAAATTTTTAGTCAATTAATCGGCATTTAAGTGGTATGTAATAAATGTCCAACAGTACTCTTGGCCCTTTCCCTCAAGAAATTTACAAACAAGCAATGTCATCCAGGAACTTCAGCTTGTACTGTCCTTCTCTTATCCTTCAAACACAAGATGAGTTGATGTCACTGTTAAAACACTGTCAGCCTGGGTCTCGAACTGAATCAAATCCTAGTTCTTATTGAAGTATCAAAGGCAAGTGCAACAGCATCAAATGAGAAATGAAAGAATTACAGAGCAAATACATAGGGAAGTGTGGAAGAATTACTAGGAAGCACTGAGTACCCATTTGAGATCATAAAATTTAAAATGAGACCAACTGTCATACTTGCGTGTTTTCTCAAGACATCCTTACACTTGAATGCAAGAATGAGTTGGGGTGCATAAGTTGATTCAGCCAGGGTTGTTTTTTTGCCAAGTGTATAAAATGAAAAGAAAGAGGGTCAAAGAGTTAAGCGTGATTGCACGGGGTTGACTCTTACAATGTGACAATGAGTCTGAGGCAGAGGCATTAGATAATGACAGAGATGGTTGGATTTCTATGTAGAAGCAATAGTTTGTTCAATTCCACCCTAGGTAAAGAGATAAAGCCACTTCACTAAAACTCTGTATCTCCACACAAGGTGTTCAAGTCCTCTACCTCTACCGTCTGTTCAGAAAACCTGCCCAGAAATTAAAACATGAATGTGGTCCATATTGATGAAGATTTGGCAACGGGTCTTTTTTTCTTTTCCTTGCTCTCTACAGTGATGATCTTTATTACTCTCTATCCCTCCACTTCCTCCTTTCTAGTCTGAGTGCTCTCTGTCTCTCCATTCTCATCTCCAGTCTCAATCTTTGAGTTTTTGAAAGAAGAAAACAAAACAACACCCTCAGCAAATACACATCAAAAAATTTATGACTCTGCCTTTCTTCCTTCTTCTATTCTTATTCCTGTTGTTTCCCTTCCATGCCACTCCTTTCCTGAGAACTGACTATTAAATTCATTAGCTGGGACATCTAGATAGGCATCTGTGCTGGAAGTGTGGAAGAGTGGTAGTCACAGTGACCCAGAGCAGGATGAGGAGGGTTTTATGTGGGGGGCTACTGGTATCCCCCACATGAATTCTGAAAAATTTACATTTGTAATAAATTTATTTTGTTAATGAGATAGACATAGATTTATATATGCAGATAGAGATATCCTCTCTCAAGAACAATACCCTCCCAACGTAAATCACTGGCCAAAAGTTTCCATAGATGGACTTACATAAACAGCACATGTCACTGAGGAAATGTGTAGTTAAAATAAAAATAGAAAGTATGGCAGTTTTCCAAAGATAGCAGTCCCCACACCACTGACTGCTTGAATGAACGATTACATAGCTCCAATATTTACCACTGTCTGAGATCAAAGGGACCTTAATTCATAATACACAGCACATCTTAAATCCTTCTTTTTCTCCTCTCTAACTCTTCTCTTGGCCACAGCTGATGCTGAGCCTCACTTTTTCAACTCTTGCTCCTGCCCTTCCCACCTTTCTAGATGCCCCAGCTTGCTTGACTTCTGGTTTTTGTGGGGTTTTTATGGCAAGGTCAGATTCTCATATGATGGAAGGGTCAGAAAAAAGTGAGCTGAAAGAGACCAAATGAATTCCCTTTTTCTCTTTACTCAGGCTAGAAGAGGTGCAATGGCTATGGGTAGGCTAGAAACACTTGTACTTTAACAAATATTTGTCACACTGACACTTTTCCTTTTGGCCACACTAAAAAGGGATGCTCCCTTTACCAAGGAAAATCAATCTATGCCCTCAGCTAGGAAGGAAAGACTGGGTTTTCTACCAGGTGAAATAAAGAAAGTCTCGAGACCCTCCTTAGGCCATCTTAAACTGTTCTGCCAGGACCAGCTTAACTGTTCTTAACTGTTCCTTAACCAATTAAATAATTCTTGCCCTTAATGTCTCTTGACCAGTGGAGTAGGTTAACTTTGGTTGATATCCACCCAGTGCTACTTCTATTCTTTACTTCCCTTCAAAACCCAAAACTAATGTCAGCCACATGTTTCAGTAAACTCTCCCCAATCTGAGACTCTCTGTGTACCTACTGTAGCCAGAAACAGCCAGAACTGTCTTTCCAAATTAAAGCTTGAGATTTATATAAATGGCACTAGCCACTGCCCTCTGGGGGAACTTTAAGTGGTAGCCTACATGCTATCTGAAAAAGAAACCCAACATCTATCTCTGCGGCTTGGTCTTGCCACTGGAAGTTGGCAGCTGGGACCCAGAGGACTTCACAGACAGATGGAACTTTCTCTTGTGTGTTCAAAGGAAAATCCCAAGCAGAATCAAGCCAGCAGCCACAGCAGCAGTTCTGCCTGCTGTAGTATGCTTCCTACTCAATCATTACCAGGTGTGATTTTATATGATAGAAGTATCTATTTATCTTTTAAGCCCCTTGTTACAGGAGAGGAAGCCAGTATGGTTGTCTTCAGACACCCTTAAAAGGTGAACTTGAATCCAAATCAAATAGAAGAGATAATCCAGAGAATCTCATTATAGAGTTGGAATGTAACAATAATGCTAACACTTACTAACCATTTGTTATATACCTGACACTGTTCTAGTGCTTTGCACATTTTAATTTTATTTAATACAAAACTCCATGAGGTAGAAACTACCATTATCTCTCTTTGAAAGTGAGGAAACTGAAGGTCAACAAGGTTAAGTAACTGTCTAATGTATCTGGCACTACATTTCAAACTCAAATGCTTAATGGCTACATTATATTACCTGTCCCCTAGTGCATGTGAATGAGGCAAAGGGCTGAAAGGGATATCCCTGTCCTCTCAGCCAGTACGAGTGAAATGTGGAAAGAAGAGGGAGTTGAAATCATGGCAGTAAGTACAAATTCTAAGGGAAGGTGGCCTGAATAGCACTGAAGGGTGACAGAGAGCAATTTTGAAGAAAATGATGCTAAAACTAGGCAATATATAGCCATAGATCAACACCTTCCAGGACATCCAGCAGGTACTGAAAATGCAGGCTCCCCAGTCACCTTGAAAAGGTCCCAAAAGAGACACAGATGCCACCTAAGTCTTCTACCTCCTTGGAGAGACACCAGGGAATTTTAGTGGCGCTGTAGCCCCACACCTTCCTAATCAAATGTACTTGGGAGAAGAGGCAAATGGTCCAGGTCAAGACACCCAATCGACACAGAAAAAATGTTCTGAAGCTATATACTGAGGACTTAGAGCATGCTAGACCCTTGTGTAAAGCTAAGGGCAGGAAAATATTTATCCTCAGATGTGTCAGCTGGAAACATTTTACTCAAAGAGGCCCCATTCAAGATAACATAACTGAAAAATATTTAACTGCCCTCTCATTCCAGTAAAATAGCTTGCCAGGAGCATTTTTTCAAATTGCATGCATTTTTATGACTAAGTGGGCACTTGGCTTCTACGTGATTCCCAAGACTAAGCGTAGCTGCTTGTTCCTTCCATGCAAAAGCAGCCCTTTAATGCAGTCACCACCACATCCTTACAACTATATGACATCCCTCCCTCCACCTTCATCCAACACCAACAGATCACAAAGGTCCAAGGAGATCTGGCAACAGAGTCACATGAGCACTTAGAGTGACAGTCCACTCTCCTCTTGATAAGAAACATCCATTTCTGGGCAGTCTGCCTTTTATTGCTCCAAGTGAATTCAGTAACACTTCTGAACTTAGGAAAGAAAACATGACTCCATTCTTCACAGTAAACATAACTTCAGGTTACCTCATCAGTTTCTTTCATATGTATTGCTTCCATGTCTGAGATTGCTATTAAGCTACGGAATCTCAGCTCCAACTCACCCCTTTAAACTCAACTTTGCACTGCTGGCGCTGGAACTCTGCAGACTCTATTGCACCTCTGCCAGCTGAGTTTCTTAGATATGGGCACCAAGAGGTGCTAGAGGGAGACTAGAGGCTGGAGGTGAGAGAGGAGACTTGCCTTCTGTTTGCTCACTGTTCTGTGAGAGGAGGAGCTAAGCTCCTCCTCTCAAGATCCTTAAGGTAATCAATTCCTTTATTATACAAGGTAATATTCACAGGTTCTAGGAATAAGGATATGGTCATATTTTGGGGGAGTCATGATTTGGCAACATTCAGGCACAGTTACTTCATCTCAGCAGCAGCAGGTGGCTTCAGAAATAGTTGATTCCAATTTCCATTTTTTCCATGACCCAAAACCAATCATCTTTTGTCATCTCAGAGATAACAGGACCATATTCACAAGATTCCCACTCTGAACTTCTCAATTCTAGTAACCTCAACCTGTCCCTTTTGTTCCTGAGGCCTGGGGGGCACAGCTGCTTCCTTCAGGTACTATCTCTGTATTGCCTCAATGTTTCCCTTTCTCTCCAATACCTGCTTATTTATATCCTTACATTAAATTACCTGTTAAAATAACTGTTGTCTATTTTCCTCACCAGGCTCTGCCTGATACAATATGTGAGTTAATTTCTTCTGTCCTGTAATTTGTCTAAACACACAAAAAGAAACCGAAATTTGTTGCCTAGTGGAGCTTCAATAATAGGAAACTGTTGAAGTTTTCAAAAAATACATTCTCCCCTTTGTTGACAACAGCAGAAAACACAGGTCATAAATCTACTTTTCATTTGCTCTTTTCCTGTTGTCTCCTGTTAATTATAAATGTTTTGAGGTCAAATTTTTAATGCTGAAAAGTTTATTGCTCAAAATTATTTGTTTTATGTAAAGGAGAAGTAATTCAATCTTGAGCAAGAAAACAGAGCTGTGAAAACTGTCAAAGTTCCTGCATGAGTTTCCTCTGGCTGTATATTTCTTTGTCCACATTATGACAAACTTGGTGGTTTAAAACAATAAAAGCGTACTCTCTCATAGGTCTGGAGGCCAGCAATCTGAAACCAGTGTGTCAGCAGGGCTGTGCTACCACTGAAGTCTCTAGGGGACAATTATTCCTTGCTTCTTCCAGCTTCTGGTGGCTCCACCACTCCTTGACTTGTGCCCACATTGATTCAATCTCTGCCCATGACTTCACATCACCTGCTTCTCTTTATGTGTCTTCTCCTCTGTGTCTTTCTCTAAAAACCCCTCTGCTTTTCTTTTATAGGGATACATGTGATTGCATATAAGTTCCATCCAGATCATCCAGATCAGCTCCTCCTCTCTAGATCCTTAATCAGTTTCTTTATTATACAAGGTAATATTCACAGATTCAGGAATAAGAACATGGATATATTTTGGGTGAGTCACCATTTAGCTCACCATTGTCCACCCTCAATGGCCCCTTTACTTTTTCCATTTTCTTCCTTTGGAAATGGGAATATAACTGTTATATTATGTCTGTCTCATTACTGTATTTTGGAAACAACTTGTTTCCTAGTTTCACAGGTCTATAAACGGAGACAATGTCCCAAGATGGATCATGCTTAGAGTCTCACCTATACCTTATTTACATGATTTAGATGGTAAGATTTGGGACATTTTTAAGCAATGATGTTTAAATGAGATTTTTGGATTTAGAACTGGTGCTGTAATGGTTTGAGGCTTTGAGGGATGTATTTTGCATATAGGATGAACACAATTTTTGAAGGGCCAAAGAGTGGAATGTAGAGTACTAAATGCTGTCCTTCAAAAAGGTATAGTCCGCATCTTACTCCCCAGAATCTGTGAATCATACCTTATATGGCAGAAGGTATGATCAAGGATCTTGAGAGAAAGAACTTATGTTAGATTATCCAGGTGAACATGAAATACAATCACGTGTATATTTATATAAGAAAGGCAGAGGGATTTTGAGATAGGCATGCAAAGGAGAAACCATACAAAGAAGTAGCAGCAATATAATCATGAAAGCAGAGACTGGGTTATGAAGCTATAGACCAAGGAACGCCAAAGACTAACAATTGCCACCAGAAGCTGAAAAAGTCATGAAGCAGATTATCTCCTGAAACCTTCACAGGGAAAACAGCCATGTCAGCAACTTGCTTTCAGACTTCTGGTCTCCAGAACTGTGGGAGAACCCACTTATGGTTTTTGTTTTGTTTTGTTTTGTTTTTTGTCTATTTCATTGTGATGAGAACATTTAACAATAGATACACCTTCCTAAACATTTTTAACATACAGTACATTATTGTTGACACTAGGCACAACATTTTACAAAAGATTACTAGAGTTTATCCATTTTGCTTGACTAAAACTTCATGACAGTTGATTAGTAACTCTCCACCTCCACCTTGTTCCAAACTCTGGTAACCACTATTACACTCTTTGATTTTATGAATTTGGCTATTTTAAATACCTCATATAGTTGAAACTATGCAGTATGTGTCTTTATGTGATCAGCTTATTTTACTTAGCATAATGTCCTCAAAGTTCATCCATACTGCAGAAATTTTCTACCTTTACAGGGCTGAATAGTAGTCAATAATATGTATACACTGTATTTTCTTTATTAATTAGTCAATCAATGGCATTCGGGTTGTTTCCACATCTGAATGAGGTATTGTAAATAGTGCTGCAAAGAACCTAAGAGTGCTAGTATCAATTGGATGAATACCCAGAAGTAAGCTTGCTTAGTCATACAGTAGTTCTATATTTAAGTTTTTGAGGAACCTCCATAATGTTTCCAAATTAACTGCACCATTTTTCATTTCCACCAACAGAGTACAGGGGTTTCAATTTCTTCACATCCTTGCCAACACTTGCCTTTTTAAAAAAAAAATAATAGCTTTGTGCAGTGGCAGTATCGTAGCCAACGAGATTTATCCAAGCTGCGTTATTGCTAATTGTAAACTTTTCCCAATACCCCGCCATGACGACTTGAAATATAGTCGACACTGGCAATTTTTGACAGTCTCTATGGAGACTTAATAAAAATAAATAAAATAATAATAACCTTTCTAACAGGTGACATCGTCTTTGGGAAAATGTCATTCAACTCCTTAGAACATGTTTAAATTAAGTGTTTAGGGGTTTTTTTGCATTCATACCCTACATATTTGGGTATTACATACTTAAATTGTTTTCAAACGTTTTCTCCCATTCCATAAATTGCCTTTTCATTCTCTGGATTATTTCCACTGCTGTGCAAATCTGATGTAGTCCTACACGTTTATTTTTGTTTTTGTTGCCTGTACTTGATGTGTCATGTACATAAAATCATTGCCAAAACCAATATTATGACTATTTCCACCTGTGTTTTCTTGTTGTTTTAAACTTTCGGGTATTATCTTTAAGTCTTTCATCCTTTTCGAGCTGATTCTTATTTATGGTATAAGATAAGAATCCAATTTTATTATCTTGTATGTGGATATTGTTTTCCCAAAACCATTTACTCATAAAACTATCATTTTCCTACTGTATATTCTAGGCACTTTTGTCAAAAATCAGTTGACCTTACAGACATACTTCATTTTATTATACTCTATTGTACTTGCAGATACTGTGGTATTTTACAAATGAAACTCTGTGAAAACCTTGTTTCCAGCAAGTCTATTGGCACCACTTTTCTAACAGCATGTGCTCACTTCATGTCTCTGGGCCACATGTTAACAATTTTTCAAACTTCTTCATTATTATTTTATCTATTATGGTCGTCTGTAATGAGTGATCTTTGATGTTACTACTATAGTTGTTTGGGGGCATTATGAGCTACACACATGCAAGACAGTGAAGTTAATCAATCAATATAGTGATTATTCTGACTGTTCCATGGACTGGCCATTCCGTGCTCACGCTCTCTCTCTCTCTCCCTCCTCTCACATTTTCCTATTCCCTGAGACACAACAATATTGAAATTAGGCCAACTAATAATTATATGATTACCTCTAAGTATTCAAATGAAAGGAAGAGTCGCATATCTCTCACCTATATACAAAAGCTAGAGATGATAAAGCTTAGTGAGGAAGGCATGTCATCTACAAACAGGGACAATTTTGCTTCTTTCTTTCTAACTTGCATGTCTTTTATCTATTTCTCTCGCCTAATTTCTCTGGTTATGACTTCTAGAACTATACATAAAGAAGTAGCAAGAGTAGGCATTCTTGCCCTTTTCCTGATCTTAAAGGAAAAGCCTTCAACTTTTTCCCATTAAGTATGATGTAGCTGTGTGTCTGTTATATATGGCTGTTATGATGTTAAAGTAATTTTCCTCTATTATTAGTTTGTTGAGAGTTTTTATCATAAATGTGTGTTGAGATTTGTCAAACATTTTATCTTCACCTATTTAGATGATCATGTGATTTTTATGTTTTATTTTATTAATATAATTTATCACGTTAATTGATTTTTACATGTTGAACCATCTTTGAATCCCAGAGATAAAGAACTTCTTGGTCATGGTATATGATCTTTCTGAAAGCCTACTGAATTCCGTTTGCTATACTTTGCTCTGATCTTTATGATCCCCTTTCTTCTACCAGCTTTAAACCTCCTAGCTTGCTTGTATTCAGTTGAGATCTTTTTCATGTATATTTGTCATGGTTATTGACTTGTAGTTTTCTTCTTCCTGTGACTTTGTCTGACTTTGGTATCAGGGTGATGCTGATGAAACCATCTTGGAAATATTCCTTCTCTTCAATATTTTTGAGGACTTGAGAAGTACTGTTATTAAGTTTTCTTTAAATGCTTAGTACTAAATAGTGAAGCTATCAGGTCCACAGCTTTTCTTTGGAAATTTTTTATTACTGATAACTACTCCATACTAGTTGTGTCTATTCAGACTATTTCTTTATGATTTAGTCTCGTAAGTTATAGGCTGCTAAAAATTTATCCATTTATTCTAAGTCATCCAGTTTGTTAGCATATACTTATATGCTATAATTGTTCATAGATTTTATGATTATTTTTATTTTTGTATCAGTTGTAGTGTTCATTTCTGATTTTATTTTAGTCTTTTTTTAGTCTAGCTAAGAGTATGTCAGTTTTAACTGTTCAGAATGTCAACTCTTAGCTTTGTTGTTTTCTATTATTTTTCTATTTCAGTCATTTCTACTATAATCTTTTTTATTTTCCTTTTCCTGCTAACTTTAGGTTTAGATAGGTTTTTATTGGTCTATTTTCTATGGTGTAAAGTTTAGTTCTTCATTTAAGATCTTTCTCAATTTCTAATGTAGGCATTCATTGTTATGAACATCTCTATTACTATTGCTATGCTGCATCCCATAAATTTTATGTATTTTTTTTTCATTTGTCTCAAGGTATTTTCTAATTTAAAGTTCTTCTTTAACCCAATGATTATTTAAGAGTGTGTTCTTTAATTTCCACTTGTGTAAATTTTCTAGTTTTCTTTTAGTTACTGATTTTCGATTTTCTTGAAGGCCTTCTCTGCATCTATTGAGATGATCATGTGGTTTTTGTCTTTGGTTCTGTTTATGTGGTGAATTACATTTATAGACTTGCGTATGTTGAACCTGCCTTGCATCCCCAGGATGAAGCCTACTTGATCGTGATGGATAAGCTCTTTGATGTGCTGTTGCAATCGGTTTGCCAGTATTTTATTAAAGATTTTTGCATCCAGGTTCATCATGGATATTGGCCTGAAGTTTTCTTTTCTTGCTGAGTCTATGCCAGGTTTTGGTATCAGGAAGATGCTGGCCTCATAAAATGATCTGTGAAGGATTCCCTCTTTTTGGATTGTTTGGAATAGTTTCAGAAGGAGTGGTACCAGCTCCTCTTTCTATGTCTGGTATAATTCGACTGTGAACCCATCTGGATCTGGGATTAACTGCTGCCTCAACTTCAGCCCTTGTTATTGGTCTATTCAGGGTTTCAGCTTCTTCCTGGTTTAGGCTTGGGAGAGTGCAAGTGTCCAGGAACTTATTCATTTCTTCCAGGTTTACTGATTTATGTGCATAGAGTTGTTTGTAGTAATCTCTGATGGTGATTTGTATTTCTGTGGAATTGGTGGTGATAGCCCCTTTATCGATTTTATTGCATCTACTTGATTCTTCTCTCTTTCTTTTTTTATTAATCTGGCTAGCAGTTTGCCTATTTTGTTGACCTTTTCAAAAAACCAGCTCCTGGACTTACTGATTTTTTCGAAGGGTTGTTTATGTCTCTATCTCCTTCAGTTCTGCTCTGATCTTAGTTATTTCTTGTCTTCTGCTAGCTTTTGAGTTTTTTTGGACCTTGCTCCTCTCTCAGTAAAATAGGTATCAAAGGAACGTATGTCAAAATAATAAAAGCTATTTAAAACAAACACACAGCCAGTATCATACTGAATGGGCAAAATCTGGAAGCATTCACTTTGAAATCTATACAAGGATGCCCTCTCTCACCACTCCTGTTCAATATAGTATTGGAAGTTCTAGCCACAGCAATCAGGCAAAAAAAAGAAATAAAGGGTATTCAATTAGGAAAGGAGGAAGTCAAACTGTCCCTATTTGCAGACAACACAGTTGTATATTTAGAAGACCCCATCATCTCAGCCCCAAATCTCCTGAAACTGATAAGCAACTTCAGTAAAGTCTCAGGATACAAAATCAATGTGTGGAAATCACAAGCATTCCTATATACCAATAACAGACTTAAGGAGAGCCAAATCAAGAATGAACTGCCATTCACAATTGCTACAAAGAGAATAAAATACCTAGGAATACAACTAACAAAGGATGTAAAGGCCCTCTTCAAGGAGAACTACAAACCACTGCTCAAGGAAATAAGAGAGGACACAAACAGATGAAAAAACATTCCAGGCTCATGGTTAGGAAGAATCAATATTGTGACAATGGCCATACTACCCAAAGTAATTTATAGATTCAATGCTATCCCCATCAAGCTACCTAAGACCCTCTTCACAGAACTGGAAAAACCACCTTAAACTTCATATGGAACCAAAAGAGAGCCTGCATAGCCAAGACAATTATAAGCAAAAGAACAAAGCTGGAGGCATCATGCTACCTGACTTCAAACTATACTGCAAGGCTACAGTAATCAAACAGCATGGTACTGGTACCAAAACAGAGATGTAGACCAATGGAACAGAACAGAGGTCTAGGAAACAACACCACACATTTACAACCATCTGATCTTTGGCAAACCTGACAAAAACAAGCAATTGGGAAAGGATTCCCTGTTTAATAAATGGTGTTGGGAAAACTAGCTAGCCATGTTAAGAAAGCAGAAACTGGATCCCTTCCTGACACCTTACACTAAAGTTAACTCCAGATGGATTAAAGACTTAAACATAAGACCTAACACGTTAAAAACCCTAGAAAAAAAACTTAGGCAATACCATTCAGGACATAGGCATAGGAAAGGACTTCATGACTAAAACACCAAAAGCATTGGCAACAAAAGCCAAAATAGACAAATGGGATCTAATTAAACTCCAGAGCTTCAGTACAGCAAAAGAAACAATCATTAGAGTGAAACGGGCAACCAACAGAATGGGAAAAACTTTTGCAGTCTTCTTATCTGACAAAGGGCTAATATCCAGAATCTACAAAGAAGTAAAGCAGATTTAAAAGAAAAAGACAAACAACCCCATTCAAAAGTGGGCAAAGGATATGAACAGACACTTTTCAAAAGAAGACATATATGAGGCCAACAAACATATAAAAACAATGCTCATCATCACTGGTCATTAGAGGAATGCAAATCAAAACCACATTGAGATATCATCTCACACCAGTTAGAATGGCGATCATTAAAAAATCTGGAGACAACAGATGCTGGAGAGGATGTGGAGAAACAGGAACACTTTTACACTGTTGGTGGGAGTGTAAATTAGTTCAACCTTTGTGGAAGACAGTGTGGCAAATCCACAAGGACCTAGAAATAGAAATTCCATTTGATCCAGCAATCCCATTAATGGGTACATATCCAAAGGATTATAAATAATTCTATTATAAAGACACATGCACACGTATGTTCATTGTGGCACTGTTTCCAATAGCAAAGACCTGGAACCAACCCAAATGCACATTATAGACTGGACAGGGAAAATGTGGCACAAATACACCATGAAATACTATGCAGTCATAAAAAAGATGAGTTCATGTCCTTTGTAGGGACATGGATGAGTCTGGAAACCATCATTCTCAGCAAACTGACCCAAGAATAGAAAATGAAACACTGCATGTTCTCACTCATAGGCGGGTGTTACTGATTTTAAGTTTCATTTCCTTGTGGTCAGAAAGCATATTCGGTATGATTTTAATCTTCTTAACTTTGTTAAGATTTGGTTAGTGACCTAATTCATAATCCATCCTTGAGAAAAAGCCATGTATACTTTGGAAGAGTATGTATTTTGCTATTGTTGGGTGAAATGTCCTATATATCTGTATATATGTAGTGTTATTACAGTCCTCTGTTCCCTTATTAATCTTGTCTGGATGTTCTGTCCATTATTGAAAGTAAGCTATTGATATACTATTGTTATTGCTCGTTATTTCTATCTTCAGTTCTACCAATGTTGACTTTATGTATTTAGATGCTTATTAATGCACGTACGTGTGTGTGTGCATGTGTGTGTGTGTGTGTGTGTATACATATATATATATATATATATATATATATATAATTGTTAGATATTTCTGGTCCAGTGACCCTTTTATCATAGTCAACATAAAAATTCCTTCTGTTTTGACAGTTCTAGACATAATTCTATATGTCTAAGAATAGCCACCCTTGCTTTCTTTCAGTTACCATTTTCATTGAATATCTTTTCCATTCCTTCACATTAAGTGAAGCAATGAATAATGAAATTGAAGCCATAATAAAAAGTCTCCCATTAAAAAAAACAAAAAGCCTAAGACCTGATGGCTTGAGAGCTGATTTCCACTATCATTTAAGGAAAAACTAATACCAATTGTACTTAAACTCTTCACAAAATTAAAGAGAAGGGAATCCTTCCAAACTCATTCTACAATGCCAGCCTTACCCTGATACCAAAACCAGACAAGGACACCCACACAAAGAAAAATACAGGCCAGTATCACTGATGAACATAGATGCAAATATTCTCAACCAATTACTAGCAAAGCAAATTCAACAGTACACCAAAAAGATCACACACCATGATCAAGTGGAATTCATCCCTGGGAGGCAAGGATGGTTTCACATATACAAATCAATAAATGTGAAATATCACATTAATAAAATGAACAAAAATTATATGAGCATTTCAATAAATGGCAAAAAAAAAGCATTTGAAAAAATTCACCATCCCTATAAGCAAAAAAGACCCTCAACAAACTGGAATAGAAAGAAAATATCTAAAAATTGAAGACTCAAATATGAAGAAGGGATAAAATGATATGGTTTGTCTGTGTCTCCACCCAAATCTCATCTTGAATTATAGTTCCCATAATTCCCAAGTCATGGGCAGGACCTTGTGGGAGATAACTGAATCATGCTGGTGGTTACCTTCATGTTGTTCTTGTGGTAGTGAACAAGTCTTACGAAATCTGACGGTTTTATAAAGAGGAGTTCTCCTACACAGATTTTCTCTTGTCTGCTGCCATGTAAGAAATGCCTTTTGCCTGCTGCCATGACTGTGAGGCCTCTCCAGCCATGTGGAACTATGAGTCCCTTAAGCCTCTTTTTCTTTATAAATTACCCAATCCTGGGTATGTCTTTATCAGCAGCATGAAAATGGACTAATACAGTGATGGTTATCCCAATTCTTCTGATTTGATCTTTACACATTATATCAATGTATCAAATTATACAGACCCCCAAGATATGTGTGCCTATTATGTATCAATAAAATATTTCTGATATATAAAATTAATTTTTAAAAAATAATAAAGTGACAAACTTATAGACAGCATATACTTTGGGCTTTTTTAATCCATTTTTTAAAATCCATTGTTTAAAATCCATTCAGCCACCCTATGTTTGATTGGGGAATTTAATTTATTTACTGTATTAGTTCATTTTCATGCTGCTGATAAAGAAACACCCAAAACTGGGAACAAAAAGAGGTTTAATTGGACTTACAGTTCCACATGTCTGGGGAGGCCTCAGAATCATGGCGGGAGGTGAAAGGCACAAGAGAAAAAGGAGGAGGAAGCAAAAGTGGAAACCCCTGATAAACCCATCAGATCTTGTGAGACTTAGTCACTTTCATGAGAATAGCACAGGAAAAACCAGCCCCTATGATTCAATTGTGTCCCCATGGGTCCCTTCCACAAAATGTGAGAATTCTGGGGAGATACAATTCAAATTGAGATTTGGGTCGGGACACAGCCAAATCATATCATTCCACTTCTGGTCCCTCCATATCTCACATCCTCATATTTTAAAACCAATCATGCCTTCCCAGTAGTCCCCCCAATGTCTTAAATCATTTCAGCATTAACCCAAAAGTTCACTGTCCAAAGTCTCATCTGAGACAATGCAAGTCCCTTCCACCTATGAGCCTGTAAAATCAAAAGCAAGCTAGTTACTTCCTAGATACAATGGGAGTACAGGTATTGGATAAATACAACCATTCCAAATGGGAGAAATTGGCCAAAAAGTGGGTGGGGGGGGGCTACAGGGCCCATGCAAGTCCAAAATCCAGTGGGGTAGTCAAATTTTAAAGCTCCAAAATGATCTCCTTTGACCCCATGTCTCACATTCAGGTCACAAAGATACTAAAGTTGTGTTCCCATGGTCTTGGGCAGCTCTATCCCTGTGGCTTTGCAAGGTACAGCATCCCTCCTGGCTGCTTTCACTGGTGCTGAGTGTCTGTGGCTTTTCCAGGCACATGGTGCAAGCTGTCATTGGATCTACCATTCTGGGGTCTGGAGGATAATGGCCATTTTCTCATAGCTCCACTAGGCAGTGCCCTAATAGGGACTGTTTGGGGGCTCTGACCCCACATTTCCCTTCCACATTGCCCTAGCAGAGATTCTCTGTAAGGGCCCTGCACAGGCAGCAAACTTTGGCTGAGTATCCAGGCATTTCCATATATCTTCTGAAATCTAGATGGAGGTTCCCCCAACCTCAGTTCTTGACTTCTGTGCACCCACAGGCTCAACACCATGTGGAAGCTACCAAGGCTTGGGGCTTCCACCCTCTGAAGCTGTAGCCTAAGCTCTACATTGGTCCATTTCAGCTACAGCTAGAGAGGCTGGGACACAGGGCACCAAGTCTGTAGGTTGCACACAGCATGGGTACCCTGGTCCTGGCTCACTAAACCACTTTTACTTCCTAAGTCTCCAGGCCTGTGATGGGAGGGGTTGCCACAAAGGTCTTTGACATGGCCTGGAGACATTTTCCCCATGGTCTTGGGGATTAACATTAGACTCCTTGCCACTTATGCAAATTTCTGCAGCTGGCTTGACTTTCTCCTCAAAAAAATGGTTTTTTATTTTCTACTACATCATCAGGCTATGAATTCTCTGAACTTTTATGCTGTTTCCTTTTTAAAATGGAATCCTTTTAACAGCACCTAAATTAACCTTTTGAATGCTTTGCTGCTTAGAAATTTCTTCCGCAAGATAACGTAAATCATCTCTCTCAAGATGAAAGTTCCACAAATCTCTAGGGCAGGGGCAAATGCCACCAGTCCCTTTGCTAAAACATAACAAGATTCACCTTTGCTCCAGTTCCCAACAAGTTCCTCATGTCCATCCCAAACTACCTCAGCCTGTCCTTATTGCTTATATTACTATTAGCATTTTTGTAAAGCCATTCAACAAATCTGTAGGAGGTTCCCAACTTTCCTATATTTTCCTGTCTTGTTCTGAGCCCTCCAAACTGTTCCAACTTCTGCCTGTTACCCACTTCCAAAATCACTTCCACATTTTGGAGTATCTTCATCAACACCCCACTCTACTGGTACCAATTTACTGTATTAGTTCCTTTTTATGCTGCTGATAAAGATATAGCCAAAACTGAGAACAAAAGAGGTTTAATTGGACTTACAGTTCCACATGTCTGGGGAGGCTTCAGAATCACGGAGGGAGGTGAAAGTCACTTTTTACATGGCAGCAGCAAGAGCAAAATGAGGAAGAAGCAAAAGCGGAAACCCCTGATAAACCCATCAGATCTCGTGAGACTTATTCATTATCACAAGAAAAGCATGGGAAAGACCAGTACCCATAATTCAATTACGTCTCCCTCAGTCCCTCCCACAATACACAGGAATTCTGGGAGTTACAACTGAAGTTGAGATTTGGGTGGGGACACAGCCAAACCACATCATTTACATTTAAAGTAATTACTGATGGGCAAAGATTTGCTACTGCCACTTTATTCATTGTTTTCTATTGGTCTTAGAGTTCTTTTATTGTATTTTCATTTCTCACTGCCTTCTTTTGTGTTTTGTTCATTTTTTTTTTATTAATACACTTTGATCCTTTTCTCTTCACCACTATATGAACAGAAAAACTATCCAAACCTGAGCTTTAAGGAGTAAACTACAAGAATGAGGACAGTTAGGAGCCTAGAAGCCTAAGCAGAAGTGCCCGCAGCCATGGGTAGAAATACCTGATGGAAACTTCTGGGAATCTGAGAAAATAGGGGCCAAAGTGGCACAGGGCAAGACTGGGCCAGTATACCATGAGAAGGCAAAGTTACCTAGAGTTGCCATGGGGCCCAGTAATATGGCTGCTCGTTAATCCTTGAACAGAATAACCTAAATCTGAGACTTACTCTTGTTGAGTAAAATATTTGCAAGGTCTTAATGTCTACTCATAGATTGTTTATTAGTTTGAAAGGGAGAAAATAATTATACTGCAGAGAAATCAGGTAGTATCTTGACCAAGTGATTAAAATTAACATCACCATTGAGAGATAAATGGATATGTGTACCTCTGCGTGTTACACCCTGAGAAGTACATAAAAGCATCTATCCAGTATTACAGCAAAGAATTAGAAAATATTTTAAAGATAATATCTAAAATACAAACACTGTAAAATATATTATAAATGATAAGTTATAAAACTTTAATGAAAACATTTTAAAAGATATAAACAGGGAATTAGTCCAGGTTCAAGGATAGAAAGATTTCACATGACAAAAATGTCAATTTTCCCTAAATTGATTATATATTTAATGCATCTCCAACCAATATGCCAATGGGGCTTTTCATAGAATTAGAACAGTTGATTCTAAAATTTCTATGGGAGAGCCAAGAATAATAATACTTCAGAAGAAAGAAATAGAAGATTTGACTCACCATATATATGGATACATTATAAAGCTATCTTAGAAGGCAATATATTAGTATAAGGAAAGAAACTGGCCAGTGGAAAAGAATAGCATCCAGAAATAAGCCCATACCTTATATGGAATTTTGATAGCTGGCAGAGGTGACATCTGTCCCTGGAGAAAAAAGGGGGGTGTTTTTAAAGTCCCCTTCCTCTCCCCCCAATTACTTAGATAGTTCATGCTCATCAATTATTAGTTAGGAGAAGAAAGAGAACAAAAAGCAAATGGGCAAATAAAGTGACCTCTCTCTGTCTTTTCTGCTGCTTCTATTGCTGACAGAAATAGTAGTCATTAGAACCTAGACATTTTTATATATTTCATTTATAATCATACCAGTTTCAAAACAAGCCCAAGAAGGCCCATGACTTGTCACAAGTCATAATTTCACTCTGGTGAAAATTTGAATATGTATATTACTCTCAAATTGTAGTGTGCATAAGTATAATTTTGCTCTGGTGGAAATTTGGATATGTATATTACTCTCAAATTGTAGTGTGCTAAGAATCAAAGTATTTGAAAAAAATGCAGAGATTCTAATTCAGTATATCTAGTGTGGGGTCAGGAAAATAATTTTTTTTTGAGACAGAGTCTCGCTCTGTTGCCAGGCTGGAGTGCAGTTGCATGATCTTGACTCACTGCAACCCCCCACCTCCCAGGTTCAAGTGATTCTCCTGCCTCAGCCTCCCAAGTAGCTGGGACTACATACAGGTGCACGCCACCAGCTAATTTTTGTATTTTTAGTAAAGACGGGGTTTCACCATGTTGGCCAGGATGGTCTTGATATCTTGATCTCGTGATCCATCCGTCTTAGTCTCCCAAAGTGCTGGGATTACAGGTTTGAGCCACCGCACCTGGCTGAAAATGACATTTTTAACAAGCCTCTGGGTAATTCTGAAAACCTATTTTGGGAAACACTGCGATAAAGTGTTAGGGAGCCCAGGAGTAAATGTCTCTCAACACAGTTATGCAGTCGTTTCCTCATCAACAAATGTCAACACTATCTTACTAGCTGAGAAGTTTAACTTTGTCAAACGGCACTACAACATCCTGGTGAATCTCAAGAGTTCGCTTCAGCAATGAATATTTTAGGAATCATTTAATGTTGATGAGGAAACACAATGGAGCAATGTGAAAATGTGACAAGACTTGTTAAGTACAGAATGAGAAACACTTTGTTTCTGCAATTTCGTTTTCCTCCTTATTTTTACAGAGGGGAAGCTTGGCACTATCCTAATAACTAATGAGATTTTCCCACAGTTCACAGCAGCAGGACTTTCCAGAAGACCTTATACACTCTTATCCATACTGCATAGGGCTTAAAGGTCTTGGCAAAGCACAATACACATTACCAGTGTCTATCAACTTTTACCTGCAGTGATGATTCCCAAGCATCTCTAGCTCCGACCTTGGCTGTGGCTCCTAGCTTTCCAGATCAAGGCTAAGTAAGGCACTCATCCCTATACCTCAAAATCCCCTTAGAAGCAGACTTTTCTGACCATTTCTTACAAAACACCAAGGTAATGTTTTCAGAGAATAAACAAGGTCAGGTACACTGCATTTTTCAGAAATAGAAAAATGTTAAGTACTCCATGCTTTCTGTATCTTTAACTGTTTTCCCCATCCGTTATGTTCCTCACTGACTAAATTGATGCTTCCTTCTTTTTATCAAATGTATTCTAAAAGTTTATATTGTCTTGGACAGTCCAGCTCAGGAATATTTATACACTTACTGATATTTTTTTAATATACTGGAATGCTAATAGTTGGGGTACCATTAATTCTTCTCATATCATAGGTCCCAAGTTGGTTTATTAGGCCTCATCAATACAAACATAGAGGACTTCCACCCATCACCTTCTCACTAAGTATCCTTTTGGTAGGCTTACATGGGCCATAGGGTTTCCTATGGGGAGATGTACATATAGGATAAATGAGATGAAAGCCGAGTAAGTCTTAGGCAATGACAGAGATCACTCCTGCTGACCGGGCACCAAGGAAGGTACTAGCTACTAATAAAGTGAAAGCTTCACTATTTGCTATCTAAAGGAGCTGTGGTATTCTATGCATTTAGGCAATGTGGGCTGCCTCTGAGGAAAGCTGGGAAGTCTGTGACCTAGTTCCCACAGAGATACTGAATGTGTAAACCTGCCCCTCCTTGCTATTACGAACTAAATTACATCTCCCCAGAATTCATATGTTGAACTTCTGAGGTACCCTTGTACCTCAGACTGTGACAGTATCTGGAGATAAACATTTAAATATGTAATTAAGGTAAAATGAGGTCATGTGAGTGGACTCATATCCAATCTGACTCATATGTTCTTATAGGAAGACAATATGGACACAGACATGAGCATGTTCAGAGAAAAGACCATAAGAGCATATGGTGGGGAAGCAGCTATCTGCAAGCCAAGGAGGGAGGACTCAGAAGAAACCAACCTTGCCAACACCTTGATCTTAGACTTCCAGCCACCAGAACTATGAGAAAATAGATTTCTGTTATTAAAATCACTCAGTCTGCTACAGCAGCCTAGCAAACTAATACCAATACATTGCCAAGTGAACCACTGTGGCTCTCCTGAGCAACAGTCATTTACTCTTCTCAGGCAATTTCACCAATAGTGTCTGACCCTTAGAAAGCCCCATAAACATTTCTTAAATAAATGGCTTAACAGACTTATGGGTACTCTACTCTGACTTGTCACACATCTGTTCTTGGGTGAAAATCCCAGAGCCAGCTAATTTCTTAAATGTGAGGATAAGAAAGCAGAAAATGTTTTTTAAAGTGTTAATAGCTCAAAATATCATCCAGCTGTATGCTACTATAGCCAAAGAATATATTTCCAAGATAAACCAAAAGAATGTATCAATAAGCAACTCAGATGATTTACTAACATGTTAAAAGAAATTTTTGCCTTTATTCCTAAAAGTTAGATGAAATTTGAAGTATGTGCTGTTCTCATCTATTAAGACAGAGGTCTTTCATAAAGTCATTAGAGAAATTGTTAACTGGATACTTTTGCATTCCAAAAGTTGACTTCATAAACATGTCAACCTACAATAAAGACATATGTGACACTTGAATAATCTGACTCAATGGCTGAATTTTGCACTACATGTATTAAAGCTTAAAACTGAGAAAAATGGAATTATTTTCAAAAAATTATTTTAGCAGGCCTAATATAAAGATGCTAGGTGAAATTGTTAAAAAAAAAATAATAAAGACAAATCTACAGCTACAAAAATAAAAAAAAAACAGTCTGCTCAAGTTCTTCCTGCGACGGCATAATGATGCAGGCAAACTAGACCTTCCACCTTGGGTCATGATCCTTCTTCCCAAGATTTTCAATCTTATTCAGGTTCCTCACAGTATCACCTCCATTAGCTTTCAGTACTAGAAATCACCATATTCTATGTATTTCTTTATATATTCACCTCTCTCAAGAATAAGCATCTGGAGATTACGATTCTTTCCTTTTCACTGTTGAATGTCTAATGCTTTAAATAATGCCTAGCACATAGCAGTTTCTCAATGAAGCCTTTTCAGTTCATGGATTGACTAAAATATTCAGTAGAGTGTTTCTTAACATGGAAATCATGGACCAAAAGAAACTGACAGGAGAGTTTATAGACTCCCACTCAAAGAAACAGTGAAAATCTGAATTACACGCAGATAGTGGGCGGCAAGCTACATGATAAATGAAGTGAGATACAGTTCAGAGAATAATTTGAATACAGCATTATTTCAAAATTACAATTCATGGTAAAGTAGAAAAGGTGGAATGGAAGGGTAGCGTAGAGCCCTTAGAGTTTCATACAGATTCTAAGAGCCACTTAACATTTAAATAATTCAAAGGTCCACACTAAAATATCTTTATGTACCCAAGTTATTACATTTATTTTCTTTATATAATTACCAAAAAAAAAAAACCTGCAGCCTTCATGGAGCATAACCCTTCTATCAATGCCATTTTAGAGATGAGGAAACCAAAGGCTTAGAGAAGGTGAATAATTGCCCAAAGTCACAAAATTACTAAGTGTAAGAATTGAACTCTGGATTCAGAAGATGTTAGGAAGGTTATAATCTCAAAGATACTCCATGGTCAACTTTGACTCTAGCATTCAATATAGTCAACATGGTTCAAATACAAATCATCTCACCTCTCCCCTCACATGAATTTGGGTCTGGGCATACTGCCCATTACCATAATTGCCATATTATTGCTCATAATTTTTATTGCTCATATAGAGGATCTCAAAGTACTTTTAGTAATTGTGACTGATCAAATTGTTACTATTTATGCTTGCTATCCAGTTGCAAATCAGTTCAATATAATTACCTATATCTTTGTTGAACTGTTGAGAAATTGCCTTTTTCATCATTGAAAACTGTCTTTCAACTTTGTAGTTTCTAAATCAAGCAGTGTCCTTTCTTTATGTTGCCTCATAACTCTTAGCTTTTGAAGGACCAGAAGAAAAAAGGGAAATTTTACCCCACCCTATAAAAATTAAAACAACTCAAAAAAATAAACTAAATACGAAAAGCTATGGGAGAAGTGGATATACAAAATAAACAGTAGAAGAAGGCAAAAACGTATTTAAAGGCATATAACAAATAATAGCTAAAGAGGGTAGACTGTGCTTGAATTAAATACATCAACAACACAACCTTATATTCTCTCCATCTCACTTATCCTCAAGAACCTCAGCCTGTTCTTCTAAGTCACCACCTCATAGGTCAACTCTAAAACCAGCAGAACTGTGTGGTTCAGCCAACTGCAACTGACAAAGCCTGAAATTTTTGTCTCTTCACACCACTTCCTGACTCAGATGAAGAACTCGGCTATAGGACATGGGACCTAGTTTCCTTAGTTGTTTCAGTAAGCTGCACAACTTAGTGACAACCCCAAAATGCAGGAGTGTCAACTCCTCATAGTGTTTACTCTGACCACTGAGTGGCTGGAGACAGGAGGGAACCTGTAGATAAGTTGCTTTGCATTCCTGCCTTACATGAACCATCTAGGGGCAAGGTGCTTTTAAACAATCTGACAGAAAACCTCTTGCACGGCTGGAAAATTGCCTGGGTTTCTTTGTGAAGCCAAGCATAATTCAGTGATATATCACCTTATGTTTGCTGTCTTCCTCTTTACAACTTAACCTTTGGCTCACTCTCAGGGCCCTGGGATTAGATTTACCAATAAAGCATTAGCACCTCAGCTTTGCCTCAGGCTCTGTTTTCCAAGGACCCTAGAAAAAGTCTTATGTTCTATCTGAAAGCTCTCAATGCACAATGTAGAAAATGGGGATATATAAAAGGATCCAAGATGGCGGATTAGACAAAACTCCAGCACACAACACCCAGCAAAAGAGACGCAGAAACCCAGAGATCTCCTAGCTCCAACAGAGGTACCAGGTGCATTTTAACGGGTCTGGTCTGAGGGTGAGCAAAGCCCATTCAGGGCAGACCAAAGTGGGGGAGGGGATGCTGCTTCACCCAGAAAGTGTGTCTGACTGGCGAGTCAGAGGCTCCACCTCTGGCGCTCTGGTCCAGAAACAGTGCTTACCCCAAAGCCTCAGCAATACACAGAACAGGGGATCTTTGCCAGTTGAGCACCGGGAATTACAAGTGCGGAGTTGAATAAGAGTCTGCAGACTGAGCTATCACCCCCTCCCCCCCACCCGGAGAGAGAGGGAGCTGTAAGCGGGAGCAGCTGGGTGGCCCCTACCCCATGACCAGAGAGGGAGAAAGCTGAAAGGGGGAGATTGCCGGGTGTGGCTAGGCAGGTCCCTAACCTCCCCCACAAACCCCAGAGGGCTGAAGCTCTGACTCTAGTGGGTTGCGTAGCCAGTGCCACAGTCTGAGAGGAACCCTGAATGATCCAGCCCATTGGAGGAAGGGCACAACCCACCACTAGAGGGGTGGGACCAGGCTACATATTTTAACAAAAAACACAGGAAGCCTACGTAGCAATGGGGTGGCGTTCTTGACAACCCAGCAGCGCCTATAGGTCAGCAGAAGAGGCAGGCCTAATCTCCCAGCATAAACAAAAAAGACACAGGAAGCTTCCCTAGTAACCTGAAGGAGTCCCTAGAAACCAAGTAGCACCCCCCACAGGCAGACAAGCGACCTCATCAAGCAGCTCTGACACCACAGCCAGGTAAATCCACAAAGATGGGAAAAAACCAGCACAAAAAATGTGAAACCATCAAACACCAGAACACCTGAAGGAGAACTTCAAGGGATCACAACTCCTCAACAACACAGGATCACAACTTGACCAAGAAGGAGTGCGAAGAATTAACAGAAACAGGATTCAGAAGGTGGATAATAACTAACTTTTCAGAGCTAAAGGAACACGTTCTAACTCAATACAAAGAAACCAAAAACCTTGAAAAAAGGTTAGACGAAATGCTAACTAGAATAACCAGCTTAGAGAAGACCATAACTTGATGGAGGTGAAGAACACAGCACAAGAACTACATGAAGCAAACACAAGTTTTAATAGCCGAATCAATCAAGCAGAAGAAAGGATATCAGAGATTGAAGATCAACTCAATGAAATAAAAAGAGAAGGCAATTCAAGAGAAAAATGAGTGAAAAGAAATGAACAAAGCCTCCAAAAAATATAGGATTATGTGAAAAAACCTAATCTATGCTTGATCGGTGTACCTGAATATGACGGGGAGAATGAATCCAAGCTGGAAAACACACTCCAGGATATTATCCAGGAGAACTTCCCAAGCCTAGCAAGGCAGTCCAAATTTCAAATTCAGGAAATACAGAGAACTCCACAAAGATATTCCTCAAGAAGAGGAACCCCAAGGCACATAATCATTAGATTCACCAGGGTTGAAATGAAGGAGAAAATATTAAGGGCAGCCAGAGAGAAAGGTCAGGTCACCCACAGAGGGAAGCCAATCAGACTCACAGCAGATCTCTCGGCAGAAACCCTACAAGCCAGGAGAGAGTGGGGGCCAATATTCAACATCCTTAAAGAAAAGAACTTTCAACCCAGAATATCATATCCAGCCAAACTCAGCTTCATAAGTGAAGGAGAAATAAAATCCTTTATGGACGAGCAATTATTGAGAGATTTTGTCACCACAAGACCCGCCCTACAAGAGCTCCTGAAAAAAACACTAAGCATGGAAAGGAACAAGTACTAATCACTGCAAAAGCAAACCAGTTGGCAAAGACCAAAAATGCAATGAAGAAAATGAGTCAACTAATGAGAAAGAAAACCAGCCAGTAACAAAATGGCAGGATCAAATTCACACATAAAAATATTAACATTGGATGTAAATGGCCTAAATGCCGCAATCAAAAGACACAGACTGGCAAACTGGATAAAAAGTCAGAACCCATCGGTGTGCTGTATTCAAGAAACCCATCTCACATACAAAGACACACATAGACTCAAAATAAAGGGATGGAAGATTTACCAAGCAAATGGAGAACAAAAAAAAGCAGGGGTTGCAATCCTAGTCTCTGATAAAATGGACTTCAAACCAACAAAAATCAGAAGATACAAAGAAGGACATTACATAATGGTAAAAGGATCAATCCAACAGGAAGAGCTAACTATCCTAAATATATACGCCCCCAACACAGGAGCACCCAGATACATAAAGCAAGTTCTTAACGACCTAAAATGAGATTTACACTCCCACACAATAATAGTGGGAGACTTCAATACTCCACTGTCAATATTAGACAGATCAATGAGACAGAAAATTAACAAGGATATCCAGGACTTGAATGCAGAGCTGGACCAAGCGGATCTAATAGACATATACAGAATGCTCCACCCCAAATCCACAGAACATACATTTTTCTCAGCACCACATTGCACTTACTCAAAAATTGACCACATCATTGGAAGCAAATCACTCCTCAGCAAATGCAAAAGAACAGAAATCATAACAAACAGTCTATCAGACCACAGTGCAATCAGACTAGAACTCAGGATCAGGAAACACACTCAAACCTGCACAACCACCTGGAAACTGAACAACTTGCTTTTGAATGTTGACTGGATAAACAATGAAATGAAGGCAGAAATAAAGATGTTCTTTGAAACCAACCAGAATGAAGACACAACTTACCAGAATCTCTGGGACAACTTTAAAGCAGTATCGAGAGGGAAATTTATAGCAATAAATGCCCACCAGAGAAGAGAGGAAAGATCTAAAATCGAAACCCTATCATCAAAATTGAAAGAACTAGAGGAGTAAGATAAAAAAAAAAAACTCAAAAGCTAGCAGAAGACAAGAGATAACTAAGATCAGAGCAGAACTGAAGGAGTTAGAAACACAAAAAACCCTTCAAAAAACAATAAATCCAGGAGCTGGTTTTTTGAAAAGATCAACAAAGTAGACAGACCGATAGCCAGATTAATAAAAAAGAAAAGGGAGAAGAATCAAATAGATGCAATAAAAAAAGATAAAGGGGATATCACCACTGATCCCACAGAAATACAAACTACCATCAGAGATTACTACAAACAGCTCTACTCACATAAACCAGTAAACCAGGAAGAAATGGAGATATTCCTAGACACTTGTACTCTACCAAAACTAAACCTGGAGGAAGCTGAAACCCTGAATAGACCAATAAAAAGGGCTGAAGTAGAGGCAGCAATCAATAGCCTACCAACCAAAAAAAGTCCAGGTCCAGATGGATTCACAGCCAAATTCTACCAGATATACAAAGAGGAGCTGGTTCCATTCCTTCTGAAACCGTATCAAACAATACAAAAGGAGGGAATCCTCCCTAACTCACTTTATGAGACCAACAACATCCTGATACCAAAACCAGGCAGAGACTCAAATAAAAAAGAAAACTTCAGGCCAATATCCATGATCAACATCGACGCAAAAATCTTCAATAAAATACTGGCAAACAGATTGCAACAGCACATCAAGAAGGTTATCCATCACGACCAAGTAGGCTTCATCACGGGTATGCAAGGCTGGTTCAACATACGCAAATCCATAAATGTAATCCATCACATAAACAGAACCAAAGACAAAAACCACATGATTATCTCAATTGATGCAGAGAAGGCCTTCAATAAAACTCAACAGCCCTTCATGCTAAAAAACTCTCAATAAACTAGGTATTGATGGAACGTATCATAAAATAATAAAAGCTATGTATGACAAATCTACAGCCAATATCATACTGAATGGGCAAAAGCTGGATGAATTCCCTTTGAAGTCAGGCAATAGACAAGGAGGCCCTCTCTCACCACTCCTATTCAACATAGTATTAGAAGTTCTAGCCAGAGCAATCAGGCAAGAAAAAGAAATAAAGGGTATTCAATTAGGAAAGGAGGAAGTCAAACTGTCTCTATTTGCAGATGACATGATTGTATATCTAGAAGACCTCATCGTCTCAGCCCAAAATCTTCTCAAACTGATAAGCAACTTCAGCAAAGTCTCAGGATACAAAATCAATGTGCAAAAATCACAAGCATTCCTATATACCAAAAACAGACAAACAGAGAACCAAATCAAGAGCAAACACCCATTCACAATTGCTACAAAGAGAATAAAATATCTAGGAATATAACTAACAAAGGATATAAAGGACCTCTTCAAGGAGAACTACAAACCGCTGCTCAACGAAATAAGAGAGGACACAAACAGATGGAGAAATATTCCATCGTTCATGGTTAGGAAGAATCAATATTGTGAAAATGACCATACTGCCCAAAGTAATCTATAGATTCAATGCTATCCCCATCAAGCTACCAATGACCTTCTTCACAGAACTGGGAAAAACCACTTTAAACTTCATATGGAATCACAAGAGACCCCACATAGCCAAGACAATCCTAAGCAAAAAGAACAAAGCCGGAGGCATCACACTGCCAGACTTCAAAGTATACTACAAGGCTACAGTAATCAAAACGGCATGGTACTGTACCAAAACAGAGACATAGACCAATGGAACAGACACAGACCCCAGAGGAAACACCACACATCTACAACCATCTGATCTATGACAAAACAAGCAAAAACAAGCAATGAGGAAAGGACTCCATGTTTAATACACGGTGTTGGGAAAACTGGCTAGCAATGTGCAGAAAGCAGAAACTGGACCCCTACCTGTCACCTTACACTAAAATTAATTCCAGATGAATCAAAGATTTAAACATAAAACCTAACACCATAAAAACACTAGAAGAAAATGTAGGCAAAACCATCCAGCACATAGGCATAAGGCAAGGACTTCATGAATAAAACACCAAAAGCAATGGCAATAAAAGCCAGGATAGACAAATGGGATCTAATTAAACTCCAGAGCTTCTGTACAGCAAAAGAAACCAACATTAGAGTGAATCGGCAACCAATAGAATGTGAAAAAATTTTTGCAATCTACCCATCTGACAAAGGGCTAATATCCAGAATCTACAAAGAACTGAAACGGATATACCAGGAAAAAACAACCCCATTCAAAAGTGGGCAAAGGATATGAACAGACACTTTTCTAAAGAGGACATAGATGAGGCCAACAAACATATGAAAAAATGCTCATCATCACTGGTCATTAGAGAAATGGAAATCAAAACCACACTGAGATATCATCTCACACCAGTTAGAATGGTGATCATTCAAAAATCGGGAGACAACAGATGCTGGAGAGGATATGGAGAAATATGAACACTCTTACACAGTTGGTGGAAGTATAAATTAGTTCAACCATTGTGGAAGACAGTGTGGCGATCTCTCAAGGATCTAGAAATAGAAATTCCATTTGACCCAGCAATCCCACTATTAGGTATATACCCAAAGAACTATAAATCATTCTACTATAAAGACACATGCACACGTATGTTCACTGCAGCCCTGTGTACAATAGCAAAGACCTGGAACCAACCCAAATGCCCATCAATGATAGACTGGACAAAGAAAATGTGGTACGTATACACCATGGAATACTATGCAGCCATATAAAATGATGTGTTCGTCTCCTTTGTAGGGACTTGGATGAATCTGGAAACCATCATTCTCAGCAAACTGACCCAAGAACAGAAAGCCAAGCACCATATGTTCTCACTCATAGATGGGTGTTGAACAATGATAACACGTGGACTCAGGGAGAGAAGCATCACACACAGGGGACAGTTGGGGGGGAGTAGGGGAGAGACAATGGGGGGGTGGGGAGGGGATAACATGGGGAGAAATGCCAGATATAGCATGCACCTAAAGTAAAATAAATAAATTTAAATAAATAAATAAATAAATAAAATGCTGGTTGCCAAGGGGTGGGGCGGGGAGGGGTGACGGCAGTCAGTGTTTAATGGGTACAGAGTTTCTGTTTAGGATAATGTAAAAGTTAAGGAGATGGATAAGGATAAATTGACAAATTCACTCTTTAGTGGAGCATTTTAACATATCTCTTAAAAATTTTTTTATTGTGGTAAAATATACATAAAATAAAATCTGCCATTTTAACCATTTTTGAGTGGTTTTAAGTTCAGTGGTATTACGCACATTTGCATTGTTGTGTAACCATCACCAGCATCCATCTCCTTTTACATCATCCTAAACAGAAACTCTGTGCCCATTGAACACTGACTTCCATTTCCCCTCCCTCCACTCCTTGGCAACCAACATTTTACATTGTATCTACGAATTTGACCACTCTAGAAACCTCTTATCAATGGAATCATAAAATATTTGTTCTTTGTAAAAAAAAAAAAAAAAAAGAAAGAAAGAAATTACCTATTCCAGGCGGCCTAATCATAAAATAAAATAAAATAAAATAAAAATAAAATGAAATTTTAGACACATACACACAAAAAAAAAAAAAGGAAAATGGGGGTATATAATGAGCTTCTAATTAGTAGAAAAGACAAACACTTGATGATAAATAAGGATCGTGTTGCCTATTCATGAAGAGTGAGTCTAGCACAATTTTGTGCCCAATGTATAACTCAACTACAAATGTCCATCAACATTTGCATTTTAGCAGTTTAGCATGGCAGGGAAAAGCCTCTGTTTACATAATGGTATTTTCCCCATCTTTCAGAAGAAAATAAAACAATTACAAGTGCATTTTTGAGAAATATTTTTTCAGAAAAAATAATGTAACCAATCATCCAAGGTACCTATAAAAAATTAATTACCATTATCAAATGAAATCTATGGAAATAGCAACAAAAACTACTGAACATGTCTTCAATCCACCAGCCTCCAGAAAACCCTTGACTTTATCCAGCTGTCTCTTGTTGACTAGTTACCACTCTTCAAACTGAGAACAATCAGCTGAATTTCAAAACAGAACTGTGCAAGTTATTTGATTTCCTCTGCTTGCCTCTCATGAAAAGACAAAAATTAAAATGGATTGGTAGAGATGGTAGGAGCTTTCAGGTGAACACAAAATACTGTCATCAATCTCATTGTTTCAGGGAACAGTGGGCATGGTGGCACAATCAGGCTGAACAGAGAAGAAAAGCATTTCATCTGTGGCCACCATGAAAAATGAGATACCACCAAACAAGGCAGCAATTTCACACAAGCAAGTTAATGTACTTCCTTTTTTAAAAAGCTCCAGGGAAATCTGAAATTGCAAGTAAAGGGATTAAGAGAAGAGATTCGAGGAGAAACCCTTGACTTTTCTCTAAACCATTATAAAATGTCACTAGAACCAACTCTTCAAGCCTTGGCGATTACCATTTCCTGTTATAAGAGCTATTTCAATAAAATGTTTGATTACTTTGAAAAGTTAAAAAATAATAAAGTAAAAAAAAGGAAGTGAAAACTCATTGCTCCCATGATATGAAATGCTTATTGAGTTTTAACGTCTTTCTCTTTCAGCCAGTATTAGTCAAAACCAAATGTGGATTAACAGTATGAGGTAAATAAGTACACATCTTGAAAAATTAGAAGACACAGTCAATATATCACCCCTGAGATGTGTCTCTCAGAAGTCAGAGGCTTTCCTATTAACAGAATATGTTAGTATTGTTATTAAGAGACTAATATGTAAATAAACTGTCAAAATACAAGGAAAAAAGAAGCCTGTTAACTGTACAGTTCTGCTTATTTTCGTTGGTATTTGAAAGCACCAACCTCTTTAGTTCTATATTAGCTTTTCTGTTATTGGTTTGTGGGATTCTTCATCTTTAAGGCTGCTCCTTCAACCTTGCTTTCACTTACTCGAATCAGACATCCTATCTGTGGATTTCTCATCTCCTAGGATAAAATTATTCTTAATAAGCTTCATCTTTCCTTATCCTTGTCTCATGGTCATACTAGCAATGGAATACATGCCAGGATCTGTAAGAATTTCCAAGCATTTAGGGGAGATGATCTTGCAAAGATAACACTCTCCTCAGATCTTTCTCTTGCTTCGTCAGAACTAAAAGATTTTGTTTCCTTTTTAATTAAAATCCTGCCTCATTTTCAGTTACAATGTATTATTATAGATGAGAGGAAATAATTTTTATATAATTTTAGCTAATATCTTTCCCAGAAAAATATTTTAATAACTTATAAAGTAAACATTTTAGTCACAACGGAATGCCAAGGAGGGAGGAAATTTTTGGCCAGGGGTCCCTTCTATTCTCCAATTATAAAACATGGAAGATTGCCTGGCTAACCTACGCATAGTGCCATTCCTAGGTTAGAGACAAATTAATAGCATGGGCAAATAAAATAGTGATTTAAGCAGCCAGGTAATGTATTTCCAGGGCCAGACCCTGAACCTCAAGTATCCACACAATCGCAAAAGCAAATGACTATATAGTTATTGCATAGCTGCATTTACTGCCAAGGTTGTTATATATAAATAGATTTCTATATTTACTTTGTCCCTCTCAAATTGTCATCACATTGCTAAATAGCAAGAACATTCAGACCAGAAAATTGAGTTATATTTTATAAAGAAAGTGGACAGCAGCTGCAGAATTATTACATTCCCTTGATTTATTTTTTATTTACAGATGCACATTTTCATTAGCTAGGATTTGAACAGAATGGATTTTTACAACAACAAAAGAAAAAGCAACCCAGTTCTGGCTTTTATACACAGATGGGCTTCTCTCTGTCTCCTTGAACAGTTTTGAGTGTATCTTCTTCCAACATAGCCCAGATGTATCTATTTGTAAATGTTCAGCTCACAGCCTTGAGGCAGAGGACATAATTTTCCTCCCTAATCTGCAGAGAAAATCTCTGAGATAACGTGTTTTCTGTAGACATAAGGAAGTCCCAGAGAGGTAGGCTGGAAATGCAAACAAAATTTTTCCCTTTCTTCCCATATAAATTAAGGCATTTCATGCCTCTGTGATTATTTTTTCAGTTATACATCTGTATTTGCTACAATGCTTTCATAGATGGCTTTAGGCTGTATTACTTCCTCTTGCCTTAGAAAACAATCAAATTTGTGTTGCCAGTGTCCCAGACTAAGTTTCATGTGTTCACAGTTGTTAGACTAACCTCTAATGTTCTAAAATAGTTATCATTTTAGACTTCTAATCACAGTGGTTATAAATAACCACAGATTCTGAAGAGTCCTTATATGTGGTACACATTTCACTGACCGGTCTTATTTGTTTGGATGCCTAAGAAATGTTTAATAATTAAATAAATGTACCCTAGATGTGGTAAAGAACTTGAAGATTTTTAATCACACAGCCCTGTCTTAGCTTTAGAGGTGGTGCTGCTAAGACACTGCAGGAGAGCTGGTATAAAATTTTATTAATACTTCCATTTTCTAACTCTATTAGGGGAGCAATACTTTACTATTAGGAAATTGATATGATGCAGTGCTACTGGACTAGTCAAGATGGTCAATGGGCATCAAAGCAATTGATGGCAGATATCTGGAGTACTGGGTGGAGACCACAGTAGCAAGGGTCTTCATGACTACAGGATCACAGACTGCAGAAGACACCTGAGCCTCGATCCCTGGGTTTGTCCTCTGCCTCTTTCCTATTCCATGCTAGCCCCTTTAGAGTTCAAAGGAAGCTAAAGAGCTAGGCAAGTTTTAGGCAAGGCTTGACCATTCCAGACTTTCTTCTATGTCCCTGTGCTTAAACACACTAGAAAATGTGGTTGAAAAAGTAAGATAGCAACTAACGTATCAGCAAAGCAACCAGGATATTTTCCCTGGTGATTTTACCACTTTCAAGCTTTCTAGCCCATTTCCTCAGGACATCATTTGCACTTTTCCCTGGCACGTGCCTGTCCATATTTATGGATGAGTGGATTATCACCAAAGAGAAATTATTTTTAAATCTGAAGCTATAAAATGTTTATGTTTGTTGGTTTATATTGCCCAGTTGTTCTGCCGGCAGGGTGGTTAGCAGAGTAATATGAAAATAAAACAGCACCCACCCTTTCTATGCCAAACGTAGACAAAGAGTTAAAATGATGTTCCCAAGCACTGATGGTGGCCCTCACCTTGGCAAAACTAAATGAGTAGTACACCTTCTAAACTACAGTGATGAGAAAGAAAACTCACTTCTCTATCCCAAGTGTACTACACAGCTAGAAGTCACTTCCAGGTAAAGATCTGTATATCACATTTCAATCCACTGAGGACTTTCTAACAGTTCATCTGATTTCTTGAAATCTGGAGTATCATCAAATTACCCTCTGCTTCAAGAACCTGAGTGTTTAAGTCTCAATTTAAACATTCCTTTTTTATCAAATCCTGTGAAAAACATCCTGTGTGAATTTTACCACCATTTTAGATGAAGTATTTGTGTAGAATTTATAATCAGTGTTTGGCGCTTAGGTTTTATTTGTCCAGTTTTTTTAACTTAGCATGAGTTCTTCTGAGATTCACCCCTGCTTGGCTAAAGCAATAGAATAAAAACAAATACATAAATAAAAATGATTTTTTTCATAGACATACTGACACAACCTTTAACTGGAGTGGAGGGGGTCGTGCAGCAGTAATAATAAAAGCAGCAAACATTAGCAATCTGCTTCATAGCATGAAATAAAAGGTATTTCGGTAAAAACATGAACACTGCTCAACTGTAATTTTTCACACAGCTGTGATAAAGGGACAATAAAAGTGATAAGGCATAACAATTCCTGAGTAAACATACATATAAAATAAAGTGGAGGTTCAAATCTAAAGAGTATGTTTTACTAGCAAAGTCTAAACATACTATGGCTGATGCCATGCGTTTAAAAAAAAAAAACCATCAATTTTGTTCACTTGTACTATTTAATGGATGCTAGCAACTTCCAAAAACCATGCTGCATTAAGAGATATTCTCTTCTAGCCTGTGCATTTGACATCTTGTTACTTTGTAACATTACATACCTTTAAAGAGATAGCCTATTTCCTCTTGATAGAAAAAAAAAAAATAGCAAAAGCAGTACTAATCAATCTTTCCACTGGAAAAATTCATTTCCTTAGAAAGGATTGTTCCCTGCCTATTAAAAATCTGAGTCTTTCCCAATATAATAGAATACCTCTTTAATCATTAGAACAAATGGATGTTTTTCCAACATGAGAACAATTATTTTTCAAAATAGAAACATTCTTTCTAGAATGTTCTACCAGAGGTAATTTATTTGGGGCAAATAAATGATTTTAAAGAAGGTTAAAAGATAAAATGTTCTTAGAAAAAAAAGATGACTATATATTTTCTTATACTATGGTAGTAACTATTTTTGTAGAACTATCTGTTACCTCTGGGTCAAGGTATAAAGAAACACAGATAAGTTCCAATTGTTTCTTCTTACAATGAAACAGCTACTCTCCCATCTACATTAAGTTTGTGGCCATTACATCTGGTAGCCACAAACGTATGTAAACTTGGTGGCTCTCACCTTCTCACTGCCTTTACCCATGACCTGGCACACAGTATTTATTTACTGCTTACTGTTTTATAAACACATATCGAGTACCTCTATGGGATATGGTAGCTGTAGCGATCTATGACAGCCTGTATGGTTGTAGTTGAGCTACCTGTTCAACAAAGTTCTGTGTTCCTATCCCACAGTGCTTAGGGAAGTGTCTTGCTAGTCAGACACTATATATATATTTTTTTTTTTGGTCTTTCTTTACATCTAGATGCACGAAGGTAGTTATGAAGTAAGCAAAAGAGATGTGATTCCTTCTGGGTCAACATGGTTAAGAAGCAGCATGGTTAAGAAGCACTCTCCCCATTCTCTCTTTCCCTTATATGGCATCCTTGGAATCCACATTTTTGAAGATGGCAATGCCCCAAGATGGAAAGATCCTGAGTTTCTGTATCACCACACAGAAGATGGCCTGCCAGAAACGACCTTAAAGTGTTTTGAGAGTGAGAATAAGCTTTAGTTGTGTTCAACTACAGTCGTGCTGCATAACATTTCGGTCAACAACAGACAGCATATACAATGGTTATCCTATAAGATTATAATGGAGCCAAAAAATTTCTATTACCTAGCGATATTGCAGTCATAATGTTGTAGTGCAATGCATTACCCACATTTGTAGCAATGCTAGTGCAAACAAACCTACTGCACTGCCCATCATATAGAAATATTGCACATACAATTATGCACAGTACATAATACTTGGTAATGATAACAAATGACTGTGTTACTGGTTTAATATATTTACTATACTATGCTTTTTATCATTATGTTAGAGTGTACTTATACTTCTTAAAAAAAAAAAAGTTAACTATCAACAGGCTGAGACAGGTCAGGAGGTATTCCAGAAGGCATTGTTCTGATAGGCAATGACAGCTCCATGTCTGTTATTGCCCGTGAAGACCTTCCAGTGGAACAAGATGTGGAGGTGGAAAACAGTGATACTGATGATCCTGACACTTTGAGTCTTAGGCTAATGTATGTGTTTGTGTCATTTTTAGCAGAAAAAAATTTAGAAGGTTTTTAAAAATTAAAAAATAGAACATACAGAATAAGGATATAAAGAAAATATTTTTATACAATGTGTTTTAAGCTGAGTTACTACAAAAGAGTCAAAAAGTTAGAGAATAGTTTAAAGTTTATAAAATAAGACAGTAAGTGAATCTATTAAAAAAAGAAATTTATAAATGTAGTATAGCCTAAGTGTACAGCATTTATATAGTCTATAGTAGTTTACAGTAATATCCTAGGCCTTCACATTCACCACTCACTGACTCACCCTGAGCAACTTCCAGTCCTGCAAGCTCCATTCATAAGTACCCTGTACAGGTGTACCATTTACATAAATCATTTATACTGTGTTTTTACCATGCCTTTTCTATATTATGTTTAAGTAATGCAAATACTTACCATATGTTACAATTACATATAGTATTCCACATAGTAACATGCTGTGCAAGTTTGTAGCCTAGGATCAATAGGCTATACCGTGTAGCCTAGGTGTAAAGTAGGTTTGGGTACCATCTATTTTTGTGTAAGTACATTCTATAATATTTGTAGAACAATAAGATCACCTAACACATTTTTCAGAACATATCCCCATTGTTAAACAATGCATGACTGTATTTTAATTTTGGGATTTATCTGTTATGATAATTAACACACTCATATAAACGAATCTTCTTCTCAGAGAAGCTTACTTCTAACAAGGGAGAAACCCTCTTTCAAATGTTTTTGGAGATAAGATACAATTATATAAAAATAATGAGGTGATAAGGCAAAGAACCCAAAATTATAGCTTAAGATATCATCTACATAGTAAAATTAAGGAATCTGGGTTGCAAGGAAGGACAGGATCACTTAAGTTTATAGAGTTATTAGAAAAAGCCTTAGGTTGGAAGTGTCCTTTTAACTTCATTTCAAAGGATGAGTAGCAGTGTAACAGTGAGAAATGAGGTTAAAAGGCATTTGAAGCAGAAGGAACTATATGACCAAGTAGTGAAGAAGTAAGTGCAATGATCTGGGAGCAGTGAATTGTCTGCCCAGAGGAGTATAGCCTGCACAGAGGTAATCATGAAATGGTTAAACAGCAACCCTCCAAGTTGCTATAGTTCAGAACTTATTGATAACTTCACATATGAATTACAAAGTCCATGGCTTTGGCATTGTGGAGGGGGAAAGACGTATTTGAGGAAGGTCATCTCACCTTCAAAGTTGTTCTCTTTTCAAAAATCCAGGCTCTACAACATCTCTCTCACCACAGTAGATAACGAGAGAGTGATATCGGGATTTCAAAGGTTTGAGAGGTTATAGAACAGAGAGGGGCAAGGCATATATTCAGTGAACTCTAACGTAAAAAGAAATCATTCCCCTGAAAACTGACATTTCTCAAGAAGCATCATAAAAGTGACAAATCTTTCAGTTCCCAAAAAATGCACTGGATCTGTGCTGTTGTCAGCAAGAACCGGGCAAATAATGTTACATTAATTACAGAGCCTTCTTCAACTTTGTGAATGAGACTAGAACTTCTTTCTTAATATACAAAGCTGGGATAATTAAGCTTCCGATCAGAGATGGACATGTTCTACAAAGGGTAACTGAGAAATCTAGAAGATGAGAGAGGGGATAATATGGCTAAACAGCTCTGCAACCCTTATTTAGAAGAGATTAAAAATTGAGAACAGAACCTCACTTTAGAATAATTTTTTTTAGTATTTCTTTATGCTTCAGTTTATAATTTAGAAAATATTAGTTTTCACTCCAGAATGTAAATACACTCATTCTTTAAAATTACTCTTTTAGAAGGTCTGTAATTGACAGATAATGAATTATTAAATAAATAGTATCTAGGGAGGGATCCAAGATGGCCAAATAGGCACAGCTCTGGAGTGCAGTCCCCAGCGAGAGCAACGCAGAGGGTGAGTGATCACTGCATTTCCAAATGAGTTATTACTGCCAACAGACAAGGCGATTCCCCAGCTGAAAAGCACCATGAGTTTCCAGCACGGCTGTTTAGCCAGCCCAGCAGGTCTCCACACAAAAACTCACACATCTGGGCAGCCGTTTCAACTGGTGCCTGAAACGCCTGGGAGACAGAGCAGCCCATTCAACTGAAAAAAAGAGGGCTGAAGCAGGGAGCCAGGTGATCTGGCTCAGTGGGTCCCACCCCCCACAAAGACCAGCAATCTGAAATGCTCTGGATTGAGAATTTTGCAACAAGCTCATCTGGACCCGGGACGGTCCAGCTCTGCTGGGGGGGAAGGGTGTCCGCCACCACCAAGGCAGTTCTAATTATACCTCTATAAACAAAACCACAAGGAAGTTCACACAGCAGCTGGTCAGAACCCATGGCAGCCCAGTAATGCCTCGGCTGGCAAACTGTGACTAAACTACCTCCTTGCTGGGCAGGGCATTTCTGAAAAAAGGCAGGAACTTATAAATAAAGCCCCACCTTCCCAGGACAGAGCACCTGGGGAAAGGCAGTTATGATTTCCACTGCAGCAGACTTAAACGTACCTGACCAGCAGCTCTGAATGGAACAATGGAGCTCCCAGCTCAGCACCTGAGCTTCTATAAGGGACAGACTATCTCCTTAAGCAGCTCCCCCAATCCCTGTATATCCAAAGAGACACCTCATAAAGGAGAGCTCAGGCTGACATCTGGTGCATATCCTTCTGGGATGAAGATAACAGAAGAAGAAACTGGCAGAAACCCTTACTGTTCAGCAGCTGCTGCACATGATCCCCAGGCAAGCCAGGTATGGAGTGGACCTCCAGCAGTCCTGCAGAGGGGCCTGCCCTACTGTTAGAAGGAAAACCAAAAAACTGAAAGAACTAACATCATCATCAACAAAGGACATCCACTCAGAGACCCAATCCGAAAGTCACCAACTACAAAGGTAGGAATAAACCAGTGCAAGGAGGATGAAAACGCCCAAAACCAGAACACCTCTCCTCCTCCAAGGGATCACAACTCCTCACCAGCAATGGAACAAGGCTGGATGGAGAATAAGTCTGATAAATTGACATAAACAAGCTCCAGAAGGTGGGTAGTAACAAACTTCTCTGAGCTAAAAGAACATGTTCTAACCCAATGCAAAGAAACTAAGAACCTTGAAAAAAGGTTTGATGAAATGCTAACAAGAATAAACAGCTTAGAGAAGAATATAAATGACCTGATGCAGCTGAAAACACAACACGAGAACATCACAAAGCATACACAAGTTTCAATAGCCAAATTGACCAAGCAGAAGACAGGACATCAGAGATTGAAGGTCAACTCAATGAAATAAAATGAGAAGGCAAGATTAGAGAAAAAAGAGTGAAAAGAAATGAACAAAGCCTCCAAGAAATATGGGATTATGTGAAAAGACCTAATCTACATTTTATAGGTGTACCTGAATGTGTTGGGGAGAATGAATCCAAGCTGGAAAACACTCTTCAGGATATTATCCAGGAGAACTTCCCCAACCTAGCAAGGCAGGCCAACATTCAAGTCCAGGAAATACAGAGAACACCACAGAGATATTCCTCAAGAAGAGCAACCCCAAGGCATATAATCATCAGATTCACCAGGGTTGAAATGAAGGAAAAAATGTTAAGGGCCAACAGAGAGAAAGGTCGGGTTACCCACAAAGGGAAGCCCATCAGACTCACAGCAGATCTCTCAGCAGAAACCCTACAAGCCAGAAGAGAGTGGGGGCCAATATTCAACATCCTTAAAGAAAAGAAATTTCAACCTAGAATTGCATATCTAGCCAAACTAAGCTTCATAAGCAAAGGAGAAATAAAATCTTTTATGAACAAGCAATTGCTGAGGTATTTCATCACCATCAGGCCTGCCTTAGAAGAGGTCCTGAAAGAAGCACTAAACATAGAAAGGAACAACCAGTACCAGACACTCCAAAAAGGTACCAAATGGTAAAGAGCATCTGCACAAGGAAAAACTGGGTCAACTAATGGGCAAAACAACCAGCTAGCATCAAAATGGCAGGATCAAACACACACATAACAGTATTAACCTTTAATGTAAATGGGCAGAACGCCCTAGTCAAAAGACACAGACTGGCAAATTGGATAAAGAGTCAAAACCCATCAGTGTGCTGCAACCAGTATACCCATCTGACATGCAAGGACAAACATAGGCAAAAAATAAAGGGATGGAGAAAGATTTATCAAGCAAATGGAGAGCAAAAAAAGCAGGAGTTGCAATCCTTGTCTCTGATAAAATAGACTTTAAACCAACGAGATCAAAAGAGACAAGGGCATTACATAACGGTAAAAGATCAATGCAACAAGAAGAGCTAACGATCCTAAATACATATACACCCAATTCAGGAGCACCCAGATACATAAAGCAAGTTCTTACTGACCTACAAAGAGACTTAGACTCCCACACAATAATAGTGGGAGACTTTAACACTCCACTGTCAATGTTAGACAGATCAGCGAGACAGAAGATTAACAAGGATATCCAGGACTTGAACTCAGATCTGGACCAAGCAAACCTAATAAACATCTACAGAACTCTCCACCCTAAATCCACAGAATATACATTCTTCCCAGCACCACATCACACCTACTCTAAAACTGGCCACATAATTGGAAGCAAATCACTCCTCAGCAAGTGCAAAAGAATGGAAATCACAACAAATAGTCTCTCAGAACACAGTGCAGTAAAATTAAACTCAGGATTAAGAAACTAACTCAGAACTGCACAACTTCATGGAAACTGAACAACTGGCTCTTGAATGTTGACTGGATAAACAATGAAATGAAGGCAGAAATAAAGCTGTTCTTCAAAACCAACGAGAACAAAGACACAACATAGCAGAATCTCTGGGACACGTTTAAAGCAGTATCTAGAAGAAAATTTATAGCAATAAATGCCCACATGAGAAACAAAGAAAGATCTAAAATCAACACCCTATCATCAAAATTGAAAGGGCCAGAGGAGCAAAATCAAACAAACTCAAAAGCTAGCAGAAGACAAGAAATAACTAAGATCAGAGCAGAACTGAAGGAGATAGAGACACAAAAAACCCTTCAAAAAAATCAATAAATCCAGGAGCTGGTTTTTTGAAAAGATCAACGAAACCCCTAGGCAGATTAACAAAAAAGAAAAGAGAGAAGAAACAAATAGATGCAATAAAAAAATGATAAAGGGGATATCACCACCGATTCCACAGATATACAAACTACAATCAGAGATTACTACAAAGAACTCTATGCACAAAAACAAGTAAACCTGGAAGAAATGGATAAATTCCTGGACATTTGCACCCTCCCAAGCCCAAACCAGGAAGAAGTCAAAACCCTGAATAGACCAATAAAAAGGGCTGAAGTTGAGGCAGCAGTTAATAGCCTATCGACCAAAAAAAGCCCAGGTCCAGATGGGTCCACAGCCGAATTCTATCAGACATACAAAGAGGAGCCGGTACCACACCTTCTGAAACTATTCCAAACAATCCAAAAAGAGGGAATCCTTCCCAGATCATTTTATGAGACCAACATCACCCTGATGCCAAAACGCAGCAGAGACTCAACAAGAAAAGAAAATTTCAGGCCAATATCCATGACGAACATAGATGCACAAATCATCAATAAAATACTGGCAAACCAAATCCAACAGCACATCAAAAAGCTTATCCATCACAATAAAGTAGGCTTCATCCTGGGGATACAAGTCTGTTTCAACATACCAAGTCTATAAACATAATCCACCACATAAACAGAATCAAAGACAAAAATTACATGATTATCTCAAAAGATGCAGAGAAGGCCTTTGAAAAATTCAACAGCCTTTATGCTAAAAACTCTCAATAAACTAGATATTGACGGAACATATCTCAAAATAATAAAAGCTATTTAAGACAAACCCATAGCCAATATCATACTGAATGGGCAAAAACTGGAAACATTCCCTTTGAAATCTGGCACAAGACAAAGATGCCCTCTCTCACCACTCCTATTCAATATAGTATTGGAAGTTCTAGCCACAGCAATCAGGTAAGAAAAAGAAATAAAGAGTATGCAATTAGGAAAGGAGGAAGTCAAATTGTCTCTAGTTGCAGACAACATGATTGTATATTTAGAAGACCCCATTGTCTCATCCCAAAATCTCCTGAAACTGGTAAGCAACTTCAGCAAAGTCTCCAGATACAAAACCAATGTGCAGAAATCACAAGTATTCCTATACACCAATAACAGACTTAAAGAGAGCCAAATCAAGAATGAACTGCCATTTACATTTGCTACAAAGAGAATAAAATACCTAGAAATACAACTAACAAAGGATGCAAAGGACCTCTTCAAGGAGAAATACAAACCACTGCTCAAAGTAGTAAGAGAGGACACAAACAGATGGAAAAACCTTCCATGCTCATGGTTAGGAATAATCAATATCATGAAAATGGCCATATTGCCCAAATTAATTTATAGATTCAATGCTATCCCTATCAAGCTACCTATGAGCCTCTTCACAGAACTGGAAAAAAAAAACACCTTAAACTTCATATGGAACCAAAAGAGAGCCCACGTAGCCAACTCAATTCTAAGCAAAAAGAACAAAGCTGGAGGCATCACACTACCTGACTTTAAGCCATAGTATAAGGCTACAGTAATCAAAACAGCATCGTACTGGTACCAGAACAGATGTAGACCAATGGAACAGAACAGAGGCCTCAGAAGTAATACCACACATCTACGACCATCTGATCTTTGACAAACCTGACAAAAACAAGCAATGGGGAAAGGATTCCCCTGTTTAATAAATGGTGTTGGGAAAACTGGCTAGCCATGTGCAGAAAGCAGAAACTGGACCCCTTTCTGACACCTTACACTAAAATTAACTCCAGATGGATCAAAGACTTAAACATAAGACGTAACACCATAAAAACCCTAGAGAAAAACCTAGGCAAAACCATTCAGGACATAGGCATAGGCAAGGACTTCATGACTAAAACACCAAAAGCATTGGCAACAAAAGCCAAAATAGACAAATGGGATCTAATTAAACTCCAGAGCTTCTGCACAGCAAAAGAAGCAATCATTAGAGTGAACAAGTAACCAACACAATGGGAAAAAAAACTTTTGCAACCTACTTATCTGACGAATGACTAATATCCAGAATCTGCAAAGAACTAAAACAGATTTACAACAAAAAGCAAACCCATTCAAAACTGGGTGAAGTATATGAATAGACACTTTTCAAAAGAAGACATTTATGAGGCCAACAAACATGAAAAAATGCTCATCATCACTGGTCATTAGAGAAATGCAAATCAAAATCACACTGAGATACCATCTCACGCCAGTTAGAATGGCAATCATTAAGAAATCTGAAGACAACAGATGCTGGAGAGGATGTGGATAAATAGGAACTTTTACACAGTTGGCGGGAGTGTAAATTAGTTCAAACATTGTAGAAGACAGTGTGGCGATTCCTCAAGGACCTAGGAAGAGAAATTCCATTTGACCCAGCAATCCCATTACTGAGTATATACCCAAAGGATTATAAATTTTTCTATTATAAAGACACATGCAAATGTATGTTCATTGCAGCACTGTTTACGATAGCAAAGACCTGGAACCAACCCAAATGCTCATTGATGATAGACTGGACAAGGAAAATGTGGCATATATTCACCATGGAATACTATGCAGCCATAAAAGACGCTGAGTTTGTGTCCTTTGTAGGGACATGGATGAATCTGGAAACCATCATTCTCAGCAAACTGACACAAGAACAGAAAATCAAACACCGCATGTTCTCACTCATAGGTGGGTGTTGAATAATGAGAACACCTGGACACAAGGAGGGGAGCATCACACACCAGAGTCTGTTGCGGGAGAATAGGGGAGGGACAGCAGGGGGTAGGGAGGTTGGGAAGGGATAACATGGGGGAGAAATGCCAAATATAGGTGTCAGGGGGATGGAGGCAGCAAATCACATTGCCATGTATGTACCTATGCAACAATCCTGCATGTTCTGCACATGTACACCAGAACCTAAAGTACAATAAAAATATATAAATATCTAGAAAATAAATATGCATTACACATTAGTTTATATGTAGAACTGTACATTTATAAACAAATATCCATGAGCAAATAACTCTGCTTCCCTGCAAAAAGCCGGTTAAGTCTTGTCTACAGAAAGAATATTTTTTTAAAGGATCATCTTGGCAAAGGTGCAGAAGACACCTGGCCACACATAAACTAGTTCCTACTGAGTTCTTTTTAAAAGTTTGAATCACATTAGTACAACTCCTTTAAAAAGGAAAAGTGTTTCCTTGCTTTTGTTTGCCTTTTTAAAGATATACATAGTTTTCACACTTTTTTTGCAAACATTAGGGGTCCTAGTGATCTGTGTTGTTTGTTCAGTTTCCCTTGGGCTATGGAAAAGTCAGAGACTCATTTCCAAGAGATCAGTGTGTGAAAACACAGTGGAGAGAATGTGTGGAATAAGCAAAGGAAATGACTACAACAGTTCCTTCAATAGTTTGGCAGCAGCTTCCTAAACCTGGGACTAATCATGCCAATCCTGGTTACTGTAAAATGTGTCCTTGGCAAGTGTCCCTTTTTTTGGCTATTATTTTGCTGCTTCTTACCTTGTGCTACAGTAATTTACAAGAAGAGAAGTTTCAGACAAATGAATGCTTTAAAAGACATCTTTGAAATTGATGCAAATGTCAAGGGAAGACAAAAATATCCCCCCAACTACACAGATGAGTATCCCCTTTTCCTCTTAACATACTAGTCCAAAAAATCTAAAATATGTGTTACTGAAGATTCTTTTGGATTAAAAACAAAGTAAATGTACTCTGAGCATGAAAAATAATTTTTCTGAAGCCTTACATCTTTCTAAAATGGTAACTATTGAAAATCAAACCAGTATGATCTTAAGAACATTTTCCACAAAAAAAAAAAAATACTAATAATTCAATTCAAAGATCTAAACCTGAGTAGAATTTATGGTGATTGCTCTTAGTCTACATGCTTACCTGGGCTTTCCCTTCAGAAAAGCATATAACACACGTTATAATCCTCATTTTTAACTTGGCAACCTCATTTTCTACCTTCTCACCTTCTTAAACTCCAGCAATGATGACCTACTTCAATTCATTTTAACATATCCTGGAGTTTCATGGTCCCCATCAATTTGCTCATTCTGTTTGCTTCAAGTATTATAGAATGTGTCTTCTTCCTTTGTTCACTTGTTGAACTCCTATTCATCTTCCAAACTGTTTGTGCCAGTCAAGGTTCAATGTAAGAAATAAAAGTTAGCTGGATATGCCAGACAGAAAGGTATTTAATATGAGGCATAAAGTGCCAACAAAACTGTTGAAAGGACTAGAGGAGGACAGGTCAGGAGCCATCAAAAAGTTTTCAGGTCACATGGCTGCCTATGTTACAGCCAAGGCTGGCAGTGAAACAAGGAGTCTGATCACTGAAAAAAGAAAAAAAAAAAAGTTTGCTGGATCCTATACCTCAGCTGCTATCACTACTAAAGGAATAATGAATGCTACCTGCCTCCTGCCTTGCAAACTTTGCGCTAGAGCCTCTCATTACAGTTACTAGCCTTCCAACCCCAAGGTGTAGGGACATTGAAGAGGAGGAAATAGGTGCTTCTTCCCAATAGATAATATTTAGGACTCCACAGCTCAGGCTTCACATCCTCTCTCATGCCTCTCTCTGGACCTTCTACCCTGAAAGAATCTTGCTTCATTCCCTTCACTGTATCACCTCTATTCTTACTAAGCATATTCTCCTATTATCTTAGCAGTCCCACAACATTGCAATATAGTATTTATAGATATTCTTTACTTTATAAGCCACCAAGTATCTAAGACAAGTCTCAATCAATTTAGAAGTTTATTTTGCCAAGGTTAAGGACATGTTGGTGACACAGCATAAGGAAGTCCTGACAATATCTGCCCAAGGTGGTTGGGCAACAGCTTGATTTTATACACTTTAGGAATGCAAGACATCAGTCAATACATGTAAGATGTACATTGGTTCAGTCCAGAAAGGTGAAACAACTTGAAGCAGAAGAGGGTTGCACGGGAGCTTCCAGGTCATTGGGAAGATTCAAAGATTTTCTGATTGGCAGTAAGTTAAAAGTTATTATCAAAACACCTGGAATCAATAAAAAGGAATGTCCACCAGGTTAAGATAAGAGTTGTAAAGACCAGAGTTCCATCATTCACATGCAACCAACCTCCAGGTAGCAAGCTTCAGAGCTCTTATCACACCTAAAAAGATGACAGACTCTTAATTCTCTCCTGGATTAGGGAAAAAACTTGGAAAAGAACAAAGATTCCCTAAGTAGGTAGATTTTCCCCACAAGAGACAGCTTTGCAGGCCTACTTCAAAATATGTCAAAGAAATGTATTTCGGGGTAAAATACTTTGATTGCTTTCAGGGCCTGCTATCCATTGTGTGATGCTATACTAGAGTCAGGCTGGAATTATTTGGTGTCTTATTGCTGTTTTGACAGTCTTGAGATTTCTGTTTTAATGTTAATGCTGGTAAGCTGTGCCTGAATTGCAAAGAGAGGACAGCATAATGAGGTGTGTTCAACCCCTGCTTCTCATCATGCTCTGAACTAGTTTTTAAGGTTAACTTTGGAATGCCCTTGGCTGAGGAAAGGGTCCATCCATCAGTTGAGGAGCTTAAAATTTTATTTTTAGTTCACAAAGACATGTTCTAAGTGTCCAGTTACCATTTTATTCATTCTTTTTTAATCTTAAGTGCCTAGCATAGACACATAATATATTTTATACATTTTATTTCACCAAATTTTATTATCACTTTAATTTGTAAAACAATCACTAACTTTGAAAAGTGAAATTTTCTGTTTCAACATCCCCCTTTCAGTAGATTTGAAAAATCTGGAGTTGGGAAGTGGTGACATTCAACTCTACCGAAATTTCAGTAAATTCTCCTTTTCTTAGAAGAATAATAGGATACTATTCAATTAAAAATATGAAATTTAGGGGTCCTTGGGTTCTAAGAGATTATTTACTTAATGTATTCTCCAGTGATCAATTTGCTCTTCTCAATTGGAAATAAAAACTGAGGTATGTTATTGAACTTATTTATATTATAATAATTAATTGTGTTAAATAACCTCTGGGCACGCTTATAAGCCTCACAAGTAAAAGCACAGCAAGCAATTTCAATTTCTTTAAAAAAATATAGACCAAGTATCAAAAGAATGTTCAAATAAGGTTCAGAATATAACTATGTTCACTCATAATAATTTCTTCACTCAAGTGTGATGGAGAGATAAAAAATGTCTATACATAGCCTTCCTCATCCCTGGAGCAGGGCTGAAATACTTTCACAAAGCAAACTAGGCATGGTCCTGTGATTTTAAACCACTAAGTTATGTATTTTTTAAATATCCATAGACATGTAATATTCCTCTGGACTCTGTGCAAACACCAGTTGTCCACCAGAGACTTGATCAGAGGGGAAATTAACATTTAATAAAACTAGCAATGAATTTTTAAATACTAAACTAGAAGTGTTTTGTGTAAAATTATAACACAAACTAAAAGAGTATTATATAGCTAAAGGTAGATTTACTTTCAGTTTCACATAAATTCAGTAGTAAGAATCAAAAGTAAAATTAGGCTATGCTTGAGAAAAATCAGAAGCAGGCATTGCAATAATCAGTACAGAAATTAACTGCAGGAGATATCACTTTTATCATCAGCTCTCAAGACACCTTTAAGTTTTTCTCTTGACCTTTAAAATGAAGGACGTGAGTTATAATACTTGTGCTGAGAATATCAAAGAAGCAAAATTCAACAGTAATACTGACTAAATGTTTGTATCCCCCCCAAAACTTATATGTTGAAGCCCTGATCATCAGTGCAGCTGTATTTGAAAATGGAGCCTCTAAGGAAGTAATTAAGGTTAAATAAGATAATGAGGTTGGCACCTGGATTCAATAGGATTAATGTCCTTATTAAGTAGAGACACTAGAGAGTGCTCTACCTCGTGTTCAGGCACACTAGCCTGTGTGCTCTCACTCTCTCTGCACACAGAGGATAGGTCATGTGCAGACAGTGAGGAGGTGGCGATCTGCCAGCCAGGAAGAGCGCTTTCACCACAAACAACTCATCATGCTTCCACCCTAATCTTGGATTTCCAGCCTCCAGAAATGTAATAAAATTAATTTCTGTTGTTTAAGCCACCCAACCTGTTGTATTTTGTCATGGCAACCAGAGCACGATAATACAATCATCTAGCACAACCAAGATTCTTCTAGCTCCTTTTCCTACTCATACTCCCTCTATACACACACACACACACACACACACACACACACACACACACACACACACGTATGTAATACCTTTACCAAAAAGCTGATGTCTTAGCAAGCAGCATACAGAAAGGGGGTGGTCAAAAAAGTATTAAGATTCTTATGCATTGCTATCAAGGAAAATGTCACACATATACTTCTGGCTCCTCTGAGATCTCGGCAACTTAAAGTTACTACTGATATAAATATATAGATACAATTAATGTTATAGTGATTTCACATGAGAAGAATGTTGAGGTAAGCCATCAGAGTGTGATTTAGCCACCTAGGGAAACCCTGAGCCAACTTTTGTTGGTATAACACTAAATGGCAGTAATAGAAAGGGGATTCTAAGGTCCTCATTCTCTCCTATGAGAACACAAATCCTACTACATATTACTGTGGTAATTATTTATTGTATATAATGTGTTAAAAAAGAGTTTCTAAATCTTGAAAATAGAATTGACAATATAAGTGAATGTATTTCAAGTCATTTAAATATATGTTAAATTTAAGAGGTAGAAACACTATCACAATCAAATTCGTATCTGGAAAACATTAGATCCATTTTTTCCAGGAAAAGGATAATTTGGGTACTAGTACAAGGTATATCTCAAATAAATTCGTTTTTCAGCCTACTATCTACTTTCTTCCAAATTGTTAGCAACTTGCAAAGACTTCTTCTAGCTCTAAGTGACAAACCAAAGCCAAAAACTCTAACTTCCTACTCTTGTGATCTGAAGGCTAGGACTCTGAAAACTAGTTTTGTCCTCTGTTAGATGGCCTTTTGCTAGGAACGGCCAGGAGGGGGCACTGGAAAAACACTGGGAGGCAGGAAAGGAGAGGAAAGAATGCTTACTTCCTGTTCCTGTCTTTGTTGCAGAAGGCCAGCTCTGCATTCCAATAGCAGCCATTTGCATTCCTAGAACTGGTTTCATGGCCGTTTTCTCAGAAAGATTCATAGTAGCCAGGACTTGACTCCTCTCAAGTAATCTGAGCTTCGACTTACAGAGTCTGTACTCTCCTAGATTTGGAAATTCCTAACCTCTTTCTTTTGTGTGTCTGGCCCTAGAGATGGTAGCTACTTCTTGCAGTTATCTCTAGGTTTTCCCTTTTGTTTTTTTCAGCCTTAAGATTGGCTGGACGCAGTGGCTCACACCTGTAATCCCAGCACTTTGGGAGGCCGAGGCAGGCGGATCACGAGGTCATCAGATCGAGACCATCCTGGCCAACATGGTGAAACCCCCGTCTCTACTAAAAGTACAAAAAAATTAGCCAGGCATAGTGGCAAGCACCTGTGGTCCCAGCTACTTGGGAGGCTTAGGTGGAAGAATCGCTTGAACCCAGGAGGCAGTGGTTGCAGTGAGCCGAGATTGTGCCACTGCACTCCAGCCTGGTGACAGAGCAAGACTCCATCTCAAAAAAAAAAAACACACCAAACAAAAAGATTATGTTCCCATTGTTGAAATACCTAGTGTGCTTCCTGTTTTCCTGACTGGACTTTCACCAATACATGTATGAAAAAATGATCATTAAATTTTAGGAAGAAGAACCCAAGTAAAACTATTTCAAATTCAAGACAGATCTTCCAAAAGCAAAAACCATTTTAAATACAAATAGATCTCATATATATGTGTGTGAATTTTATATATATACGTGAATTATCTACATAAGTGAGTATATATATATATAAAAGATTACTTTCCTTTAGAATCACTTTGCCTACATGGTACAAATAAGCACAGATTTGGGGATTTTACATACAGAAATGGAATAATGCCACATATTTTGTTCTGCACACAAAATAGTTAACTGTGGTATAGTTGCATCCTAAAGGGGGAGCAAAGATGACCTTAACTTTTCACTTTTGACACTGATTAGGTTTTTTATACTCAGCATTTTACTTTTGCAATTTTTAAAACTTTGTGCTGTTGAAGCAAACAATTTTTCTGTTGTTTTACAGGATTATTGATAGTATCACCAACCCTGTTCTGTTAATTGCCTAATGCTGTCTTAGGTAGTCTACAGCAGGCAGACATTAACTGACCAATACTGGCCTCAAGTTTCTTCTCTCTAATTTGGCAAAAATAATTAACCATTATGACTCAAGCCATCTAACAGTCTAGTCCAAGTCTTCTTCCTGTTGAATATCCATACCTTTGTAAGCATAACACAAGTTATAGTTCAGTATAAGACTGGTGTCATCTTTGCAGAACACAGATGATATCAAAAGTGACTTCAAACTAAAATACCAAAACCTCTATTTCTATTTCTCAAGCATGGTGAAAAAGAAAAATGGCCCTAGCAACATCTTTCTTATCACCATTTTCCTCTTCACCCCTGCTGTCACACATTATATGTGTGCTCCCAAGCTATACCCCTCAAATCCCCCTCTCACCTCACAACAAAAACAAAATGAAACTCCTTTCAGCAATTTTTCTAGTTTCTATTCTTGATTTTCCATCAAAAAATTTCAGATATTAATTTGCCCAATGTAACACATTTTGGACAGCCAAGGAGAGGAAGAGTTTGAGGTCAGATCAGAATTCTTTTCAGTACTGGAAGAGAAATTTAAGGAACTTACACCAGGTAACTGATATCCACCCACGCCTGTTAACCCTGTGTAGGCTGCATGGTGCTATAGCTTTCTGTCCCTATAGGTTCAGAGCTTCAAATGTATCTTTTACAACAATGATGTCCTCTTTGCAGAACTAACATTTTTCTAATGCTAACAAGACAGGATGGGGATTTTGAACTTGTTAAGTTACATCTGTTACAGTAGCAGCTTCCGTTTATGAGGCTCCATGGTACCTCCCATTTGTGAGGCTCTGTGGTACCTTCATGTACACTGTAACATCTTTCATTCTTCCCAAGCAACAAGTCACTAGAGAGATTTATTCATTTCAAACTCAGTATTCTTCAAGTTACATAAGTGCAAATAAATACAGAATTAAGAATCAGGAGACAGAGCAATAATTCATAATTTGTCAAAAATTCATAACTGTGACAAACATATTTTTGTTCAGTTTCACTGTCAAGAATAAAAAAAGGAAAAATGCCTCTCCTACTACTTTTAACTAAATATATGTGAAGTATGTAAAATATGTACAATATTAGGAACATAATGCATGTTCATTAGGTAGCCACTGATTTCTTGCTTGAAATATAAGGTTAAGTATATAAAGTTTAAAGCACTGGTAGAAATAGTAGTATTTATAGTTGTTGAGGAGAAATAAGAACATCATTCCAAGAGAAATGAGCATGTCAAATAACCAAGGAGGAAGGGAGGGAAATTATTATAGCAAGGAAAGGAGAGAAATTATTACAGCAAGGAAAGGAGAGAAATAGAAACTACAATGTTGAATACAAAGATCCCTATAAATAATGAGGAATGGTATCTAATGTCAATGAATTCATCTGCCCACCCTAGCTAGCATTGCCAGAGCATGAGATTTAATCGCTTTTTGGCATTTTACCATTGTCCTTCTACTGAATTAACAACAGAAAGCTGTTACCTCAAAACAGATTAAAATACTCATTTGTATACCCATCATGACTCTAAAAGTCTATTACACCATCTTCAAATTCTGACACTGGATCTGTCCATTTAAGAAAGAAAAACAAAATATGTCACCGTTCCATTTGATAATCTCACACATTGGGTAATTTTTCTTTTATTTTCATTGGTTTTATTTTAATATGGAAATCCCTCAAAAAATTAATCATAGGATGCTGTCCAGGTATATTTTAATGCTCTGGGAAAAGATGAATAGCCAACCTATGATAAGGTTTGTTCAAGGCCTAGTAATCACTACAAATGCTATGGCCTAGTTTGGAAGGCCGCCTTAATCCTTATCATTGCTCACAGACAGTGAGAAAGCACAAAAGCACTGCTGAATAACAGCTGGTGACCTCATCACTCTTTCCTACAGAATGTTGTCCTTTATCAGTGTCACTCTCAAATCAATTGATCAGAATACAACACTGGTTATAAACCCCTATTTGCTTTCTGCTTCAGTGTAATACAACCATTCTGTTTGCTCCTCAACCTCAATTTGCAGGAAAGGAATTGCAAAGATCAATTGGAAACCTCAACTTATGCACAACTACTTGGAAATCTTTATATATACATATATATAGATATATAGTATAGATAGATAGATATATAGATATATAGATGTAGTATCAATTAAAATGAAAGTGAAAAATACTACCTGAGGGTGGGGGGGGAAGAAATACTCTCAAGAGCTATGTTCAAGTACAATACAAAGGTTGAGTGATTGGAATTCTTTTGAAGATAACTTGAGGGATAGGGGAAGAATACTAATATTCTGGGCCTTTGGGAAGCCTAATAATTAGCCTACTAATCTCTGCATTCTCTTACAGTGCATGAGTGCAAGACTCTTATTCTGAAAATGAAAAATAAACTACTGAGAGATGTTTAATGCCAGTAAGAGGCAATAATTGTTCTTAGAAATTTAACAAGCCAAAGACAAATCCAGGACTTAAAATTTATCCCAGGAAATAATCAGAAATTAGTTAAAAAGGAATCACCAAAGTTCTAGATCCATGTCAGAGGAGTACAAAAGAAAGAATATCTCATCACCTTATTGCCACCAAATCTCTAATTGCCTCTAAACCTCTTCCTTAACTCTTACAGCAGTCTATACTACAACTTGAGGGTCCTATTGGATAGTATCAGCATTATCTTTCTAGGAATGATTCTGAAACAGCTACATTTTATATAGGAGCCCCCCTGTAGATAGATATCACCAAAGAACACCACACCTCTCTGGTTAAATTTGAAAGGATGCATGTTATCAAACAAGAAACCAAACAACATTGATTCCAGGACACTGTAAATAGCATGGGAAAACACTGCAATTGAGCAGTATACCATGGCAGAAAAATTTTTGAAATCTGAATTTGTGTTTCCTGTCTTTTTCCTTTTCCCTTCACCAACTGAAAAGAAAGCAGACCCTGTGCTTCTTTGCTTCAGGGAAAGGTATGGGATGTGGATTCCTTAAAGGAAGTAGGATCCCATGGAACCAAGGAGAAACCTGAAGAGAGAGATAGAACCTTCTCTAAATTAACGAATAAGGTTCTCCAAAGTGAGAAAGACAAAAAAGTCTGTGGATGTCTTCAGTGGCGCGGAACTATTTCCCGCTCACTAAAAATGTGGCAGGACCTCAGAAGAAAAGGCCAGTTAGTACAGGTTGTGGGGTAAGGTGCCTCACCCAAAAACATCATACTCCAAGAGTGTCAATGAAGCAGTAGAGAAATGGCTAGAAGGGCAAAAAGGACTAGGCAAATGGGACTAACAGGTCCTCCATCAGCACACATGTAAAAACCTAACATGGTCACAATTATCCTCACAACACCTTTAAATGCCGATTAGGTACAATCTACAAACATATAATCTCTCAGTAAACTCAAATCAACCAGCTTTCTTCCAACACTGGAATAAATCATATTATTTCTTCCACTGAACCTCAGATCAAGTACCTGAATTATGGTAAAGGGTGATGTGCAAAAAAACACCCATCAGAAGTACACTCAGTTTAGCTAGAGGCTCACGTAGTTTCACCAGATGCTTATTGAAAATGAATGATAGAGGAATAGATAGAAAGCTCCACTTCAGGTTCATTCCCAAGTGTTACTTTCTTGAATGCCCTATAAATAGGAAGAATTCCATGACTGATTTTTCTTTTTCCTAACAGAAAGTTGAATTTCACTGGATTACATGAAAGAATCCAACTAGATTAAAAGGTAAATACAATAAGCAGGAACTTCCGTGAGGAGAGTTTCCAGAATAACCTGTGTTATTACATGGTTATCATGTGCAAAATCATTGGTCATGTTTTTGTTCTGAAAATAGAATGGAGGGTTGAGAATTTGTAAAAGCTTACTTGTCAAAGCAGAGTGTGTTTTGTTAAAAAGGTAATGAGCTTTAGCGCTAACTCGACTTAGGGTGAAGTGAAAGACCTCAGTTTGCCTGCGTACTAAGTGTACTAATCTCAGGCAAGTTACTGAATCTCTTTATTCCTTGTTACTTCATCTATGAAAATAAGGTGGCGAATAGGGAAATCAGTAATACATTTGAAAACACACAAACTATATACCATAGCCTAGTCGCTGGAACGCAGCTATTATTGGTTTGTTTCTCAACCCTACTCTCCTCCCAAACCCTATTCCTTATTCTACCCTTTCTATTCTTTTTTTGTTGAAATTCAGAGAATGTCACTTTAATTTTCTAATGTTTGTTATAATGCTTGCAATGGCTTAGGCTTCAAGTAAAATTTGCAAAACCTTGTTATATTTTCATATCTTCTTACAGCAAAAATTTTAATTGGTTTTCTTCAAAAACTTAGCTGTTAGCTATAAAGCAAATAAAGAGGGACAAAATAAAGCAATTTAATAAAAATTGGATTTGCCTTTGTAAAAGAAAGGTTTTAATCTTCCTAAATTGGCCCTTTGATGTAGATAATTTTAGAAAGTGGGACACTTAATAGATAAAAGATCATGTTAAAGTCTTTCCTCGTAGTATTCAAGATTTGGTGACCATTTAGAACTAGAATCATTAAAAAGAGCAAAGAGAAAGGAGTTATTAGACGTAAAAGATCAAGGTTTTCAATGTATTAAAATAAGCAATGTAGACCTGCAAATTTTAGCTAGCTGAAGATTACATTTTCACTGCACATTTCTTTAAAAGAAGATAAAGAGCACTGAATCAATATATCAGTGAAGAGATTATTATTTTCTACAAGCTGAAGGTTGCTACAGGTCATTCCAGTAAAGCAAACAGAATTTGCTAATTTAATCCAACAGACTTGGCAGTGAGACCAAACAGGAATTTAATCAGCAAGAGAAGGTGGTAAGCATCTCTAAAAATTGAGTGATCGCTGTGCAAACAGTAAATATCATTATGGAAGGTGAGGAAATAAAAAGAGTGCTCCTTTCATGATTTTCATCAAGTTCATCAAATATAATAAATGCTTCCAAATAAACCATTTCTAGGACTGCAACATGACTTAATGTTACTTGTGCTAGAAAATTAAAATTTATAGTTTTCCAGTCCCTCACCTTTCTTAAATAGTTTTCTTAAAAACTGCAAGATTGTAAAATGAAGGATTAAGTGTCTTATATTCTAAGAAAAACCCGCAAATGACATTTTAGACTTTCTTTTCCCAACAAAATGTGCCAGTTCTCTGATGTCAACTTGAAGGCCTTTGGTACAAAGACTAACAAAGAGACAAGGCTAAGATGTACAAGGTTAACATTAGCTATTTAGTTCTATGGTAACTGCTTTAACCATCATCAAAATTAAGATTTTTTTTATTTTTTTGAGACAGAGTCTCACTCTGTCACCCAGGCCAGAGTGCAGTACCACAATCTTGGCTCACTGCAAACTCCATCTCCCAGGTTCAAGCATACTACTGCCTTAGCCTCCCTAGTAGCCAAGATTACAGGCATCCACCACCACACTTGGTTAATTTTTGTATTTTCAGTAGAGATGGGGTTTCGCCGTGTTCACCAGGCTTGTCTCAAACTCCTGACCTCAAGTGATCCGCCCACCTGGACTCCCAAAGTGCTGCCATTACAGGCATGAGCCACTGCACCCAGCCACTAAGCATATTTTTAAAGCATGTGTATCACTATAAAAGGATAAACAGAAAGTGTTTATCATTTATCCTCCATACCCCCACCGCCATGATTTCCATGAAGTAATCATGAAAGTATATGCAGAATCTTTCTCACTTCCTGTTACCACAGAGTTTGCAGCTTCACCTTGCCCTTCTTTCTTTCCTTCTCATTTCAGCCTTTTGCAAAACTCTCCTTTAATTGCAGGCTCTCCTTATCTCAATACAGTCTCCTTGAGGCCCCATCTTTAAAAACAAGCTTTTGGGATTATCTTGCCAAACTGGCTGTGTAGGTCCGTGTGTTATATCTAAAACAAAAAGATTTTCTCAATGGTATTTTGTTTTCTTCTCTCTAGCTATGAAAACACAATGTTACCATTAAACCAGTGAATTCATTATACTATGAAACCTCAATAAACAAAATTTATTTGGTGTTTCCCATGAGTGACAAACAAAAACAAATTGTATAATAAGTGGCAAAGGTCCACATCTTTATTTAAAAGTTTCATGGAAGCCCCTTTTAAGTGGACCAAAGTAAATGGTCAACTTACCTTGAAACTCTAGAAGAAGGTTGTCTGGCTTCAAAACTAGACCAAGATATGAAGACAGAATTAAGAACTGCATTAAGCTAAGCTACTGAGGAGAAAGAAAATCAAGGGGAAAATCAGGGGATACTATTTTAAAGGTAGATGTTCAGAAAATAGATTGAAAATCTTACTTTTAGGGGAAGGGAGAGATGCTTTTTCATAAATATTCTATGTCTAAAATTGGACAGTAAAATACATGCTCATTTATTTCTAACCCAGCTTTTATATTGTCTTGAATCATTTACCTCCACATTTCATCTCCTAGAGAAAGATAATTTTCTTTCTTCTGAGTGTACTGTTAAATTGTCTTCTCTTTAGAACTATCAAAAAAGATGGAACATTCTGCAGAATTCCAGTTAGTGTAAGTGTCTAAATATCCATTTAAAAGTTTATGATAGCTTTCAAAAAGGGCCACAAAATCTTCTCCCATCCCTATATGCACATCATCCTCTCACAATGTGCCTATGCAGCCTATTCCATCAAGAGGTAGAGAATGTTTGCCCACACTTTCAATCTGAGCTCTCCTTGCCAGTTCCTTAGACTAATAGAAGTGATAGTTTGTGGCTTCAAAATCTAGACCTTAAGAAACTTTTTGGTGTTTGCTCCAGCCCTCTTGGAGTGTTGCATTAAAACTGATATGTGAAGAAGACCAGACTCTAGGAGCACCAGAAACCATGCAATCAAGCTGTCCTGGCTGAAGCCCTCCAGAACAACCTGCCAACAGCCAGTCAACAACCACCAGATATGTGAGTGAGGCCATCAGACCATCTAGCCCCATTCAAGTTGCCAGTTAACTGTAGTCACATTAGTGACTCCAGGTGAAACCACAGCCATCCCATTGTGTCCAGCCCAAACTGTTTACCCACAAACTTATAAAAACATAAGTACTTATTATGTTATGCCACTACATTTTGGAGTGGTTTGCCATGCAGCAATAGATAACTGATAGACAACTAGTACTGGCAGCAGGGTGCTGCAACAAAACTTAGAACATTTAGCATTGGCTTTCATAGATAATCCCTACCTCCCACCATATATTCAGCTGGAGCAATTTACAGTGGTTTGCCATTAAGGTATTCATTCAGATAATGATTTCCTATTAGGAATTACAAACTTTAAGCACTTTTTAAATCCTAAAAATAATTTAAAACAAATTAAAATGGTCTGTTAATTCCTACATAGTTTTTACTAATCATTTTGACTTTTTTCCTTTTAATTATTGGGCAAGGGAGATACTTAAGAATGGAAGATTATTGCTGTAGTCTGAATGAAATAAAAATTTTATTTAGTGAGTTATATTAATGAGTTATATTAGTGGGAAACAAATATAACTCATTAAAGGATAAAGATTGTGTTGGATATATGGTTACTGAGGCATTTTTTTTCTTTTAAGTTCCAGGATACGTATGCAAAACATGCAGGTTTGTTACATAGGTATACATGTGCCATGGTGGTTTGCTGTACCTATTGACCCATCCCCTAAGTTTCTTCCCCTTGCCCCCCAGCCCCCAACAGACCCTGGGGTGTGTTGTTCCCTTCCGTGTCCATGTGTTCTCATTATTCAACTCTCACTTATTGGTGAGAACATGCGGTATTCGATTTTCTGTTCCTGTGTTAGTTTGCTGAGGATGATTGCTTTCAGCTTCATCCATGTCCTTGCAAAGGACATGATCTCATTCCTTGTTATGGCTACATAATATTCCATGATGTACATGTACCACATTTTCTTTATCCAGTCTATCATTAACAGGCATTTGAGTTGGTTCCATGACTTTGCTGTTGTGAAGAGTGCTGCAATAATAATACATGCACGTGTGTCTTTATAGTAGAATCATTCATATTCCTTTGAGTATATACCCAGTAATGGGATTGCTGGGTCAAATGATATTTCTGGTTCCAAATCCTTGAGGAATCTCCATACTGTCTTCCACAATGGTTGAACTAATTTACACTCCCACCAACAGTATAAAAGCATCCTTATTTCCCCAGAGCCTTGCTGGCATCTATTGTTTCTTGACTTTTCAATAATTGCCCTTTTGACTGACATGAGATGGTATCTCATCGTGGTTTTGATTTGCACTTCTCTAATGATCAGTGATGTTGAGCTTTTTTCATTTGTTGGTTTGCCATGTAAATGTCTTCTTTTGAAAAGTGTCTGTTCACATCTTTACCCACTTTTAGATGGGGTTGTTTCTTGTAAATGTATTTAAGTTCCCTGTAAATTCTGGATATTAGACCTTTGTCAGATGGGTAGATTGCAAAATTTTTCTCTCATTCCATAGGTAGCCTGTTCACTCTGATCATAGTTTCTTTGCTCTGCAAAAGCTCTTTAGTTTAATTAGATCCCATTTGTCAATTCTGGCTTTTATTGCAATTGCTTCTGGTGTTTTATGTGGAAAAATATGAATTATTTTCAAAAAGTGGATTATGGTATGTTGTATGCAAAGATAGTTACAAAAGTTTCTCCAACCACTTAATGTATGTCCCTTTGCAATGTAACTTTGTTGTCCTCCCATGATGGAGGTGGTGTTTATTTCCCCAGCCCTAAATTTGAGCAAGCCTAGTGTTATAGGAGCTCCAAATCCTAGACATCAAGACCAAATCCTAGACATCAAGAGATTTTGCAGAGATGCTGGAGGGAGAAGACAAGGTGGCTGAATAAATGCAGCCAGGAAGTACCTCTCCTACCAAGAGACACCAAAACATCAAATAAACAAAATTATTCCCAACAGATCTTTGAAAACACTGAGAATCAGCAGAGAGGCAATGCAAGCACAGAGGCTGAAGAGAGAGGCAGCCGGAAACCTTGTATGAGGATGTAGAGCACCAGGACTAGCTCCCATCCCTGAACACGTTCTAAGGAAAGGATGAGTGAAGTGATGGCACAGAAACCCACTTTCATTATGAACCTCTGAGATCTTAGCTACAAAATCCCATGACCCCCACAGATATTTTAATTGGCAAGGGGATCTTCCCAGAGAGTAGGCAGAGACAGAATTCCAGCCTGACCAGAGCCGAGGTGGATTTGCAAGTGGGGCAGCTGCAGCAAAATATGGCCATAGGTTACTACACCCCTAGGCTCTCCATCTTCCTTCAAATAGTTCTAACCCCAGCTGACCACTAGACCAAGTGAGAACAGGGCCATCTTTCCCATGTGACTGGGGCACATCTGTTGTGCATGCCCCTTTGCCCACCAGCCACTTGCAAGGCTCCTGCCTGGCTGTTTCCACAAGAGCATGTATATAGCACAGCCTCCACTGCCCAGTCTGAGTGCTTTGCCAATGGCCCTACCTGAGTGTTTTCCTGGTGACCAGTGACCACTAAACCTTTCCTAGTACAGGCAGTGCCCAACCCCAAGGGGCAAGAGGACAAAGCTGTGGGCCTGGTCCCAAGGCTCCAGGGTAATAGCATACAGCTAAGGCATGCCAACACAAGATCCATGGCCAGCACTTGAGCAAGGTAAGAGTCCCCCACTCTCAGAACATTGAGAAGAGTTAGACACGGGTTCGTGAACTGACACAAGAACGGGGCATACTTCCTTCCATAGGACCAGTCCAGGAAGGATGCGCCCTATCTGCCAGCCACAGGCTTTGCCTGAGGGATCTCTGTGGCCTAGAACACCTAAAAAGGAAATGCAGACATGGGGTCAGTGATTGGATGGGGCGCCCCCAAGGCCTGAGAACAGACCTGGTGAGGGGGTCATCTCTATTCTCACACACCACAGAGCACTGCTGTAAACACACTGAAATTTTTTTAAAAAAATTTTTTTAAAAAAGAGCTGCATGGCTGGAGTTTAATTAGATACCATTTGTCTATTTTGGCTTTTGTTGCCAGTGCTTTTGGTGTTTTAGTCATGAAGTCCTTGCCTATGCCTATGTCCTGAATGGTTTTGCCTTGGTTTTTTTCTTGGGTTTTTATGGTGTTAGGTCTTATGTTTAAGTCTTTGATCCATCTGGAGTTAATTTTAGTGTAAGGTGTCAGGAAGGGGTCCAGTTTGTTTTCTGCACATGGCTTGCCAGTTTTCCCAACACCATTTATTAAACAGGGAATCCTTTCCCCATTGCTTGTTTTTGTTAGGTTTGTCAAAGATCAGATGGTTGTAGATGTGTGGTATTACTTCTGAGGCCTCTGTTCTGTTCCATTGGTCTATATATCTCTGTTTTGGTACCAGTGCCATGCTGTTTTGATTGCTGTAGCCTTGTAGGATAGTTTGAAGTCAGGTAGTGTGATGCCTCCAGCTTTGTTCTTTTTGCTTAGAATTGAGTTGGCTATGCGGGCTCTCTTGGTTCCATATGAAGTTTAAGGTGGTATTTTCCAGTTCTGTGAAGATGGTCATAGGTAGTTTGATGGGGATAGTATTGAATCTATAAATTACTTTGGGCAGTATGGCCATTTTCACAATATTGATTCTTGCTAACCATGAGCATGGAATGTGTCTCCATCTGTTTGTATCCTCTCTACCTTGAGCAGTGGTTTGTAGTTCTCCTTGAAGAGATCCTTTACATCCTTTGTTAGTTGTATTCCTTGGTATTTTATTCTCTTTGTAGCAATTGTGAATGGCAGTGTGTTCTTGATTTGGCTCTCTTTAAGTCTGTTATTGGTGTATAGGAATGCTTGTGATTTCTGCACGTTGAATCTGTATCCTGAGACTGCTGAAGTTGCTTATCAGCTTAAGGAGAGTTTGGGCTGAGACAATGGGGTCTTCTAAATATACAATCATGTTGTCTGCAAGTAGAGACAATTTGACTTCCTCCTTTCCTAACTGAGTATCCTTTATTTCTTTTTCTTGCCTGATTGCTCTGGCTAGAACTTCCAATATTACATTGAATAGGAGTAGTAAGAGAGGGCGTCCTTGTCTAGTGCCAGATTTCAAAGTGAATGCTTCCAGTTTTTGCCCATTCAGTATATTGACTGTGGGTTTGTCATAAATAGTTTTTATTATTTTAAGGTACATTCCATTGATACCTAGTTTATTGAGAGTTTTTAGCATAAAGCGCTGTTGAATTTTGTCGAAGGCCTTCTCTGCTTCTATTGAGATAATCGCATTGTTTTTGTCTTTTGTTCTGTTTATGTGGTGGATTACGTTTATAGACTTGTGTATGTTGAACCCGCCTTACATCCCCGGGATGAAGCCTACTCGATCATGATGGTTAAGCTTTTCGTGTGCTGTTGGATTCAGTCTGCCAGTATTTTATTGAGGATTTTTGCATCTATGTTCATCATGGATACTGGCCTGAAGTTTTCTTTTCTTGTTGAGTCTCTGGCGGGTTTTGGTATCAGGATGATGTTGGTCTCATAAAATGATTTAGGAAGAATTGAATATTTCACTACAGGAATTTTACAATATTGTTGGAAGCACTAACAACAGAATAGACCAAGCTGAGGAAAGAATCTCAGAGGTCAAAGACCAGTTCTTTGAATCAACTCAAATACTTTAAATTCAAAAATAAGCAAACACTGAGAATATGGCATTATGTAAAGAGACCAAACTACAACTCATTGGCATTTCTAAGAGGAGACATAATAAGCAACTTGGAAAATATATTTGGAGATAGTCCATGAAAGTTTCCCTAATCCTATTAGAGAGATTGAAATATAAATTCAAGAAATATGAAGAAACCTTGTGACATACTATACAAAATGATCATTCCCATGACACATATTCATCAGATTAACCAAGTCAATGCAAAAGAAAGATTGTAAAGGCAGCTAGAGGGAAGGGTCAAGTCACTTGCAAAGGGAATTCCATCAGGCTAGCAGTGGACTTCTCAGCAGAAACCTTACAAGCCAGGAGAGATTGGTGCCTATTGTTAGCATCCTTAAAGAAATTTGAACCAAGAATTTCACATCCCACCAAACTAAGCTACATAAGTGAAGAAGAAATAAAGTCCTTTTCAGACAAGCAAACACTGAGAGAATTCATTACCACTAGACCAATCTTACAGGAAGTCCTTAAGGGAATACTAAATATGGAAACAACAGTATCTGTTATTACAAAACCACATTTGACCACATAGCCCACAGACACTATAAAGCAACTACACAATCAAGCCTACAAAATTGCCAGCTAACAAAATGATGATGGGATCAAAATCTTACATATCAATATTAACCTTAAATGTAAGTAGTCTAAACACCCCACTTAAAAGGCATAGACTGGCCAGTTGGATAAAAAGGCAAGCCTCCAACTGTCTGCTGTCTTCAAGAGATACTTCTCACCTGTAACAACACCCATGGGCTCAAAGTAAAGGGATAAACATCTATTATGCAAATAGAAAACAAAAATAGACTTTAAACAACAGCAATCTGGAAGGGCATTACCTAATGATCAAGATTTAATTCAACAAGACGACTTAAATATATATGTACCCAATATTGAAGCACCCAGATTCACAAAACAAGTTCTTTTTGACCTATGAAAAGGCTTAGACATTCACAAATAATAGGAGACTTCAACACCCCACTGATATAATTAGACAGATCACTGATGTAGAAAACTAATGAAGATATTCTGACTTAAACTCAACATTGGACCAAGATATCTACAAAATACTTCACCCAATAACCACAGAATGTATTTTCTTCTCATCTGCACACAAAACATATTCTAAGATAAACCACATGCTCATCCATAAAGCAAGTCTCAACACACTGAAAAAAATCAAAATCATACCAAGCAAACTCTTGGACCACAGTGCAAAATAGAAGTAAATATTTAAAAGATCTCTCAAAACTACATAATCACATGGAAATTAAACAACTTGCTCCTGAATGACTTTTGGGTGAACAATGAAGTTAAAGCAGAAATCAAAAACTTATTTGCAATTAATGAAAATAAAGACACAACATACCAAATCCTTGGGATGCAGCTAAATCAGTATTAAGAGGCAAGTTTATAGTTGCTAAATGCCTACATCAAGAAGTTAGAAATACCTCAAATTAACAACCTAACATTGTACCTAGAGGAATTAGAAAAACAAGTCAATCGCAAAGCTAGCAGAAAAAAATCAGTAGCGTTTCTATATACCAACAATGTTCAAGCTGAGAGCCAAATCAAGAAGGCAATTCCAGTTTTGATAGCCACAAAAAGAATAAAATACCTAGGAATACAGCTTACCAAGGAGGTGAAAGATTTCTGCAAAAAGAACTACAAAATACTGCAGAAAGAAATCAGAGACAAAACAAATAAATGAAAAAACATTCCATTTTTATGGCTTGGAAGAATCCATATCATCAAAATGGCCATACTTCCCAGAGCAATTTACAGATTCAACATTACTCCTAGCTAACTACCACTATCATTTTTCTCAGAATTAGAAAAAAACATTCTAAAATTCACAAGGAACCAAAAAAGTGCCTGAATAGCCAAAGCCAACAGAGGCAAAAAGAACAAAGCCGGAGGCATCACATTACCCAAATTCAAACTATGTTGTAAGTCTATAGTAACCAAAATATATGGTACTGGTACAAAAAATACACATAGACCACTGAGACAAAAAGGAGAACCTAGAAATAAAGGCATACACCTAAAATCATCTGATCTTTGACAAAGTTGACAAAAATAAGCAATGTGGAAAAGACTCCATAGTCAATAAATGGTCTTAGCATAACTGGCTAGCCATATGCAGAGGAATGAAACTGGACCCCTACCTATAACCACATATAAAAATTAACTCGAGATAGGTTAAACACTTAAATGTACATCCACATCTATAAAAATCCTAGAAGACCACCAGGCACATGGCTCACACCTGTAATCCCAGCACTTTGGGAAGCTGAAGTAGGTGGATTACTTGAGACCAGGTGTTCAAGACCAGCCTGGCCAACATGGCAAAAACTCGTCTCTACTAAAAATACAAAAATTATCCAGGTGTAGTGGTACATGTCTGTAATTCCAGCTACTGGGGAGGCTAAGGCACCAGAATCATTTGAACCTGGGAGGCAGAGGTTGCAGTGAGCAGAGATCATGCCACTGCACTCCAGCCTAGGTGACAGGTCAAGACTCTATCTAAAAAAAATGCTAGAAGAAAACTAGTAAATACCCTTCTCAGTAGCAGGCTTGGTGAAGAATTTATGGCTAAGACCTCAAAATTACCACCAAAACAAAAATCAGTAAGTGGGATCTAAATTAAACTAACAAGCTTCTGCGCAGCAAGAGAAACTAGCAAGGGAGTAAACAGTCATCCTACAGAATGGAAGAAAATATTCACAAACCATGCATCTGAGAAAGGTCTCATATTAAGAATCTATGAGACACTTACATAAACAAGCAAAAAAGAACCCATTAAAAAGTGGCAAAGGACATGAAGTGTATACCTCTTAAAAGACATACAAGTGGACATACATGAAGAAATGCTCATCATCACTAAATGTCAGAGAAATGCAAATCAAAACCACAATGAGATACTATCTCACAACACTCAGAATAGGTTTTTTGTTAAAAATTCAAAAAATAACAGATGCTGGTAAAGCTGCAGAGAATGGGAGGCACCTGCACACTGTCGGTGGGAATGTAAACTAGTCCAGCCACTGTGGAGAGCAGTTTGAATATCTCTCAGAGAACTAAGGGTAGAATACCATTCGACCCAGCAATTCCATTACTGAGTATATATCCAAAGAAAATAAATCATTCTACCAAATGGATACGTACACCCTTATGTTTGATGCAGTACTATTCACAGTAGCCAAAACATAAAATCAAGCCAGGTGCCCAACAATGGTGTACTGCATAAAGAAAATTATATATATATAAAAAAAATATATATATATATATATATAAAACACAAAAACAGAAAACCAAATACCACATGTTCTCATTTATATGTGGGAGTTAACATTGGGTACACATTGATATAAAGATGGGTACAGTAGACACTGGGGACTACTAGAGCAGGGAGAGAGGGAGGATGGGAAAGGGGTCTGAAAAACTACCTATTGGGTATGATGCTTACAACCTGAATGACCAGTTCAATCATATCCCAAACCTCAGCATCACACAACATACCTTTGTCACAAACCTGCCCATTTACCCTCGAATCTAAAATAAGAGCAGAAAAAGAAAAAGGAGATTTTTCAGCTTATTTGGCCTCTTGGAATGCTGTTCTGAGACTGCCATGAGGAAACCCAATATAATCAATTGAAGGATAATAGACCACATGGAGCAGAGATGAATCATTCCAAGTTAGTCCCCCTAGTTAAGCAGCCAATGGCCAATATCAACTGCTAGACATATCAATAAGGCCGTCTTACACCATCCTGCTCCTTTAGAGCTACAGAAGTTAGCCACATGAGTGAACCCAAGGGAGAGCAGTCACAGAAGCACCCAGCTGGGTCCAGCCCAAATTATTTGCCCATGGAGGAAAATGACTAATGTTTCAGATGAGTTCTTATGCAGCAACAGATAACTGATGAAGTACCATATTTCCTAATTTTCCAACCAAATTTAGATTTTAAATATTCTCTCCTATTATCATATGGTGTGTCAAATGGATACCATTTTTTACATTGGAAATACGGTCTTACAAGGGAGTAAGTACTAAAATGTGTTCCATAATGATGGTTGACCTAAATGGACACTTCCCATCTTCTAGAATTGTTATTATTATCTAGTATTAAAATAAAGTCACTTTAACCCTGAACACAGCTATCTTTTCTTTCACTCATGCAAACTGAAAGTAGCAGGATAATCAAGTTTAACCGCCTTGTATCTGTAGAAGTATTGCAGCTAAGACTCATGACATTTAAGTCCAATAAATTCCTTGCACATTCTTCCCCCAAGCGTCACTGCCTCGTGACCACTCTTTCTGCCCCATGCATCCATAGAAAGGCACAAACACATAAAAGATAAAATGGGAAATGAGAAAACCATAGATTAAGGGGCAAAGATGAGTAACTGTTATAATGACACACTGAACAATCACATATTTATGATATATTTTTGTTTGAATTGCCTCCCAGCCAGACCTCTCCTTTGGCAGATGCTATGTAATTTCCCTGGTTATGTGATAGAACCAAGAGGAAAGATAACTCACAAGCTCCTGTGGCTTAAAATACAATGGTTGAAAATTGGTGGGTTATTTTTAAAGGTTTTTTTTCCAGGAAAGACAAAACTGTGCTCATCCACCCCTACCACTGTCCTTCCACAAAATAAAAGTCAAATTGTTTCTTCTGTTTTTAAAGATGTTGCTAGAAACCTTCTAATGCAAATATTTAATGAATATTAATATAGTCCCTAAATAACATCTCTAAACCAAAAGATCTAAAATTTCTTTAAAAAGCAGTATACTCAGTTTCTGGGGGGTAGAAATCAACTTTATAAATCATCTATACTTGAATGTTTGTAATTGCAAAAGCTATCACTGTAAAATCATATACCTCATGGAACAGTCAGTTGGATTATGTGATCACTTAACTCCCACTATTCTTGGAAGAGAAAAAAACCACAAGCACACCTTCATACATCCAGAACCTTGTCTCTAAAGATAGCTGATTAATTCTACCAAGGTTAGAATTGATTTAAATATTGATTATAAGTCAAATTATTTTAAATCTTCTAGACTACTTCTGTTCAAATATACAGAATCATCTGAGGGTTTGTTTTTTCAGCATATACCCTAGAAATGGGAATTTTTTTTAATGAAAAGCTAAAATTATATAATCTTAGCTCTAAAAGGGACCATAATTAAACATTTTAACGTTATATATGAGGAAACTAAAGATCAGAGACTTGAAATATGCCTGGACTAGCAGGGTTTGTTAGTGGTGATGCTAGTTTGAGAACCAGGTTTCCTGGACTGTCTGACCAGCACTCTCTCCTCTATACCATGTGGACTCACCATGGAAATTGTGTCTGCTCTGGATGGGAGGCCCCAGTTTAACCCACTCCTGAATCAAGGAGCTGCCACACCTGAGCATGAAACTTCTATAATCCTTCAGACACAGCCCTATCCCCCAACTTATTAATTCAGATTCTCTAGAGGTAAGCCAAGTATTAGCAATGTCTAAATGTTCCCCAGGAGATTCTGATATGCAGCTAGGGTTGAGAACCCCTGAAATAGTTTCTCATCCTTCCCTGTTTAATTGACTTAGGCTTAACAGGCTGGGAGTCACAGTCTTTGACTTCCCAGAATTTCTGGCCCTCTTGGCCCCTTGATACCCTAGATATCAAGAACCTAATTCTGAGAGTTCCAACTCTTGGAGAACAGAAAACAAAAAGGGGATGGTGGAGAATAATTAAAGTACATGGGTCTTAGCGACATGCATTGTGACACTTCCTATGGACACATAAGAACTTACAAGAGAAAACATGATTTGGCTATATAAAAATGGTTTTACTTACAGGCTTTTGTGTCAGCAGCTAACAATGTTTGCAATAATATGTATCAGATTGTTTATGGGTTCATTTTATTACATCAGTAGACCACTCATATAAAATCATAGTTATCTGCTCACAAGCTTATGAAATTACAGGCAATATGTCTTAGATACAGGCTTAGAAATTATGACATTGGAGAGAAAAGGGCAGAATATTTCATGTTTAAAAAAAAGTTTAAATCAATCAGAATCCAGGTTAGCTGTATCACAAGAAAAATTAACAATTCAAAGAACCTAAAATGTATCACTGATCCTCAATCCCCACCCAATTCTCAAGAAGTAAAGCTAAATCTCGGTTATTTTGGACCTCATAAATGACAAAGATAATATTTACTTGCTAGAATAAGATTATAAGTAAAGATGGTCTCCTCACCCCTTGAAATTTTTGCTCAATCCTTGCCGTTGTACTGAAAAAAAATTATTCTTTGAAAGTCCGCAGGCCATTTAGGTTTCCAGGTAAAGTATAAACATAGCCTGGTAGCCATGGGGTCATATGTTTCACCCTGCCTCTTTATACAGGCAGAATTTTTATTTGTTAATTATTCATTTTTATCATATTTAATACCAAATATTAACCATTAGGCTTAAATATTCTAAATCTGAACTACCTATGCAAGATAAAGCACGCCTCTGAAGCTGCTTGGCTCAGTTTCATGTGAATAATCCAATATTTCAGAAACAAGTATGTCCCTTAAACCTTCAACAGGACTAAAAGGGAAAAACTTAGTTTACCTAGTTTTTCTTAATCTTCTAGCTTGAGTTACATTGTATAGAACTGATTGTTTTGTTTCTCTGCCTCTGTCACCAGTTCCTCCCCCACTCCAACAAATCCCACATAGGGAAAACACGAGTTAATTAAGCATTGTATTACAGAATATTAATATGTTTCAGCTGCTTCTCCTTAAACCCCTATGACACAACTACTATTGCCCTGAAGGGGAAATTCATTTTTATTAACAGAAACACTTAAAAACATAGTTAAATGTTTAAACATCAGTTTAAATAACAGATTAAAGGAAGTAGTAGTTAAATCAAAACATTAAATAGTCCAGCAAGGTAATGTGCAAAAATAAAATATCCTCTTGCCATTTTAAGCACATTAAAAGAGTTTTTCAAAGAACTTCACTTTCAAGAACAAAATATGAATGTTGCTAATATCTCACTTCACTTTCTTGCAGTCTAACCACGAATAGCATCAAAAAAGCATTGCTTCCGGCTCACCATCCTCCCTCCCTTAGATAGTCAATGTTGATAGATCAACATGCAGAGACAATGTAAAATAATGTCAGAGTTAAAATCACAAGACTACAACTTACAGCAATTATGTCGTGCATCCTCCACCCCCAATATAATCATTGACACCGGTGGTTCTCAACCTTGAGTTCACATTGAGATCACCTGAGAAGCTTTAAAAATTCTGGTGCCAGCCAGGTGCAGTGGCTCACACCTGTAATTCCAGCACTTGGGAGGCCAAGGCTAGCCAATCACAAAGTCAGGAGATCAAGACCAGCCTGGGCAACACAATGAAACCCCGACTATACTAAAAATACAAGAAATTAGCCAGGCGTGGTGGTGCAAGCCTGTAGTCCCATCTACTAGGGAGGCTGAGGCAGGATAATCGCTTGAACCTAGGAGGCGGAGGTTGGAGTGAGCTGAGATCACACCACTGCACCACTCCAACCTGGGTGACAAAGCAAGACTCCACCTCAGAGAAAAAAAAAAAAAAATCGGTGTCCCGCTCTAAACCTCAGAAATTCTAATTCAATTGGTCTGAGAAGCTGCCTAAGCATCAAGATTTTTAAAACCTCTCCAGATGAATTAGTATTCTCACACTACTATAAAGACCTCCCTGAGAGGGTAATTTATAAAGAAAACAGGTTTAATTGACTCACAGTTCTGCAAGACTGAGGAGGCCTCAGGAAACTTGCAATCACGATGGACAACGGACAGCAAAAGAGAAACAAGCACCTTCTCCACAAGGTAGTAGGTGAGAGCCCCGAAGCAGGAAGTGCCACACTTTTAAACCATCAGATCTCGTGAGAATTCTCTCACTATCACGAGAACAGCATGGGGGAAACCACGCCCATAACTCAATCACCTCCCACCAGTTTCTTCCCTTGACACGTGGAAATTATGGGGATTACAATTCAAGATGACCGCTGGGTGGAGACACAGCCAAACCATATCACCAGATGATTTTAATATTCGGCCAAGTGTCAAAGCCCATCAAATGAAGACCACCAAGAAAACACTTGTAGTTAAGGAAAGAGGCCTACTTACCTTGCTGAAACCGCAGGTGAACATTGAGGGATTGGGTAAGAGACAGGGTGTGGTGAGTTCAGGCAGATTCAAATTAGATTTCTCTGAACAAACACTTGTGAAAAATTAACAATAGCTTTAATGATGTTTAACAAAGTGTGGTCCTATGAGCACCCTACACAAATACTTCAAGAACTTACTAAAAACCCAGATGGCTAGATCTTACCTACTGAAAGAGAGTAACTAGGGAGTATGGGCCAGGAAGGAATCTGCATGGTCAGCTAGTTCCTCCAGTTGATTCTAATACAATAATTTGAAGAAGCTTGTTAGAAATTTAGGCTGCAAAAGGTCAGACACGATGTCCGGAATTCAGGCTCAATGAAAAAATTCTTCAGAATTCATTTGACATTTATTTGGGAACAGTATTTTTAACAAGTGAAAACTAAAACTCTTACTTATTCATTCAATAATTATTTTATTACGTTGCTGCCTCACCTAGACCCTGTGCTAAATGCAGCAGATTCAAAAGTAAAATGCACAGAAGATTGTAAGAATGGTCTAGAATCATCACACATTATGACTACTTTCATAATGAATTCAGACCTTGGGGTATGTATATTACTAGCAATTAAAATGAGAATTCCAGGGAGAAAATTAAACTTAGGCTAAAGTAGAACTATCCTAAGGAAAGAAAAACATTAAAAAGTGTACAGAGAATACAATTAAGTGTATCTATTCTTCTGTGGAAAAAAGTGGGGTGTGGAGGGATGAACAGACATACATGTGACTATTTTTAAATAAAAAGTTATCTTGAAATGAAATTAGAGCTTAGAGATGATTCCCACCCCAACCTGAATCAGTTCTTTATAGTAGAATCAGAGAGTTGATGAACTTTAGATCTTTCCTTTCTCTGGAAACCTAGATCTAAAACTGGTTATCAGAAAAGGTCATGAAGAGAAGATAAAAGGATAATATATAAAGCATTGTTGATTTTCCATAAAGTATCCATGAAACCTACAGAAAGCATCTCCAAACATTAAACCCACTTCACACACACTACCACAATTCACTAGAATATTCCTCCTTGCTTGCTAGAATCAGCTAAGCTTGCTTGAGATTGAACACCTGAAATGATTTCTACAAGCTTACACAAATATGGCTATGATATGAGAAGTACATACATGTAACTCCATTTGACCCACATAGCTTTTGTTTATAAAAAGATTTCACAAAATATTTGTTTATAATTTTGTCCCATGATCAAACAAAACCTGATTCGATGGTTTTATCCACATCTTACCAAAGTCAAAACAAAGAAAAGCTGCATTGAAAAAAACTGGAAAACATATATTAAATATTAAAATTAAATAGCAGAACTATGGTTAATTTTTTCTACATTTCCTAAATATGTAATAGTAAGAATGTGTTACTTTATAATAAAAAAAGTTTAAAATGAATTTAATAGGGAATTTTATTTTATGAAAAAATATAATTTTTTAAGTAAAAATAAATTTCAAAGCAACAGTCTTCAATGGTCACTGTTGCTTTTCATCTTATTTCCTCTCTTCTTTAATATGTTTCACCCTTCAGGCCAGATCATCTCTACTCTGAACATATGTACATTTCAACATTTTTGTTGTAACAAAAAGTTCTGGCTTTTCTTTTTCTCTTCTGTTTTATTGCAACTTCATAAATTCTAACCACAGCAGTCCACTCTACCTACCATCATTCTCAATAGTCTTGGCGAACTGACTTTGAAAGCATATTACTTTAGCACATTAACTTTTGCTGGGAACCTTTTTTCCACACCTGACTCTCCTATCCTGCAATTTTGTATCGCTCTAACTAAGTTTCCTAGGTAATAAATTATACATGACATCTGTCTTGTCCTAGTTTTTAAAATCCCTGTAGCCTCTTAAAAATCTTTTTAATGTCCTTATTGTCAAGTCCAAACCAACTCTGGTATTTCCTTTATGTAATACTTTTCTGCTTATTTCTATCTTTGCCCTTATACTTTACTCCACTCTCTTAGCATTTTCTTCAGTAGGTTGTTGGGTTTTTTTTTTCTCCCTCTAATACTGTCCATAGATTATGCTTCTTGCTTTCTTCTTTTTCTGCCTCTTGGTCTGCCTCTTTCAGTTGCTGTAAATTTGGTGTAAAATCACCCAACCTATGGTAGATCCCTTTCTCCTTCTTCAGGTCCAGACACCATGTTTTCTTCGATATGACATAAACCAGCCACAGGCAAGGCTCATTTGAGCCTTACCATTGAGCCTTAAAATTAGCTAGTGTGGTGAATAAGCCATTTATAATAACCCTTGGCTTATCAATGAGAAAAGAGAGGGAAAGTTTAAGTGATCTTCTATAGACATTGAATAATTTAGTGATTGAGTGGTGAACAAAAGTTAACTACATAGTTTTGATTCCCTTTGTTTTCACATAGCTTTGTATTCTGACAAGAGCAGACAGATGTGTCCAGCCAAGATGGCCAACTAATGTAGTACTATTGCTCTAATGACTAATATTTTAATAGATTAGCTATGGTTAAATGGCCTATGTGGGTAAAAATATAAGTTACTTGCAGAGAGAGTTTAAGAATTCTTGTTTAGAGAATGCATTACTTCAAAAACACAAGGTACTCCATAAATGCATGATGAATACAAGAATTTTTTTTAATGGTTAATCAATCTAAACTTGGTATTTTTATAGTCTACAAGAATTTTACATTTTTCTGCTATAATAAAACCACCTAAAGATTTCAATCATATAGACTCTTAGAAATCCCCTGGATCATAGGAAATAGTTTTAATTTAAAGATAGTGCAAAGTTTAAAATACACACACACACATTCTCTCTCTCTCTCTCTCTCTCTCTCTCTCTCTCTCTCTCTCTCTCTCCCTCAGTAAACAAACCAAACAGCATGACAGGTGGTTTGATCACATTTCACGGAATAAAAGTATAAACATACTAAGTAAATTCCATACTAAATCTCCATCAACACATGTGCATACATTATAAGAAAATAAATCAAGGAGTCCGAAGGCTTGAAAAATGCCATCTGTAAAAATTATCTGACACTGGCCTTCAAATTCTTCTGGCAAATTTTGAGTATACACTTGACACCAGAATATATAAGCAAACAATGTAAGCATGTGTGCACCCAAATTAGAAGCATAAATAGTCATCTAAGCAGTAGATGAAAATGTTATTCCCTAGAATAAATACAGTTTCATGGGTAATTGATAATATATGCCAACTCTGGGAATGCATTCTCATACAGTGTCTTGAAACATCCTGAAACTATAAAGGTAAGGAACATAATATTACTTGAACCAGAGTGATCATTCTGACTTGAACTGACTTGAAGTGATATTACATACCACACATGTAAAAAATAATTCAGTATTATAGAGGTTAAAAAGTTGTGAGGAAAACAAAAGGTGATAGGATTCTTCAGAATTACAGCAAACTATTCAAACCTGTGCTGTTCAATATTGTAGTTACCAGCCACACGTAGATATTGAAATATGGTTAGTGCAACTGAAAAACTTAATGTTTAGTCTTAATTGTAACTAATTATAAATTACATTTCATTACATTAATTTTAATTAATTTAATTTTAATACTAATTCTAAATACCATTTTTAGAAAATGTTTTTAAATATTTAGAGCTGGGCACAGTGGTCCACGCCTGTAGTCTCAGCTATGTGGGAGTCAGGTGCTGGGCTAGTTTGAGACCAACCTGAGCAACGTAGCAAGATCCCATTTTAAATAAATTAATTAAATTAAAAATATACATATTTGGACAACTTAAGTATGTGAATCTACTTTTTCAACTGTAAATTTTATGAAATCTAAATGCATACCAAGTCTTTCTCAGTAAAAATTTAGTGTCCAAATTAAGATATACTTATCCACTCAGTTGTTAGCTACTTGCAAAGAATCAAAGACAAATTAGTAAATAATGGTTTTCTCAAGCACTGCACACCCTGCTAAGTACTTACTAAAGATTCAGAAATAATTAAAGCCATGACAATTAAATACAAAACTGCACAAAAATTTCCCCCTAGAAAATAACGAAATGGTGCAAATAAGAAAATGTCCTAAAAGAAACTACATATCAATTTTGAGTTTAGTCTTGAACTCAATATCAAAATGAATAAAAAGATCAAGGAATCATCAGGAGTTTTTATTAATCTTAACATTGAGTTCCATAACTACTGGACATGAGTTGAAAATGCAGCAAGCCAAGTCATAATTATATACCAGTGAACCTCATGATTACTCAAAATCTTAAAACACGTTACCAGGACTAGAGAGGAGGATGTTAGATGGGGATAGGTGAAAAATTACCCACTTGGGCTTGTAGATCAAAGGGAATGCATTCAGGCTAAAACAAAACAAAACCAAAGGTAGAAAAGTTGAATACATTTTCGTGTTGGTTTTTTGGGGGTTTTTTTTGGGGTGTGTGTGTGTCTGTATGTGTGTGTGTCTGTGTGTGTGTGTGTATGTGTGTGTTCCTTTTTTCTCATCACCATAGTTAATTTGGGCCCATTTCTTTCATTTTATTTTGTCTGGACCCTTCCTTTCTCAAAAAGTTCATTTCCTGGTAATCATTCAAATCTACTAACGAGATTCTGATTATGGACAACCAGTGGATTGTGGGGTTGTCTGGTGCCCTCTTGGGTGGAAAACAACAAAATGCCTCTGGTATAAAACAGTAATCTAAAATGTGTCATGGTAATAAGTTGTCATTTACATATGCCAATAATACCACAGATAGACTCACTCTGAAAGAGAGGTATGACTGGAGTCCCTTTTCCTGTGTGGTCATGGATGTGCCCTGAGCCAGCCATGGCCTCTCATAGTTCCCCTCTGACCAGAAGCACTTGACTTTAGGTCCATTTTCTGTGAAGTTAAGTTTCTTCAGGCATCAAACAGACAATCTTAACCATTTTAACACTGTATATTAACCATTTAAAGAATACTACACACAGCAAAGTTAAACACATTTTTAACAGGCAGGCTCAGAGCCTCGGTCTACAGGCATCAGCTTCCTTGCCTGTATAATGCAAATAATAGAAGGTCCCACCTCACAGCATTGCTGTGATTAACTGATGCCTAGCAAATAGTGAGCCTCAAAAATTGTGGGCTCTTCCCAGATAACAAAGCTATGCAAGAGTAAAATAAATTAGTTGTACGAATTTCTTCCTTTGTTGATTTTCAAGAATATTCTCTACTGATTAGCACCTGTTAAAAACCTAAATATGTTTCTCCCTTCAGTAGTCTACATCTGTTTTCTTTTTTTTTTTTTAGTTATTATTATACTTTAGTTCTGGGGTACATGTGCAGATCATGCAGGATTGTTACATAGGTATATATACGCCTGATGGTTTGCTGCATCCATCCCCCATCACCTACATTAGGTGTTTCTCCTAATGTTATCCCTTCCCCAATCTCCCCATCCACTGCTATCCCTCCCCTACTCTCCCACTCCCCAACAGACCCCAGTGTGTGATGTCCCCCTCCCTGTGTCCATGTGTTCTCATTGTTCAACACCACTTATGAGTGAGAACATGCGGTGTTTGGTTTTCTGTTCTTGTGTCAGTTTGCTGAGAATGATGGTTTCCAGATTCATCCAAGTCCCTGAAAGGACATGAACTCATCCTTTTCTATGGCTGCATAGTATTCCATGGTGGATAAGTGCCACATTTTCATTATCCAGTCTATCATTGATGGGCATTTGGACTGGTTCCAAGTTGTTGCTGTTGTAAACAGTGCTGCAATGAACATACATGTGAATATGTCTTTATAATAGAATGATTTATAATCCTTTTAGTATCTACCCAGTAATGGGATTGCTATTTCTATATTGGTATTTCTATTTCCAGAACCTTGAGGAATTGCCACACTGTCTTCCACAGTGGTTGAACTAATTTACACTCCCACCAACAATGTAAAAGCATTCCTATTTCTCTACATCCTCTCCAGCATCTGTTGTCTCCTGATTTTTTAATGATAGCCATTCTAACTGGTGTGAGATAGTATCTCGACATGGTTTTGATTTGCATTTCTCTAATGACCAGTGATGATGAGCATTTTTTCATATGTTTGTTGGTTGCATAAATGTCTTGTTTTGAAAAGTGCCTGTTTGTATCCTTCACCCACTTTGTGATGGGGTTGTTTGTTTTCCATGTAGGTTTCTTTAAGTTCTGTGTCGATTCTGGATATTAGCCCTTTGTCAGATGGATAGATTGCAAAAATGTTTTCCCATTCTGTTGGTTGCTGGATCACTCGAATGATACTTTCTTTTGCTGTGCATAAGAACTTAAGTTTACTTAGATCCCATTTGTCTATTTTGGCTTTTGTTGCCATTGCTTTTGGTGTTTTAGTCATGAAGTCCTTGCCTATGCCTATGACCTGAATGATATTGCCTAGGTTTTCTTCTGGGGTTTTTATGGTGTTAGGTCTTATGTTTAAATCTTTAATCCATCTGGAGTTAATTTTAGTGTAAGTTTTTGGGAAGGGGTCCAGTTTCTGCTTTCCATATATGGCTAGCCAGTTTTCCCAACACCACTTATTAAACAGGGAATGCTTTCCCCATTGCTTGTTTTTGTCAGCTTTGTCAAAGATCGGATGGTTGTAGATGTGTGATGTTAATTCTGAGGCCTCTGTTCTGTTCCATTGGTCTATATCTCTGTTTTGGTACCAGTACCATGCTGTTTTGATTACTATAGCCTTGTAGTATAGCTTGAAGTCAGGTAGCATGATGCCTCCAGCTTTGTTCTTTTTGCTTAGAATTGTCTTGGCTATGCAGGCTCTCTTTTGGTTTAAGGTGTTTTTTTCCAGTTCTGTGAAGAAGGTCAATTGTAGCTTGATGGGAATAGCACTGAATCTACAAATTATTTTGCTAACTTCCAACTTTTCTTCTGCAGCTTCCTCACCTCTCAGGCTTCATAGTATTGAAGAGAGTTAGAGCTCTGCTCTGGGTTAGGCTTTGGCTTAAGAGAGGGTTGTGGCTGGTTTGGCCTTCTATTCAGGCCATTAAAATTTTCTCCATATCAGCAATAAGGCTACTTCGCTTTCTTATCATTACTGTGTTTGCTGGAGTTGCACATTTAATTTCCTTCAAGAACTTTTCCTTTGCATTCACAGCATGGCTACTGTTCAGTGCAAGAGGCCTAGATTTTGGCCTATCTCAGCTTTCAATATGCCTTCTTCACTAAGCTTAATCATTTCTAGCTTTTGGTTGAAAGTGAGAGATATGCAATTCTTCCTTTCCTTTGAATATTCAGAGGCCATTGTAGGGTTATTAATTGGCCTAATTCAATACTGTCATGTCTCAGGGAATAGGATGGCCCAAAGAGAGGGAAAGAGATGGGGAAACAGCCAGTCAGTGGAGCAGTCAGAACACACACATTTATGGATTAAGTTTACCATCTGATGTGGGCATAGCTCATGGCACCCCAAAACAATTATAATAGTAACATCAAAGTTAACTGATCACAGATCACACTAACAGACACACTAATAATGAAAAAGTTTAAAATATTGTAAGAGTTACCAAAATATGAAGCAGACATGAAGTAAGCACATGCTGTTGGAAAAATGGCATCAATAGACTTGCTTGATGCAGGGTTGCAACAAACCTTCAATTTGTTAGAAATGTACCTTTAAGGTTCAATAAAGTGAAGCACAGTCAAGTGCGATAGGCCTGTACATATCTCTAGTGACATATACTACTTTTCATATTTAGCTTAAAAAGTTATCTTCCTTTGTATTCAAAATTCTTCATAGGTGTAATTTTAAATGGATGTATGGTAATTACATAGATATAAACATTTCACTATTGCTGTTCCTTTAGGCCCTTTTCCATGCTTATTACAAATAATGCTGTGATAGATATCTTTATGCATCACAGTTTGTTGGAATTAGATATTGCTAAGATTTCAATGTTAAACCTCCTCTGAAATTCAGGTATTGGGAACTTAATCACCATTGGAACAGTGTTGGGAAGTGGAGCCTAGTAGAAGGCGGGTGTTAAAGGATTAATGTCATTATAAAGAGGGCTTGTGGGAGAGGGTTTCTTCTCTTCCACTCTTCTGCTACGTAAGGAATAGCATTTCCCCATCTCTGAGGAGTGCAGCACTCAAGGCACCATCTTGGAATCAGAGTCCAAGTCCACACTAGACAGCAAATCTGCTGGCACCTTAATCTGGGATGTTTTAGCCTCCAGAACTGTGAGAAATAAGTTTCAAAGCTCTATAAATTATCTACTCTCAGTTATTCTTTTATAGCAGCAAAAGCAGAGTAAAACAGAGATTATTTCTTTCTTAGAGACTAAGTGAAATTACTAGGCAAAGAACTTTTTTTATTTTCTAATATACATTATTGCCATAATGCTTAGTAGAAGGGTTGTACCAATTAACACTGCAAACAAACTGATTGCACATGTCTATTTTCACTTACTTTCATCTACATAATTATTTTATTTTTACTAATTTGTCAGGCAAAAAGCACTAAAAATACATTTTAATTTTATTATCTTTGATTAAATATTTTCATATATTCATCAGCCAATTATTTTACTTTTTGAATGTTCATATAATTTATTTATATATTGGGATGTTAATTTATATATTTTAGGCTACCACACTTTGTAATCTTTATAGCAAACAGGATTTACATTTGCTCTTGAATCTCGATTATGATGGCTCAGAAATAAAAATGTTTTAATTTTTATATAATCAGTTCTATCATCATTTCTTCTGTAATTTTATGTAGCACCTAATATTTGCCTATATATTCCTTATATGGTGTTGTCATTACTTTTACCTCTCCAAGGTTTTCTTTTGATATACTCCTTAAGTTTAATCTTTTTAATTTTGTTAGAGAGCCGGCCATTGTTGCCAAAATTTCTTCCTGAGTTATGCATTCCTATCCTAACACTTATCTGTCAAGTTTTATAGAGAACTCAGGCAAAGATGACTGCTTCAGAGTAAGTTTTTAATACCCTACCCCACCCCTCCAAAATGCCTGCTACCATTAATGGCTAGTTTGTGTTACAGTTACCCCATGCCAGGTACTATTCCAAGTACTTTAAATGTATGAATTTAGTAGGCCTTAGAAAGTAGGTTCTGTTACCCATTTTACAAAAGAAACTAGAAGAGAGTTTATGCAACTTTCTCAGGATCATACAGCTAATATGTATCAGAGACCCTATTAAAAACCTACTTGACTCTGTAGTCTCATTTCATCTCTTGCATGCACCAGATTCCTGTGCTTCAGGCACATTGGCTGCCTTTTTCTTCCTGAATTGTCCCCAGTAGAGTCCCACAGCTGAGTCTTAGAACATGCTCTACCCTCAGTCTGGACCAATTATTTAACAGAACATTTTTAAGAAATAAGATCCTGGACTTGGATTGAAATCCCAGTCCCACTGCCTACTAGTTACGTAAATGTAGTTCTACGTGTCAACGGAGGCATACTATTAAATTTAGCACTAATCTAGAGGCTGCCATCAACCTATATTGTAGATGTGTGATTAAAGTCTATAATCAGTTTACTTTAATAAAAAAGATTATCCTAGATAATCTGAGTGAGCCTGATTAAATCAGTTGAAAGGCCTTAAGAGCAAAATTGAGATGTCCCCATGGAAGAAGAAATTCTGCCTGTGGTCTATAACTTCGGTACATGTCTGAAAGTTTCCATCTGTCCTTCTTAACAGCTGGCCTTCCGGAGATTCTAGACTTGCCTTGCCATCCCCCAAAACTGGGCAAACCAATTCCTTGCAGTAAGTCTATCTATCTCTATATGTCTGTATGGATATATACACATATATACCTATAGTGTGTGTGTGTGTGTGTGTGTGTGCACGCATGCGTGCGCATGTGTGTTGTGTCCTACTGAATCTTTTTTCCTACATGTAACCTTCTTGACCTTCTTTTGACAAAACTCTCAACTGAGACACATTATCTTTCTGAGCCTCAATGTCCTCATATGTAAAATGGGGATACAATTTCTACATAGTTCACATGGTGGCTGTAAGGATTTATTTAACTAAGTTTGAACACTTAGCACAGAACCTGATATACAATAAATTATTTTTTATTAATGTTGTCATCAAACAGGTATTAATATTTGTAAATAGAGTTCATATCAAATAGTAAGCTATAATTTTCTTTTTGTTTGAACTGAAGAAGCTTCCTTATAGATTAAAAAGGACATTTATCAGCAAGACTTTAGCATGCAACAGAGCATAATTCAATTCTATTTCCATGGGTGAAACAAACAATGTCCATCAAAGTAGAATGGAAAAATTATGAACACATTCCTTTGGTATATTTAGAAAATGGGATACTATATAATAATGAAAATAAGTAAATTACTACTACTGATAACATGGATGAATTACACAAACACATTGAGCAAAAGAAGACAATCATCAAGTACACACCGTACAATTTTATTCATTTAAAGTGTAAAAATGAACAAAACTAATCTAGGTGAAAGAAATCAGCAGGGGCAGGGTTAGTAGAGCAACACAGAAGAGGCTGACAGAGAGCAGAAGGGGCTTCTGAGATGCTAGGAATGTCTTCTGGTCTCTTGACCTTGAAGCTTTTACACAGATATCTTCACTTTGAGAAAATTAATCAGCATGTACATATACGGTTTGTGTAGCTTTCTGTGGGCATATTATATATCAATATAAAGTGTTTATTTAAATTTTATGTATTCATTACCAAAGAAGAAGTTGCTTCTTTGGCATTTGAAAGGGAAGCTGTCCTTAGAGTGAGGAGCCTCGGGTCGTTGGCTCAGGCTATGTGACTTTAGGAACTAAAAGAAGCTCCCATAACTAACAGTTGGTCGCTACTACAAGGTTGGACTCTAAGGAGGAAGTTAGGTACATTATTTTACAACAAAAAACAGGTGCATTCATTTATTCTACAAATATCCATTCTCCCCAACTCCACCGCTACTTCCCTAGTCCATACCATTGTCTCCTCATTTCAGTAAAATCTCAACTGTCTTCTGCTTCACCTGCAAGACCCTTCCAACCAATCTTTGCAGACCCTCCACAGTGATCTTTTTACTATGAAAATTACAACATGTCACCTCTGCTTTTAACACATCAATCATTTTCCATTGCACTGAGGGTAAAATTCACTCTCTCTACATTGGCCACAGGTCCCGTTTGACCTGGCCCTGCCCACCATTTCACTTTCACAGCTGCTCACTCTTCCCTTGCACACTGTGTCCAATCAGGTCCTTTGGTCATTTCCTAGGGCACTGCAAATTCTTTCCCTATGTCAGAGCCTTTGCTCTAAGTCTACCATAGAACATCCTTCAGACTCCCATGCTACTGGCTCCATCCCCTCCTCTAGGTCTCAGTCTAAATGTCATTTCCCCAGAAAGACTTTCCTGACCTCTTCATTTAAAACACTTGGGGGGCCCGGGGGGCGGGGCGGGGGCGGGGCCCCGGGGGGGCGCAGGGGGCCACTTTAGGCAGAGCAAATGGCAGAATAGAAGACTCCACTTATTGTCCTCCCACCTCCTGCCATCAGGACACCAATTTAACAACTATATACACACAGAAAAGACTCTTAATAAGAACCAAAAGTCAGGTGAGCACTCACAGTACCTGGTTTTAACTTCATATCACTGAAAGACACACTGAAAGGATAAGAAAAACAGTCTTGAATCACCGACATCAACCCTCCTCTGTCCCTGGCAGCAGCTACACAGCACAAAGAGAGAATCTGTGCACTTAGGAGATGGAGAGTACAGCAAATGGAATACATTGCATTGAACTCCATGCTTCGATCTTATAGCAGAAAGCAAAACTGGACTGAATTCAGCTGTTGCCTGCCCATGGAGGGAGTATTTAAGCCAGCCTTAGCTAGAGGGGCATCACCCAAACCAGTGATTAGAACTTGACTTCCTGCAAGGCTTACCACCTCAGGCTGGAGTGCTCTGGAGCCTTAAATAAACTAGAAAGGTAGTCTAGACCACAAGGAGGGCAACTCCTGGGTGAGTCCTAGAGCTGAACTGGGTTCAGAGCCAGCAGACCAGGGGGCAGTGGGGGAGTACATAACCTACTAAGATGCCAGACAGGGTAGCTAAGAGAGTACTAGTACCACTACTCCCCTAACCTCAGGCTACACAGATGGCAGGTTTAAAACAAACCCCTTCCTTCAGCTTAAGGAAAGGATATGGAAGAATGGGGAATACTTTTTCTTGCATCTTGGATACCAGCTTAGCCATAGCAAAACAGGGCATTGATCAGAATCATGAGGCTCCCTTTCCAAGCCCTAGCTCCTGGACAACATTTCTAGACACACCCTTGGCCAGAAAAGAACCTGCTTCCTTGAAGATAAGAACCTAGTCCTGGCAGGATTAATCACCTGCTAACTGAAGAGCCCTTGAGCCCAGCAGTATGTAGTACAATGGGTGAGACTCAGACTTGCTGGCTTCAGGTAAAATTCAGCACATTTCCAGGTAAGAGTAACTATTGGGGGATACTCTTCTGCTTGAGAAAAGTAGACAGAAACATAATGGGGACTTTGTCTTGCACTTTAGGTACCAGGTCTGCCACAGGGGAATAGAGAACCAAGTGACTTCTTGGGCTCCATGATTCTAGGACTTCACCCCTGGATGGCATTTCTGGACACGTACTGGGCAAGAGGGAGCCCACTGCCCTGAAGGGTGAATCCCCAGGCCAGGCAGCATTCACCACAAGCTGACTGAAAAGTGCTTGAGCCTTAAAGAAATATTGATGATACCCTAGCAGTACTCCCCATGAGCCTGTGGTGGCAGTGGACATGGGGTAAAGCCCCTCTGCCTTTGGAAAGGGAGGGAAGAATGGGAAGGACTGAATCTTGTGGCTTGAGGGCCAGTACAGCTGTAGTACAGTAGAGCACCAGGTAAATGTCAAAGGTTTTTGACTCTAGTCCCTGTCTTCCAGATGGCTCCTCTGGACCTGCCCAGGGCCTGGGGAAACCCGCTCCACTGAAAGGGAGGAACCAAGGCCTATCTGGCTTTGCTACCTGCTGAATGTAGTCCCCAGGGCCTCAAGTGAACAAAGGCAGTAGCCAGGGGTGGTTACAGCAGATTTTCAGCAAGATCCAGTGCTGTGCTGACTTCAAGTCTAACCCAGTGCAGTCCTAGTGGGGGGTGGCCAGAGGAGTGCTTGTATCACTCCACCCACAAGTCCAGACAGCTCAGGACAGAAAAACTCAATTTTTGGAGGGAGAAAGTAAGACAAACAGGAATCTCTCCCTGGTAACCACAGAATTCTTTTAGATCTTGTTCAAGACCATCAAGGTGGTACCTCTGCAAGTCTGCAGAAATGACAGTGTTACTGGGCTTGGGGTGCCCCTTAATGCAAATATAGTTTAGAAAACCCAAGTCCTTTTGAATATCAGGAAAACTCTGCCAAGAAGGATGGCTACAAACAAGCCTAAACTAAGAAGACTATAATAAATACCAAACTCTTCAATGTTCAGACACCAGAAACATCTACAAGCATCGCCACCACCCAGGAAAACATGACCTCCCCAAATGAATAAAGTAAGGCACCAGAGACCAATCCTGGAGAAACAGAGATGTTTCAGACAGAGAATTCAAAATAATTATTTTGAGGAAACCCACAGAAATTCAAGATAACACAGAGAAGGAATTCAGAATTATGTCAGATAAATTTAACAAAGCAATTAAAATAATCTTTTGATGCTAGCTGGTTGTTTTGCCCATTAGTTGATGCAGTTCCTTCATTGTGTTGATGCTCTTTACCATTTGGCACATTTTTGGAGTGGCTGGTACTGGTTGTTACTTTCTATGTTTAGTGCTTCTTTCGGGAGCTCTTGTAAAGCAGGCCTGGTGGTGACGAAGTCTCTGAGAAATTGTTTGTTCCTAAAGGATTTTATTTCTCCTTCGCTTATGAAGCTTAGTTTGGCTGGATGTAGAATTCTAGGTTGAAAGTTCTTTTCTTTAAGGATGTTGAATATTGGTCCCCACTCTCTTCTGGCTTGTAGGGTTTCTGCTGAGAGATCCGCTGTGAGTCTGATGAGCTTCCCTTTGTGGGTAACCCAACCTTTCTCTCTGGCTGCCCTTAGCATTTTTCTCCGTCATTTCAACCTTGTTGAATCTGATGATTATGTGCCTTGGGGTTGCTCTTCTCGAGGAAAATCTTTGTGGTGTTATCTGTATTTCCTGGACTTGAATGTTGGCCTGCCTTGCTAGGTTGGGGAAGTTCCCCTGGATAATATCCTGAAGAGTGTTTTCCAACTTGGATTCATTCTCTCCGTCAGATTCAGGTACAGCTATCAAATGTAGATTAGGTCTTTTCACATAATCTCATAGTTCTTGGAGGCTTTGTTCATTTCTTTTTACTCTTTTTCTCTAACTTGCCTTCTTATTTTATTTCATTGAGTTGACCTTCAATCTCTGATATCCTTTCTTCTGCTTGGTCAATTAGGCTACTGAAACTTATGTATGCTTTGCAACATTCTCATGTTGTTTTTCATCTCCATCAATTCATTTATATTCCTATCTAAGCTGTTTATTCTCATTAGCATTTCATCGAACCTTTTTTCAAGGTTCTTAGTTTCTTTGCATTGGGTTAGAACATGTTCTTTTAGCTCAGAGAAGTTTGTTATTACCCACCTTCTGAAGCCTGTTTCTGTCAGTTCATCAGACTCATTCTCCATCCAGCTTTGTTCCCTTGCTGGTGAGGAGTTGTGATCCCTTGGAGGAGAAGAGGCATTCTGGTTTTGGGTGTTTTCATCCTTTTTGCACTGGTGTCTTCCCATCTTTGTGGATATATCTACCTGTGGTCTTTGTGGTTGGTGACTTCCAATGGGGTCTCTGAGTGGACGTCCTTTTTGTTGCTGATGAAGTTATTTCTTTCTGTTTCTTAGTTTTCCTTCTAACAGTCAGGCCCCCTTGCTGTAGGACTGCTGAGGTCCACTCCTGACCCTGCTTGCCTGGGGATCACCTGCAGTGGCTATAGAACAGTTAGGGTTGCTGCCAGTTTCTTCTTCTGTTATCTTTGTCCCAGAAGGATACCCGCCAGATGTCAGCCTGAGCTCTCCTTTATGGCGCGTCTCTTTGGTTATATAGGGGTCGGGGAGCTGCTTGAGGAGACAGTCTGTCCCTTATAGGAGCTCAAGTGCTGAGCTGTGAGTTCTGTTGTTCTGTTCAGAGCTGCTGGGAAGGTATGTTTAAGTCTGCTGCAGCAGAACCCATAACCACCTTTTTTTCCCAGGTGCTCTGTCCTGGTAAGGCGGGGCTCTATTTATAAGTTCCTGTCATTCTGCTGCCTTTTTTCAGAGACGCCCTGCCCAGTGAGGAGGTAGCTTAGTCACAGTCTGCCAACAGAGGCATTGCTGAGCCGCCGTGGGCTCTGCCCAGCTGCTGTGTGAAGTTCCTTGCAGTTTTGTTTATAGGAGTATAGTTAGAACTGCCTGAGTAATGGTGGTCTGCCTCAGTAATGGCGGACTGTCTCTGTAATGGCAGACTGCCTTGGTAATGGTGGACTGCCTCGGTAATGGTGGACTGCCTTAGTAGTGGTGGACTGCCTCAGTAATGGTTGACGTCCTTCTCCCCCACAGAGCTGGACCATCCCAGGTTGGGCTGTGCTTGCTGTGAAACTCTCAATTCAGAGCATTTCTGATCGCTGGTCTTTGTGGGGGGTGGGACCAGACGAGCCAAATTACCTGGCTCCCTGTTTCAACCCTTTTTTTCAGTTGAATGGGTGACTCTGTCTCTTAGGCATTCCAGTTGCCAGTTGAAACGGTGCCCAGATTTGTGTGAGATTTAGTGTGGAGACCCGCTGCGCCGGCTGAAACAGCCACACTGGAGACTCGTGGCACTTTTCTGACTGGGAATCTCCTGGTCTATGGGCAGTAAAAATTCGTTTGAGAATGCAGTGATCACTCACCCTCTGCATTTTTGCTGGGAACTGCAATCCAGAGCTGTTCCTATTCAGCCATCTTGGATCCTCCTGCATGTTCTTACTTCTGTGGGAGCTAAAAATTAAAACTATTTGAACTCTCAGAGATAGAGTAGAAGGATGGTTATCAGAGGTTGGAAAGGGTAGTTGGGTAGGGAGTGGAAAGGGGGTTGGTTGATGCGTACGAAAAAAGAGAAAGAACAAATAAGATCTAGTGTTTGTTAGCACAATAGGGTGACTATGGTAAAAATAATTTAATTATACATTTTAAAATAACTAAAAGAGCATAACTGGATTTTCTGAAACACAAAGGATAAATACTTGAGGTGATGGATACCCTATTTACCCTGATATGATTATTACACAATGTATGCCTGCATCAAAATATCTCCTATAAACCATAAATTATACACCTACTGTGTACCCACAAAAGTTAAAAATAAAAATTTTTTTAAAAATAAAAGCACTTTGCCTTTCTCTTATTTCCTTGATATTATTTCCCACAATCAGCAATCATTGTTATTGTCATTTTTCCCTCTTTACATCCTGAATCATGGTAGCCCATTATAGTTGCTCAAAAATAGACAGTGAATGAATAATTCATCCTATTAACCCATAAGAACCATAACTGAGGCAAACCAGTGGGAATATGTATTAATAGTTATATAGTTTCTTTCCCATCTCAAAGCTTTTCTGGATATTAATTTTACCAGAATTTACCTGATGATATGGTAGGATTTCTAGACACACACAACAATATTCTCCTTAATTATATACTTCCCTAGGAGTAGTCAGTATTGAAGTTCAAGTCTTCTGTCCTTTCTACACTTTGATTTTTAGAAGGGCTAGTGGGGTATGAATAGCATCTTGTATGAGGAATTTGCATGCCCATAAATATCCAGTGCCTTTCTTTTACTATGCTGATATTGTCTGATAATAATCATTAACAGTTGATAAAATTGTGTGTATTAGTAAAGAGACTAAAAGCCATATTTCCTGCGTTTGAATCCTCCTGCTCTGCCCCTTATCAGCAGTTCCCTTGAAAAACATAACTTTTTTGATCCTCGGTTTTGTCAGTAATAAAGTGGAGCTAATACAGCATCACACATTTCTCAGGGTTGTTATGGAAAATAGATAAGCAAATCTGTGTGAAAAGCATTTTGCAAACTTTCTATACACTCTAAACTGTAAGTAGCATACTATTTCAGTGTAAGCTTTTCCCCCTTGGCTAAGCATAATTTGTTGCCCTCATTTCTGCTTGGGATGCAAACGTTATGGCAAGCTAGATGAATGGAAAAGTTTAATCATCACATAATGGAGCACATTAATGTGATAAGGACTGTTACACTGGCACAATTATTGTGCCTCATGTCAGTTTGGTCCGAGTGCCAATCAGACCTTTTATATACATGCTTGTGTGTGCGAGTGTATGTTTTATATCATTAAATACTATTTGTCAAAATGAAACAGATTCCAAGAAAATCGTTTCTTTCTGGGATATCTACTTATTCATACTTTGCCTCTAAGAGTATAAAAATACCCAAGCAATATTGTAATTTGTAGAATTTAACTCTTATTTACATCATCTCAACAACAAAATTTTTATTATCAAAACATTTTCACATATTTTAAAATGATAAAGACTACGTCACAACCTATACCCCTTACTCATATCTTAGCAGAAAGCGGAAATTAAATTCAGTTATGTGGTCACTATCTCAACTGTGGCTTTAATGCCAGCAGTTCTGTCAAGATTCTCTGCTCATCTTTTTCTTTTTTTTTTTTTCTTTTTTTTTTTTTTTTTGGAGTCAAGTCTTGCTCTGTTGCCCAGCCTGGAGTACAGTGGCACAATCTCTGCTCACTGAAACCTCCACCTCCCAGGTTCAAGCAATTCTCCTGCCTCAGCCTCCCAAATAGCTGGGATTACAGGCAGGAGCCACCACGCCCAGCTAATTTTTGTATTGTTAGTAGAGATGGGGTTTCACCATGTTAGGCAGGCTGTCTTTTGATTATAACATAATAACCACTAGGATTAGAGACACACTGCTTGATTAGTCCAGAACCATGCAAGTCATAAAGAGTCATCCATATTTATGGAGCTTATTATATAATAAAATGTTAATGATAAACCATAAGCAAACTCTGAGGTCTACTATTTTGCTTCTACAATATAAAGTAATTTACATGCTTGTAGAATTTATTCCATTTCTAACTGAAATTTTATTTTCTTGTGGAAATTTTCTATCAATATGTTTTTGCTGTTACTAGAAACAAAAAAAGAAAAGTGAAGAAATCTGAAACTCCAGAAAATTAGGATACAGTAATTAGGATAGAGCCACGTTTTATGCAACCACTCCAATTTAAAACAGGAAGTCCATGGCTTTAAGGTACAGAAAATAATTGACTCTAAAACTGATTCTAAAATGTATACAGAATAAATAGAAAACTAGAAGTCATTAGCAATATGGTGAAAAAGACATGATTTTTTTGTCCATCAGGGAAAAAAAGGAATCTATACTCCAGGAAAATAATAAAATTGATAGAAGGAACATAGTTGAAACATGAAACTAACTCAAATGTAACATGATTTTGAGCAGCCATTAGAATGTATGACAGGAGAATATAAATGTTATCAATCTTGGCCATGTAAAAACTAGAGGTAAAAATTTTAGAAGCTAGGCCATTGCCATGAAAAGAAGACTAGACCACAAATATTTTTATCTTACAACTTGGTGACACAAGAGGTTCCCCTACTTTATAGATGATGAAAGCAGATTTAGGCAAATTATTTAAATTTACGCATGTACTCAAGAGGGTAATTTCTAAAAGATATAAACTATATTGGGAGGAGGTGGGGGGAGAGATGGAAAGTTTTGGTAAAGAGGCTAAAGCATTATATAGCAAAGCAATAGATAATTCAGAAGTTGATAAATTGAGGAAGAGTAATTAACACAGCAGAATATTTAAAAACAGACAACGGCACTAATCACTAAAGGAACTAAACACAGTTAAAAAAAAATGTTTAACTCTGGGGAAATGCACTGTGGTGGAATGGATCAAAACAAATTGCCTTTTTTTATAGGCCCTTCTGCACTATTTAACTTTAAAATATCTTCATCAAAAGTAAGTATGACCTGCTAAAAGAACTCATAGATTATACAAATAAGTGGAAAAACATTCCATGCTCATACGTTGGAAGAATCTATATTGTTAAAATGGCCATACTGCCCAAAGCAATCTACAGATTCAACACTATTCCCATCAAAATACCAACATCATTTTTCACAAAATTAGAAAAAAGTATCCTAAAACTCCTAAGAAGCCGAAGAGCCCAAATAGCCAAAGCAACCCTAAGCAAAAATAAATAAATAAATAAAGCTGGAGGGATCACATTGCCCAACTTCAAACTATACGATGAGGCTACAGTAACCAAACAGCATCGTACTGGCACAAAAACAAACACATAGACTAATGGAACAGAAGAGAGAACCCTGAAATAAATTCATAAGTCACACACCTACAGCCAACTGATCTTCGACAAACTTAACAAAAATAGGCAAAGAAAAAGTGACTTTCTGTTCAATTAATGGTGGTAGGACAGCAGAAGAATGAAACTGGACTCCTATCTTTTGCCATATACAAAAATTAACTGCAGATGGATTAAAGATTTAAATGTAATACCTCAAAGTACAAAAATCCTAGAAAACCTAGGAAACACAATTCTGGACATCGGCCTTGGGAAAAAATTTATGAATAAGTCCTCAAAAGCACTTGCAACAAAAACAAAAATTGATAAGTGGGATCTAATTAAACTAAAGAGCTTCTGCACAGCAAAAGAAAATATCAACAGAGTAAATAAACAACCTACAGAATGGGAGAAAATATTCATAAGCTACACATCTAACAGAGATCTAATATCCAGAATCTATGAGGAACTTAATTTAACAAGCAAAATGCAACCCCATTAAAAAGTGGGTGAAAGACATGAACAATATCTCTCAAAAAAAAAAAAGACACAGCAGTGACCAACAAACATATGGAAAAAATGCTCAAAGTCATCAGAGAAGTTTACATCAAAATCACAATGACATACCCTCTCACAGCAGTCAGAATGGCTATTTTTAATAAGTCAAAAAATAGCAGATGCTGGTGAGGCAATAGAGAAAAGACAATGCTTACACATTGTAGGGGGAATGTAAATTAGTCCAGCCACTGTGGAAAAACAGCTCAGAGATTTCTCAAAGAAATTAAAACAGAACTACCATTCAACTCACTGATCCTATTAACTGGATCCTACATATCTGAAAGAAAATAAATTGTTCTACAGAAAAAAACACATGCATTCATATGTTCATTGCAGCACGATTCACAATAGCAAAAACATGGAATCAACTTAGGTGCCCATCAATAGGGTGGACTGAATTTTTAAGTGTGCTACCTATACACCGTGAAACACTATCCAGCCATTTAAAAGAACAAAATAATGTCTTTTGCAGCAACATGAATGTAGTTGGAGGTCATTATCCGAAGCGAATTAATGCAAGATCAGAAAACCAAATACTACATGTTCCCATTAATAAGTGAGAGCTAACCACTGGGTACTCATGGACATAAAGATAGTAACAATAGATGCTGTGGACTACTAGAGAAGGAGGGAGGGAAGGAGGGCCAGTATTGAAAAACTTAACTATTGGGTAGTATGCTCAGTACCTGTGCAATGGGATCAGTTGCACCCAGAAACTCAGAAACATGAAATATACCCATGTAACAAACCTACACATATAACCCCTGAGTCTAAAAAGTTTAAAATATTTTTTGAAACCAGGTAAATAAAAATACTTTTTTAAAAAGTATGGGTGAACTAGGTTTATCAACTCTTTGGAAGACACGTTCAACTCGCTGTCTCACATCTTCCTCACACTTAAAATCTCCATGTTGAGTTCATCATCATCATTCCCCATTAAGCATTGCCTCCTACTACATTCCTTTATCATTCAATAACTCCTTCATTTATTTATCCAAAATGGAGCACTCACATTGATGCACTCACTTTGATCCACTGTACTACATGTGGGAAATACAACGATGAACAAGATAGAAATGGCTCATTCACTCATGAAGTCTACATCTTAGTAAGAGAGACAGATAAAACGCACACACACTCACATACCCATACACAAAACCTGACAATTAAAATAATTTCATCTTTAAAAGAAACAAGGGGCTGAGAGGTAGAATAATAAGGACAGTCCATCTTTAACTGCAGGATGTGCAGGAAGGTCTCTCTGAGGTGACATTTAAGATGAGACCTAAAGATTTAGAAGGAGCTATCCATATGTAATGAGTATATCACACTTGGGTTTATTCCATTTATTTTGAATACCCTTTTTACATTTAGATAACTCCCTATTTCATAAGCGAAAAAATGTGAAGGTCAGGTATGGTGGCTCACACCTATAATCTCAACATTGTGAAAGGCCAAGGTGGGAAGACTGCTTGAACCCAGGAGTTCAAGACAAGCCTGGGCAACATAGCAAGACTTTGTCACTACAAAAAATAAAAATAGTCAGCCATGGTGTTCCATGCCTTTAGTCCCAACTACTCAGGAGGCTGAGGCAGGATGATCACTTGAGCCCAGGAGGTCAAGACTGCAAGGCTACACTCCAGTTGGGCAAAAAAGTGAGATCCTGTCTCAAAAAAAACAAAACAAAACACAACCCAGGCCTACTGTAGAACAATTTAGCATTGTGTAAACATCTATTGCAATTAAGCAAAAGGAGCCAGTCACAAGAGATCACATATTATATAATTCCATTTATATAAAATGTAGAGAATAGGCAAATCTATAAAGAAAGAAAGTAGATTAGTGGTTGTTTAGGGCACTGGGAGAGGAGGAAAGAAGGGAAAGAGAGAATAGGGAATGATTGTTAATGGGTACAGGAATTATTTTGGGAATTATGGGAATATTCTAAACTTAGATTGGTAATGCTTGTACAACTCTTTGAGTATATTAAATCTCCCACATTAGTTAGAAGTATAACTCACAAGCTTGCATAGTTTTTCTTTAATGTGGTCATAACTGGATTAAAGAATATAAGGTAAGAGTGGTGGAGAAGCATTTCCTGGGGGAACAGAACAACGCAAAGCATGTGATTAACTATTTAGGGTTAAGGATCATGATGGGCCAGTGAGAGCCCAAGTGCGCACTTTAATAAACTGAATGTGATACACAGAGCCCTTTCAAGTTTGAGACCCAGGTAAAGAGCCCTCACTTGTCTCAACTAAGGTGGTGGCAGTAGACATGAAGAAAAATGGAAAGACTCTATTAATATTTTGGAGTTTCATTTGACAGGAGTAAATAAGACATCTGATATAGGAAGGTGGAGAAGAAGCTGTTAATGCCTTCCCAACTACGAATGCCTCCCACATCTTGGAACAAGGAGAAACAGAGAGAACAGGAAGAGGACGTGGAAGAAGAGAAGATAAATAGGTGTAGAAGGGGAAGTATTAAAGTAGAATTAGAATTATTTTGTTGACTTTTTGAGCAACCATGTGTTCCATTCCTTCTTCCCCAACCCCAGAAGCAGAATGACTTGTCTCAGTTATCAAATTCTCCTAACCACAGGGCATGGGCATACAATATAACCCTGAACAAAATTACATACAGAAAGGGAATATCTTATAAGAGAGCTTCTGCTATGATTTTCTTTATTACTCTATTCCATAAAAGGACACAGAAAACAAGTACTCTGGTAGGGAAATGATTCTTACCTAGGTAAGACTGATGACTTTTTTCCTGTATTTATATGTGTACTACAGCTCATTTAGCAGTTACCTACTTACATGGTTGACTTTTTCTATTAAATTTTAAGTTCCTTGAATGCATAGATGATGTTATTTTTCTGAATTATCTTCAACTTCCAACGCAGTGCCTGGCACATGGTAGCTTGTATTAAATCATTGCTGGATGGTATGGTGAAACATTTAAAATTAAGTGCCAATATTAGAATACATTAGCAACAAGGTGAAGACACATGCTCTTTTATCCACCAGGGGAAAAAAAAGAATCAGTTACTCTAGATATAATTTTTTAAATGGCAGAAGGAACATAGTTTAAACATGAAACGATTTCAAATGTGACATGATTTTGAGCAGCCAGTAGAATGTATGACAGGAGACTGTAAATGCTATCAATTTTGATGATGCTTTGATATCTGGTGAAATTGGAAAAGACTCTAACGGCCTAGTCATAAATTCCCCTTCCCATTCTGCTTCTTTGGATAAGATCTCCTAACCAAACAACGCTCCTTATCAAGTGGACCAGGTTCAGTTCCTGCTTATCCCTAAGTAGTAATTTTTTCAAACAAGCCAATCACGCCCTCCTGCAGCAACCAGAAAGCACCCCACACTCTTGTTACTACAAAGCCTGCCTCACACAGCCCCTGGTTGCTAACTCTTTTCTTGAGTGCTACCCCAAGGAGTCCCTGTCACACGTGATGAATTTTTCCACTAGGCTGCCAGCATATATACTGTATATCTGCCTGTCTGGTGCTGGTGCTGGCTTTCATCTGGGCCTTACCCTCGCCTGTGTTCTTTCCTCCTAAAGAAGGCTAATTAACCTCCTCATGGCATAGGACCAATTCCAAATGCTGTTGATCTCATCTGTTCACTGTTGGGTGTTGGGCATTCAGCCATTCCCATAATTCTAGAGCAAGAATCCCTCCCTCACCAGAAGGGTAAATGGGGTGATTAGAAGAGATGGTTGCATGCACAGATACATGGATGAATGTATAGGTGAAAGGGTAAGTGAACCACTGTTTTTCACTTGAGTTTAAATTAATTTGAATTAACTATTGTTATCTCATTCTTAAACTAATTAGCAATTGTTATAGCACTCCTCTGCTATTTCTTCTTCAATAAATGGAAGAAAAATTTTTAAGTTTGAAAGGAAATTTTTCAAAATGTTTTCTTAACCAAAGACCAGAAAGTACAGGAACTGTAATTACTATGAGAAACTTAAGATCAGAAACCAGAAAAATCCCACTGTTTTTAGCATGGGGGGAGAAGAGCAACAGGAAGGTCAAGGTTTTAAGTTCCTGATTAATAGTTACAGTTGAGGTGTTTTTCTTGTAATGAAATTTATCTCAAACTTTTTCAGTCTAGTGACCCCACTGGCAAATAAAACAGAAACTACCCTGAAGAAGAACTAGAGATAAAGTCACTGTTTCTTTGAAATATTTACTGCTTTAAAAAGTCAAGCAGATATTGCCTTGTACTCCACAATAGAGCCATGTTATCTGTGGCTGTGTGACAAACCACACCAAAATATATTGGCTTAAAAATAAGCATTTTGTTTTGCTCATGAGTCTATGAGTCAGCTTTTGGGGCTGGGTTTGGCTGTTTTTATTCATGCGGCTTCAGTCATCTGGCAGCTCAACTGGATACAGAAGGTCCAAGAGGGCGTTACTTGCCTGCCTGGCAGTTGGTGCTGGCTGTCATCTGGACTTTACTCTCCCCATAGTCTTTCATCCTCAAGGAGACTAGTCCAGCCTTCCCCATGATGCAGCACTGATCCCAAGGGTGGACACGGTAAAGCCTTGAGACCCAGGCTCACAATCAGAAAATGTCACTTCTGCCACAGTCTAGTGATCTAAGTAAGCCACAAACCCTGCCCAGAATATAAGAATAAGAAAATATACTCCGTCACCTCATGGAGAAGCAACTAAATCACATTGAAAAGGTGTGTGCTCACAGAGTTAGAAGGACCTAATACTGTCTTTGTTGTATACTATCTGCTACACCCTTCCACACATCTCTGAGGAAGATGTGCCCAGATTTACCTTACAGTTTCTGGCACTTCACTACATGTTCCTTAGGATATATAGAAACCAAGATAAGAAGCAAGGATCTGAAGAATATTTCTATTACGAATGCATGAGCATTTTTATTAGGAATACCATATGAATAAGAAGAATGTTGTCACTGATACTCAGGGTGTGAATGAAATGTGAAATAAGATGAAGCACATTAGTAACATCCAGTGGGATTTTCAGAGCCTATAGCATCTTGATTTTTCTCCCTTTCTTTGTATTTTGTAGCACTGGTTTTTAAATGGGCACAAAGGGAAATGCAGTGATTGTTATATTGGTAAACACAAAGAGAGAAAGTACACAGACAGGTCAATATATTGAAAGTGAATGGCCCCCAAATAGCACCAAAACCACCACCACAATTTATAGAGATTTTGTATTACCTCACACACTCTTATTTCCTTTTCCACTTGCTCAAGGTCTACCCTGCCTTTCTCACTTGCAGGTTGAGAATATTCATTCAATTAAGAGTTATATCTTCTCATGCTTTCTCCTTTATGAATATCTCAGATCACACCCTGGTTCCTGGTAGCCTGGATCCTTCTATACCCTAATTATTTCAACTTTACGTTAAATTTTGTAGCTGAAAAACACTGATAGAGACTGTGTGCATTTTAGCAACTGACAATCTTCAGTGAAATTCACTACAGAAACAAACCCTTTTTCAAGCAGCACTTGGTTAATGAGGTCTTTAAGCACTGTAGTCCTTTTGATCTTAATTTGATTTTATTTTGGACACAATCACTACACCTACCTCTACCAACTCAGTTTAATATCACCTTAATTTCTCATCAAAAATGAAAAATAATTACATAGAAGGTCTTCAGCTGTGCTAAAAATTAGAAGTGTCCCACATAACTCTGTTTTACTGGAAACGGAGCTTGCTGACACTACCTTGGGCAAGCATCCAAGTTTGTAGATCATCAGCATGTTCTCAAAGACTGTTTGCCAAAGAACCAAACTAAGCGATGTATAGTTCTGAGTAAAATACACATTACAGGAAGTGTTTTCGTTTGTTTTTAAGATGCAAATTCTTTATAAACTTGAATTTTTCCTCTCTACCTCAAGACTTAATAGTGCTATCCACAGATTAAGAAGCATTAAAGATAAGTGAATTAAAAAAAAAAGGCAAAAAAATCAAGTTTGCTGTATGCTGTCAGCATGATTTTTTCATCAGACTAAAGGGTTAAGCACCAAAGTTGACCTAGTTAAGTTAAAGGTAGATTTTAACAAAATTATCTTATTTTAGAAAGCTGGGACTAGGAGCTATTGGGAAATCTTTAGAAAAGTACCTATTCAGCTTTAAATTATTATAATTTTCCACCTAGTGATTCTGCTTTATTTTATTTTTGCATTTTGCAGTTTGCAACATTATTGGATTCTTTTTCTGTGTGTTAATACTCTGAACTTGTTTTTGTCTATTTAGTGTACATGAATACACGATTAGCCAATAATGCAGATGACTAAGCTACCACCGTTGTGAGCTAAGCTTTTCAGGAAAGATGATTACAGTATAGTACAAAGCCACAGTTTAACTTCTACAGCACTTGGGTCACATATTCTCTCCCAACCTAATTTATAAATAAACTCAGATAACAAATACAACAACTGACATCCATTGAACATCAACTGTGTGCTAGGAACTATGCTAAGCTCTGTATATGTCTCAGTTCATTTAAGCACCATGCAGGTTAACCACATCATCTAACCACAGAGTTTGGGAAAAAGAGACTTTTTCCCTTATTTAAATGCCATTTCTATATTTCTATGCCAGCATGGTTGACAATAAATGAAATAACCACATTTGGATTCCCCGCCCAAAAAATCAACTTGATTATGAATATATAAGAACGAAGAAAAGCAGATAAATTACAAAAGTTTTCCCCTTTACAAAAACAAAAAGATTGCCAGAATTTTTTATAAAATTAAACATATTCACCAGGTGACTCAGAAATTCTACTCCTAGGTATTTATCCAAGAAAAATTAGAATATATCCACACAAGGACTTGTACACAAATGTTCACAGCAGCTTTATTCATAGTAGCCAAAAACTGGAAACACTTCAAAGTTCCTCAACAGGTTAAAGAATAAGCAATGGTGATGAATATTCAGTGAACATTCAATCAATGGAATACTACTCAGCGATAAGCAGGAACAAACTACTGATGCATGTGAACAATGAATGATTCTCAAAAACATCGTGCTGAGCAAAAGAAAGCAAACATGGGGGGGGGCGGGGGCCCCCCGCCCCCCCCGCCCGGGCCCCCGCCGGCCCGCCCGCCCGGGGGGCGGAGGGGGCCCGGCCCCCGCAGCCCGGCCCCCCCCAAAAAAAGGCGGGGGGCCCGCCCCCGGGGCCGCAGGCCCGGGCGCGGCCGGCCGCGGGCCCGGGGCCCGGGGGGGGGCCCCCCCCGCGGGGGGGGGAGGGGGGTCTCTAAGAGTACATCCCATACAACTTTATATGAAATTCTAAAATAGGTAAAAATAGTGACAGAAAGCAGATTAGCGGTTGCCTCCAACAGAAACTAAGTGAGAATAATTGCCAGGGAGCACAAGAAAACTTTTTGGAGTTCTGCATATATTCTATATGTTGATTGGGATGTAACTGATTATATATATATATATATATATATATATATATATTCTTAAAATCTATACTGTACAATTAAAACAGGTATCTTTTATGGCCATAATAAAAAAAATCAAAAAATAATACATGGCAGCTTGGATGTAGTGAAAAGTGAACACTTCTACACTGCTAGTGAGAATGTAAACTAGTACAACCACTATGAAAAACAGTGCAGAGATTCCTTAAAGAACTAAAAGCAGAACTACCATTTGATCCAGCAATCCCACTAATCCCACTACTGGGTATCTACCCAGGAAAATAAGTAATCATATGAAAAAGATATTGCCCATGCATGTTTATAGCAGCACAATTTGCAGTTGTAAAAATATGGATGAAACCAGCCCAAATGCCCATCAATCAATATATAGATGATAAATATATCATATGATATGTATATCATATATATATATATATACACACACCACAATTTCTTTATCCACTATATATATCTATACATATATATATGATGGAATACTACTCAGCCATAAAAATCAATGAATTAATGGCATTTGCAGCAACTGGATGGAACTGGAAACTATTATTCTAAGTGAAGCAACTCAGAAATGGAAAACCAAACATGATATGTTCTCACTGATAAGTGGGAGCTTGGCTATGAGGATGAAAGCAGAGGAATGATACAATGGACTTTGAGGACTCAGGGGAGAGGGCAGGAAGGGAATGAGGTATAAAAGACTACCAATTGGATTCAGTATATACTGCTCAGGTATATACTTTGATGAGTGCACCAAAATCTCACAAATCACCGCTAAAGAACTTACTCATGTAACCAATATCACCTGTTCCCCAAAAACCTATGGAAAAACAAAATTTAAAAAAATAAATAAATAAAACAGGTGTATTTTTATTGTATAAAAATTAAACCTCAATAAATTAATCAAATGTTAAAAGACTACCAGAAAGTTTCATTTAAATTTAATTTTTTTCCCTCAGCCCTTATATATTTTTAACTACTCATGATGGGTGAAGTAAAGCAACAAAGTACTAAAAGCTGCAGTCAAGTAAAAATCATTCTAATCTGAAATACAGAGAATTTCTGAATTATGCTTAATTTCATTTAATTCAAAAATCATTTATTCAACATTATACAAATATATTTATTGCCTATTACATTTCTATTTCAGGGAATTAATTATGTCTTAACCATCACTCATTGAGAAGAAATGTCATATTTTTTTTCTTTCCCAAGTAAGGAAGAGGAGCATGAGTCCCACCATAAGAAAATGGTGACAATCCTGGCAGCCTCTTCCTTATCTAGGAAACAAGCTTATTTTCCCATTGTCTTTATACCTCAAATTGTCAATAAGTGCTGCTCTGTGATTTTTCCATCCATTTCCTGTTGCCAGAGCCTACAGCAATAACCTTTATCTTCCTGGGGCCTCATCAGAACAGCAGTAGCTTATTGGCCCCAGCGTGACTCCGGGGCTGCTTCACCCCTAACCCACAGCATAGGAGTTCTCATCCCCTTGCCCAGTCAACAGGCTGGGGAAGAGCATTGGCTGGACCAGGCAATTACTAGCTGCTTCCCACATAAAAGTGCTCTACCCCTGGTTGTACATTGGTGAGTGAGCCTCCTCACTGTAATCAGAGTAAGTAACAAATCCTACTGTCATTATGCTTTGTTTAGCCAATTCAAAGCCTAACACAAGTTGTCTTAGCAATTCTAGCAAGAAAATAAATTTTAAACTTCAGAGGTGACTAATTGTATATGAATTGGTGTTGGAATGAATTGGGCCCACATCTAGGGCAGCTACATCTAACCCTGATGCCCCGACTGTGTCAGCCACTGTAAGAAAAACAATCCCTTGGTGTTCCATGTTGCTATGTCCACTCCTATTCCTCGCATAACTTTTCTTCCTAATGTTAATCTCTGAGTTTGACTTTCCTGATTGCTTCAGTCAGAAATACAGTCTTGCTTTTGTAGGGAAGGTACGTGAAATTTTAGTTGCTCTTTTAACATTAGTGGATTCTATTTACAAGACACCTGTTTTCTGAATGTGAAAAGGTAGATGGAAACCCCAGGATATGTTGTGTCTTTTTGCCCAATCCTGAATGTCTTTGGCCTGATGTGAGTCCCCTTAATCCCTGGTTATAATGCTGAAGCGTCAATTTGCGATTGTTCAGAAACAGAACAGTGGTTTCTGCTGCCACTCCAGGTCATAGATTAGTATCCATGGTTGTCAAGACATTTTGTTCACTCAGGCAAAATGATAAGGATCCAACGTAGTATGCTTGCCTATCATGTGCTGTATGCGTTCCTATGTGGGTGTCCTCAAGGATAGGAGCCTTGTAGGTACAGGACTGTTGCCACAATAATTTTGATGTTTAATTAAGCCTATTTTTTAAATTAATGCTTTAACCTTGTTAACTAAATTGGGAAGGTAAAATAATAAAATTTGTATTAGTTATTTTTTCAAGTTAATTTGGCAAGACAAACTTCATCGCTAGATTATATTTTTTTGGTCAAGAAAAGACACCTTTTCTGAATATGACAGTAATAGTAAACTAAATGACAACGATGGTTTTACTCAGACATGTGACCCCTCATATATTGAATTCAGTTTTTAACTTACATGTTTATGTTTGTGTGTAAATGTGTATACATTTCGATGGCTCCATTGCTGCATTAACTATATCATTGCTGCACTAACTACAACTCCACAAAATAACACACTGTGGCTTTAGCAGTGCCCTGTCCTTGTCAGTGGTTTCAAGCTCACATCAACATAAACTTCTGATTGTTACCTTACATCCTCTGGAAGATTTACTAAGCCTATGTTAAAATTTTCCCTCCTTATATTTATTAATTCTGTTAGCTAACCATTGGAAGCATCCCAATGTCATGTTGATGAAGATTGTTTGAACTTTTTCAAACAGTATTTTGTTATTTCAAAAGGAGTAATTGAAGGAGCATCCTAGTATGACAGACTTCATAAACCTGAAGTCTCTGGTATTCATAAATTCCAGAAAGACTGCTCCCTGCTCACTCGATTCTGCACACTGATTCTAAGGGAATCTCACTCATATTTAGACATATAAGATTTATATAATGCTGCCCAAATATTCAGCAAGGTCTAAAACAAACAAAAGTACAGTCCCTACTGCTTTGCATAGTGGACACCTGACCCAGACCGAGAGCACATCTGCCCAGGTGTCCCTCCTTGGTTTTTTGGCATCATCCTCTCTCTGACTGACTTCCAGCCCTACAACAGCTTGACATGCAGGCATTCTGCCAACAGGGGAATGCAAAGAAATTTCATCCATTACCCCAACCAGAACATTTTTCTTTTTCCCATCCCCAACTGGCTGCCAAAAGTGTCTGCTTGTAGCTTGCATTTTGAGGTTCTGAATATGTACAGACCACAGTTTCACCTCATGGAAAGTTATTTAAAGAGCTGGAACAGATGAATAATTTAATCGACATGTCTTGTTCTTTGCGGAATTCTCTTAACATCTCCAAGCATGATCTTTCCAATCCTTTTCCAAAAGGAAAAGTGAATCTTATTCATCTGGATACCTTGTATCTTTTGCAATATTTATCTCACTTTTCTACTGGACATTGCTTAGGTAAACTGAATCTCAACTTTCCAACAAACTGTCGGCAGGGTGCTCATAGCACAATCCATCTAATTTTTAGTAGACAATACAGTTGTGTTCATGACTAAGATAAAAAGTCTAAAGAAAATGAGGTATATTTTCAATATTTTTTTAAGTAGTGTAGTGTCACAAAGAGTGGAACAGTAAAACATTTTCAAAACTTTTAATAAACATTCTTCATTCAAAAAGGCAGTTTAAACAAATCATGTGGAGTTAAGAACTTGTCAAAGCTTCTAGGGTTCGCATCTTGGAAATGGTTACATGTAACATATAATCCTGTTGATTAAATTGAACCAAAATAAATAAAAAATATTACATTACAGATTTGTTTTTAAATCCAAAATTGTCTTCTGCAAATGTAAACTGAAGACCCAGGAAAATGCCCAATTTACATAGCTTACAATGTAAAGTGCTGTTATTCCAGGATGCCACAAATAAGAATCTTCACTGAGGCATTTCTGCATACCACTGCATTAGGAAATGCTATTTATTTTGACAATCATTTCCTCAGAAATTTGGCTGAAATCATATTTCATTTGAAATTCCTTTTTATGTATATTATACTGCCACCTTGTGGTTAGAATGATTTTCCAAGGTGTTTTTTTTCTCCTTTACAAGTATGTTCAGATGTGATTGACATTTCCCTGAAATCGTAAACTTCCACTCAATAGTAACTTTCAATGATATTGCCCATATTCCCAATAATATCCATTTTAAATCAAATGATTCCTTTTTTATCTCTAAATTAAGTGAACCATATGCTTGAGTGAACCATATTTCCAAACATAGATTCACTCATCTATTTCATAAAAGGCTCTAAATTCTGATATTATTTCACAAAATAATCATAGAATGAGACAAACATAATTCTGAATCTATGTATACAAAGACAAATAAAAGATATTGAGGCTATTATTCACATAGCTCGGGGGAGAAAATGACAGTTCTAAGACTAGTAAGAGTCTTTCACTTTATTTAAGTACTGCAGGGTATGGATTCTCAGTATCAGCACATACGATCTTTGGCACAGTACTAAGAAGACCAAAAGAATGCCTGCACATCCAGCTGTTGTGGGGCTGGAAATGAGTCAGAGAGAGGATGAGGCCTAAAAAGCCAAGAAGGGAGAATCAGATGCGAAGTTCAGACAGTTAGCCAGCTTTTTTCTATTCAGTGTTAAGCCCAAACTAGAAGCTGTACTCACATCTGAAAACTTGTTAGAAATTCAGTTTTGGCCAGGCACAATGGCTCACACCTGTAACCCCATCACTTTGGGAGGCAGAGGCAGGTACATAGTTTGAGCCCAGGAATTCAAGACTTTACTTGGCAACATGGTGAAACCCAGTCTCTTCCAAAAAATACAAAAATTGCACCTTGGGGTCCTAGCTCCTAGAAAGGCTGAGGTGAGAGGGTTGCCTGAGCTGGGGAGATGGAGGTTACAGTGAGCCATGATCATGCCACTGCACTCCAGGCTGGACAACAGAGCTAGACCCTGTCTCAAAGAAAAAAAAAGAAATTCAGAATTTCAGTGTTCATTCTAGACCTATGAAGCAGAATATCTGCATTTTAATAAGATTCCTAGGTGATTTGTATGCACAGTACAGTTTAAAAGCATCACTCTATTCCTTGTGCTCATGACAAGCTGTTGCTTAGATTGACTGAACCTATTACCTCTAAAGATCTAGCAGATGTGGTCAATAAACTTCAAATGCCTGAAGGCTACTTCAAGATCTCGTCATTATAACTTGGCTGGTCAGATTTTCAAATTTCCTACCCATTTACGGAAATAACTGGTCACATGTGAGCAGAAGTACAAAGAGTTCCTATAAAAGGTTCAAAATTAACTACAATCTCTGTTATGATAAGTAAATTAACACCTAAGGCAAGACAAAGGTATATGATGGCTAGTTTTCAGTTTTTCTTTACTTTTCCTTTTTGTGGAAGGAGATTTAAAATCTATTCTTTCAGCAGTTTCCAAGAATATAATACATTGTTATTAAGCATAGTCACCATGTTATACTATAGATCTCTTGAGCTTATTTCTCCTATCTAAATGAAATTTTGTAGGCTTTGACTGACATCACTCCAAACCCCCACCTGCTCCTCTCCCCTGCCCAGCCCTGGTAACAACCATTTTATTTTCTAAGAGTTCCACTTTTTCAGATTCCAACTTTTTGAGATTCCACATATAACTGAGATCACGCAGTATTTGTCTTACGGTGCCTTGCTTATTTCATTTAATGTAATGTCCTCCAGCTTCATCCACGTGGTTGCAAATAACAGAATTTCCTATTTTTTTTTAATTTTTATTTTTATTTTTATTTTTTTTATTGCATTTTAGGTTTGGGGGTACATGTGAAGAACATGGAAGATTGTTGCATAGGTACACACATGGCAGTGTGATTTGCTGCCTTCCTCCCCGAATTTCCTATTTTTTAAATCTGAATAGTATTCCATTGTGTACATACTACATGTTCTTTATCCACATATCCACTGAGGGACATTTAGATTGATTCCAAACTTTGGCTACTGTGAATAATGCTTTAATGAACATAGGAGTGTAGACATCTCTTTGACATACTGATCTCAATTCCTTTAAATATATACCCAGTGGTTGGATCACTGGATCATATAATTCTATTTTTAATCTTTTGAGGAAGTTCCATTCTGTGTTTCATAAGGGCTGTACTAATTTACATTCCCACCAACAGTATGCAAGGATTCCATTTTCTACACATCCTCACTCACACTTGTTACGGTTTTTGTTGTTGTTGTTGTTTTGAGATGGAGTCTTGCTCTGTCACCCAGGCTGGAGTGCAGTGGTACAATCTCGGTTCACTGCAGCCTCCTCCTCCCAGGTTCAAGTGATTCTCCTGCCTCAGCCTCCTGAGTAGCTGGGATTACAGGTGCATGCCACCAAGCCTGGCTAATTTTTGTATTTTTAGTGGAAATAGGATTTCACCATGTTGATCAGGGTGGTCTCAAACTCCTGACCTTGTGATCTGCCCACCTCAGCCTCTCAAAGTGCTGGGATTATAGGCTTAAGCCACCACATCCGGCTTTTCTCTTTTTTAATAATAGCCATTTTAACTGATGTGAAGTGGTGTATCATTGTGGTTTTAATATGCATTTCCCTAATGATCAGTGATATCAAGCATCTTTTCATACACTTGTCAGCCATTTGTATGTCTTCTTTTGGGAAATGTCTATCCAGTCCTTTGTCCAGTTTTTAATTGGGTTATTTGCTTTCTTGCTATTGAGCTGTTTAAATTCCTTGAACATTTTGGATATTAGCCCCTTACCAGATGTATCACTTGCTAATACTTTTTCCCATTTCATAACTTGTCTCTTCACTCTGTTGATTGTTTCCTTTGCTGTGCAGAAGCATTTTAATTTGATGTAATTCCATTTGTCTATTTTTGCTTTTGTTACCTGTCTTTTGGCATCAAATCCAAAAAAGTTATTGCCCAGACTAATGTCATAGAGCTTTTCCTCTATGATTTCTTCTAGTAGTTTTAAACTTTCATGTCTTATATTTAACTTTTTAATTCATTTGGGGTTGATTTTTCTATATGGTGTGAAATAAGAGTCTAATTTCATTCTCCTGCATATGGATATCCAGTTGCCACAGCACCATTTATTGAAGAGACTGTCCTTTCTCCATTCTGTGTTCTTTGTCAAATACAAATTAATCAATGCATAGATTTATTTCTGGGTTCTATAGTCTGTTCCATCAGTCTACATGTCTGTTTTTATGCCAGTACCATGCTGTTCTGGTTACTTACTATAGTTTTCTAGTATATTTTAAAGTCAGAGAGTGTGATACCTCCAGCTTTATTCTTTTTGCACCAAGATTGCCTTTAATATTTGTGGTCTTTGGTGAATCTACATGAATTTTAGGGCTGTTTTTTCCATTTCTGTGAAATTATGGACATTTTAACAGTATTGATTCTTTTAATCCATGAACATGAGATATATTCCTATTTATTTGTGCCTTCTTCAATTTCTTTCATCAGTGTTTACATTTTTTCTTGGTTAAAATTTAACCTTGTGGCTATAGCTGATAAATGTTGAACACCATATAAAATATCACTCTCTATGCTTTTATTAATTGAAAAAACTCTTTATTTTAAAAAGGAGGGTTGTCAGTTCTTATTGGATGTTCATTACTTCCATTCAAAATACTATAACGTATCAAGTGCACTTTTTGAATGCATTTTTAATTTGGAATATAAATATAGGTTATGCATTGGTTTAGAATGCACATGTCTTTCAACTTGTTCCTCGTAAGTATTTTGTTATTTTGTAGCTACTTTAAATGGAATTATTTTCTTAATTTCTTTTTTAGATAGCTCATGGTTACTGTATAGAAATGCTACTAATTTTGGTACATTGGTTTTGTATTCTTAAACTTTACTAAATTTGTTTATTAGTTCTAAGAGTTTTTTGGTGGAGTCTTTGGTGCTTTCTATAAAGAGAGAGAGAAATTGTAAATTATACAATACATTGTATATAGTGACAATTTAACTTCTTTTCCAATTTGCATGCCTTCTTTTTTTTTTTTTTTTTTCTCTCTTGCCTAATTGCTCTGACTAGGACTCCCAGAACTATGTTGAATAGACATGAGAAGTGTGGGCATCCTTGTCTTGTTCCTCATCATAGAGGACACATTTACAATACACTGTTATTAACTATAGTTACCATGATATATGATAGATCTCTGAAATTTATTCCTCTTGTCTAACTGAAATTGTGTAGCCTTTGGCCAATATCTTTTTCTCCCTTCTCCTCCTAGCCTAAGGTAACCACCTTCCTACACTCTGTTTGTGTAAGTTCAAAAACCAGTTTAAAAGCTCTGTGTTTCTATTATCATCATCTCTTCCTGCCCACCATTAAATAAAGTCAGCAGATCATATATTTACATACTTGAGAGCCGATTTCAGAAAATAAGCAATATAGGTAACATATAAAAAGCGAATGTAGAAAATATTATGAAGAATCAGCCTCATGCCTCTGCTTAAAAGCCTACATACTCCAAATGGAGAGCAGGACCTAAACATGAAAGGAACTAAAAAGAATTATTCCAAGTCTATTGCCCCTTCGTAAGTGTAGGTCACAGACTATAGGTATACATCATAAGATCAAACTAACATACAGTATACAGTTTCACACATCACAAATTTTGGTTCACAACTTTTTTATATCTAAAGTACAACTAAAAAGCAAGACTTCTGAATGTTAATGTCAAGATAAAAGCTTTCCTGCTTCAAGAGCAACCCTTTAATTTCCACAGTCTCTGAGCCTGGAAAATATGTTATCCTTCTGTAAAAATCAGGAGTTCTGAGAACTAAATGGTATTGCAGTGGATTTAAAATTCTTGAATTCCTGGTTAATCCACTTACTCTGAGTAAGAAACCATTGCATTATAGGTCTAATTAGGAGGAGGACCATGAAACAATCCTAACTAAAAAGTTGTATCTGAATGCCTCCCACTCCACCAATAAATTTTTTAATTATTAAAAATTAGATCAATTTGTTACTATTTAGATGCATTTAGGTTATATGCAAATCTAAGCAAGTTTACTTGAACTCCTATTTTTTAAGCTGAAATCCACAAAAAGCAAGATTTTTATGTCTCCATAATATCAATAATTTGTACAACTAAATTTTTATCTTTTTCAATCAGCTATTTTGTCACTATTTCAACAGAGTCAGGCAGAAGTTGAAATTCTGCTGAACATTTTCCTTGTTGTGTTTGGTTGTGGTGTTATATAAATATTGGACTTGCCATCAAATACCATTCCTATTTTGCTGCTGTTAGGTCATTTTTGTCTATCACAAGCCACCAGAAGTGATCTCTATCAAAGGTCTCCAAGGATATTTTGCAATAAAAAAGTTCTTTCTAAACCTATGGTTTAATATTTTATGAACTGATGTATGATCTTATGACCTAAAACATAAAACTCTTAAGTCACTTGCTTTACTATATAAATGTTATTGGCTATAAAATTCTCCCAACCTCATTCTGAATCCAGCTGTTATAACTGGCTTGATGATCTCCTGTAGTAATAAATTACACACACTGAATAAATGCAGTCTGGGAAGCACTCCTGTCTGCTCTATTACTTTTACTCACTAAGGCTGATGTAAGCAAGAGAAAGAATCATAGGATTCCAAGTTTCCTCAGAAAGAAACTTGGACTTATTAATTCCTTGGACTACAGCTGATAAATGTTAAACACCATTTAAAGTATCACTCTTTCCTATGATTTTAATTGGAAAAATATATATTTATTTTAGAAAGGAGGGTTATCAGTTCCTATCATATGTTCATTACTTCTATTCAAAAACACACATGGTAATATATCAAGTGCATATTTAAAATGTACCTTTTAACTTGCAATATAATTTAGGTTGGACATTTGTTCAGGGAGCATGTCTTTCAACTTGTCCATCTGATTTGGAGTTTACCTTGGCAACACAAGTATCAGATGTGCAGCTGATGAAATTTTCTATTTTGTTATTTATTATGAAATAAGTTTTGTCCAGTATTGTTTGTACAAAAGGTAATTTTAAAATGCTTAGTCTTTTGCCTAAAACAGGGACTACTTGCTCATGATTCTTTCACACAAAAATGTAAAAAGCGGGGGGAGCAACCACAAGAATCATTTATATCCAAAATTATTCTACTGAAGAATGAAGTAATACAGGTTAGCCTGAGTTAATTTAATTGCCCATTTATATTGACCAAATTCATGAAAAATTGTTACTGTCTGTTCTAACTGGCCTGTGTAGTCACAATTAAAAGCAGCTTTATTGTAAACCATCTTCTTCTTGTTCTATCCTCTGATATCCAATGGAAAAAATTAAAATACCAGACATTTCTGTTGAATTTCTCTTCTATATAACTTGAGACATTTCATAGTACCACCTCATTAATCCTAACTATATTACCCTGGTAAATAATGGGAAACTATCACTATGTATATTCATGGACATGTGCTAAGGCACAGAAAAGTTAATTAACTTGCTAGGAGTCATCAACCAGACAGCCTGAACCTCCTTCTTAATCTCCTATCTCCTAACACCTCACATTCCATATTCTCTGCTTGGCCTCGCTGCTCCCTGCCTCTTCCTTGGGAAGTAAGTCTTTTCTGCAGTTCTGAAATCTAAACAATTTTATGGTTCAACTTTGATTTGTATGTTATCATTGTTTTTTTCTGTAAGATTTCTACTGCTAGATGTTTTGGTTTAAGGTGATTTTTCTTTAACTTTGAGCTGTGAGTTTTTTTACCCACAAAAAAGTTTTGCAATGGTGCTGAATCCATCAACAAGTCAAAAAGGTATTCTGTTTTCTTCTATGTTTAGTTTATATTAATGCAAACAGTATCAAGCTATCGATTTGGAATGTCTCTTATAACTTTGATACTCTATTTTGTAGCTATTTCTTGCCTGGAATTACACCAGACACTGAGTTTCAGAATACGATGAAGAAAGTATTTTAGGCTCTTACTGTATTACGTGACAGTCAGAGGAGGCTATCTGGGGATCACTGGGAAAGAGGTTTGAATAAATAGGGCAGGGAAGGAAGAGCATTAAAAGGCTTCAATAATGAATCAAGGAGTTCCAACTTAATTGTGATTTGCAGACAAAGAGTTAACAAAATTATTTTCCCTTCTGCTTGAGATGCTAATCATCAATTGAGTTGCTATTTCTTTTCTCCTAATAATCCAATAAGGATAGAATATTAATTGTATTTCCTCATAACATTGCTTATAGTAAAAATGGCCCCAGATGACGAAGAACTATATACTAACTATAAAGAACTGATGAGGATGCCATACTTTCAACTTCCCTAAATGCTGTGACTCTTATAACAGGCATGTCCTTGCAAGGACCTTGGAAGCTATGCCTAAGGGTTGTTGAAGAGCAGTGCCTATAGAACTGAAGATTTCTAAGCCAGATAGTTCTTTTGCCTCTTAGCTATTGGACTGCTATAATAACTCCCTCAGGAAAGAAAGACCCAGCTGGGCATGGTGGTGCATGCCTGTAATCCCAGCTACTACAGAGGCTGAGCCGGGAGGATCCCTTGAGCTCAGGAGTTCAAGACCAGCCTGGATAACTTAGTGAGATTCTGTCTCTAAAACAAAAGAGAGAGGTGGCAGCGGGGGAAAGAAAGACCTGATGCTGCCATGTGGCAATCTTTGTGCCTTCCTATTCCTTTTGAGTAGGCTGGTGTTAATGCAGCCTTTGATAGTCTAAGTCTGAGTAAGTCTGAATGTTTAGTTAGGTGTAAGAAGACCACCTGGTGCATGTTGCTGTAATCAGTGCACATCAACCATAGTCACTTGTGTACGAGGATGATATAAAAGTGCTTCAGGAATTGGGTGTTGGAGGAGAAAGTAGTGGTAGGATTCACAGAAGATTAGAGAGAAGGGTGTTAGGATGCATGGCTAATAAAGAAGAAAAGATATCAGAGGCATAAAATAAAGTTATGTGGCCCTTAAGATAATGAGGGCCTAGATTAGGGTGGAGGTAATAGAAAAAATAAACACAACAAAAAGGACGAATCTAAGACGAATCTAAGGTTAAGGCTGCAGTGAGCCATTGAGCTATGATCGTGCCATTGCACTCCAGCCTGGGCAATAGCAAGACCTTGTCTCAGGAAAGGAAAAAAAAAGCACCTGTCTTTCATCCTTGATGCAACCTTTCTAGCTATTAAACACATACACACACACACACACACACACAAAACACCACCACCACCACACAAAAGAGAAAGAAATAGAGAGATTAAACCAACACAGATTCAAAAATTAATATTGCTAGTCAACTTATTGTCATCAACAAGGAGACCTTTTTCATAACTATACTTTACCTATATCACTGATCAAACTTATTGGGGAATACAATTTATGACTCATAAATACTTTGCTAACTAGAAACAATAAACTGCCCATCCTAAGAAGACACATTGTCAGTCACTCACTCGAAAATGCAGGGGCTGTATAAGCTAAGTAAAAATGAGCAGTCACTCCATGTGGAATGGACGTTGCATTTTGAAGCAGCCAGAGTTATGCTCCTTAGTGCTCCCTTCGGTTTATACTTCTGTAGAAACAGATCAGATCTCAATTCTAACTGTAATAAACAACAACTCAAAAAACAGCAAAGTAGCTGTCATTATTTGCCTCTGGGGTAATATAGATCCCACCAGTAAGGTACTTCAAGAAGAGACAAGTGAAGAGCCCAGGTAACTATATAGGTTTTGCAGTGGCTCCCAGTGCTATTTTTTGTTTAAGCAGAAGTGATAAAAGAACATCCCACATTTCAGTCAGTCCAGCAAAAACAGAAGACTGCTGAATACTAGGAATTAGACTCATAATTGCACAGTCACTTGGTTTCTTTGGGAAATTTATATGGAATTCAACTAGCATCAAGTTAGCTAAGTGTGATCCAAGCATTTTGACTCATTGTAAGTATCCTTTATGGAAAGAACACTCATTCCAGGGATCATGGAGAAAGCATGGTCTTTGAATCCACATAGACATGAGTTTTAATTCTAGCCTCTCCACTCTAAGCCTCAGCTTTCTCACTTATTAAATGGAAATACTGATAATTAACGCATGGAAATATCCACTACAGTGTCTAAGCTGAAGCTGGTACTCTATAAATGACATTTTCTATTATTTTAAGAAAGAATAGAGGCAGAAAAAATAGAATGGGCTTAAGTAAATATACTGAAAAACAAGTATAGGAGTACAACATATTTAAAAAGAAAAGAAAAAGTATTCCTTTAAAGATAGTTACAAATAGGAATTGAAGGAAAATATTTAATATAATTCCACTTTAATAAACAATTGAAAAGTCACAACCTCTATGAAAAAGAAACCAAAATCTGAATGGGGAAAGCAAAATGAAATTAAAAATAAATATGGCTAAAAGGATGTAAAAGGATAAAATGTAAATGTTAGTTTTTTAAAGGAATAGGAAGAGGAAATAAATATAAATAAAATATTACTTTAGTGGTAGTTTTCAAACTACAGAATTGATACTGAGGAAAATAGAATAACTGATGAGAAGTGTAAACTTAAAATGATCTCACAGAATGCAGAGGAAAAAGGTTAAGAAATAAATGAAAAGGATGAAAGCAAAAAGAAGAAAAAATAGAAATTTAAACAAAAAAGTCTTGGTTTTTCTAAATCTAATCAGTAAGAATGATTAGAAAAGATGCAATTTATCAAAAACAGGACTGAAGAATTTTTTTCTGAACTGAGACAAACCAACATAAAAAGAAAACATATCACCAAGTGTCCTTTCTGAGGAAATTACACAAGAAGGTATTCCAACCTATGCAAATTAGATAAGAATGAAGATTTCAAGAAAGATGAAGAAATTTTTAAATGGTAATGAATGGACCAAGATACTAATGAAGGCTGAAACTATAAAAGCCATGCATAATACAGAAAGCCACTACCTAAACTCTGGAGAGTAGACAAAAGCAGAGCTTGGGAGGGAGCACATGTCAAATGCAGACAAAAGAGACACTGCAGGAGGTAAATTTCCAGATTTTGTGACTTTTAGACTCAGGTTAAGTACAATTGACATACTCATCGGAATCAGGGGACAAGGGACGCTAGAGGAAAAAGGCACTCTTTCTTTCTTAAAGATACATGTTTAGGGCCAGTTGCAGTGGCTCACGCCTGTAATCCCAGAACTCTGGGAGGCCAAGGCGGGCGGCTCACGAGGTCAGGTGATGAAGACCATCCCAGCTAACACGGTGAAACCCCGTCTCTACTAAAAATATAAAAAGTTAGCCAGGCGTGATGGCACATTACTGTAGTCCCAGCTACCTGGCAGCCTGAGGCATGAGAATCGCTTGAACCCGAAAGGTGGAGGTTGAGGTGAGCTGAGATCACGCCACTGCACTCCAGCCTGGGCGACAAAGCAAGACTCCATCTCAAAAAAAAAAAAAAAAGAAAAGATACATGTTTAGAAAACCAGACGTTTTTCCAGACAGGTCTCTGTGGGATAAAGCTACCCCTAATCCAGAATACCTTCCAGACTAAAATATATTAATCTCTAAAACTTAATACACAGGCAATATAATTTTAATTTCTCTCAATTACAACAATATTTTGGAAGATATTCCTACCAAAACAAGTAGGCTGATGCTGCTCTTTCTTTACCCTGAGATAAAATAAATAGAAATTTAAGAAATCACCTACACAGTTATAATTTTCACAATTATAGTTTTCTTAACCAGAAAGAGAATAATTATTCTTCAGTTTAGTTTACGGTCAAAAATATTATAATTAAATGTCTAGTGTCAAGTCCATGCTCAGAGGTTCAGAAACCATTGTTTAAAACAAAAAATCACCCAGAAAATGTTCAATAACTCCCTGCCTCCAGAGGTTTCTCTTCGATTATGCTTATTGTAATGTTCCAGTGTCAAAAACACACTTTAAAGCTACGTTTCCTTACTGCTTAAGCAAATAAAAGAAAGTCTTTAACATATGAGGCATAAATAGATTTCCCTAGAGTTCTATAAGTAAGGTCAAGTCTGTAAAAAAAAGAATTGCTTTTTGAAAAGCATTATAGTAACATTACAATATATACGTTTTATAAACAACATTTAAAGAAGTAAAGCACTTTATAGTATGACAGATGTACGATAAAACTTTAAAACTTCATATAAATCCATTTGTTTTCTACTTAAAATGTCCCATTTTCTTGCATTATCAAATATAAGCATTTATCACTAAAAGCAGTTTTAAGTCATTTTATGAACAATTTATCCAACATATAAAGTGATACAATTATCTTTTAGGTGCACTTTGCAATAAAGTGAACTCTTTTTATGGTCTCTTAGAGATAAAAAGAAAACATTCACATTAGAACATTTTACCTGATTTATTATAATGGAATATACAGACCAAAAAACTAATTTGATCAATCAAATCCAATTAGAAAATACTATAAAGGAAAATTATTCATGCTATCTTATGTGTTTCGAATAACTACATTTCATTGCTTTTTGAAAAAAATACATTTTGATTTTATACATATTTTCCTTCAAAATGCTGTTGCTCATTTGTCTGTTCCGACCCACATACTGGTTTTCTCTCTTTGGCAACTGAAATTATGTCACAGCACAGAGCACAGCTGTGATAGAGAATTACAAGGAAAATTCAACTGCCTTGTAGTCAACCAATGGCACAGACTTTCCAACACATACACAAAGATTTATAAGCAAATCTAAAAAATGTTTTTCTTCCCAGAATATATCCTCATTGCACTCTCCACTATTTCTGCTGGTGCAAGAGTGAAAAAGTGCTCTCAAAGAGCAATTATATTGGGGAACATTTCTAATATCTGCTAATGAAATACAGCATTGTTGAACACCTTATAGCACAATAGAATTATCTGAGATGATTTTTTTTTTTTTTTTTTTTTTTTGGAGAAAGGGTTTTACTGTCACCCAGGCTGGAGTACAATGGCACAATCTCAGCTCACTGCAGCTTTGACCTCCTGGGCTCAAGCAATCTTCCCACCTCAGCCACCATGCCCAGTTATTTTTTTAATTTTTTTGTAGAAACAAAGTCTCAATATGTTGCCCAAGTTGGTCTCAAACTGCTGGGCTCAACTGATCCTCCCACTTCAGCTACCCCAAGTGCTAGGATTACAGGCATGAGTTACTGCACATGACCTTCACTTTTTGAAAATACAGATTTCTAAACCCCACCCAGACTTACAAACTCAGAACTTCCAACATGGCTCCCATATATTTGTATTTTTTAAAAAAAATCTTTTTTACTTGTTTTGGTGTGCAGCCAGGTCTGTGAACCACTGTTATACAAGATCACTCCAACACAATCTATATACCTAATTTTTATTTTTTTGTCACGTCATGGTTACTATATACTTTAATTTGTGTAAAAACATTTCTATCTCCTTGATGGATGTAGAAATGTTAAAATATTTAGTTTCATTTTAACTCAACATATTACTCTTGAATAAGCATAACTTTATAGTAAAAAAAAATCCAAAACAACAAAATTGAATTCAAAATTGAATATTTGTGGTTTCTTGTATGCTCTGAATTTTAAATACGGCTTTAAAATAATGTATAGGATCATCCAGTTACAATATAGTGGCATATTGACAGAATTTTCCTTTCCACTCTCAGAAATCTCCAAAATTAACAAGGAAAATAAGGACAGAAACAGAAATTTTTCCTTTAGCTATATCTAAAATACGGCTAAGAAGAACCCACATAAACATAAATTCAAAAACAGAATAATGAAACGCTGTCATTAGTAAGAGATACAATGCAAGAAAAAAATAGAAGAGCTCTGAATCTATACATCATAAAACAGGCCATACTCCAGGTAAAAAAATAAACTTAGAGGAATCAACATCAATATACAGCTTTGTAAAGCTCCAAAAAGTCAAAAATAACAAAGACATATATTGGGAATACAGGGAGGAAGAGATGAAGTCATTCATTGAAGAAAAAGAAAATTAGTCTGCATGCAAACATCTCTATAGTAACATTCAACATTTAACCAAGCAGTGGAGCACTTATAAAACTTATAACCCAAGAATATAAACATAGGCAAATGTCTGCTTGAATATAAAGACACATTCAACCAATTTTTAACATGAAGAATCTCATTTCCCATTCCCAACTCTTTCTGTGTGGAGGGAACCCCATTAATGTAACACTCCTCAATCCCTCCTAAGAAGTACCTTAGCTTATTACTGATTTGATGAAATTAGGATTACGCATCATGCCCTAGTCCCTCCTTCCTGCCATTGCTTTGATAGTTGCCTGAGTACAGAAAGTATGACATCTCAATTACTCTCAACTATGTATCAGGTCTAGTACAACATTCCTTAATGTGGACATGTTTGACATTTTGAGAGGCATAATTCTTCATGCATTACAGGGCTTTAAGCCCTGCTCCCCACACACTAAATGCCAGAAATACTTCCTAATTACTGGGACAGCCAAAACAGCCCACTCACATATGTAAGTGTAATTCTAGAAAGGAAATTTCCCCCAGTTGAAAACAACGACTTTGGCTTGAAGAAAAGTCCCTTCCACAGAAGAGTCATGTGATCATTCAACCTGTTCGTGACTGGGGTAATATATCTGTCTGATTTGTGGGTTCAGTATTAAGAAGTCCACTTGCCTACAGAAAATAGGTAACAGCTAACATTTATTGTGGGCATATAATACAGGGATAATCCTAAGAATGTTAGACGTATACAACATTGAAACCTCAAAAGTAGCCTCTAAATTAAATACTGCTATCTTCCCGATTGCATAGAAGAGATATAAAGGGATCACAATCCTATCAACTAGTACATGGGCAAGAACAGTGAAAAAATCAGTCACACATGGGGAAGTAAAATATTATATTTTCTGATACAACCAGGAAGTGATTTTAAACTTTTTTCACAGTACAGACTGTGAAACGGTTCTTGACCTCTGCAAAATTAGCAAAGGAGCAAACATGAAAGTCATGTGGTACTCTGGAAACCAAGTAAAGCAAGTTTTTTAAGGATGAGAGAAAGAAATCAACCATGTCAAAGGCTGATGCTAAGCCACGTAATATAAGAACTGAGATATAATCACTAGTGACGTAGAGGTTAGCAATAATCTTGAGAAAGTTTCAGTGAAGTGGCATGTGTGTGCCAAGAGGGCAAAAGCATGATTGGAGTGGACTCATAAGACAACTGGGGCAAAAACAGATGACCCCCTTTGAAGAATTTTGCTATACCACACAGCAGAAAAACGAGACAATACCTCGTGGCAAGAAAGGGGATAAAGAAAAGTTTTTTAAAGATGGAAGAAATAATAGCATGGTGTTTGTAATTGCATATTTGTATGCTGATGGGACTGTCTAATTGAGAGGGAATAAATAATTATAGAGGAGAAAAAGGGTCAAAGATTGAAGTACAGTTCTTACATAGGCAAGAGGTGCATAAACAATGAGGTTGGCCTTAGGCTGGAACACAAATAGTTCACCTACGGTACCTGACGGGAAGATAAAGTGTGTAAAATCAATGCAAGCAGAAAGGTAAATTGGATGTAAGAGGCTGGTGAAAATTCTCCTCTGATTCCTTTTCTTTTCTCAGTGAAATATGAAAAAAATCTATAAATGAAAGTAAGGCTAGACAAAGAGATAATATAAGTTTAACATGTCCAAACTTGAATTCTTTATTTTCCTTTATTAGTTAGAGTTTGCTATATAACAAATACCACAAAGCATACTGGCTTTTACAAATATCATGCTATTATTTCTAACACCTTTAAAAAACTTTTCTTTATCCCCTTTCTTGCCACCAGCTATTGTCCCATTTTTCTGCTCTGTGGTATAGCAAAATTCTGCAGACGGGGTCATCTGTTTTCTTCCCTTTATTGGTTAGAGTTTGCTATATAATAAAATACCCTATAACACACTGGCTTAAAACAAGCACCACTTGTGGGTAGAATTGTGTCCTAAAAAAATAATACTGAAGTCCTAACTCCCAGTACCTGTGAGTGTGACCTTATTTGGAAATGAGGTCAAACTGGATCGGGGGGGGCCATGAATCAAATAACTGGCATCCCTATAAGAAGATCATCTGAAGACACAGAGACACACAAAGTAGGTGGCTATATGAAGACGGGGGCAGAGATTAGAGCGAAGCTGTTACAAGACAAGGATGCCAAGAACTGTCAGGAGCCACCAGGAGCTAGAAAGAGGTAAGGAAGGATTCTTCCCTAGAGCCCTCTGGGGGAGCACTGCCCTTTCAACACCTTGATGTCCATCTGCTAGTCAACAGAACTGTGAGAAAATAAATTTGTTTTAAGGTTCTCAGTGACTTAAACTCATGATGTCATCATTCTCTGTGTCAGCTACGTAGCTCTTCTGGTCTAAGCTGGCTTTCCTGATCTCTGCTGAGCCCTCTCAGACAGTTGTCTGGATATTGGGCAGTTGGATGATCTCATGCATCTGTGGTCAGCTGGGTTCTCAAACACATCTGGAGGTTGGCAGTCTGTCAGCCAGGATACCTCAATTCTCAAGGGATGAGGAAAGAGACTCTATCTCTTGATGCAGTGTCACATAGCAAGGGAATTTATGCAAAAGGAAAAACAAACTCTGGCTATTTTTATAATCCTCCACAATGTGTAAATCTTATCTACCTGCAGCTTTCCCCTATCTCAATGGATGGCAATTCCATCTTTCCATATGCTCAGGCCAAAATCTTATAGTCATCTTTGACTACTTTCTTTTTCTCATATGAAAATTCAAGCAATCAGTAAATCTTCTGGGCTCTACCTTTAAAGTATATCCAGAGTCTACCATTTCTCATGACCATCATTGCTAGCATTCTGGCCTAAGCCACCATCATCTCTCACCTGGCTTACTTCAAGAACTTCCCATTAAGACTGTCTGCTTCTACTTTCACCTTCCTACCATCTGTTATTTTCATCACAACATCCAGAGTAATCCTTTTAAAACATATGTCAGATCATACCACCCTTCTGCTTAGAACCCTAAAAGTAGAATACTCAGAATAAAAGCCAAGACCTTGAAATGGTCCACGAGGCCTCACACGTTCTGGCTGCCCTTTTCTTCCCTGACTTCATCACCTCCTCTCCACCTCACTTCCTTATTCCTGCCACACTAGCCTTTTCATTGCCCTTTGAACAAGTCACATATTAGGGACTCTGTTTTAACTACTATCTCCACCCAGAACACCCTTGTCCAATGTATTTGTTTACTAACTCCCTCATCTCTTTTGTGTCATTGTTCAAATATCACCTTCTCTGGGACCTCACCTGGACCATGCTAATACTCCACCCTACCCTCCGCAACCCAGAACTCCAATCTCATTTTCCCTGCTCTCTTTTTCCTTTTTCCATAGCATTTAAAACTTTCTATACCTTTATTCATTAGTTTTACTGTGTATTGTCTATTTTTCCCAACAAAATCGCAAGTTCAACAAAGGCATGAATTTCTGTCAGTTTTGTTTGTTAATATTTCCCAGTGTCAGAAGAAATTGACATAGAATTGGAAAGAGCGAGAGAGGACTACTGAGTGTCCTTTCAGTGGAATGCTGGACAGGGTCTAGTAAACTCTCTAGGGATTTTCAGATTCTATGCAGATGTACACCTTTGATTGTCTTTAACTGATTCTGTAGACATAGAAGTTAACTTAGATGGTAAAACAAGTTTCTCTTTCCATAGGAACGCAAGTGATTTATGTTCACAGCAATGTAAATGTATTTTGTTCATTACATCTTATTGATCCCATCATTAATTGAGTTAAATACAACATTTGACATGTGTTTAAATCTTATGCCTATCAATGTCATGTTTTTACCTTTTCGATAATTACTCTTTAGCACTATTGCAGGTCACACACTGGGATTCCCAACTGGACCTAGCCGACAGAGTCATGTAAACTGTGCTGCCAGAGAAGCATGTTCCATGGGCTATTTAAACCCAAGCACATCTTTTCTTGGCTTCCACAGTGAATCCCAGGGGCAATAGAAGCTTATCTTTTCTGATAATTTCTCTGGGATGTTTGTTTCGACAGTTTCTCTAGGATTTTTCTTTCCTCTCTACTGATTTTGTGCTTTATTTTGTTACTGGTATGTAGATAGGTAAGAAGATATTCCCCATTCATGGCAGCAATGATTGAGAATTTGGTTTATAGTCTAACTCTTGGTGAATTCTCAACTGATGAGAGCAATCCATTTTCTTAGGTGGATTGCTGTTATCCCAAGCACCCAAGCTGGATGAAAGATAAGAAAAAGTCTGATTTGTTAGTTATATTTGTCTGCTTGCCTGTATATCTACTTGTGAGCACAAATCAATAAGGAATTCATACCCTCTAAGAAGAAGAAAATGCTTTGAGATCTGGGCCAAGGATTTTTGTTTTGTTTTGTTTTTCTCTGTTTACTTTTGACCCGTAGCTAAAGTTGTACAACTTAGCTACTGAGCCATCTATGTGCCTATGTGTCTGTCTGTGTATCTGTAATTGAGGTAAGTCTTGACCTCTTGTTATATACATACAAAATGTTTTTCTCTCTCCAGATAGTAGAGTTAATCATTTAAATTATAATGTCTCTTAAATGAGTGCCATTCTAATTAGTTTATAGAGATAGCTATCAACACGGTCTAAGCAAGTATCTCTAATATTCCCATAACTCTCAATACAATAAGGAAACTGAATTTCTAATAAGTTGAATATGCTAAGCATGTAAGAAAAATTCCTCTTACAGAAGCTGCTAGCTCAGGAATAGTTTAAGCATCCAAGATCACATTACTAAGGTTTGATTACATAGATTTACATGTAACATCTTTACATTTTTTTAAAGAGCTATGTCTCTTTTCTAATTTATCAGAATTAAACAGAAATTTAGTTTTTATTTTTATGAGTTAAATTGTCTCTTCATGAAGAAACTAGCTAATATGAACTTCCTAACATGACTCCAGCATCACATTTAAGCTTCTGAAAAATACAAATTTGTGTAAAACTAATTTGAATCATTGTGACAAACTTTATATCAACAGTAATTATGATATAATGTTTCAGTTTACACATAATTTCTAAGATCTTAGGTAACTTAAAATCTTAATATTAAATTGAGTTAGCTAATAGGTCATTCTACATAATTTCTAAGTAAGATAGAATACATAAGCATTGGTTACTCACCATAATTTTGTTTGTATGTTATTTTTGTGTACTGTAGAGTGACTACATTTTTGTGTCATGTTAATGTACACATTTATTTTGGGTACCTTAATGTGTAAAGCTATTATATGTGGCTAAAAAAATTGGGTAATGTGTATTCCTCGTCATGGTCTGCTAAAATGCTTATATGATGATTTTTCAGTTACCTCTCAGCTTTCTCTGTAAAATAGAAGTACTTTTATCAATCTGTATATGCATTCAATACATTTGTAAGTGACTTTTTATTTTAAATTAAAAGGAAAAAAGACATTGAAATAATTAATGTATCATCAGTTAAAACCTCTATTTAGGCACCCCATTACAAATGGGACAAATAGCAAATGGAATAAATATAAGGGGAGTCACAATAAAAGATATTAATGAGCCCTTTTAATGTTGCAAGTGATTAATTGAGGCTCACCTAAAATAAAAATGCAAATTAAGTGTAAAGATTGTTCATGAATTAGAAATTAAGGTGGTATAAAAACAAGGTACAAACGTGAAATGATGGAAGAGTCTAAATCACAGAGAAGCCTGGCCCCAGTGGCCATGAGAGAGGGTTTCTAGACAAAGGTCTCTGGATAGTCTCCATAAAGAGATGTGGAAGGCAGGAAAATACCCAAAAAACTTGGATACTCAAACCCACTATTGAGTAAATTTACCTATAATCATTTAGCTGTCCAGTTCATCATCCTTCATATCAAGTATATGTGCCTATATGCTATAGCCAGAAATTAAGGAACACTACAGGTGTCAACTGCAGCTAAACATCAAAGGGAAATACACACACATTCATGAAGAGACATGGTAACCACATCCTTAAAACTTCTAGCTAAATAATCCCCTGCAAGCTTAAAGTATCTGAGTTGGGTAAGCCAATAAAGGAATACTTTCCTTAATGGCCTCTTCACTGAGAATGTACATATGACCTCCACTTGGCTTAACTGTTTCTGAAGCTAATTCCATTTCAGATGATGTAAGGAAAAGGTCCCTTCATTTGCTTCATCCCTGAGACAGTGTGATAGAGCTTAGAACCTCAAATCAGAAATAATTGAGTTTAACTCTGGTTCCACTTACCAGCTCTGTGACGTTGACAAAGTTACAGTGTATTTTAAACTCCAGTTAGGTGAAGAAGAACAAAATAATACCTACCTCAATAGGTTATGGTGAGAACTAAATGTAATAACATATTTATATATACTTAGCCACAAAGCACTTGCCAAAAAAAATTTGCTCAACAAATATTCTCATTCCTTTTTCTTCTTCTTACAAAGTGTAACTGTTTGGGGAATAATTGGAGGATCCATTACAGCATTTTAAATATTCTATTTCAAAGACAACAAGTTGTGCCTACTGAGTTCTTTCCCAATAGAATCAAATCACTAGAAACCTTAAGGTTTTATAATTGATTGCACCCCCAACTTTATCATGTCATGGCACATTTAGAAAATAATAATATTAATATGGCACACTGGGATAAACAGACAAGGCTCATCTCAGCCGCAGGCAACAGACCTTTGGCTCTGGCTACTCTGTGATCCACTTGCTACTCCTCAAAATTAGGTCCTATTTCAGTTCATTTGAAACTCATTTGAGGCACACAAGTGAGTCACAGCTCACCTACTAGAACTCTAAGGTGGCTCTTAAAGTGTGTTCCGCAGACCAGCAGCAGGAGCTACCTGGGAACTTGTTAGAAATGCAATCTCTTCCCACACCCCACTCCTACCGAATCAGCAATTCTGGGATTGAGGTTTAGCAGTTTTTCTAACAAACCCTGCACGTGATTCCCTTGCACAGTTGTTTGAGAACAACGGCTCTGCATGAACCTCTGAAGTTCTTCAGTGACAAAGAATCCTTTTTTTTTCTATCGAACATACTTTTAAAAAAAAATTGTGGCTTTAGGGATAGAGATAGGACCAACTCTCTGATGACCTCTCCCCACTCGTGCATGGTATGTCTCAAGACAGAAGAGTAGAGTTCTGTCACCCCTACAACCCAGAAGGAAAAACGTTCCCTCATGGATTGGAGGGTTAGTATTTAGCAAGGGGAAGGAAAAGGAAATAAACAGTCACAATGGAAAATAAATAATTCCTGGAAAACCTTTCCAAACGGCCTTAGGTCCTTTGCTGCCTCCTAGAACCTATTTCCTTGAGCACCTGTGAAACTTGATCTTTTGTTATAGCCATTCTTGCCTAGAAGATGAATGAAATTTTCTACTTGGGTTTTAGGAGAGGAATCCTTAACCTTTCCTACTGCATTACATTATGAAAATTAAAGTTAAATAGCCTAATGGAGAAAAGGGGAATTTATTCCGTATTTAATAATGAAAGTCATCAAGATGATCAATTGAAACCGTGCAGCATATTAGGTAACAAATGTAAAAAGGAATTGTTCTTCAGATTTAAGTACTGTCTTTATTACAAAGAAAGCATTTTTAAGGGGACTTTTACAATGTAAATAGCATCTCTCTTATTCCCTGTGGCCACAAAAATGAGAGACTTGTCCTTTTGTTGTGAATAATTTTCAAGTGAAAGAGTCACAGTAGGGGTGAGAATAGCACAGCTCCAAAAGATCTGAAAAGAGAAGATTGATTTATCTTTTGACATTTTGGTTTCTTGTGTATTTATTAAAAATTATACCATTTTAGTGGAATGGGTTTTAACAAATGTCAACCTTAAGCATTTTCACATTTTTAAAAAACCAATTCCACACGTTAGCTGGTTCCTTATTCACATCTCTAGTCCCAATATAGCCTGAGGAACATGTACTTAAAAGTAACTGGTCTCCACTAAACTTGTGTAAAAGAAAATTTAATGTCTCTCAGTTCAATTAAAGATTTTATTGCTACACTACTTTATATCATGTGTTCTCTTCCTCTCACAAAGGAATGTTACTCATTTCTATTTTTATCTTTCTTGTTTTATACTTACATTTTTACAGTATTTATTCCTTTAAAATGTCTTCTAACTTGTATAGAGTTCTCTACCAATAGTCTTTAAATTTGCCACAATCGATAAACAATTTATTCTCCTAAATTTTTTTTGCAGGATGTGTCAATCTCAAAAGGGTTTTTATTTAATCCAAATGAGATTTTATCTCTCATTCATATGCATAGTGATATCATTATTACTGGATCCCAAAAGATATCATTTATTTACAATATTTAAAAACTACGTTTTTTCATTTCTCTGTTCTATTTTTGTGTTTTCTATTTGCTTGTCTGTTGTTTGCAAGTTAATTGCCACCTCTACAAAGAAATTATTTCAAAACTCTGGATCAGAGACTAACATATGTTTCTCAGATTTTATAGGTTATCCGGATAGACATAAAGAATGGTAGCCCCTCTTTGGTGGTAGTTCGAATTTGCCATAGCAGCAGGCAATAAAATGTAGTGATTTTGAAACCAGAGATTCCTGGGTTCTAATTCTAGCTCTTACATACTTTAATGACAATGAGAAAAATGCTTGATTTTCAGTGCATGCATTTAGCAAGCCTGAGAGCAACCCAAAAAGATAATAATTTTAGGGAGTCTGATGGAAACGTATCACCCATCGACCTGCAGAGTGATTCAGCTGATCTGGCAGACAAGTGTCCCATTTTTTCCTCACCACTCAGAAGCTGCACTCCAGGATAACATTAGAGAAAAAATATAAAGATATCCTCTTCTAATTAGAAGGAATTATTTTTACATTAAGAATGTAAGAGCAACCATATGCCATCATTAAAAGGATAGTAGTGTAAGATCAGAGATCATTTCAACAGTGGCAAATACTTATTTTTATCAGTGTTTTAAGAATCAATTTCTTAAAGAGATGTACTTCATTTTCTATAATCAGCACAAACTTTGAAGTCACAGAGTTCTTGAAATTATAATTTTTAAATTTCTTGGAACAGAAAAAATTAAGAAGAGAAAAAAATTGAGAGGGGGAAAGAAACAGGGACAGAAAAAGAGAAAAAAAAAGAAAGAAAAGAATTAAAAAAACAGTAAGTTAAATTACATTAATTAAAGAGACCTAGTATGAATATCAGGTATTTCAAACAAACTAAACAATATTTTCGAAACACTGAAAAGATAGCCAAGAATTCACATTAGAAGATTAATTCTGTATACTAGCATAGTAAAGGCGCTGAAAAGTCCTGCTTTTGTCTAGGTTGTTTTAGCCTAAGATTTCCAAAACTTCTTTAATTATGGAATCATTTTTTTCCTAGAATACCTCCACACACTTTGTTGAACTAGCTTTCTAAATAAGATAATTTGGAGACTGCTAATCTAGGCTAATCACTGAGTGTGCCTAAAAACTCAGGGCCAAGTCTTCAAACATCTGAATTACATCAGATTAGTACAGTTGGGGCTTTATTGCCTATCTTCACATATTGTGACCCAAACAGATCCTATGCCATTGGCTGGTTGTATTAGACGTTCGCACACTTTTATTTACATTGTCCCTTCTCTATTACTCAAAATCCTGGTTTTCCTCAGGACCCAGCTAAAATACCTTACCTGATTCTCCCGGGTAAAAATAGTATTTTCATTCTCTGGGATCCCACAATTCTGTGGATTTTTATGTCTATTGCATTCTTTGACTTCTGATATTCTCTTTATAGAATTAGATCATATTATATGTATTACATAAAATAAGATAGCTCTTACCTTATATTGCCTTGTATCATAATTACATATAATTTGCCTTCAAAATGAGGCTTCAATTCCTTTTGAATCTTTAAATCTTCCATTAAATTCTACAGACTGGTTTACATAGAATAGACACTCAAATGTACATCCCAGTTGAATTAAATGAAGACCAGAATTGAGACATTATTTGACACTACCTTAGGAAAGAGGAAATTATGTTCATTTCCTGTATTCCCTTCATTCCCCATCAAGATCGAAATTTATGAAACTTAAGAAGGTAAAACAACATATTTTACCCTCTAACATGAAAATATCATGAAGAAATATCCATTTGTAGTTTAATAATTTTTGAGAACTGGGTCATATATATCTTATTACCACATAATTTGGGCATTTCAGTATAGCCAGAGTGAAGATTGCAGCACAGCTAATAAATGCATTCAAATAAAAGTAAAAAGTCAATGTGCATGACTGAAATCCAAAATACATTCACAGTAAATTTTATTGGCCTGTATCTATCATCAGAATTTCTTTTCCACTTAATTTACTTGCATTGGCACAGTTTTTGGGAAACTAATCTATAGATAATGCTTTATTTTAAATAAAGCAATGGATGGTATTCTGTTTCTCATTTATTACCTTTATTGTCATACATTCCATTCCAGAGGAAAAATATTTCCCAATAAACTGGAGTTAAAACTTTGGTGAGATAGGATCTAACCAAAGAGCTCATTAAACACCATAGTTTTCCTACAGAAACATAAGTGTCAGAAACCGAAAAGTTCTTCTAACTTCTTAAAGAACACTGACATTTAACTCCTTTCCATTGCTGGCCACAATCCTAATTTTCAACAAGTTATTCAACTTTGAGGGATTACTTAATTTTATTGCAGCTCCTAAAACTGTGGCTCCTACCTGATTCAGCCTAAATATTTACAAAATATAGAATTAAGCTATATTTTACTATCTTGTAGGTACCCATTTGGTACTTTATACATAAGAAATGTCATAAACCTCAAAATTCCTTATGTGTGAGATTTTATCTATACTTTCGTAAGTCTATGTGTAGAGTTCACTAACAAAGAATGTAGGAGTGAAGGCTAGTGTGTTTCCATATTGCCATCCTTGGTGTCTTTTTCCGTAAGCTCAGAGAAAATAATTTGAATGATACATTATTGCTAATGGTAGTTAACACTTATTAGGCACTCTTTTAAGTTCTTTATGTGAATTAGTTCATTTAATCTTCATAACAATTTCATCAGGCAGGTACTATTATTATCCCCCGTTTCATAGAAAAGGAAATTGAGGCACATAGTTTAGTTAACTTGTCCCAGATTAACGAGTGACAGGTATGGTATTTGAACCCAGGTAGTCTGGCTTCAATAGCCGTACTTTCAACTACCTCACTATATAACCTCTTTTGCAAGTCCGAGCAAGAAAGTAAATCATCTAAAATGCTAACTCAAACATGATACATTATTATCCTTTCAAGCATGTCTTTAGAAATATTTTTTTTTCAAAGGTGTCTTCTTCACACACATGACTAGCTCTTTGGCCTCCCTCTTTACATGCCACTTCATCCTCTAGGGCCTGGGGCTGTCAGACTTCTTACATGGTGGCTCAGGGCTCCAAGAGCCAATGTTCCAAAAGAAGAAATTGGAAGATGCTATTCTTTCTAGGCCTAACCTGGAAACTGGTGGAACATCACCTCTGCTACATTCTGTTGGTGAAAGCAGTCACAGAGCTTGCCTAGGTCCAAGACAAAGTTCACGCTTGCCCACCTCTTGAGAGCAGGCATGTCAGGAAATTCACGGCCATTTTTAATCCGCCACACCAAAATTAATGTATCTTAAGCACTCTTTCAAATGTGTCTTTAGACATAGAGTATATGCATATCTGTATATATTGTAAATTTTTAATAAATGGAATGATATGACAAATGCTATCTTTGTAGATTCCTTTCTTTAAATAGTTTACTTTTCTTTCACTTGCCTCCTTTCTCCACTCTACTTTCTCCTCCCAAGCACATGACTCCTTTCCCCAGAGAGGCAACCAATGTTAATCAGCTGGAGTGTATCCTTTCCTGTAGTCACATAACCTTGTTTTACACACACACGTGTATATGCACCCACACACAATCTTTATTAAGTCATTTCACAGTTGACAAAGACTCTTTCCTTGACCACTCTTTCCTTGACTAACCATCTTAGTCAGGTTTCTCTAAGCTCTCTTCTCAACTAAACTTTGGCCTTGGTCTTCAGTGTCCATCCTTCTCAAGCCCGTGTCACTCAGTTTTAGAAGAATCCTGTCAAGTCAGTTTAGCCAGAATACCCCTTATCCTTGGTGTTTCCTCTTAGTAATTTCTATCCACCTAAGAGGAAATACCTTTTGGTAATTTTCTATCCACCAGCCCCCATCCTGCTTCTTGGCTATAAATCCCCCACTTGTCCTTGCTGTATTTGGAATTGACTTCATTTCTATAGTAAAATCTCTTTTTTCGACTGCAATAATTCCTATATAAGATCTGTTTTTACCACTCTAACTACTGTCCAGATCTTTTTTTAACACAGTACGTTGGACATCCCTTTAAGTTACATGGAAAGGGGCTTACATTCTTTTTACTGGATGTATATCTATGCTGCTACTAATATATCAAAATATATTCAAACATTTCCTATAAAGATGAAAAGTTATTCCAAGAAAATTATGAAAAGTACTGAGGGGGGGAAGATATTGGATTAAATACATGTAGTTACCCCTCTTCTTTCCTAAAGACTTAATAAAATGATTTCACAGGGAATTTTCTGTAAGTCTCAAACCCACAATGACAGAGAAAACAGAAGAGTACATAGTAGCAACAAAATTGGGGAAATTAAAAAACAGATGGATGTTTTGCAAATCATCTATCAGACCCAAAAAAAAACTAAAACCTAAATCAGCACTGTAGAAAATCAAGACAAACAAATTTACACTGCCAAAACCCCAAAGGGATCAGGAATTGCAATATCAAACATACTTCTGGAAGAATAGGAGACAAGAGCAAAGATTGAAGGTTTAGTCGCTAGACTGCTTATATTGGTTGAGAATCTATTTAAGAACCAGTTAGATCCTAAATCTCAACTCCACTCAGAACAGGCAGAAAACTGCCATTCTCCAACCCTGGCAGGGGAAGGCTTAGTCTCTAAATATGGTAAAACAAAAGATGTGGCAGCTACTGCTACGTTTTCACCAAAGTCAGCTTCCTTTTCCTTCTGGAAACACACCTAGACCACATTCGTCAGCCTCCCTTGCAATGAAGTTCGACCACGTGACTGAATTCTAGCCATTAAAATGTGGATGAGAGTGATGTGTTTCACCAAAACTTCCTATAGGAAAATATCTCATTTTTCCCTTTAGCCAATCAAATGCAAAGGATCCAGCATAAACTTTGATGCCCCTAAACTGAAAGAACTTGGTTCCCTAAATAACTATATAGAAGGCTGTCTGCTGAATATCACACTAGACTTCAGGTAGGCAAGGTATAAGCTTTTACTGTATTAAGACATTATGATTTGAGAATTTATCACAACTATTTCATATTTTAACCTACATAGAACCTATTACCCTGAAATGGGATGGTATTATAACAAAACTAAACTAAACTAAAATATTCAGAGTTGAGATGGCACCTAAGTACACAAACAAGACAGGGTGGAAGGCTGTGGACCCCATAATGCCAGGTAAAACATTTGATAAAACTGCCATCTGTGATAACTTGAAGACAGGCCACAGCTTACTGAGTCTATAGCCCTAGAGGAAATGTTTAGAAAGTGTTAGCGAGATCACATATATTGGCTACAATTGCCCTGCCTTCAGCAAGGGATGACATGAAAGGAGTTTAGGCAAGAATTTGCCTGTTTTTCAGGCAATAACAGAAGAGAATAGAAAAAGCCCAACATCCAAGGACTTTACAGGGTTTGAAGAATCTGGCTTTTCTTTACCCAAATAGTAAGACAGATTTTTTTTAACACTTTGAAGAACAAAGTCCAGTGAGATTTTCTGCTAAGTGACTCAGCTTTGCAACAGGTATCAGAACAAAGATATCACCTTCCCAATAAGCCACAACTCAGAGGAGCCACTTTTAAGTAGAGAGATATAAGAGTGAAGAAATAAACAGGCAAACCTTAATAATTATGCCTAGGAAAAATCTATGTGACCGGTGACTAGCATAAAATTTTCTAAAATCAAATAGATCAAAAACCATCAAAATGTTGGTGGAATTGCTAAAGAAATTATGAAGCTGGTTTTAAAAAGCCTGGGTTGGAAAAGCCTTAATATAACATTTGGAAAGGAAGGGACATGAATGCCATATACACTTCCAAAAGAAGGTATCATCATCAAAGTCTGTTTCTGATCTGAGCATAAAGGATAATGGGCAAGAAAGCACCTCCCAGAAGATCCAAGGGCCATGAAGAGTGATTAAAGGAGTGCCTCTCCAAAAGAAGAATCGGGGAAAACTAAGAAATCTCTTCCTCCAAGTTAGGCAGGCTTTTGAATGCTTGCTTAAGAGAACTTCGGAAGTTATGAGCCAGAGATTGCTGTATCTCTCCCATCCTTTTATTTTCCATATAGGAGCTTTCCTTGTCCCTGTACCATCATCACTGAAGGGATAAGGAGAGCAGTTAATTTTCCTCCTGGTTCAAATGTTAATAGTTCACAAATAGACACATCCAGCCCTCATAGAGAAGGCTGCATATCTCCCAGAAATCCACGAGTTGTAATGGGATGCAGTGACCAGATGGGTTGTCTGCCTTTGGGAAGGACTGGGGTAATATGTCCTATGTGTAGAAAGAATGTGAGACAGATCCTAAGTGACCAGCAGGGCAAACAGTAGCAAAGACTGCTTTATGTTCATCAAAGTCTTGTTTTTTTTTCTCCTCCTGGACACATGTTAGACTACATTTTCCCAACTCGCCTTACATTTGGGTGTAACTAAGTGTAACTCTGTTTCTTCCACAGGATATAAATGTAATGTTGTGTACTGGTTCTAGACCTGGTCCACAAAAACCTCCCAAAGTGATTCTCCCTCTCTTTTCCTATCTGCTTCAGAGATCTAGATGAGAATTCCATGGCCCTCAGAAATGGCAGCGCCACAGGATAAAACTAACAGCGAAAATCCCGGCTCCCTCTATGATCATGAAGAAGAATAAGGAAAATAGTGAAGAGAGAACCACAAACAAAGAATTAAGAACATTTTCTAGGACCAAAAGACATAAACTCTGTCAAAGCAAAAATTGTATCAGAGTCAGACAGAAAAACAAGGCAATCAAGGCTGTCACAGTAGGGAAGAAAGGCTGAAACTAAGTCTGAGCTCAACCTAACTGAAACAAAAAGAAGGAGAGTTTTTTGGTTTGTATTTTTTTTTATACTTTAAGTTCTGGGGTACATGTACAGATCTTGCAGGATTGTTACATAGGTATACACATGCCATGGTGGTTTGCTGCACCCATTCCCCTATCACATTAGATATTTCTCCTAATATTATCCTTCCCCAATCTCCCCACCCCCTGCTATCGTTCCCCTAGCTCCCTATCCCCCAACAGACCCCAGTGTGTGATGTTCCCCCTCCCCTGCGTCCATGTGTTCTTATTGTTCAACACCCACTTATGAGCGAGAACATGCGATGTTTGGTTTTCTGTTCCTGTGTCAGTTTGCTGAGAATGATGGTTTCCAGATTCATCCATGTCCCTGCAAAGGACATGAACTCATCCTTTTTTTGTGGCTGCACAGTATTCCACGCTGTTCATGTGTCACGTTTTCTTTATCCAGTCTATACTTGATGGGCATTTGGGTTGGTTCCAAGTCTTCGCTATAGTAAACAGTGCCGCATTGAACATAGGTGTGCACGTGTCTTTATAATAGAACAATTTATAATCCTTTGGGTATATACCCAGTAATGAGATTGCTGGGTCAAATGGTATTTCCATTTCTAGATCCTTGAGGAATTGTCATACTGTCTTCCACAGTGGTTGCACCAATTTACACTCAAAGAGGGAGAGTTTTTAAGATCTGGGATGGGGAATTTTAGACCACTATATATGCTAATGGGCTTCACCTGAAGAAAAAGTAAAGTTTCTTGTACTTTATCTTCATGACAAGAAGTACTTTTACAGTTTGGAGTGAGCCATTCCACCAAACTGAGGCTCCCACCCTCCGACAGAGAATGGGTGATAGGGGCCCTAGCTTCCTTGATGATTACAATACATTTCAAAGGCTTGGCTGCCAAGTCTGTGAGAAAGAAAATGATGGGTTGTAAAACTATGAAGAAGCCTTTCAAAAGATTTACATCTCAAAGGGGCCGAGAAATAATTTATAATTCCAAATTTTCTAAAGCAAATACTCTTAGAAAAGAGATGTCAGAAGAAACTTGTAGTGCAGAAGAAACCTGTCTGAAGTTTAGTTTAGGTATGGGGAATATTAACACCCTCGTGGTCAGCCCCCACATTGCAAACGCACAACAACTTCTCAGGAGACTAGATAAAAACAGCCCTACAAGAAGGCGCACAATTGTGAAACTTCAGCGTAGTTGGAGTAATTGAAGATCAAGTTTCTACAGAGAGAAAAACAAAGCATAAGAAATTTGGATGGCTTCGGATCTCTCAAAGCAACACTGGAAACTAGAAAACAATGGAGCAATGCCTGCAAAATTCTGAAGGAAGATGATATCCAACATAGAATTCTATATGCAGCCAAACAATCTATCAACTGTGAGTATAAAATAAAATTTTCATACATGCAAGGTGTCCATTGTTTCTCATGCTATCTTTTTCAGAGTCCGTTTAAGGGTATGTTCAACCTCAACAAAGTTATTAATCAAGAAATAAGAAACCTTGGAATACAGGAAAGAAGAGATTAAATACAAGAAAAAGATAAAAGAATCTCCAGGTGGTGGCAAGGGGCAATCTTAGGGAAACACCTGTGCATCAGGCACAGCAGGCAACCAATCCAGACAGGAGCCTAATAGGAAACACTTAGATTTCTCTAAAATGGAGAAATTAATAGAATATAAGGCATCAGAACATCTTGAGAGGAGATTAAGACAAGTTGGTGCTAAGTTTGGAAGTGAATGAATGATAACTACATTTAAAATTGAGCAAGCAAGCAAACAACAAAAAAAGATCATTATGAATCCTTAGGAAAATTAAAAGTATAAGAATGGAGTCAGGCGCAGTGGCTCACACCTGTAATCCCAGCACTTTGAGAGGCCGAGGCAGGCAGATCACTCACACACAGCTACGCGGCCAACTCTCCCTTGCCTTCAGCATCAGCAGCTTAACTCTTTCTCTCTCTGGGCATGAGCTAGGTGAGCTGTGTCCTGGCTCTCCCCTGTCCATCTGCAAAGACAGATAGCTCTGGCTTTCTCCCTCTTCTCTGGGCACCAGCTCCAGCACAGTGTCAACAGGGCAACTATACCTTTTACAGACAATAGTGTCTTAGAGCCAAGTGATGGCTTTCCCTATGTTATGGCTATGGTGGTCTTCTCTATGTTATGTGTACATGGCTATGATAAGAAGTGGAGTTATGTGCCTGTGCTCTAGACTCGTTGAGTCATGCAGGATGTAAACATCCTACCTTGGCCTATTCTTGACCAAACACAGCCACGTTCCTTACACCTGGCCAACATGGTGAAACCCGTTTCTACTAAAAATATAAAAATTAGCTGTGCATGGTGATGTGTGCCTGTAGTCCCAGCTACTTGGGAGGCTGAGGCAAGAGAATCACTTGAACCCCAGAGGCGGAGGTTGCAGTGAGCCTAGATTGCACCACTGCACTCCAGCCTGAGTGACAGAGTGAGACTCCGTCTCAAAAAAAATATTTTAAAAGAACGGAGAATGATCATATTATGCTAAATACCTCATCAGTGAAGAGGGTGTCAGAGTTATATAATTGGTGAATAGTTATCTAACCAAAATGACATTGAGAGGGTAGGAGATAGGTGTGGTGCATGTGTGGTGGGGAAAGTGAAGGAATGTGTTAACTTCTCTTCCCCGGGTCCACAAGCGGCCTAGTTTCAAAGGCAAGAACTTCCCAGTGATATGACTGACTTGCCTTCTTTTACGTCTCCATCCGGGAGCTTAGAGGTCTTTGTTTAACTTTCGCCCATGCAGGAAGGTAGCCTGCCCAGGTGAGCTCCCTTTGTTTAGAATGCCCGAGAAACGCTATGGGAGGATGGCGGGCCGAACAACCAATCAGATGTCAGAGTCAAGATCAGCCACTCCAGCGGAAGTTGGGAAAAACTCCTCTCCCCTGGACAAGAACTCCAATGGGGCGGGAGTAACTCGCAGATTAAAAGACCCCCTGCCCCCTTACCTGTGCAGATTTCCCTCTCTGGGATCCCCCGCCAAGACTGCGTGGGAGCTGGCTTTCTCTCTCTCCCTACTTCTCTCTCTGCCTAATAAATTGCTTTTCTGCAAAACTCTTTGGGTCTGATATTTACTCGAACGAGCCCACCACTCCTCCACGGCCTCTTCCTCCATTCCTGTGGGAGGGGGGGGCCAAGAACCTGAAACACCTGGTTACAACAGGGAACAAAGAGAGCTGAATCCTCATCTTGCATAGTAGGTTATCAATGTTAAATTCAACATCAAATAGGAATCTATGTTATTTGATTATTGCTCTGAAAAGAGGGGAAAGCAGAACAGAAGAGCCTGCAAGAACCGCCAGTTTTTGAAGAGGAAAAAAGCCATATAAAACTATTTGACTATTAAACTGTGTGCATATATAGCTTCATTAAAACCACAACTAAATAAATAGCATAAGAGACAATTTTTCTTACCAGATATCAAAATGTGCTAGTAAGCCACTGCATTCAAATCAATTTGTAATTGCATGGCAAAGGACAAAGAGTGAAACACAAAAGAAGCTAAACCCAAAGAGACTCCACTATATATTAGGATTTATTTCTGAAAAATGTGATATTTAAATTCTTTAGAAAGATAGTAGAATGGTGGTTGCGAGAGTTGGGAAGGGAAGTAGGTGGGAAGATAAGGAGTTGGTTAATGGCTAAAAAAAATACAGTTAGATAAGTTCTGGTATTTGGTAGTACAATAGGGAAGTTATAGTTAAAAATAATTTATCATATATTTCAAAATAACCAGAAAAGATAAATGTTTGTGGTGATAGATATCTCAATTACTCTGATTTGATTACATTGTATGCAAGCATCAAAATATCACATGTACCCCCATATACATACAATGATTACATATCAATTTTTTAAAAATAAGAATAAATATCTTCTGTAGGAGAAAAATAGATTCAAATAATTGACCACCCATCTGGAAGAAAATAAAATTATATCCCTATCTTCCACAATACAGAGAACTAAATTTGAGAAGCATTAAAGACAAATATTAAATTAAGCAACAACAACAAAAAAAAGAGAAAAAATCTGGAAGATTACATATATTTAACTTTAAATAAGCCTTTAAAAAAAATTAGACCTACTTAACTTTATAGAAATAAATTATTATATGGCAAAAGATACCCTAAGAAAATCAGTAAAGCAATAGCAAGTTGAGGCCAGGCACATTGCCTCATGCACTTTGGGAGGCTGAGGTAGGAGGGGGGATCTCTTGAGCCCAGTAATTTGAGGTAGACTACAGTGAGCAATGATCACGCCACTGCATGCCAACTTGAATAACAGAGCAAGACTCTCCGTCTCAAAAAAGAAAAAGGAGAAGAAAGAGAAGGAGAAAAGAAGGAGGAGGAGGAGGAATAGCAAGTTGAGAAAAATATTTCTGACATATATGTCAGATGAACTGTTAATCCCTCTAATATCAGAAGTTCTCGAAATTGATAACAAAATCACAAACAAACCGATATGAACTTCAAGCAAATTATAGGAACTGATAATTTACAGAAAGGCAACTCCAAATGGCCGATTAATCTATGGAGATATACTTGAACTTTCAGGTAGTCAGAGCAAAAACAAAATAAAGTAGCTATATTATGAGGTTACATATTCACCAGATTAGCAAATTCCTGTTCAGTAAAGCCCACTATTGGTGGGGCTGCCAGGAAAATGCATTGTTAGACAAAATGTTAGATGTTAAGAGTATTTTTTAAAAGGGATCTGGACAGTAAGGAAGTGTCCTCTACCTTCTTCTGTGTTCTTTCCGTCCTGTCCATCCATTGGCTGGTGAGCTCTGAGTTTTCCTTCTGAGAGGATGCAGAGATCTTCCTAAATGCACCCAGCTGTGACTGGGTCTCCAGGCAGAGCCAGTTAATTTACTAATGGATCAAAAGCTTGATCCTTTGAAGGACTTAAAATTGGGTGATTAGAAGCATCTGGTACTCACCTCCTCCACAAAGAGGAACTGAAATAGTAGATAATCACACTTTGAGTAAATCACCTAAGTGGGAATGCTACAATGCTGCAGAGAGTTGACAATTAACAACTGAGGCAAGGAAGGCGAGAGACCTGAGGCAGCCTACTCGGACTGATCAGCTAAGAGGCTGGAGAGGCTCCCCACGGTGGGAAAAGGGTAAGTGAGTGTGACCCCTAGCTGTCCACATTCCCACCAAGGACTCCTGCAATCCTAGCCCCAGGAGAGCCGCCTGACCTGCCAGGCCCTGAGACTAACATAGGAAAGTGCTGCAGACCATGTGATGGCATTGCTCCAGAAAGGGAAGTCACACCAGGTCCCACACACTCCCCAAGTCCTAAGCAGTTACAGCAAGGCCCTATTTTATAAAGCCAATCCCCACCAGACTGCATCTTGCCCTGGGGCCCAATAGTCCCTGCATATCCACAACCCTGGAGTCCCATTGACATCCCCTATCCACAGCTGCTGCCACCCGAGCCAAAGCAAAAACTCTTGGCAACAACTGTGCAGCCCCCAGTAGCAGGACCACCACACATTTAAAAAGCAACCTGAGGAAAGATCACCCCACCTATAGCCACCACCTGAGGCCAAAGCCACATCACCAGCCACATGTTTCTGACTGCTGCTACTGAAAGCAACCCTACTCTCCCCAGCAGCAGGGCCATAGCACAGCCACTGCTACCCCTACCCAAGCATTCTTCTGGGGACCTAGGAATCACCCTGTCCCTGCCTACCACAGCCAGTGTCCATACACACCATCAGAGGGGAAATCCTGGGGAAATGCATATCAAAACCACAATGAGATATCATCTTAAGCCAGTTAGACGGCCATTACTAAAAGACAAAAAATATTACTAACAACAGATATTGGCAAGGATGCCGAGGAAAAGGAACTCTTACACACTGTTGGTGGAAATGTAAGTTGGTACAGCCACTATGGAAACCAGCATGGAGATTTCTCAAAAGCTAAAAATACAATCCAGCAATCCCACTACTAGATACTTATCAAAAAGAAATCAGTATCTCACAAAGATATTTGCACCCCCATGTTTATTGCAGCACTATTCACAATAGAAAAGATATTGAATCAACCTAAGTGTCCATCCACAGATGAATGGATAAAGCAAATGTCGCATACATACACAATGGAGTACTATTTGACCTTAAAAAAGAATGAAGTCATGTTATGTGCAGCAGTATGGATGGAATCATGGGTCATTATGTTAAGTGAAGTAAGACAGGCACAGAAAGGCAAATGCTGCATGTTCTCAGTCATATATAGGAGCACAAAAAGTTGATCTTATAGAGGTAGAGATAGATAGTGGAGGCGGGTGCAGAGGCAGGAGGATGAAGAGATGTTGTTTAGTGAGTACAAGCATATAGATAGATGGAGTAGTAAGTTCTGATATTTGATAGCTGAGTAGAGTGAATATAGTTAACAACAATGTATTGTATATTTCAAAATAGCTAGAAGAGAGGGCTTGAAATGTTCCCAACACATAGATATGATTAAATACTGAAGGTAGGAGGTGAGGGCCGTTGGCTGGGGCCTGCAGGTTGCCGCTTCAGTGAGGGGCTCCACTGAGGCCACCCAGCTTGTGGCATTCTTGGGCGCCACTCCCCCGGCCGACCCGACGCAACGCGCCAGTAGCGCAGCACCGATTCCTTTCAGGCTCTTGGGCGCTGCTCTGAGCAGCGTGACCCTTTACGCCAGAAAGCTGGAGCGCACTATGGGAAAAACAAAACAAGAAGAAAGTGGAGGAGGTGCTAGAAGAGGAAGAAGAGGAATATGTGGTGGAAAAAGTTCTCGACCGTCGAGTGGTAAAGGACAAAGTGGAATACTCCTAAAGTGGTAGGGGTTCTCAGATGAGGACAACACATGGGAACCAGAAGAGAACCTGGATTACCCCGACCTCATTGCTAAGTTTCTACAATCATAGAAAACAGCACACGAGACAGATAAATCAGAGGGAGGCAAGCGCAAAGCTTATTCTGACTCTGAAGATCAGGGCGAGGAGACCAAACCAAAGAAGGAGAAGAAGAGTCTGAAAAGCCACGATGCTTTGCTTGGGGTTTGGAGCCCGAGCAGATCATTGACTACAGACTCCAGTAGAGAGCTCATGTTCCTGATGAAATGGAAAAACTCTGATGATTCCTGGTCCCCACCAAGGAAGCCAATGTCAAGTGACCACAGGTTGCCATACCCTTCTATGAGGAAAGGCTGACGTGACATTCCTACCCCACAGAGGATGATGACAAAAAAGTTGACAAGAATTAACCCTCCTAGTACCAGCCCCGTCATATCTGACTGTGGGTTTCAAGTGGAAAGGGAAGGAGTTCTACTTGTCTTGACACCATAGAGGTGGCTTGAGAAGATCTCCTTTGAAGAGCCAGTATAGTTTCTGTGCCCTGCAGCAGCCCAAGTGCTTTAAAGCCGTTCCAAGCTGTATAGCTTGCATACCTATCCCAGTGGAGGGGAAGGGGGATAAGTGTTTCAAGGCAACCTTTTCTGCACTTTGCTGAGAAAAGCCAAGGACCTTCTATGAAGCACAAAACTTGCAGAATTGGGTGTGTGGGAGAGCAAAAAAATACTGAAGATCTTCAAAGAGCATCTCCACAACCCACAGCCTTCTTCCCAATAGTGTTAACTCTGCATTTTTACAGCATAGCATGTGTGTAGTTTTTAGCTATTACTGGTGTATTATTTGGGGGAGGGTGGGATGGAGAGGGGGAGAAAGGGAGATGGGTAGCATCATTCTGATTAAAATTTGGGACTTGAAACGGGAAATTGTGAAGCAATAGAAAGAACAGACAACTAATGATTTGCTTCTATGTCCAGAATATTTTACCTTTGAAAAAAATGTCATTGGCACCATAAATAAGGACTGTGAGAGACTGTTTAAAAGCTGTGAATGTCTGAAACTTATCAGCCAAGGTGTTCCTTGCCTAAACTTAATTGCTGTTCCCCACAAAGGACTAAGCCAGTTCATAAGTTACCAAAGTTGCCATTTTGGAGATGGAAATTGACTGAGGAGGGGAAGGTCTTTTATTGGAGATTGTACAGTACAAGCAGATCATTCTGTCTCAGAGGTGCTAATTCCTGAAATTAGAAGACCCTTTTTTTTTCCCAGTAATGAAGTTATAAATATCAGCTTGTTCATCCAAGCCACTGGCTGAGGTGTTGGGGAAGAGGAAGAGGGTGGTAGAGGAGATAAGGCAGTAGGGAAAGACAAGGGTGCATGCTCTTAGTGGGGGAGAACTCTTGGAACCATTCTCTTTTTTGAGCTTTGAACTCTGAAACCATTGGTGGCAGTGTTCAGTCACTGACAGCACAAGTTTCACTGAATTGATTCAAGCATTGAGTGATTTCAAATGCCTTGGTCTCAGGAGAAGATTAAACTTTCATACTAGGCAGTCAGTTGTTCACTTTAAAACACACACACACACACACACACACACACACACACACACACACACACTTTTTAAATCCTAATAAGTAACTGATACCCAAAATGCTCTGTCTTGAGTCATGAGATCCATCAGTTCTTGATATTGTCTAGATTTGCATCTAGAGCTACATTGTAAAATCTTTTTAAGTATGTGTTAGATTTCTGTGGAAACTTTGTTTAAATGTAAACTCGATACTACACTGTCAGTTTTTGTCTTAATAAAACTATAGATTTATTAAAAAAAAATACTGAAGGTAATAGATATCCTAAATACCTTGAGTTGATCATTACACATTATATGCATGAAACAAAATTTCATATGTGCTCCAGAAATATGTACAAATATTATGTATCAATAAAAATTAAATTAAAATATTAAAAAGAAGTGATCTGGCATTATTTAAAATTTGTACAGCCACAGACCTAGCAATCTCTTGCTTGGATATCTATCACATAGTGATAAAAACACTATGAGTATGGACATTAGTACAAGAATGTTTATTGCAGCATTGTTTGAAGTGACAAAAACTCACAAGCTAAAGGGTTTTTTAATGGTGCCACTGATGAAAATAGCTGCTTCAATAGGTTAAATCACAAAAATGGAATCAACACACTCAGCTCCATTTAAACACTGTCCTTGACTTATCAAGAAAATTGGTATTTTCCTCCTCTTCCTTCTTTACAACCTGTCTCTTGATTTTATCTGTCCCAATACTTCCAAATTTCTGAACCTCATCACAGCAAAATACCTGGCACCCACAGAGACAGTCACACGTCCAAAGCTTTTCATCAGAATAAATTACTTTATTTTTGCATTGTTCTCTGTGGAGCTATTGTTTCCCATTAGATCACACCTCCTTTACTAAGATACTGCTTTGAGAGATCAGGAAATTGAGTGACGATTATATAGCAAAAGCAGCAATATCTAGCATAATCCCAGTTACATAAAACAAAACAATACTATCTAACGGCCTATCTTTCTCTGGAAAAGCATTTCAAACTCTCAACAGGTAAACTCCATTTGGTTGGTGAAATTATCACTAATTCTTTTTGTTTCTGTTCTACAATGTCCACATTTTTATTCAACTAATACGTACTTTTATAACTGGAAGTTCTAAAATAATTTTTAAAATATTTTTTAAAGTATTAATAAATAAAAATAATTTTAAAGTATTATCACAGTTCCAATTTTCTTCTTATGTTGATGTGTGTATCTGAGAGTGGGAGAAAGGTGTAATTTTTTTAAAAGATATTTATTGGAATCACAGAATGAACAACATAGACAATTAATAATAAAAGGATAAAAGTAATAAAACAGGAATGATAGAGCTACTTTACACGTAGGATTACAAATAAAATTTTTAAATGTCATATTTGAAGAAAGAGTACTTCCATTTTGGCATCCTCTAAAACTTGAAAAACCATTCAATGGATTACTCTTCACTTGCGTTTGTCCAATAGCCATGTATATAAAAGACAGATGCTAATACACCTACGTAAGTGAGATTTTTTTTCTAAAGAAGGCTCTGAAAGCATAACTCCACTGAAAATACGTTAGCCCATAAAATCAAGTGACTGCTATTTTTATTTGGGAACTTACTAAGAAATAAATCACTGTACGGTTATATCATAAGTAAAAATAATAGAAAGAATCTTGAAGAGATCACATACAAAAAAAGCCATATTTCTTTCCTAATGGGGAAAATCACATTATGTGCAGTCTTTCTAAGAAGAGATGTATTGAATGTAACATGAACTTGAGGATACTATGCCAAGGAGAACTAAGTCTCCATGTAAGTTGTCCTTTTGATTTAAAGTTATAATGCCTCAATTCCATGTGGCATTATGTTTCAGCAACTCAGTGCTCTAAAGTGAGTTCATACAATAGAAACAAAAATTATCTCAGTCTCATGATTGCAGATGTCCTGGTTAACATAACACAGAGTAAATAGTAGTAAAACAAACCAGAATTAAAGTCAAGAGACCTGGATTCTATACCTGGAGCTGTCACTAGCTGATCTTGAATAAGTCCCAGAACTTGTTTCCTCTCCTATAACATGGTTAAATTAGATGATCTCTAAGTCTCCTGCAATAAATTGTATGCCTTTGTGGTTGGTTGTAATCAGGACTGAGAAACTAATGAAGAGCTATTTCAGCCTAGTTGGATATAACTAACGGCCTCCTTTCTTATTCCCCTCAGTCCCTTAGTACATGTGGTCTTCCTTCATTCTTCATTGTCCTTTCCTTTCTCCTTCTGCCAGTTCTTTCATTCAATGCTACAATCCATTATTCTTCAATAATAATAGTAGCATTCATTGAACACCTTCTATGTGCCAGACCCTATGTGGAGCATTTTACATTTATTATCTCATTTAATCTTGACAACTTATTTCTCATTTTACAGATCATAAGCCTCAGATTTAGAAAGATAGTTTTTCCTTCACTCTACCTATGACTTCGAAACTAAGTATATGCAATAAACTAATCATTCCAGCACCTTGAATGAATGAAGTCCTTGGCCTTGGTGACAGGAATAAAAGGATCAAATGAGTAATCTTCTCACAATGTCTCAGATCGCTGTTGCTGTTCATGATTCTTGAGCCAATCCCTGAAATAATTCCTAAGATTTCAGTGGGGCTGTTAAAGCTGTTTGGGAAAGAGAATGATTTCTTTAACTGTCTTTCTACAATAACCTGCATAGATCATATGGTATTTCAGCGATAATTAGAGTTTGGATGTGATGTGTCTACTTTGACCAAGGACAAGATTCCGACACTCACAAAAAAACTAATAATTAACAGATCAGGAGTCAGAGACAAAAATTTTTGTCAGTAACTTTCTTCTTTTTCTAATCAATTGACTATTATTGTTCTTATAATTGCCTATAAACTGTTCTTGTAAATATTTTAAACTCACAAAGATGTGAAAATGAAAGAAACTATAATAAGCATTATATTGTGGTTGTAAAGAGTAAAAAGGCTTTGTATCCATAAGGATTATTTATCCTCTCTAAGCTTCAATCTCCTCATCGGTAAAAAGATGGAAGTACCTAATTTTAAGGGTTTTTATAAAGATTAAATAAGATTATGTATGTGACATGCTTTAAATGGTAAGCATTTAATAAATATTACATACAGATGTAGATATATAGAAAATAAAGGATAATTATTATATAAAGATACAAGCATATATACAATAAGTAAACAGATGTTAGCGATAGATGATAGATACAGACAGATAGATGATAGATAGATAGACACATACACAGATGGAAGTGAGCCTCAACATACATAGCCTAATACTTTCTCTAAACTTCATGAAAACTATTTAGACTGCAGAATATGCTCAAATACCATAACACCAACCCAACTACATAAATATCATCCTTTCTTTTTCCACTAAGTTTGAGAAAGTCTGGTGGAAAACCCATGTAAGGAGAAAGCAGTGGTACCAGAGGACCTTGATGGCATTTGTTTTTAATGCAAAAGTCTCTGGAGCCACCTTGCGGCCACATAGCACAGCAGGCCCCACCACATCAAACTCTATGGGAGCTGAAAGTCTTCACTTTTCAAAGCCCCTTTGTGATACTAATAAGATGAATTGTTTCCTTCACTGGTAATTGGAAGAAGAACCCTATCCCACCTCAAATGGAAACAGTTCATAAAGTTCGCTCTGTTGTCCACAAACCTGTCTCTATGGTTTTGACTGCACTAATCCAATTAACCACTTCCCCTGGGAAGCTTGCAGTGGGTTCTTAAGGATTCTGCAGCAGCCAATCCAAAGGAGAGACAGGCATGTTATACAACTGACTAGAATATGACGGGAAAAGAGCTAAAACAGAGATGTGTACAAATGAAGAAGGCAGAGATGATGGCTTTGAGGAAGCTAACCAGAATTTTAAAAGGACTGAACAGAGGCCTAGAGCAAAAGCTGAGTGGGAGAATCGAATTCAATAAATTTTTTTGAGCTCCAGCTACTATCAGTCAAGCTCTCTGCTAGGGATAGAGATCTGAAGATGCCTAACACCTTAAAGACTTCACCTCCTTAAGTGCTTCCTTCCAGAAGCACTGAAGAATCTTCTTTCAGGAAGGACTAAAGAAACATGACCAGTACCCTCTGTTAGAAATTCCCTGGTTAGCCCACACACCCAACAGGTCCAAGGGAGGAATTCTACTAAATGTATAAAGTAAATTCCTAGACATAAAAATATTCCTAGGCCAAAGGAATACTTAATCCTTATACATCACTTCTAGTTTGAGAGGGAAAATAAAACCATTCTTTTTCTTCTCTTCAGTGAAAAATCTTCACTCTTCTGGGAACAAGTTCAAACATTTCATTTTCCATAATCAGATAAATTCCAAATAACTGCACTATTACTTATATGAATTTTAAGTACATTAGTCCTTATATTATTATCCACCACTCTCTTCTCAGTGATTCGGAAATTTTTCCAGCAAAGTCAATTATTGGCATAGCTTTTTTCTTCATTTCACCCAAATAAATGTGGAAGGCAGGGAACAAGTCCTCAATTTTTGCAGTTCCAAAGTCCGTACCCTCCGTCCCCTTCAACTGGTCTTGACTACCATCAGTCATGAGCTCACTTAGTGTCCTTCACCTCTCCCCACAAAGTTGTGCCCGTTTCAACTCACATTTATCTTCTTTCTTCTGAGAAAGGAGTGCCTCTGCTTCTGTTGAATGATAATCTTTCCACTATTTTCTGGATTTCATCTCTGTTCACTTTTCTCCAGTACCACCAACAATTATTCTTTTCTATATATTTTCAATCTCTTTTTTTATGTAGTTCTCATTCTCTCCATCTATAAGGAGAATCTAATCTTCCTTACCCTTAAAAGACCATTCTCTAGCCACTTGCCCAGCTCTTTCCTTTTTATGCAACCTTATTAGAAGCTACAGTCATTGTCTTCACTCTTTCTTTCCGTAATTCTTCCTTGGTGCACTGCTGCGTGGCTTCAACCGCCTAAGACTGTTTGCATACAGTTAGCAGAGTCCTCTAAAATGATGAGTTCAGCAGACTCTTTTTATTTTTTTCTATCTTATTTTGGCCTTTTTATAGCTCTTAAAACTGCAGGTACTCTTCACTCAATAATTATTTACCAACTACTCACTACATACCATATATACCATACTTTATTGTAAGCCTTAGGAGTCAAATGGAAAGTAGTCATTCCCTGTCCCTCTCAGTTTATATTCTAACAGAGAGGGCTGAGTACAATGTAAAGAAGAATTATCTCTGTCTCCTGGTTCTTTTACTGAAGCTTCCACATTCCCCTTTTCTCTACAACAAAGATCTCCCTAACTTTTGGTCACACCCCCATCCATGTACGCATTCCCAATATATTTATAGCTAAAGACATATACATACATATGTATTCTCTCTCCCTCTCGCTCTCTCTCATTAGCTAATATCCCAAGATAATAAGATAAGGCTTGTGATTAACATTACCTATGCTGTATATAAATCCACATTTCAAATAGTCTTCTGGATAGTTTCCAAAAAATTACTTTGCAATGAAGCTGATAAAGAGATTGAACTTGGATAAGAAAAATGCCAATTCTGCTACCTTTTGTTTGCTTATGCTTTCATTATGGACAATTATCTTCAAAGTGCAATTTCTTTGCAGAAATTTTTTAAGTAACTCTTTAAGTTGAACTTACCTAACAGGATTTAGCACAATATTGTGTATATACAATGCACTTAATAAATGTTTATGAATAGATTGAAGTAATATGCATTAGGGCATAGATATTTTCCTTGCTAAGAAAAGATAAAACTTACTTCAGGTGATTCAGAAAGATTAGAAATCCAAGCTGCTGTGAGAAACTGGAAAAGCTGCTCTGGCATGGTTCTAGATTGCTGTGCACAGATGTTTCAGTCTTGGGAATATAATAACCCTGATCAGGCAGAAATGCACAGAAATGGGTAGGTGCCACCTAGAGCATAATGGATCCCAAAAGAAAATGATTATTATGGGTGATTGGCTTAAAATAAGAGAAAACAAATATATAACAGATTTGTCTTCTTAATACCACTAGTATTGGTTTTAAATTCTGGCACCTGCTTATTTCTCTATAAATAAAAAGAAGAGCAGATTTTATGATGGTGTATTAGTCTATTTTTACACTCCTGATAAAGACATGCCCGAGACTGGGTAATTTATCTTTAAAAAGAGGTTTAATGGACTCACAGTTCCACGTGGCTGAGGAGGCCTCACAATCATGGCAGAAGTCAAAAGGCACACCTTACATGACAACAGATAAGAGAGAAAGTGGACCAAGTGATTAGGATTTCCCCTTATAAAATCATCAGCTCTCATGAGACTTATTCACTACCACAAGAACAGCATGAGGGAAAATGCCCCCATGATTCAATTATCTCCCACCAGGTCCCTCCCACAAAACATGAGAATTATGGGAGCTACAGTTCAAGATGAGATTTGGGTCAGGACACAGTCAAATCATATCATTCTGCTCCTGGTACCTCCAAATCTCATGTCCTCATATTTCAAAACCAATCATGCCTTCCCAACAGTCCCCCAAAGTTTTAACTTATTTTAGCATTAACTCAAAAGTCCACAGTTCAAAGTCTCAGCTGAGACAAGGCAAGTCCCTTCTGCCTATAAGCCTGTAACATCAAAAGCAAGTTAATTAATTCCTAGAAACAATGAGGGCACAGGCATTGGATAAATACACCCATTCCAAATGTGAGAAATTGGCCAAACAAAGGGGCTAAAGGCCCAGTGCAAGTCCAAAATCAAGCAGGAAAGTCACATCTTAAAGTTCCAAAATGATCCCCTTTGACTCCATGTCTCACATCCAGGTCACACTGATGCAAGAGCTGTATTCTTATGGTCTTGGAAAGCTCCACCCTTGTGGCTTTGCAGGGTACATCCTTCCTCCTGGCTGTTTTCATGGGCTGGTGTTGAGTGTCTGTGCCTTTTCCAGGCACACAGCACAAGCTGTCAGTGGGTCTACTATTCCGGCGTCTGGAGGACTCTTCCAACAGCTCCATTAGGCAATGCCCCAGTGGGAACTCTATGTGGGTTCTCCAACCCCACAATTCCCTTCTGCACTGCCCTAGCAGAGGTTCTCATGAGGGACCCGCCCATGCAGCAAACTTCTGCCTGGACATCCAGGCATTTCCATGTATCTTCTTAAATCTAGGTGGAGGTTCCCAAGCCTTAATTCTTGACCTCTGTGCACCCATAGGCTCAACACCACATAGAAGCTACCAAGGTGTGGGCCTTGCACCCTCTGAAGCCATGGCTGGAGCCACACCCTGGCCCCTCCCAGACACAACTAGAGCATCTGGGATGCAGGGCACCAAGTCTCTAGGCTGTGCACAGCAGGGATCCCTGGTCCTGGCCCAGGAAATCAAACTTTCCTCCTAGGCCTGCAACAGGAGGGACTGCCACAAAGTTCTCTGACATGCCCTGAAGACATTTTCCCCATTGTCTTGGCGAATAACATTTGGCTCCCTGTTATTTATGCAAATTTCTGCAGCAGGCTTGTATTTCTCCTCAGAAAATGGGTTTTGCTTTTCTATCGCATAGTCAGGCTGCAAGTTTTCCAAACTTTTATGCTCTGTTTCCCTTTTAAAACTGAATACTTTTAACAGTATCCAAGTCACCTCTTGAATGCTTGGCTGCTTAGAAATTTCTCCCTCTGGGTACCTCTAAATTATCTCTCTCAAGTTCAAAGTTCCACAAATCTCTAGGGCAGGGGGAAAAATGCTGCCAGTCTCTTTGATAAAACATAACAAGAGTCATGTTTGCTCCAGTTCCCAACAAGTTTCTCATCCCCATCTGAGACCACCTCAGCCTGGATTTCATTGTCCATATCATTACCAGCATTTTGGTCAAAGCCATTCAACAAGTTTCTAGGAAGTTCTGTACTTTCCCACATTTTCCTGTCTTCTTCTGAGCCCTCCAAACTGTTTCAACCTCTGTCTGTTAACAGATCCAAAGTCGCTTCCACATTTTCAGCAACACCCCTGTTTTCGCAATGCTAATAAAGACATACCCAAGACTGGGTAATCTGTAAAGAAAAAGAGGTTTAATGGACTCAATCAACGTTCCATGTGGCTGGAGAGACCTCACAATCTTGGCAGAAGGCGAAAAGCATGTCTTACATGGCAGCAGACAAAAAAGAAAGAGGACCACACAACAGGGATTTCCCCTTATAACACCGTAAGATCTCATGATATTTATTCACTACCACAAGAACAGTATGGAGAAAATCATCCCCATGACTCAATTATTTCCCACCAGTTCTCTCCAACAACACATGGGAATTATGGGAGACACAATTCAAAATAAGATTTGGGTGAGGACACAGCTAAACCATATCAGATAGGAAGGACACCCCTGGTGGAACCAAGCAGTGCTCCCACTGAGTATTCCTCATGTCCAGACATAAATGGAAGGCCAACAGGAAGGCCATGTGAGAAAACCTCTACACAAGGATGTTGGTGGTAAGGACACATAGAGATCTCCTGTGTAAGACACACTGCTGACTAACAAGTTTGCCCCCTGAGCCCCCAGAAAGAATCCAGGATGAAGAAAGCATTCAGCCTAGCGAAGAAAGAAATCAAATTGCCCAATCTGTTATAAACATTGAGATCAGAATTACAGGTAAGAATGTGATAGAGGCTTCCAATTGTTCACCAAAATTTGGTATTCCTGCTTCCATAGTGGTAGACCTTAAAAACTGTCCACCTGGTTAGAGACTACTTCCCCTGCCTATCTTGACATATAGTAAATTATCATCAATGGAAAATGAGAGGAAGTCATTGGACAGTTTCTGTCTTAATTCTTTTAAGAAAATAACTTGTCCTGGTCTTGTACTCGTTCCTTTCTTGCAAGCTAGATCACAGTTGTAGCCATGCCACAATTTCAATCACAAAGCCAAGATCAGTGCACTTGGAGACAGCACAGCAATAAGACGGAAGAAGCTGGGAATCCCTGAATGACCTTATGGAGCAGATTAACTCTAGTAGATTAGAATACTCAGTATATGATAGTGAAACTACCTTCTTAGAATCACTCTACATTATTTTGGTCCTCTTTGTTGTAGTAGCTTAGCCCATACCCTAACTGATACCAAAGAAAAACTGAATGTATCATAAGATACTTTTTGTTAACTGTTACCTCCCTGAATCTTCCCAATTTTGTGTATCCTGGGGAAACTTTGATTGATTATATGTGGTCATAGAGGCAGTCCAGCACAGTGGAAAGCGCACTGGAATCAAATAGACTTTGTCTGACATCTCAGCTTGATTTCTAAAAACTTTGATCAGGTTACTTAAATGTTCTAAGCTAAACTTCATCTATAAACTGAAGATAATAACTATACAGCAGGGATATTGAGGGAATTAAATGAAGTAATATATAAAGCCACATAATACAGTCTTGGGAAAGAGTTGCATTTTCATAAGTGACAGTATCCCTTTTTTCATCCTTTCTTCTAGAAGCTCAAATCTAGGAAAAAGTAAACATGTTGTAACTCCTAAGGCAGAGTCCATTACTGAAAATTTTAGTTCAAGCCAGGCATGGTGGCTCATGTCTGTAATCTCAACACTTTTGGAGGCCAAGGCAGGAGGATCGCTTGAGGACAGGAGTTCAAGACCAGCCTGGCCTGTACAGCAAGACCCTGTCTTTATAAAACAGTTAAAAATTAGCCAGGCATGGTGATGCGCACCTGTAGTCCTAGCTACTTATGAGGCTAAGGCAGAACAACAGCTTGAGCCCAAGTGTTTGAAGCTGCAGTGAGCTATGATCACACCACTGCACTCCAGCCTGGATAACAGAATGAGACCCTGTCTCTAAAAATAAATAAATAGATAATTTCAGCTCCAATGCTTTTGATCAGCATTCAACTATCCATTGGACCAGCTAGCCCATCCAATATTCTCCAGCTCCCTATCACCTACAACTCAAGACATCAAAGACCTGTAGTTCCTGTGACAGTGGCATCCCTGGACCCACATGTTCCTGTAACAGAAAGCAAGAAGGAGGAGGATATGCACTAAGGACAATAGATAAGAAAATGTTCCCTATAAAGCAAATGGATGTGTGCCCATAGCTTTTGTCTAAGTGAAGCCTAGATATTCATGGGTTCCATATCCATGTGCTTTATAAGACTTTACTGGGACCCAGGGCTAAAGTCACATTCCACAAGCATTTACTTTGAGTCTGTTCCATCAATCTTTAATTTACAAGAGATGCAAAGATAAAAATGACAAAGTCTTTGCTATTTTAGAGCTCACAATTTAATGTGGGAAATATAAACACAAACAAAAATCTCTAATATGGATAGACTCTGAAAAGTGCTATAATACTATATCAAACAAGGTAGAGTATGAGCTAAACTACTATAATAAAGAGAACCAAGACAGAGAGATTTAAAGACAGTTTATTTCACTATCATGGAGTGTTTGATATGGACATATGGGGAAGGGAGAAATTGCCTAAAATGAGTAATATTATGAAGGTGGTAAAATTTGTCCTTGTGGTCCTAACACTCCTCTTTTCCCTAAGGTATAACCCCTTCAGAACCTTCTAGTATAAATATTCAGTATCCTGATATTTCTTTCTCTATGCCAGAACATACTTTCAGAAAAAGCTGAAATATTCATTTACAGTAGGATGTAAATAACTGATAAGGCTTCATATGATACCATTGCCAGGAACTTAAGTCTTTTCATAAATCACAACATATGTAAACCCAATAGAATATATCACAGCATTTTGAACATCACCGAGCAGTATTCAGGCAGAGACCTGTGAGCTTTGAAATGAAGCACCTACTCTTAAAACCTACCTGAAAAGATGTTTACTGTTGCCTGTGTAGGTGAAAGAGCAATAAAGGACTTTGAGTTTGGGAGATTCCCTCTACCCACTACCACTTTTAAACGCAGACACTAGGGACAAACTGACCAACACTTCGAAGATTACAGTAGATCTGGAACTAGTGAAGCAAATATATCACATGAGGTTAATAGAATCAGGAATTTTGGCTAGTGAAGCTTTATCATGTCTGTCTTAAAACAATCATTTTGACAAAATATTTCTCCTTGAACTTTAGGTAATTTTTGCCTTCGTTTAAAGTAAAAGTTGGCTGGGTGTGGTGGCACAGGCCTGTAATCCCAGCACTTTGGGAGGCCAAGGCAGGTGGATTGCCTGAGGTCAGGAGTTCAAGACCAGCCTGGCCAACATAGTGAAACCCGGTCTCTACTAAAAATACAAAAAATTAGCTGGGCATGGTGGCAGGCGCCTGTAATCCCAGCTACTAGGGGGTCTAAGGCAGGAGAATCACTTGAACCCAGAAGACAGAGGTTGTAGTGAGCTAAGATCATGCCATTGCACTCCAGCCTGGGCAACAAGAGCGAAAATCCATCTCAAAAAGTAATAATAATAATAAAATAAAAATTAAAGTCTGACCATTCTTCCACAGTAAGATACAGACTTGGAAATAGTGTTGATCGTTTTTGAATTGCTGTCCCCTCAGCAGTTAGTTTGATTTCCAAAGGAGAAAACTAAATATAATTCTTGTCATTCGCTTACAATTTACTGTCTATTGCTCATTGTGATTTTCTTTAATAGTATGATTTTTTTATTTTCTCTCTCACACCATAGTATTCCATTTACTTTTAAAATGGTAGTCTCATCAGGTTCTAAGATCAGGTTGCTTATTGGTCAGGCAAAAATACTCATGGATTCTAAATTATATTTTCTCCACAGCATGTTATTATCAAGTCACTAGTTTAGTATTTGACCTCAAATAACACTGAGGTCCATTTTGCTAACAGGCCCTCTCATTATATTTCAGTTTATTACAGAATATTCTGAAAGATCCAAATTTATTTGTAACTCAGGGTTGAATTCCCATTTTAAATCCCCTAGTTCTTTAGAATCACAGCAAAACTCGCAACTGGCCTTTCAACATTTGCAATAGCATAATGTGGCTTTCCACAAGCCACACTTGTTTTGAAAAGTACATGCTAAAGAGGCTGATTCAGCATTCTGAGATGTTCGGGCATTGTATCCCCCCCACCAGAAAAATTTTTTTCTGTATCTCATATCTCAAATTACAGGTTATTTGTATGTAAAAATTGCAGACAGTTCATCTATGATACTAACTCCTGGCAACTCAGTAAAAGATTTTTAGTAACACGTTTTTCTTCATCTAATATTGTGTTGCTTTTACAATATCTGCAAACTAATTGGTAAACAATCTCACACTTTTAATCATTTTACTTTAGAACATACTTTATTCTCCACACTAAACTATTGGGCAAAAAGAAACTTTTATAAGAAATGCAGAAATAAAATTGCTAAAATCTAATTACAAAACAAAAATATTTAGGGTTTGATTTTAAATGTTTTAATTAGAAGGAAAAGCAATTTTAAGTGGAGCTCGCTATACTTAGCCATATTAATATTAACATATATTATTATGTTAACACAATAATAACTCTTTGCCCTTTTCATGTGGAAAATAGATTGTAAAAAAGAGAATGATCTGTGTTCTACCAAATGTTAAACAATAAAAGCATATTGCTTTGTCGGACCATTTAAGACCTATGATCACTCTTAAAATTCAGCAATGCTTAGACACACTTAACAAGTCTTAATTCTTTGTAGTCTGTGCCATACACACGCAACAACATTACGCAGATTTTTTTTTCTAAAACTTTTAAATTATTTTCTAGTTTCACTAGAAACCAATGTAAGATTCTATTTCCACCACAAGGTGTCAGTGCATGGCAATTTAATTTTCAAAGGGCTTGAAAATAATCCGTGGAAACTCAATGACTACAGAAAATACATTAAAATATGAAGTCTTCGGTGCTCTCGCAGTGAATAAAAAACAATCATGGAAAATGTGGTTGAGCGTTTATTTTCCTTTGCATTTTCTGCTCAGCTTAGTCCTGAGAATGTTGTACACCAGATCCCCAGAATTTTGCAATTCATGTCTCAGACACTATCCTGAGGCTGGTTCCAACGGAGAGAAGTAACTCCCCCACTCAAGTTCTCTTTTTCTAAAACTTTGAAATATTAACAGTTAACTTTGCCTTAGGTCTAGAATACTTCATTGAGCTAGGATATGGGAAGCTGCACTTAAAAGCTGAGGCAAGGAAGGGAGGGCCGGAGTAAACATTGGGTTTAAGGGTTTTTTAGGCTGGGGGAGCGGGGTTTGTGCCATTAAAGGTACACAATGTAAACAATTCAGAGAGCAAGTCACTCTCAGAAATTCAGCTTCAGATTCCTCAAACTGTAAATCACAGCCACTTCACAACCGGCTGTTAGGTTTTAAATAAGCTAACGTGCAGGAGGGTTTGTAAGCTCTAAACGACCCATCTCAAAGTGTGACCTGGGGAATGCTTCCATATCTCCTGGGAACTTGTTCGAAATGAGAATCTCAAGCCCCATGCCAAACATACTGAACCAGAAACTGAGTGGACAGCCTGACAATCGGTGTTTTAATAAGCACCCGGGTAATTCTGATACATGCTAAAGTTTGAGAATCACTGCTCTAGAGAAATGCACAAACGTTATTTATTGGAGATTAAACAAAAGGCGAAGGGGTGGAGGGCGCGGAACGGACCTCAGGGGCAGGGCAGAGGGCATTTGAGAGGAACCTGGGAGAGGCCGAGGTGCGACTTGAGAAGTCGTATACCCTCTGCCGAGGCCTCTGAGGACAGTCCCGAACCCTCGGAAGACGGACGCCAGCAGGTGGCGCTGGACGCGCAATTGACCGGGAGGCGGAGCCTTCAGCAGGCGTGGAGACTCCGCGCTCGGGAGGCTCGGGCTCCGCGTGGGGTAGGTACCTCCGGGCGGCAGCGGCAGCCGAGACTCACGGTCGAGCTACGGTGAGGAGTGGGTGAGTCCCTTGGATCGTTCTCACTGGCTGCTTGCTCCTCGAGTCCGCTCGCGTGTCCCTGCAAGGCTGGGCGCCGGCTCCCAGTCTTGGGAGGGGTGTAGCGGGTCGCACGCCTTCTCGGGACCGGGGCGGCGGCGCTCCTGGGCGAGCGCTGCTCAATTCTCCCTTTATGTGCGGCTCCGGGGCGCGCTGCCTTCCAGCCCAGCTCGGTTGTGGCCGGGCGGCGGGTTGGGGGGAGCCAGAGAGTCACAGGAAGCCTTTTCGCTAGGGGCTTAAGGTTGTGATGGATTATTAAGTTTGTTCTCAGGTTGGGTTTTGATAACAAGTGTTTTAACGTGGCAAAGTCGCCAGTTTGCTGTGCATTGACGAATGATTGGTGCACGGTATTTAAAATCGTGCTACTTCTCGGCTTCGGGTTTCCTAGTAACAGAGGTTTTCCTTTTCAGTCGTTAGAACACTGGCCCTACTCTTTCAGGATCTGGGTGGGGTTCGGGTTCCCTCCAAAATAGTCAAGGCTTTAAATATGTAATTCTGTTCATATCCACTGGAAGGAGTTTGTAGACATAATTTTTTTTTATTTCTTACTTTGTTACTTTTGTAAAAAAAAAAAAAATTCTTACTTCGTTACTTTTGTAAAAAAAAAAAAGTTTCCCTCCACATCCTGACATGTAATAAAAGGTTATTCATTTCACATGAATGTTAAGCACAGAGGGAAAGCAAAGCTTAAAAAGTAAAACAGCAGAGTGAAAAACAAACAAACTTGCCTTCACGTAGTTAAATGTAAAATGAGTGTGTACTTGAAAGTATAAAAGGTAACTCACAGTGTATTCCAGTCATTGGGTTTCTTCATATTCTCAACTATGGGACATAAACATGAGTCAGTTGGGCTGTGCCAATATTTAGGAACACCAGGGCAACCATCCAGATACAGCTAAACAGCAGTCGCATTAGAAATATGCTTCACTTTTTAAAAATGGGGTGAAAGATAACTTTGGGTCGAATTCTGGAGCGCCTAACATTTTAACACTATGTTGTTTTCTGTTATTTTTCTTTTTATGAAAAGACTTTACTGTAGAACTAAAATCACATTTTAGTTAATGTCTGATGGAAACCAACAAATTTATTTGACTCAATAGTTTTTTTTCCTGGTTTACAGGCACAGAGTTGACTGTGGGCCACACAGTCAACAAGCTCCATCACTGTCATGGGCTTTTCCTTGGCTTTGCTCTTGAGCATGGTCTCTTTACCATGCAAACAAATGGCTGGGAACCTCTCCAGGGCAACTCTGGTTTTCCACCCAGACTCTCTTTGTAGTGACCATCAGTCAGCAAACATTGCCAACTTGCTAGCTACCCCAGAACTGGGTCTAAAACACAGCCCTCAGCCTTTTCCTCTGCTTCTCTTCCCATGCCACCATCTGTCTATAAAACTTTATCCTCCTGTAGGATACATCGCTCTACCATGCAGTTACTTATTGAAATGCCTGCCTTCTCTCCCAAACTTCAAGGTTTTTCAGAGCAGAAGCTTTATCTCATTTAACCTTGTATTCTCTCTGCCTTACATTGTTGTTCACAATATAGTTAATGAATTCATATTGAATAAATGTAGATGTATTTGTTAGCATCTTTACCATCAAGAAACTCTCAAAGTTAAAACAACTTCTAAACATAATGAATTATTTCTTATATTTGATTACAGTAGGTGACACTTCCATCCTAGCACCTCCTCCCCCACCCCACAAACTATTATTTTGGTGATATGGTTTGAAGCTGTGTCTCCCCCTGAAATCTCATGTTGAAATATAATCCCCAAAGCTGGAACTGGGGTCTGGTGGGAGGTGACTGGACCATGGGAACGGTTTTGCATGGTTTAACACCATCGCCCCTTGGTACTGTTGTCACGTTAGTGCAGGGGTTCCCAACCCCCTGGCCGCAGAATGGTATTGGTAAGTGTCCTGTGAGGAACTGGGCTGCACAGCAAGAGGTGAGTGGCAGGCCAGCGAGCATTACCACCTGAGCTCCACCTCCTGTCAGATGAACCGTGGCGTTAGATTCTCATAAGTGTATGAACCCTATTACAAACTGCACATGCAAGGGATCTAGGATGCATGCTCCTTATAAGAATCTATTTTGCCTGATGATCTGAGGTGGAACAGTTTCATCCTGAAACCCTATCTTTCTCCCCCCCACTTGGAAAAATTGTCTTCAATGAAATCAGTCCCTGGTGCCAAAAAGGTTGGAGACCACTGCAATAATGTAAGACGCCTGCTCCCACTTTACCTTTCACCATGACTGTAAATCCCCTGAGTCCTCCCCAGGAGCAGATGTTGCCTTGCTTCCTGTATAACGTATGAAACTATGAGCCAATTAAACCTCCTTTCTTTATAAATTACCCAGTCTCAGGTATTTCTTTATAGCAGTGCAAGAATAGCCTAATACAGTTGGTTAAGTCACCAAATGACTTGGCATAATGCTTCTTGAGGAGATAGTGTCCTTTCCTCCAGAGCAGGCATGAGTGTCATTTCTATTTTTCCTCTTTATTGTTGATCACAGAATTGGGTTCATAAACACTTGATGATTGGTATATGCTTTACTCAGAATTCTTGTACATGCTAGTGGTGAACACCCAAATCACACTAACATAAACCAAAAAAGGAATGTGTGGACTATGTAACTGAAAAATTCAAGATCTAGTCTCAGGGACTCTAAATACTGAAATATGCCACCACGACTCTTCTGTGTCTTTCTCCACTTCCTGTTCTGCTTCCATGTTGGCTTTCTTCTGTTCTAATGAAAATATCTTCCTTCTTACAGCAAGGAGGAAAAAGCATGGCAGGCTTATATTGTCCTATCTTAACAAAATATCAGACATCTCATCTCTCCCTTCCACTTCCATATGTAAATATCAGAGAATGACCATGGGTTAACTAGGGTTGTGTGCCATCCCTAAGCCAAGCAATGTGAGAATAGGAAACTGACTGGTCAGGCCTGAGTCATATACCCACTTCTGTGACCAGAAGATGGGCATTACTATTTTGCGTAGCCTCCCAAAATCATATTGGAGGGAGGAGGGGGCATTTCTCCAAATGGAGGAAATGTTTTCAATCAGAAAAGAATGTGGGCAAACTAAAACAACAAATATCCTCATCATGAATGTTCTGTAATTTTGAAATAGATAATATCTGGAAAATGTTCCAAGAGCACCTCAACAGAGAAAATGTTGGCTTATGTAAAAGCAACTCCTCTTTGTTCATTGCTATGGTTAAACTTTTAAAACTTGGAGTATGTTTTAAGAACAGTCATATGTCTCTTCATTACAGAATACATTCTGAGAAATTCATTGTAAGGCGATTTCAGTATTGGGGGAACATCATAGAGTGTACTTACAGAAACTTAGATGGTACAGCCTCCTTCATACAGAGGCTAGATGGTATAGTCTGTTGCTCCTAGGCTACTAATCTGTACAGTGTGTTACTATGCTGAATACTGTGGGCAGCTGAAACACAATGGTATTTGTATATCTAAACATAGAAAAGGTATAGTAAACATACATATATAGTATAAAAGATAAAAAATTATATACCTGTAGAGGGCACTTACTATGAATGAAACTTGCAAAACTGGAAGTTGCTCTGGGTAAGTCAGCGAGTGAGTAGTGAGTGAATGTGAAGGCCTGGGACATTACTGTGCACTACTACAGACTTGATAACTGTTGTACACTTCAGCTACCCTACATTTATTGAAAAATTTTTTTCTTTAATAATAACCTTAGCTTACTGTAACATTTTTACTTTATTAACTTTTTAATATTTTGACTTTTTTGTAATAACATTGAGCTTAAAACATAGTTACATTGTACAGCCATACAAAAATGTTTTATTTATATTTTTACTCCTTAAGCTTTTTTCTATTTCTAATTTTTTTTCTTTTTAGACTTTTTTGTTAAAACTAAGACACAGACACACACATTAGCCTAGACCTACCCAGGGTCAGGATCATCAATGTCACTGTCTTCCACGTCTATATCTTGTCCCACTGGAAGGTCTTCAGGGGGCAGTAACAGGCATGGAGCTGTCATCTCCTATGATAACAATGCCTTCTTCTGGAATATCTCCTGAAGGACCTGTCTAGGGCTATTTAGAGTTAGCTCTTTTTTGTAAGTAGAAGGAGTACACTTCACAATAATGATAAAAAGTATAGTATTATAAATTCTAGGCAATAGGAATTTTTTTGCTCCATTATAATCTTAGGGGACCACTGTTACATATGCACTCAGTTGTTGACCAGAACGTTATGCGACACATCACTGTATTTTAAACTATTCCTGGAAACAGCTTTCCACCTAAAAAAGTACTACATGTGTTCTAAAACTCAGAAACACTTCAGTTGTTTTCTGTCAATCAAATTGTTGTATATCTAGTCTGTTTTTTTCATTGAATTTCATAAAGTATAAATTGAAGATGCATTCCTCAGGAAATAAATTCAGAACTAATAAAAACAATAATACTGTGACATATGTTTCCTTTCCCTAAAAAATATTACACCAATCCTGGAGGAGGATCTGTGAGTTTGTTAAAGAAAATTTGTTAAAAAATTGTTTTATCAAGTGAGAAATTTGAAAAGTTGTTTTCCACAGGGTTGACCAGAAGACTGGGCACATCATTAATCCAGCACAATTCACCGCTCCCACTGGAAACATACTAGCAATTCACATCTTCACATCTTCCAAATAAAGACCAACCTCTTACTCCAAAAGAAAAATGGCATTCTGAAAGTATTGTTTCAGACTTCAGTGTCAACCCCAAAATTCTGTTAAAACATAAGTCTTATATCAGCTACTTCCAGCCTCCATTGATGACATTATTATTCTCAATATAATGCATTTCTAATTATATTGGCCATTGACAGGAGTTGGCTTTCCTCCAGATGGAAAGCTGAAATTACATCTTCCTAAAGTAAAAGGCAACATATGACCCTTTGTAATCCATGCAGACACCTAGGATATTCATTGAACAAATAAGCGGATGAAGAAGAGCAGTTACTATTGATAAGAGGGCATTGGTTTGAAACTCTTACAGATTATAATGTGAGATTAAATGTATAAATCAGTCACTATTTGAATTTTTATTGTACTTTACCACTCTAATCTTTAAGCAAGTAAAATTTTTATATAGTTCCATCAAACATTCAAATCATAAGTAGAATAGACATGAAAGTAATTATTTTTATTTTTACAGGTGGCTAAAGCCATACTATTTTATAGAATTAATGGAAAGCAGAAAAGACATCACAAGGCAAGAAGAACTTTGGAAAATGAAGCCTAGGAGAAATTTAGAAGAAGATGATTATTTGGTAAAATATTAGTAATAACAATAATAAGTAATAATCAACATCCATAAACATAATTCAGACGCTATTCTGTATCTTCTAGTGTTATGAAAGTGATTTTTCACCCTAGTCTGCTGATATCTGGATTTGGATTACTGTCACTGATACTGTGAAGGACAGAGTAGTATATGTGAGAGAAATAGTGCCTTGACTGATTGTCAGTGACTTAGTTGAATAACCTTGAATAAGTCCCTGAAAATCCGGGGTCTTAGTCTAAGCCATGAAAGCCTTGGACCAGATCATCCCCAAGGCCCTTCCAATTCTTTCTAACAGTCTATAGTTCTAAGTTTAAAAAAAGTCATCAAAGCCCATACAACAGTAATTTTGTTAGCAGGCATTTTTGTCATAGACACAATGGCAGCTTACCAAGAGATCATCTAGTAAATTGGTGATTCACTGCAAAACCAAATAAATTTACTTTTGGGTAAGAATCACTTGTCCCACTTTTGGTCAACCACAGGATTAAGTGTTTCTTACTACATTTTTTGACTGAAAATGTGGCAGAAAATTTTGGTTCCAAACTCTCCCAAACTATCTCAATGGAAGTTTTAGCAGAAATTATTTATTCAATCTTAATAATTTTAATAGGGATAAGTAATTAAGAAATTATAAGCATATACTTTATAAAAGTAACAGTGTGCATAAAATGAAATTACTGCATTTTTCACGTTTACTGTCTTACTTGTCTGAAGCATGTATTTCTTTTGTCCTAAAGACAAAAATCTTTCAGTGCTACATAGACTGTGCTATCTTCAACTAACCAGTATTCAAAAGCCAGGTTCTGAGTGTTGTTATTCAATGAGAAGCATAATGCTTGAGCAATAAGTAATTAGTTTAAGAGGTATCCCATTGTTTTGTTCAATTTTAAGATGTTTATCGTCTTTCCTTTGTAGCATAAGGACACAGGAGAGACCAGCATGCTAAAAAGACCTGTGCTTTTGCATTTGCACCAAACAGCCCATGCTGATGAATTTGACTGCCCTTCGGAGCTTCAGCACACACAGAAACTCTTTCCACAATGGCACTTGCCAATTAAAATTGCTGCTATTATAGCGTCTCTGAGTTTTCTTTACACTCTTGTGAGGGAAGTAATTCACCCTTTAGCAACTTCCCATCAACAATATTTTTATAAAATTCCAATCCTGGTCATCAACAAAGTCTTGCCAATGGTTTCCATCACTCTGTTGGCATTGGTTTATCTGCCAGGTGTGATAGCAGCAGTTGTCCAACTTCATAATGGAACCAAGTATAAAAAGTTTCCACACTGGCTGGACAGATGGATGTTAACAAGAAAGCAGTTTGGGCTTCTCAGTTTCTTTTTTGCTGTACTGCATGCAATTTACAGTCTGTCTTACCCAATGAGGCGATCCTACAGATACAAGTTGCTAAACTGGGCATATCAACAGGTAAGATGACAATGTTGACACTATTACTAAATAAAAAGTCTAAGTCACCTAACAAATTAATCATTTCTCATTGTAATATTAATACCCTAACCCCTGTTGAAACTCAGTGTTGAAAATGTCATATATTTTTAAATGTTTATTATACTTTCACTAGGGCTTTGTTGTCAGTTGGTTTTATATTGAGAAACGTTTTTAAGCTGAAAATAAGATACAACTTTAGCAACATAAGAAACATTTTATTCATGGACAAGGCCACATTTCAAATTTCTACCACCTTCACAAGATTACTTTTTAACAGTGATTGTTCTTATCTTCTCCTTGTTTATCACATGAGCATGCACATTACAGTTCTAACCAAGTAAACCATCAAATAATTATTAGAAAATTAATAGATTATGGAAGTGTTGCATTCAAGAAGAAAAGTGATAGCTTCTATGTCATTTGTCTTAGAAGAATACCAGAAAAAAAGAAAGAAAAAGTCATAAATGTGTGGAGACCTGTTATCTGGGCTTCATAGTAGACACAGGGGAAGAGTATGGAAGGAGATTCACATTCAGGAAATAAGTCTTGTTTGCATTCCTTCTTTCTTTATTTACCCTCTGCTAGGTCCAACAAAATAAAGAAGATGCCTGGATTGAGCATGATGTTTGGAGAATGGAGATTTATGTGTCTCTGGGAATTGTAGGACTGGCAATACTGGCTCTGTTGGCTGTGACATCTATTCCATCTGTGAGCGACTCTTTGACATGGAGAGAATTTCAGTATATTCAGGTAAATAATCTATAAAATAACTCTAAGAAGTAAATCTTCTTTTTGCACTTATAATAACAACTATGTTGACTATCCATAAAAAAATAACAAACGTTTTTCAATAGCAAAGATGTTGCACTTGTTTCAGTTAATAATGTGCTCTTCTGTTGTTTTCCCTATTGCTTCTAATTAGGACAAGTATTTCCTAGACATAAATAAAAGGCATTAAAATATTCTTTTTTTTTTTTTTTTTTTTTTTTTTTTGAGATGAAGTCTCGCTCTTTGCCCAAGCTGGAGTGCAGTGGCACAATCTTGGCTCATTCCAACCTGTGCCTTTTGGGTTCAGGTGAGTCTCCTGCCTCAGCCTCATGAGCAGCTGGGATCACAGGCATCCCCACCATGCCCAGCTAATTTTAGTATTTTTAGTAGAGATGGGGTTTCCTCATGTTGGACAGGCTGGTCTCAAACTCCTGACTTCAAATGATCCACCCACCTCGGACAGTCATGAGCCACCACACTCCGCCTACTGATTCTAATATTTGAAACTTGTTAAACAATTTGCTACCCATCTAATGTGATATTTTAGGAATCCAATATGCATGGTTTATTAGTTCTTTAAAAATAAAAATATTCTTTTACCTCTCCACCTGAATTTAGTAATGTCTTTTATGTTACACAACTTAGCACTATCCAGAAGCAAAAGCTCTCTCCTTGAAATAATAGTGTTTTATCTACCAAAGATATTCTAGTATGTAATTTCAAAAGCTGCTTTTCCAGCTTACATTTTATATAGCTTACTCACTCGAAGTTTCTAAATAGTCTTGGAATTTTAAAACTATCTTAGATTTACCGAAGTTTATGTTCTGGTGGTAGATTATCCATAAAAAAAAAAAGTGCTGTGCCACAATTCAGTTAGGATCCTTGTCTGACAAGATTCAAAGGACTAAATTTAATTCAGTCATAAGCACTGCCAGTTACCTTTTATGGGTAGACATCTTTGGAAATTTCCACAAAGTCAGACATTCCCAACTGTCCCTTCTACATGTCCATATGTATACTCCAGCACTTTATTAGGGCATCTGATTAGGCTGGAAAGTATGCCTCCATCTGAATTCTTCCAGTGTGGCTTAGAGGTGGTACCACATTCTCACAGAATTTCCTGATTTTGTAGGTTTAGCCTGACAGCCATTGGAGTTCTCTGGTCCTCATTAAATAGCTTTCTTCATACATTACTCTGCCTGTTACACATATGAAGAACACTGCTTTTTAGACTTAGGAATTTAAGACTGCATCTTGACAACTGAGCTCATTCCACAATATGCACAAAACCTAGCCCATAATAAGCATACAATACACATTTGCTAAAATTAATTTTTAACCAATAACATGTATGTTTAGACCAGAAACCTGGAAATGTTTCACTTAATATCTGAGAACTGGTTACACTACGATTTACCGTAGAGATTCACATCTGAAAACATAAACTTAGCTCTTTGATTATATTCATTGGGACTTAAGAATACGGCTGAATAATTGTGAGTCAGATTTGTTCTGGTAGGCCAATGACCATTTCCAGTAAAGTGAATAGATATCAGAAGTTATACAGAAGTGCTATTGCCAGAACACTGTTAAGATTACATAGGTGAACAACTATTTTTAAGCAGTTTTATCTGCGTAGTGACAAAGCATCCTAAGGCAAGCTGAAATGTTTCATCACAGCTCCAGATCTCTCTATTTTGTGCAGACATTGAAAAAATTTAAATGTCTGCACAAAATGTTCAGTGTTCAATGTTCACATATTTCCATTTTATCAGAGTATTCGATTTTTTAAAATGTAGGCCAAGTTCATTCACTTCATTATTAATTTATCAAAATCAAAGTGAATAACATTAGTCAACTTTGCAATTGATAAAGATCACTGAAGTCAAATTGATTTTTTTCTGTAATCTTCAGTTAATCTACCTATATTTAATTGAGTGTCTAAAATGGGCAAATCATTGTGTTGATTCTGCAGGGATCCTGTTATAAGTAAGACTCAGTCCCTGATTTTAGGTGGCTTGTGATAAGCGGAATTAAGACAAATACACAAGAGATAAAGCCCAAAAACTAAATGTCATTTAAAAGAGATGAACAAAGTGTAGAGAAAGAGTAGACAGAGTTTTTGATCACCTGCATGCAAAGAAAGGCTGTGAATTTTGTTCACTTAGCCTGGAGACAAGAACATTACCCAAAGGTAAGGTGAGGAGGACTGGCAAAAAGGGTAGAAAGATGTGAATGGACACTGCTGAGAAATGTGATAGGAAAACAATCATAGATAAAGGATTTCCAAGCAGCAGAGCATATCCAGATGAGGTAGAATGGGATAAACTCCTATTGAACCGATCTTCACCAATTTTGTTTTTCTTTTGCAGAGCAAGCTAGGAATTGTTTCCCTTCTACTGGGCACAATACACGCATTGATTTTCGCCTGGAATAAGTGGATAGATATAAAACAATTTGTATGGTATACACCTCCAACTTTTATGATAGCTGTTTTTCTTCCAATTGTTGTCCTGATATCTAAAAGCATATTATTCCTGCCATGCTTGAGGAAGAAGATATTGAAGATTAGACATGGTTGGGAAGACATCACCAAAATTAACAAAACTGAGATGTCTTCTCAGCTGTAGAATTACTATTTACACTCATTTTTATTAAATATTGATATATTTTATCACCAACATTTCAAGTTTGTATTTGTTAATAAAACGATTATTCAGAGATCTTAATGGTTCTCTTCATATCTGTGTGATGAGTTTAAAATATGTGTATTTCCTTGTAGATTTGATTCAAAGCAAAAAAAATCTTTTTAATACTAATCTCTAGCACTTTTTCTATGATAAAGGTAAGCATGACAAAACAATAGCATCTGATTTGTCAGATTAAATAGCATTACAAATAATCAAGAGCTTTGAAATACCAGTCCTTGCTACCATTAGACAGGTATCATTATGAAAAAATTATTTTATCTGAATCTACAACAAAAGCATAATAAGCATCTATTTACTATTACTAAAGAACTTTCATTTGTCTGTACCCAGGTTTTACTCATGGAACACCTATCTCAAAAAACACTCAGACTATGTCTATATGAGTAGAGCAGCAGAGTAATACCAGATACACAGCCAGGCAAAATAAAACTCAGGCTATCCAGGAGAAATAGTAAATTCAATAATTTCCACCTGAGTTATGTACAATTCAGTTTAACTTACTTTAATGCATTGCCAAAAGTATAACATAAAACATTCCCTGAAAGAACAAACTATACATTAGCTGTCAGGACTTGCTAACCCAACTATGTGCTTCAGAGGTTTTTCATGAGTAGCAAAAGTAATCACAAGCTTTATCTCTTATATGGTGAGCCATTTATTATTAAAGACAATAGAGATAATGGTGCAAATTAGGAAAAACAATTAGGCTATTCAGTAAGTGGAATCTAGTTTTTCTATTTTTTCTATCGCAAAGGATGATTATTCATTATTACATGGGGATAAGGAGCCTCTTTGGGCACAAATTTGAACTCTGCATTATTGAGGTTCAGACATACAGAGATATATTCACAGACAGTGAAGAAAGGAGTTGAGAGCAGCAATTCTGAACTGGAGATAGAGCAGACAAGAGTATCCTTGAGAAAAAACTCAGCATAAAACAAAAATCTAGGACTCTAGAACTGCAAACCAGATTCATCAAGGGAACATAACTATGGGACCGCTTAACTAAGCATGACACATGTCATTCCATAATCAACCAGCTCTGAAATGCAGCAGTCAAGTAACATAGTTTTTCACCTGCATGGCAAAGTGTCAGCACCTCCAGTACTGAGAAGGAGAAATCAAGTTCCAACCTTCCTAGTACCAAGACATTATAGAGGCTGCAGCTGACGTGGCACCTCAGTGAAGCTTTCGGGAACAATGGCCCAAGTTCTGACTTGATTATTGAACCCCTGCCTTGGTAGCCATGGTAACAAGCAACAACAGGCCTATTCTGAAACAGAGAATATACCTTTTTGAGGACTCCTAGTTATAGGAAAAAGGGAATCAACAAGGGCCTTAAAAGCAAGGCACAAAACATCTAGATTCCATTTTTACTCGTAGATTGGTAAGAACTAAACCACTCTTTGTAGCTTTTGTGAAGTTTTTACAATAATTGGGTAATATTGTTATGAGCCGAAGAAAACAATAAAAGTTGTCTTTAAAAGAACCAACATAATGTTCTGGTATAAGCTTGGGTTTTCTTTTACTCACTTCACCAACATCTCTAGAGCATATTCCACATACCAGGTCAGTGCAAAACAGAGGATATGGGAAGATAGAAATGACCTAGTCTCTACTCACAGTCATGGGGAAGACAAATTTTAGTGCACCAATGGATTCAGAGTGTGCTGCTATCACTTACGAAGGAATGACCAATTCTGTTTACAAGAGCAAAGTCAGGAAAGTATGAGGTTGAGCCAGAAAATAAAAACTCTTTGAGCTGGGTATTGTGTACGTAAAAGTTCCTCAGACAGAATGGGAGGGCAGGGTGTAATGTAACGTGTTGGAAGACCTATCTTAGAGTGGCTGGAACAGAATATGTGAAAGAAATACCAGATTACCCATAGACAAAAAATAAATAGGTCGAGGCCATTGTATGACATGAAACTAAGTTTGGGTTTTGCCCTTTAGGAAGTAGGGAAGCCACTAAAATTTTTAAACAGGAACTAAACATTATTCAGGAGCTCCTAAACATTATTATTTTAGGCGCTAAACATTATTAGATTTGCATTCTAGAAAGATCTATATGTAGACTATCCAGGAGATGAATTTGATGGTGAGGGCCAAAGGGTGAAGGCAAGTTAGAAAGCAACACAAATATTTAAGGAGACAACTATAATAGCCCAGGGCAGAGGCAATAAATTCCCAAATTAAGGTCATTATGGAGGAGAAGATAAAAGATGAGCGCTAATGAAATAGGAAGATCAAAGTTCTAGTCATTCATGAACAATAGCATATGAGGACCAAGGGGGAGGAAGGCATTTAGGGAAGAGTTTCTAGGATTCTTTTAGGTTGGATAATTTAAGAATGATCCCATTAAACAGGATAGAAAAATTCTAAGGAAGGAGCAGGTATTTTAACCAAAACGAAAACAGAGTGTGTGCTCTGTACATTGTACGCTGCTTACAATCGTCTCAGTTGCGAAGGGATGCAGTGTGTTTTTTTAGTTTCAGGGTACACAAATATAATATGAAAGGCATATCGTCTGGGAAGCAGAAAGGAAAAGGTATTTTTCTTGCTCCTTTGAAAGGCTGATTTTTAAATAAAACATCCGATATGGTCAACACACTTATGTCTGGATAGTTATAGATTTGAATATAGATATGAACATCACTATACTATGACATGCACAGTGTTCTCTGGAGTAGAAGGAACAGTGCCTGGAAAACAGCTGGCTATCGAGTCCAGTGACTTCCTTCTCTAAGCAGAACTCTCCTTTCTGATCAAAATGAGTCTACCTGGGGTTTATTTTCTTTAAAGATTTGCTCAATTGAGATTTTATGATCTTTGGTTTAAAAAAAAGTTAAAATGATATATTTACTATTTTAATCATGAGTTACATTTAATGTTTTTTATGGCTACAAAAAATAAATATCTGATTCTGATGTGATTTTTCAGACCATAGACTACCTGCCCATAGCAGCCTGTAAGAAATTATGGCCAATTAAGTGTAGAATCTATAAAATTCAACATACAAATTAATAACAAAATTGTGTGATTTTCATTAGTAACACTAACTGTAGAATTTTCTTCCAAGAATATGAACAACATGTAGTATTTGCTCCTTTTTTCTAAAACCTGTTTTCAAAGTAAAAGGGTTAAAATTTTTCCAGTTTGGATTTAATGTTAAGTTTTACTCAGTTAATTACAAGTTCTCTTCATGCCAATTTTTCCGGGTGTTTTCAAGAGGCCCTTTGAAGAGGTAACACATTATTTGACCTTTGACTTATGGAAAATAATCCTGTGCTTTAATAAATTAACGAATCACTGACTTGTGACCATTACATATTACCTGAATCTAAAGTTCAGTGCCTTCTTATTCTCAGCTAGTTTCACTTCTTCAGCTGATCAGGGGTCCTCACATTTATTGTTATTGAGTATGTTATATTCTGAGAATTATTAATCGGTACCCATTTTAACTGTGCCAAGAACAAGTTGCCAGTTCCTGCAGCTATAAAATTATTGAGCTGGAAGAAACTGATGAGGTCACCTGAACACTAATCCCTTGCCCAGAGGTATCACCCCACCGAAATGAAGCCTCCCTCAGCAAAACGTTTGTATTGCTGAACAACATTAAACAGGGAGAAGAGGGAAACAGAACATAGGTGCCAAAATTGCAATGGTAAGGAACTTGTTGGTTTTCTTAGGATCAAAATCCTCTCCTGCACCTCCACTGGACCAGGGAATAACTGAGTGGACAAGATCTCAGTTTTGGAGAACTAGGACGTTATGCTAGAGGTTGCTGATGAGCGTGCCACAATGATTGACACATCCCTAAGCACATGACCCTGGGAAATAATTTCAAACCTACTCTTGTCTTGTAGCTTAAGGTTGTACTATCACAAAAGTATTCATGGATTTAAATACAGTGGAGTTAAACAGTGTAAGAGCTGGAAAATGGGTTTATTTTCATTTTTTTAATAAAAAGAAACTCGTTGAGCAAATCTCTAACAAATGTCCAGCATGTAACAGAGGTCAGAGTTGAAGTGGACCAGCAGGACCAGGGCCCTGCCTTTTTGTTACTTCTTCCATTCTGCTCACAAGCCCTTGTGACAACTTGGGCTCCACGGTACACAATTTGAAAACCCCTCCTTATTTACACAGATGAGGAAATCGTGGCCCAGAGTGTTTCAGTTACTCCAACTTTCTCAGTTACTAATTGGCAAATGTATGTCATCAAGCCTCGTTGAATTAAATACACTAATTTTGACTAGCCATCTCTTTTTGTCAGGGATTGCTTACCTGAAAGGCACAGAATTCTACTCAAACTTGCTCAAGTAAAGGAGGAGATACTAACAACAGAGAAGACTAATGATAAAGTGAAGAATTACTTAGATTCACAGGCCCTGGAGCTGGGATCCGGCAAGACAGAAATTAAATTCATCTGCTTGTTCTGTCTCCGTAGATGGGTATAGCAATGCTTTGAGGTTCACAGTGGGTTCTTTCCCAGTTTTCCCTAATTTGGCAAGTAGATCAACAGCTGAGAAATAAAGGTGCTAAATAAGATTCATTCTAATTTCAGATAACATCCAGCTGTGAAGTCCAAAAGGGCTCGTTGAGAGGTGCTTCCAGCAAAATTAGCACTACAAAGACTCACCATCTCACTACCCATACATAATAAAGAGAGAGGACAGAGGGAGTGTGAAGGTCTCATGTGGTCTGAGAAGTGTAGCGTTGATGAAGACCAACGATGCTGGTGTCTTACCTCACCTGTGAGGGACGGGAGCACAGATTAAACTCTTTACCTACTTTACATCCTTGCTGAACAAGATGAATGTGACTGGAAAATAGCATACAGCTAGTACACTGACTAGCCTGACTTTAAATTTGCGATCACGATGTTAAGTGAACTTTCAGTACTCGCTTGTCTTCGTATATTTATATAAGAACTCTGTTTTGTCTCCTATTAAAACTGCTATTACACATCTTCCGTCCACTCAGAACAGCAATAGCTTCTCCTCTTACACTCAACTGGTAGATTTTCCTTAGGAAACAGATGCAATCAGAAGAGAATGAGTTCCATCTTCTTACCAACAAAATCTATTGATTGATGTACATGCATCTGGTATCCATATCTTCTGCCTATTACAACAGAAAAATTATCCCTGTCCCAGTCTATGTCTGACTCAAAGAATTTTGTTCTTAAATTGCACTCATCTCTCCTGTGTCATCAATTTACCCCTTTCTGCTGGATTATTCCCATTAATACTCAGGCATTAGATTAAATAAATACATAAATAAACAAATAAAAATTTGGACCACTGTTCCTCTGCAGTTTCTATCCATTTCTCTGCTAACCTTTAAAATAAAATTCCTACAGATATTTGCCTACTTTGATATCAATTTACCTATTCAGTTTTCTGTTGGTTAGTATTTGCATGACATATGTTTTCTCATTCTATTATTTATAACCTTTCTATTTTCCTATGTTTTTAGATGTCTTTTGAGAACAGTATACAGTTCAGTTTTTTAAAAAATCAGGCAATCTGTTATTTTAATTGCAACGTATAGGCCTACATATTTAATGTCAAATTGATATGTTTGGACTTAATTATGGCACCTTACTATTTGCTTCCCATTTTTTCTAATTGTATGGTTTTTTCTTTCTCTCTTATATTGCCTTATTTTAGATTGACTGAGATTAGTTATCATTTCAGTTTTCCCTTCTAAAGCAAGCATACTTCAACTTACTATTTTTAGAAGTTACTCTAGAGATTATAATATCATCATTGACATAGCAGTCTAATATTAATTGGCACTTTTACCTCTTCTTGCTCAATGTCAGGAACTTCTACCCTTTAATTTCATTTAATCCCCTTTTGACATATATGCTATTGTTGTTACATATTTTAATTCCATATATATTTAAACTCAATAGAAATTATAATTATTGTTTTGTATTCACTGAAATTTATACAGTTACCCTTTTGGATAAAAAAAAATCTTTAGTGTTTCTTTTTAGTGCATAATTCATGCCTGCTGGAAAAAAAATTTTCACAAGTTTTTGTTCTGAAAATATCTTTATTTGATCTTCATTATTAAATAATACATTTTTAGATGTTTAGAAATCTAAGAGGGCAGTTATTTTCTTTCAGAACTTTGTAGAAAGTTTCATTGTTTCTGATGAAAGATGAAAAATCTCATTCTAGCTGTTGCTTCATGAGATCCTTATGGCTACTTTATAATTTTTTCTCTTTTGCCTTAGTTTTCAGTACTTTTGCGATAGTGAGGCTAAGTTTGGTTTTCCTTTTAGTTATCTTAGTTACCTTTTTAGTTATTTCGTTATCTTAGTTTTCCTTTAGTTATCTATGCTAGATGCTCATACTATATCTCCTATTTCATAACTCTATCTTTTTATTTTCTACTTTTTTCTATACTTCATCTTGTGTAATCCTATCTCCTAATTCTCTCTTCAATTGTGTCTAAGCAATTATTAAATCTATCCACTGAGCTTTTAGTTTTACTTATGAAGTAAAATCAGTTTTAGAATTTTAATTTGTTTTTATAGCCTCCAATTTTCTGTCAAATTTCCTATTCTTGTCCTTAATTCCTTCAGCAGAATAAGAATCTTCAAGATAAATCTATCATCTGAAGTTCCTTTGAGTCTGTTTCTATGGTCAGTTTTCTTTTTTTTCTCCTTATTTTTCATTAATTCATTTTATGTCTTAACATGAACTGGTTATTTTTACTGAGTGCTGACATTATATTTTTTTAATTTATAGAAAAAATCTGAGGCTAGGATGACATTATCCTACTCCAGAGAGAATTTGTGTTTTCTTCAGACAGGCAGCTAGGGGCTTTATCAATGCGGGAATCTCTTAATCCAATTTTAAGAATTGAGTTTACTTAAAATTGAGTTAAGCCCCTGCCAAACTTGAACTATTTCTGCTTCATATTTATTCCTAAGAGTTAGTTCCTTGATATTCTGACCCAGAGCTTGATAGAGAGTGGCTGCAAGGGTTCTCCTCCTTGGCATACTCTGGATTACAGATTTTGTCCCGTTAGTCTCTTGAGGCTACTAAATGTGCTATTCAAGTCTTTCAACCTCTCCATTACCTCTTCTAGAATCCCCTAATGGAAAAATAAACCTCGGTGTTGAGTTTACTTCTCCTGGTTTCTTTCTTCTTCCAAGACTTATTATCCATCACCGCTTTGTTAGCTACTCAACACCTTCAGGCAGAGTTTTTATAATTGGTCTTGCCTTTCTAGTTGATCCCAGGGTTGGTACATACAACCTGGGCATGACCAGAAGCAGAAATCACTCGAGAGAGTTGATTACTTTTGTTATCTCTATGTGCCCCTCTTCCATTTTCTCTCTTCTGTTCTGCACAATTTTATCCCTCACTGTTGCTCTACACCTCTCTTGTCAAGATGACCAAGTGATAAAATCTGTCCTCATTTTGCTTGCTTACTCAGTACCATTTAACAGGTTTTAGTCCTCTCTTTCTTGAAACATTTTATTTTCTTGGCTTCTGGGAAAACATACTTCCTGTGTGACTTTCCTGCATCCTTTGCTGGCTCCTCTTCCCTTTCCCATCAATTCAATGTTAGCAAGATTAACTCCTTGACCTCCTTTTCTTCTCTATCTACACCCACAATAGAAGTAATCATCTCCTTTAGTCTCATGGCCTTAAACATTAGGTTGCTGTAAAAGTACTTGCTTTTTCCCCATACTTTCAATGGCACAAATCTCAATTACTTTTGCACCAGCCTCATGAAAAACATCAAAAGTATGTTGGTGAGTTCCAAATTTATATCCGTAGGCTTTCACCTGAGTTGCAGCCTATTACATCTGCCTTTTTTACAACTTCTCTTGAATACCTAAAAAGCATCTCAGACATACAATTCTAAAGGTAAACATCTTAATTTATTTATTTCTTTTTTTTTTTTTAAAGACGGGGTTTCACCATGTTGGTCAGACTGGTCTTGAACTCCAGACCTCAGGTGATCTGCCTTGGCCTCCAAAGTGCTTGGATTACAGGCGTGAGCCACCACGCCCGGCCAAAACACACACCAACAATTACCGGGAGTGGGGCCCAAATAATTTCTTTCCCATTCTCACCCAGTTGCTCAAGACAGACACTCAGGAGTTATCTTTGGTACTTCTCTTTACTTCATACCCATATCCAATTTACCAGCAAATTCGATGGGCTTCACCACCAAAATATGTTCTGCATCCAACTGTGTCTCATCACTAAACTCATCGAGGTCCAAGTCACTGCAATCTCTTTCCTAGGATTCTTGCAATTAACTTCCCAAATGGTCTTCCTGTTCCCACTCTTGCCCTCATCCCCTGCAACCACCAGCAGAGTATTTTCTGCCCAGCAATCCGTGTGAGTCTTCAAAAATGTAAATGCTGTCATGTCACTCCTCTGCATAAAACTGTCCAATGTTTTCACATAAATTTAAAAATAAAACCCAAGCTCTTTACCATGGCCCACAAATCCCCAAAACATCTGGAACCTGCTCACTTTTCTGAACTCATCTCATGCCACTTTTGACCTCACTCAAGCCACTCGCATTCCACTGGTATTCTTGCTTGTCTTCAAATACAAGCTCATTCCTACCTTAGCACCTTCACACTGTCTATATCCTCTGTCTGGAACGTTCTACCTATGCCTCAGTTTTTACATGATTAGTTTTTTTTTCATCATTAACATCTATGTTGAGATGTTACCTCTTCAGAGTACCTTTTCCTGAATACCCTACCTAAAATAGCTCCCTTCCTGTATCCTTTCTCTGGGCTTTATTTTTATAGTTTTTATTACTCTGCATATTAAGTATTTTATAGGTGTATTTGTGTTTCCTGTGTCTGGTTCTCCCACTCAAGAGACGAGATATTTTATCTTATTTGTGACAGTATTTACGTGACTTAGAACACAGCCTGGCACATTGTAGAAATTCAATAAATACTTGTTAGATGGATGAATGAATGAATGAATAAGGAACATGGTTGTGTTATCAATAAATGGTTGAGATAGTGGTATTTAGGAAACAAAAATTGAGGGAATGAATTAACTTCTCTTCCAACTTCCACAAGAGGCATGGTTTCAAAGCCAAGAATTTCCCAGCAACATGCCCAACCTGCCTTCTTTCACGTCCCCATCCAAGAGCTTAGAGGTCTTTGTCTAACTTTCCAGCACAGGAAAGGCAGAGAGCCCAGGTGTGCTCTTTTGTTTAGAAAGCACGGGAAAAGCTATGGAGGAGGGGCTTTTGATTGTGAGCCTAGCAGCCAATTCAATATCGAAGTCAGAAAATCAATCACCAGAGGAAGTCTGGAAGAACTCCTCTCACTGGACGAGAACTTGAATGGGAGGAGAGTAAGTCCCAGATTAAAAGACCCCCTGCCCCTTACCTGTGTGGATTTTCCCTCTCAGGGATCCCCTCCCACAGCAGTGTGGGAGCTGGCTTTTCTTCTCTGTTCAGACTCCATCTCCGGATCCCCTTCCATAGCAATGTGGAGCTCGATCTCTATTTCTCTATTTCTCTCTCTCTCTCTCTCTCTCTCTCTCTGTGCCTAAATAAATCATTTTCTGCAAAATTCTTTGGATCTGATATTTACTTGAACGAGCTCACTGCGACGCTGGGATCCCCTCCCTACTCTTGGGTGAGTGAGAGATCAAGGGCCTGAAAAGAAAATACCTGATCGGGCAGGGAGAAAAGCCATTGTTCCTCCCCCAACGTCCCCGCAACCCAGTCACAAAATGACTTAGATAAGTGATTCTCAAAGTATGGCCCACAGACCAGGAGTACCACCACCATGTGGGAGCTTATTAGAAATGCAAATTCTGGGACCCCCACCCCAGACCTACTAAGTTAGAAACCGGAGATAAGCAGAGTGATCTATGTCTTATCAAGTCCTTCCAAAGATTCTGATGCATGGTAAGTTTAAGAACCACTGGTTTCAGGGATTGCCCAAACCTAGCCTACTACCTATTTTATAAGTAAAGTTTTATTGGAACACAGCCACTGCCATTCATTTATGTGTTATTTATGGCTGCTTATGCACTACAATAGCAGTACTGAGTACTTGCAACACAGACATTGTAGCCCAAAAAGCCTATAATATTTACTAACTGGCCCTTTGCAGAACACATTTGATTACCTCTAGTTTAGACCAACACCTTATACCATGCAATTAGGGCAGAGTAAACACACACAATTTGTCTTCTTTTTCACCCAAATCCCACTAAAATTAAAGAAAAGCTATGGTTAAAGAAGGCACCATAACAGATTGAAAAACAAAAAAGGGTAGCATCAGTGGACCAGATTATTTGGGGAATTTCCAGGACACCAAACAAAAAACATCTGGAGGAGAGAAGACACCGATGAGATCAGATTAACAGAAACAAGTACAGAGACTGTACCACAAGATTAAAATAGAGGCTATTGCAAAAGGCAGCAATAGTTTCTAAGAAAACTGCAAGTGAGTATTATTTTCCAACTAATCAGGCTAACTCAGCCCTGGAGAAAACATTGGGTGAATCATTAAAGGACTACCATCAGAAGATCTGGCCAGTGACCCTACTACACAAAGACCTGAACAGCTGGCTACAGATCTCATTTATAAACAAAGCTAAAAGGCTGTGGGAAAGGCTCATGGCTTCAGTACCTAAGTCTGAGAAGCAGAGTCCAGCAAAACACCACAGTGACAGCAGAGGCACAGAAAGAAAAGGGAAATCTGACTAGAGCATTTGCCACCAGGATAAAGTGTCTTGTACAGGTCTCTAAAGTAACAGTTCTGAAATAGGAGACTCCCAGAATAGCTTTAGGAAAAAGTACAAGGTAAAGACAGAAAGCCCATGTTTACCCAGGAAACAAACTACTTTCCTGTTGTTATGAATTAAATTGTGCCCCTAAAACGTCCTAATCCCTGGTACCTCAGAATGTGACCTTATTTGGAAATAGGTCATTGCAGATGTAATTCGTCAAAATGAGGTTACAATGGAGTATGGTGGTCTCTCCAATATTACTGGTGCCCTTATAAGAAGAGACAGAGAAGAATGCCACGTGAAAACATAAAGACACACAGACACAGAGAGAAGATGACTATGTGAAAATAGAGACAGAGGGCCAGGCATGGTGACTCACATCCATAATCTCAACAATCTAGGAGTCCTAGGCAGGAGAATTGCTTGAGGCCAGGAGCTCAAGACCAGCCTGAGCAACATAGCAAGACCCTGTCTCTACGAAAAAAGTAAAAAATTAGCCAGGCATAGAGGCATGTACTTGTAGTCCTAGCCACTTGGGAGGCTGAGGCAAGAGGATCACTTGAGCCCAGGAGCTTGAGGCTACAGTGAGCTATAGAGCACTGGAGCCTGGGTGACAGAGCAAGACCCCGTCTCTTAACAGTAAAAAAAAAGACAGGCAGAGAAGCCGGAAGAAGAAAATAAAGATAATCTCCTAGAGGCTTTGGAGGTTGCATGGTCTGCCAGTACATTGATTTTAGACTTTTAGCCTCCAGTACTGTGAAAGAATAAATTTCCATTAAGCCACTTATTTCATGGTTTGTTAGGGAAACTCTAGGACACTAATACATTAGACCTCTGAACCACACAGTCTACTGCTTCCTCTTTATCACCAAAAGTGGAACCGGAATTAACAATCAAATTATCACCAAATACTTGGGGAAAATTAACATCATTAGAAAGGATCATCTGATTCAAATAACAAAATAACTAAAATTTAAAGAAAACTAATGGCAGCAGTAGAGTAAGACTTTTAAATAGCTATAATTTATTTGAAGGTATTTGAGAATATACTACTTTAATTAACAAAAATATGACAGCTATGAAAAAGAGAAACATTTGGGATTCTTGGGAATTAAGACTACTATTACTAATTTTTTTTTCATAGGCATGAGATCTCACCATGTTGCTCAGGCTAGACTCTAACTCCTGAGCTCAAGTGATCCTCCTACCTCTGGCTCCTAAGTAGCTGAGACTACAGACAAGCACCACCACATCCTGTTTAGTTACCAAATATTTTTTTAACTATAAAAAACTATTCTGCATAGTAAAACACTATTTATCATGTCAAAAAAAAACACTCATGAGAAGCAACAAAATACTTTTCGGCATACAAAAAGACATGCATATTTAAGAATATATATGAAATATCTTAAATATAAACAATGATGGGGAGAATGGGAACACATATCAAGGATGAAAGTTTTAAAAATAAACAAATGAGTCAGCCACAGTAGCTCATGCCTGTAATCCCAGCACTTTGGGAGGCCAAGGAAGGCAGATCACCTGAGATCAGGAGTTCAAGATCAGCCTGACCAACATGGATAAACCCCATCTCTACTAAAAATACAAAATTAGCCAGGCGTGGTGGCACATGCCTGTAATCCCAGCTACGAGGAAGGTTGAGGCAGGGAAATCACTTGAACCAGGGAGGTGGAGTTTGCGGTGAGCTGAGATCAAGCCATTGCACTATAGCCTGGGCAACAAGAGTGAAACTCCATTTCATTAATTAATTAATTAATTAATTAATTAAACAAATGAGCAATCCTAAACAAAAACAATAAAGCTGGAGGCATCACATTGTCACGGGATCCTTGGGGTGTTGCTTTGCCAGCCAGAAAGCTCTGTGGCTGGCAATGCCTTTGCCTGGGTTTTTACTCAGGCCCGTTAGGCTTGTTTCACTCACTTGGCCTGGCAGGCTGTGTTTGGCTCACACTACCAGCCCAAATCTCATGCCTACCAAGGACAAGCCAGGCACAGAGTGGTAAGGGGTGTGTAAGTGACAGCGGGGTCCAGCCACTGCACACTACCAGACCTGCTGGCTGTGGCAACGTGTGCAGCTCTAGGCGCCAGCACGGGCACCAGCTCCCTGTGAGGCTGCATCTGGAACAGGTATACTGAAAGCAGCTTCCACAGCTGGCACTGGGGAATGTAGTAGCACCCAGAAGCTTGGAGTTGCCAGGAATCCACAGAGCCCCAGAGAGGGTGTCCCTGGCTTGGGGGAGCTCCTAGGTCTGGGATCCCTGAAGGGCCACAGCTTCTCTCTCCTTCTCTCTTCTCTCTTCTTGTCACCTGCAACTTGGTGACCAAGGGGCACATTTCAGACCTGTTTGTGTTACAGCTGTTTGGCAAGTCCAGAGTTCTTGTCTTGCATCAAGGAAGAATGAGGTATGCAAACAAGTGGAGGGTGAGCAAGGGGAAGAGTAGCTTTATTGAGTGACAGAGGAGACCCCGGAGTGGGTATCTCCTCTCCACAGGCATCTGATCATATCCTTGTTCTGGCTGAGTCCAGGGGTTTTTATGGGCTTCAGAGGAGAGGAAGGGGTACTCATTGGTTCATGGGTGGCCATGGACAGGCCCAGAAAAAGCCCCCATAAGTTTCCATCCTGGTTCCTCAGCCAGGCCTCTGGCTTCATGCCATCCTGACTTGAAGGTGGGGCTTCACTAGGAATTACCCCTTTCTACACAGGAGCCTGCCTGCCTCCTGTTGTCATCCACAGCACCCAGGCTGTTTGTGCCAAGGGGAACTGGAGGCCATTGCCAAGCTGCCTTCAGCAACACCCCCCTCAGCTTCTCCCATGCTTGTTGGTACCCAAAGTCCCAAGGAGGCAGAGGTGGCAAGAGACTGCTATGTCAGTACTCCCACAAGTGTGTGCACCCAGCCAGGTTATGATAACACCCAGGCTCAGCCTCAACTTTGCTCCAAGATCAGAGCAGGTACTAGGAGTCAGGGAGAGGCCAGGCAGTGGGAACAGGCACCTCCAAGTCTGAGGGGGCAGAGGAGCTTCCTGAACCCACAAGAGAACAGGGATGCCCAGGTCCACAGCTGTGGTTTGGGTGGCTGCAGCTGTGCCTGGGAAGCTTGAGGCTTCTGCACTGCCGGTTCAGAAGAGGGTGGGGGCTTCTGCCTGTTCCCAGCTCCCACCAGTTCCATGGAGCACAAAGCCCAGACCACGCCTCCCCCACCTGCAGCTGGTCTCTTGCAGCCACCACTCTAGGCAGGTGACTGCTGCCATCAACATTACCTGACTTAAAATTATATTACAAGGCTTTCTATCAGAGTAAACCATGAGTCAAAAAAAGAGACATAAAAGAAATAGAAAAAATTATACTCCAAAAATATAGTAATCAAAATAGCATGGTACTGGCATAAAAAATAGACACATAGATAAACAGAACAGAATAGAGAACTCGGAAGTAAAGCCATATACCTCCAGCCAACTGATCTTTAACAAACTTGACAAATGCATGCACTGGGGGAAAGGATACCCTATTCAATAAATGGTGCTGGAAAAATTATATTGCCATATGTAGAAGAATTGAAACTGTACCACTATCTCTCACCACATACAAAAATTCACTCAAGAGAGATTAAAGACTTAAATTTAAGACCCAAAACTATAAAAATTCTAGAAGAAAACCTAGGAAAAACTCTTCTGGACATTGGCCTAGGCAAAGAATTTATGACTAAGACCTCAAAAGCAAATGCAACAAAAACAAAATTGACAAATGTGATTTAATTAAATTAAAAAAGCTTCTGCATGGCAAAAGATATAGTTAACAGAGTAAACAGGCAACCTACAGAATGGGAGATAATATTTTCAAACTCTGCATCCAACAAGAGACTAATATCCATAATATACACAGAGCTCTGCTCAAAAAATAAGTGGGGAAAGGAGATAAGCAGACATTTTTTAAAAGACATACAAATGGCCAATAAGCATATGAAAAATATGGTCAGCATCACTAATCATCTAATCATCATAGAAAGGCAAATATAAACCACAATGAGATATCATCTTGTACCAGTCAGAATAGCTGTTATTGAAAAGTCAAAAAACAACAGATGTTGCCAAGAATATGGAGAAAAGGGAACATATACACACTGTTGGTGGGAATATTAATTAGTACCTCTATGGAAATCAATATGGAGATTTCTCAAACAACTTAAAAATAGAACTACTTACCATTCAATCCAGCAATCTCACAATGGATATATACTTAAAGGAAAAGAAATCATTATATAATAAAAAAATACTTGCACTCAGATGTTTACAGCAGTACAATTTATAATAGCAAAGATATGGCAAATATAAACCACAATGAGATATCATCTTGTACCAGTCAGAATAGCTGTTATTGAAAAGTCAAAAAACAACAGATATCCACCTAAATGTCCACCAGTGGATGATTGGATAAAGAAAATATGGTATCTATGTACCTTGGAATACTATTTAGCTATAAAAAAAGAATGAAATAATGTCTTTAGCAGCAATGTGGATGAAACCGGAGGCCATTATTTTAAGCAAAATAACTCAGAAATAGCCAAATACCACATGTTGTCACCTATAACTGGGAGCTAAATTATGTGTACACAGGGACATAGACTGTGGAGAAACAGACTCTGGAGACTTAGAAGGGTAGGAGGGGGATAAAGGATGAGAAATTACTCAACAGGTACAATGTACACTATTTGGGTGATGGTTACACTAAAAGCCCAGACTTCACCTCTATGCAATATATCCATGTAAGAAAACTAACTTGTACTCCCTAAATTTATACAAATTAAAAATGAATGGATGAATGAATGAATGAAACAAGATACTCAGGCAAATTATAAAACTGTGCTATCAATTAAGATGGTGTGATTAACAATTTACACCCAGGATCCAAAAGAAAAAAACTTTAAATATTAAGAGAGAAACTAATTTCCAAAATAGATATAACTGAATATTAATTTACAGAACTAAATGCCTAAACTCAGGGATTCTCCCAGAACACAATGCAAAAGAAAAAATTCATAAAATGGAAAATGTTAAAGAAGAGTTAAGGGGCATGAAAATAGACCAAGATGATTTCAAATACCTATCATGTAAGTTTCAGAAGGATGGAATAGAAGCAATAAAATAAGACAACAAATGAATAATGAAGGGAAATTTCTTGGAGCTGGAGAAGACAGTAGACTTCAGATTAAAAGCTCTGTAAGATGAAGGGGCTAAGGAGAGAGGGGGAGGGATGCATGCCTTTGCAAGCTTGGTGGAATTTCAGGCCACCAACGATAAGGAAAAAAATCCAAAAAACTTCCATAGAGAACAGACTTCTTCTTTGAAAAGAAGAATCTAGATTCCAAATAATTAAGGAGACAAAGTAGATGACTATGCACATGGCTAAGATTTGGCTCTACAAAAGCTGAGCAGTAGATGGTATTGCTACAAGGGATGTCACCAACAGTGAGCTAAGTGTACTAAAATTATCATTTTTCTCACAAAGCTTCATGTTCTGAAGGAAAAGAGGCAATTATAATTCTGGTCCCAGCTATAAATGGGCTAGTGCCAATGTATCATCCATCACCCAACTGCTTCTCTAAAATCCACCTAACATCCATCTCTCATAAGAAGCAGCATTCATATGAAGACATTCTAATGTCTACACATCTATAATATATATATCTGTAAATGCTAAGTAGCATCATTTTGAATTATAAATCCCTATGAAGTCTCCTTTATAAATGACAATAAGCAATAAGGCCAGCATAAGGAGACTTTTCCAGAGTCATACACTTGTGGGTGGCAGAACAAGGGCTGGGACCTAGGCCTCCTGACTTCATAGCCAGTACTGGTGCCACCATGTCATGCTGACAACTTAGCACCAATCCTTCTATACTCTCATGTTTTTTTCATGTTTGTGATGAAGTATGTACATCTGTGTCATTAGAAGGGTTGGAGGAGAGCCCAGAAGTGCAAAACAAAGCAACTCTCTTCATCCCTGGCAGAATCTTCAGTCCCAGCCTAATGAGCTTACCAGTTCAGCAAGTTCCGCAACTGCTTCAGGTTACCAAAAGGATAGAGTATGTAACAGTACTAGGAAAAGAGCCAATTAAAAAACCCACATCCAGGCATTGTTCAATGACTGCCCAGAAATACTTTGTGGCAAAATTCTTTCTAGTGGCACAGAAGACCATGAACAGTCAGACACCTCCATTAGTCACCACTACGACTTTCCTGACCCATCTCTGGGTTTCACTTCAGTGTTTAGATCCCTAGGCCTAACATTTAAGCAATAGCTTCATCAATAGTGCCTCTTCAAAAGCATTTCCAGAATAATTATTAAAATCCCATGGACTAGTCAAGATAATGAGATATGCTTTCAAGTGAACAATCACCATTTCTTCCTTTTAGAGATTTATTTTTTTAACTTACCAAAAAGCAAATCTAATGTGAATGTTGTTTTAAGAATTTGAAATGCAACAACAAAATAGTCCATTAATGCCTAAGTTTTCTATATCTACTAGAGTTTTCTAAATCTATATTACATAGGCTAGAGAATTAACATATTGTCTTTATATGTACAATCCAAATCTAGTCTCTCCAAATTTTCTTGAAGGCCAACTGTTTCAATATAGGCCAGTATTTTACTCTCTCTATTACTCAATGGCAAACCATATTTTTTAAATCACAGTAGTCCTTTTTGACAAACTCAATCTTTTGTTCTTTTCAGCACATAAGACGGAAATTGGGGATTAGTTCATAAGAAGTCAGTGAAAATAAAAATTATTTCGGATTTTCTTTACATTTGTATCATATCACTAGTAGAGGAGGAATGACTTTCCAGACAACTTGTTGGAAAGAAAATATGAGTGGAAAATTACACTAAGCCATATAAACAACTACAGAGTAGATTTCTCTTTTCTCCTTGGTAAACAAATGCTTGATTTTCATAATTCAACGTATAATTTTAAACTAGGGCAACCAAACTTGTTCCATGAAAAGAGGAATTTTATTGTTAAGTTATACTGCAAAGTCAAACCAAAAAAAAAAAAAGAGCAAAATACATTTTTTAATAATTTTGCACAAGAGTGCTCAGGAATCTTGTTCTTTTCTGAGTTGCCTTAGGTAACTACAGAAACTAAAAAGTCAAACAGACCTAACTTTAGCCAGGTGAAGTGTGGTTAGAAATGGTTGACTGGCACATGCCTTACTTTCTGTGAGTTACCTCAGGTAACTACAGAAAAGAATACTTGGTCAGCTGAAGTCTGAACTAAATTTGTTCCATAAAAGTTGGTGAGTTTCATTTTTCACTTCTAAGGGGATAAAGGAAAAAGAATGTACATTGTGTTTAAGAACATCCAGAATACTGCCAAAAGTTTGCCGCCCACTTTGGCATTCTGCCTTTATCCTGAAAGATAATATCTTCTCCATTATAAACAGCCTATGTGAGATGAACTGTCAACAAGAGGGAGCTAGAGTGAGAAACAGAGAAAAGAACAGCATCATGCAAGGAAAGTTATGAAGCAAATTGACTCATGCTAATTTTCTTATTATGAAAACAGAATTAAAAAGTCAAACAGAACTAACTTTAGCCAGGTGAAGTATGGTTAGAAATGGTTGACTGGCAATTCCCTTACTTTTATCAAACAATTGGTGTGTGACTATTGCATCAGCTTGATCCTTTTGATGTTCCTAGATGACTTTAGAAAACTTTATATTTCCAATAGTGTATTTCCAATGACAAAAACTCTGCTGTGTGATTTTAGAAAATCACTAAAATTACCAATGCTTTTGCTAGATCTTTCACAGTTGCAAAAACGAACATTTTGAACAAGGCTCTATTTTTCATGAAAATATTCAACTGAATGCAGGGAAAGTAGGTGCAAAAATATCTAGGAAGGCACCAACAAAATCATGCAAGAAGAGATTTTCTAGACTTCAAAGAAAAGTATTCAGTGACTCCAAGGTGTGGGGTAAGGGAGGAAGTGGAATGATGAATTTGTTTTCTTTGCATTATTCTACTTCCTTGTTTGCTGTGTTGCACAAACTCTATAAAATATAAAGACTTGGCCTTTTATGAATAAGATACTTAGAAGAATGTCAGTTTTTTCAAGCCCATAAATACCTTTTAAATGTTCTTAGAATTTTACAATTGGATGAAAAAGCATCAAAAACATAGTTTGTATGATTGTATCATTAAAAATATTTTCAATTATTACTCAAGGAGTTCATTGATGCTAAATACAAAATGCCTAAGATATATTAAGTTTATGAATTAGAGGAAATCTTAGTGGTGATCCAGCCTAACTTCCTTGTTCTACATTTCTGTTTTGTTTTTTCCAAGCAATGTATCTTGTTTGCTTCATGATTATATTAAAGAAAAAGAGTGTTGTTTTTTTTCAGAAATAAGAAATCGATTATTAAGTTTTTAAAAGGAAATAAAATTAAGGAAAAAGGGAATTAAAGGATATTGCATAATATAGTGAAAGATATTTACAGGCCATAAAATCATTTCTAGTGGAAGGAGGACATATAGGTTTGTCATTGCCAGGGTACCTTTTGTTTTTGTGAGATGGCCAAATTTACCCAGCATAGAATCAGATAAGAATGAAACTGAAGTGATTTGCAAAGTGGAAAGATGAGTGTGACCATACGCTCCAACCCTGGTTCCAGCCTGCCCACCAAGCTGGGAATATAGCTTGGATATTTGTCCCTCCCAAACCTCGTGTTGAAATATAATCTCCAGTGTTGGAGGTGGGACCTGTGGGAAGTGTTTGGAACATGGGGGCAGATCCCTAGAAGCTGAGCGAATGCCAGCACCATGCTTCCTGCAAAACTGCAAAACTATGAGCCACTTAAACCTCTTTTCTTTATAAATTACCCTGGCTCAGGTATTACATTACAGCAATGCAAAAATGGCTTAATACATTGGGCATGCTCCAGTAGAGATTAGAATTAACATGAAACAACAAGTGAGAAACAGGGAGAAAAATGTTAAGAGGTCTATGGTAGGGAAAATTGTGGCTGTTGTCTCCATTTACTTTTAGAATTTCTACATGCATGTGCATGTGTGTGTGGGGGGGGTGTGTGAACTAGTAGAAACAGGATAACCAAATCTCTTAGTTGGAAATGACTTTATATGTTGTATTACTAAAAGAAGTCCAGTTTCCAACATCCTCAATACATACAGTGACAGAAGACAGAGAGCTCACTATTTTGTGGGGTAGTTTATTCATTTTTGTAAATACCAGCCATTGTTCCTAATATTGTTACCAAGGATCTCAACCTGAAAATAAATTCATCTCCCCCCACCCATCTTTCACAACAACAAAGTAAAAAATTCCCCTTCCAGACATTGTCACATCTCTTAATGACATAGCCACTTTGTCAAATTCAAAAATTTTGGGTTCCTTTGCATTTAAAAATCCAGTTATCAAGTCTTGCTGATTCCAATTTGGACTTGGTAGCATCCATTCCTACACAGTTTCATTTACAGCACACAATCACTTCTGCTGTGTATTTATTCCTCACACAGATAAACTCTGATACAATATGGAGGAAGATTGTGTAAGGGCATGAATATTAGGAGGAACTATTGAGGAATATCTTGGGACGTTGGCCACCACACAAGATAACAGAAAAGATGACCACTGACAACATTAGGATCATTGGGAAGAGTGGTCTTTCTCCATAGGTCTAGAAGAGAAAGTTCTAGAGATAACACTAACTGGCTTAGTTTAGATCATATGCTGCTCATCCCTGAACCAATAATTATGACCAGAGAAACGGACTCCCTTAATTAACCAGACTTGAGTCTTGTGCTCTACCTGTGGCTTTTGAGGGCAAATGGTGTCATCTCCACCTGAACCACTGGATCAGAAAAGAAGGGATGCTGAACAGAAATACTACATATATCTTCTATTCTACCTCACACTTCAACTGCTTTCTTCGTCTTCTAAACTTCCTCATATTGCTCTGTTTCTTTGTCTTCGTTTTCAAATGGCACACACATAGCTGACAAATTGACTTTCCTAAAACTCAACTTGGACTATATGTTTTCTTTTTCAAAATCTTCCTTAAATAGGTCCTCACACTTAAAAGGTAAGTCCTTAGTCCTTACCCGGCATTCACACTTTATAATCTGATCCCAGGTTCTTCTTCTAATCTAATCTACAATTTTGTACTTCCCTTTAAAAATCCAATTTACTCACTTTCTTCCTAAAATGACTTTGACTCCATGGCCTTGTTCACATTATTCATATTCTTTATTCACCAAGAATGCCTTTTTTCTCTGTTCTTCCCCTGTTCAAAGTCCACCCATTCTTTAAGTGCAAGTCAAAGTTTACTTCCATATACATTTCTAGAGTTATCCCAGCCTGAAGGAACTACTTTCTCTCCCCTTCACTCCCATGGTAATATTTTCTTTGTATCATTCTTTAACAAATAATGATAAACTTCTCTATTCTATTATGAATTCATATTTCAATAACTAACACAGATTATCTACCCACCCATATCACAAACTTCTTAAAGGCAAGGACAATGGCTTATATGTATTTACCTTCCAAAAGGGGCTTAGCTTGTATTTAATAAACATTTACTTATACAACTGGATAAGTATAGATATGAATATAGATATCAGTGTCACTATACTATGGCACTTGCTTTTAAAAAGAAACCTTCAACAAACTAGCTTCAATTAAAGTCCATACCAAACAAGAGCTATTCAGTAATTAGAAAGATACTCAATTCTAAAAAGATGTGCACTTTCTACTACATATCTGCAGAAAATGAGTTGCTACTTTTCAAATGAATGGGATTGCTGAAGTAATAACCTAGATTATTGTAACCAACAGTTATATATATATATATATATATACTCCTAATTCAAGCTAACTATCTACAATCATTAGATATATTACATACTGCTATTTTTCTTTTAAAGGAGTTTGTTTGAAATGAAGCACAGTCAGTGCAAATTACTTCTAGGAAACCATTTCTGAGAGAATTTGGCTCTTTACATCTTTGGCCAGAATTCCTTGAGTTTTGGCTTCCAGTCTGTATTTTGCTTTCCTGGTAGAAATGTGTACTCATAGTATCTTGCCGGCAAGATTGCCTCACCAAAAGGAAATATACACTACTTTCTTCATGAAAGGATGGGAACACTCTCAGGTAGACTATTGGCATGTAGTCTAAGTGAAATGAGCCCACCCATCATTACAACCTTACCAAATATGCAAGACACTTCCAAGTATGTGGATTAAACACTCCTAGGTGTTGTGCATTTATGAAATCATCCGGAAGTCACTCTAGAAAGGATGGCAATACAAAATAGTATGCATGTTCTAAGAGAATAATAATAAATGTCATAAATAATTATTGAAGTTTCCTGTGAGTATTTTGTGAGTTTGGAAAACTCAAGAAAGGTTTCAAAAGGAAATGGATCTAACCAATGGATCACTTAGTAGAGATAAACCATTTAATAGAGTCCCACAAGAAACAGGACTAAAAATGACATATTCTAGGCCAACCAGATAGAAAAAGAGGGCTTACATAGGGGTATAAGAAGTAAAATGAGGTAGGCAATTTGGAAATACACTAGAGAAAAGCTTTAAGATTCTTTATTTTATACTATAGACCATGGAGATTTTTGAGTTTTCAAGCACCAGCAAAATAGTGTTTTAATACCAAATTGAGATATAATTGTCAGTTTAAAAAATATTTTTTTCCAAAAAAACAATAATAAAATCACTGAAATAATTTTGAAGAAAAAGATTTTTTGTTTTCAAAAAGATTGAAAATATTCTTTTGGAATAGAAATCACACATAGCTTAGAACAGAATTAATAAAGCTCAAAGTCAAGATCATGAGTAGGAAGTATAGAATTCAAGCACTTTAGAGGCTGGAGTATAAAAAGGTAATATTACATAACTAAAATAATTCAGCACTTTTATTCACATTTAGTGCTTTTTTCCTGATTATGAAATAACCTAGATATAGCAATCTCACTTCTGAGTATATGCCCAAAATATTTCCCATTAGTATACCAAAAAGATGTCTGCACTTCCATGTCCATTGCACATTATTCACAATAGTCAATATATGGAATCCATCTAAGTCTCCATCAGTAGATGAATGGATAAAGAAAATGTGGTATATATACACAATGGAATATTATTCAGCCATAAGAATAAAATCCTGACATTTATGACAACATGGATAAACGTGGAAGACATGCTGCTAAGTGAAATAAGCCAGGCATAGAAAAAAAAAAATATGGCATGTTCTCACTTATATGCGGAACCTAAAACAGTTGAACTCAGAAACAGAGTAGAATGGCAGCTGCCAGAGACTGCAGAGACAGGAGAACAGAAAGATGATAAGTTAAATGACACAAAGCCTCAATTAGACAACATAAATGTTTTTATTTTTTGAGGTATATTGTACACCATGGTAAATACCATAAATGATAATATAGATTTCAAAATCACTAAGTAAATTTCAAATGTTCTCACAAAAAAATTGTAAGTATTTGAGGTGATAGATTTGTTAGTTAGCTTAATTTAATTATTCCGCATTGTATTCATAAATCATAACATCACTTCGTACCCCATAAATACGTACAAATATAATTTATCACTGTACAGCTAAAAATATAAATTACACAAAAAATGAAATAACTCATTATTTTTATTTTTAAAACTTCGTTAAAAATTTTAACTATATAAAATACAACTGGGCCAGGGACAGTGGCTCACCCCTGCAATCCCAGCACTTTGGGACTCCAGGGTGGGAGGATCTCTTGAGATAAGGAGTTTGAAACCAGTCTGGGCAACATAGTGAGACCCTGTCTACAAAAAAAAAAAAAAAAAAAAGAAGCCAGAAATGGTGATTCATGCTTATAGTCCTAGCTACTCAGTAGGCTGAGGTGGGAGGATCACTTTAGCCCAGGAGTGTGAGGCTGCAGTAAGCTATGATCACACCACTGCATTACAGCATGGGAGATAAAGTGAGACCCTGTCTCTAAAAGTATAAAATAAAATAAAACTGGAAACCTGGTCCAAAGAAAAAATATAATTAAAAATGTAAAAACTATTGTGATACAAAAGTGATATCAAAAATCTTTGCATTGAAATTTAAATACTACAAAAAAAAAGAAATTTAAATACTTTGATTTTTAGTGAGAATTTTACTCAGAACCTACTTACAGATTCTTTTAACAAGTTTATAGCAAATGTTTAACTAGTGTATCAATTTACAGCAGCTAAGACACAACTTAGAAGAGTTTTGCTGCTAGGTGCTAGCATATTAATAACATTAGAAAGTTAAAGCCAACATTAGGATAGAGACAAAAACAGACGTGAAAAAATTAAATTCACCAATTACAGTAGTTCCCTTAAGTACATAAGCAAACAGCTACTTGCCTCTATAATTATTATAATTATAGCAAAGTAATTTACATTCCTAATGACCCTGAATCATGAGGAAAACATAAAATTCAATAGCACTGAATTATTTAAGAGGGCTTAAAGAGATAATTATCATGAATAATTTTTTAAGAAAACTTTTGGACAATTATCTAAATACTGCCACAATTATTCTGAATAAATGATAAGATGTGATCATCCTAATTAGCTTGGGAAATATTTTATGTTGCAATAACATTCAAAAACTAAAAAAATATGAAAAATTAAGGTAATAATGAAGTAAAATAAAATAAAAAGTTGCAATTACATTAAAAATCACTATGGCCCTAATTATGACCTGTAGACACATCTGGAATACAAGAACGCAGGCACAGAAGTTACTTAACAAATTTTTCCCTACAGTATGGAACTCCTGAGCTTAAGTGATCCTCTCACTTGGGCCTCCCAAAGTGATGGGATTATAAGCATGAGCCACTGTACCTAGCCAGGATAGATCTATTAAATAAGACATATATAAGAATATGAACTAGTAGAGGAAAAACTTTATCCATTTGACATTAAAATTAAAAACTCATTATAAAGAATGGAAACAGTAGAAGAACTGAAAAAGTTTAGTCACATTGTGGAAAGATATTTGCTATATATCATAAACCAAAAGTTCAGGATGGTATATACCTCTCAGGGTTGGGATGGTAAGCCAGTTACGATAAGTCAGGGCACTTAGGGGTGCTCTGAACACTGTTTTATTTCTTAAGCTGGGGTGTCCGATACATGAGTGTTCATTTTATTGTTATTAATTTAACTGTGTATACATATTTCATACACATTATATGCAATATAATTTTATTTTCTAATGAAATAAAAATTCCAGTGACTTTACCAATGAAAGAGGTATATTGGCGTTCATAATTGAAAGATTCAGTGATAAGAAAGCTTCAGCTGTGGTTTGATCCAGAGTCCACCCCTTTGGCTAGGGAAGAGGTCATTTTCCTTCAGAGTACATAGACTGAATTGGGAACACATAGACATGATTGTGCCACTTGAAGGACATTTTTCTATGTTTTCCAGTTTTCCTTTTCATAATAAGTATTTTATTTTCTTAGAACTGATTTTTGTGGGGTAAAATACAATTTCACGTTTTTCATAAAATTATTTTTCACAAAGTAACATAATGTAACCAAACTCAGGTTTGACTGGTAGCTGCCTGAAAAGCCAAGTACGCAAGAGGCCAGGTGCGGTGGAGAGGAAAGCAGCTTCATTCAAATGCCAGCAGCTAAGCAAATGGCTGGGCTCAAGCTGCAAAGAAACCATTTCAAATTTTTAAGCTGAGTGAAGGAGTTCAAGAGGGGGAAAAACATGGGAGTAGCGCAGGTGTGGCTGGCCCCATCTAGGTTACCAGATGAGTTGTAGATTAACCACTTTGAAGTAATCTTTAGGTGAGGGAGAAGTCTTCAGCTAGGTGTCCATACCTGGTTTGTTTTGAGATTAGGCAGTGGAATTTCTAAGCAAGCATATAGTCAGATAAGCATGTATGCTGCAAGGGAGTCTCTACTGAGAAAGAGGGAGAAATAAACAGCTTCAAAGTACATTTCAAAGTTATATTCTGAGTTTAGAGAAATAAAGTCTAAAATGCATTTTAAAGCTAAGATACTCAGTTACAAAAAACAATAGTTCTTCCTTCCCACTAACATACAAGGCCTGCTCTGTCATAAATCAAGTTTTTTCCTCTATGCCTGCACCAGTTTTTTTTTGACTAAGGCAAAATATTCATATATAATTCACCGTATTTACCATTTTTAAGCTTGTAGTTCAGTGGTAATAAATACATTCATATTCTTTATTTTCCCTCTTCATCCCCCACACTCTCTTCTTACCCTCTGATAACCCACAGTCTACTTTCTATCTTCATGAAATTCACATTTTTAGTGCCCACATATGAGTGAAAATGTGTGATATTTGTATTTTACTTAACATAATGGCCTCCAGTTCTATCCATGTTGATGCAAACAACAGGACTTCATTATGTTTTATGGCTGAATAATATTGTATGTAACACCTTTTCTTTATCCATTTATACATTGATGGACATTTAGGCTGATTCCACATTTTGGATATTGTAAATGGTGCAGCAAAAAACAAGGAAGTGTAGCTATCTCTTTATATATTCACTTCCTTTTATATACTGATTTCCTTTCTTTGGATATACACCCAGTAAAGGGGATTGCTGGATCATATGGTAAGTCTATTTCTAGTTTTTGAAGGAAACTCCATGCTGTTCTCCATAGTGGCTATACTAATTTGCATCCCCAGCAACAGTGTGTGATGGTTCTCCTTTCTCCTTTCCCCACATCACATTCTTGTCAGCATGTTATTGTGCCTGGGTGAATTTTAATGCTCCTTATTCTGTTCCCTTGGCTTAACCCTATAATGTCGAATTTTGTAGCTATATAGTTATCTTTGGTATGTAGGAGGGCAAATCATACTATACTGCTTTTCTTCTCTGGGAATTTTATGACTATTCCTACCTCTTGCTCATCCATATTGACTTTAGATTTAATGTATCTAGTACCATAAAAAAATCCTGATGAAATTTTGACTGAAACTACTCTGAATTGTTAGATATATTTGGAGACAGCTGCATTTTCACAACACTGAATCTTCGTACCCAAGATTCTGAAAGACCTTTACATTTGGATATTCTTTAATGTCTTTTTCCATATGGTTTATACTTTTCTGAAGATATGCTTACATATCTTTTGTTAGATCTATTAATGGGTACTTGGTATTTTCAATTGCTATGATAAGTGGTATCTTTCTTAATTGCATTATTAAACTTCTCATAGCTGATGTATTGACATGCAATTAATTTTTGTATGTTAATTCTTTAAATTGAGCAATCTTGTTAAACTCTCTTATTAAATCTCATAATTTTTCTGTGGACCCTCAGGTTTTCTATGTAAAGTCATTTTATTTATGAATGACACTTTTTCTCTCTCCTTTTCAATTATAATTTGTTTATTTTTCTTTCCTCACTGGACAAGCCAGGACTACAAGTACACTGTTGAACAGTGATGGTGATAGAGAGCATCCTTGCCCTGTTTCTTATTTAAAAACATGCATTCAACATTATCTCTGGGAGTGTCATAAATCCTTACGGGGTGCTGAAGAGGGTTGGTCTGTCTTTTGTACCTGCTTCCTGCTGGCTTTGGATGGTAACCCTGACTAACAGGGGGACCTAATATAGGCAAGATGATTGGTGGTAGCCAATTTTAAAAGGGGATAACAAGCTTTTGAGCCAGGTGGTCTGGCCCCTGCTTGTTTCTTTAGCTTGTCAATGCAATTAGAACCAGAAAAAAAAGTTACAGGAGTTGACCAAAAAGCTGAAAGAGAGAGTTATTATCTTGGTCCTTCTCAAGGGGAGAAAAAATACTGAAAGCAGTGACACATTGCAAAAGTTTAATTTTTGAGATACGATTCTGAGAAGTTTTTTAGAGAAGCAGATCACAACATTAAAAGTAAATTTTGCAATTTAGTGAGAGAAAATCAATAAGAGACTTCCAGCCTCAAATGCTGTCCAGAGAGATGCAGAATTTAACAACCCAAAGAAAAAAAATCATTAAGAGGAGAAGGAAAATGATAAATGTGAACTTCAGGGCTTGTAAGTATAGGGCAACATACATCAGAAGCTGCTGCCAGCACACAGGCCTCTCTATTTTACTGACATGTTGCAAATAGGCCTAGTTTCTACACGGGAAAGAGTATTCTGTTCCTGCCAGGGAAATCCCTGTCGTAGGTCCTTGTGGAACTACATGAGGCTTATTGGTGTTTATCCCAGATTCATTAGCTGGGATGCTTGAATCCCACTCTCCACAAGAGTCAAAGTTCTTAGGCCCCTTAGCTGAATAACAGTCATCTGCACATAAGGGGTGATAGTCTTCATGAGCACTGTTATGGGAGTGATTAGATTGACATAACGTACTTTGGAATATTAAAGTAATAATATTCCATTTTATTAAAGTTTGCTTAGATGTAAGATTTAAAGGAATTAAAAGAATTCCAGTTTTGGCCTCTAGACCTCATGCTTCCTTTCCTGTTCTGGAACTGTTAATTGGGTCTGGAATTGTAGTTGTACCCCTATTTTGACCATAATACCATTCCTAGCAGGTGAAACTGAACAACTTGGTGCTACCAGAAATTCTTGTTGAAATATTTGGGATTTTTGCTTTAAATTGACAAGTCAGAGAAGGAGTAAAAAATACAGTTTGTGGCTTTTCTTCGATTCTGATGACACTTGTAGACCGAGAGGAAAGTTTTCCTGTATAAGCAATAGGGACATAGTAGTTTGCCCCTGTATCAAAAAAACTGAATTTGGGTTCCCATACTGTCCAGAGTTACCTGGGGTTCCCTGATAGTAATTAAGATATTCCTGGACCAGGGTGGTAAGGAAAACCCTGGGCCCCTTCAGTCTTCATCCAGTTCTCTTTGCATTGCTAGAGTTTTGACTGGCCAAGCCCCTCATTAGGAATGGGGCAGTCAATCCTCTAGTGCCAAGATCGTGACTGATATCATCGCACTGACAGCAGGGGCCTGGTGGGGGCCTGGTACGATCTTTCATCCAACGTCCATTAATTTTGCACTTGAAACAAGGGTTGCTACCTTTGGACCCCACAGGTTTTCTTCTGATATTTTTGGGCCTTTAGGGCATTGCCAATGACAGCAGCCATAACTTTAGATTGCCATTTATTTTCCTTCCCTTTCTCTAGGCCATGATTGTTGTATACCATAAAAGCAGTATCCAGAAGTGCCTGAGGTGTCTGGGGCCCCATTTGCAACTTTTGAAGCTTGCATCTAATATCAAGGGCAGACTGGCTTATGAAGTGCTCTGCTATAAGTGGTTTCCCTTCTTGTGAGGCTGGGTCTAGGTTAGTGTACGTTTTAAAGGCCTCTTTCAGCCAGCTGTAAAACATAGCCGGGTTTTTTCTCCTTTTCCTGGGTGACTTGGAACTCTCCTTTTGAGTACCTTCTCTTGAAGCCTTGCATATAGATGGGTTCTATTAGGGGGAGGTATTTATCTCCTGGGTTGTTAAATGTACACAGTGAACTGTTTTGACAAATACTTGCTTAGCCAACAAAGCCAGATTAGATCTGATGAAGAGTTTGTTTACCATGGCTAGTATGGTATTCCTCTCCTTGTGGAAGGAGTCATGCAAGGTTTTTCTAGCTTTCCACTGGGCTGCTTGAGGGAGATATAATTTTGGCCCCATATGCCACCAGAGTCTTTATTTTGTCCCCCTTGCTCTTTTATTTGTTGTTTTTCTTGTACTATGTAGTTAGGTTTTATGGTGGAAATGGGGGATAAGGAAACAAAGCTAAAACTCACTGGGATTGTATTTTGAGGGTTGACACTTTGGCTTTCTTATCGGCCTTCCTGTTTTCCAGCATTATGAGCTTAAGTCTTTCTCATGCCCCCTACAATGAATTGTGGCTATAGCCTTTGGTAGATATATAGCTTCTAATAACTGAAGAATTTCAGCCCCATGTTTTATGGGGGGAATGGCTGCTGGTTAGTAATTCTTTTTTTTTTCCAGATTGTGGCATGAGCATGAACCACAAGGAATGTATACTTGGAAACTGTATAGATGTTGAGCTTTTCTCTCTTTCTAGTATCAGAGCCCAAGTAAGAGCAATGATCTCAGCTTTTTGTGCTGATGTGCCTGAGGGCAGCTGAGCCTCAATATAATACTGTAATTTACTATTGCATACCCAGCCTAGTGTTCTCCATTTGCCACAAAACTACTGCCATCTGTGGACCAGTCATCTTCAAGGTCTGGGAGAGGCTGATCTTTAGATCAGACCAGCTCACAGATGTGTGTACAATGATCTGCTTATGAGAATGATCACTGGGCCTGTGGGCAATAGTGAAGCTGGATTCAGGGTGTTCCAGATTTTAAGGATAACTTCATATTACTTAAAAAACATAGCCTGATATTTGGTTAACTTTTATCCTGTCATCCAGGTGTGTTCTTTTGCCTCCAAGATTGATTTAAAACTGGAATGGAAGTTGGTAATTCCAGTGGTTGACCCAGAGTGATCATAGTGGCTTCCTCTTCTAAAATAGTGGTGGTTGCAATTGCCCACAAGGAGCTTGGACATCCAAAGGCCACCCCACCAATTTCTTTGAAAAGTAAGCGATTGGTCTAGATTCTAATTCTAATTTGGGGGTTAGGAGACCCACTACTATACCTTTCTTTTCAGCTACATGTAAAGAAAAAGTCTTAGTGAGGTGTGGGATGCCTAGTGCAGGAGCCTGGCTGACAGCTTGTTTTAACTTAGTGGAGGCCTTCCTTATTTTTGATGTCCATTCCATTGGCTCATTCTCTGGCCCCAGCATGACTTCATAAAGGGGCTTTGCTATGAATCCAAAATTGGGAATTCATATTCTGCAAAATCCAGCCATCCCCAGAAAAGAACAAAGTTGTTTGGTGTAGGGTGGGTCTAATCCACATATGGCTTGCACACGCTCTGGGGATATCTGTTGGGATTGAACCATCCCCCAGTGATTGAGGATGCAGCCAAGGGGGAAGTCAGGTGAGACTGAGACTGAGTTTCCCATCTTCTGTCTGTGGAGAACAAGAAAAACTTGAAATTTAGAGCATTCTGGCCTAGGGCCACATGCGCATGGGAGGGACTTTGCAGGGGTTGAGGGCCAAGACAGCATCCCTTGCTTGGGCCTTTTCACAACATGCCGAATGTCTCTGGCCTTAGATGGGCATCAGCGTCACTTGAAGAAGGATCCTGCCATATTTGGGGACCTATGATTAAGCTTCCCTTTAGTCCGTAGGTGCAGCCTTCAACTTTTGGCATCCCTGTAGCTGGCCAAAATAGTTTTTTCTCAAATGGTTTCCTTAACTATTATGGTCACTGTAGTTTGAAGGGCAAGGAATTGCAGGCTGCCTACCTTGAATTTGTTAAAGATTGGCCTCTCAAGAAGGGAAGAGAATGCCCTCTGACCAGGTAAACTATGTGCCATGATTTCTCCATGGATCCACTGCACAATGTATGTAATGATCCAAGAGTCTCCACCAGGAGTTTTCTCTCAGCACCAGGTCTGCTAAACTAAAACGATCCAGAGCTGGTCTCTCACAAAACAAGCAGGGATTTTTTTTTTTTTTTTCTTATTTAGCCATTGCCTTGGCCCTTTGGGTCAGGGTATACCAATTACTTGTTTCAACATTGCAAAAGCAGAAATCAAAGTATTATGTCTTGCCACACATACAAACACCCATCAGGCACAGGGATTTGTCTTGCACCTGGCAAAGCCTAATTGCTCCGTTCCCCAACCAGGTTATCCTGTCCCGAGTCTTCCAGCAGGAGACGCCCTAACGGCTCCTAACTGCCCATCTTGTGTCCCCAAAGAGTGCTATCAGAGGAAAGAAACAGAAAGCAAAAGCAAAAATAAACATGTCAAATTGGGGCTTACCTCTTGGATGGCTTATCATAAATACTATGTTACTGGCTGATGTTGTGAAGTCCCAAGTTCTTGGTGTCCTGAGCAAAGAACTGGATGTGACCCACAAATAGCAAAGCAGCAAAAAATTTATTAAGCACAGTACAATTTGCAATGGCCTGGACTGACACACAAGTGGTATCAGCCCCGGTTAGTTCTGTTTCATGGCCTTTTATGTTTTTTTAACTCTAACTTACTCAACTTTAATTTTTGTGACCAAATTGCTCATCCTTGCCTTTCCCTTGCTGCACCTTAACCTTACTTTATCTCCTGAAAGCTAATTCCTCATTCTTGCCTTTCCCTGATTGTGCCAACTTACTGTTTACCTCTTTTTATCTTGAATGTTCTGCTTTTGTTTTTGTTTTTCTTTTGTTTTTGATTTGTTCTTCACCCAGGCTGGAGTGCAATGGCACGATCTCAGCTCACTGCAACCTCCACCTCCCAGGTTCAAGCAATTCTCCTAACTAAGCCTCTGGAGAAGCTGGGATTACAGGCATGCGCCACCATGACCAGCTAATTTTTCTATTTTTAGTAGAGATGAGGTTTCACCATGTTGGCCAGGCTCGTCTCAAACTCCTGACCTCAAGTGATCCACCCACCTCGGCCTCCTAAAGTACTGGGATTACAGGCTTTTGTTATCTTGCATGTTCTCCTTAAGCTAGCCTACATCCACCAGGTCCCCTTTACCCCTGACTTCCTCTGCTATTCTCCTACCTCAATAGTAATATACCTATATCGTATTTCTTTTAGTTATTGGCCTGGTAACTCTTTTGAATCTTTAATTTTTCGTTTTTCTGTGCTCTTGAGCTATATACTTAACTTTTATACATAGCACATTATGTATTTGTTTTAATCTAGTCTGAAAATTCTCTCTTTTAACTGAATAGCTTATTCCATTCATATTTCTGGTGATTACTGATACATTTGGATTATTGCCACTTTCTTTTTTTTTTTTTTAATAGACATGGTCTTTTCTGCCACCCCAGCTGGAGTGCAGTGGCACCATCATAGCTCACTGTAACCTTGAACTCCTAGGTTCAAGTGATCCTCCTGCTTCAGCCTCCTGAGTAGCTAGAACTACAATTGTGTGCCACCATACCTGGCTCATTTTTTATTTTTTGTAGAGACGAGTGGGTCTTGCTATGTTGCCCAGGCTGGTCTCAAACTCCTGGCTTTGAATAATCCCCCACCTTGGCCTCCCAAAGCACTAGGATTAAAGCTCATGTTTGTAATCCCAGTGCTTTGGAAGGCCAAGGTGGGGATCGTTGTATCCAGCCTATTTCCACCTTCTTATTAACTAATTTTTATTTGCTGCATTTTTTATGCCTTTTCCTCTTTCCCCAAATTTCCTTTCTTCTTCCTCACTCTCAGCGGACAACTTTGCTTCTTAGTTCACAGAGAAAAAAGAAGCAATCAGAAGAGAACTTCCACATGCCCACTCACAACATGTAACCACTTCACTGCATCTGAGGCACCCATCTATAACCCCTTCTTCTATTGAGGATAAACTGTTGATTTTCCTAGCAAAGGCCAGCTTCAACATTTATGCACTAAATACAATCTCTTCTTGCTCACCCAGTGATCTTGCTCAAATAATTCTCTACTCTTCTAAATCACCAATCTTTCAATCTCTGCTGGATCTTTCCCATAACCATACATATATATGATTGTTTTTCCATTTTAAAATATCTCTTTCTCTGGACTCTATTCCCCTTCAGCTAACACACCATTTCTCTTCTTCAGCTTACAATAGAACTCTGAAGAAGAGTTGCCTATGCTTGCTGTCTCCAGTTTCTGTTTTTCCATTCTCTGAACCAATTCCTATCAGGTAAGTTACCAATAACCTTTTTTTTTTTTTTTTTTGAGATGGGGTCTCACTCTCTGTTACCCAGGCTAAAGTCCAGTGGTGTAATTATAGCTCGCAGCAGCCTCAAAATCCTGCATTCAAGTCATCCTCCTGCCTCAGCCTCCCAAATTGCTGGGATTACAGGTATGAGCTACTGTGCGCATGGCCTGTACATTTTAAATCTTGTTCTCACCTCTCATTCTACTTGATTACCCAAAATCCCAGCTACTCAGGAGGCTGAGGTGGGAGGTTCACTGGAGGCCAGCATTTCAAGTCCAGCCTGGGCAACATAGCAAGAACATGTCTCTTAAAAAAGGAAAAAATTAAAAGTATTTGACACAGCTGATTATTCCCCTTTCCTTGCAATATTATTTTCCCTTGGCTTATGGGACATTCAATTGTCCTGCTTTTCTCTTACCTCATTAGTGGCATCTTCTTACTTTCCTTTATCCTTTACTCCTTATCTCTCTCACTACCAAACATTGGAATACTCCAAAACTCAATCCTTGGGGTTCTCCTCTTTCTAACTTCTCTCATTCCACCGGTGACTTCATGGTTTGTATATCTTATATGCCAATAACTCCAATTAATATCTCTAGACCAGACTTCTCCTCTGAACCCAAGACTCAAATATTCAACTCCTCACTTACCATCTCTAACAGAACATCCCCCAAACTGAATTCCTGATCTATTCCCCATCCTAATTTGGTTTGACACAATCTCTACCTTCTCAGTGAATGGCAACTCCAAGTCCTCCTGTTTACCAGGCCTAAAATCTTATCATTATCTTTGACTCTTTTCTCAGACCTGACATTCAGTCTACCACAAAGTTCTGTTGGTTTTACTTTGAGAATACATTTGAGAATCCTACATTTCCCCTAACTCCGCTCCTACCACCTTCATCTATTCCACTGTCACCTTTCACCTGCATTATTACAACAGCCCCCTAACTAGTTTCTCTGCTTCCATCCTTGTCTCCCTTCAGTCTGTTTACTACACGGCAGCCAGTTAGTCTGTTAAAATGTAAATCAAATCCTATCACACCTACCTAAAATCCTCTAAGACTTCTCATCTCATTCTGCATAAAAACTAAATTCCTTACTTAGATTGCAAGGCCCTAAACAATCTCAGCCCACCTACATCTCTACATCCTACCTTCTGTTCAAGCTCTCTGACCTCATCTCCCACTAGTTGGTCTCATTCAGTCTTTTCTACCCAAGCTGGCTGTTCTGTGGACACAGATACTGCCTGGTCTCAGGGTCTTTCCACTTGATTTCACCCCTACTAGGACATTTTCTCCTAGCTGTCTACATGGCTCACCTACTTACCTCTCACTTACTACTAAAATGTCACCTTGAAGTCCATTCCTGCCATTCCTGGCCATATCCCTTATTTATTTCCCTTTCTTACTTTATTTTTCCTGTAGCATTTATCATCATCAAACATGCTTATATTTTTATTTATATAACTTATGTATTGTCTGTCTTCAACAGAATTGAGGCCTCATCTTTGGCATCTTGGTGCAAATTAGAAAATGATTCAGGCATGCACATGTTTGTCCATACACACACACACACACAGAAACACACACACACACACGCCCATCCCACCCCCCAATGCACAGGATTTGGTTAGCAACTACATTTGCGCAAAGAAAAAGACATGGGTAGGAGCAGAGGATAAGATGAATTTCATCCACCCCCAGTGCCCCCCTGCCTATTCAGCTCCTCAGCCAGATGCCTTTGGACAGAACATTATACACATGATTGATAGCCCTATATAGAATGTAAGCTTCATGAAGACAGGGATTTTTTTTGTCTTATTGCTTGTTGTTCTAGCCCCAGACCCTTAGAGAGTGGCACATAAACACTCAATAAATATTTGAAAAATAAATTAAAAGTTTGAAAAAACACAAAGGGTGAAAGTTATTAATTATTATTTTAAAATTAAAAACTAAATGACATAATCCTGGAAAAGAGGGCCTCAGCACATTAATGATGTTCATAAAATGGATAAAGTAACTGCTGTAAAATAACTTAGGAATGAAGATAATAAGGCCTAACATATATATGGGAATTATTGTATTAATTGTGTAAGAAAAATAAGAACAGGAGAATGTTGTTCTTGGGACTTTTTTTTTTCTTTGTTGAGATGGAGTCTTACTCTGATGCCCAGGCTGGAGTGCAGTGGCACAATCTCAGCTCACTGCAACCTCTGTCTCCTGGCTTCAAGCAATCCTCCTGTCTCAGCCTCCTGAGTAACTGGGACTACAGGCACCTGCCACCACACCTGGTTAATTTTTGTATTTTTAGTAAAAACAAGGTTTCACCATATTGGTCAGGATCCACCCGCCTTGGCCTCCCAAAGTGCTGGGATTACAGGCATGAGCCACCATGCCCAGCCTGTTCTTGGCACTTTTAAGTCAACGACCTACCTTTTACTTTTTGCCTTTACTAAGATGCACTGCAAATTTTAAAGTTCTTTGAATGGTACACTCTTTGATGATTTAAAGGGAAATACTTGATTGTTCAAAATTAATAAACAGGAAAAAATAAAAAGACTATGGAAAGTCTGTACACGGTACCTGTCCCAGTGTCTCTTTTATTAAAGTTTATTTCCTCTTTATTAAAATGTTTGCTCAATTCTCTTGCCCATTTATTGAAGCCTAAACTATTGCTTCTCTTCTGAATTTGTGCGAGCTATTTTGAAATCTTCCGTTAAGTTTAAACATTTTTCCTCAGTTTACGTTTTGGAAAAAATATACAGAACTTTAAATATTTAGTCAAATTTGTAAATCTTGATCTTTGAGATCGCTGTCATCTATTTAAGCTTAAATAGTCCACCAGCAACATGACAAACATTCATTTTTGCTTTTTCTAATTTTCTTCTTCATGTGACTTTGAAATTTTAATACTCAAATACCTAATAGAAATTAGTTTGGTGTATTATATGAAACTTGTACTATAAAGCATTTTGTTACTTAAAAACACTGTGAACAATTCTGGTAACATTGGTTTAGAAATAAACAGCAATTTCTTTTCACAGATAGTTGGATTTAGAGTATTAAAATTCCAACATTTCAAAGGACATGTCCATTTTACTTAAATTTGTTTTAAAAATAAGTTAACTATGTTAAATATATTTTTAAAACTAATAAAACAGGGATTAAAATCAGCTCCTGCTTTAATATTTCCTCCATTATTAATCCTCTCTGATCCCTTTACAGTCATGAAGGTCAAACATTCATGTTTATAGAAACAGAGGTTGTATTTGTTTCTTAAAGCTGGTTTATCAGGTATTAATAATGGGCATCAAAAAGATGATGAAACGGTATGAAATCATGAAATAATGTCTTTGTGATTTTTTTAAAAGAATAAAGCAGCCCTTGTGTCTGTATTCCCAGCTACTTTGGAGGCTGATAAGGAAGGATTGCTTGAGCTTGGGAGTTTGAAGCTGCAACAAACTATGATCACACCACTGCACTTCCAGCCTGGGTGACAGAGTGAGATCCTGTCTCTAAAATATATATATTTTACATATTTGTGTGTGTAAAAATATATGTGTGTCTGTATTTATATATTTTTGTGTGTATAAATATATACACACACATATATATTTGTGTGTATATAAATATATGTGTATAATAAAGCAAAGAAGAAAATAGTGTGCTAAAAAAAGTGTTTATAACTGTACCTTAACAGTTTTTAAACAGTTTATATAAAGAGATATAGAATACGTATTATTATTTGAACAAGGAAAATGAACATTTTTGGGTTCTTGTTTTGATTATCTATCATTGCATAATAAATTGTTCCTATATTGACAGCTTAAAACAATAATTTATTATTTTCACACTTCATTTTAAAAACAATTTTTTCCACAACCTTCATTTTAAAGACAATATAGCTAACGCTCAGAATGGTTAAGCAAGTTGCTGAAAGTTCAGATAAGTCATTGAAGACATTCTAACTCCTGGTCCACATTAATGTGCACTGCAACATGCTGTCTTTTTCATTTATCATGTAGTATCCTAACTATAACAGTAAATTATACTAACAATGCAACTGAAATTGGGTATGATTGATCTTTTTTAATTTTTAAGACTTAAATGTGAGAGCTATGAGAGTATAGAGCAGAGTATGGAATAAAAACAAAAGCCCAAGTTATTTGGTTCTAAACTAGTGTCTCCCAACTTTGAATAAAATATAACCCATTAAAAAAAAAAAGAAGGGAAAAAACCCCAGTGACTACATTGTTGACTTAAAACTTTTAAATAAAAAATTGCATAAATATGTTCAGATATAAAATGAATTATAAATTCCTTATGATTAGAGCTTACAGACAACTATAAAACCAAAACAAATTGCAAAGTTGTTAAATTACAATATCTAACATGTGTAGTAGGTAATAAGTACTAGGCACTTTACATATATCAACTTATTTAATATTCACAACCCAATGAGGTGGACATGATTATTATCGCCATTTAATAGATGAGGAAATCAAGACTGGAAGAAGTTAAACAACTTGTCCAATGTCACAAAACTGATAAATGGCAGAGCTGGATTTCACAGAAAAGTTAAGACAAGTGAATGCGAAAATGATATTGTTTTACAGAAATTAAATTGCTCCTTGTAATGTGAATATGGTATTCACTGTAACTATAGATCTTCTGGCTTTAATATACATAAATTAAAATGAGCTGGGGCCGGGCGCGGTGTCTCACGCCTGTAATCCCAGCGCTTTGGGAGGCAGAGGTGGGCGGATCACGAGGTCGAGAGATCAAGACCATCCCGGCCAACATGGTGAAACCCCGTCTCTACTAAAAATACAAAAAAATTAGCCGGGCGTGGTCGCACGCGCCTGTGATCCCAGCTACTCGGGAGGCTGAGGCGGAGAATTGCTCGAACCCAGGAGGCGGAGGTTGCAGTGAGCCGAGATTGCGCCACTGCACTCCAGCCTGGTGACAGAGCAAGACTCCATCTCAAAAAAAAAAAAGAGCTGTATAGTGACTAATTTCTCCCACCACTTCTTTTTCTCTACTGTCAAGTGCTAAATAGGTATTGGTACAGCGCAAATTAATGTCATTTGGTCTTCACTTTAAGGGAATGGCTTGTTACAAATTAAGTCTACATCTGTTCTCTCAAGTTTTTTTTTTAAGACATTCCTGATTACTATTTTTCTTTATTATTGGGATTTAATTCACAGACTATACAGTTTATCATTTTGAAGGGTACAGTTCAGCAGTGGCTTTTAGTATATTCACAAACTTCTGCAGCCATTATCATTAATTCCAGAATGTTTTCATTATACCAAAAAGAAATCCCACACCCATTAAGCAGTTAATATAGTTTAGATATTTGAACCCTCGAAATCTCATGTTAAAATTTGATCCCCAGTGTTGGAGGTGGGGCCCAATAGGGGGTGTTTTGGTCATGGAGGGGTGGACCCCTCATGAATGGCTTGGTGCCATTCTTATTGGAGTCAGTGAGTTCTCACTCTTAGTCCCATGAGAACTAGTTGTTAAAAAGAGCCTGCTGGCACCTCCCTCCTCTATTTCCTTTTCTCTTGCCATGTGAAATCTGCTTTCCTTCACCTTCCACCAGGAATGGACGTTTCCTGAAGCCCTCACCAGAAGCAGAGACTGGTGCCATGCTTCTTGTATAGCCTGCAGAACTATAAGTAAAAAATCATCTTTTCTTTATAAATTACCCAGCCTAGGCATTCCTTTATAGCAATGCCCCACATTCTTCCCCACCAGCCAGTAGGTTTGCAATTATTAAATTATTTTCTGTATAGATTTTCCTATTCTGAACATTTTATATAAGTGGAACCATAAAATATGTGGGCCTATGGGTCTGGCAACTTTCACTTAGCATAATTTTTCAAGGTTTATGATGTAATCTGTGCCAGTATTTAATCCCTGTTTATACCTGAATAATGTTTTATTTTGTGGATGGGATCATATACATTTCATTTATAATCAATTAATGGACATTTGGGTTGTTTCTGCCTTTGAGCTACTATAAATAATGCTGTGATGAACAATGTGAGCACAAGTTTTTGTGTAAAAATGTTTTCAGTTCTCTTGGAGGTGGGGCCCACTAGGAGGTGTTTTGGTCGTGGAAGGGTGGATCTAGGAGTGAAATTGCTCAACTAGGAGTGAAATTGCCCAACTGTTTTCCAAAATAACTGCACATTTTACATTCCCACCAGCAATGTATGAGGATACTAATTTTTCTGCTTTCTCACCAAGACTTGATATTGTGATACTGACTTTCTGATTATAGCCATCCCCGTGGGTGTGAAATGGTATCTTAGGTGGTTTTGATTTGCATTTATCTAAGGATTACGGATGTTGAGCAACTTTTTATTTCTTATTAGCCATGTTACAAATTAATACACATTCTTCTTTGAAGAAATGTGTATGCAAATTCTTTGGCCATTTTGTAATTGGGTTGTCTTTTTATTCAGCTGCAAGAGTTTTCTCATTAAGGTCTGACAGGTTAATACCACACCAATGCAATGATAAATGCAAAAAACAGGGGCTCTGAAATTGCATGGTTGTATTCAGTTATAAGGTGGTCATCCATGAGATCCAGAATCAAATTTAATTATTTGGAAATGTTTAAGATTATAATGTTTCATAATTTGTTTTTTTTTTTAAAAAATGCACATTTAAAATGTTTGCTAGAGAGCTCTAATATCCTCAAGAATATCTACAATGTAAACACTGTTCTATGCACAGACTAAATCTCTAGCAATAGACAGAAGGAGCTGAGAGCTCTTTGAGTGAGAGAATGGGCTTGACCAGTGTTTGAAGATTTAAAAATCAATATGAAGACAAGTGTGACATTAGGATATGATTATATTTTTATATTTAAGGAGAGTGTACCTCATTACCATCAGAGAAACTCTATAATTTTTAACTCTATAGCTGGCAATATCCATGAATTCAGCCCAGGTCATCAGATGCTGGAAGCACATGGGTCAGATTGACTGTCTCCATTTTTTCTTGCTTACTTCAAAGCTATGAAGAAATCCAAAGCCCTGCTGATATTCTGCCCTGATGTATTCCTTTTGAATGCTTGAAAAGCTTTCCCTTCCTACAGGGATCCCTCAAACACAGCTATCCTTACACTGAGCCCCTATTCATTGTTGGTCAGTCAATTTTGCTGGTCTATACCAACTCAGATCTAGAGCCAATGCTTAAGGTGAACTTTTCTGAGCATTCTTTTAACTTTAGATAATTTTTTTAAATTACCACAAAATTAGTTTAGAAGAATTCATAGAGGAGAGGTACATTGGAAAGGAAATAGCTTTGAGGCCTTTTTTTTTTTTCATGATCTGTGGTTTTCTTTTTAATTATCTTGTCTTATGATCACACATCATTTTTAAATTTGTGTATATCGCCTCTACTTTAATCCTTTTAAGTTGGCAAAAGCACCATTCCCAATCATAAATACACAGCAGTTGTACAGTTTTGTTTCTGAATGGCTGTTTAAAGACAATCCTAAATTATAACTTAGTTTGACTTAGATTGTAAAGAATCCAAGAGTGAAGTTTAATTGGCTACTATTTTAAAAGCATGTGACCTTATAGATCATCTATAAAATGTGTGAAGTGTTAAATAATTTTTGATATTACACAAACCACACAAAATGCCTTTCAATAAGTAAAAGGAACCATTTCAAATACCGGGAATTCTAATTAGACTGGCATAGTTAAGGCCAAAAATATAAAATAGCCATTGCTACCCATTTATCTTCAACCCTTGCCTTTAAGAGGCAAATGAACACAAAACACAGGTGAATCTTGCTTGGTTTTGAGACAGTGAAGGAATTCCCCCACATTTAAATATACTCACATAACCAGTTATATAAATCTATATATAAAACCAATCTCCAGTAAGTTTTAAGATGGCACTCACCATCTTTGCGAAAAGTTTAACATTACTAACGAAGTCCAATCATATCTTTAGAAGGGGTAAACAGTGATAGAATTTACTAAATTGGAATTACTATTAAAATCCAAAAACTGAACATATTCATTTAACCACAAGCCAGTCTTAGTTTTAAATGAGGACTGCCCAACAAAATATTCTGTCAGTCATTCATGATGTAAATTCTGGTGTATGAGATCTATTAAAGTATGGTACACATAAAAAAGTCATGAGACATTTGTTTCATAATAAATAAGGCAGTGGCCAATTATTACTCACTAGTAGCTTTTTTGAGATAAGCTATTAAGTCTTCCCTTTCTCCCTTCTTCTTAATGGCGACAAAGATCATTTTTGTTCCAGGGATATACTTCTTGGGATTCTCCAAATACTCCATCAGTGTATCGTCTCCCCAGATGATGCCTTTGTTCTTATTGGCTTCAGTGTAAGTGAATCCAGAGGCCTGACCTGTCTTCCGCCCAAAGAGACCATGGAGATTAGGCCCAGTCTTGTGCTTGCCTCCCTTTTCCATGGTGTGACATTGCGAACACTTCTGAATAAAAATCCTCTTGCCTTTCTCAACATCACCCATATTTAATTCTTTTTCGTCGCTAGCACAACAAAGGTTGCCGCTCGGAAGCCGGACGTCCCACTCCCTCGCTTTGAGGCCTTTTATGGATTTATGACCAAAGCTATCCAATCAAATTCCTCCAGGTATTTTTGCTATTTCCTATGAGTATATTTAAATTATATACATTTTAAAGCTTCCTTAGTCAACTTAAACAAATAATAAAATTCAGTGCCAATGAGATACTGAATCTAAAAGATAAAAGTACATCCATATTTTTCATAATGATTTTTCAATTGTTGTAGAAAGAAATATGAGACTATGTAAACAGAAAAATAAAATTTCTTTTAATTTTAACAACCCCACATTTAAAAATATATCCCAAGAAAATATTCCCATCACTTGTTATCCCAAAGAGTAATTTGTTCACGAAGGTTAGAGCAGTGTTGCTTGTAATAGTAAAAGAATCAGACTCAGCCCAAAATCTCCTGAAACTGATAAGCGACTTCGGCAAAGTCTCAGGATACAAAATCAATGAGCAAAAATCACAAGCATTCCTATACACCAAAAACAGACTTAAAAAGAGCCAAATCAAGAATGAACTGCCATTCACAATTGCTACAAAGAGAATAAAATACCTAGGAATACAACTAACAAGGAACGTAAAGGACCTCTTCAAGGAGAACTACAAGCCACTGCTCAACGAAATAAGAGAGAGGACACAAACGGAGAAACATTCCATGTTCATGGGTAGGAAGAATCAATATCGTGAAAATGGCCATACTGCCCAAAGTAATTTACAGATTCAACGCTATCCCCATCAAGCTACAATTGACCTTCTTCACAGAACTGGAAAAAACCACCTTAAACTTCATACGGAACCAAAAGAGAGCCCGCATAGCCAAGTCAATTCTAAGCAAAAAGAACAAAGCAGGAGGCATCACACTACCGGACTTCAAACTATACTACACGGCTACAGTAATCAAAACAGCGTGGTACTGGTACCAAAACAGAGACATAGACCAATGGAACAGAACAGAGGCCTCGGAGGTAACACAACACATCTACAACCATCGGATCTTTGACAAACCTGACAAAAACAAGCAATGGGGAAAGGATCCCCTGTTTAATAAATGGTGTTGGGAAAACTGGCTAGCCATGTGCAGAAAGCAGAAACTGGACCCCTTCCTGACACCTTACACTAAAATTAACTCCAGATGGATTAAAGACTTAAACATAAGACCTAACACCATAAAAATCCTAGAAGAAAATCTAGGCAAAACCATTCAGGACATAGGCATAGGCAAGGACTTCATGACTAAAACACCAAAAGCATTGGCAACAAAAGCCAAAATAGACAAATGGGACCTAATCAAACTCCACAGCTTCTGCACAGCAAAAGAAACAGTCATTAGAGTGAATCGGCAACCAACAGAATAGGAAAAAATTTTTGCAGTCTACCCATCTGACAAAGGGCTGATACCCAGAATCTACAAAGAACTAAAACAGATTTACAAGAAAAAAACAAACAAGCCCATTCAAAAGTGGGCAAAGGATATGAACAGACACTTTACAAAAGAAGACATACATGAGGCCAACAAACATATGAAAAAATGCTCATCATCACTGGTCATTAGAGAAATGCAAATCAAAACTACATTGAGATACCATCTCATGCCAGTTAGAATGGCAATCATTAAAAAATCTGGAGACAACAGATGCTGGAGAGGATGTGGAGAAATAGGAACGCTTTTACACTGTTGGTGGGAGTATAAATTAGTTCAACCATCATGGAAGACAGTGTGGTGATTCCTCAAGGACCTAGAAATAGAAATTCCATTTGAAACAGCAATCCCATTACTGGGTATATATCCAAAGGATTATAAATCATTCTATTATAAGGACACATGTACACGAATGTTCATTGCAGCACAGTTTACAACAGCAAAGACCTGAAACCAACTCAAATCCCCATCGATGATAGACTGGACAGGGAAAATGAGGCACATATACACCATGGAATATTATGCAGCCATAAAAACGATGGGTTCGTGTCCTTTGTAGGGACATGGATGAACCTAGAAACCATCATTCTCAGCAAACTGACACAAGAACAGAAAACCAAACACCGCGTGTTCTCACTCATAGGTGGGGTGTTGAACAATGAGAACACATGGACACAGGGAGGGGAGCATCACACGCTAGGGTCTGTTGGAGGGAAATAGGGGAGGGACAGCAGGGGGTGGGGAGTTGGGGAGAGATAGCATGGGGAGAAATGCCAGATATAGGTGATGGGGAGGAAGGTGCAAATCACACTGCCATGTGTGTACCTATGCAACAATCTTGCATGTTCTTCACATGTACCCCAAAACCTAAAACGCAATTTTAAAAAATTAAAAAAAAAAAAGGTAAGTAAATTTAAATTTAAACTCTATGTATGAAATCCTTTAAAAATATAATTGCTGTATAATTGTAAGTCATTTTGGGGTTTACATTTTGACTTTGGTCTTTATCGGCTCACTGTTTTCATCTGTAAAATGGGAATGACAACTCATGTGAGCACTTTTTTTTTTTTCATCAGTATTTTCCTGAGAAATGACAATCTAACTGATGGATCATGTCTAGGTACTGCAGAAGGTGGGAAACCATATGAGGAGAAGAAAGAAAAAAGCAAGGAAAAGCAGCATGAAATTAAAAATTTTTATAGAACTGTAGGAATGAATTTTTCAATTGTAATCTAATACTACCAACCTAAAAAGATGACCAAAAAAATTGTGAAGGACTATTTACATGTCTTTTAAGTCACTACCTTACAGTATGTTGGTTCTCAAATTCATTTACAAGTTTTCTATTTTATGGGTTTTTCCAACACATTTTGGAACTTTCACTGGCTTCTTCTAATCGGCACTGTTTGTGATCTGTCTTCTATGTTATGTCAGTGTGGGATTAGGAAATGCAATAATAAATTATATTAAACATAATCAGAAAAATAAATCTGTTAGAATTCAAAAAAAAAGAATCAGAAATATATTTTTCTAAAGTTTAGGGTTAAGAAAACTATTCTAGGCCATACACAGTGGCTCACACATATAATCCCAGCACTTTGTGAGGGAGATGGTGAGGTGGGAGGATCGCTTGAGCCTAGGAGTTTAAGACCACCCTGGGCAACCTAGGGAGATTCCCCCTCTCTACAAGTAATAAATAATTAGCCAGGTGTGGTGGCATGTGCCTGTAGTCCAGCTTCTGGGAGGCTGAGGCAGGAGAATCACTTGAGCTCAAGACGTTAAGGCTGCAGTGAGCCTTGAATAAACCACTGCACTCTAGCCTGGATAACAGTTGAGACTCTATCTCAAAAAAAAAAAAAAAAAAAGAAAAAGAAAAAGAAAACTAGTCTATACCAATATATGAACTATATCATTAAGAATTATAAAATTTTAGAGCATGTTGATCTCTGGAAATATGTTCATGAAACAATGTTAATTATAAATATGTGTTTTGTACAGATGTACATTCAGTCATTTTAATAGATTTATAAATGCTTCTACATTATTTTGTGTTCAAACACAGTGCATTTTTTTAATCATATTTAAGCAATTTATTTTTTATTTTAATAGTTTCTGGAGAACAGGTAGTTTTTTGTTACACGGATAAATTCGTTAGTAATTTCTGAGATTTTGTTGTACCCATCACCAGAGCCGTGTATGCTGCACTGAATATGTAGTCTTTTATCCCTCACCCCACTTCCCCCCAAGTCTCCAAAGGCCATTATATCATTCTGATGCCTTTGAGGCCTCATAGCTTAGCTTCAGCTTGTGAATGAGAACATAAGATATTTGGTTTTCACTCTGAGTTACTTCACTTAGAATAACCATCTCCAATTCTATCCAGGTTGCTGAGAATGCCATTATTTCATTCCTTTTTATTACTGAGTAGCATTCCGTGGTGTATATATACTACATTTTCTTTACCCACTCGCTGTCAATGGGCATTTAGGCTGGTTTCATATTTTTGCAATTGTGAATTGACCTGCTATAAACATGTGCAAACATAGTCTATTTCAGACAAATTGTATTTACATATATATAAATCTATTGAAGTATATGGATGTACATTGACAAATGTAAGGTGATGTTAACAGAATTTTACATTTATTGAATTATTTGATTTCAAAACGAACCAGCATTTCACAAAAATCATTCTATTTTATTAAAAGCACTGCTTACAAACAAATTTGATCAAAGCAAATTTGGGGTTTTGGGGAATAGGTTAAGTAAAATCCTTTTACTATAGGAATTTTCAGAGGTTTTAATTCATTAATACACATTGTGGATCTCCAAAATGAAGAGATTCCACTTATTGTTTATCTCAAAATCTACTATTTACATCATGACTTACATTTATTTTATTTGTGTAAATAAATCTGTATAAATTGTATTTGTACTTGTTACTAATTTATCGTTTTCACCAAACTGTAACTTCTATCAGGACGGGTAAATATATCCGTCTTCTTCACCACTGTTTCTAGAGTGCCAGTCAGGGCATGTAGAAGGGGCTTAATAAATATTTTTGTAGTAAATGAATTACTAGAGCAGAATTTGGGCAAACTAGTGCCTAAAGTTACACATTTTGGGAACTACCACTCTAAAGTTATTTAATTGTATAATAACTTCAAAGGAAAAAATTGTGTTAATGGCTCTAGGCCACTAGAGATTCATTTAATAAATTACTGCTTCACTTCTGTTGAGTCACTTACTGTTTTACGGAGCAGAAGAAATTTCTAGAGAGCACCTCATGACCTGGAAAAGTCTTGCAAAATCATTTTCATACTCTGCAACTCCCACTGAAAAACAGTGATAAAACTAGTCACCATGGAAAGAAGTTAAAGGAATCATGCTTTGCATCAATACTAACAGTCTTCTGCAACACATTTGGTAACACTGGATTTTCCATCAAAGATATTTGCTTATTTAATAGTTCAAGCCTGCAGAAGAGATATCACTTCTGGAAACTGCAAATTGTTGACTCATTGATTCTTGTTTGGGAAAAGGGATTTCACATTATTTTATCTTTTTTCTCAATAGAGCCCATGTTGAGACAGCTTTTAAAAATATTTAAAATATATGGCTTACCTACATGTTTTACACAATAATTTATGGTTTTAGAAGTTAGAAAGTGCAATTTCTTTTAATAACCATGTGGGGAAGTTATATAATACTATGTTTTTTTAAAGTAAATGGAAAAGCTATATACTTTTCATTAACTGCTAAGATTCACGAATTTTCTCCACAAGTTCTCCAGAAGAACTGCTAGAAAAACTCCATGAATCTCATTATTTGACAGTTTTGTTAAAGCGAAATTTTTAAAATTGATATTAGATTTAATTACTTGTTTCCAGTAACCAAAATGGAAAGTATTCCACCAGCTGTCAATGGTTCCACAACCCGACACATCGTTAAAACCTTAGCTTCTGCCTAAACTTCAAACCTTAATATTTGGCGGTAGGGGGAGGGGTTACATTTTAAGTCAAACAAAGAATGTATTTCCAAAGCAGCATTTGCAAAGGTTACTCTGTGTATAGACTACAAAGGGGAAAGTGCAGTGCCCCAGTGATCGATCTAAGACCCCCTCTCGTTGTTGGGTTTTTCTTTTTCTTTTTTTTTTTGGTTTGGTTAATAAACCACCTAGAGTGATAATTTTTAAACTTAATTTGTTGAAATGGTACTTTACTAATGTATAAAAAAATTCCCCAAATTTGAGAATTTTTGGTAAATTGATTTTATATTTGGGAATAAAGATCACTTGCTTCTTCTACTGACACCTTCTACACAAAAGATAAAAGGTACTTTACTTGAATCTCCAGAGAGAACGTTTACAGAAACCCAGAGCCAAAGGTGCTCTAGGGAATCCCCTGAAACAATCAAAGCCATTGGGGCCCCAGAAGGTGATGCCTTTCCCCGGGAACACAGTTCTGGTGACTCCCAGCCTAACCTTCCTTCACGCCACACCAAAGTGTCGCGCGGCACCAGCTAGAGTGAAGGTCAAAGTCAACAGAATAATCTCTGCAGTCCATAGTCTGTGAGGGTCCTTCTATCCCAGGGAGTTTTCATGAAAGGGCATTTCCGAACATTTAATTCCAAGGACACAGTCCAGTCAAAAGACGTTCGGGGTGAGGTAAAGTTGAGGCAAAAGAACCCTTCAAAAGAAAAAAGCGCAGTTTCTCGGAGGCTTGTCAGAAACTAAGACTGGGGGAGGTGGGAACCAGGGCCCGTGGAGCGAGTTGGGGTGGGAGTCACGTAAGAAAAGCAATGTCTAGACGGAAAGGTGACCCCACATTACATAAAGAAATGGAGCAGAAAAAATGGGTTTGACTATTCTAGAGCTGCTTCAGAAAGAATCTCCGGAAGACCACAGAGGAACCCCGCAGGGGAGCCAGGCAAAGGGCGGATACTCAGCCGCTCGCGAAAGAGGGGGCGCGCAAAGCTGCCGAGCCGCCTGTGTAGGTCTCCCCCGTGCACTCACTGCTGGTCCCCCCCTCGGTGCTCTGGGCCCTCCCCAGTTCCCTCCAAGCTCCCCGACTCCTCCCCCGCATTCCACGGCTCTAACCGACTCCAGTCAGCGCTCCCCGGGCCCTGGACGCCCTGCGCCGTCCAGGCGCGCAGCCCTCTAGCGGCGCGTCACTGCCAGCCCGGCCTCCGCGCGCCTCCCTCCCTCCACCTCCCCGGCTGTAAGCGATCTAGCTCGGGGAGGCGGGGGAAGCAGCTGGAGCGCGACCGCCGCGGCAGCCACCCTGCCGCCACCAGTCGGAGGTGCAGTCCTTAGGCCCTGGCGCGCGGGTGGGCCCTTGGGGAGTCGGCGCCACTCCCGGGGAGCTGCAAGGCTCGCCCCTGCCCGGCGCGGAGGGCGCGGGGGGCGCGGAGGTGAGAGGGTCTGGGAGGAGCGCGAAAGGAGGTGGCGGCGGCGGAGTTGAGGGTCAGGATGCAGTCGGCGCCACGCGCTGCATCCATCCTCCCCGATTCCGCGCTCTCTGCGGGTGTCCGCCCTGAGCTGCGGGGTCCCTGCCCTGAGCTGCGGGGTCCCTGATCTCCTGGCACCTTGAGGTGGAAAGTGAGAAGGGTAAAGGGTGTCTGTCTCACTGATTCCTCCTCCTCCTCCTCCTCTTGGTCTCCTGGAGCTTCGGAGAAGTCCTGAGGTTGGGCCCAGGAGAAAGAAGGCCAGGAGACTTCCCAGGTAGGATGTGTCCCAGCGGGAAAGGACTGACAGGTTACTTTCGCTTCCTTCATAGTCTCCCTGCCACTTTGGGTTGATGCAGGGCATTTCATGGAAGATCATGCAGTGCTGCTTTGCGAACAGGTATTTCTAGCAGTCATTTTGTTTATTTCCCAGTAATGTAATCGTGGTGTGTTTAGGCCATTTGTGTTAGAAAGTAATTGGCCTCTTCTTTGACTGTCCTAAATTATCTTTGAGCCCTGTGTTCAGCCTCAGCCAAAACTTGTTGAAAATTATGCCCTAAAAATCTTGCTCTGAAAATAGAGCAGAGAGATAAAGATAATTTTTGTTGGGAGATTTCCATCTATTATCTCTCCTACCCCGTGGAGAAGGACTGGTGTCAGTTTTTACTCCTCGGGCAGTTAGTTTTTTAGGTGGAAAGGCAGTCTAGGCCATGGTAAATTATCGTTCATCACTGTAGGAGAGACAGAATTCAGACCCCTCCCCCCACCCCCACTCCCACCCCCATCCCCATCCTCCTGTCTTAGATTCTAGTCCTTTTAACAGCCCCGCTGCTTGGAACCTTTTTTGTTTTCTAAACCATCTCCCCATCCTTTTTCTCCACTTTATTATTTCTTCATTTTATTGCTCTCTGTTTATTTTTTTTTCTTTCTTTAACCCTATAATTTTTTACTCCGATTCTCTCTCGGTTGCTTTAAAGTTTAGAGGCTATTTAATGGAAAACAAACAAACAAACAACAACAACAACAAAACAGCCGTCCTAAATAATTTGCAGGGTGTTTAGAAACATAAGCGTAACTATATGTGCTGCCATTGGGATGGCTGCACTTTCTGCCTCTTAGCTAGTCACTCTGTCAGGGGAAATGAAACGATATCGAGAATGATAACTTGAGCAAATTGTGCAGAAAGGAAATGAAAAGGTTTATTCAAGCCACTTTTTATTGTACTGGTGCTATGGAAAATGTGGTGAATGAGCATAGTTGTATTTTAACACTGAAGAAACAGGACAGGTGAAGACAAATTTTAAAGAATGGATTGTAAATGAGTTATAAAATTGAGAAAGAGGATACGCCAAAAATGCGACAGAATAAGACTGCAGGTTTGATTAAGGCCATAGGACATCAGGAGATCCATTCATCCCTGCTGGGCCAGAAACCTTGGCATTGAGATAACTGAGACATTAACATAACAATAACATTGATAAATCACCTACCCCTTGAGGGCCCTCAAGTCTTTCAACAAAAAGAGAAGGCTGATCTAGAGAATTATTACATGTCTTTTTGTCCTGATGTTTTTCTATGCATTCCATAACAAAAAATTTTTATTGCATCCTTAGTTACACTGCCAGACAATGTGGAGGTAGTGATGGACAAGACAAATACGGTTCTTCCCTCATGCAGCTTATTGTCCAATGGGGGAAATAGTAAACAGTAAAGAAACAATCATGTAAAATACTACAAAATAAATTTAACAAGGGCTGAGTGAATTATTCTGCTATCGAGATGGAACAGCATATGGAACGTTCCCAAGGTACATAAAGTGGTTGTTCTTTTCTCCTTTTAGAAGAGGATGCTGTGGGTGGACAATCTACAGATGAGGTTAAGAGAGGGAAGCAGGGACTGACTCATTCAGGGCCTTTATGTCATGGGAAGGTGGCTGTAGTTCTAAGTACAAGGAGCACTGATTTTAACAAGAGACATTTTATGATGATTTATATTTTAAGATGATCTTAGCTGCTGTGGAGGATGGTTTGGAAAGGGTCAAAGAGAAAGTATGCTGACCCATTAGGAAATATTTGCAGCGTTTAGGCGAGATGATAGACACCTGGACTAGCCTGGTATTGGTGGAGATGGATTTATGAAATATGTTGGAGAACATGAGTTGGTGCAGGATTTATGTCAAAAGTGAGGGACAGCAAGGACTCAAGAATGACTCCCAATTTTTGGATTGGAGCAACTGCTGGGTAATGGTGCCATTTACAAATTTCCAGGCAAATGGGAACAGGTCTGGGTGGAAAAAGTTCAGGTTTGAACCTGTGAAGTTTGAGATGTCATGGAAAGAGGTCGATAACTATAGCCCCTTGGAATGCAAAAAGGGAGGCCCTCCAGGACATAAGTGGATAGACTGGTCTTTGATAGGTCAAACTGGTCATTGTGAATTTAAGGTGAAACTAATGAGCTCAGTTCTGGTTTTTTCTCCAGTAACCGTCACCAGTGTGGATACAGAGACAGAGAAAATTGATAGCTGGGTTCTTCCAGGTCTAGAGTTTTGCCAAGCAGATATGATGAAGAGTAAGAGAGTTGAGGATCTTTTCAAGGGAGTGACTATAAATCCAGTCTGAGTTTAAAGAGAAACCAGAGCAGGCTAACGGAGTGGAGGATATTAAGCAGTTAGAGAGGTAGGGGTCAGCGGTTCGGATTTCTTTTGCTGTTTAGAGTTATCAGTGTGAATATTTAAACTAAGGTTATTGGAAGTCCAAGAGATAGTGCTTGGAGATTTCAGGAAGTGAGTAGAGGCAAAAATCCATTACCTCCAGTGAATAAGTCAAAGAGATAAGAGCCCCTGACCTTGACTGGTTCATCCACTTGAATGATAAAGTCCAGGAAAAACACGACAACTATTGGGTTACAGAGGACAACCGTGTGTATACTGGGAACCAGAGTCTACAGTCATAAGGAATAAACTAGAAGTCAGTAGAGGACAGCAGTGAGGACAGCAGTAAGGACAGGGAGAGGTGTCCCTGTCCTTGGTATGGTGAAGTACCATGAGCCTCAAAGGAGCTGGGTGTTTGCAGGAGAGATGATGAAGAAGAAATGTTCAGATGTGGGCTTATGGAGTGAAGATTACACCATGCCACCTCATGGCCCTGGAGAATTATGTTTTCTTGATAGCCTCTCCAAATCAGCAGGTTGTGAAATGTCATCAAAACCTCTGCGGACAGCCCTTTCAGAGTTGCTGTCATCCAATAATAAATGCCCTATTTATCTGTGAAACCAATTAGATTCTATTTTTCAAAATTAACATAGCACAGCAGCTGCCATTCAGCTTCAGGAATGTTCAGGAAATCCTTCTAAACTGAAAATCTTAAGAGGCTGTCTAGCTGAGTGTAACTGAATTCCCTATCATAATAATACATTCTCAAGTATTAAATGTGTACAGCAAGTCAAATGCCCATTCAAGAAAACTATGTCTGTGACACACACTTTTAGATTGAGCTTCCAAAGTTGAAGGCTTAAATATAGGGTGGTGATATTACTATTATTATTCAGCTTCAAGACTTATTTTGTGTTGGAAACTGCCACCAAAGTCAAGTATAACCTATTTGTTTGCCACTTAACAAAGGAAATTGAGACATCAGAGAATCAAAGTGATTGCAGAGGCTTAGGCCTGCTCTTTCACCCTTACGCCATGAAAACAAAACTTTCTATAAATGACATAGTTGTTTTTTGTTTTTGTTTTTGCCTTTTTTTTTTTTTTTTTTTTTTGGAGGCCTAGTTTCACCCTGTTGCCCAGGCTGGAGAGCAGTGGTGTGATCTCAGCTCACTGCAACCCTTGCCTCCCGGATTCAAGTGATTTTCCTGCCTCAGCCTCCCAAGTAGCTGGGATTACAGGTGCCCACCACCACGCCTGGCTAATTTTTGTGTATTTTTAGTAGAGATGGGGTTTCATCATATTGGCCAGTCAAATCTCGAACTCCTGACATCAAGTGATCCACCCGCCTTGGCCTCCCAAAGTGCTAGGATTACAGGCATGAACCACCATGCCCAGTCTATAAATGACATAGTTGTATCAGTTATTTAATTTGGATTCCTTATGAGTAACATCAAATGAAAAGGTAGAGACACTATGGGCATCACCTGGGAGCTTGTGAGAAATGCAGAATCTCTAGCCTCCCTCTAGACCTAGAGGATCTGAATGTGCATTTTAACAAGATCCCCCAGGTGACCATATTAACGTTAAAGTTTGACAAGTGCCCTTCCAGTGCATTTGTCCTTTGGAAACACTGGTCTCCTCAGGTCAGCAGGATCTGTGATGCCTGAAGAACTGGGGAGAGGATTCCTTTGTAGAACAGAAAGAAGAGACATCGTCATGGAAACATTCTGAATTTTGAATATTATGAAACAACAGGAACAAAGTGTGCTGTGCAGGGAGTGATACATTTTAAGGATTTGTTCTTCCCACAAAGTGAAGAGAGGAAATTTCAAAATAGTGAGTGGACCTTCTGATAGTGCTCCTCCTTGAGTGGAAAAGGCAAAGAACTGCATGCATCATATTCAGCATCCTGTATTCAGAAGTAACTGCTACTCTTTCGCAAGTGTAATTTTTCATTACTACAAACAACAGTGTAAAAATTAACATAGGTGAGGGTCAAAAAGCCACATCTACTATAACAAATAATGAAAGTATCAGATTGAATTCTGAATATTTTAGTAGACTGATTTTCAATCTTGGTTGTATAATAAAATATCTGTTAATCTTAAAAAAAAAATGCTGTTGCTCAGGATGAACCCCAGACCAATTAAATGAAAACTGGGTGGTGGGTGATGACCCGTGATCACTGTGTTTCAAAACTCCCCAGGTCATTAGACCATGCACGTAGGGTTGAGAGCCACTGCTTTAGTAGCTCATTCAGAGGCAGCTCTGAGGATTGCAGTTGTGTCTCTCCATGTGCCAAAACAGCGGGACTCTCTCTCACTACCATAAGCATAGTATCAAGCCAGGTTAGCAATATTTAAGTCACACTCGCTGGCCAGTGGGGTTTTCAGAACATTGAAAGAAGTAGGATTTATTTTTTGAAGAAGCTTGCTTAGACTAACTTCTAAAACAAATTGTTGATACATGTTACATATTTTATGGGGTACACATGAGTATTTGTCACATCCATACAATATGTAATGATCTGGTTGGGATTTTTGGGGAATCCATCACCTTGAGTATTTATCATATATGTGCTATGAACATTTCAAGTCATCTCTTCTAGCCACTTTGAAATACACAGTACGTTGTTACTAACTATAGGCAACCTACTTTGCTATTGAACATTAGAACTTATTTCTTCTAACTGTAAGTTTGTATCCATGAACTAACATCTCTTCATCCCCTCCTCCCATCAACACATCCTTCCAGCCTCTGATGCTATTCTCTATCTCCATGAGATCCACTTCTTTAGCTCCCCACACATGAGTGAAAACATGTAATATTTGTCTTTCTGTGCCTGGGTTATTTTACTTAACATAATGACCTCCAGTCCTATCCATGTTGCTGCAAATAAGATGATTTCATTTTTTAAGGCTGAATATTTAATTGTATATGCATACCACATTTTCTTTATCTATTTGTTGATGGACATGTAGATTGATTCCGTATCTTTGCTAGTGTGAATAGTGTGCAACAAAAGATGTGAGGGCAGGTATCTCTTTGATATACTAATTTCTTTTCCTGTGGATAATACTCAGTAGTGACATTACTGGATTGTATGATAGTTCTATTTTTAGTTTTTTGAGAAACAACCCCCATATTGTTTTCCATAGTGACTGTACTAATTTACATTTCCACCAGCAGTTTATAAGCGTTCCCTTTTCTCTGAATCCTTGTCAGCATCTGTTATTTTGTCTTTTAATAATAGCAGTTCTAATTGGGATAATTTGAAATCTCATTGTGGTTTTAATATGCATTTCCCTGATGATTAGTGATGCTGAGTATTTTTTCATATACCTGTTGACCATTTGTTTGTCTTCTTTGGAAAAACGTCTGTTCATGACCTTTACCCATTTTTACAGGATTATTTGTTTTTATATTGTTGAGTTATTTGAGTTCCTTGTGTATTCTGGATATTAGTCCCTTGTCATATTAATAGTTTACGAATATTTTCTCCTATTCAATATGTTGTCTCTTCACTCTGTTGTTTCCTCTGCTGCACAGAAGTCCTTTAGTTTAGTATAGTCCCATTTGTCTATTTTGTTGTTGTTGTTGCAGTGCTTTTGAGGTCCTAGCCATAAAATCTTTGCTTAGACCAATGTCTTCAAATGTTTCCCCAATATTTTCTTCTTGAAATTGTGTAGTTTTAGGTCCTACATTTAAGTCTTTAGTTGACCTTGAGTTGATGTTTATATAAGGTGAGGGACAGGGGTCCAGTTTTATTCTTCAGCATACAGACATCCAGTTGTCCAAGCGCTATGTATTTGAAGAGGATATCCTTTCCCCAGTGTATGTTCTTGGTGCCTTTGTTGACAATCAGTTGGCTGTAAATGTGTGGATTTTTTTGTGTGTGGATTCTCTAATCTGTTGCATTCATTGGTCTGTTCGTCTCTTTTTATACCAGTACCATGTTTTTTTTGGTTACTATTGCCTTGTAATACATTTTGAAATCAGGTAATGTGATGCCTTCAGGTTTGTTCTTTTTGCTTCAGATTGCTTTAGCTATTCAGGGTCTTTTTTGGTTCTATATAAATTTTAGGATTGCTTTTTCTAATTCTATGAAAAATGGCATTGGTATTTTGATAAGGATTGCATTGAATCTGTATACTGCTTAGGGCAGTATAGTCATTTTAATGATACTAATTCTTTGAATTCATAAGCATGGAATATTTCCCATTTGTTTATGCTGTCTTCAATTTCTTTGTACAGTGCTTTGTAGTTCTCCTTGTAGCAATCTTTCACCTCCTTGGTTAAATGTATTCCTCGTATTTTTTATAGCTATCATAAATGGGATTTTGTATCCTGCAACTTTATTGAATTTATTTATCAGATCTAAGAGTTTTTTGGTAAAATCTTTAGGTTTATCTAGATCTAAGGTCATATCATCATCAAAGACGGATAATTTGACCTTCCTTTTTTCCAATTTGGATCATTTTATTCTTTCTCTTTACTGGTTGCTCTGGCTAGGACTTCCAAGACTATGTTGAATAGAAGTGGTGAAAGTGGGCATCCTTGTCTTGTTTCAGTTCATAGAGGAAAGGCTTTGAGCTTTTCCCCCATTTCAAAATAATGGTATTATTATTATTATATCGATTATATATGCCCTTATTATGTTGAAGCATATTCTTTCTATGCCTAGTTTGTTGAAAGTTTTATCATGAGGGGATGCTAACTTTTCTCAAATGTTTTTTCTGCATCTATTGAGGTGATCATATGGTTATTGTCCTTCATTCTCTTCAGATGATGTATCACATTTATCGATTTGCATATGTTGAACCATCTTTGTATCCCTAGGATGCATCCCTGGAATAAATACCATTTGATCATGATGTACTTTTTTTTTTTTTTTTTTTTTTTTGAGACAGAGTCTTGCTCTGTTGCCAGGCTGGAGTACAGTGGCGCAATCTCGGCTCACTGCATCCTCGCCTCCTGGGTTCAAGCGATCCTTCCGCCTCAGTGACTAGCTCGGACCACAGGCGCATGCCACCATGGCTGGCTAATTTTTGTATTCTTAGTAGAGACGGGGTTTCACCATGTTGGCCAGGATGGTCTCGATCTCTTGACCTCATGATCTGCCCACCTCGGCCTTCCGAAGTGCTGGGATTACAGGCATGAGCCACCGTTCCTGGCGGATGTACTTTTAAAAATAAGTTGTTAGATTTGCTTTGCTTCTATAGACACACACACACACACACTTTTTAGGAGACAGGATCTTGCTCTGTTGCCCAGGAGGGAGTGCAGTTATGCAATCATAAATCACTGCAGCCTTCAACTTCCCGGCTCAAGTGATTCTTCGGCTTCAGCTCCCGAGTAACTAGGAATACAGGTGTGCACCCCCCACGCCTAATTTTTAGATTTTTTGTAGAGATGGGGGTCTCATTATGTTGCCCAGGGTGGGCTGAAACTCCTGGCTTCAAGGGATCCTCCTGCATCAGCCTCCCAAAGTGCTGAGATTATAGGCATGAGCCATCATGTATGGCCCTTGGTTTGTTAGTATTTCGTTGAGTATTTTTGCATCTGTGCTCAATCAGGAATATTAGTCTGTAGTTTTCTTTTTGTTAAGACTTGTTTGCTTTTGGTATGAAGATAATGCTGAGCTCATACAATAAATTAGGCAGAATTCCCTCCTGTTCAATGTTTCGGAATAGATTGAAGAAAATTGGTGTTAGATCTGTTTTGAAAGTTTGGTAGAATTTGGCAGTGAAGCCATCTGACCCTGGACTTTTCTTTATTTGGGAGTTTTTAAATTACTGCCTCAACCTTTTTATTATTGGTCTGTCCAAGTTTTCTGTTTCTTTCCATTTCCATCTTGGTAGGTCGTATGTGTGTAGCAATTTATCCATTTCCTCTAGGTTTTCTAGTTTGTTGGTGTATAGTTGTTCATAATAGCTTCTGATGATGTTATATATTTCTGTGGTATCAGTTGCAATGTTTCCTTTTCCATTTCTTATTTTTTATTGAAGTATTTTCTCTTTTATTCTTGGTTAGTCTAGCAAGTGCTTTATCAGTTTTATCTTTTCAAAAAACAAAACTTTTTGTTTCATCCATCCTTTGCATTGTTTTTGAAGGCCCAATTTGTCTAGTTCTGCTCCGATCTTTATTATTACTTTCCTTTTGCCAGTGTTGGGTTTGGCTTGTTTTTGCTTTTCTAGTTCCTTGAGACACACATTAAATTGTGTATCTGAAATCTTTATGATTGTTTGATGTAGGTACTTATGCTATAAACTTCCCTCTTAGCACTGCTTTTGCTGTAATCTTAAAAGTTTTGGTGTATTGTTTTTATTTTTATTTTTTGCAAGATATTTTTGGATTTCTTCCTTAATTTATTCTTTGCCACAGTAGTCATTCAGAAGTATGTTGTTTAATCATTTATTATTACAGTTTCAAAAGTTCCTCATGTTATTGACTTCTTGTTTTATTCCATTGTGGTCTGAAGAAATACTTGATATGACTTCAATTTTTAAAAAATTTGTTGAATCTTATTTTGTGTTCTAACATGGTCATTCCTAGAGAATGTCCATGTGCTGATGAGAAGAATTTGTATTCTGTAACTGTTGTATAAAATGTTCTGTAAATGTCTGTTAGGTCCATTTGGTCTAACATATAGTTTAAATCCAATATTTCTTTGTTAATTTTCTGTCTCGATTATCTGTCAGATGCTGGCAGAGGGTGTTGAAATCCCAACCATTATTGTATTGGAGTCTGTCTCTCCTTTTAGATGTAACAATATTTTATTTATATTAATATATCTGAGTGGTCTGTTGTTGGGTGTATGTATATTTAGAATTGTTATATCCTCTTCCTATAACTGATCCATTAGCATTATATAATGACCTTCATTGTCTCTTTCTACTGTTTTTGACTTAAAGTCTTTTTATTTGATATAAATATAGCGACTTTTGGGTTCCATTTGCATCTTTTTCCATCCCTTTGCTTTCAGTCTTATCTGTGTCTTTATAGGTTAGATGGGTTGCTTGTACCCAGCATATAGTTGGGTCATGATTTTTTATCTATTACCAGTCTGTATCTATTAAATGTAAAGTTTAATCCATTTGCATTCAAGTTATTCAACGATGAAAACTTCCCAAGTCTAGTGTGAGATGGAGACACCCAGATACAGGTTACTCAGAGATTCCCCAAACAGATACAATATGAAAATGTCTTTCCCACAGCACATTATCGTCATATTGTTAAAAGTAAAAGACAAAGAGTGAATTCTAAACGCAGCAAGAGAAGAATGACTAGTCACCTATAAAGGAACCCTCAGCAAAATAAAATTTTTACCTGTTCACATTCTGATTTACAGAAGGGGTTTGAACTTGCTTTGTAAAATAAGCAGATAATTAATGTTGTTTCGTTTTTGTTTTTAGTTTGAAAAAGTCTTGATCATCATGATTGTTAGATTTAAAGATTTTGCAATTCTTATATTTTAGGAGATGCTACAGTATCTATTCAGAAGAACTCAGGACTAGGTTATAGGAAACTTGGATTCCCTTGTGTGAATTTAGCAACCTTTTTCACCCTTAGATAATGCACATGATTACCTTTAACTTTTGAATGAAGTGAGCATGGATTTTATTACTTCTGGTTTCTTTAACCGCTCCTGATTCCCATCATAGCCAGTGACATCTCCAAATGGACATGAACAGTTTTTTCCTTACCCTGACTCCTGTCTGCCCTTCTGAGTGCATGTGCCACACCAAGGGAGTGGTCTATCTTGAAAGATGTAAAATGAAACATGTAATTGATTTAAAAATAGTAAATGTTCTTCTTTCCCAGGAGCGGTTGCTCCTAGGTAATGCTGAGGAGCAATGAAATGACCAAAGAAAAAGGAATAATATACAATTTGAGTACAACCATAATTCTTACACCTTGATACCTATACCCCCCAAAAAAACACCCTTCCTTAAACTCCTCACATGCACCTAAATGACACATGTCTTAGCTGGACTGACTACCCAGGTTCAAATCCTGGCTCCCCGTCTTCTCTCTTAGATAAGTTAATTATCTTCTGTATGTCTCAGTTTTCTCATCTGCAAAATGGGTGCGACAGTATTAGCACCTATCTCTTAGGGTGGTTGTGGGGATTCAATCAGTTAATACATAAAAAACACAAGAGAGATGAAATACATTATGTCCTATATAAGTATTAGGTAATATTACTGTAATTATTGTCTTTCTAAAATTTAATGTAGGGATGTAGTTGGAGTTACTGGATGTGACTCATTTCTAGGGTAAAAAGTTGAATTTTCCTGCTCTAGTCATTTCAAATTTCATTTAGTAAAAACCTCAACATATTTTTGAAACATTCCACTTGTGCCTGTAAAGTCCATTAAATCCTCTGAAGTGAGCCACATCTGCTGTGAGCATAAAAGAAATTGTGCAATGAGGGTAGAGTGGAAGAGTATTTTTCTTTCAGACTCAACTTTGACACTAATTCATGGCAATCTGATTTGTATTCTTGAGCAAATTATTCCAGACTATGAACATTTCAGATGTTAGTCTCTTAACTAAAAAATACTTTGAGAGATTTTTCCAGGAAGAATAATTGCATAATAGTTTATGCAGCCAACGAATAAAAGGGTGTCATGTTGAGGTCCAAAGGGAGTGGGTGGATGAGCAGAAAGAATACTTGGTGGTGGGGTGGGGAGGGGGGTGCGGGGGGTTAGGCAGGAGAAAGATGGTTTTGTTCAGTAGCAGCTATCATCGACAGCTTTCTCACACTGTCTGTCCTGTCTCGGATGCTTAGTCTGGTGGCTCTCACACACACAACTGCTGGCCCATTCTCCCTTGCCTTCAGGGACAGCTGCTTGACTATTTTTCTCTCTGGACATGGGTGAGCCAAGCTATGTCCTGTCTACCCCTGTTCTTCTGAAAGACGGACAACTCTGATTCTCTCTCTTTCCCTGGGCACAAGAATGCCTGTACATTGTCAGCAGGGCAATTACACCTTTTACAGACAATAGTGGCTTAGAGCCAAGTGATGAGTCTTCCCTATGTTATAGCTATGGTGGCGAGCTTCTCTGTTACATCTACATGGCTATGATAACAAGTGGAGTTATACGCCTGTGCTCTAAACTGACTGAGTCACTGTGGATGTTTACCTCTGCCTATTCTTGACCAAAGCACAGCCATGTTCCTGACAAAGGGGAAGAAAAAGATTTCATAAATATTATATAATTTAAGACCATAAACACATTACTAATCCCTTTTTCCATAGGTAAACTGTCTTTCTCAATGATACATTGTAAGATCTAGGGTGAATGATAGAAGTTTATGGTATTTACTCGTTTGTTATATTTTGATGCCTATTTTTCTTAAACTATTATTTAAGTGCCAGGATTCATTGTTAGCTGATTTATCTAGTTCTCATTTAATGATAAAGTCACTAGCTATTGAAGTATATAGGGAACTTTAACCTCCACCCCACATGACTCTAGACAGTTTTGGTTTAAATGGCTTTTTAAAAATGGTTTTTCTTTCTCCTCTTGTCTTGTGAGCCATCACTTAGTATCATAATCCTCTCTGTCTCCAGCAGTATTTCTGATTTGCTGCCTCTGATCTGCTCAGAAGCTGGGTAATTATTCTTGTTACAAGTGTGTTTTTCAAAAAAGTTCTGAGTGAAAACTTCAGTCTCTTTCTCATGTGCTCTAGTGAGGCAGGAGGCAGAACCTGAATCCAGAGCAGGGTTGGGACACTGGACCAAACTGAGGTCAGGGCAGAAGCACCTCCCCATAAGACATGCCTACCAGCGTGCCATGTCAGTTTACCATTTCCATGGCAACACTCAGAAGTTACCACCCCTTTCCATGGCAACAGCTCAACAACCCAGAAGTTACCACCCTCATCCTAGAAATTTCTGCATAAATCATCCCTTAATTTGCATATAAATAAAGCAGCTTTAAATATGAGTACATAGCTGCCATTGAACTGCCACTCTGGGCACACTGCCTATGGGGTAGGCCTGCTCTGCAAGGAGCAGCACCTTTGCTGCTGCTGTAAACTGCTGCTTCAATAAACGTTGCTGTTTAACACCAGCTTGCTCTTGAATTCTTTCCTGGGCAAAGCCAAGTACCCTCCTGGGGAAAGCCCCAATTTGGGAGCTTTCCTATTCTGCATCACTAGTGCCTTCCTGCTCAAAGAGGGGTCCTCAGACCAGCACTGGTGTTGCTTTCATCAGAAATGCAGAATGTTGGGCCTCCCTCCAGACCTACTCAATCAGAATCTACATTTTAACAAGATTCCCAAGTGATTTGTGTGCACATTAAAATTTGAGGAGCCCCACTTTAGCATATCACCTTTGTAACAGTTAATTTTCCCACCGAGATGATTTTTTAAGAGCCAAAAGATTTATAGGATATGAAGAGAAACCAGAATAGTGATCCTTATTTAGCTTACAAATTGTGTCTTACTATGCTCTCTGTTATACAGTGTGGTGAAACACTTTACCTCTAGAAATACAGGACACTATTGCAATGTCTAGAAGTGTTTTAATGTTCAGTAATAGGTAATTGATGACCATATTATTTCTCTCCCCCTAGGATATTCTTGGAGATCTTGGAAGAGTCTGTAACATGGAATCAATCTCTATGATGGGAAGCCCTAAGAGCCTTAGTGAAACTTTTTTACCTAATGGCATAAATGGAATCAAAGATGCAAGGAAAGTCACTGTCGGTGTAATTGGAAGTGGAGATTTTGCCAAATCCTTGACCATTCGACTTATTAGATGCGGCTATCATGTGGTCATAGGAAGTAGAAATCCTAAGTTTGCTTCCGAATTTTTTTCCTCATGTGGTAGATGTCACCCATCATGAAGATGCTCTCACAAAAACAAATATAATATTTGTTGCCATACATAGAGAACATTATACCTCCCTGTGGGACCTGAGACATCTGCTTGTGGGTAAAATCCTGATTGATGTGAGCAATAACATGAGAATAAACCAGTACCCAGAATCCAATGCTGAATATTTGGCTTCATTATTCCCAGATTCTTTGATTGTCAAAGGATTTAATGTTATCTCAGCCTGGGCACTTCAGTTAGGACCTAAGGATGCCAGCCGGCAGGTATGTACTTTAAATTTTTATGCTTATTTATCTGGTATTTTGTAGTTAGACAGCTAAGCAAATATCAAACATTTTAAAACCAAATTCGAACACTTTCCAATGATTATCATTTGAAAACTAAGTATGAGCAGCTGAAGATAAATCTTCTGACCTTGTAACGGCACATTTCCATTCTTAAAATGATGTGGAAAGCTGGGAAAATATCGTGAACTCCATCCAGTTCAACCTGAGAATAAGGCAGATGGGGTGCTCTGTCAACGCCATTGTGAAATGAGCTTTTATAAACATATAAAATATGTTTTAAAAATCTTTTAAATGTGCATATGCATCACAATTAAGCATGATTATAAAACACTTTTATTGTTTTTGTCCATAAAGACAGTTGATTAGATTCTTTAGAAAACAAGTTTAAGTATTATATCATTGTATGCTGCATATCAGTCATGATAACCGTTTACTTTCCAGTCTTTATTTTAATGACTAGTAAAAGAATATTTCTAAATCCCTTTTTTTTCTTTTGCATATTCACCAAAGTTTAGCAGTGGATATAGAATAAGCAAATTAGAACTAAGGACCAGTGAGACAAACTTGAATTTAATCATATAGCCATATATATACCAATTTAAAATTTTTAACAGAAAAAAATGTTGAACAGTGATTAAATTCAAAATGAGCTACAGAAATAGTCTAAATTTGTATTTTGTAGTGATTTTGCCGTTATTTTGAATGTTTGGTTTAGTTTTAGACTTATTATACCATATTATCATTTATACAAAGTTTTTTCCAAATGCTTTTAAAAAAGTTTATCTCAACATTGTTACAACTGTAATAAATTTAGAATACTTTTTTCTGATTTCTTTGTTATAAAAGGACCTATATTTTAAAAGTTCACAAATGATTACATAATGCTCATTCAAAAAGGATTTGTCATTCATATGGCTAATGTTATCTAAGATTAATAATCCAAAGACTGTTATATTGTCACCATTATGTAAATAGGTTTACATGCAAATATTTCTATATGATCTATTTCAGAGTCCTTATACAAACATCTTCAGGGATATATTTAGGAATTTGTTTTCCCCAAACATTACTTGGAGACTTTATAGCAATATTTTTCTAGTCCTGAATGAGGTGGCCTACCCATTAGTAATAATAGCTCACTCCAGCAATGAACTTGGTGCTCAACAAATACTTGTTGAATTTTCAACTATATTGCAGTATCTAACATTTAAATAATTTGAAAGCCTACCCTCATATCCACCCATCATGTCATTAGAGTTTCTGTAAAAGTAATATCTTAGGCTTAGAAAAGGACAGTTGCTTTTCTATTTAAATTAAGTAAGCCTTACAATTCTTTTTACTTGTCAGGTATATCATTATTTAGAGGTGAAAGAATTTAATATACTGACCAATGAAATAATATGCCTGAGATTATTAGGGTTTTTTCAGAGATACTTGGTGTATTGGTTTCTAAGCCTAAATTTTATTTAAAACCTTATTAAATTTTCTTAAAAATATAGCACTATGACATAATTTAAAGGTTTTAATTGCAGATGCCATCATCCAAAGTGCATGCCCACTTTCACTCATGTTAAATATCAATAAAGGGCAGTGTTTGCACTCATACTACTAGAGAACTGCCACAGTCCTAGAACTACACATTGTCCATGACAGCAGGGGGTGCTGGCCCCACACTGTCCCCTTTGGGAATTAGAGAGCTGGAGTGGGGTAGGGGCATGGCCAGCAGCTCAAAGTCCAGCTAAACCCCTGGAGAGGAGGCCTTACCTGGCTGCTGCTACTGAACCATGTGGCCTAGAAAAGTACACTTTTCTTTCCACCTGCTTCTCCGCTGGGGGACCCCTCTGATGATCCAGGTTGCAGCTACATTTTCCTGCATTTCATTGTCCTGTTATCGTAAGTGGTAAGGACTTTTTTGTTTCTATGACACTATTTAAAATCTATTAATAATAGGTTAATATATTCATAAATGTCTTATCCCTGATCTTTAACCATTTGGATCACTCACAGTCATCACAGGTGATACTCCGTAAGTGGAACATGTGATTGTTACCATTTTTATAAACAATGATAGTAATGCTGAGTCTTTTTGTTTTTCCCACAGGTTTACATATGCAGCAACAATATTCAAGCCCGACAACAGGTTATTGAACTTGCCCGCCAGTTGAATTTCATTCCCATTGACTTGGGATCCTTATCATCAGCCAGAGAGATTGAAAATTTACCCCTACAGCTCTTTACTCTCTGGAGAGGGCCAGTGGTGGTAGCTATAAGCTTGGCCACATTTTTCTTCCTTTATTCCTTTGTCAGAGATGTGATTCATCCATATGCTAGAAACCAACAGAGTGACTTTTACAAGATACCTATTGAGATTGTGAATAAAACCTTACCTATAGTTGCCATTACTTTGCTCTCCCTGGTATACCTAGCAGGTCTCCTGGCAGCTGCTTATCAGCTTTATTATGGCACCAAGTATAGGAGATTTCCACCTTGGTTGGAAACCTGGTTACAGTGTAGAAAACAGCTCGGATTACTAAGTTTTTTCTTCGCTGTTGTCCATGTTGCCTATAGCCTCTGCTTACCGATGAGAAGGTCAGAGAGATACTTGTTTCTCAACATGGCTTATCAGCAGGTACTGAACATGCTTGTTATTTATCTGATGCTAGTAAAATTATTTTTATTAATATAAATTGTAAAACATAAAATTTTACATACCTTGTAATGGAAATTTGATTTTGGTATACTATGGGAGGTAAAAGAATTGTTCTTTAAACAATGTTTTTGCAAAAGAATTATGTGGCTAATTCAAAATTATTTCAAGTACAGGCTGCTACCATTCCTTCCCTTACAGAATAAAAGCAGAAAAGTAGAGAGTTGGGTTCTCTCCCTTTTTCAATGTTATGATTGCAATGAGTGTTTTCAGTATTCAACAATTCATTATTGTAATACTTTATAATTGGCTGTGCTCCACAAAATGATGAGGCAACTGTCATTAAATATATCTAATAAAATTAAAATAGGTAAAAATATAAAACAGAAGAGGAAGACATGATCAGGAGAAAAAAGTAGAATACTTCTCTGCTAATAGTATCTACACATCTTCTATTTTGGCTTTGAGATTTTTAATATAATGAGAAAGGAGATGCTATTGTTTACAAGACTCCTGTTATCAAAAAGCAGAAAAGATAATAGTTCCAGGGGTGAAGATTTTCTAGCACTTAGCTCTCAAAAAAAAAAACAAAAAACAGATATCAGGGAGCGCTTCATGGAAGGGGCTTGATGATGAGGTAGACTATGGTTTTCCTCAATAATTCCCAATCCACGAATGTAATTTAACGGGTTTCCCTGAAGCTGTTTGGTATAACATTTCTCAGTGAAAGCCAAGAACATTGCACCAAAACAAATGAAATGTGTAAAAGCATGTGTATTTTGTAAGGATCCAAGGCATCATAGTCCAAGTACGTGGCATCTAGATGTACTTAAGCTTGTTTCAACAATAAAACCTAAAATAATTTTTTTTAATTCATAGATTGATAACCTTTAAGCCATCCACTCTCTGAAAAAAAAAAAAACAACCCACTTTTCTTAATGGGATACTAAGCCTTTTATAGTTGCTCAGTTGGCTTCTGACCTTTTTCCAGTCATTTGCCCAGATCTCACCTTCTCAGTGAGGCCTACGCTGGATACCATTTTAAATGCCGCTACCTGCCTCCACCCCAACCAGTATTTCCAATCCCTCTGACTTACCCTACTCTACCTTTCTTTTTTTAATAGCGCTTACCATCTTCTAACACACTTGATTGTTTCCATGTTAAATACATTTACCAGTGTCTGCCTTCCCCCATCAGAATGTAAGTTCACGAGAAGAGGGATCTTTGTCCATCTTTTCCACTGATATATCCCCAATATCTATATCTGAGCCGAGGCATTGTGGACACTCAAACAGCTCATTTGTGGGATGAATGAATGAATTGGGAGGACAGGTAGATCCAGGTTGTAGTCTCTGAGTACACTGGGGTATGCTGTTATTCTGTATTGTACAGATATCAAATAAGAGGTTGGTAAGAACTCTGTGGCCTCTTTCAAGATGATGGTATGATTGCTTCAGGGAACTAATGGGTAAAAAGCAGCTTATTATGTTACATTTCAAGTATGTTTTGTTAACTATAATTGGACAAAGTTAAACTGTTGTTAAGTTATCATCTGTTTTTCATTAATAGATACTTATTTAAATCAAAAATTTCAGCTGAAGGACTCCAATACTTGATTTATACTCTAATTATATTCTGAGTGTAAATAGAACTTCAAAAAGTAGTCCCTACACAAAATACCTCAAATTCAGAGTTAACTGTCTGACTTGATTATACACACATTATCAATGTAAGGAAAAAACATTTGGAAAAATACTATATATAAATGATGCAATTGGATGGTTGGGAATCATATTAATGAGGCAGTTCAAGTGGATAAATATTGGAGCTCCATAGGCTTCTCTAGCCAGGGGAAATCACAGCTTTCTAGGAAGAAATATGAGAAGAAAGATAAAACAGAGATACATTATTCATGTGAGGGAGGAAGATACTGACATAGTTTAGAAATTCCCTGCCTGTATCCAAGTTGAACTAAGGCCAGACTATATACCAGATATTCAACCAAGTTTAAACCAGCTTATAAAAGTACCTCAAAACTAAGTTTAACTGCCAGTAACTTCTTTTGTGTCACCCTAGAACCAACCACTAGGCATTTTATGGTGTTAGACTCCAGAGTCCCTGTAATGATGTATTACAAATGTGATGGCAAATCTCTGCCCCTCTATTCTAGCACATATACAAGGAAAGAGAAAGTTTTGTCCTCCTTCTGTTTAACTCTCCTTTCCCTTACACCTGAAGCAGTGTCATCCAGTAACAGATTCTCTGTAATGGTTTGTTAGACTAAATAGTACAACTTAAATATGTCCATATATGACCAGGTTCTTCTTATGCCAAGAGTGAATTCTGTGCTGAATCAGTTAATGTTCTGCTAAATAAAGGAAATTCACATTTGCTTTCTTGTTAGGTTCATGCAAATATTGAAAACTCTTGGAATGAGGAAGAAGTTTGGAGAATTGAAATGTATATCTCCTTTGGCATAATGAGCCTTGGCTTACTTTCCCTCCTGGCAGTCACTTCTATCCCTTCAGTGAGCAATGCTTTAAACTGGAGAGAATTCAGTTTTATTCAGGTATGTGGGGTTTTGTTTGTTGAAGGATTTGGCAGGATAGGATTTCCTTATTAAGAACAGCTGAATTTTAAACATGTTTCTTATTATAAGGGTGCCTTTGAGGCTGTATTTATGCATCTAAATACGTTATGCTGGAAGCCAGCTTAGGACTGCTCTGGTTAAGTAGGTGTAAGACCAGTCAGTACATGATTGTACTGGAAGGCTTTAATAGCACTGCCTTCCAGTACACTATGTTAAGAATGAAAAGTTATTTTAAAAGAGAAAAAAAAATGAAAGTGGGGGAAGGATGAGCTTAGATCAAACTTAATGTTGAAACTTAATTCATTATTAGCCAAGTGAATGAAAAATTATTTTATATTTTGATTCATTTTGATCTGTCCAGAAAAATCTTATTAATTTGAACTCAAGTGGAGATATCAATCTGAACATTTTAAAGAAATGTGTGTGTATACACATACATACAAACACAAGCAGTGGCAAACTAGGTAACTAGATCAATGAATTATGACAAGCAACCAGCCTTAAGAATTTTGTTAGTATATGTATTTAGTATATCAGTAGTATACTAATATGTATGGATGTCTGTAAAGGGATTTCAAAGCACCATTGTATCCTTTAATAAGTTAAACATTCACGCTCTCCAATAACATCTAAATAAAAAAGGTGCATATTTTAAAAATATATAACTGGCCAGGCACAGTGGCTCACGCCTGTAATCCTAGCACTTTGGGAGGCCGAGGTGGGCGGATCACCTGAGGTCAGGAGTTTGAGACCAGCCTGATGGACATGGAGAAACCGTGTCTCTACTAAAAATACAAAATGCATGGTGGTGCATGCCTGTAGTCCCAGCTACTTGGGAAGCTGAGGCAGAAGAATCACTTGAACCCAGGAGGCAGAGGCGGAGGTTGTAGTGAGCCGAGATCACGCCATTGCACTCCAGCCTGGGCAACAAGAGTGAAACTCTGTCTCAAAAAACAAAAAAAAAAATACAATATATATATATATATATATTTATATGTATATAAATATATGTATATAACTGAAACATAGACCCTACCTATATTTTCACGAAATCTGCATTGGTTGTATCCAAATGGTTTACAGCACAATAGGTAAATTCGTGTTCTTTGGTGGTACACTTAAGTTTTGTTTCATTTAATTGCTTATTTGCTTGGTGTTTTTTAAGGTCATGTAAAAATCTCATTCAAAAAAGGCCATAATGCTTATCTGAATTTATTTCTCCTTTTTGAAGAAAAGGGAGAGTAGTTTCCCAACAGCTAGTTAATTCATACCTGAAAAGAAATAGTAGGCTCTCTGATAAAATGTTCTAGACAGAAGCAAATTATCATTACAAATTTAGATCAATAATTGCAAATATTTTGCCTGCTGGAGGGTTGAAATTTTCCCAGTAAAGTTAGACATTATGTCATTATACTGATGTAATATTACTTTTATATAACAGACCATTTTTCAAAGTAAGCAGTCTTAAGCCTAATAATTTAGGGAACTAAAGAATGCTGATCTTTTAGAATTTAACCTGTAAAGTGCCTAACTGAAGTACTCTTAATAAACTCTGAATTGCTGTTTATATTAATACTGCAGGATTCTTTATATTTACCTATTAACCAGTGTGTATATGTGTGTGTATGCCCATGAGGATGCTCATTTAATTTTAATTTAATTTAATTAATTTTAATAATTTTAATTTATTTAATTTTATCATATGTCTGTTTATGTATTAACAGTGATGTATCATCTAACAATAGGGATACATTCTGAGCAATGTGTCGTTAGGCAATTTTGTCACATGAACATCATAGAGCATATTTATACAAACCATGACCTATTATTGCTCCTACACTACACACCCATACAGCATGTTACTATACTGAATACTACAGGCAGTTGTAACACAATGGTAAATATTTGTGTATCTAAGCATATCTAAACACAGAAAAGGTATAGTAAAAATACGGTATGTAATATTATGAAACCACCGTTGTATATGCAGTCCATAGTTGACCAAAATGCCCTTATGTGGCACATAACTACATTTATGTGTAGGTATATACACACATGTGTACACATTTAATATACAACTGCTGGGAATGTGAATAATTTTTATAAAGAAGAGTTTAGCATATGTATCAATACCCTTAAGGAAAAGCTAGATATTTTAATCAAACCAGTCTTAGGACTGGTTTCTAATAGTAGGGTGAAAAATATGGAAAAGGGCCTAACATGACATTTATAGTTGAGGAAATTTGGAACACAGTAAATTATCGTCAAAAAGGAATGGTTCAATAAATTATGCATATTCATTCAATAGAATGTTATACAGTATTAATGTCATTTCATATTTACTGACATGAGGAAAATATTCTTGATAAAATAAATGAAGTAGTAAGAATATGACAGTGTATGCAATAGGGACTTATTTGTGTCAAATAAAGTGTGCATATAAATAATAAATATGCACATATAAAAATATTAATATTGTTTAATTCAGTGGAGGACAAAGGTTAACTTGGTAATTTAAGACAAAATAGTTTTATCCAAATGTAAACACTGTATATCTTGAGAGCTTAATTTATGAGTTTCAGTCATTTGTTTCTTATCTTTGTTTCTCTTCCTTCCTCCCTTGGCCCAAGTCTACACTTGGATATGTCGCTCTGCTCATAAGTACTTTCCATGTTTTAATTTATGGATGGAAACGAGCTTTTGAAGAAGAGTACTACAGATTTTATACACCACCAAACTTTGTTCTGGCTCTTGTTTTGCCCTCAATTGTAATTCTGGGTAAGATCATTTTACTCCTTCCATGTATAAGCCAAAAGCTAAAACGAATTAAAAAAGGCTGGGAAAGAGCCAGTTTCTGGAAGAAGGTATTGGAGGAACAATCCCTCATCTCTCCCCAGAGAGGGTTACAGTAATGTGATGATAAATGGTGTTCACAGCTGCCATATAAAATTCTACTCATGCCATTATTTTTATGACTTCTACATGCAGTTACAAATGTGCTGTCAAATTATCATGGGTTGAAACTTGTTAAATGAGATTTCAGCTGAATTAGTGATAGAGTTTTCTTCAAGTTAATTTTCACAAATGTCAGGGTTTACCAATAAGAATTTTTCTAGTCAACATATTATTGTAATTTAGGTATGTTTTGTTTTGCACAACTGTAACCCTATTGTTACTTTACAGTTAATAATATAATATCAAAAACAATTTGGAAACCAGCAGAATTTTAAGCTTTTAAAATAATTCAATGGATATAATTATATTTGTTGAAGATTAAGTAAAGTTTTAATTATTCAACTTAAAAAGTAGAAATGCATTATTATACGTTATTTTTAAGAAAGGACACATTATGTTAGCATCTAGGTAAGGGTGCATGATAGCATTCCTGTATTTCTCTCATAAAATAGGATTTGAAGAATGAAATTAATTGTATGAAGCAATGTGATTATATGAACAGACACAAATTAAAAAGACAAATTAAACCTGAAATTATATTTAAAATATATTATGAAATACATACTGATAATGCATACCTCATGAAAGATTTTATTTATTGTGTTACAGAGCAGTTTCATTTTTATATTAATATACGATCAGGAATAGGATTCGGTAACCTTTGGTCTCCAAAACTACTATCCCTAATAGAGTACCAATCCTAGGAATTGTATAATAGTTTCTACTTAGAATAAAAGTATCAGGTTTGCACACAAGTGGTCTGTCAGCTGATCTTTGTAGCACCTTAACCAGTCACCACTTGCTATGGTATGGAATTATACTGATGTTCCTTGAGGGAGTGTAATATGTCTGGCATGGTTCTAAGTTCCTTACTTGTATTACCCCATTTAATACTTAGAACAACCCCATGAGATAGGTAGTTATTATCTTCATTTTACATATGAGGAACCAAAGGATAGGAAAGTTATTTGTCAAAGGTCACATAGTTAGTAAGTGGCAGAGTGAGCATTCAAGTCCAGGTAGTCATATTCCAGAGGCCATAGTTTTAACACTAGGTTGTAGAGCTCCCACTGCATCCCTATGCATTATGTTCATGATGCCAATCTAGATGCTTGTATAAAGGCACTGACATTGTTTAGAGTGGATTGTGTACATCCAAAAAAAGTATAAAAATATTATAATAATAAATTATTACTGTCTGTAGAGTAATTCACAGTTACTTACCCTATTCTTGCTTGGAACATGATCCTGGAGACCCATGGCAGTCCAGATGCCTCTCTATGCAGTGAAGTACCCTAGCAGTGCTAACAAATTCCTGAGATCCCAGTCTTTCAAAAATCTCTGTAGAGCTGGTCTTCTCTTTTCTCTTCCTGAGAAGTTCTCCTGCCTGCATAACCATTCATTAGGGAGCAATTTACCAGCATGAAGGATATTAGGGTAAGTGGCTAATTATAAATCTACTCTGGAGACATATAATCATACAGATTATTCATAAAATTTTTCAGTGCTAGCATTCCACATTTAATTGCATTTTGCTCAAACCATAGAATGCCCTACATTCCCTCCACCGCCATTTGCTATTTCCTTATTAAAATAGAAACTTATAGACAAGATACAATTATATGCATTCCTCTTCCTGAACTTACCTACATAGGTACTACTGAATCCAGCTGCCAAAAATAAAGACTTTTATGCAGTAGAGGCTGCCTTTCCCACCAGTGACTCTTTTCCTACTACTGCATTGTCAGTTTGGTAATTCACTCATGATTCTCTGTTCTCCTCTTGTGAATTTTATTATCTTGTACTTTCTAACTGAGCTTTACATTTTCTTTATTTTAAATATATTTCTCCCCCACTTATCACTTGTTAGTTCTTGGTGGGAATTCAGTTGGGCAATGATAACTTCTATGGGCAAATACCTAAACATTCTGTTATAGTGAACTAATGAAAATAACAGCATATTTTCAATATTTTCTTGTTCCTTAAATTCTGCTCTGTTAAGACTATGCTAAACCATTTAATGTCAAAATGAAATGAAATATTCCTAAAAGTTAGATGATTATTAAAGTATATATTATTGCATGTATATATTAAGTAGCCAATGCTATAAATAAAAATACCACTGTTACAGATAAATGAGGCCTTTAAAATATGAAAAACAAACTTTTATGAAAATGTATAAAAGATGCATCTGTTGTTTCAAATGGCACCATCTTTTCTGTAGTATAAAAATTGAATAATTGTGAAATTTTAGAATAAGTGTAATACATTTACAATTTTAAATGTTTAAATGCTTTTCTAAAAATGCAAAACTATTAATTGATGTTTAGTTGCTTTATTTTACTTCTATGTGATTATTTTTCTTGTTATTTTTTATAATCATTATTTTTCTGAATCATTCTTCTGGCCACAGAAGTAAGACTGAATTCTGCTATTGCTAGATATGAGAAAGTGATGATGAGAACTTTAGAACAATGGAGACTTGCTACCAGGTCTGTGTTTTGAGAAGTGCTACTTAGAAAATTGTAAGAATCTAGAAAAGATACTCAGTCTTAATCCTATGCAAAAAAATAATAATAATAAGTAATTTTTCCCTGTGAGGAAAATAACCATGAGCTGTATCATGCTACTTAGCTTTTATGTAAATATTTCATATGTCTCCTCTATTAAGAATATTTAAAATCATATTTAAATATGAATATATTCATGCTTACATTATTTTTCAAAACATACATGAAATTTAGCCCAGATTTGTCTACGTGTAAGGTTTTTATTTAAATTGTAAAATATTTAAAAGTATGAATAAAGTATATTTATAGGTATTTATCAGAGATGATTATTTTGTGCTACATACAGGTTGGCTAATGAGCTCTAAACTACCTGATTAATTTCTTATAAAGCAGCATAACCTTGGCTTGATTAAAGAATTTTACTTTTAAAAATTAATCTGATAATAGTAACTTAAGGTATATCATACTTTCATTGCAATCAAATTATAGAAATTATTTGTGTAAAAGGGCTTCAAGAATGTATCCAATTTTTTATTATTGATCTCCTATGTAATATGATAAAAATTCTTCTAAATTACCACTTGCCATTAAACTATTTCATAATAAATTCTGTACAGTTTCCACCAAAAGAGATTTATTTATGAAATATTTAAAGTTTCTAATGTGATATTTTAAAGTATCATAAATGTAGTAAGTAAATATTTATTTAGGAATACTGTAAACGCTGAACTAATTATACCTGTGTCAGTCTATGAAACCCCTATTTTAAAATAAGTAAACAGCTTAAAATGTGTTGAAATTATTTTGTAAATCCATGACTTAAAGCAGGATCCATACATAGCATAACATACCTCACAGTGTGAAGATTTATACTGTGAAATGAGATACCCTGCCCTCAGTTGTTCATCATTCAGTAAAACAAATTCTGATATACATTCAGTACAAATAATTAGCTCTAAATGAAACTGTAATAATTTCAGTGGAAACTCAATCTGTTCTTACCTTTAAACAGTGAATTTTACATGAATGAATAGGTTCTTCACTTTTTTTTAGTCTGAGAAAATTATACAGTGCTAATTTTCAGAGATTCTGTCCATATGATACTAAAAATGTTTTGTTCAGCCTAACATACTGAAATATTTTTTTAACTTTCTAAATTATTGAATTTCCATCATGCATTCATCCAAAATTAAGGCAGACTGTATGGATTCCTCCAGTGGCCAGAGAAGCTAAATTAAATCACAGAAGCAGATGCTTTTGTATGATCTCCAGATTGCCAACTTTAAGGAAATATTCTCTTGAAATTGCCTTTAAAGGTCTTTTGCAGCTTTGCAGATATCCAGACTGAGCTGGAACTGGAATTTGTCTTCCTATTTACTTCTTTGAAAGCTGCTGCCCATTACATTCCTCAGCTGCCCTTGCAGTTAGGTGTCCATGTGACTAGGTGTTGCCCAGTGAGATGAAGTCTCCTCAAAGGAAGGCAGCATGTGTCCTTTATCATCCCTTCATCTTGCTGCTGGGATTGTGGATATAACAGGAGCCATGGCAGCTGTCCCCAGAGGATCAAGGCCACACCAGAAGAGGAAGGCAGATTAGAGACCAGAAAGACCTGACTACTTCCCTACTTCCACTGCTTTTTCCTGCATTTAAGCCATTGTAAACTGGGTTTGTTACATGAAGTGAAAATCAATCATTTCTGCCCTTCAGTTTTTTGTCCTGATACTGTTTAACACTGTTTGAATTAACTAGACTGCAATAATTCTTACTTTTATAAGCTTTCAAAGGATAATGTGCAATTCACATTAAAATTGATTTTCCATTGTTAATTAGTTATACTCATTTTCTTGCCTTGATCTTTCAGTAGTTATTTTGTATCTGCTTGGACTGTACTGTCTTCTTTTTAACTGTGTGATCAGTAATTACTAAAATTCTGTAATGTCCAAAATATCGCTATCAAATTACATGCCATGTTTTTATATCATTCTCATAGATCTCCCTTATAAACATTTAAATAAAAAGTACTACTTAATGTTATAACTTCTCTTTTGAAATGTTCTATACAAGTGGATTTTTTTCTCACTGAATAATAATTTCAGTATTGATGAAGGCCTTCTAATACTTTTCTGAGTTATTTGTTTTCAGAAGCATTCAGAAAGCAATAGATGTGATAGTTTCGGAGGGGTTTTGTTTATTTTTACCAAAGTAGTAATTTAGAAAAACCTCCATTTATGTTTATTTTTTTACATTATTTCATTTTACTAGCATTCATTAAGCATCTTTAAATCAGGACACATACAATATTCAAGCTATTCTGTAAACTCCCTGCTAGCAGAAATTTTGTCTTCTTTACTATTAAATCCCCAGTATTTAGTACAATATGGTCTATGATAAATACTAAAGAGATATTATAATAAATCATGACTCATTTTTACAGAAAATTATGTTTTTATCACCCCGAATCCATGCAGCCATGCTACTTCCTCTTGCCTCTTCCTCATGCCTTGCCTCTTGGCCAGTGGCCTAGCGCTACCCTGTTGTCATAAAGAGGAGTTCCTGCTGCTGCTGCCACTACCACCACAACCACACTGCTCTATGTTGAGGAGTCCTGTACACTGTGACACTGACAAGGAGAAACTGACCTTTGTGCTTGTGCACCGGATCTGTCTGTGGAGGTTCTGGCTTTCCCAGCTGCTGCCTGGAAATGCTTAGGTGCTAATAAGGTGAGAGTAGGATTTCCAGGTAAAATACAGGCCTCTCAGTTAAATTTGAATTGCAGACAAATAAGAAATTAATTTTTATTATCAGCACTGGCCTTTTAAAATTTTTTCTAAATCTGTCAACCCTATTTAAGGAGTGAACTTTGATCAAGGAGATATAGCACAAGATGAAGCTAGTAGATAAATTCTCCCTACCTTTCCCCAGATGGGCTGTTCTAAAGTGCAGTAATTTATAAGACCTTCATGAAAATATCCTCAAAGACCGAGCAGTTAACTGCACTTGTTGCAAAGCTGTGACCAGCTCAATAACACCTGCATTTGTGTTCCCTTCTCCTACTGCCTCACTTCCATTTCTTCCTCACTTCTGTTTCTCAGAGATAGCCCTCCCCATAGAGAGGCAGCAGGTGAATGTCGGTGTTGTTTATTTACGGCAGGCTTTGGGAACCTACACTAGTGCAGTACTTTTGGTAGTGGATTCTTCTAATGGGAAGTGAAACGAGATAAATGATGACTTTGAGAAAGTCAGGCATAGGACCCTGCAGGCTCAAAATCCAGATTTGTTGAGACCCCTGAGAGTAGATAAATCCCTCAGGGACAGATTCACATTGATCAAATGTACAGTGATACACTGTTAAATCAGAATAGTAACTTAGCACTACTGTGTGAAATATCAATGTCCTTTAGGCAAGAATACCATTTGTACCTTAAACATACTCTATTCTTGAATATATTGTTTTTAAGAATTCAAGTTATAATTCAAAAGATATTGAGATCTGTTATGGGCTGAACTGTATTTCTCAAAATTGGTACATTGAAATCCTAACTCTCACACTACCTCGCAATGTGGCTGTATTTGGAGATAGGATCTTTAAAGAGGTAAAGTGAGGTCATAGAGTTGGGCCCTTATCCAATATGACTGGTGTCCTCATAAGAAGGGGAGATTAGGAATCAGGCATGCACAGAGGGAAGATCATGTGAAGAAAAAGGGAGAAAATGGCATGCCAAAGAAAGCTGCCTCAAGATGAAACCAATCCTGCCAACACCTTAGTCTTGGACTTCTAGCCTCCAGAACTGTAACAAAATAAATTTCTGTTGTTAAAGCCACCCAGTCTGTGGTATTTATTACAGCAGCCCTCAAAAACTAATACAAGGGTCACAGAATCAGAACAAGTCAAATTAGATATAGAACTCAAATAATTAATGTCATTGGAACAAACTTGTCTGAGTAGTCTTGCTCCACAATAAAGACAATTCTATCCTGGGGTTATTTCACTATTCCGCCATTTAAGCACAATAAATAGTTCTAAAATCTCAGGAACATTTTTCATTTCATGTAATTATTCCCATGTCATGGAACTGAAGCTTTGATTGGGTTAAAATAGCTCTTTATTGCCGGGTCTGTCCCGCAGACTCTGGCCAATGGATGAAATGAGTATTCAGATCTTCACCGGGGCTCTGCAAAGCCTTCCGACCTTTCATAATGTTTACGTCATTTCCCTGTAGTTTTTCCCACCACTGTGACGGATAAATTCTTCCTTTCACTTATTGCAATTTATTTACTTTCCCACTAAACATGAGTAATTCCTGCAGCTTCCTGCTTAAAAATCACATGCAGTTTGGATTACTGTTAGTATACTTTTAATTAGAATGGTTGACTTCAGAGGTAACTATTCTTTTACTTTTGTTTTCTGTTCCACGTACTTATTCTTTCCAGATTTACATTAATGATTCTGTTGGAAAGAGGTAATTACTTTTGTTTTGTTTTTAGGCTTTGTTTCTGTGCTGTCAATCTGAAAAAAGTTTTTTAAAACAGTGAAGTATACGCTGGGAGTGGTGGCTCCTGCCTGTGATCCTAGCACCTTGGGAGGCCGAAGTGGGTAGACCGTTTGAGCCCAGGAGTTCAACACTAACCCGGGCAACATGGTGAAAGCCCATCTTTACAAAAAATAACAAAAATTAGCCAGACATGGAGGCATGCACTTGTGGTTCCAGCTGCTTAGGAGGCTAAGGTGGGAGATGGGAAATGGGAGGATCACCTGAGCTCAGGGAGGTCGAGGCTGCAGCAAGCTGAGATCATGCCATTGCACCCCAGCCTAGGTGACAGAGTGAGACCCTGTCTCTGACTCAGGATAAACATTTTCTTGAACATTTAGAACATCTGGCATTAGTTTAGAGACTATCAAATTCATATGTAGTCTAAAATACCTAGTAGACACATTCTTAATTCATGAATATATAATTATTCATATGATTACAAATATTTATAATTTTACTAAACATTGGTAATTAGGGACAGCACAAACAAAAAGTCAGAAGGAAATAGAACCACTATTTGTAATATATTTATTTTAAAACATATTTAGCTTTGTTACTTTTAAAAGTAAAAATTGTAAGTCAATATATTATTAAAACTTCTAGTTAATCTTTAAGTCTACAAGTGCTACTAAGAAATTGCAATTTGCAACTTAACAGATATTAAATTCTGCAGCAGTGTTATCAGATTCAAGCGTTTCTATTCTCTAGGTATAACTCATTTCTCGTGTTTCTCTACTATTTATTTTTTTTTTGCTGAAATAATTTACTCCTTTTACCCTTTCACTCTTCTGGGTTTTGGTGTCATAACAGAAGAATCAATGAATAATGATTAAAATTAAATCAACATACCTAATATAAAAAATTAAAGCTTTTATGAAGCTTAATCTTTGTACACTTACCAAGAGGAAAAATAAACCCAGTATTATTTGGGAACAAAGGACTTGGAAAATCCACCAATTGAATTAATAGTGAAAGCCAGTTTTACGGAGGCTGTTAAAACTACTCCAAAGCAACAATAACGACAACACACACACACACACACACACACACACACACACGAGCAGTGCTTCTCAAATTTTGAATGTGTACTAATCACCTGAGGATCTTGTTAAAATAGAGATTCTGAGTCAGTAGATCCACCATGGGGCAAGAGAGTCTCCATTCCTAACAAATCTCCTGGTAATGCCCAAGGACCCCATTTTGAGTAGCAAGGACCTGGAATATTTACCTTATTTTGGATAACTTACAAAATGCTTTAATTTGGCTTCAAATAAAAATAAAAAGTAATTTATAATCCCTGAAATCTTTTAGTGAACATTTTTTGAGTAACTAGTATAATCTGAACCAGGAAGTCCCAAAGTATATTCTCCAGACCAATAGCATCAACATTGTTTGGAATCTGTTTAAAAATGCATATCCTTGGGCCTCACCCAGACTTACTGAAGCAGACACTCTGCAGGTAGGGCTTGAGATTCTGTTTTAAATATCTCCCCAGAGGATTCTGATACACATTAAGTTTTGAAAACTACTGCTCTAGACAGTATACTGAGGGTCTCGGGTCTCAGTATACTGAGAGTCACAGTGACTCTCAAGAATCTCAGTACAGTAGGAAGGGGTCCAGTTGCTGAACCAGTTGATATCATTAAGTACTTGATGAGTACAAAAACAGAATGACAGACAAGGTGGCACCCAACACAGCAGAGAAGGATGTAAAGATTTCCTAGAAAATGTCATGTGAACTGAGTTTCATAGGGATTCACCACCTGAAGACAGTGGCACGTACAACATAATGCAAATGTTATGCAGGAAGAAACCTGCTGGCATCTTTGGAAAACTGCAAGTAATTCACCCAGGATGACTGGCTGTGGGATATTTGAGGACCCTTCCATCCTTGTCCTTCTCACCTGTCCATGAGTAAAACAAATACTATTAGAGCTGGAAAAAAAAAATACAAAGCTGAGTCTATTAAATTGCCAAGCAAGAGAACTCACTCCGTGAAGAATTTCACTGAGGAGAGAGAAGTCAGGGGTTTTTAAATGTTAGAAGTGGGGAGCTCATGGGGCTTATACTAATTAAGCATTGGAAACCGGCACTCTGGATATAGGGCAGAATGAATATATAGGTCTTTACATAGTTGGTTACATAAATATCCCATTGTTCACTAGTCAGGAAAGTCTCTTCAGCTAGGTCCATTGAGGAAGGTGCCTGTCTAAGGTCACTGAGGCTTAAAGACCTTTATCAGCTTCAGAAGTGTCAGTTGATGTCTCTTAGGCAAGCTCTACTTTAAGTGGAAATTTTTCTTTTGCCCTCTGTCCTCTTCATCTTTCCTGATCCTGAGATGATGCTAGGATGACTACGCAAAGGATGAACAAATAATACAATTGTTAGCTCTCTGCCACCATCTTAGTTTGGGCAGACTAGTACAACAGGTTGAAAACTGAAAAGTGCTAATAGACTTTGACCCCAAGTGTTGGTGATCTCACAGTTTCAGAGGGCTGAGGATGAGAAAGTGGAAGAATGACTAGAAGTGTAGAAACAGGTGCTAGAAGTGCTCACTACTCTCTCAACAAAATTTGGTCTCTTTGGCTAGGATTTACCATTAAGTGCTGCCAGTCCCAATCTAGTGTTCCCATTTTTCTTTTAGGACCAGAAATATTCAGTGTCTGAGGTAGAAGGAACCTTTAAAATCACTTAACAACCTCATTCTAGAAATGAGAAGAGAAGCCCTAAGAAGTGAAGGAATATTTATTTTCATTGAGTTTATAAGTAATTTTAAATTCATAAATTCTATGGAAGATACAAAAATGTACATTTAAACCTTGAATAATTTTTGAACATTTAAAAAACAGATTAAAAGAGTTAAAGTGTTTAAAAATATTTTCACAGGGATGGTGTTTGAGTTATTAAATTATATTGATGATTATCATGAGAAACTTTCCATTAAAGTCTTGACCCTTGTATTCTTATTCAGGCTACAATGGATAGGTAGCAACATGTCAACTGAAAAATAATATTATCTATAAATTTAGAAAGGAGACTTTCTTATAAAGGGTTACATCCTGCAGGCTGGTCATTTTGCAGGCTAGGAAGCCCAGCCTCTAACAGAGTGGGTCAATAAGCACTTGGAAGGAGGTGGGGTTGGAGCAGGAGCTTCATGCTGAATGAGTTGGCTAAACAGACATATTCAACAGATTATAAGAGGAGCTGTGAATCTTCACGAAGAGGGATGCTGAACAAACATGCATGTGACATGCATCCCATGCTCACTGTGGAGTGGAAACTTAACATTTAAATGCATTTCAGGCCCTATATAGCAAAAGGAGAAGCAGAGACATGAAGGTACTTGTGCTCAGCCTCTGCAAACCTGACAGAACCAGTCCATAGTGGGTGGTCTTTTATCAGGGGAAAGTTACTGAATCAGTCCTTGTCCAATCAAAGCTGCAGTTATGACTTGTGGAACAGGAGGGTCTTGTTAGTTAACATCTGGCCATTATTTCAATATTGCTTATTTAACAGCTAGAGAAAAAGAAAAACCTTGCAACAGTTAAAACACAGGTTATTCTTTAAGTGTAGGTGTGAGTGACTTAATACTTGCCTGGCATGGCCTTAGGTCTTGATTATAATTTGTTGTTGCCGCAGTCCATTCTGTTAGTCTTCTGATCTCTATTTTAACACTAATGCTCAAAAAAAAAAAATTAATGCTCAGTGGGAGGGGGGAGCCGAGCTTGGCTGCATGTGCACCTCTAGTCCCAGCTATTCCCAAGGCTGACGCGGGAGGATCATTTGAGCCAGGAGTTGGAGGCTGCAGAGCTATGATCCTGCCACTGCACTCCAACCTGGGGAACACAGTGAAACCCTGTCTCAAAAGACCAGAGGTGAGGGGGGGCGTGAAAAGGGAGGGGGATAGGGGGGTATAATGAGGCGTATCCACCCTTCAGTCCTGTCAGGGCCAGGAATTCAGTTTTTAAGGTTTATCGGGGGTCCCCTTGGCCAAAAAGGGGTCCGTTGAGTCGGTTGGGGGGCTCAGGATTTAATTTTTAGTTCTCAACAGCAATAAAGGTCATGATAATCTTGACCATATGGGTGCTACGCCAAGCACCACTTAACAAACACTGTCATCTCTTTCAATCCTCATAATTCTATTTTACAGATGAGAAAAGTGGGACTTCCAAGGGATAACTCGCTGTAGATTCAGTAATATGACTCAAAACCCTTTTAACATTTTGTACAATGCCTTGTTTAACTGTCGAGTTGGGCTACTAAAATACAGATAAAAGCTGGGGAATTTAAGCTAGACTGGTCATTTCCCTGGGGTGAGAAACGCTTTCAACACTATCCGTCCATCCTAACACCCCTAAGGTATCCTATAGACATCCCTCACCCCTCCACCCACCCAATGCCTGTTTGAAGCAAGACTATCAAGACTGAAACGCACCGGGCGCCTACAAACCCGCACCAAAGCCTAATTGCACTCCACGCACGGAGTGGTTTGGCTCTCCGGCTTTCCGTAGGAGTCACGGCCTCCGCCGCCTCTGGCCCCGCCCCCTAGCAACGCGCTGGCCTGTATTAACAACCGGCCGGTGGTCGGACGCCTGGGTCAGTCTGGGGTGTGGCCGCTGCGTTGTGCGGACTGCATGGCGGTGGCCTAGATCCCTGGCGGAATTTTGGGACCTCTAGCGACTCTCAGGCTGCCTTTCCTTCTCGGTAGTGGGGTCTCTTTGGCCACCCCCGGCTGCGGGCGCACTGTAGGAGAGGAAGACCCCCCCCCCCCCAGTCTCCACCCCGCGGCCACCGGCAATGTGGACAGAGAAAGCCGCGGCGACGGCCGAGGCCCAGGAATCCGGCTGCAGGAACAAGTCTAGCATTTCCCGTCAAATCCCTGTGGTTGGGGTGCTGACGGAGGACGATGAGGCGCAGGTATGAACAGGTGTCTGTGCTTTGAGGGTGGAGGGGGATAGGGGTGGGTGTGAGGTCTGGGGACTGGGTTCAGACCTGCGGGTAGCTAGAGCGGAATTAGGGACAGGAGTGAAGATGGGGGAAGCTCTAGGATGGAGATTCCAAGCACAGAGCTAATAAGGATCCCCCAACCCCCCGCGAACTGCATGGGTTGCTAGGGGGTACCTGTTGTCAACCATCCTGTCCGGGGACCAGCGCTGTGTGGTCCTCCTAGAGGATCCTAGCAGATTGAGTAGGCTGGGCTTTGCCAAGCTTCTTGTAAAAGTGGCCACGGAGCTACTGGGAGGAAACGAATCATTCTTAGCGAAATCTGATTTGATGACCAGATCACTGTTGGCACTGAAATTTTTTACAGGTAGATTCCTGTTACCGAGTGATGTTCTTGACATAGGTGTAAATTTTCTTATGCGTAAATTTGCTGCTACTAAGGCCCTCACCCAGAGGGGGAGGAAAACGCTGTTAAAATTATAAATTAAGCATTTTTAAAATATGAAATTGGAAGCTGGTTGTTACAGGTTGGGTCAGAGAGAACTGGGAGAGAAGAGAGTTGATTGAGTTTGTACTGTGTTTGGTTTGGGGTTTGCTTTTGTTATAAATGCAAAATTCACTCTTTCAGGTTGGTCTGTTGAGAAATTCCACTTGAGGCCCTTGGATCCCCATTCGTGGCGGAGGTGTTTAGAAACCCCAAGTTGTTTGTTGCCTATTAAGATTCCATTCCAAGGCTCTCCCAGAGAGCCTTGATCATGCCTTAAAAGCCGCGAATTCCCGGAGGAACCCTGTCCTGCCTCACACTAATGGTGTGGGGCCACTGTGGGAATTCCTGATGAGGCTTCTCAAGTCTCAGGCTGCGTCAGGAACCCTGTCTCTTGCGTTCACATTCTGGAGCCTTGGAGAGTTCCTTGGGACTGGTCAGTTGACTGGGGACCTCTTCTACTATGGGAATTAGGGTTGAGCTCTCTGAGGTCTGAGGTAGCCTGCCGAGCAATAGCACTTTGCATAGGTGTGAGGGGAATTAGCCTAATCGATTTTGTGGACCTATTCGGGGAGAATTTTGAGGAACAATTGCTCTCCACTCCCTGGGCCGCAAGAAGATCAACAAACAGTACAGCCATACTCCTGGGCAGGGGGCAAAACTGAAAAGTAGGTGAATTTGATAACGGATGGCTCTCAGTCTTCCTTTACTTGCTGCAAGAAAAATTGGGCAATGTTATACAAGGCAACCGAGCGTGGCTTTTTTTTTTTTAAGGAAAAGTACTTTTAAAAAGCCATTGCCAAAATAGTCCAAAACATACCAAATTAAACAAGTATACCTGTGAATATGTGTGCATTTCCTCCCTTTTAAAGTTTTATTTGTTTTCCTTCATTACTACCGCTCTTTCCAGGGCCTGGGATTCTCTTCCAAAAAGAAAGCAATCAATTTGAGTTAATTCATGTTTCTCACTTGTTAATAACCAGTTCTAGGAGTAGTAACATTTTCAAAGTACTGAGGAAAAAGGTAGTTTCTCCCCCAAAGAAATAGAATAGGAACTTTTTAGAGCTGGGAGAAATCTTAATGATCACTCAGCCTTCTTGTTTTTTGTTTGTGGTTGCTTTTACAAATGAGGGCCCTAAGTACATGAAAAGTTAACTGAGTTACAGTTTCTTTACTCGTAGAATGGGGTCTAGAGACCCTAGAATGAAAAAATGATAACCTTTTAGGCCTCTGCCTAAGGCCAGTTTAGGAAAGATCCTTGGAACTGTTTCCACTTCTTTCAAACCACTGCACAATTCCAAACTTCTCTTCTGCCTGTGTGTGCTTCCAAGACAGTATATACTAATGGCTAAAAGTGAGAGTATGACATCTACTTCAGTTCATTGTCAGCTTCATCATTTACCAGCTATGTGACCAAAGGCAAGTATCTTAACCTTTCTGTCAAACGGAGATAATGATAGTACTCATGTTCATTATAAAGATTAAATGAAATAACACAGATAGCAAACTTATATCCATGGAACTGTAGCTCCTAAAATTATTTGGGCCTTAAAGCTAAGGGATTCTCTAGAATTCTAATTGTTCCCACTGGCTTCCAGGATGTGAGAGTGAGACTGGATCCCCTGAAATAATATGTGCTTTAATGCGTATTTCGGTCTGCTCATTTTATCCCTTCAGAGAAGTTTCTAAGTTGCGGCTGGATTTCCTAATATAGAAATGCTACTTTGGCTACCTGAGCTTTTGATAGCTGTTTTGCATCATTTTCTTTATTACAGACCTAAATTGTAGCTTTCAGTTACCCTAACCTTAGTTTATGCAATTAAAGAAATAGTCTTGAATATTGCTGCCTAAGGCAGCAGGTAAAATGCACGAGTTATTTTGTTCATTTTTTTGTGTGTATGCTTCACTTCTGCCTTAAGTGGTATTTTTTTTCCTGCATCTTTCACAAAAATATCTTTTGTAAAAGGCAGTAGCTCCTGTGAATTCTATCTAAGCTACAACAAATGGTATTTGCAGAGTATTAGATTTTTCTAACTTCAATAACTTTGAAATGTTTATTGATGGAATTATGGAAAATATAAATAGAGATTATGTGTAAAGTTATTAGTAAATAGGGAAAACAATAATTTAGGAATCTGGGATTTTGAATTGTTATTTTTGTTCCATGTTGTGAATTTCTCATAGACATATTCTATGTAAGCATTCTATCTTCAAATTTTCTCTCTAAAAAATTTTTGATAATCCCTACTGCAGTAATTCCAGTGTCTTCTTTTTTAAGGCGATTTATCATGCTTTTCAGTTTCAAAACAATAAAATAGTACCAGAATTTTGGTGGCCATTTTCTAATTGTTAGGAACTTAGGACAAGTTGCTTGTGTTTTCTGTGTCTGTTTCCTCATCTGTAAAAGATATTTTTAGAAATGCCCACTTCATTGAATTATTGTGAGAATTAAAGTTTAAAGTATTTGTAAAGCATTTAGCACAGTGCCCTGCACATACATTGCAAGTGCCCCATAAATGGTAACTTTCTGTTATTATTAATGACTCTAGTCATAATAGCTTTATTATTAAATAAATTCAGATGATGTTTACAGGGTGATATGATTTGGCTTTGTGTCCCCACCCAAATCTCATCTCGAATTGTACACCCAAGGTGTTGAGGGAGGGGCCTGGTTGGAGGAGATTGGATCATGGGGGTGGTTCCCCCATGCTGTTCTCATGATAGTGAGTTCTCACAAGATCTGATGGTTTTATAAGGGGCTCCTCCTCTTTGCTCTCTCTCTCTCACTGTCTTTCCTGCGGCCTGTAAAGAAGGTCTTTGCTTCCCCTTTGCCTTCTGCCATAATTATTTTTCCTGAGGTCTCCCTAGCCAGGTGGAACTGTGAGTCAATTAAACCTTTTTCCTTTCTAAATTACCCAGTCTCAGGTATGTCTTTGTAGCAGTGTGAAAACAGACTAATACACAGGATATAAAAACCTACCAAATAGGAAGATAGTTCTCAGATTGTTTTTTTTAGTATTAATCCCAGTGATTACGTGGCTCTGGCTTCCTACGGGAAGGTAGAGGTAATGTAGTTTAAAGAGCACTTCATCGCTGGAGAATGATAGGATTGGCAGTGAAATTCACCTTAATATGTTGAAATCACAAGATATCTAATTGGTCACCCTTTATCTATTTTCTATTTAATGTTGCTCCCGTCATACTAAAGAATCCCAACCCACTTTAGAGCAGTGCTTCTCAAACTTTAATGTGCATATGGAGCACATGGGGATCTTATTAAAATGTGGATTCTGGTTCTGTAGGTCTTGGATGGATCCCAGGACTCCGCTTTTCGAACAGATTTCCAGATGATGCATGTGCTGCTAGTTGGAGGACCTCATTTCCTACTTTGAGTAACAATGCTTAGTACATGATAGCTGCAGGATGGTATGAACAGTGCTACAGAGTTTCACAACAACTAATTTTTGGAAAGTCTTAAGAGGTAGTTTCATGTAAATTCAGATTATGAAACAATAAAAACAACAAAGCAAAATTTCAAACCTCTCCCCGTCAGATCAGATGAAACAAGGAGCACCAGTGGGGCTTTAAAAATATTACTTGCTGTCCTCTGTCAGCACAATGCCTCATTTGATCCTGGATTAATGCCACTCCTTATAGTTAGCTGTTTGGTTCACACCTCGTCCTCTCTCCCCAATCTGTTTTCCTTAAACGCCACTTTATCATCTTCCTTCCTCCCCTTCAGTCCCACCTTATTCCTTTCAGAATTCCACAGCAGCTTGTATTGCACTTTATCTAATATAATTACATTGACTAAATTACTGAACCTCTGTAGGCCTGTTTCCCTTTTTCCCCAGCCTGTATTTGATGAGTGTTCCCTTAACCTGGATGATCATTACAGTCATCTGAGGAGCTTTTTAAAGAAACTACACAGCTGGGCCCTACCCCAGATGTTCTCAGTCATAATCCCCAGTGTGGAGCTGGGGACAGTTTGAAAAGGTTTCCTCAAATGATTTTTAGCCTCAGAACCACTGAACTAGATGATATCTAAGATATCTGCCAAAGCCTAAAGTGCCTCCATTCTACTTCTCTGTCCCACATTCAGGGTTTTCCAATACATGATTTATACTCTATCTGTACTGTATGCTCTGATTACTGCCACCTCCACGAGGGCAGAAACCTCCATGTGTTTTTTTTCTGTAATATTCCCCAATATATCACACAGCACAATACCTGGTATACAGGACGTATATTTATTGAATATAAATGCCCTACCATCTCTTCCGAATTTCACTAGATCTTACTCTGCATTTCAATCCTACCTGTCCAACAGGAAGTGCTTCCCATTGATTTTCATCCTCATAGTCTCCTCAAGAATGGATATAGTCCTGGGTCTGAGTCACACAATTTCTCAACTAATTAGCACTTGTTTTATGTTAGTCATTGTTTCATTTGTGTAAGTTTTGTCTCTCCCACCAGAGCATGAGTTCGGTTAAGAGTAAGAAGTATTTCAGTAGTTTTGTGTCCTTCCTAGAATTTCTTTTCTCTGAGCTCAGAGTGGAAATTTAAGTATTAGCTTCCAGAGCCTCTGTGCTCCAGCCACTCTGGCTTCCTGGCTTCTCCTCCAGCATGCCAGATGTCTCTGCCTAAGGGCCTTTACACTTATGCTCACTGCTCGGAAGTTTTCCCCTTGATACCCATGACTGGTTTCCTTACCTCCTTTAAGATTTTGCTGAAGTGTTACCTTCTGTGAGTACTTCACTGATAACCAGCTGTAAAATTTTACTCCTTGAGCATCACAGCACTTCCTACTCCCTTTATTTTCTCCAAGACTTTCATCTTGTATAATATACAACTTATTGATATCATTTCTTTATGACAGCACATTTTGTGTTTTATTCACTGCCTTATCTTTAGCACCTAGAACAATGCCTGACACAGTATAGGAGCTTAATATTATTTATAGAATTAATATAGTGATTAGTTGACTGGCATAGGTATCATGGCTGAACTTCCTTGCTCAAATTTGCTCTCCCTCTGAGAACCTGTGAGAACTTTCACAGTCTTCTAGTTGATATCGTATCCTGTCACCGTCTGTAATACTTCAGTGAACTGTGTGCTTAAAATTGCCTAGCCCTGTTTGTAGGGTTTTTGTAAGAAATAACCTCTGTAGTTGGCTGCATGTGCCTATAGTGACAGCTACCTGAGAGGCTAAAGCAGGAGGATCCCTTGAGCCTAGGAACTGGAAGTCAGCCTGGGCAACATATGGACACCCCCATCTCCTTAAAGAGAGAGAGAGAGAGAGAGAGAAAGAGAGACAGGGAGAAACTCCTTCGTTGTCCATTGAGGAGTGAGAGAACTAAGGAACAAAGAATCAGAGTTTCTACATTAGACAGACCTGCTGGCCCATTAATTATTAATAGCCATGTGGCTTTAACAAGTTAGGTCCCAGGGCCTCAGTTTCATCAAGAGGGATGATAGTGCTACCTTTACTTGGTAGTTTTGAAGATTAATTGAGATAAAAAATGCCAGACACATGAAAGGACCACTGTAAGTGTTAGTCTTTTTCCCCTTAACTGAGTATCAAATGAGCAGGTTTCTCCCCCTCTGAAATGTCCCTTGGTAAGGTGGGAAATAAGTTCATTCTGTAATTTGAAGTAAGTCTAATTTTCTCCAATGCAATTTATTAAACTTTTGATCTTAAAAGGTTTTGTGGATATTTTTACAATTTCTTCATAAACATCTGAAGTATTTTGATATTTGTAAATATTAGTATTTTGATATTTACATATGTATGTTCTGTTTTGTTTCTACTCTCTGCTTGTGTGTTCTCATTTACCCAAAATCTGCAATTATCATGTTAAACCTATGATTCAGAAACCTCTGCACCAAATTTTTCTCATGTCCAACCCCCAACACACACCTCTTCCTCCAGCATTCTGTGTCTCAGGAAATGGTGAAATCATTTATATAATTCCTCAAGCCAGGAAATTATCTTCAGCTTTTTCCTTCTGTCTCCTACTGTGTCCATTCAGTCATTAGGTCTTGCTGAATCTACCTCCTTGATGTTTTTAATTTCATTTGCTGTTTTCTATACAGTTGCTGCTACCTATTCAACACCTGAAGTTATGGTCTACCTCCAACCTAGTCCTCTTCAGTTCAATCTCACACAGCATACAAGATGATCTTTTCATAATTAAATTCTTGTTAAATCTTGTGGAAATAAATGAAGACAACCACAATAAACAGACTGCTTATTTAGAGGTGCTATAGGGTTGCTATAGGGAGGGAGTCAGCCACCATCACTTGCTCTTGGCAGAGACTCCAATGCATCCTGGAAAGCTTTATAGTGGAAAAAAAAAAGGTGTAGGGAAGTCTTCAGGTATACTCTGATTGTATACTCTGATTGCTGACATGGGAAAGCTGGAGGTGGGCTAGCTAGAAGCAGGGTATCCTCTGTGATTGAATTGGAAAGCATATTTGTCTTTCTCTGGTCTTAAGTTAGAAGCAGGGAGACAGAAACTGGGAAAGCTGGCAATCATTGGTCAAATCCTGACTTTTCTGAGCCAATGGCTGCAGAGGTTGTCAGCCAGAGTTATTTTGTCATATGTAGTCTGACCAGTGTCTGTTAATATGTTCAGTCTCAATCCATCCAATGGCTTTTTAAGATCCTTGTATTACATGCAAAGCCTTCTATAAAATCCCATACCAGACGAATAGCTGCATGAGGTGAGGACATTGTTATTCCCCACACCTAGCACAATTCCTGAAATAAAAAACCTGCTAATTAATAGTTATAGAAGGAGGAAAAGGCTAGGGAAGGTAGATGGAGAGAAAGAAATCTTTTAAAATCTGCCAAGGAGGTAAAACCTAGAGTAACATGAAATGGATAATGCAAGAGAAATCTATGCTTTTATCTTTACTACTCCCTGTTCTTATAAAAATTATACCTGCTCATTTGGAAAAAAAAATCTGAAAATTCACACAAATATTAGAAAGGAAATCATGCTTTGGGCTGGCCTGAGTGCGGTGCTGTTTACAGCTAATTGATTACAACCAGTTACGGATTTCTTCCTTCTCCACTCCCACTGCTTCACTTGATTAGCCTTAAAAAAAAAAAATCCTGCATTGACATTTCATTCTAATATCCTTGTCTAACTCTCTGAGCAAATATTGCAGAAAATCCAAAAGAAAAACCCACTGTGTGTGTGTGTGTGTGTGTGTGTGTGTGTGTGTGTGTGTGTGTAAAATCTGAGACTGTAGGAGGAAAAGAGAAAAGACAGCTGAGGTAGTGGTGGATATCACTGCTAAATCCCCAAATCTTAAAAGGCAGAAGTCTATTTATCAAAATTTTTAGTAACTGTAAATTTAACTATTTAACAGTAATATTTAACTATTTTTAGTGGTACCATAAGACCAGGTATAGATTGGTATTTCGTAAATCCTTTTTAAAATTATTTTTAAAAGTAAACATGGCTGGGCATGATGGCTCATGCCTGTAATTTTAACACTTTGGGAGGCTGAGGCTGGCGTATTGCTTGAGCCCAGGCATTCTAGAACAGCCTGGGCAACATGGCAACACTCCATCTCTACAAAAAATATAAAAATTAGCCAAGTGTGGGGTGAGGTGCCCCTGTAGTCCCAGTTGCTCAGGAGACTAAGGTAGAAAGATCACCTGAGCCCAGGTAAGTTGAGGCATGCAGTGAGCCATGACTGTACCACTGCACTCCAGCCTGGGCGACAGAGTAAGACCCTATGTCTAAAAAAATAAATACATATAAATATAATTTTGAGTAAATGAGCTTATTCAGATACTTACTCCACAGACTTAAAGTTAGAATGTTTCATTACAGATTGTTTTTGATGCCAAGACATCTGAGTTAGGATTCATTTTTTAAAATTGTTTTTGAAAGAAATTTCTTGAGATCAGAATATATGAATTTGTAATTTTTAAAGGCAAGGAAATTCTAAACCTAAGACAATGTAATAATGGTTATGTAGAAATATGGAAAAGTATTGCAGATTTAAAACTCAGAAACTGCCATGGTATTAACACTAAGTTACATTATATAAAATACTTATGTGTATAAGGAAAAACAAAATATATAAAAATAAAAATAGATGCATTTACATGATAGGAATAAGTAGGATTTTTCCCCTTTTTCATATGTTTCATATCATTACATCATCTTTTCAAACATTTGTTTTAAAGTAGAAGTAAGCGTGAAAGCAGGAAAGAGGATACAAAGGAAACTGGGAGAGCTTAACTCCTGTAATAGGGGTAAGCACTGTGACATAATATTGAATTAAGAATAAAATGTGAAGTAGCAATGCATTAACCTCAAATATAAATAGTGTCAAAACTACACTTAGAATTTGTAATCTCTGTACATCATAAATACTTTACCTTTGGATTATTTCATTTTTTTGTTGTTGGGGTTTTTTTTGTTTTGTTTTGCTGTTTGTATTTTATTTATTTATTTATTTATTTAGGAGATGGAGTTTCATTCTTGATGCCCAGGCTGGAGAGCAGTGGCATGATCTTGGCTCACTACAACCTCCACCTCTGTGTTCAAGCGATTCTCCTGCCTCAGCCTCCTGAGTAGCTGGGATTACGGGTGCCCACCACCATGCCCAGCTAATTTTTTGTATTTTTAGTTGAGACAAGGTTTCACCATGTTTGCCAGCTGGTCTTGAACTCCTGACCTCAGATGATCCACCCACCTCGGCCTCATAAAGTGCTGGGATTACAGGCGTGCGCCACTGTGGCTGGCCTTGTTTTGCCATTGTGTTGTTTGAGTTCCTTGTATATTCTTGTTATTAATTCCTTATCAGATGGATAGATTGTAAATATTTTCTCCCATTTTTTAGGTTGTGTCTTTACTCTGTTAATTGTTTTCTTTCCTGTGCATATACTTTTTAGCTTGATATAATCTTGTGTGTCTATTTCTGCTTTTGTGGCCTGCGATTTTGAGGTCCTACCCAAAAAACCTGTGCCCAGACCAGGGTCCTAAAGTGTTTCCCCAAAGTTTTCTTCAGTAATTTCATAGTTTGGGATCTTATATTTAAGTCTTTAATCCATTTTTATTTGATTTTTTTATATGATGAGACATAGGGGGCTAGTGTTATTCTTCTGCATGTCTATCCAGTTTTCCTTTATTGAAGAGACTATTCTTTCCCCCACTGTATGTTCTTGGTACCTTTGTCGAAAATGAAAATGATTTGGCTGTGAATGCAGGGACTTATTTCTGGGCCCTCTGTTCTGTTCCATTAGCTTATTTGTCTGTTTTTATGCCAGTACTATGCTGTCTTGGTTACTATAGTTTTGCAGTATATTTTGAAGTCGGGTAGTGTGATGCCTGCCTCCAGCTTTTTTCTTTTTTCTTAGGATTGCTTTGGCTGCTGAGGGTCTCCTACTTATACTTTGGATAATAGAACTCATTTCCTTCCCCGTTTACCTATGAATAACTTTATTATAAAATTATATAGCCTCTTCTCGGTTGCATTTTCCAAATATTTACTAAGCAACTAACAATTATATGTCAGGCCCAGTGTTGGATGCTGGGAATGCCTGAAAGCAAAAATCTTTGCTCTTAAGCGAACTCTGGGGCAGAAGGTGGTGGGGAACAAACATATAGACCCTTTCAGAACAATGTCATGGGAATTTTAATGGATGTAAACGTAGGGTGCTATGAGAGCACAGCATTTTTCTAGCCTTTTTCATCCTTTGGGAAGGTAATACCTGAGCTTCATTTTGAAGGACCTGTGAGAATTAACCGAGGAGAGGAATAGGAATGTAACAACATGAGTGAAAACAGAGAAGAGGTGAGGGGCATTAGTGGGGAGTCACTGGATAGTTTAGATGGGTCATGTTCAGATTTGACTTTTATTATTCTGATGGTAGAGTAGAGGATGGTGTTGAAGGGTGCGAGAGTGGAGGCAAGGAGAACAGCAGGAAACCTGTGAAATTGAATAAGAGCTAAGAACTGAATAAATCAGTAAGATGGAATGGGCTCAAGAAATATTTAAGATGTAAAATCTGTAGAACTTGGAAGTTCCTGTTTTTTATAATGTGGATGACTAGAAGAATGCTGGTACTGGGACTTGATGTTTGGATCCCCTTCCACCCTCGTGGAAGCCATCTTTCTCTCTCCTGGATTTCCCCTCTGGAGTCCCCTTCCACACTCTACGTGGAATTCTTCTCTCTTCTCCTTTTTTTCTCTTTCTCTACCTAAATAAAATCACTTTCTGAAAAAACTCAAAAAAAAGAATACTGGTACTGAGAGGAGATACCTAGTTCAGAAAAGCAATCTCCTACCTATAGTTTACAAGCTATTCTTACCATATATCTGCATAGGCAAACTTAGTGTAATGTATATGCAAGTACAAGATAATTTTATTTCTCAAGGTATGGAAGTGCTATTATTCTAAATATTTTCTTAGGCCTTTCAGGGCTGAGGAAATTTTAAAACATTAAGATTATAAGATAATACTAGAATTCAGGAGGGTTATTTTTACTCCAAAATCTATTCCTCTAAGTTTTCATCTACTTTTCATTCTTCCCTTACTATCTGAGTGTCATAAGACATTTCTGAAGTTACAAAGGGAAAATATAAATTAGTTTGTTAGATATGACTTATTGATATAGAATATTAAGAGTTGTATGTTTTTTAGGGTGTTTTCAAGCCTATGGACCTTAACCGTGTCATCAAACTTCTTGAAGAGACTAATAAAGTGAGTAAACTTTGAGAGAAAATTACTCCGCTGCATTACTTACAAACTATTTCCCTGAAAGTTACCATATATTCCTTCAAATGTAAGTCTCATTTATCTCCTTTTGTTGAAAACATTTCAAATAGTACATATCTTATATTCAAGGACTGTTTAAATTTAGTATGATATATTTAATGAAGTGGGGGAGACTGGAGGAAGAGAATAGTTGCTTTATGAGATGGACAAACCCATGGTGGCTGTAACAGAAGGAATCCTAAGAGCAGAGAAAGGATCATCTAGCCTCTGTTAAGTGCTTGTTACCAAGAAGGATTGGAGGAGGGGGAATGGTAGAAAACAGGGTACCATGGTGTACTAATTATGAAATCAGGGTAGGTACACACAAACACATACACATAGATAATTTATTTTGAAAACAATCATATATAAGATGTAATGAAAATGAAGTTATTTTAGACACAAGACTCAAAATGGGGAAAGTAGGCATTGAGAGAAAAGATAACGTGTGTGCACACATGCTCATACACCACCTGATATTATCAAGAATTGACTGAATGTCTAAAAGCTAGCACACACTAGGAACTTATGTGGTGATTTCCAAAAAGGAATACATATTGTTAGTAAGCAGAAAATGGGTTGACCATAGTATAACCTATCAAAAGAAAACAATGTCCTATGAATAGTAGGCACAAAAATTTGGTTACTGTTTTAACATTTTTTATTCTCTGCCTTTTTTACATAGAAAGGAGAAAAAATGACTATTGTAATAATTTATGTTTTGCTGGCTAACATTGTTGTGGAAAGTTATATTTATTGCGACTATATCTACATTAAAAAAAAACACAACTACATAGAGCTCCTACTACCTGTTTAATAAGGCTACAGAGAAAAAGTATAGACAATACCACAGCTTTTACATAGAGCTCCTATTAGCTGTTTAATAAGGCTACAGAGAAAAAATGTAGACAATATCACAGCTTTTCAGAAACATTTCCGATTAAAAGGACAGATGGAATTCAATCATGGAAACACATCACTATGTAGAAGTTTTGCTTATTTTCATTTTTAATTGACTTAAGATGTTTGGCTTGCATAGAACACTGAGCATATCTTAGAGGTTAAAGGTACAATTTCTAGAGTCAGCTTTCCAAATTTGACTTCTAACATCACCACTTTTTAGCTGTTTATTTTGGACACATTACTTTAAAGTGTTTCAGCTTGTGTTTCCTATTCTGGAAAAGAGAGATAATAATAGTATCTTCCTAAAAGGGTCATTTTGGAAATTAATGAAGTGATATGTATATATAGTGCCCATGTGGTACATGGCATAGAAAAATATTGAGTGTACTTCAATTGTTGTTAATATTATTTCTGGGAACAATTACTGCTTTTATATTAACCTAGTTTTGATTCCCAATTTCCTAATCAAAATTAAATGATAGTTTGTTTTTGATACATAATATTTGTACATGTTTATGGGGTACTTGTGATACTTTGTTACATGCATAAAATGTGTAATGATTAAGTCAGAGTATTTAGGATATCCATAACCTCTAGCATTTATCATTTCTATGTGTTGGGAGCATTTCAAATCCCCTCTTCTAACTATTTTGAAATACATACTACGTTGTTGTTAACTATAGTCACCCTATTTTGCTATCAAGTATTCACCATCACAGTCTTCCTACCTTTTGTAATTATCATTCTAGTCTATGTCTCCATGAGAACAACTTTTTTAGCCTCCACATGAGTGGAAATGTGTGATATTTGTCTTTCTAAATCTGGCTTATTTCACTTAATATCTTCTAGTTCTATCCATTTGAAATCCAAATGACAGGATTTCATTCTTTATGGCTTAATAGTATTTCATTGTGTATGTATACCATATTTTCTTCATCCATTCATCCATTCATTATCTTAGGTTGATTCCATATCTTTGCTATTACGAATAGTGCTGCAATAAACATGGGATTGTGGGTATCTCTTTGATATACTGATTTCCTTTCCTTTGGATAAATACCCAATAGGGATATTTCCAGATCATACAGTAGTTCTAATAGTTTATTTTTACCTTCACTGTTTCAGAAAACATTTTATAATATTTACATTATAATATATGAATTTAAGAATTACTTGATCATATTAATGTGTCTACTTTTTATGTTGAAGAATTTTTAAAAATCTCAAAAGATTTAATTGCACAAAAGAACTAAAACAGGTCATTTGTTTTAGGATGGCTTAGAAGAAAAACAACTTAAATTTGTCAAGAAACTGGTACAGTGTTATCAGAATGGACTTGTATCCTTTACATATGTATATATACATGTTCATTTCATTTATTCTGAAACAAGAGAATTTCTGTTAGAAAATATATTAGTTTTCTATTCCTGTTGTAACAAATGACCACAAGTCTGATGGCTTAAAACAACGTAAAGTTATTATCTTACAGTTTTGGAGGTTAGAAATCCAAAATCAACCTCACTAGACTAAGTCAAGATGTTGGCAGTGCTGGTTCCTCCTGAAGACTCTAGAGGAGAATCATTTCCTTGCCTTCCCCAGCTTCTGGAGGCTTCCTGGATTCCTTGCCTCATTCTCTCTCTGCCCACTGGCATCACTGTCACCTCTGCTCCTGTCATCACATCATCTTCTCTCTCTGACCCTCCCTGCCTCCCTCTTTCCTGTATGAGGATCCCTATGATTACGGTGGGCTCACCTGGATAATCTAGTATAATTTTCTCATCTCAAAATCCTTAATCATATGTGAAAAGTCCCTTTGCCATGTAACATAGTTACAGACTCCAGGAATTAGAACATGGACATCTTGGGGAAGGCCATTAATCTGTGTACCACAGAAAAACTGGAGAAGCCATTATTCTGTCTACCACATAAAATATCTAACTTTTTATGTTTTTTTTTTTTAATAAAACTGTATTTTCTATCAGAGAATGTAAATAAAATTGAAGGAACAATATAGTACAAGTAACTGTGGATAATGTCAGTTTTTGTAGATTCAGAAAAACAATGGGTGTAGTTAGGAGGGCCAAATCAAAGTCTTGTTTCTATTAATTTACATGGGCAGTATACCTTTGATAAGCTTCTTAACTTCTCCACTCTTATAAAGTAATAGAAGCTCATAAGATTGTTAGGAAGATTGAGATTATGTACATGCAAGTGCTTGATAATCTGCAAAATATTATATAAATATATTATCCCCACTAAATTTACCACCCTGATCAGAATACATGGAAACCAGTGTGTCTTAAAACTATCTGTACATAAAAGCCAGGTGTGATGGCTTACACCTATAATCCCAGCACTTTGGGAGGCCAAGGCAGGAGGACTGCTTAAGGCTAGGAGGTCAAGACTAGATAGGTCAACATGTCAGGACTCTGCCTCTACAGAAAAACAAATAGCCAGGTGTGGTGGTGTGTGCCCATATTCCTAGCTGCTGGGGGAGGCTAAGACAGAAGGATTGCTGAAGCCCAAGAATTCAAGGTTACAGTGATCTAAGATTGTGACAGTACACTCCAGTGTGAGCAACTGAGTAAGACCCCGTCTCAAAAACAAACAAACAAATAGTATGTGTAGATATGAACCAGTTTGTTGTTGAGTTGTGACTTGGTTTTTGGGTGTTTTTTTATTTTTTTTTGAGACAGGGTCTCCATCCAGCCTTAGTTGCCCAGGCTGGAGTACAGTGGTGCAGTCATAGCTCACTGCAACTTCAAACTCCTGGACTCAAGTGATCCTCCCACCTCAGCCTCCCAAGCAGCTGGGACTACAGGCATGCAGCCACCACGCCTAGCTTTCTTTACTTTTTTGTGGAGTCTCATTATGTTGTCCAGGTTGGTCTTGAACTCCTGAGCTCCAACAATCCTCGCACCTTGGCCGCCCAAAGTGCTGGGATTACAGGTGTGAGCCGCCACAGCTGGCCATTAAAAAAAAAATCACATATATATGCTATTGTAAAATAAAAGTATCACACAAATATTAGGTTGTTATAAAAGTTTTCATATATCCACTCTTGCTTTCTGTATTCATTTTGTCACAGACTGGTAAATACACTTCCAGAACTGACAGTGGTCCACAGACCACACTTTGAATAGTATTCATCTAAATCAAGCTTGTCCAACCCTCAGCCTATGGGATGCATGCCACCCAGGATGGCATTGAATGTGTCTCGACACAAATTTGTAAACTTCCTTAAAACATTATGAGATTTTTTTTTTCCAATTTGTTTTAGCTCATCCTCTATCATTAGTGTTAGAGTATTTGATCTATCTGTGACCCAAGACAATTCTTCCAGTGTGGGCCAGGGAATTCAAAAGATTGGACACCCCTGAAAATGATCTTGAACAGTTTTCTGACTTGGTCTAAAGAAGGTGTCAAGCCCATGCATTGTGGCTCATGCCTGTAATCTCAACACCTTAGGAGGCTGAGGCAGGAGGATCATTTGAGACCAGGAGTTTGAAACCAGCCTGGGCAACATAGCAAGACCCCATCTCTACCAAAAAAAAAAAAAAAGCCATGTATGGTGGTGCACACCTCTGTCTTCTCCAGAGGCTGAGGCTGAGGTAGAAGGATTGTTTGAGCCCAGGAATTCAAGGCTGCAGTGAGCTGTGTTTGTGCCACTGCACTCCAACCTGGGTGTGGGTGACTGAGTGAGACCCTGTCTTTAAAAAAGAAAAAAATAAAAGTTACCAAGCTCTAATATTAGCTTGTTCCAGATCAAAACCTCTTAAGACTTCATTCAGGAAAATGTTTCTTATAATTTTATCTAAGTCTTTTATTATTATATTTTAGCCTTGGTTTTATTTATAGGGCTCGTGTATATCAAGCCCTATTTACTGGTAGCTGAAAAAGTCTAGTAGCAGGTGATTTCTTTTCCTGTTTTAACCTGACACCTCCACACCTCCATCATTTTTTTTTCTTCAGGTTAAACCATTGGTGGCAATTGGCTCTATTTCTGAATACTTTTCATAAGCTGGCTATAGAAGTGGTAAAACTTACCAAAGTTAGAGAAGTACGTTGGTCACTTCTCTAGGAAGTTAACAGAGCTTTCTATTTCCAGTGTGCCCAGCTCTCCCATCTCTTCCTAAGAGGTCCTAGAGAAAGGCTAGAAGTAATAAGATGCACCAAGAAGTGTAAGTCACATCTACCATAATTTCTTAGCTGTAAAACAAAATCAGTGAAATGTGTTTATGTGCCAATAGGATTTTTAATAGATACAATAAAAGATGCTTTTTATCTGAAGATCCAGAAAGGCTATATTTTGCTTTCATATTAGTTTCAGATAAAATCCTAACCAATTTAAACCTTAAATACAGGAAAATGCATCTGAGTTTTAATGTTAATAAAATAGTGGAGTAAAGTAAGGTTTGGGTTGCTTATTCTGAGACAGAATATGTTTGTGTGGGTGGGGTGTGGGGTGAAGATGAAGGGTATAATTTAGCCTAATCAATAAGTTAATGTTTTCAATGTGCTATTACTCATTGCCAGTGGGGAAGTTATTGATGAACTGAATCTGTGTTGTAGCAGTTGGTAATCCAACTCTTAAGTTGTGAGAGGAAAAAAATTGTGAGTAGGAGTTTACTGAGGCAAAAAGAAAATAGTTTTCTTAAAAAATATGGTTCTAAATTTCCTTCTTAGACTTCAAAATAAGAATAATTAAAACAGTATCTACTGCATTTAACAAAATAGTTGGAATTCTAGACTTTTTTTAATAGAAATACTATAAAGAGTATGTTAATAAAAGTATTGATCTTATTTCTTAACTAAACATATTAAAGCCATTAAGGGATTTAGCACAAATATTTAAAATTCTGAATCTGTGTGCAGGAAAAATAAAAAAACAGCCTCGTTTTGTAGAATCTGCATATGATATCATAAAATTGTGTGGGTAAGTTATCTTTCTTTAACTTTGTTTTGTATTAGCATGGAATATTTTATTATGTTTCTTATATCACAAACATACAATGCATTATAGTGTAGCAGATTGCTACAGAATTCAGACAACTTAGTTCATCACTTGATTCCAGCAGTTGATATTTCAGGTAATCAATTTTCTGTGCTCTGAGATTGCTAGCCACAAGAGATTAAATTGTAAGTATACTGAAATGCTTTCTTGTAATTAGTTGTTATCAAGTGAATGATAAATATTAGATGTAACCAAGGAATTGTAGTATTTTTCAGAGAATCCTTGAGTAAACTTATATATACTTATAGTTTCAGTCTAGTTTTTCTCTCTGTCTTTAGAAAATTTGGGTCTCAAAGATATATTCGGTTATATGTCATGTTTTACTTGATTTTTGAAATTTGAGAGAATAAAACATCAACAATTACATTTGATATATATTTTAAAAATGTAAGTTAGAGGTAAGAATTATAAAATTAACATGTCTCATTCTTTCTACTGTTGGTTCCCTAACAAGTTGGTGCCACATAGTGGCTAATCTAGGTATGTGTTAAAATATTTTTAGTTGTTAAATGTAATGTAACAGGGAAGAATAAACTTTTCTGATAAATTTACCTTCTGAACCTTTCTACCAATTTAACTTTTAACATAGCAATTATTTATTTTAATATGCAAATAATATATACATAATAGAAAGGTTTAGTAAAACCATGCATACATGGTAGGTTCTAACTCTCACTTTTAGATTTAGCAGCAATAATATTTGAAATGTTTGTAACCACTTACATTTAATTTCTTTGATATCTGGATAAAATAATCAAAATAATATATTCAATGTCTACACCGTGCCTTGCTTTTTAATAGGAACAATGGGAAATAAAGAAATAAATGGTTGCTCTGGTGTTTTCCAGGAACAAATTGGAAATTATTATGTTGACATACGATTATATAATGTAAAACTTTTAAATTTCAAGGCTTTGCAAGTCCTAGAATGCCAAGTTTGTAAGCATTACTTTCAACATCCATGCTCCTACAGAGCTCTGCATAGGGTTGGTTCTTTATGAAAACTTGTCACTGAATGTTTAATTGTATAATATGATAAATCTTTTTTAACTGGAGTCTTCATTTTTCCTCATATTTCATAATTATTCACATTGTTAATTTTTTCTACATTTCTCATTTCAGCATATGTCTAGATAACTTCTCTACGCCTCACCCTCACTTGTTTCTCTTTTCAAGACATTTCTGGAAGATAAAAACAATGAAAATAGAATAATAATGTCAAGGCTTTCCATTTTGGCCTCCAAGTAGTATGGTTTTCTCATTGCATCAGAACTATAATGCTGGCCGGACATGGTGGCACATGCCTGTGATCCCAGCACTTTGGGAGGCCAAGGTGGGCAGATCATGAGGTCAGGAGTTTGAGACCAGCCTGGCCAACACAGTGAAACCCTGTCTCTACTAAAAATACAAAAATTAGCTGGGTGTGATGGCAGCCGCCTGTAATCCCAGCTTCTCAGGAAGCTAAGGCAGGAAAATCGCTTGAACTCGGGAGGCAGAGGTTGCGGTGACCTGAGATCACACCACTGCACTCCAGCCTGGGTAGCAGAGAGATACTCCATCTCAAAAAGAAAAGAAGTATAATGCTATTTTTTTCACAACCTTTTTGGCTGAAAACTCTTCTGATGCTTTATCTTATAGGTTGTCTCCTTTGCTAGAAAAGGAAAAAGTTTGACAAAAAGTACTAGTTTTAGAATCCTTCACTTTAGAAATCCAACAAGCAGCTGGATGACAAATATACATTATTTGTTTCAAATGACAGATTCTGAAAAACACTAGAAATGAACTTCTGTGGCATTTATAAAATTGTCCTTTTTTGTAGCTTGCTCTTCAGATATTTTGTTAAATTCAAATTGGTCTTATATGCTATTAATACATCCTCATGTGATAGTTCTCAGTGCCATTTTCAACCACTTGTTTAGTTTTTCTTGAAAAATATGAATTTAAAGTCTTCTCTGTATAGGATATATTGTACTTTAAATAGCGCAGGAGGTTCACATTTTGAACTCATGAAATGTCAAGATAGTTTATATATTTAAGAATAACTTTTATAATTCCTTTGAAATTTAGATTGACCCAGGTTTATGTGCTGGATCTTTTATGGTTTATAAATAAGTTACTTTCAAATAACTTTGTTATAATGGCATGAAGTGCAGTTCTAATATAATAATATTTGTAAACTTGAATGCCTTAATGTCTGCAAAAGCATTCTGTTATTTTGTGGTTAGTAACTAACCCAGCTAATAAGGAAAAAGGCATCTCTAAGAATGAATAAATTATTTGATTTTGGCTAGAGTTTTGGAAATTTCAGGAAAAGCTCTTAACCAGTTTTTAAGTTATTAGTGAGCTTAAATCTGTGGTTTGTATCAGATTTTCCAATGTTGTCCTAACTTTGATAGAATTACTATTTTCACCTCAAAGAGAAAGAGGGTTCCTAAGTTTTTATTCATGAAGTGATGCAAAATGGCTTCCTTAACTTGTGCCTTTTACATCCATCTCTTAATTTTTATAATTAATATAATTTTTTTTGGTCAGTTCATTAGAAACTTTTTTTTTTTTTTGAGACAGAGTCTTCCTCTGTTGCCAGGCTAGAGTGCAGTGCCACAATTTTGGCTCACTGTAGCCCATGCCTCCCTGGTTCAAGTGATTCTCCTGTCTCAGCCTCCTGAGTAGCTGGGACTATAGATGTGTGCCACCACACCCAGCTAATTTTCGTATTTTTAGTAGAGACACGGTTTCACCATGTTGGCCAGGATGGTCTCAATCGCTTGACCTCATGATCCACCCACCTTGGCCTCCCAAACTGCTGGGATTACAGGCATGAGTCACCGTGCCGGGCCCCAGAAACATTTTTAATAGTTATAATACTATTAAAGTATAATGCTATGTATTACAACTAGTAATTAATAGTTGTCAATTCCCCAGGGCTAAAGAATAGAATATTATTATTAATTTATTCTTTAGAAATGAAACCTCCCCAACTTACAAATGATGCTTCAATCAAATACTTTATTAAAAATTACTCTTGTTATTCTTATTGAAGCTTGCCATTTTTGAAAAAGAAAGTATCGGATGAAATAACTTATGCTGAAGATACTGCTAATTCAATTGCACTTCTGGGTAAGTTAAGATTTCCTTAAGGTATAGGGATGTAACATATGACAGGTCCTACTGACAAGGAAATACCTATTTTCTTCAAGTCTGACTAAGAGAACTCCTTCTCCATGTCTAGGATCTTCTCTTATTTTCTGGTAGGAAATTAATCACAGTGTGCTTGGTGATAATTCTGGTACTGTATTCTGCTCAGATGTTTCATGATAGCAGTAAAAGTCTGTGTTCCTTAAGTACAAGGACAGGCTGATTATTTAGTTTAATGAATTATTATATAATTTAATGGAATGTTTGTTAACTATTTTTGTATCAGAAAGTATACATCCCCCTTTTTAAGTAATCACAAAAACATTTCAACTTTGAAATCTAATACTTAGATGCTACAATCTTAGAATTATTCATTAAATGATCTAAAATTTTAAATCAAATCATAAAATGATAACATATTAAGAACTTTAACATAATACACATAAAGATGCAGATGCCTGTATTTTGTACACAAAATATGAAAAATATCACAAAAGGATAGGCATTTATATATGGGTTATCGCTTAATTTTCTTGAGAAAGAAAACAATTTCCTAGGAAATTAGATAAGGGAAACATTCGCTCTTTGAGTCAGCTCCTGGGACATAACAGCATGTTCCCAAAACAAATCCTACATTAAATTTATACTTATTAGTTTAGGTCTTTATTTGTACAAGAGGAATAAAAGATACACAATTGATCCAATACATTTTTTAAAATACTTACTGAGTAGTTATGTTCCCAGCATTATACTCCATACAGAAAGTTGTTAGAGATTTAACTAGATGAAGAAAAAAAGCATTTGTATTTTTAACATAGACACTAACCCTTTTATATCTCAGTAGGTTTTATGGATTTTAATTTTCGTTACTTTCAAAAAATTGCCTAGGATTCACCTACTCTGTGACCTAGAGTCGTGGAGATTAGGTTAAACATGGGGCCGGGGCAGGGCGTTAAAGAAAAACACCTTAGGAAGCAGGCAGGTTTGGAAATAATGGGAATTTTTAATTCTGTGATTCTCTATCGTCAGTGGAAATTTACAATGAGAATCCAACCCAAAAGAGGACATGGCAGTATTAACAGATAAAAAGTATGGTTTTTGTTGGTAACATTATTTTTAAAAATACCCCCTGTTGCCATTATTTTTAAGTATTGCTTCCAAGAGTGTTGGCAGTCACTTTTATTATAAATACATGGCCCATTTCTTACTGAGTGTCAGCTTGTTCTTTGCTTAATGACTGGTCCCCTGCCTGCAGAATGTGTTACTACTATCTCATTTGAGGACACTATGAACTCCTAACTTCAAATGAACTTCCTTCACTGATTACTGACTGCAAGTACTGCTGTTCTGTCTCTTGGATTTTTTAATGGCTTGAAACATTAAACTAAAATAACTGTATATAAGATGAAATGTTGAACAAAAACTGTTCATGATTTTTAGTAATAACTTCCAGTTTCTACTGTGTACTAATAAGTTATATTACATTTCTTCCAAATGATACATAGATATTTCTGACTCAGAAACAAGATTCTGGAAATGGATGAGAGAAGAAGTTGGTACTCTGCCCTGAGATGATGAAACAGAAAGCTATGATAAATTATCTAAATTTACGGGAACTAAAACAGTGGAAAAGCAGACGAAAGTTCCTAGAATTTCCCATAAGCCTGCCTATTTGGATAGTCTCATTGGAAAAGCTTTGTTGCTCCTGTTGCCTAAAATTTTTTAAAACTTAAGTACTTATTTTGCAACTCCAGAGAACAGTCCAAAAAAATAAATAAAATTTAGAATTAGAATAATCTTAAAACTGTCTTTTTAAGTGGTATCTTTTGCAGACAGATTCTCCTAAAGCTAGGGTCAGGCTTTCCTTTATGCTTCCTCCTCCTGTCCACTTGCCTCCCCCACTTGCTGACCGCCTCCACAGATGAGCATCATGCAAGGGCTAATGCAAAAGAGAAATGTCTAATTATCTTTTTACCCTCAGAGAGTCCAACCAGTTCTGCTTCAGTTCTAAGGCTGATACTACTGACTATAGCTGTCCTCAGGCATTCAGAGAACCTGGATCATTTCCAGAGTTCCACAAATCATTTTCAGATACCTTTGGGGATCATGTTTATAGGACTTCAACAGAGTAGATGCAATCAGGTTTGAAATACAGGCTGAAGCCAATTTAAGTATAGTTTAGATATGACTGAAAAGGAACCCTCCTATTTGCCAACCCCATGCAGACAGTTTGAACATAAAACTATTACCTTTGCCTGTGGGGCAACTCCCTAAAAACTCACTTTCTCCCAGTCTGCCAACAATTTGAAAAGCAAAGTTCACCTGGAACTTCTCTAAAGCAAAGAATGCATCATTAAAGGCAAAAGATTACTGACCCTCTAGTTAGGGAGAAAAATGCTAACCCATATTTTTTCAAAATAGTAATAGTATCTAACACATAAAGAACTTACAATATGCTAGACACTTTTCTCAGTCCTTTTCTCATATCAGCTATTTTAATCCTCACAACACTCTTAAATATGGTAACTATTGTTATACCTGTTTAATAGATGAGAAAACTAAGATACAAGTTGACACAGGTAGTAGATGGCAGAGCCAGGATTTAATCTTAGACAGTCTGGTTCTAGCATTTGTGTTAATAATCATCATTCTTTTCTCGCCAGAAAGGAGAGGCTGAATTGATTGAGGGGCCAAATGTATAAGGATGGATCTAGGGTACTGTTTATATGTATATGTATGTATGTGTGTGAGCATACGTATAAAAAATATGTATATAAGTTGAACATGATCCAGTTTGAATCTCTGAGTATATTTTTAATAATCATCATATTATTAACATTTTATGCCTAAATTCTACAAATAAGCTATGACAGTGTTAATAAATAGCACCTGTTTATCTTTCTGGCAGGTGACTTAATGAAAATACCAAGTTCTGAATTGAGGATACAAATTTGTAAGTGTATTGTTGACTTTTATCATGCAGAACCACCAAAGAAGCATATTCCAGGTGAAATTTACAATGGTCTTTCAGTGATAACTTGTGTATTTAGAAAACAGAACATTCTTATTTCTCTTTGAATTTGACAGACACAGTGGACTCATAAATGTAACACATTAAAAAGAAAACTTTTCTGTAGTCTTGAGTACTTTGGTCATCTTTTAAAAGTTATATATGTATTTTTCAGTTTTTAACTTGCATATTTTATTCTAATGCTAAATATGAACAAATTTGTAAAGTAATGCCCAACATAGTTTACTAATAATTTTAAATGTTACTACTATAATGTTATTTAATACTGTTGATAAAATTATTTTTAAACACTTTATAATTATTCATAATATCTGCCCCTACTCAATTAAATGTTAAATTACCAGTGCCAGGGCCATTCTCCATCATGTTTGAGAAAAGAGTTCTATATATTATAGCTAAGGGACCTTAATATATAATGGTAAATGAACCACACTGAATTGGACAGGACCAAGACAGGGTCATGTGCACTGTGAGGATATAATGTTAAGACGTACTTCTTACCTTCATAGTTTCCGTAATTTCTAACCAATCTAGGAAGGGGAGAGAAGATTGTTTAATACAATAATTTCTTAAGTTATATGTGTCTTTATATAGGTGAAAATAAGAGTCTGTGGTAGTTCAAAGAGGTTTTATTTAAGACTGGGGGAAAATGGAAACCAGAAGTGAGTTAAAAAAAGACAGTTGGTCAGGCGCAGGGGCTCACGCCTGAAATCCCAGTACTTTGGGAGGCTGAGGCAGGCGGATCACGAGGTCAGGAGTTGAAGACCAGCCTGGCCAACGTGGTGAAACCCCGTCTCTACTAAAAATACAAAAATTAGCTGGGCATGATGGTGCATGCCTGTGATCCCAGCTACTTAGGAGGCTGAGGCAGGAGAATTGCTTGAACTGGGACCCGGGAGGCAGAGGTTGCAGTGAGCTGAGATCACGCCACTGCACTCCAGCCTGGGCTACAGTGTGAGACTCCGTCTCCAAAAAAAAAAAGGACAATTAAAAAAAGAAAAAAGAAATTCAGAAGTCAAAAAGTAAAACAAAAAAAAGGAAAGACATCTAAACTAGAGAAATGAATAAAGATATTATTAAATGTCCACTTTGAACTATTGATGAGATAGTTGGGTTGAAGTGTTTTGGTAGGAAACAATATTGGATACTAAAAGCATTAGGGACCAGAAATACAGGTTTGGAATCCACCCGAATAGAACTGAAAATTGAAGACACCAGAATGGTTGAGTTTGCCAAGAGATAAAACATATAAGCAGCAAGGCATCAAGAATAACATCATGGAGAGTGTCCATACTGAGGTTTGGAAAAAATGATTAAAATAAACTGGCAGTGAAGGGAGGTTGAAGGAGGAAGAAGAAAACCTAAAGATAGCCATGTCTTGTGTGCCAATGAACGAAATGTTTGATAAAGGAGGAGGAAGGTGCCTCAGTGTCAAATGCTGCAGCAGCGTCTGTAATTGAAGAGTTAAAAGGACAAGTTAATGTGACATCTGAAAAGTTGTAGTTAATCTTTGACAGATCTATTGATATAAAGTGGTCAGGGCAGATGCAGGATTAAAGAATAAGAGGATTGTGATGATAGAGGCACTGGATTTAAGAGTGAGAGAGTCGTGGCAGTTCATGAATGCAGACATATCTTAAGATCAGGTTGTGAAGAAAAAGAAGATGGATTACAGCTCAGCTAGCGCAAAGTCAGAGAAAGATTATTTGGGTTTTGTTGATTTTAGGATAGGAAGAAATGACATTTGTAGGCAGAGAGCTAGAAGCTGGTAAGAAAGAAATGGGAAGGCAAAATTCTCAAAGAAAGCACAAGAAGATGGAATTAAGAGCACGAGCTTAGAATTAACCTTGGCAAAGTACAGATGCCCTTCAAAGAAAGGGAGACAAGTGGTGTAGGACTTAAGACAGAGAAGTATTATGACGCAAAGAAGTGAGGTTGATTTGGTGAGGCTCTGAAAATTAGGAGTCAGCACTCTCACCATCACACAGTTGGTTTCAAATGATGGGTATGGCCAGATATCTGGAACCACAGCTGAAAGTCCTCGGTTCAGCAGTTGAAAGAGACATAGCCCTGGAGACAGGAATTAAGTCCTTGAGCTTTAATAGTATTATATCCTTCTATTAAAATGTACCTGCAATAGAAAAAGATACAGTAAGTATAAAGTATATTTTGGTCCATCCATATGATAGATATGCAAATAAAAATCATGATTTTAGAAAACATTTTATAGCATGGGGAAAAGCTAACAATAAAAAAGTTTTGGTGAGTATAGAATATAAAATTCTGTATACTAGTATGTTAAAATTGTGTGATACATTAAAATATCACAAGAAATATATGAAAATGTTAATGTTATCTCCAGGTGATGAAAATATAGGCAATTTTTGTCTTCCTTTTTGTACTTTTTAAATGCTTTTTAAAATTCATGCAGTGAGTAGCTAGAGCATATCATAGAGAGCTCATCACGGCATTAGACAGGGCCATGTCCACAGCCAGAGATCATAGTTACAAAGATAAGACAAACTAACAGATACCTCAGAACTAGGGCAAAGTTAAGGAATCTAGCTGAACTCAAAAATCAGACAGGGAGTTAGATAACTGAGATCACTAAGAGAAAAAATAAAGTCTCATCTGAGTTAAATGAGTACCCTTTGGTGTTTATTTAATACTTCTAGTAGAATGTAGTTAGGTAAAGCCTGTATGCCTGCATCAAAAGAAGAGGTAGTATTTCTCACAGGTGCTAAGACAGAAGGAACTTTTATAAGACATATCACCAAGAATCAAACTTCCCTAAAATACCATTAAATTCATTCACAATTATCAGAGTAGCATTACATTTTCACCTCTTATTTTATTGCTGACACTACATAATTGTTGTCCCTTGAAAGTACTGAAGTAGTGCATTGGACCTGAATAGTGAAATTGACTAGTGAAAACATTCAGTATTTGTAATCAAATCATTTTCTGTTATAAAAAGTCATATCTACTGACAGTAAATATTGTTATTCTTTAGAATTTAAGATGTGTTTCCAAAATTCATGGTCCTATTTTAAATGCTACACCAGGGATCAGCAAACTCTGGGTCTCAGGTCAAACTAGGCCCACTGAAAACAAAGTTTTGTTAGAACACAGCCATGCCCACTTATATTTGTACTATTTATTGCTGCTTTCTTTCTACATTGTGCTACAGAGTTGAGCAGTTGACAAGAAACCTTATAACCTGTAAAGCTTAAAATTCGTATTGTCTGGCCCTTTACAGAAAAAATGTAGCCCATTCCTATGCCACACAATTCTTAAATTCCATACACTTTTAAGAAGTTGTTCTTGCTGTTGTTTAATAATACTCATTCTTTTGTCTTAATGATCATTCTGTGAGATAAGTGTACGTATTTATTAACTAATTGTTGTTAGGTTACCAGCAAGCAAGTTCATCATACAAGATTCAAATGGCAGAAGTTGGAGGATTAGCAAAAACAATGGTTCAGTCAATGACCTTGCTTGAAAACCAACTTGTTGAAAAACTTTGGGTGCTTAAAGTTCTGCAGCATCTCTCAACTTCTGGTTTGTATATTATTAAGTTTAAACACTTCATTGTCAACTACTTTTGTTTCCATCTAACAATGTCAATATTGTAAAGCACAAATTTTTAAAATTTATTTTCAGAAGTTAATTGTAGTATAATGATGAAAGCACAAGCAGCCAGTGGAATCTGTGCTCACCTCAATGACCCAGATCCCTCTGGACAGCTTTTATTTCGTTCATCAGAAATACTTTGGAACTTGTTGGAAAAATCTTCAAAAGAAGAAATCCTACAACAGCTTAGTAACTTGGAATGTTTGCTGTAAGTGTATATGGTTAGATGGGAATGTTCTTTTAATCTTAAAATGATAGCCAGTGACATAACTAACATCTTTGTTTGAATCTGTGTTCAATTACATTTTAGATTCATGTAATGGCTATGTTTCAGGATATCTTTTTTGTACCATGGAATAAATGAATCCGCACAACAGGCCACACTTTTCTATGTGGAAGGCTCTTGAAGTAGCTTCTTAATACTAAATTATACCTTGGGATATACATAAAGTAAAATTAGACTTCAGAAGAACTATTTCATTTATTTATGCAGTGAATCTATTATTGAGTGCTTACTATCTTCCAGATATTGCAGTAAGCATTAGCAACAAAATGTGAGTAAGCCTTCAGGTGGCTTCTTCACTTATTCAACAAGTAATTATCTGCTCTATGCCAGCTTCAGTATTAAGCCGTAGAAATACAACTGAAAACAGTACAGATGTTGTCCCTGCTTTCATGGAATTACATTGTGCTAGAAGGGATGGACAAGTAAACAGACAACTAAATGAGAACATACTAAATGTTACGAAAGAGATCATTGTAAGATGCTACATGTTCTTCAGAAGAAGGTCAGTCAGCACATTTTTGTTTGCAAGTAACTAAAAACCCAACTGACCAAAGCAATATAGGAAATTTATGGCTCATGTACCTACAAAGTCAAGGATAAAACTGGTTTCATGTGCAGCTTTATTCAGGGATCAGCAGATATTAGGACTTGGTCCCTCATCTCTCTACATTGTCTTCCATGGTGTTGGCTTCACACCCAAGCCTATGCAGTAAGATTTAAGAAGTCTAGGATCACATTATCTCAACCTCAAATCAAGCAGAAGATAAACCTTGCAATCCTGAAGGCTCAGAGAAAAGACTTTGAGTTAAGTCCCATTTGGCCCTGAATGGTTTAATATTGGTCAAGTGCCCAGTCCACGGTGATTTGTTAATGCCAAAAGAAAGAATGCTTTGACTGGTGAAAAGGCAGCTGAAAGCTTCACAGAAGCAAAAGTCAGGAAGGAATAAATGAGCAAATAAAAAATAAGGATACTGTTATTATAAAACAGGGCAAGTAGGTCCCAGGAAGCAAAGCAAGAAATACCTAATATTATTACAAAGGAAACCTAACTCAGAGTTGAAGAATGAATAATTTCTTCCTAATTAACTCAAATCTAGTATCTGAATGACAAATAGGACTTGGCAACACAAAAGTTTTGCATGCAGAGAGCATCCTAGACAAGGGAACAAGTGAAAATACAATTAGCAAAATCAGAAAACTAAAATTCAATGTGATGAGAGCAGAAGGAATAGGCTACAGTGGTGAAAGATGATGCTAATAATGTTATCAGGGACCACAACATGAAAGGCCTAATAAGCCTTGTTAAGGAGGTAGTACTTTAGTCTAAAAACAAGGAGTAGTCTTTAAATGATTTTACAAAGGAAAATGACATGATTGAATGTATTATAGAGCTGTCACTTTGACTACCATGTATAATAGACTGGTTTAGTGTATTCTTATCCGGTACATAGAGAACTAGAGGCAGATTTGGAACTGTAGAAAAGATTAGAAATATGTTCAAATGAATAATATAAAAAGGGAGATTTTATTGATAGACATTTAGGTAGTATTTCCATAAAAGTATGTGTTTTAGTTTGGGTCGCTGTAACAAAGTACCATAAACTGGGTGGTTTATAAACAGCAGAAAGTTATTTTTCATAGTTTGGGATGCTAGAAGTCTGAGATCAGGGTGCCAGTGTGGTTGGGTTCTGATGAGAGTGCTCTTCTGGGTTGCATACTGCTGACTTCTCGTATCCTTACATGGAGGAAAAGAGCGAGAGAGCTTTCTGGAGTCCCTTTTATAAGGGCACTAATTCCATTCATGAGGGCTCATTAGCACCCTAAGGCCTCACCTCCTAAAACCATCGCATTGGGGGTTAGGATTTCAATATATGAGTTTTGGAGGGATGTAAACATTTAGTGCATAACAATATAGTTTTTTTTTTTCAGCCAATAAAAGCATTATTTTAATCAAAATTATGAAGTAAAAAATTAGTTATATGAGAACATGTCTAAGAGGTACCAAATTTCTCCTCATAAAATTTAGCAATAATCAGAAATCAACAGCACAGGATATAGAACACAGGTGTTCACAGTCACAAATTTACACTGCAAAAGAGAAACTAATGTTTTCATGAATCTATATAACTCACCAATTACCTACCTGTGTGTGTGTGTGTGTGTGTGTGTGTGTGTGTGTGTGTGTGGAAATGTATTTTGTACAGCCTATTGTTTACTTTGGTGGCATTCTAAAAGCTAAGCATTGAAATTCTGTTTGGAATCACCCATCCATAAACACACCTGAGAAATTTTGTCTAGACTGACTTTGGGAAATAAAAAGTAAGAATTTTGGGGCCAGGTGTGGTGGCTCACGCCTGTAATCCCAGCACTTTGGGAGGCCGAGGCGGACAGATGACAGGGTCAGGAGATTGAGACCATCCTGGCCAACACGGTGAAACCCCGTCTCTAAAAAAAATACAAAAATTACCCAGGCGTGGTGGCGGGCATCTTTAATCCCAGCTACTCAGGAGGCTGAGGCAGGAGAATCGCTTGAACCCAGGAGGCAGAGGTTGCAGTGAGCAGAGATCACACCACTGCACTTCAACCTGGGCCATAAGAGTGAAACTCTGTCTCAAAACAAAAACAAAAATAATTTTTAACAAATAGAATATATAATCAGTTTTTTTTCCTGAAATCCACCCTTTTTCTGCACTTTACAAATATAGTTTTTAAAATATGATTTTACTTTCTAGGGCTTTGAAGGAAGTATTTAAAAATCTGTTTATGAGAGGTTTTAGTCATTATGACCGTCAGCTTAGAAATGACATATTAGTGATCACTACAATTATAGCTCAAAATCCTGAAGCACCAATGATTGTAAGTATGAATCAAATTACATTAATTTTAATTGTGGAA